>OX352297.1:10000-2410000 GCA_947086415.1 Pammene aurita
TAACCTAACCTAACCTAACCTAACCTAACCTAACCTAACCTAACCTAACCTAACCTAACCTAACCTAACCTAACCTAACCTAACCTAACCTAACCTAACCTAACCTAACCTAACCTAACCTAACCTAACCTAACCTAACCTAACCTAACCTAACCTAACCTAACCTAACCTAACCTAACCTAACCTAACCTAACCTAACCTAACCTAACCTAACCTAACCTAACCTAACCTAACCTAACCTAACCTAACCTAACCTAACCTAACCTAACCTAACCTAACCTAACCTAACCTAACCTAACCTAACCTAACCTAACCTAACCTAACCTAACCTAACCTAACCTAACCTAACCTAACCTAACCTAACCTAACCTAACCTAACCTAACCTAACCTAACCTAACCTAACCTAACCTAACCTAACCTAACCTAACCTAACCTAACCTAACCTAACCTAACCTAACCTAACCTAACCTAACCTAACCTAACCTAACCTAACCTAACCTAACCTAACCTAACCTAACCTAACCTAACCTAACCTAACCTAACCTAACCTAACCTAACCTAACCTAACCTAACCTAACCTAACCTAACCTAACCTAACCTAACCTAACCTAACCTAACCTAACCTAACCTAACCTAACCTAACCTAACCTAACCTAACCTAACCTAACCTAACCTAACCTAACCTAACCTAACCTAACCTAACCTAACCTAACCTAACCTAACCTAACCTAACCTAACCTAACCTAACCTAACCTAACCTAACCTAACCTAACCTAACCTAACCTAACCTAACCTAACCTAACCTAACCTAACCTAACCTAACCTAACCTAACCTAACCTAACCTAACCTAACCTAACCTAACCTAACCTAACCTAACCTAACCTAACCTAACCTAACCTAACCTAACCTAACCTAACCTAACCTAACCTAACCTAACCTAACCTAACCTAACCTAACCTAACCTAACCTAACCTAACCTAACCTAACCTAACCTAACCTAACCTAACCTAACCTAACCTAACCTAACCTAACCTAACCTAACCTAACCTAACCTAACCTAACCTAACCTAACCTAACCTAACCTAACCTAACCTAACCTAACCTAACCTAACCTAACCTAACCTAACCTAACCTAACCTAACCTAACCTAACCTAACCTAACCTAACCTAACCTAACCTAACCTAACCTAACCTAACCTAACCTAACCTAACCTAACCTAACCTAACCTAACCTAACCTAACCTAACCTAACCTAACCTAACCTAACCTAACCTAACCTAACCTAACCTAACCTAACCTAACCTAACCTAACCTAACCTAACCTAACCTAACCTAACCTAACCTAACCTAACCTAACCTAACCTAACCTAACCTAACCTAACCTAACCTAACCTAACCTAACCTAACCTAACCTAACCTAACCTAACCTAACCTAACCTAACCTAACCTAACCTAACCTAACCTAACCTAACCTAACCTAACCTAACCTAACCTAACCTAACCTAACCTAACCTAACCTAACCTAACCTAACCTAACCTAACCTAACCTAACCTAACCTAACCTAACCTAACCTAACCTAACCTAACCTAACCTAACCTAACCTAACCTAACCTAACCTAACCTAACCTAACCTAACCTAACCTAACCTAACCTAACCTAACCTAACCTAACCTAACCTAACCTAACCTAACCTAACCTAACCTAACCTAACCTAACCTAACCTAACCTAACCTAACCTAACCTAACCTAACCTAACCTAACCTAACCTAACCTAACCTAACCTAACCTAACCTAACCTAACCTAACCTAACCTAACCTAACCTAACCTAACCTAACCTAACCTAACCTAACCTAACCTAACCTAACCTAACCTAACCTAACCTAACCTAACCTAACCTAACCTAACCTAACCTAACCTAACCTAACCTAACCTAACCTAACCTAACCTAACCTAACCTAACCTAACCTAACCTAACCTAACCTAACCTAACCTAACCTAACCTAACCTAACCTAACCTAACCTAACCTAACCTAACCTAACCTAACCTAACCTAACCTAACCTAACCTAACCTAACCTAACCTAACCTAACCTAACCTAACCTAACCTAACCTAACCTAACCTAACCTAACCTAACCTAACCTAACCTAACCTAACCTAACCTAACCTAACCTAACCTAACCTAACCTAACCTAACCTAACCTAACCTAACCTAACCTAACCTAACCTAACCTAACCTAACCTAACCTAACCTAACCTAACCTAACCTAACCTAACCTAACCTAACCTAACCTAACCTAACCTAACCTAACCTAACCTAACCTAACCTAACCTAACCTAACCTAACCTAACCTAACCTAACCTAACCTAACCTAACCTAACCTAACCTAACCTAACCTAACCTAACCTAACCTAACCTAACCTAACCTAACCTAACCTAACCTAACCTAACCTAACCTAACCTAACCTAACCTAACCTAACCTAACCTAACCTAACCTAACCTAACCTAACCTAACCTAACCTAACCTAACCTAACCTAACCTAACCTAACCTAACCTAACCTAACCTAACCTAACCTAACCTAACCTAACCTAACCTAACCTAACCTAACCTAACCTAACCTAACCTAACCTAACCTAACCTAACCTAACCTAACCTAACCTAACCTAACCTAACCTAACCTAACCTAACCTAACCTAACCTAACCTAACCTAACCTAACCTAACCTAACCTAACCTAACCTAACCTAACCTAACCTAACCTAACCTAACCTAACCTAACCTAACCTAACCTAACCTAACCTAACCTAACCTAACCTAACCTAACCTAACCTAACCTAACCTAACCTAACCTAACCTAACCTAACCTAACCTAACCTAACCTAACCTAACCTAACCTAACCTAACCTAACCTAACCTAACCTAACCTAACCTAACCTAACCTAACCTAACCTAACCTAACCTAACCTAACCTAACCTAACCTAACCTAACCTAACCTAACCTAACCTAACCTAACCTAACCTAACCTAACCTAACCTAACCTAACCTAACCTAACCTAACCTAACCTAACCTAACCTAACCTAACCTAACCTAACCTAACCTAACCTAACCTAACCTAACCTAACCTAACCTAACCTAACCTAACCTAACCTAACCTAACCTAACCTAACCTAACCTAACCTAACCTAACCTAACCTAACCTAACCTAACCTAACCTTTTTTTTTTTTTTTTGTTGACCCAGGGGAAATCCGTTATGGATCCCACTCGGCCCGGGAGAAACCGAGTGGGTATGTCCGACTCGCACGGACTAAAACCCCTGGGATGTTCCACCGCTCACTGACGGGACGGGGTTCCGGGAACGCAACTGAACACCACCGGTTCCCCGCTAGCGCTGCCCTCGCGGGCCCATCCTACTAGGTCCGGATGACCACCTCCGCTGTGGTACCTTGGAACACTCAAGGCCCATCCAGCTCGGGACCAATCTGCGCAAGTAATGGAACTCCCACTCCATCACCCGCTGGTCCCTGAATAGGCGGCAGCAACTGGCCTGCAAAGGCCCTTCTGCGCCTACCAAGCCTCCTCCGGCGCTGAGGGTACGAGTTCGCGTCATCCTCGCGCTGGCGCTCCGCAGCCTCCTTCTGCCTCATCACAGTGACGCTGAAGTTGACTGCTGCCACCCAAGCCTCTTTGCTGCTGACCATGGCCCTGACGAGGCCGGGCAACGTAAGGTCCCCTCCAACAACTGCAGACAAGACAGCGCGAGGCTCCACCCATGCTGGGCACTCTACACGCGTATGCTCAGCCGTGTCCACAGCCACTCCTCCACAATGATGGCACAACACCGTTGGCTCCCTTCCCACCACCTCACACAGGTACTTCCCGAAGCAACCATGGCCCGTCAATATCTGCGTGAGGTGAAAAGAAGGGGCACCATATTAACCTAACCTAACCTAACCTAACCTAACCTAACCTAACCTAACCTAACCTAACCTAACCTAACCTAACCTAACCTAACCTAACCTAACCTTTTTTTTTTTTTTTTTTTTTTTTTTTTTGACGGTGTGAAAATGCATTACGCATACCCTCCAGCCTGGGGAAGGACTTACAGAGGGTTATGTGGGACTCTCTCCTCCGGCCGCCATCCGAGTGATGGTGACAGGAGGAGCATACCCACTAAAAACACACCGGCGTTATCCTCTCCACTGTTAAGGGGAGTATCATGGGATCGCAAACATTCTACCTTGATACTCCCCCAGATGTCCCGGTCAATTAACCGGAAAACCCTCGCGCCAGAGGAGGAGGGGTTGGTAACGCAACAACCCCTCCTTCGACGAATAGAGCTTTATTGCGAGTCCCCAACCCGTTGCTCTATTGGGGGATCGGGCGGTTCCCGAATTGTAACCGCCTAATTCCTCTCCTTCTGCGCCGAAGCGGGTGTGCGTCTGCCCTTTCTTCACGCTCCCGCTCCGCTTCCTCTTTCTTTAATAATACCTTTTCGGCAAACCTACATACTGCTTTCCACGAGCTCTCACTGGTAAGCATCTGTTTGACCACCATGTGTGGCGAGAGGTCACTGACTCCTATCGCCACCTCCAACTCCCACCTCTCTGCAGCCCAAGCAGGACACTCTGTCAGTGTATGAAGGGCTGTGTCGTCTTCATGTTGACAGTGGTGGCATATCGCTGTCGGTTCCCTCTTGATGACGTGCAGATAATGGCCGAAGCAGCCATGTCCGGTCATTATCTGCACGAGCCTATATGTCAATATTCCATTCTTTCTGTCCAACCATTTGTCGAAGGACGGGAGGAGAGCCCCTATTGTGTACGTGCCATATGGGGTCTCCTCCAATTGGATTTTCCATCTATCTCTCTCCCGCTTCTTGGCCATTGCTCTCCTGGCTTCTACCTCTCGTGGAGCCAGGCGCACATCTGCCGCTCTGTCTTCCGTCTTTTGGGCATACCTTTCAGCCAGTAGGCGGGCATCCAGTTCCCACGGCATAGTACCTGCAAGGGCACATGCCGCCGCATGTCCAACTGTTGAGTAACCTCTAATCATCCGCTGTGTTATGACCCTCTGCGGTCTTCGGAGAAGGGACCTAGTCTTCTCTGATAGATTTTCTGCCCAAATTGGGGACCCGTATAATGCCATGCTACGCACAACATTTGCGTAGAGGCGCCGACATGGCGCTTGCGGGCCCCCTATGTTTGGGAGCAAGCGTCCCAGTGCCATTGCCGTACCAACCAGTCGAGGAGCCAATCTAGTGAAATGTTCCACAAAATCCCATCTGCGATCCAATGTGAGGCCCAAGTATTTTATGTGGGCCTTTACAGGAATCACTTCGCCTTCTACTCTGACTATATCGTCATTTCGTACCCTCCAGCCTCGTCCTCCAAATACCACCGCCTCAGTCTTGGATAACGCAACCTTTAGCCCCAGGAGGGTGATTCGCCCCACGGTCAATTCTGTAGCTACTGCAGCCCTCCTGAGGGTTTCCCCATATTCTCTTCCCCGAACAGCCACCATTGTGTCGTCGGCGTAACAAATGGTGACCATACGGGGAAGTTGCGCTCCTCGTATCGCCCAGTCAAATCCGATATTCCAGAGTAGGGGCCCAAGCACGGACCCCTGCGGAACACCACACTCCATTGCCTTCTCCAGCCTTCTGTCAGCCGTTTCGTAGACCACCACTCTATTCGCGAGATAGTGTTCCACGATTTTCCTCAGATACAGGGGAATCCCATGGAAGCGGAGTGCTTCCTTTATCACCCCGTATGGAAGGGAGCCAAAGGCGTTGGCTATGTCTAATGAGACTGCCACAGCCCCCTCCCCCTTTTCTTTAGCTAAATTGGTGAAGCCCCTCAGCATGTTTATAGCATCCATGGTTGACCGCCCCTGTCGGAATCCGAATTGACAGCCACTTATGTTCGGACCCGTATCCTCCAGATGCTTGGTTATTCGCCGCGCTATTATGCGCTCTAGCATTTTCCCTGTTTCGTCTAGGAGGACGATGGGGCGATAACCCGAAGGGGAGTCAGCCGGCCGACCCTCTTTGCGCAGCAGGCATAGTTTTCCCTGTTTCCAGCATTTTGGAAATGTGCCGTTTTTAAGGCAGTCGTCGAAAAGGGCCCGCAACCGGCCCCCGAGATGTTTCAATGCCAGGGCTAGGATTTTTCCTGGTACACCGTCCGGCCCTGGGGCCTTTTTACTGGCCCTCATTCGTAGGACTGCCCCCGATATTTCCGAGTCCGTGACTCCTGGGATATCCATTTCACCCTCTAGTTCCTCCGCTGGAACAGCCATAACAGGAGGCTCAAAGTTCGGTGCCTCAGGGAATAGGCCCTCTACTACTCTTGTGAGTATTTCCGGCGCTAAGGAATCCATGGGAGCGGCATGTCTCATTTTATTTCTTACAATTTTGTAAGGCCGTCCCCATGGATCCCTGTCCAGCGTTATGAGGAATTCCTCCCGTGCTTCGTCTTTCCTCTTCGCAATCGCTCCTTTTAGTGCTTCTTTTGTAGTCACGAGGGCCGCTCGCAATGTCTCGGCCTCTGCTACTGTGTGCCGTCGTCGGCGACAGCGAGTGTATTTCCTACGGGCCTCGTTCGCTACTTGTCGGAGGGCAGCTATTTCAGCCGACCACCAGTAGACCTGCTTTTTTCCAGAGATCTTCTTCGCCCTCGTCATGCCCGCATCACATATAGCTGTGAGCGAGGCACGGAAGCGGACTGCTCTTTCCTCAATGCCCTGGTCCACTGGTGGGGGAGCACCCCAATCTTCTATAATTGCAGCCTCCTCTATGATTTCTCTGTCGAGACTGGCCAGAGACCAACGGGGGAAACCGTTGGGGCGTCGTATACCCGCTGCCTGCGGTAAAGCCTGTATTGGGGCCACCGGAGATGGAGACACCGTCATCCTTATATAGGCATGGTCCGACAGTGTCTCCACGTCTTCCATCACGCGCCAATTTTCGATGCGGTTGGCGACAACAGGGGTTGCGAACGTAACATCCACAATGGACCCTCCCTGTTGTCGCACGCATGTATTGGCATTACCTTGATTTAATATTATTAGGCCAAGAGCTGCCGTCCAGTCCCTCAGTGCCTCGCCTTTTCTAGTTGTGATAGGGGAACCCCAAGCCGCACACTTAGCATTAAGGTCCCCCATGACAAGGACCGGTAGGGGCGCTACCCTCCTTATAAATGCCCCTAAGTCATTTAAATATCCTTCAAACTCCATCAGGGTCTTGTTTGGAGAGAAGTACGTTCCCACTACTATAATTTTGCCCCATTTTGCTGCCGCAACGCCAGGGCCTTTATGTACCGCTTCCAGCGGAGGATAGTCACCCACTGTCGGTGCTACAAGCGCCACCGTCCCGTCTGCTGCCCCCACCCAGTTAGGCTGAGGAGGAACGCAATACGGCTCCGCTGCCACTGCCACACCAATGCCCCATTCCGCTATTACCTGCATAAGAAGGTCTTGGGCGCGGGCGCAGTGATTTAGATTTGACTGTAAAACTTCGTAAGGGCGTGGCTGCATTACAAGTCCATTGTCCGTTCCTCCTCTGCCACTTGGGCATTCCTTTGTGTCCTAATAGGATCCGTACGTCCTTTTGTTGGGGGAGGGCAGCAGGCTTGGCCTCCCATTACGTGACCGGCTGAGCGCTTAGCGTGGTGACACAACGCACAAAATGGTGCCTCATTGCAGTCAGCCGCTACATGATTCGGCTTGCTGCACCTGAAGCACAAGTTCCCTCTCTCTACTTGCGAGAGGCAAGTAGCACGTGTATGCCCTACTCCCATACACTTATAACATCTGAAAGGGGCTGGGTCTAGGGCCTTAACGAATGCACTAGACCACCCCACCACTAATCTACCTCCCTCAAGTATTCTATTGGCCGCAGTCAGAGGGCATTTTACAATGGTGGAGCCTGTTCCATTGTAATCCGCCCTTATTGCCCCGATATTTATTTCTTCCGGCCTGCAGTTGCCCTTTGTTGCAAGGGCTGCTGTTACTGCCTCAGGGGTTACCGACTCCATCAAGCCGTTTATCCTTAAACCGGCCATTTTCACCGGTCGATAAACCCTCGCGTCATTTCCAACTAAACCCTCCAGTTTTTCGCACAGACTATCAGCCGCCCTACCATTATCCGTGCCAGACACCTCAATAAGACGAGCCCCATTCGCCGTCTTGCGAACACGTACATGTTCCAAACCCACCTCTGCGAGCCCAATTGACGTCGTGGCCTTCGAAAAGATTGACGCATATGTGGCCTCCGATTCCGGCTTAAGAGCCACTACAATTGCTGCCGTTGAAGGAGCATGCAATTTTCGTGGTTTCGTCGTGGGCTCACGGGCAGCAGGGGCAGGTTTGGCTGTCACTGTTGTTGCCGTTGTTGCTGCCTTATTGGCTTTTTTCTGAGCCTTACGCCCCAGGACCTGTGTCCACGAGACTTCCGGTTGTGAAGCTGACAGGGGCGACGGGGAGTGCGCTACGTCTTGTGCACCCCTCGTGTGCTTAACTCGGGGGGTAGGATTGGGTTGCGTAAGCGACCCTGCCGCTGGCGTTTTCATTTTCGGCTGTTGTTTGCCTTGGGGTACTCCAACTGCCGGGCTTGAAGGTGTTGGAGTGGGAGCCACCGGGGCCTTGGCTGGCTGAGATTGCCTCGCCCTTTCCGCTGCTTTCCGATCCGCTGCTAGCGGGGGCCGGAGAATTGGCTCTGGAGGAAGACGTCGTTTAATGTCATCCAGGCGGACATTGATAATGTCGCCCACCGTCTTAATAAGCTCGTTTTTAAGTTCCTCCTTAAGATTCATTAATGAATCTTTTATGTTCGTGTTATTGTCCCTCTGTGGCGGCTGTTCTCTTTCTTCCCTCCTTTCAGAGAAAGCTGTTCGCAGCGCTTTGGTCTCGTCCTGAAGGAGCGCAAGCTGCTCGCGCATCCTCTTGTTGTCTGCGCGAAGAACGCGCAGCTCGTCTCCCTCTTCACGGACCACAAGTGCATCCATTGCCGACACGATCTCCTTGAGGGCGGTGTTAATTTTTCCAACAACTTTGCCGCTGAGGTTGCTGGATTTTTTAACCTCCGTTCGAACCGTGTGTGTGGCATCGCGCACAGCCTCAATCACGTCTTTTTTTGTTTCTGAAGACCCGTTTTTAATGGGGCTTCGTTCCCTGTCCAATTGTGAATTTTTATTATGTAGACGACCGCTGAATCGACGGCCGCTTTCGACTGCTGCCTCCATTCTCGCTGCAAAATCCTCATCTGAATCCTCCCTCAAGCTCGCCTTTGCTTTTGCCATTCCAGAATAATGACCTGGAGCCGCCTTCTCCTTAAGAAATGCCGCTTTTTTCGAGGCGCTCTCAGTTTCGGCGTCCTCAGTCTGTGCTTCCCGGACCCTCTTTGCCATGTTAATATCATCACCCATGTCCATTTCTGTGTTCTCATTGTCGGAATCCTCTTCCGAGTCCGAGATCGTCGCTACGTGGAAGGTGTAGGGGCTTTTCTTAGCTCCCTGTCCCTTGTGGAATTCATCCTCACTCGAAGGGGAACCTTTAGTATTTTTCCCCATCCTTTTATCCTCATAGAAACGTAAAATAAAAACACTTTGAAATTAATTTAGGTCAAGCGTGAGCCGGACCTCTTCAAATTTAATGAAACAAAGTTATTTTTTGCTCCCTTCTTAGATTTTTCATTTCGTCCCCAGACAAGCAAAAAGATTTTTAAAAACGTTAAAAATATCAATTTGACGCCCCCTAATTAATCCACTGCATCACAAACCCCTATTTCTAGGGGTTTGGAAACTATTAACTAAAATGTAGCCAAAACCAACTTATGAAAAAAGTTGGCAGCGCCTGATGAACCGTAATAGCACCGTACAAAATAATGAATAACTCCCAAACTAATGAACTTAAAAATACAATTTAAACGCCCTTTGAATGCCTACAGCTAGCCTAAACTATGTAATAAAATTAAAAAAATATATAAACAACAGAAACTACGTTATGATTTTTTAAAAGAAAAAACGTCGGAAAGAGAAATCCGCAAATACGATTATACTTTTTTCTAGCGTTCAAACTTTGAACCCCAATATCTTTCGAACAAGAAGCTCGAAAAATATGGGGCAAAAAGATTCTGAAAGATAAAAGTATAAGCTATTTTTGAATGAAAGAAAAATTTCAAAAAGAGAAGAAAAAGTAGGAAAAAACAATTTTTGAAAATAAAAAACGCCTAAACGAAAAAAGTGAGTTTATATGAAAACAGGAAAAAAATTAAAAGTGAATAGAAAAGCTAGAGTTAACAGAGAACAGATAAGACACAAAAATACTTCGCAATTTTCCGCACTCTACCTCAAAATTTCACTAATTTTCCTCAAAACTACCACCAAATTAAACCTCAACCTAACCTAACCTAACCTAACCTAACCTAACCTAACCTAACCTAACCTAACCTAACCTAACCTAACCTAACCTAACCTAACCTAACCTAACCTAACCTAACCTAACCTAACCTAACCTAACCTAACCTAACCTAACCTAACCTAACCTAACCTAACCTAACCTAACCTAACCTAACCTAACCTAACCTAACCTAACCTAACCTAACCTAACCTAACCTAACCTAACCTAACCTAACCTAACCTAACCTAACCTAACCTAACCTAACCTAACCTAACCTAACCTAACCTAACCTAACCTAACCTAACCTAACCTAACCTAACCTAACCTAACCTAACCTAACCTAACCTAACCTAACCTAACCTAACCTAACCTAACCTAACCTAACCTAACCTAACCTAACCTAACCTAACCTAACCTAACCTAACCTAACCTAACCTAACCTAACCTAACCTAACCTAACCTAACCTAACCTAACCTTTTTTTTTTTTTTTTTGTCGCAGGAAAAATGCATTTACGCATCCCCCCGGGGCCCAGGGAAGGCCCATTAGTGGGGGGTATGTGGGACTCGCCCCTCCGGACACCCGTATCATAGGGATACGGGGGGAGGGGAATACCCACTAAAAACCCTGCGGCGTTTCCGTCCGTGCCGTTAAGGGGGTGCAATGGGTTCGCAAGCATGTCTATCCACGGCACCCCCCGGCAGTCCCGGCTATCGCCGGATTTCCGTCGCCAAAGGAGGGAGAGTCAGCAAACGCGTAACTGACTCTCCCCTCGACATGTAGGACCGTGCAATGCGGGTCCCCAACCCGCGGCCCTACTGGGGAAGGTCACGGTTTACCGCGGCAAACCGTCTGCGCCTCCTCCCCACTCGTCTGCGTCGGTTCGGGGGCGCGTTGGGATCATCCTCGCGCTCCCGTTCCTCGGTCTCCTTCTGTGAGACGACCGTGTCACAGAAGGAGACCACTGCCTCCCAGGATCTCTCGCTGCCCAGCATGGCCGCTACAACACTGTGCAGCGAGAGATCAGCCGTTCCTATGGCTACCACCATAGCATTTCGCTCCACGGCCCAGCGGCTGCACACTTCCAGAGTGTGCTGGGCCGTGTCATCCTCGTCGCCACATTGGTGGCAGATTGGAGTAGGCTCTCGGCCTATTATTTGCAGGTAATGACCGAAGCACCCGTGTCCGGTCATTACCTGCACCAGCCTGTACCCCACCTTCCCATGCTTGCGGTCGAGCCAGGTGTCGAAAGACGGGAGGAGTGCCCCTATGGTGCGGGTTCCATAAGGGCTGTCCTCCAGGTCGCTCTTCCACCTGTCTCTCGCTCTTCTCTTAGCCGCGCTTCTGGCAGCCCTCACTTCCTCAGGAGCTGGGTATTCTCCCGTCTCCCTGCTCCTTATTCGCCGCCTATGAGCCTCCGCGAGCACTTCGGCGTCTAGCTCCCAGGGTAGTGTTCCCGCCAATGCGCAAGCCGCCGCTCCGGCCACCGTGGTGTAACCCCGGATTATGCGCTTGGCCACTACCCTCTGGGGTCTCCGCAACAGCGCCTTGGTTGTCGGAGCCAGCTTATCCGCCCAGATCGGGGCCCCGTACAGGGCCATGGATCTGGCCACCCCAGCGTATAGCCGCCTGCAGGCATGGGAGGGTCCTCCCACATTGGGGAGAAGCCGTCCCAGCTCTGATGCCGTCGCCACTATACGGGGAGCCATTCGCTTGAAGTGCTCCTCGAATCTCCACCGCCTGTCTATAGTGAGGCCCAGGTATTTGATGTGCGGTTTTACCTGGACCTCCTCGTCGCCTATTCTGAGAGATGCGCCCGCCGGGACCCTCCATCCTCTCCCACCGAAGACTATACCCTCGGTTTTTGGGAGGGATACCTTTAGTCCAAGCAGGCGGATCCTCAGAACCATTAGTTCCGTCGCCACCTCAGCCCTCCTCATCAGCTCCCTCAGCTCCCCTCCCCGAACGGCCACCATTGTGTCGTCAGCGTAACACATGACTGACATCCGGGGGAGCAGCTCAGCACGGATGGCCCAGTCGTACCCAATATTCCAGAGTAGGGGTCCGAGTACCGACCCCTGGGGTACTCCGCAGGCCATCCGTCTCTCTATTCGTCCATTTGGCGTGTCGCAAACCACCACCCTGCCAGTTAGGTAATGATCTACGACACGCCTTAAATATAGGGGCACCTCATGGAATTTGAGGGCCTCTCTGATCACCGAGTACGGGAGGGAGCCGAAAGCGTTGGCGATGTCCAAAGACACCGCTATTACTCCTTCCCCCCTCCTTTGAGCGTCTTCGCAGAAGGCCCTCAGTGCCCCCAATGCGTCCATTGTGGACCTCCCGTTCCGGAACCCGTACTGTCTTTCCGACAGGTTGGGCCCCCTCTCGTTTAGGTGCCTAGTGATCCTGGACGAGACAATCCTCTCCATCATTTTCCCCGTCTCGTCCAGCAACACTATCGGTCTCCATCCGGAAGGGGAGTCCGCAGGCCTAGTCTCCTTCCGGATGAGGCACACTATTCCCTCTTTCCAGCACCTTGGAAACCACCCCTCCTTCAAACACTGATCGAAGGTAGTTTTGAGGCGGTCACCAAGGTGCTCCATCACGATCGGCAGCATCCTACCCGGCACTCCGTCGGGGCCCGGGGCCTTTTTGCAGGCACTAAGCCTATGGGCCACCATCGTCATTTCCCCCTCTGTAACAGGGGGAACTTCCTCCAGTTGCTCCGGCTCTTCTGCACGTGGGGCAGCCATAGCAGGCGGACTGAAATCGAGGGCCGGCGGAAACAGTCCCTCCAGTATGTTTCGGAGGAGGCTCGGCTCCATAGTGTCTGCGGGAGCTGCTCGCCGGAGTTTCTTCCTGACGAGCTTGTAAGGCCGTCCCCATGGGTCCTTATCTAAGGAGGCCAAGAATGCCTCATGTGCCATATCCTTAGCCGAGGCTATGGCAACATTGAGGGCCGTCTTGGCATCCTTTAGGGCGGCGTACAGCTCGTCGTTCTCCTCCTGAGTGTGCCTCCTCCTTCTACACCGCGTGTATCTCCGCCGGGCCGCATTGCAAGTGCCCCGCAACGCGGCTACCTCCGGGGTCCACCAGTATGTGGCCATTTTTGCTTTGGCCGGCCCTGCTCTCTTCATCGAGGCATCACACGTCCTCGTCAGGGATGCTCGGAATGACAGGGCCAGGTCCTCCGCACTGGCCTCTGGCACTACTCTTAGACCCCATCTGGCTTCTATCAGCGCCGCCTCCACTGCTGCCTCCCTGTCTAGGGAGGACAGGCTCCACCTCGGTCGACCCGCATTGTTGTCCGGCCTTGGCTGCTGAATTTGCCGGGATCTAGAGACTCTCATTCTGATGTACAGATGGTCTGAGAGGGTCTCCGTGTCTTCCAGGACTCGCCATTCTGCAATCCTTGCTGCCGCCATCGGGGAGGCGAATGTGATGTCCACAATTGATCCTCCCTGGCGGCGGACGCAGGTATTGGCTGTGCCCTTGTTGACAACCTCCAATCCTACCCCGGCCACCCAGTCCAGCAGAGTATCGCCTCTCGGGTCTGTCCAAGGGGAGCCCCAGGCAGCGCATTTGGCATTCAGGTCTCCCATGACCATTATGGGAGACGGGAACGCCCCAGCCACCGTCCGTCCTACCCTCTCCAGGAAGTCCTCAAATTCCCTTAACGGTCTGTTGGGGGAGAAGTAGACCCCTACGACTACCGTATCCCCCATTTTGGCCGCCACATAACCGGAGCCAGAGGAGACCCTAGAGAGGGGAAGCCCTCCATAAGCCGGCACCACAATCGCTACTGTCCCGTCCCTGTCACCCACCCAGTTAGGTTGATGGGGGACGTAATACGGTTCCGCCACAATCGCCACTGCAATACCCCACTCCGCCATGTGCTGGATCATTAGATCTTGGGCACGGGCGGAGTGGTTTAGGTTGCATTGGAGCACCTCTGCCTTTTGTGGTGTATTACGCGTATTAGGCATCAATGCTCCATTTGTTCGCGGTCCGCCCGGTTCTCTTCGACTCCTGGAGGAGTGGCCGGGGGAGCGGTCCGAGGACCAGCTGCGCCCATCAGTTTTCCTCTCACTGGGGGAGGGGAGCAAGCCTGCCCGCCCATCACATGCTCTGCGTTGCGGCCGATTTGGTGGCAGACAGCGCACCATGGGGTCTTCGCCATGCAGTTCATACTCATGTGACCGGGCCTGCTACACCTGTAGCACCACTCCCCCCTGTCCACCGGCGACGGGCACAGCGGCCTTGTGTGACCCGTCCCCATGCAGCGGTAGCACCGCAGCGGCAGCTGTTCGAGGACCTCCACTTTTGCCGCCGACCATCCCAGAATTATTCTGCCCGCCGTACTGATGGTTATAGCCGTCGATATAGGGCACCTCAAAATGACAGATCCAGTCCCGTTGGCCGCCATTCTGATGGCGCCCACCGAAATCTGGTCTTCGCCGCATCTGCCTCTGGCGGCGACCTCCTTCTTCAGGATCTCCGCCGTGACTGATTCGTCAAAGTCAGAGATCCTGACCTCGGCCTTTTTTATCGGCCGGTACACCTCCGCGACATCCCCGACCAGGCCGCGCAGCCGCTCTGCCAGCAAGTCCGCCGCCGTGCTACTTTGTGCCCCAGGGACCTCGATTATTCGCGCCCCTGTGGCAGACCTTCTCACCCTGAGGTGGTCCACACCCACCTCCGCCAACTTGATCGTGGTGGCCCTCTCCATGACAGACTTATAGTCAGTCTGTGCGTCCGGCTTGAGAGCCACC
Source organism: Pammene aurita (assembly GCA_947086415.1). Classification (NCBI taxonomy): domain Eukaryota; kingdom Metazoa; phylum Arthropoda; class Insecta; order Lepidoptera; family Tortricidae; genus Pammene; species Pammene aurita. The sequence continues at coordinate 25,178 of OX352297.1, forward strand.
ACAACTGCCGCCATTGTTGGGACCACTAATTTCGGGGCCGCCGTCCTGTTTTGGGCATTGCCCTTTGCCACGTTCTGACGTTGGGGGGTCTGGGCTGGAGGAGCAGCGCCCTTGCTCTTACCCTTCCCCTTCCTTACCACCTCCGTCCATGCCATCCCCGGGGGCTCAGGTGGCGGCTCCATTGGGCGAGCTACCCCTTTCCCTCGCCTGGGCACAGGTTGGCTCCTTGGCGCAGGCTTGGCCCGTTGAGCTGGTGCGAGCGGCAGTTGGGACGGTGCAGTCACCTGGGGGGCTGGCTGGGAGACCCCTCCTTTCTTCTTGGTTTTAGCAGAAGAGGGGAGGGGGCTGGGCTCGCCTCCCCTCTCTAAACCGCCTCGGCTTACGTTGGCCACCCCTTCCTGCGCCAGTGGCGCCCTACTTGTCGATGCCAGGGATGGCCGGAGAATGGGCTCCGGCGGCAGCCGGTCCACGACTCCCTGCAGGCGGACATTCACCATATTGCCCAGGGAAATGAACACTTTGTGTTCAAAGTCCCCTAGGCGACTGTCGATCCGTTGCATCACCTCCTCGAGCAGAGTGGACGTGTTACCGTCACTTTCTGGCCTTGGTTCCGCCACTTGGTTGTTCCGCTCCGAGAAGGCTGTGCGTAGCGCCTTCGTTTCAGCTCGCAGGTGTGCCAGCTCCTCCCTCATCCGTTTGTTGTCCGCTCTAAGCGAGCGGACAATCTGTGCCTCCCCCAGTGAGTCTGCGAGGCTAAGCAGCTCTTTGCAGGCTGCATTCATGTGTCCCCAGACCTCCCCCTTTAAGTTTTTGCTCTTGGAAGCCTGCTCTAAGATCGTTTCCGCGCAGCGCCTGATACCCTCACCAGGGGCCTCCATTTCCGCGTCCGCGCTCTCCGATAAAGGACTGCGGGACCGCGCGCCCACATCCCTCCTCAGCACGGTTGGACGTATGTCCTCCAGCTCCCCGTAGTCCCAGTCTAGGTCCACCAGGTCCGCCTTCCGCAATTTGGCCTTAGCGGCGCTGATCCCCGTGTAATGGCCCTTGCCATGGCTGCGTTGGGAAGCGTTCCGTAGGCGCTCTGAGGCGTCCTCGTTACTTATCTGTACCTCCAGATGCCTTTTCTCCCCTTTTTTTTTAAGTCGTTCCTTGCTCAACTCTACCTTTTTCCTACCCTCCCCAACGACTTCCCGACCGTCACCTTCCTCATCGCTCGACATGTCAAACACGTCCAGATTCTCCCTTGCTTCTGCCCATAATCTCCCCCTAGGTGGACTGGGGGAGATATCACCCCCTCCAATATACCCCCTAGAGGATTCACCCCTATTACGGCCATCTTCCAGCCTCCCACAATGGCTCCTCCTATGGGTCACTAAACCGGCCCCCACGCCCAAATTTCCCGGGTTACCCCCCGGTAAAACCACCTCCCTGGCATCCCCCCCGGGATTCCAACCCGAATCCAAATTTTCCCCCTCCATAACTATGGAGGGGGCGACCACAGAATTAATTTCCCGAAAATTGGTCAAGTGTGATCTGCGTCACACTCGACAAACTTAAGAAAATTAGTTTTGACGATTTTCCCCCCCCTTAGACTCGTCCAAAAAATTTTTTCCAAACGTTGTTATTTGGAAAAAAGTTTTCCCCTCTTAGCCCCGAAAACGAGGTCCCTCTCCGCCCCTGGGATCAGACGCTATCCCTTTTCTCACTTTTACAAACTTAAGTAAGAAAAGTTTTAGCGCCTGATAAACAGGAATAGCACCGCCCGTTCCCTTAATAACTTCCGACCCTTAAGTCGGAAAATTATTTTGAGAACGGCAACGGGTAGCTAAAGCTGTTGCCCTATTTATCAATTTACCAGAAAAGAAGAATTAAGAAGGAAGAAGAAGATACGAATTTTTTCCCGAAGTTGGCGACAAGTTTCGAATCTTCAAAACAAACACTTGTCACCCCCGTATCTCCGGAACTATAAGTCCTAGATTTACGGGACCAACGGGAAAAGATAGGTATTAGAAAGAAAGATTTTTAAGGTTAGAACGAAGACAGAAAAAAAGAAAGAAAAAAAAGATATTATTTTTTTGGCCGAAACCAAGAACTACGCCAAAAAACCTTTCGAAAAAAAATCACCAAAAGTCCAATTGCAAGCCAAGTCGTCAAGTAAATGCAGAATCAATAACCGGAAAAATAAGCCAAAGTTCGTTACTATATCGTCTCCAAAAATCACTCAATTCTCTCTTTAACACCTGCTCGAAAAACCTCCAACCTAACCTAACCTAACCTAACCTAACCTAACCTAACCTAACCTAACCTAACCTAACCTAACCTAACCTAACCTAACCTAACCTAACCTAACCTAACCTAACCTAACCTAACCTAACCTAACCTAACCACCAGTCGCGCGCCGAGCGCCCACGTACAAACATTGTTTCCGCGTCGCTCCGCGGTCGAAAAATCAAAACAGTGGGATTTTTTACTCAAAAGTGCAAGTGTTATACATCAATCTGTGCGCGCTGACTTCAGCTATTTAATTGTGAAAACATTTTGGAAATCGGACTATCTGGCGAAGTGTTGTGAACAATTTAGTGAGGGAAACTCGGACCTGTACGGATTAACTCACAGCAAAAACTCACCAAATCAAGGTACAGACTTGAAATTTATACCAGTGTGATCCTCAATAAATACTACACCGATTTGTGTTATCAGATTTAGCCGGACTTTCTAGGCTTAAGTAGAATTAGCAGCTAAAATTGACTTTTCAGTGAAAAAGTGACGTTTGTGGTAATAACTCGCGAATTAGATCGATAACCCAATAATATTTTTGCATTTCCTAACGTGTCTCTGTGTTTTCTTAATAACTTAAAAAATTCGGATTTTTCCTATGTGTAACTTATGAAATAGAAGTGAATAACCAAAACCACGTGGTTTGGGAAAAACTAGTTCCGGACAAGTGCGACTAACTTTAGCATTTTAATTACATGTATCTATCGCTCAGAATCTCATAACAGTTTTTAAAATTAAGATTAGTGTTAAAGTTTTCATTTTATTGCGATTTAACCAAATTTTTTTCAAAACCCGAAACTTTATCAATTTATTTCTCGTGATTATAAGCGATGACCTACCCTTTTTCTTACACTAATCAAACTCTTATTTAATAGATAGTAAGTGGACAAAAATTTAGATTTTTAAGTTGGATAGTTTTTGTGTAAAGCACTTTTAAGTAAAAATAGACCCTAAGAAACACGCGCGTTTACGTAAATACCATTTTGTTTTTCACTTTTTTCCTATGTAACTTTTTCAATTTTTTTTGCTGTATACGTATTTATTGTCACTAAAAAATAGTTTCTGTGTAATTTGATACATCTTAGCCTTCAACTTTTTATATTAAGCAGTATTAACCACTTTTCTTATTCTCATCTATTAAATAAGATACCCTGCGCTTCTTCAACATTTTTCATTTACTGTGTATTCAAAATATTATGTAACTTACTATCAGGATCTCTTAACAGTTTTTGGAATTAAGATAAGTGTTATAGTTTTCATTTTATTTCAATTTAATCATTTAACATGTAATTTTTTCAAGATCCCGGAACTTTGTCAATTTATTGTAAGTGATTATAACTTCTGATCTATCCTTTTTCTCAGACCAATTGAACCCTTATTTAATAGACAATAAGTAAACAAAATTTTAGATTTTTAAGGTAGATACTTTTTGTGTAAAGTTATTTTAAGTAAAGATTGTCCCTAAGAAACGAGTGCGTTTACGTAAATACCATTTCGTTTTTCACTTTTTTCCTATGTAACTTATTCAATTTTTTCTGCCGTATTCGTGTTTATTGTCACAAAAAAATAGTTTCCGTGTAATTTGATACATCTTAGCCTTCAACTTTTTATATTAAGCAGTATTAACCACTTTTTTTTTATTCTCATCTATTAAATAAGATACCCTGCGCTTTTCCAACATTTTTCATTTACTGTGTATTCAAAATATTATGTAACTTACAATCAGGATCTCTTAACAGTTTTTAGAATCAAGATAAGTGTTATAGTTTTCATTTTATTTCAATTTAATTATTTAACATGTAATTTTTTTTCAAGATCCCGGAATTTTGTCAATTTATTGTACGTGATTATAACTTCTGATCCATCCTTTTTCTCAGACCAATTGAACCCCTATTTAATAGACAATAAGTGTACAAAATTTTAGATTTTTAAGGTAGATACTTGTTGTGTAAAGTTATTTTAAGTAAAGATAGTCCCTAAGGAACGCGTGCGTTTACGTAAATACCATTTCGTTTTTCACTTTTTTCCTATGTAACTTTTTCAATTTTTTTTGCCGTTTTCGTATTTATTGTCACTAAAAAATAGTTTCTGTGTAATTTGATACATCTTAGCCTTCAACTTTTTATATTAAGCAGTATTAACCACTTTTCTTATTCTCACCTATTAAATAAGATACCCTGCGCTTCTTCAACATTTTTCATTTACTGTGTATACAAAATATTATGTAACTTACTATCAGGATCTCTTAACAGTTTTTGGAATTAAGATAAGTGTTATAGTTTTCATTTTATTTCAATTTAATCATTTAACATGTAATTTTTTCAAGATCCCGGAACTTTGTCAATTTATTGTACGTGATTATAACTTCTGATCTATCCTTTTTCTCAGACCAATTGAACCCTTATTTAATAGACAATAAGTGTACAAAATTTTAGATTTTTAAGGTAGATACTTTTTGTGTAAAGTTATTTTAAGTAAAGATTGTCCCTAAGAAACGCGTGCGTTTACGTAAATACCATTTCGTTTTTCACTTTTTTCCTATGTAACTTATTCAATTTTTTCTGCCGTATTCGTGTTTATTGTCACTAAAAAATAGTTTCTGTGTAATTTGATACATCTTAGCCTTCAACTTTTTATATTAAGCAGTATTAACCACTTTTCTTATTCTCATCTATTAAATAAGATACCCTGCGCTTCTTCAACATTTTTCATTTACTGTGTATTCAAAATATTATGTAACTTACAATCAGGATCTCTTAACAGTTTTTAGAATCAAGATAAGTGTTATAGTTTTCATTTTATTTCAATTTAATTATTTAACATGTAATTTTTTCAAGATCCCGGAATTTTGTCAATTTATTGTACGTGATTATAACTTCTGATCCATCCTTTTTCTCAGACCAATTGAACCCCTATTTAATAGACAATAAGTGTACAAAATTTTAGATTTTTAAGGTAGATACTTTTTGTGTAAAGTTACTTTAAGTAAAGATAGTCCCTAAGGAACGCGTGCGTTTACGTAAATACCATTTCGTTTTTCACTTTTTTCCTATGTAACTTTTTCAATTTTTTTTGCCGGTTTCGTATTTATTGTCACTAAAAAATAGTTTCTGTGTAATTTGATACATCTCAGCCTTCAACTTTTTATATTAAGCAGTATTTACCACTTTTTTTTAATTCTCATCTATTAAATAAGATACCCTGCGCTTCTTCAACATTTTTCATTTACTGTGTATTCAAAATATTATGTAACTTACAATTAGTATCTCTTAACAGTTTTTAGTATTGAGATAAGCGTTATAGTTTTCATTTTATTTCAATTTAATCATCTAACATCAAATTTTTTTTCAAGATCTCGGAACTTTGTCAATTTATTGTACGTGGTTATAACCTCTGATCTACCCTTTTCTCACACCATCGGAACTCTTCTTTAATAGACAATAAGTGTACCAAATTTTAGATTTTTAAGGTACATACTTTTTGTGTAAAAAAATATACCCATACGCCTTACATCACAGGGATATCAAAACAGTTTCAGGCCTGGTTGTAGACCTGTCATTTCTCCTTAATGAATCTAATTTCGCTTGGCTTTCATAATAATTCCAAATGGCCGCAGTAATGCGCACGCCTCCCCCATCGCCAAGAAGGGCCAGAGAGGCATTGAACACGGCTGACGGGCTCCCAACAGACAGGGGTAATGGAGGAGACTTCGTGGGGAATGAGCCTCCACCACTCATAGACTTGAGCACGCAGGCGCGGGAGGACACGCTCGTTCCTAACATTACGGATACCACCTCTACGGTGTGCGCACCTGCTCCTAAGCACCCAAACATGACTCATAATGAGGATGAACTCGATGCGGGAATTCCGGACACGGCGAGCTCCTGCGGCATGGAGATGCTGAGGCTGAGCCTGGAGTCCGCGGAGAGTCCAAGAGCTAATGATACGGTCGGACGACTGCTAGCTCTGGTCAGACACAACACGAAATCTATCATTAGTCACATCTATCTGAACAAAAGTGTCAAGAAGGAAAGCAAGGAGGCGGTCGTCGAATCTGCCAAAAACATCAAAGACGCCGTGGAGAGATATATCATGGAACTTCATCTAACCGGGGACGAGCGAGGTCGGATAGAGACCCCTGTTCCCCCTACTCTCGTCCAGGATGAAAGCACTAAACGATTGGACAGCGCTATAAGTCTCCTACAGGAGGAGCTTCTAAAAATAAGACAAGAGCAGGTCAGGTTCAGCGCCTTAGTAACAACTGCAATGGGAGACATTAACAGACGGGCAAGCTCTGAGGTCAACGCCTACGCCCCGGAGGAGACTGGGAATGACCGAGGCGGGCCCTCATATAGTGAAGCGGCGGCTCGTAAACCCGCCTTGACCGTCCCCAGAACCAACCCGGCAATTGTAGTGTCCGTGGAGGGAGCACAAAATGGTCATGATGCACTCTCAACATTCCGCAACGAGATTTCTTTCAAAGCCTTAAATTACGCCCCCGAAAAAATCAAGTCAATATCGAACAACAAACTCAGAATTGAGTTTCACTCTGAGCAGCAAAGGGATGAGACGCTCAGGCGTATAAATATTACTCAAAATATCAAAGCAGAGGTGGCCAGATGCCTGATGCCTATGATAATTATGAAAGGTATATACAAAGACACCCCGTCATTAGAGCTCGTGGATATCATCACGTCGCAAAACCACACTATTAATGATACAATCTCAGGAACGGACGAATTGCAGCTCATGTATGTCAGTGGCAACAGAAATCCAAAATTATACAATGCAATATTTAAGTGCTCGCCACGGGTGTGGCGGGAAATGATGATGCTAGAAAGAATCAATGTCGAACACCAACGCGTACACATAAATGAACACTCTCCGTTTAAGCAGTGCCTGAGCTGCCTGCAGTTTGGACATACACGCGCGCACTGCAGGTCAGCAGTCGAGCCCTGCTCTTATTGTGCTGCCTGTGATCATAACTATAAAACCTGCCCGGAAAAAACAAATAAACAAATCCCCCCTAAATGCTACAACTGTATCAATTACAACAATAAATCCTCAACAAAATATAACACCAAACACACAGCAATCAACCCCAACTGCCCATTGATTGCGGCAGCTAAATTAAATTTAAAACAAAGAATAAGATATGACTAATACTAATAACAACCCAAACGCAACATATAATCCTAACCTACACAGTTGTCTACAGATCAATCAAGGACACGGTCGCAATGCGTATCATGAAACAGCCGTGTTCCTTAGCAATACACAAAATAATATTGCATTTGCATTCATTACAGAGCCATACATACCAACAAACACTAACAAAATGAAATCCCCGCCCGGATATACAACTTTTCAGTTCCCGGGCGTCGATCATCCGACGAGGGCCGCGATCTGTGTCAGGGACTCGGGCACTGCTGCATTGGGATGCTTGAAGTACTCCAACGCTAATATGAGCGTCGTATTATTAACTGATAGGGCGGGTAAGAAAACTTATATCACCTCCGTTTATATAGAGCCAAGACAGGATCCTCTAAACACTATTTCTAAACTTGAAGCCTTTCTCGGCGATACTGCGGGATCCATGCACATCATAGCAGGGGACTTCAACGGCTGGCATAATTTATGGGGATGCCCTTCGAATAACCGAAGGGGCAGTCAGATAGCTGACATAATGATCAATTACGACCTCACAGTATGTAACGTCGGCAACACTCCCACCTTCGAAGCCGTCACTAATGGCAAACTACGCTGCTCAATTGTCGACCTTACCCTGTATCAAGATTTATCACACCACAAACGACCCTCCACTAAGGTCACGAAATGGAGGGTTGACCCTGACATCTGCCCATCCTCCGATCATCACGCTATTACCTTTAACATCTCGACCGGCTATCACAAGTCGGCAATATATAAAAATAAAGTTAAATTGACCACATACCGGTATGATACGACTGGCGTCAAATGGGAAGAAATAGCTGACGAACTCAGGGACGCTTTGGATGACAAATTACCCTCTGATGAGTATATCCGCACCTGTGAGGAGGAGGAACTGGACTATGTCATATTCGACCTTACTTTGGCTACTACAGAAGCATGCGATGACTTACTGCCTCGCTCACGACCATTCCCACAAAAAGCCCCTTGGTGGAATGACGACCTCGAGTCCTTAAAAAAGGAGGTAATCAAAAACCACCATAACTTAAGAAAAGCAGTCCGGCGGAAACTTCCTATTACGGCTATCTTACAGGAGAGAAACGAATTACGTAAGAAATACTCTAATGCCTGCTGTACCGCCTCAACCGACTCTTTCAAAAGCTTCTGTGAAAGACAGGGTAAGGAGGACGTATGGGCTGTAACAAACCGGATAGTACGCTCGCGACCCTCTCCGCAACCACCTGCCACCCTTCTCCTTCCCGATGGCAGTCACACTGTCGATAGCAAGGATACTGCCGAGGCCTTACTAAGGATCTTTTACCCTGATGATGATGACGTCAATAACGACACACCTCAGCAGGCCTCTGTTAGAGAGCAAATGACGATTCCCCCTGAACAGAACGACGAACCGCTGTTCACCGTAACGGAAGTACTAGAAACTCTAAAAACTATTAGCCATAAAAAAGCTCCCGGCAGCGACCATCTCACCTCTGATATTTGTCTAAAAGTTGCCCAACTATTTCCAGAAATTATCACCTCCATAATGAATAGATGTCTACAGCTCGGATATTTCCCAGACTGTTGGAAGGTTACTACTACCAAAATCATCCCCAAACCGGACAAAACCGACTATAACAAAGCATCTTCTTACAGACCAATAGGCCTGGTAAATGTATACGGCAAACTACTGGAAAAATTAATTGTGAATAGGCTAACACATCATATGTATCGTAATGGCAAAGTAGTACACAAGCAATACGGCTTCCGGCTTCAGACTAATACCACGGCTGCCATCAGGGATGCCCTTGATATCGTGAACAAAGCAAAAACCTATGGCGAACACACCCTTGCTATCTCGTTAGATATAAAGGCGGCCTTTGACAATGCCTGGTGGCCGGCCATTTTCCAAAGGCTCAAACACAACAACTGCCCAAAAAACATATACTGCATACTAAATAACTATGTTACCAACAGGAGTGTGAGAGTTGGATTTGCTGATCAATACTCTGAAAAGAATATGACAAGAGGTTGCATCCAGGGATCAGTTGTGGGCCCGATTCTATGGAACCTAATATTAGACGAGCTCTTGGAGACGGACATGCCCACCGGATGTCACATGCAGGCATATGCCGATGATGTGTTGTTAATATGTCACAATAAGTCAATAAAAGAACTTGAGAATATAACGAACGAATCCGTTAGGCGTATCACTAAATGGGGACATAGTGTAAAACTGGAGTTTGGCAGGGAAAAAACCCAGGCCATAGCATTCACCAATAGAACCAATAGAATTGTCATAACCTCCGAAAACATCTCGATACCTTTTGTAAATCACATCAAATACCTTGGAGTTATCATTGATAGTAAACTTAAATTCATTAAACATGTAGATCATATTATTGAAAAAACAAAAAAACTATACTACAAATTACAAAATCTAATAAGGCCCACCTGGGGTGTTCACCCTGAAAATATACGAACCATATATCTGCATGTTATGGAACCAATAATCACCTACTCCGCCTCCATTTGGTCCGGCGCCTTAAAATACAAATGCATTAACGATAAGTTATTAGCCCTGCAAAGGTTGTGCGCGATAAAGATCGCACGGGGGTTTAAAACCTTAAATACACCTCTATCTATCACGTTAGCCAAATTAACTCCATTGCCTGCTAAAATCAAAGGAGTGGCAGAACTTGAAAACAGTCGACTACAGGGTTTTACGTCCTACTTACCTGCGGACCTTCTGATCGAAAAGCCTTCACCTCCGTCTGCCCTACTACACCCTGCAGACAGAGTAGCCATCCCCTACGCGGAGATCAACGATCGAATCGAGCACGCGACCATGGTCTTCTCTGGTGAAAACCATAAAGCCTGGAGAGCATATACAGATGGAAGTCGCCATGATGGCAAGGTCGGGGCGGCCTTTGTAATTATTAAACCCAACAGCGAGATTATTCCCAACTAGCAAAGTAGTGACATAAGGAAATCTAATAACACTAAAGACTGTTACAAAAGTCATATAACAGCAACGCGGTGACTGCTTGTTGTATATCGGTAACCCGTATCATTATTTAGCTGTATAAACTTTTACAGCTATATAGTGATTATAAATCATGTTATAAACGTTTATACAACAGCTTTATATAGCACGTATAACATAACTCCATAACACTGTTCTCAACAGCAATATAGAGCAAATCAGTTGTATATCAGATATAACAGGCACATTTTTACAGTTATGTAGCTCTATATTGGTTACTATGTCATTGCAGTATCACTCGTGGTATATCTGTCACCAATGAAGCTGACCTGTGATATATAAACTGATACGACAGCTGATATACGTCTAATCGGTCATATATCAGCGACATCAGCGTGTGTTTAACCCCATCAGCATAACAGTAATACTGGTACCTATAATAACACTATTTAGTTGTAATTACACTTTTGCAAAGCGTTATATGCCACCATGTACATATTAACGTTTTATTTTCCAATATAGCGCTAAAATGTAACATAATAGTTGTTTTTAACTGACATATAGAACATAAATGTTGTAAATAAGAATCAAATAACACTTATATATTACTTTGTAATGGCGGTGACAAGCAGTGTATATTAGTGATATATCGGTGGTTAGAATATTATTTAGATATATATGGCTATCTCGAAAAAAATAAGTTAATTTAAACAATTGTCACTTAATTAAATAAGCCTTTCCCAACGTGGGCATGAAAAAAACACTATTAATGTGCTATTAGTTTATCAATAACATTAAAAGCGCAAGGTAAATTAACCGTTATATGCTAACGCACAACAACTAAACACTGTGAAGTAAAAAATGGAACATTAATTATAAACTTATAAATATTGTACTTATAGTTTTTTTTTATACTTCACTTTTTCACAGACACGTTGAGTTTCGAAAACACTATGGTACCTATGTAATATAACAGAATCTTTAACAACAATATAACAAGTAATAGCGTAATAGCAGCATCGTGGTAGCTATTGTGTCATCATTTGATGATAAAGTGCTGTAATTATCACTGATATACCACCAAATAGAGTTCTACACCATCAAATTATCGCGGAGATGTGTCTAAATAGTAGTAACCGGTACCAAATTACACAGGATATGTCATCAAATAGCTGTAAAACTGGGGCCATTTCCAGTGATAGACACGTTTCTATCACAGATGTAACACTCGTTATGCCACTGATATATATCTAAATCTGGTTCCACCTTGCTAGTTGGGTTGTTAAAAAGCTGAAACTGCATGGCTGCTGCTCGGTATACCAAGCTGAGCTATTTGCAATTCAGGAATGTCTGAAATACTGCGACCAGATTAAAGAGAACATCCACAAATTACTTTTGCTATCTGATAACAAATCCGGTTTAACAGAAATCTCTAATCCCAACAGTTATAATCAACTCGTTACTCAAATTCGTCATCTTATACACAACAACAAATCAAGTATAACAATTCAATTCTTCTGGTGCAAGGCCCATTGTGGCATCCCCGGCAATGAGATGGCTGATGCGGCTGCTAAGGCAGCGGCCAATTTACACAAATGCCCTGACTTCAGCTTGGTACCCATCAGCCATGTAAAACACCGGAACAAAACTAATTTCTTACTTTCGTCCCAGTCACTGTACAATAAACCAGAAAACTGTGTCTACACTAAAACGATCTTCCCCACTTTCGAAGAGATTAAACTATATATCGCCACACATCCTCCTAACTTCTATACAACACAATTTTTAAGCAACCATGGCTTCCATAAGGAATATTTATTTAGATTTAAAATCACCCTGAATGACAATTGTCCCTGTGATCCCAGTACGGAAATTACTCAGTCTTTCACTCATTTACTCCATGAATGCCCACGGTTCATTAAGTATAGACAAGACCACAATACAATATGTCAAAATCTAAATATCAATCCGCGTGATATTATTAATACTACCAGCAAAGAGTCAACAGCAGAAAGTTTCCATACCTACCTCAAATATATTATCTCTAAACTAAAAAGCTTCAATGGTACTTAGCCATTCCTAAATATACAATATATAAAAAGACAGTATCATAATCAATAAATACATTGTATTACCGCCACTCGGCGAGGTGTTTAGCCTTGCCTAAGGGCGGTGGCCGTGTGGTGGCGGCCTAGAATACCACTACCCCCTCTCTTCCCGTGGGTGCCGTAGGAGTCGGCTAAGGGACATTAGTTAAGCAGGAAGATCAGTGTAAATGTAAATATGAATGTGTGTGTGTATGTGTCTGTAAATTATGTATAAATAAATTTTATTATGTATTATGTATGCTTATTATTAAATAAAAAAAAAAAAAAAAAAAAAAAAAAAAAAGTTCAAAAAAAAAAAAAAAAAAAAAGTGTTTATTTGTCACTCTGTCTTTCCCTTGTTTCCTTCTTTCATTTGTTGTGGCGGCCATGCGCTGAACGTGTATGGTCGGCATTAGGTACATAACACACACACACTACACTAAACAACACTCTACTCACACACACTCCCGCCTTCACACTGACACATCTCAGAAACAAAGTGTACACCATTAGCACTGCGTTCCTGAATACACAAACACTAAACAGGGTGGAGGTTTTAGTCCGTAGGCGTATGGCGATGGCATCCTGCCTAAGGGCGGGATGGCATCCCCATACGAGTCGGGCATGCGATCAGGTACGGGCCTGGTCGTATCCAATGAGGATTTCCTCCACCCACGGGGAAAAAAAAAAAAAAAAAAAAAAAAAAAAAAAAAAAAAAAAACCTAACCTAACCTAACCTAACCTTTTTTTTTTTTTTTTTTTTTTTTTTTTTTGTCGGTGTGAAAATGCATTACGCATACCCTCCGGCCCGGGGTGGCCATTTGGAGGGTTATGTGGGACTCTCTCCTCCAGCCGCCATCCGAGTAATGGTGACAGGAGGAGCATACCCACTAAAAACACACCGGCGTTTCCCGCTATGCCGTTAAAGGGAGCGTCATGGGATGGCTAACATGTCACCGTGACGCCCCCCGGCGGTCCTGGATGTTCTATGCCAGGACACCCGCGCCAATGGAGGGTGAGGCCAGAAACGCTTGGCCCCACCCTCAGACGTCTAGGGCCGTCTGCTGTGGGTCCCCAACCCACCGGCCCTACGGGGGTAGGACGCGGCCTGCGGCAGCTAGCCGTGCGCGTCCCCGACCCCTCCGTCTGCGCCGAAGTGGGAGCGCGTCCTCGTTATCCTCACGCTCCCTCTCCGAAGCCTCCTTCTTTGAAATGACAGTTTCGCAGAATGTGGCCACCGCGTCCCACGATCTCTCGCGGCGCAGCATAGCTGTCACGACGCTGTGTAGCGAGAGATCATTCACTCTGATGGCCGCTACCATGGTGCGGCGCTCCTCGGCCCAGTGATTGCATACCTCTAAGGTATGCTGGGCCGTGTCATCCTCGGCACCGCACTCGTGGCAGGTGGCGTTCGCCTCTCGTCCAATTTTGTGCAGGTAATGCCCGAAGCACCCGTGTCCGGACATCACCTGCGCTAACCTGAACCCCATTTTTCCGTGGGCCCTATCCAACCAGGAGTCTAAAGATCCGAGGAGTGCCCCTATCGTACGTACTCCATAGGGGGAGTCCTCCAAGTCACTCTTCCACCTATCTCTAAGTCGCCGCTCCGTCTGACGTCGAGCCTCCCTAACCTCCTCGGGAGCGGGATAATCCCCAGTGGCTTTCCACCTCAACCGCTCCCTATGTGCCTCAGCGAGCTTCTCTGCATCTAATTCCCATGGAGGGGTACCCGCTAACGCACACGCCGCCGCCCATCCCACCGTGACATAGGCCCTACAGATTCGTCTGGCTACCACTCTTTGCGGCCTTCGCAGCAAAGCCTTATTTTTTGGACTCAGTTTGTCCACCCAAATCGGGGCCCCATACAGGGCCATGCTACGAGTGACACCAGCGTATAAGCGGCGGCAGGTCACAGATGGGCCTCCCACATTTGGCAATAGTCGGCCCAGGGCGGAGGCCGCCGCTACTATTCGGGGACTAAGTTGGCGGAAATGCTCGCCAAAGTCCCACCTACGGTCCAGTGTGATACCCAGGTACTTAATGAACGGTTTCACTGGGACCACTTCCGCATCGACCCTGATCGAAGCTGCAGCGGGCGGCCTCCACCCCCTCCCCCCGAAGATAATAGCCTCGGTCTTCGGGAGTGACACTTTCAAACCAAGCAGCCGAATCCGGGTAATTATCAGTTCTGCCGCCACTTCAGCCCTTCGTAATACCTCTGCCATCGCGGCGCCCCGGACAGCCACCATCGTGTCGTCTGCATAGCAAATGACTGCCATCCGGGGAAGGAGGACCCCCCTGATTGCCCAGTCATACCCCACATTCCACAGTAGGGGACCTAGCACGGAACCCTGGGGCACGCCACAGGCCATGGGCCTCGTCCTCCTTTGTCCTCCTTTTTCTTCGTAGAGCACTACTCGCTGCGTGAGGTAGTGCTCCACGATACGCCTCAAATAGAGAGGCACTTCATGGAATTTGAGTGCCTCACCTATAACGGAGTAGGGGAGGGAGCCAAATGCATTGGCAATGTCCAGAGACACTGCTACCACCCCCTCCCCTTTCCCCTCCGCCTCCTCACAGAACCCTCTGAGGGTACCCAATGCATCCATAGTTGAGAGGCCAGTTCTAAAGCCGAACTGGCGATCGGAAACATTAGGGCCCGTTCTATTCAGATGCTTGACGATCCGGGAAGCCAGAATTCGCTCCAGCATCTTCCCGGTCTCGTCAAGCAGAACAATGGGCCTCCACCCAGAAGGGGAGTCCATTGGGCGGCTTTCCTTCCTGAGTAGACACAGCTTCCCCTCTTTCCAACATCCCGGAAAGCGCCCCGCCTTCAGGCAATCATTAAAGAGTTCCCTCACACGGTCCCCGAGATGGCTCAAGGCTATGGGCAGGATTTTGCCCGGTACACCGTCTGGTCCTGGGGCCTTTTTGCAGGCCCTCAGGCGGTGCACCGCCCACGTTACATCCGCCTCCGTAATGGGCTCGACCTCCAACGGCTCCGCCGACTCTTCCTGTGGTTCTGACATGGCAGGGGGGATGAAGCCATCAGAAGCGGGCGGAAATAGACCTTCTACCACTCGCGTGAGGAGCTCCGGCTCTAGGGAATCCATGGTGGGACCATTTCGCATTTTGTTGCGCACGATCTTGTAGGGCCGCCCCCATGGATCCCTATCCAGCGAAGCCAAGAACTCATCATGAGCCGTGTCCTTAGCCTTGGCAATGGCTACGCATAGGGCCTCTTTTGCTTCTTTTAAGGCCATGTGCCGGAGCTCCTCCTCTTCCCGGGTGTGCCTTCGCCGTCGACAACGGGTGTATTCCCTACGTGCCCTGTTACAAGTGAGGCGGAGGGTCGCCACTTCCTCCGTCCACCAATAGACCTGCTTTTTTGCCAACGGCTTTCCCGCCCTTTTCATACCCGCGTCACAGATAACCACCAGTGCCTCTCGGAACTCTCTGGCCCTCTCCTCCACATCCTGTAGACGTCCTGGTTTGATGCCCCACCTTGCTTCGATCATGGCGGCCTCATCAGCTGCATCCAGATCCAGACTACCAAGACACCATTTACGGAAGGCGCCTCTTACATCTCGTTCGTTAGCAACCGGGGGCTGGATCTGCCTCGCCTTCGAGATCCTCATTCGGATGTAAAGATGATCGGAGAGGGTCTCTACATCCCCCAGGACGCGCCAATCTGAAGCGCGCACCGCCACGGCAGGGGTCGCGAATGTTACATCCACGATGGACCCCCCCTGCTGGCGCACGCAGGTATGATTGGTGCCCCGGTTTAGGACCTCGAGTCCTAGTCCAGCCACCCAATCCCACAGAACCTCCCCTCTCGTGTCTGTTCTGGGTGAACCCCACTCGGTGCATTTTGCGTTGAGGTCCCCCATCAGCAGGACCGGTGCCGGTGCGGCCCCTCCAATGACCCTTTCTAGCTCTTCCAAAAATTGCTCGAAAGCAAATAGTGGTCGATTGGGTGAAAAGTATACACCAATGAGCACTATACCCCCCCAATCGACCGCCACGTATCCAGGGCCGGTTCTCAACCTACTCATAGATGGGTGATTACCCATTGGCGGGACAACTATCGCCACCAGGCCATTAGTGTCCCCTACCCAATTGGGTTGGGGAGAGACAAAGTGCGGTTCCGCCACAACTGCAACACTGATGCCCCACTCCGCCATGTGTTGGATCAAAAGATCCTGGGCGCGGGCGCAGTGGTTGGCGTTGCACTGCAATACCTCGAAATGCGATGTAGGTTGTACTGGCATCAGTGTTCCATATTACGTCCCTCCTCAGGTGCACCGCTGTTTGCAGGAGTCGTCGGGGTCCGGACGGGGGTCTCCTTTCCTCTTACATGTGGAGGGGTACACGATGGTCCCCCCATGACATGTTTTGCTGTCAGTTTGGCCTGGTTGCACACAGCACACCACGGATCGGTAGCCGTGCAATCCTTGGCGCTGTGGCCAGACTTGCTGCACCGGAAGCAGCAACCGCTCCTATCGATTGGGGACGGACACATTGCCCTGGTGTGGCCAGTCCCCATGCACCTATAGCAACGCATAGGCAAGGCCTGCATTGCCTCAACTTTCGCTGCCGACCAGCCCAGCAACAAGCGTCCCGCTGCAACTACCGCCTTAGCCGTTACAACCGGACACCTCACAATTACGGCACCAGACCCGTTGCGCTCCCATCTCACACGTCCCACTTCCACCTGCACCTCTGGGCATTTGCCCTTAGTAGCCACTTCAGCCTTTATTTTCTCTGATGTCACCGACTCGTCGAACCCATGGATCCGTATCTCAGCCTTCTTTACTGGCCTGGTGACGTCAGCTACATCACCTATGAGTGTGCGGAGTTTCTCGGCCATGTCGTCTGCTATCTGGCCACTCTGTGTGCCTGGGATCTCAATGATGCGAGCCCCAGTTGCGGTCTTCCGAACTCGTACATGTTCAATCCCCAGCTCGTCCAGTTTGAGGGTCGTTGCTCTCGCCATCACCGTTTTGTAGTCGGTCTCTGCCTCCGGTTTTAAAGCTATCACGACTGCCGCTGATGTTGGCACCACCAGTTTGGGCACTACCGTGCGTTTGGGCGGGACCGGCGCAGTCAGTGGTTGCGGCGGTGACGGCTTTGTCATCTTCTTTGTCTTGCCGCCTTTAGCAACTTCTGACCAGGTCTCCTTCTCCACCGACCGTTCTAGGGGAGCAGTCGACGACATCTGAGATGGTCCCGGGGTTGCCGAAGCGGTCGCGGCTGGAGACAGCGTTGATCGTGGGACTGATCGCGGAGCAATCACTGATTTCTGAACTTTTGGTACTCTCCTTAGCTCAGGTTCCTCATTCCTGGTTTTTGGGTCCGTTCCCTTCTCGGGCTCCGACAACTTTTTTGTTGATTCTGCTACTTTAGATGCAGCTCTCTTATCTGCAGCCAATGGAGGCCGCAGAGTAGGTTCCGGTAGAAGCCTGTCCTTGATGTTTTCCATATGAGCATTTATCCTTCCTCCCAGTGACACGTCCATGTCCCTCTTAAATTTACCAAGGCGGGCATCCATCATAGTGTCCAGCTCTTGGAGAAGATGTGTCATATTTACACCCTCAACAGCCCTCCTATTTTCCTTCCTTTCCGCGAACGCTGTGCGCAAGGCTTTGACCTCATCTTTGAACTGCCCAAGCTGTTCCCTTATGCGCTTGTTGTCCGCTCTCAATGCACGGATCACCTCCGTTTCCTCAAAAGTGTCCCCAAGCTCCATGAGGTCACGACAAATGTTATTTAAAATTCCCCTTATGTCGCCCTTAATATTTCCGCACCTGGAAATCTCTGTAAGTAGAGTCTGGGCACTCTGCTTGATTTTGTCTCCAGTGGCCTGATTTAGGGCTGCACCTCCAGTCTCGGGCTGTGACAGAGCCCGCCTTGCTCGATTCGCCTTCCTTGGCGCCGGTTTGACGGGGACGTCGGCGTTTATACTTTCCTCCCAGTTTTGTGCTTCTTGGAGCTTCTCTTTAGCCTTATGCAGGCCAGTATAAGCTCCCTTGGGGCGCCCTCTGCCGGCTGTCGTTATTTTTCGGTCCGGTCCGAATTCCTCCTCATCACTACCATTATCCTCGTGGGCCCTCTTTATGGAAGCGTCTTGACTCTCCATCCTCTCTGGAGACTTCGAGCCTTCATTCTCAGGAGAGGTCTCATCATTATCTAGATCCCTTTGGACTTGTTGCCAGAATCGTCCTCCTCCAGCAGAAAAACCTGACCAGTCCGATGCGTCATCCCCTACCCCTATGTACCCTCGGGCGTTATCCTCCGTTTCACTTTCGCCATTTACGGATGTATCACAACTGCCATACTCCTCTACGGGATCATTTTTGTCAGGTTTGCCCGGCTCAACTTTATCTCCCTCTTTTACCCCCTCCTTTGAAACCTTCTTCCCACCTTTTCCCTTGTTTTTGGCCATGACTAACGACTAAAAACGTAAAAAAACAACTTTGATGAAAATTATGGTCAAGTGTGAGACTGACCTGACTTTGACAAAGTTATTTTTTGCCACTTTGCCGATTTTTCATTCAGTTCCAGTGAAAGCTAGAAACTTTCTGAAAACGGATTTATAAAGCCCCAACAACGCCTAAGTAAAGGCTTTGATAGTTAAACATCTACCTATGCACATAAAAAAATAATAGCCTTCAAAAGACAAAAACCAACTTATTTAAAAAGTCGGCGGTGCCTGATCGACCTCGCGAGCAATTTACAAAATTATTAATAACTCCTACACTACTTAGTCTAAAATTATAAATTGAACGCCAAATGATTCCTTACAACTAGCTTAATCTAAATAATCTTACAGAAAAAATGTATTTACAATAGAAACGAAAATATGAATTTTTAAGACAGAAAACGTAGAAAGAAGAAAACTGCAAATGCGATTACACTTTTTCTCCACGAACAAACTTTCAACCCCAATATCTTCCGAACTATAAGTCCGAAAAATATGGGGCAAAAAGCGACGAAAAGGAAAAAGCGCACTCGATTTTTAGAGTCAAGAAAAATAGAAAACTAAACGAAGGAAGATAGAAAAAAATAATTTTGAAAATGAAAAAACGCCTAACGAAAAAACTGTTTTTTTGAAAATATAGAAAAAAAATTAAAAGTGAATAGAAAATTTAGAGATAGCAGAGAAATAACAACACCAAAAATAACAACTCAATTTCCTGCACGTAATAGCCAAATTTCAGCAAAATCCCTCTTTTCCATCACCAAATTTTTCCTCAACCTAACCTAACCTAACCTAACCTAACCTAACCTAACCTAACCTAACCTAACCTAACCTAACCTAACCTAACCTAACCTAACCTAACCTAACCTAACCTAACCTAACCTAACCTAACCTAACCTAACCTAACCTAACCTAACCTAACCTAACCTAACCTAACCTAACCCCAGTCGCGCGAAGCCCGCAGTCACTTGCGCCACGCTTTTATCACGCTCCGCGCTCGAAAAATCGGAGAAATAGGTTTTTTCGCGAGTTGTACTAAGTGTTATACACCGTTGAAAGCGCGTTAAAAAGACAAAACGAGAAGCGAAAGCACGGTGAAATTCGGACGTGAAACCTGTGAAAAAAGTGGAAAAAACTGTTTTTGTGGAGGTTAGGAAATCTCCGGAAGCCCATAACTCCCGAAAACGATCGACGACCTCACATTCTGCAAGTGTGGGAACCACGGCTGGGACGAGCCCGACCTTCGGAGACTACTCCCGGATTTTTCCGGTGAGGATCCAGGACACAGAGGCCAGAAAAACAATTCCCACGTGGTCGACTTTTCAGCCAAATCAACCCGGAGGTTGAAAGGGGAAAAAACATCAGGTAGCAGAAGCCGAGACGATACCAGAGACATATCGGACATTGAAATTGGACGACAGGTACGTTCAGTGCAAGTGAATGCGTATGACAAAAAGTTTTACATAATTTCAAGGTCAAAACACTTAAAATCAAAATCGACAACATATACTTTTTATAGTGGTATTAAATAGTTTGGACCCTTACTAGTAAGTGAACTCAATTTAAAAAAGTTTTGAAATAGAAAAAAGGGGAAAAAATTGAGATACAATTAAAAGTGCGTGCGGAACCAACTGCAAACATAAAGTTGTCGAGGCCCTTATTCAAACAACCCTTATAAATAGAAAGTGCGCGCCCGAATATAGACTCCTGGGACCTGTGCGAACAAAAAACTATAGGGGTAAAAACCTCCCCGAGGAGTCTTTGGGCCGACAAACCTTCAGGTGCGGCTTCTGAAAAACCACCCCAAGCCCCTGGAGGGTGCGTTGAGCATCGCGCGGACTTCAAGCAACCACCAGCGTGAAAGGACACTCTTCCTCCACATCAGGAAAAACATATTGGACAATTTAGACTAAGGGTGTAATTTTGGTGAATTTATTTGTGTAACAGGGTGGAGGCCGGCATTACCGGATAAACTTGTAACCCCCAAAAATAGGGGAAGGAAACGAGCTAGGTCAAAAATAACGTCAGCGCAGTTCTCTCAGCGAGAAGCGATCTTTGGGGCAACAAACCCACCCACGGGTCAAAAAACCACCCCCGAGCAAAAATTTTCAAAAATCCTGAAAAATCTAGGACTTCCCAATTTTTCAGGATAAAAGATCGCACTTGGCCAGGAGCTGCGGGGCGAGCTCGACCCCCTAGCACCTTTTTCGAAATCTTTAGCGCCCTCCTAACCCCCAAACCAAGCCCTTGTAGTTGGGCAAAAACTACCCCTTGCGATCAAGCCCTTGCCGAACGGAACCCACCCCGGGAAAAAATCCCCCGACACAGGGGCCTGAAAGAACAACTCTCCCCCCACTAGCTCCCACCAACACGGTCAGGATCGGAATACCCGTTTGGAAATAAACCCCTTTTTCAAAATTCTAAATTTTTAAGTTCAACGGTTAAATATAAGATTGTATAGATAGCAAAATTTTGGAAAATAATTAATAACTCGTAAACGGTGCGTCCTAGGTCAAAAATAGCAAAATTTTGAGCCCCCTCCCCTAACCCCACCCCCCCTAACGGGCAACCCAAGTCCCCTTAAAACTTTGAGACCCCCCCCATCTCCCCCTAAAAACCCAACCTCCTACCCCCATTTTCGGACAACGACTAGCCTAACCAGACCCCTGGGGTGCAAAACTTTGAGCGCCTATATCTCAGAGACCAGGGCAGCTGGGAGGGTGGGACTTCCGACATTGGCCCCGGCGCGGGAGACTCTACCCGGAGTAGTAGTGGTTGGCTCTACATAGAGCCGAAAAGGGAAAAAATTGTGTTTTTGCCCCTTTTGAGGTGGGTACCAGCTCGGTTACCTTTTGGGCTCTGGGTAGAGACTGACTAACCTAGACACGGACTCTACATAGAGCCAAAAATTAAAAATTAAAGTCTGAGAAAATTGTTTTATCGGGCAAAGAATATAGGTAAGAGACAAGGCTCCAGGTAGAGCAAAACGGGTAGAGCTAGGACTCTACAAAAAATATTTTTTAGTTTTAGTATTATTTTATTTATTGTAAAACTATAACTAAGGGACCGGAATCCCCACTGGGAATTATTGACTCTACAATTTTGTGTTTGACTCAAAAATTTGTTTGTGTTTGGTTTTATTACAGAGTATATCTCTCTCTTCTTTTTGTACACTACAACTTGCCTCCCTTTTACAGAGGCAAAACCGCTCTACATAGAGCGAAAAATTTAACAAAGACTACTCTAAAAACAGAGTAAATCGTAGTTTAAGTGAACCGTGCCCTTGTGTGCCCTTTACAAACTCTACAAATTGCACACAGTGACACACACCTCCAACATGATGACAGCCAGGACACCACTGAAGGCGTTAGAGTCGGAGCCTATATCTCCGAGAAGGGAGTCGGAGGAGACGACGGTGAGACGCATGACCGGGGAATGGGAAGCAAAAAACAACCCCAAACCATCCCCACCCCCGGCTACAGAAACGAAGCGGGCAGGTCCCGTGGAACGCGGTAGGACTTTCGACCTTCCAGAAACGGAGCAGACTCCTGCGGCTCCCGCGGCCCCCGTGACGTCGACCGCGGCAGCCAAGGCCGTGGGCCTTCCAAAAACGGCAGAGGCCAGACGCCTCCTAGAGAAAGGCAAAGCCTTATTGGAGAAATCCGGCAACATAAAAAGAGAGATCAAGATCGGGGTCACGGAGGTCATCGAAAGGCTCTATAAAACTGTGAAAGAGACGGAACAGGAGAGGAGTCGATTGGGGATGCGACCCTGGCCCACGGGAGGTAAAGCCTCCCCGCAGAGGGCCTCCAAAGAGGACCAGCCCACAGGGAAGGTTATAGAGGAGTCAAAAACGACCCTGGAATCAAGCCTCATCGCAAAATTCGAAGAGCACGCGCAGCGATTAGAAGAGAATAACAAAAGGATGGAGGAGCTGAGGACGGTCATGGAGGTGCAGAGAGAAACCCTTGAAAGAGCGGTAACAGCCCACGCCACATACGCAAGCGTGGTGGCGGCAAGGCGCCCAGAACAGGTAGTGGCGGGAGGGCAGACTCTGCACTCCATGATCGTCACAGCACAGGACGAGACCGAGACAGGGGAAGAAGTCATAGAAAGAGTCAGAAAGGCAGCAAAAGAAAAAGGAGGCATGCAGATCGACAAAATAAAGAAAGGCAAAGACAGAAAGGTGATCCTCAGCTGCAGGACCAAGGAGCTGAGGAAAGGAATGAAAGAGAGTCTGCAGAGAGAGGGAGTTGGTCTCCGGGTCGAGGACGTGGAAAACAAGGACCCCCTTCTGATGCTTAGGGACGTGTTGCAGTGCAACACTGACGAGGAGATACTCGAGCACCTGAGGAATC
Source organism: Pammene aurita (assembly GCA_947086415.1). Classification (NCBI taxonomy): domain Eukaryota; kingdom Metazoa; phylum Arthropoda; class Insecta; order Lepidoptera; family Tortricidae; genus Pammene; species Pammene aurita. Next base: position 48,533 of record OX352297.1, read on the forward strand.
AGAATGGGGATGTCTTCGGCGGACTCGACCAGGAGAGCGATAGGATGACAGTAAAGTATAGGAAAAGAGCGCACAACCCACACCTGACCCACGTGGTCCTCACGGTATCCCCGCAGATCTGGGGGAGGGCGCTAGAAAAGTCCGTGGTCCACCTGGACATACAGAGGGTCAGAGTAGAGGACCAATCTCCTCTGGTCCAATGCTCTGTGTGCCTAGGGTATGGCCACAGCGGCAAGTATTGCAGAGAGACCACCGCTAAGTGCGGCCACTGTGGGGGACCACATATGCGAAGGCAGTGCGAGCAAAAAGCGGCCGGTATGCCGCCCGCCTGCACAAACTGCAGCAAAGCAGGAGCAAGAAATATAGAGCACGACGCCTTCGACCCGGGGTGCGCGGTCAGGCGGAAGTGGGATGCTATAGCAAGAGCCAAAGTGGCGTATTGCTAAAGGCACCCCTAGCAAAAATCCGACAGTAAATAACAGGCATGGAAAGCGAGGGCTCCTGGTGATGCAAGCCAACCTGCAACGTAAAAACTTAGCCACAAGCGAATTATTACTAGAGGCGGCGAAGAGAAGGGCAGCCATAGCCATGGTCCAGGAGCCCTACGTCGGGGGAGTGGGAAAGATGAGAGGTGGAGGACCTGCAAGGGTGTACCAAAACGCCTCAGAAGAAGAGGGCCCAGTCAAGGCTGCAATAGTCATTCTTGATGCAGACCTGGACGTGGAGCAAGACCCGGAACTTACGACCAATAACATCGTGGTCGCAAGGATTCGGTCTGGCGACTGGTGCATCACTGCGGTGTCCCTCTATTTCGAACCAACCGCCCCCATTGATCCATACCTGGTCCACTTAGTAAGAATCCGGGATAAGCTGGGAACGAAAGGGATGATAGTAGCGGGCGACGCCAATGCAAAGAGTGTCTGGTGGGGAAGCGCGCACACCGACTGGAGAGGACAGGAGCTGGCGGGAGCCCTTCACGAGCTGCAACTGCACATATTGAATATAGGCAGCACACCCACCTTTGAGGTGGAGAGGCAAGGCAGGACGTGCACCAGCATAGTTGACGTGACGGCGTGCTCGGCGGACCTTCTCCCCAAGGTATCAGAATGGCGAGTAGATAGAGAGGTGACGGGGTCGGACCATAATGCTATTGTTTTTCGGTTAGATATGGAAATGGGTGCATGCAGAACCACAGAAAGAACTACACGGATATACAACACAAAAAAGGCTAGATGGGACGAGTTTGATGACAAACTCTCCCAGCTCCTGACACAGCACAACATAAACGCAAATAATATACACGCATTGACAGATAAAAAACAACTAGATAACACAGTAAACACGTATACAGCACAAATAACACAGACATGCGCACAGCACATACCACTGAAGAACAAGAGTCAAAAACTTACATTTCCATGGTGGTCCGACAAACTGTACCAAATGAAGAAGTTAGTCCAAACAAAGAGGAGAAGGATCCGATGCGCCGCGCCGGTTCGACGACAGAAGGTGGTGCAGGAGTACCTGCAAGAAAAAGAAAAATATGAAAATGCGGCCAAGATGGCACAAACATGCAGCTGGAAGGAATTCTGCCAGAAGCAGGATAAGGAAACAGTTTGGGACGGTATATACAGAGTTCTCAAAACAACTGAAAGAAGGGCAGAGGACCTACCGCTAATCAAGGAAGGAAGAATATTGGGATTGGAGGAGTCGGCGCAATGGATCGCGGAAAGGTTTTACCCAGAAGACGACAGACGAGAGGATGGAGCTGAACATCGCGAAACGCGCAACAAGGCACTCGAAATAAATAACCCAAGTCATGCTGAGATTCATGACCCGGTATTTACAATAGGAGAAATGATGGCCGCGACGAACAGCTTCAACCCCAAAAAGGCCCCGGGCGAGGACGGCTTCACGGCGGACATATGCCAACGAGCAATCAAAAGTCACACCGACGTCTTCCTTGCTGTCGCGAACAAATGCCTCGAGTTGGGCCACTTCCCGACAGCATGGAAAAAAGCGGTGGTGGTGATCTTGAGAAAGCCAGGGAGGGCCGACTACACCGACGCGAAGTCACACAGACCCATAGGGCTCTTGCCGGTTCTGGGTAAAACCTTCGAAAAAATGGTTATGACCAGACTTCGGCACCACCTGGTCCCAAGACTCAGCCCAAACCAATACGGTTTCATGCCACAGCGCAGCACCGAGGACTCTCTCTATGCCTTAATGCAACATATAAAAGCCAAACTTGAGCAAAAGAAAATAGTCACAGTGGTATCATTGGACATAGAGGGAGCCTTCGATAGCGCTTGGTGGCCTAGAATAAGGACCCGCTTAGCGGAGGAAGAATGCCCCATAAACATCAGAAGGGTGATTGACAGCTACCTAGAGGACAGACATGTAGAAGTCAGGTACGGGGGCAAAAGGGCGGAAAGGAAAACAGAAAAGGGTTGCGTACAGGGCTCGATAGGCGGGCCCATACTATGGAACCTCCTCCTCGACCCACTCTTGAAGCGGCTAGGGGGAAAAGGCCATTACGTGCAGGCCTTCGCGGACGACGTGCTGATGGTGTTTGACGGCGGGACGGGACTGGACGTCTCGATAGAGGCGAACGCGGCGCTCTCACATGTCCTGGATTGGGGTGTCAGTAATAAACTAAAATTTGCGCCAGCCAAAACTGTAGCTATAACCATCACAAAAAAGCTGAAATATGACACTCCGGTCCTGGTCATGGGGGGGCGTAACATCGAGATGTCCAAGGAACTCAAAGTCCTTGGATTGACTATTGATGACCGCCTCACCTTCAATCAACACGTCGCTAGGGTCTGCGGAAAGGCCCTTAACATCTATAAAAAACTCCGAACCGCCGCGAGAGTGAGTTGGGGATTACACCCGGAGGTGATAAGGTCAATTTACACCGCAGCAGTGGAGCCCGTCATCACGTACGCTGCGGCGGCGTGGGCACCGGCCGCGCAAAAGTTGGGAACCAGGAAGGAGCTGGCGGCAGTGCAGCGGGGCTTTGTGCAGAAGCTGTGTGGAGCATACCGCACAGTATCTCTCGACTCGGCCCTGGTGCTGACCGGGATCCTGCCCCTCGACCTCCGTATACGGGAAGCAGCCGAATTGTACAATGCGAGGAAAGGCCTGACCCGAGCGTTGCCCGACGACAGGGGGATGGAGGTGGCGGCAAAATACTCGGAGTCTCCTCACCCGGCCCTTTGCCAGGAGCTGGACTTCACGTGCCTTCCGGACCGTGAAGCCCTGGACAGATACGCGGTGCAGGAAGTTCAAATATTTACTGATGGCAGTAAAATCGAGGGCAGAGTGGGAGCCTCCCTCTCCATATGGAAAGGTGAGTGCGAAGACAAAGCCATCAAGATCACCTTGGCCAACTACTGCACCGTGTATCAGGCCGAACTCCTGGCAATACACAGGGCAACTGAGGAGATAAAGGGGAGGAAGGAGGCGACTTTTGGTATCTTCAGCGACTCAAGAGCTGCTCTTGAGACGCTGACGAACCGGGGCTCGCTCCACCGCTTGGCACTGGAGGCGAGACGCAACATCAAATCTGCCTCTGACCAGGGCAAGAATGTTTTCTTGTTCTGGATCAAGGCACACGCTGGTCTCGCGGGCAACGAACGGGCGGACGAGTTGGCAAAGGTGGCAGCACTTTCGTTGAGGAGGAAGGCGGAATACGACCGGTGTCCCATCTCATTCGCCAAGCGTTTCATACGTAAAGAGACGCTTGGCGAGTGGGCTGAGAGATACGCGTCGGGTTCAACGGCCTCCGTGACGAAGGTGTTCTTCCCGGATGCGGTGGCCGCGTACCGGCTCGTAAGAAAAATCCAGCCGACGGGGGCGGTGACCCAGCTAATGACGGGACATGGTGGGTTCTCCTCGTACTTGCACAGATTCAAGTGCAAGGACAACCCATCATGCATCTGCGAGCCGAGTAAAGAGGAAACCGTGGAACACCTACTAACAGAATGCCCGGTGCACGACTATGCGCGAATCGAGTGCGAAGCCAAAATAGGGGGGATGATTAAGTGGGCAAATATAGGCACTATAATGGAAGGCAAAAAGGAGAGAGAAATATTCTTGGAATTCTGCACAAAAATTGTAAATATTGTAAGAAATAGAAATAGGTAAACAATATTATGTACTCACATATATCATGAGAATATATTAGGAGGAACATAAATAAAAAATTGTGAACAAAAAATAGAAAATAGAAAATAATATAAATTTAAGTGCAATAGATTTAAGAAGTTTGTAAAGCAATAATAAAAGCAAACAAAATCTCTGACCTGAACCATGTCAGAGGAAATTACCTCCCCCCAGATCCTAGAAATAAAGTAAATAAAATAAGAGCAATAGCATAGGGATATAAACAAACAGCAGTCCCAGCTGTAAAGACCGAAAGATGAAGAAAGAAAGAAAGAACAGTATGAAGAAAGAAAGTGCGAGAGGAACAAAAGCGAGAACTGGAATGAATGAAAATTATGATAAAATAGGCTCCGATCCATGTGGAGGTAGGCAAAAAAAAAAAAAAAAAAAAAAAAAAAAAAAAAAAAAAAAAAAAAAAAAAAAAAAAAAAAAAAAAAAAACCTAACCTAACCTAACCTAACCTAACCTAACCTAACCTAACCTAACCTAACCTAACCTAACCTAACCTAACCTTTTTTTTTTTTTTTTTTGACGGTGTGAAAATGCATTACGCATACCCTCCAGCCTGGGGAAGGACTTACAGAGGGTTATGTGGGACTCTCTCCTCCGGCCGCCATCCGAGTGATGGTGACAGGAGGAGCATACCCACTAAAAACACACCGGCGTTATCCTCTCCACTGTTAAGGGGAGTATCATGGGATCGCAAACATTCTACCTTGATACTCCCCCAGATGTCCCGGTCAATTAACCGGAAAACCCTCGCGCCAGAGGAGGAGGGGTTGGTAACGCAACAACCCCTCCTTCGACGAATAGAGCTTTATTGCGAGTCCCCAACCCGTTGCTCTATTGGGGGATCGGGCGGTTCCCGAATTGTAACCGCCTAATTCCTCTCCTTCTGCGCCGAAGCGGGTGTGCGTCTGCCCTTTCTTCACGCTCCCGCTCCGCTTCCTCTTTCTTTAGTAATACCTTTTCGGCAAACCTACATACTGCTTTCCACGAGCTCTCACTGGTAAGCATCTGTTTGACCACCATGTGTGGCGAGAGGTCACTGACTCCTATCGCCACCTCCAACTCCCACCTCTCTGCAGCCCAAGCAGGACACTCTGTCAGTGTATGAAGGGCTGTGTCGTCTTCATGTTGACAGTGGTGGCATATCGCTGTCGGTTCCCTCTTGATGACGTGCAGATAATGGCCGAAGCAGCCATGTCCGGTCATTATCTGCACGAGCCTATATGTCAATATTCCATTCTTTCTGTCCAACCATTTGTCGAAGGACGGGAGGAGAGCCCCTATTGTGTACGTGCCATATGGGGTCTCCTCCAATTGGATTTTCCATCTATCTCTCTCCCGCTTCTTGGCCATTGCTCTCCTGGCTTCTACCTCTCGTGGAGCCAGGCGCACATCTGCCGCTCTGTCTTCCGTCTTTTGGGCATACCTTTCAGCCAGTAGGCGGGCATCCAGTTCCCACGGCATAGTACCTGCAAGGGCACATGCCGCCGCATGTCCAACTGTTGAGTAACCTCTAATCATCCGCTGTGTTATGACCCTCTGCGGTCTTCGGAGAAGGGACCTAGTCTTCTCTGATAGATTTTCTGCCCAAATTGGGGACCCGTATAATGCCATGCTACGCACAACATTTGCGTAGAGGCGCCGACATGGCGCTTGCGGGCCCCCTATGTTTGGGAGCAAGCGTCCCAGTGCCATTGCCGTACCAACCAGTCGAGGAGCCAATCTAGTGAAATGTTCCACAAAATCCCATCTGCGATCCAATGTGAGGCCCAAGTATTTTATGTGGGCCTTTACAGGAATCACTTCGCCTTCTACTCTGACTATATCGTCATTTCGTACCCTCCAGCCTCGTCCTCCAAATACCACCGCCTCAGTCTTGGATAACGCAACCTTTAGCCCCAGGAGGGTGATTCGCCCCACGGTCAATTCTGTAGCTACTGCAGCCCTCCTGAGGGTTTCCCCATATTCTCTTCCCCGAACAGCCACCATTGTGTCGTCGGCGTAACAAATGGTGACCATACGGGGAAGTTGCGCTCCTCGTATCGCCCAGTCAAATCCGATATTCCAGAGTAGGGGCCCAAGCACGGACCCCTGCGGAACACCACACTCCATTGCCCTCTCCAGCCTTCTGTCAGCCGTTTCGTAGACCACCACTCTATTCGCGAGATAGTGTTCCACGATTTTCCTCAGATACAGGGGAATCCCATGGAAGCGGAGTGCTTCCTTTATCACCCCGTATGGAAGGGAGCCAAAGGCGTTGGCTATGTCTAATGAGACTGCCACAGCCCCCTCCCCCTTTTCTTTAGCTAAATTGGTGAAGCCCCTCAGCATGTTTATAGCATCCATGGTTGACCGCCCCTGTCGGAATCCGAATTGACAACCACTTATGTTCGGACCCGTATCCTCCAGATGCTTGGTTATTCGCCGCGCTATTATGCGCTCTAGCATTTTCCCTGTTTCGTCTAGGAGGACGATGGGGCGATAACCCGAAGGGGAGTCAGCCGGCCGACCCTCTTTGCGCAGCAGGCATAGTTTTCCCTGTTTCCAGCATTTTGGAAATGTGCCGTTTTTAAGGCAGTCGTCGAAAAGGGCCCGCAACCGGCCCCCGAGATGTTTCAATGCCAGGGCTAGGATTTTTCCTGGTACACCGTCCGGCCCTGGGGCCTTTTTACTGGCCCTCATTCGTAGGACTGCCCCCGATATTTCCGAGTCCGTGACTCCTGGGATATCCATTTCACCCTCTAGTTCCTCCGCTGGAACAGCCATAACAGGAGGCTCAAAGTTCGGTGCCTCAGGGAATAGGCCCTCTACTACTCTTGTGAGTAATTCCGGCGCTAAGGAATCCATGGGAGCGGCATGTCTCATTTTATTTCTTACAATTTTGTAAGGCCGTCCCCATGGATCCCTGTCCAGCGTTATGAGGAATTCCTCCCGTGCTTCGTCTTTCCTCTTCGCAATCGCTCCTTTTAGTGCTTCTTTTGTAGTCACGAGGGCCGCTCGCAATGTCTCGGCCTCTGCTACTGTGTGCCGTCGTCGGCGACAGCGAGTGTATTTCCTACGGGCCTCGTTCGCTACTTGTCGGAGGGCAGCTATTTCAGCCGACCACCAGTAGACCTGCTTTTTTCCAGAGATCTTCTTCGCCCTCGTCATGCCCGCATCACATATAGCTGTGAGCGAGGCACGGAAGCGGACTGCTCTTTCCTCAATGCCCTGGTCCACTGGTGGGGGAGCACCCCAAGCTTCTATAATTGCAGCCTCCTCTATGATTTCTCTGTCGAGACTGGCCAGAGACCAACGGGGGAAACCGTTGGGGCGTCGTATACCCGCTGCCTGCGGTAAAGCCTGTATTGGGGCCACCGGAGATGGAGACACCGTCATCCTTATATAGGCATGGTCCGACAGTGTCTCCACGTCTTCCATCACGCGCCAATTTTCGATGCGGTTGGCGACAACAGGGGTTGCGAACGTAACATCCACAATGGACCCTCCCTGTTGTCGCACGCATGTATTGGCATTACCTTGATTTAATATTATTAGGCCAAGAGCTGCCGTCCAGTCCCTCAGTGCCTCGCCTTTTCTAGTTGTGATAGGGGAACCCCAAGCCGCACACTTAGCATTAAGGTCCCCCATGACAAGGACCGGTAGGGGCGCTACCCTCCTTATAAATGCCCCTAAGTCATTTAAATATCCTTCAAACTCCATCAGGGTCTTGTTTGGAGAGAAGTACGTTCCCACTACTATAATTTTGCCCCATTTTGCTGCCGCAACGCCAGGGCCTTTATGTACCGCTTCCAGCGGAGGATAGTCACCCACTGTCGGTGCTACAAGCGCCACCGTCCCGTCTGCTGCCCCCACCCAGTTAGGCTGAGGAGGAACGCAATACGGCTCCGCTGCCACTGCCACACCAATGCCCCATTCCGCTATTACCTGCATAAGAAGGTCTTGGGCGCGGGCGCAGTGATTTAGATTTGACTGTAAAACTTCGTAAGGGCGTGGCTGCATTACAAGTCCATTGTCCGTTCCTCCTCTGCCACTTGGGCATTCCTTTGTGTCCTAATAGGATCCGTACGTCCTTTTGTTGGAGGAGGGCAGCAGGCTTGGCCTCCCATTACGTGACCGGCTGAGCGCTTAGCGTGGTGACACACCGCACAAAATGGTGCCTCATTGCAGTCAGCCGCTACATGATTCGGCTTGCTGCACCTGAAGCACAAGTTCCCTCTCTCTACTTGCGAGAGGCAAGTAGCACGTGTATGCCCTACTCCCATACACTTATAACATCTGAAAGGGGCTGGGTCTAGGGCCTTAACGAATGCACTAGACCACCCCACCACTAATCTAACTCCCTCAAGTATTCTATTGGCCGCAGTCAGAGGGCATTTTACAATGGTGGAGCCTGTTCCATTGTAATCCGCCCTTATTGCCCCGATATTTATTTCTTCCGGCCTGCAGTTGCCCTTTGTTGCAAGGGCTGCTGTTACTGCCTCAGGGGTTACCGACTCCATCAAGCCGTTTATCCTTAAACCGGCCATTTTCACCGGTCGATAAACCCTCGCGTCATTTCCAACTAAACCCTCCAGTTTTTCGCACAGACTATCAGCCGCCCTACCATTATCCGTGCCAGACACCTCAATAAGACGAGCCCCATTCGCCGTCTTGCGAACACGTACATGTTCCAAACCCACCTCTGCGAGCCCAATTGACGTCGTGGCCTTCGAAAAGATTGACGCATATGTGGCCTCCGATTCCGGCTTAAGAGCCACTACAATTGCTGCCGTTGAAGGAGCATGCAATTTTCGTGGTTTCGTCGTGGGCTCACGGGCAGCAGGGGCAGGTTTGGCTGTCACTGTTGTTGCCGTTGTTGCTGCCTTATTGGCTTTTTTCTGAGCCTTACGCCCCAGGACCTGTGTCCACGAGACTTCCGGTTGTGAAGCTGACAGGGGCGACGGGGAGTGCGCTACGTCTTGTGCACCCCTCGTGTGCTTAACTCGGGGGGTAGGATTGGGTTGCGTAAGCGACCCTGCCGCTGGCGTTTTCATTTTCGGCTGTTGTTTGCCTTGGGGTACTCCAACTGCCGGGCTTGAAGGTGTTGGAGTGGGAGCCACCGGGGCCTTGGCTGGCTGAGATTGCCTCGCCCTTTCCGCTGCTTTCCGATCCGCTGCTAGCGGGGGCCGGAGAATTGGCTCTGGAGGAAGACGTCGTTTAATGTCATCCAGGCGGACATTGATAATGTCGCCCACCGTCTTAATAAGCTCGTTTTTAAGTTCCTCCTTAAGATTCATTAATGAATCTTTTATGTTCGTGTTATTGTCCCTCTGTGGCGGCTGTTCTCTTTCTTCCCTCCTTTCAGAGAAAGCTGTTCGCAGCGCTTTGGTCTCGTCCTGAAGGAGCGCAAGCTGCTCGCGCATCCTCTTGTTGTCTGCGCGAAGAACGCGCAGCTCGTCTCCCTCTTCACGGACCACAAGTGCATCCATTGCCGACACGATCTCCTTGAGGGCGGTGTTAATTTTTCCAACAACTTTGCCGCTGAGGTTGCTGGATTTTTTAACCTCCGTTCGAACCGTGTGTGTGGCATCGCGCACAGCCTCAATCACGTCTTTTTTTGTTTCTGAAGACCCGTTTTTAATGGGGCTTCGTTCCCTGTCCAATTGTGAATTTTTATTATGTAGACGACCGCTGAATCGACGGCCGCTTTCGACTGCTGCCTCCATTCTCGCTGCAAAATCCTCATCTGAATCCTCCCTCAAGCTCGCCTTTGCTTTTGCCATTCCAGAATAATGACCTGGAGCCGCCTTCTCCTTAAGGAATGCCGCTTTTTTCGAGGCGCTCTCAGTTTCGGCGTCCTCAGTCTGTGCTTCCCGGACCCTCTTTGCCATGTTAATATCATCACCCATGTCCATTTCTGTGTTCTCATTGTCGGAATCCTCTTCCGAGTCCGAGATCGTCGCTACGTGGAAGGTGTAGGGGCTTTTCTTAGCTCCCTGTCCCTTGTGGAATTCATCCTCACTCGAAGGGGAACCTTTAGTATTTTTCCCCATCCTTTTATCCTCATAGAAACGTAAAAAAAAAAAAACCACTTTGAAATTAATTTAGGTCAAGCGTGAGCCGGACCTCTTCAAATTTAATGAAACAAAGTTATTTTTTGCTCCCTTCTTAGATTTTTCATTTCGTCCCCAGACAAGCAAAAAGATTTTTAAAAACGTTAAAAATATCAATTTGACGCCCCCTAATTAATCCACTGCATCACAAACCCCTATTTCTAGGGGTTTGGAAACTATTAACTAAAATGTAGCCAAAACCAACTTATGAAAAAAGTTGGCAGCGCCTGATGAACCGTAATAGCACCGTACAAAATAATTAATAACTCCCAAACTAATGAACTTAAAAATACAATTTAAACGCCCTTTGAATGCCTACAGCTAGCCTAAACTATGTAATAAAATTAAAAAAATATATAAACAACAGAAACTACGTTATGATTTTTTAAAAGAAAAAACGTCGGAAAGAGAAATCCGCAAATACGATTATACTTTTTTCTAGCGTTCAAACTTTGAACCCCAATATCTTGCGAACAAGAAGCTCGAAAAATATGGGGCAAAAAGATTCTGAAAGATAAAAGTATAAGCTATTTTTGAATGAAAGAAAAATTTCGAAAAGAGAAAAAAAAAGTAGGAAAAAACAATTTTTGAAAATAAAAAACGCCTAAACGAAAAAAGTGAGTTTATATGAAAACAGGAAAAAAATTAAAAGTGAATAGAAAAGCTAGAGTTAACAGAGAACAGATAAGACACAAAAATACTTCGCAATTTTCCGCACTCTACCTCAAAATTTCACTAATTTTCCTCAAAACTACCACCAAATTAAACCTCAACCTAACCTAACCTAACCTAACCTAACCTAACCTAACCTAACCTAACCTAACCTAACCTAACCTAACCTAACCTAACCTAACCTAACCTAACCTAACCTAACCTAACCTAACCTAACCTAACCTAACCTAACCTAACCTAACCTAACCTAACCACAAGTTGAAAAAGTCAGAAAAGCAAAAGATAAGAAAATTATTATGGGGTGTAAGACCCAAGAGGAGAGAAGAAAGATCAAGGAGAGACTAGAGATGGCAGGCAATAACTTTGTCGTCGAGGATATGGTAAACAAGAACCCGCTGCTGGTGCTGAGGGACGTCCTACTGGTTCACAGCGATGAAGATGTAATCAGGGCCCTCAGAAACCAGAATGCGGATGTTTTCCGTGACCTTGACGAAGAGGAAAACCAAATAGAATTTAAATATAGGAAGAAAGCGAGAAATCCCTTAACAGGGCATATAGTGTTAAGAGTTTCACCGGCAATCTGGAAAAGGGCAACCAAGTGTGGTAGGCTGCGTGTGGACCTCCAGAACATCCACGTTGAGGACCAGTCCCCATTGGTGCAGTGCACTCGATGCCTGGGATGCGGTCACAGCCGGCGTTTCTGTAAAGAGACGACCGCTGACTTGTGTAGCCACTGCGGCAACCCACATTTGAGGGCCCAGTGTCCGGAACTGGTACTGCATGAACCACCGACATGTCGAAACTGTGTGGTGGCAAAAATGGAAAACCGAGCGCACAACGCCTTCAGCAACGAGTGCCCAATTAGAAGAAAATGGGATGCTTTAGCCCGAGCATCAATAGCGTACTGCTAAAGTGGTCCCAACAGCACAAAAGTATCAAATCATTCAGGCAAACCTCCAGCGTAGTAAATTAGCAACCAGCGAGTTTTTATTGGAGGCAACAAAATTGAAAGCAACCGCCGCATTGCTCCAGGAACCATACGTCGGAAGAGAAAAAATTATGATGGGCCACCGGGGAGTCAGAATTTACCAGGACCTGAGAACACCTGAGGACACCGTAAAAGCGGCGATAGCTGTATTCGACCCCACTCTTGACGTTCTACAATACCCAGATCAAACTACAAAGAACATAGTCACAATAAAAATACGGACAAAAGCCTGGACAATTACCCTTGTGTCCTTTTACTTTGAACCAGATAAACCTATTGAGACGTACCTGGAGCATATCAAAAAAGTAAACGACAAATTGGGACCGGATAAAATACTAGCTGGAGGTGATGCGAATGCCAAAAGCATCTGGTGGGGGAGCCCAAGCGGAGACGCGAGAGGTGAGGATATGAATGGGACTCTGGCGGAGCTGGATTGGCACATCCTAAATGCAGGCACTACCCCGACATTCGACACAATAAGAGGAGGAAGATCAATCAGTAGTCATGTGGATATCACTGCGTGCTCAACAGATATGCTGGACTTTGTGGACGGATGGAGGGTTGTGGTCAGCATGACGAGCTCGGATCACAACGGTATCGTTTTCAATATTAATAAACAAAAATCTGAAGGTATAAACATTCAGAGAACCACACGCATTTTCAATACCAAGAAGGCAAGATGGGATCAGTTTCGTGAGAAACTGGCCCAGGCTATGCAGGACAAGGATATCACCATGCAAAAATTAAAAAGCCTGAAAAACAAAAATGAAATAGAAATGGCAACAAATAAATACATAGAGGCTATAACAGAAGCATGTAAACATGCCATTCCCCCCAAACTACAAAAACAAAAACTGACGATGCCGTGGTGGTCCGAGGAGCTCGCCACTATGAGAAAAAACGTGAACACCAAGAGGCGAAGAATCCGTAACGCAGCACCAATCCGAAGAGCGAAAGTGGTAGAAGCATACCTGAAAATAAAGGAAGAATACGAGACGGCAGTGCAACATGCACAAACTGAAAGCTGGAAGGAATTCTGTTGCAAACAGAACAAGGAGGGAATATGGGAAGGAATCTACAGAGTGATGAGCAGGACTGCAAACAGAGACGAGGATCAATTGCTGATAAAGGAGGATGTGACACTCAATGAGAAGGAATCAGTTAAGTTGTTGGCCGATACTTTTTATCCCCCGGACGACCCAAATCAGGACACCAAAGAGCATCGCAGCGTCAGAAATCTAGCGGAGAGGGTAAATGAGTGGAAGCATGATGAACAACATGACCCCCCATTTACCCAATATGAACTGAATGCGGCGGTGAAGTCCTTCAACCCCAAAAAGGCACCGGGTGCCGACGGCTTCACTGCGGATATATGCTCGCAAGTGATACATAGTGACCCCGATATATTTCTGACGCTCTTGAATAAGTGCCTGCAACTTGGACTCTTTCCCAAACCCTGGAAGGAAGCGACGGTGGTAGTGCTCAAAAAACCGGGGAAGGATTCGTATGCTGTGCCCAAATCATACAGACCGATAGGACTGTTACCAGTTTTGGGCAAGGTATACGAAAAGATGCTGGTAGCCCGCCTCAGACACTACCTACTGCCGAGAACCAGCGAGCTTCAGTACGGGTTTATGCCGCAGAGGAGCACCGAGGACTCTCTTTATGACCTAATGAAACACATCCGGAATAAACTCAAAGCCAAGAAAATCTTGACACTGATATCATTGGACATAGAGGGAGCCTTCGACAGCGCGTGGTGGCCCGCAATACGCATCAGACTGGCGGCAGAGGAGTGTCCGGTCAACTTGAGGCGGGTTGTTGATGACTACCTTAGGGATAGAGCAGTGCGAGTAAGGTATGCTGGGGAAGAACACAGTCAAACCACAAGCAAAGGATGCGTTCAGGGTTCTATCGGTGGGCCCCTGTTGTGGAATCTTCTACTGGACCCACTCCTAAAACAACTACAGAAGAAGGGGTTTTACTGTCAGGCGTTCGCTGACGACATTGTCTTGGTGTTTGACGGTGAGGCCGCATTAGAAATAGAGAGACAAGCGAGTGTCGCCCTCGAGCATGTCACGGCGTGGGGTACTGAGAATAAAATGAAATTCGCGCCACACAAGTCCTGCGCGATGGTCATTACCAACCGACTAAAATTCGATACCCCACGCCTAAGGATGAGCGGGGTCGACATAAAAATGTCAGAAGAAATAAAACTGCTGGGCCTCACTATAGACCACAAATTGACTTTTAATAAACACGTCGCGAACGTATGCAAGAAATCCCTTAATATGTATAAAAAACTGGCGAGAACTGCGAAAATAGGATGGGGGCTTCACCCTGAAGTAATTAAATTAATATATACCGCGGTAATTGAACCCACCATCATGTACGCTGCAAGCGCTTGGGCGCCAGCAGTCAATAAGCTGGGAATCCGTAAGCAGATAAACGCTGTCCAGAGGGGTTTTGCGCAGAAACTGTGCAGGGCTTATCGCACAGTCTCCTTGAATGCTGCTCTCTTGCTCGCTGGAATACTCCCCCTCGACCTGAGAGTCAAGGAAGCAGCCTCATTATACGAGGCCAAGAAAGGGATGTTCAGCCAGATTCTAGGAGACAAAGAAATTGAGCGCATGATCCCAGCAACAAAAGGACCCCATCCAGCGAAAAAAGAGAGCCTAAGCTTTAGCCTCCTTGAAGACGAGGAACAATACCGCAACCAGGCAGACCAAGATGTGCGAATCTTCACAGACGGCAGCAAGATTGGGGGAAAGGTTGGAGCGGCACTATCCATATGGGATGGATCAGCCGAAACCAGGACCCTCAAGCTTGCACTCCCATCTTATTGCACAGTCTACCAGGCTGAACTTCTGGCGATAAGCTGTGCAATAAAGGAGGCACAAAAATACAAGGGCAACTCTTGCGGAATCTTCAGCGACTCCAGAGCAGCACTACAAACAGTAACAAACCCAGGTTCCCGCCATCCCCTTGCGGTAGAGGCAAAAAATGCAATTAAAGATTGTAAAATCCAAAATAAAGAGATCCACTTATTTTGGATTAAGGCCCACGCAGGGCTGGCGGGAAACGAAAGGGCGGACGAACTCGCAAAAGAAGCTGCACTGAAGTCCAAGAAGAAGCCGGAGTACGATAAGTGTCCGATTTCATTCGTCAAGCGCCTCCTACGTATGGAGTCGCTTGACGAATGGAACCGTAGATACAAAAGCGAAGAAGCGGCCTCAGTTACCAAGATGTTCTTTCCCGATGCGGTGGAGGCGCACCGGGTAGTCAGGAAGATGAGACATATTGGCATAACTACACAGGTTTTAACAGGACACGGTGGGTTCTCTGAGTATTTATACAGGTTCAAGTGCAAGGAGGATCCCGCGTGTGTGTGTGACCCGGAAATAGGAGAATCGGTTCAGCACATATTGTTTCATTGTCCTGTCTTTGCCCGAAATAGGTATGACGCCGAACACATGATCGGTATGCAGATAACAGTCGCAAATGCACCTGATATTTTGAAAAGCGAAAAACGCAACGAATTTTTTGATTTCTGCTCAAAAATAGTCAAAATCGTAAATAATAGAAATAAATAGCAAAAGAAAATATGATACAAATGTATAATGTGTATATTATATATTATTGATATCATAAAGATATAAAACTTGTGAATAAAATAAATGTTAGTTTAAGGAAACTAAAATAAATTAAAGCTAAGAATGAAATGTAAAAGAATAATTATAATAAAAGGATGTTATTGTAACAAACCATTATTAGAAATAAGATTTAAAAACTGTGTAATTAACTATACACTGGGTTACAAGTATTAAGAAATGTAAAATAAACGAAAGTCTCCCCAAATTATTTTCCCTCTTACAAGAAATAAAAAAGATAGAATAGGTAAAGTAGCTGGGAGTCCCACCCAGAAATAAGAATAAAAGATGATGAAAGATAGAAATACACAGTATGTAGGATGAAAGTGCGAGCGGTAAACAAGCGAGAACTGGTCTGCAAGTGAAACAGATACAAAGGCTCCGACCACGTTGGAGGTAGAAACGAAAAAAAAAAAAAAAAAAAAAAAAAAAAAAAAAAAAAAAAAAACCTAACCTAACCTAACCTAACCTAACCTAACCTAACCTAACCTAACCTAACCTAACCTAACCTAACCTAACCTAACCTAACCTAACCTAACCTAACCTAACCTAACCTAACCTAACCTAACCTAACCTAACCTAACCTAACCTAACCTAACCTAACCTAACCTAACCTAACCTAACCTAACCTAACCTAACCTAACCTAACCTAACCTAACCTAACCTAACCTAACCTAACCTAACCTAACCTAACCTAACCTAACCTAACCTAACCTAACCTAACCTAACCTAACCTAACCTAACCTAACCTAACCTAACCTAACCTAACCTAACCTAACCTAACCTAACCTAACCTAACCTAACCTAACCTAACCTAACCTAACCTAACCTAACCTAACCTAACCTAACCTAACCTAACCTAACCAGTCACGTGCCACCAGGCGTCGTAGCAGCATCGTTTCCGCAAAGCTCCGCCTTTAAAAATTCGTGGACGTGGCAATTCTAGCCCGATCGGCTTCAAACAAAAACCAGTGTGTGTGAAACAGTGAGCCGCACCCGATGGATTGCAGTGTGTGAGTGACAACCCCCCAAAAAAGTTGCTAAGTTCGAAAAACTGTGAAAAGTGAGGTTAAGTTTAACAAAGCAGCTGATTGCAGTGCGACAGGAGGTCGCAGCTCACGAGTGCGATACATCGTTAGACGCGCCGCACCGAGCCCTACACACCGGCACTTCTTACTCTGCAGTGCGACAACCGGTTGAAGCACAATCACCGAAAAAACAAAAACCACGTGGTGGCGTGGTTACAGATCCGGACTCGTGCGGCTACATCTGACAACGCAGAACCTAGCGGCACACCACCTGGATTCAAACGGTACTTCAAACAAAATTTTTGGACTTATAGTTTTAGAAATATTAACTTTTAAAAACTCAAATTTTAACAGTGAATAGTGCGAAAAGTTCAGGCAGACCCTATATTTTTTATTGAAGAATCTGCTGCGCGCTAACTAGAAGAACACGTACGCGAAGCTACAGAATTTTGTACAATATTTTGGACCACACTATAGACATTTTCGTGAAAAATCTGACTTTTTGAGTTTTCCAAAAATTTTTGTATTAGAATAATTTATATTAGTTTAGAATAAGATAGAATTGTATTTTAGACAATTTATGACGTTTTTTGCTGGATTTTATCTCATACGGTTCACGAGATATTAATTTTATAGTAAAATTGGTTATAATTCAAAAAATATTAGAAAATAACAAATTTTGGCATCGTAATTAGATTTATAGCACCCCTTTTGACTTAGTTAAGCCCAAGGACCAGGTCCCTAACGCTTAAAACAAAAATTTTGAAAAAACCGGTAATTTTCAGGTAAATTTCAAAATTGAATATCCCGTGAACCCCTCGTCTTAGAAAGACCGGAGAAACGGTAATACTGTTTAGTTATAAGTAACTATAGAACCCAAGTGTCAAAGTGACGAAATTCCAAAAAATTTTGGAAAAATTTTGAAGGTAAAATTTTGTACATTGTGCACTCTTAGATTAAGGCCGAGGTCAGGCTGAACTGTCTGAAGAAAACCGCAGTCCTCTAGGACGCATAGGACCAGAGATATACCACTTTAACACCCGACTTTGACAGTTCGGCAGCCATCTTTGTTTTCTCGAATTCGACGTAGCGGGATAACCGTTGGACGTAGCGACTCGGGGTTTTCGATATATTACTTAGGGGGTTATTGTACACCCTCCCCCCTCCATCCCGACCAAATCCGAGACGTCGAGTTCCGGACTTCAAAAAGTGGTCAGAATAGACGGAGCAGGTCATACTTCCTCAGAACAGTGAAAGTCCCGTCGTTCTAGGACCACCAGAAGCGGCGCAAACCCAATTTGAAATTGTACTTTGACAGTTGCGCCGCCATCTTGGAAAAATTTAAAACATCCATAACTTCCAAACGGTGAGTCGTAGAGAGGCGGGGTTTTGGCTGACAATAGGAGCGGAGACTGAACTCTTCGAAAACCGAGGTCTGGCAAACTTTCAGGACTTTTCAGGGGCTGAAAATTCAGGTTTCTATTTAAGCCAGCTGACCATCTCGGAAGATAGCTCTTGCGGAGCTGAGGTCAGCATCACAAACCGCAGGTTCGTAGGCCCAGTAGTTCCGGAGTTACAACCATTTCCGGTTAATCGATATTTTACCGATTCGATTATCGGTAAAGTTCGAGAAGCCATAGCTCCGGAACCCCTGGTCGGAACCAGGCCGAGTTTGGGTTCGTTGGATAGGGCATTGAGAGAGCTATCGACCAGTGTAGAGAAAACGGCTCTACATAGAGCCAATCTTCAATTCTCCCGTAAAACCTTAAAAAAACCCGAATTTTCGGCCCCTAAAGGTGCAGACGGACTGGGCTTCTTCGTAGATTTAAGATAACTGTGCCCCCCCCTTCACAGAGGCTTTTTACGGCTCTAGATAGAGCAAAAATAGAGCTTACTTCTTTTCTTTTACTTTATTTCCTTTTCATCCTCCTCTCTTCTTTTATACCAGTTGTATTTCGACCCCTGAAGGTGCTACCTAGACATAAGAGAGGGTAGAGTCAGCGACTCTACATAGACAGCTTTATTTTATACTTATACTTATATACAACTTTTACAAACTTTTGTTTCCTTTTATTATCATTTTAAACGACTGTGTTAATCCTATTGACCGACACAATAAATGTCCACAAACATGTTCGTCAGCCTTAGGACCCCGGTAAAAAACCAAGACGAAGACCAACTTCCTACCAAGGAGGCACCACCTGAGAGTGCCCAGGTGATGCTGCCTGCATCTGGCTCCACTCCTGGCGCAGTACACCCGGGGCACACTCGGGAGACGCCATCCTCGCCTGCGTTCAAACCCGAACAGAGCGTGAGACGCAGCATAGGGGAGTGGGAGACGGTCAGTAAAGATTTCACTCCAACCCTCACACCTGCGGCCACCATGACAAAGCAGGCAGGTCCTGCTAAAGCAAAATCCCAACGGCCCGCGGAGAATAAGCCAACGGCGCCTAAGAAGGTCTCAAGTCCAACGGTGAGAAGGACTTACCCAAACAAAACGGCAGAGGCGCGAGCCTGCCACGACAAGGCCAAAGCCAGTATAAACAGTGGCAGAAACATTAGAGCTGACATAAAGGCGGATGTCATTGAGGGACTGGACAGGATGTACTATCTTGTGAAAGAAGCTGAGGCAGAGTCACGAAAAGAAAAGAAAGGAGCCGGGAAAATGGAGAACCCAGAGGTGGTGCTTGACACAACCGCCACAAACTCTACTTTCTCAATTGACAATCGAGACCCTTCCTTACCAGCTCTATCAGCTCAAGCTGAGATGGTAGAGCTGATAAAGAAAAACGCTGAACTTCTCGAAGAAAACCGCAAGAAGCTGGAAAAAATACAAATAGACATTGAGAAGCAGAGAGAAAGCCTGGAGAGGACCACATACGCGAGTGTTGTGTCTAAAAATAAGATAGAGGAACAAAGTGCAGGAACAACCACACCTCAGCCCGCACTTCACTCGGTAGTTGTCTCCTCCAGTAGGGAAGAGGAAACGGGAGAGGAAGTCTTGGAAAGGGTAAGAAAAGCGATGGAGGCAAAAGAAGGATGGATCAAAGTGGAAAAAGTAAGAAAGGCTAAGGATCGGAAGATAGTTGTGGGCTGTCAGACGAAAGAAGACAGGAAGAAAATCAAGGAAAAGCTGGAAGCTGCAGGAGAACACCTCATCGTCGAGGAAGTCAAAAACAAGGACCCGCTTCTGATCCTCAAGGACGTGCTGAAAGTCCATACGGACGAAGAAGTAATAAAAGCTCTTGAGAACCAGAACCGGGATGTTTTTCACGGCCTCGACGGCGATGACAAAAGAATGATAGTCAAATACAGAAAGAAAGCCCGAAACCCCCACAACTGTCATATCGTCCTCATTGTCTCTCCGAAAATATGGAAAAGGGCAGTAGAGGAGGGAAGGTTGAGAATTGACCTCCAAAGGGTAGTGGTGGAGGACCAGACACCTCTGGTGCAATGCACTCGGTGTCTTGAGTACGGGCATGGGCGACGGTTCTGCAAAGAACCCGCAGACCTATGCAGCCACTGCTCGGGCCCTCACCTCAAAGCAGATTGCCCGGATTTCCAGATGGAAGAACCGCCAATATGCAGGAACTGCACCTTGGCGGGAAGAACAAACGTAGGACACAACGCTTTTAGTAAGGAATGCCCTGTCAGAAGAAAATGGGATGCCATAGCCCGCGCCTCCGTAGCCTACTGCTAAAGTTGAAACAAGGAAAAACAGTTATAAAATAATACAGGCAAACCTACAAAGGAGCAATTTAGCAACAAATGAGTTGCTGCATGAGGCAACCAAACAAAATATCGCCATAGCTCTCGTCCAGGAACCATACGTGGGAGGAGCGAAAAGAGTAAAGGGATACCGGGGCGTCAGAGTCTATCAGGAAACGGAAGATGAACAAGGGACAGTAAAAGCAGCAATAATAGTTTTTAACAGCGATCTGGACGTAGAACAACTTCCGGAACTCTCCACGAAAAATATCGTCGTGGTGAGGGTAAAAACAATAGACTGGGCTGTCGCACTGGTATCCTTTTACTTTGAGCCAGACCAACCCATAGACCCGTACCTGGAAAAAATCAGGGAAATCAAACAAAAGCTAGGTCCCACGAGACTAATTATAGGAGGAGACGCAAATGCAAAAAGCATTTGGTGGGGCAGTCCAAATGAGGATCAAAGAGGAGAACAAATGAATAGTTTCCTCATAGAAATAAACCTCAATATCCTAAATACAGGCACAATCCCAACTTTCGACACTATAAGAGGCGGAAAACGTTACAGCAGTCATGTGGACATTACGGCCTGCACAGAGGATATGATAGGCCTTGTGGAAGGATGGCGAGTGGAAGAAGGGCTGACAAGTTCGGACCACAACGCAATTAATTTCGACATAACCCTACAAAAATCCAAAGGCAAAACCATAGAAAGAACTACCAGAATATATAACACAAAAAAGGCAAACTGGGGACAATTTCATGAGAAACTGTCACAGTTCATGCTACAAGGAGAACTAACAAAAGAGGAACTGAATAACATAAACGATAATGGAAAATTAGAAGAGACAGTAGTAAATTTGAACAAAATAATAACAAAAGTATGCAAAGAAACAATACCAAATAAAAAGAAAAAAGAAATACTTAAAATTCCGTGGTGGACCGAACAGCTCGCAGCCCTTAAGAAAGAAGTCGCTACTAGAAAAAGGAGGATCCGAAATGCAGCACCAAACCGAAGACAGACAGTTGTAAAACTATACCTGGAACAAAAAGAAAGGTATGAATTAGCGGTAGCAGAAGCCATTACAGAAAGTTGGAAAACTTTTTGCAAAAAGCAAGAGAGAGAAGGAATGTGGGAGGGAATTTATAGGGTGATAAGAAGGGTCGCAAAGAGGGAAGAAGACTTACCACTCAAAAAAGAAGGCCAAATATTAAACCCTAAGGACTCTGCGAGATTTCTGGCTGAGACTTTCTACCCCGGGGACACAAACGAAGGAGAAAATGCAATACATCGCCACACGAGAGCCGCCGCTGAAACAGTAAACGAAGAGATGCATGATAAACAACATGACCCTCCGTTTACACAGGAAGAACTGTACGCTGCGACCAGATCTTTTAACTCAAAAAAGGCCCCCGGAATCGACGGTTTCACAGCGGATATCTGCTTAAACGCAGTCAACGCAGCCTCCAACTACTTCCTGGCTCTGTTGAACAAATGCCTGGATCAGCACTACTTTCCGAAAGTATGGAAGAAGGCGACAGTAGTTGTGCTGAGAAAGCCAGGCAAGGACGACTACTCTTCGCCAAAATCATACCGACCTATTGGACTCCTACCAGTACTAGGAAAAATATATGAGAAAATGGTAGTAAACCGCCTCAAATTCCATATTTTACCCAGGATGAGTACTCACCAGTATGGCTTCATGCCACAAAAGAGCACGGAAGACGCTCTCGTAGCACTAATGGAGCGCATACGAGAGAAACTAAATGATAAAAAATTAGTTACCCTCGTATCGCTGGACATCGAGGGCGCCTTCGACAGCGCATGGTGGCCAGCAATAAAAACCAGACTGGCAGAGGAGAAATGTCCAATAAACTTGAGGCGCGTCATCAGTAGTTATCTCAAAGATAGGTCCGTGGAGGTTAGGTATGCTGGCGAGTCGTACAACAAAGCAACAGAGAAAGGTTGTGTTCAAGGGTCCATAGGCGGGCCGATTCTATGGAACCTTCTGCTGGATCCCCTACTGAAGCTGCTGGAGAAAAAAGGCTTTTACAGTCAGGCCTTCGCGGATGACGTGGTCTTGGTTTTTGATGGAGCAAAGGCACAAGAGATGGAAAGACAAGCAAATGCTGCCCTCGAACATGTACGGGCGTGGGGTGTCGAAAATAAACTTAAATTCGCACCCCATAAAACCAGTGCAATGGTGATGACGAAAAAGCTTAAATACGACACACCACGCCTAAGCATGGGAGGGATCAACATCGAAATGTCGGAAGAAATCAAGATCCTTGGGCTGACCATAGACCAGAAGCTAACTTTCAATAGTCACGTCTCAAAAAATTGCAGAAAGGCCATAGGAATATACAAAACGCTAAACAGGGCGGCACGCGTAAATTGGGGGCTAAACCCAGATATAATACGCACAATATATGTAGCGGCGGTTGAGCCAGTCATATTGTACGCAGCAGCAGCATGGGCACCAGCAGCGAACAAACTTGGGATCCGCAAGCAACTGAGTGTGGTACAAAGAGGCTTTGTTCAAAAAATGTGCAAGGCATATAGGACGGTGTCATTGAACTCCGCACTCTTACTCACGGGAATTCTCCCCCTCGACCTTCGAGTTCGAGAGGCGGCCTCGCTATACGCGGCAAAGAGGGGATCCCCCCGACAAGAGCTGGGCGGTAGGGAAGTGGAGAAAATGGCACCGAAAATACAAGCCCCACATCCTGCAAGCCAAGCAGGGCTGGAATTCGGTAGTCTGGCGAACGAAGAACAATACGAATCGCACAGCAATTTTGAAATAAAGCTTTTCACGGACGGCAGCAAGATTGAGGGCAAGGTTGGAGCAGCAGTATCCGTTTGGAACGGCCACGCAGAGACCAAAGCCCTCAAACTTGCTCTGTCGCCCTACTGCACTGTATACCAGGCCGAACTCCTAGCCCTGTGCAAGGCAGCAGAAGTCGCACTGACGCGTAAGGAGACAACGTTTGCAATATTTAGCGACTCCAGGGCTGCCCTGGAAACAGTCGCAAACCCCAACTGTCCCCACCCTCTAGCAATCAATATCAGGAAAAACCTTCGGGGATGCAAACTCCAAAACAAGGAAGTGTCCCTGTTTTGGATTAAAGCACACATAGGTCTAGAGGGCAACGAAAGGGCGGACTACCTTGCAAAGGAGGCAGCGCTAAAATCAAAAAAGAAGGCTGATTACGACTTGTGCCCGGTCTCTTTCGTAAAGCGCACAATAAGAATGGAGACTCTCTGCGAATGGAACAAGAGATACAGGGCAGAAGAAACAGCCTCAGTCACAAAACTCTTTTTCCCAGACGCAGTTGCTGCCCATAAAACCACCCGCAAACTAAAAATAGATAGCACACTCACACAACTGTTCACAGGGCATGGTGGATTCTCCTCATACTTGAACCGCTTCAAGTGTAAGGAGAGTCCATCATGCGCTTGCGAGCCAGACTGCGATGAAACCATAGACCACATTATTCTAGAGTGCCCAATATTCGGTCTTCAAAGATTTGAAGTGGAACAAAAAATGAATGTTAAACTTACCATAGACAATTTACATATTATTGTGGAAAATAAAGCTATAAGAGATATATTCTTAAATTATTGTAAGAAACTTGTAGAAAGAGTTAAAAATAGAAATAAGACAGCATAAGAAAAGTATGTTACCTAGTATATAGTGAATATATATTAAGTAAGGATACAAAATAAGAGATGTAAAACAAAAATTGTAAATAAAGTAAACATGTAATTTTAACACCTAGAAAATAAGATTGTAAAACTTGAAATAAAACTGAGCGTCTTAAAATTATTTACCCCTGAAAAGAAAATAGACTAGAAATAGCAAAGCAAAGGCAATAAGGTCTCTCCCGACCTCAAGACTGAAAGCCGATGGATGTAAGAAAGACCCTGTATGCAGAATGAAAGTGCGAGAGGAATAGTTGCGAGAACTTGTATGAAAGAGTAGAAAACCAAATTGTGAAAATAGGCTCCGATCACGTTGGAGGCAATAGGACAAAAAAAAAAAAAAAAAAAAAAACCTAACCTAACCTAACCTAACCTAACCTTTTTTTTTTTTTTGTTGACCCAGGGGAAATCCGTTATGGATCCCACTCGGCCCGGGAGAAACCGAGTGGGTATGTCCGACTCGCACGGACTAAAACCCCTGGGATGTTCCACCGCTCACTGACGGGACGGGGTTCCGGGAACGCAACTGAACACCACCGGTTCCCCGCTAGCGCTGCCCTCGCGGGCCCATCCTACTAGGTCCGGATGACCACCTCCGCTGTGGTACCTTGGAACACTCAAGGCCCATCCAGCTCGGGACCAATCTGCGCAAGTAATGGAACTCCCACTCCATCACCCGCTGGTCCCTGAATAGGCGGCAGCAACTGGCCTGCAAAGGCCCTTCTGCGCCTACCAAGCCTCCTCCGGCGCTGAGGGTACGAGTTCGCGTCATCCTCGCGCTGGCGCTCCGCAGCCTCCTTCTGCCTCATCACAGTGACGCTGAAGTTGACTGCTGCCACCCAAGCCTCTTTGCTGCTGACCATGGCCCTGACGAGGCCGGGCAACGAAAGGTCCCCTCCAACAACTGCAGACAAGACAGCGCGAGGCTCCACCCATGCTGGGCACTCTACACGCGTATGCTCAGCCGTGTCCACAGCCACTCCTCCACAATGATGGCACAACACCGTTGGCTCCCTTCCCACCACCTCACACAGGTACTTCCCGAAGCAACCATGGCCCGTCAATATCTGCGTGAGGTGAAAAGAAGGGGCACCATATTCTCGCTCAACCCATTCCTTCAGCATGGGTCTAATAGCTGCCACCAGGTCCCAACTAGCCTCCGGAAACTCCAGGCGGCGCGACCATTCTTGATAGAGGTCCTGCCGCGCTTGCTCACGCCATTGGCAAACTTCCCGAGGGGCAGGGCACTCACCTACCCTTCTGGCCTCCACAACCCTCCAATACACACTCGAGAGCAGCTCAGCCTCGAGATCCCATGGAGGACAATCCGCCAATAAGGTAGCCGATACAAATGATACCGACCGGTACGCCCGAGCAGCCCTAAGCGCAATGGCACGCTGCGGACGCCGCAATAGAGTAACACTCCGAGGCGTTAAGACTCCTGCCCATATCGGTGCTCCATACAACGCCATCGATTGCAACACCCCGGCGTACAAGCGCCGGCACGCAGCTCCTGGACCTCGCAAATTTGGGAGGATACGCCCAAGCGCACCGGCTGCAGCCACCAGCTTAGGAGCCAAACGCCGGAAATGCTCCTCGAACTTCCACTTGCTATCGAGGACAAGTCCCAGGTACTTCATTGTCGACCCGACAGCAATCGAAGTCCCCCCCACAGAGAGCACGGTACCAGGCAACGGAGCATTACGAGGCCCATGAAAAACTAGGGCCTCCGACTTATGCAGAGCCACCTCCAGACCTAACGCCCGCACTCTGTCCACCACAAGACCCACGCCAACAGTGGCAAGGTTAGCTGCCTCCCGATGAGTGCTGCCACGGGCTAACACAAGAGTATCGTCAGCGTAACAAGTTACGCTAACCCCCCGTAAAGTAGCACCGCGCAACACCCAGTCGTAACCAATGTTCCACAAGAGCGGCCCAAGCACCGACCCCTGCGGAACACCACACGACATTAACCTCCTGCCCCATCCTTCCATTGTTGGGTAAATTACCTGCCTATCGGCAAAGTAGTCCGCCAACACTCTCTGCAGATAACCTGGCACATTGTGGTACTGCAGAGCCGCCCTAATAGTCTCCCAGGGTAGAGTGTTAAAAGCATTGGATATATCCAACGATACCGCCATAGCAACCCCACCCCGAGAAACCTCCTCCAAAGCAGCGTCCCCTACCCGCGAAATCGCATCCAGCGTTGACCGTAAAGGACGGAAACCGTACTGGTTGTCACTCAAGTCCGGTTCCATACTCCTGGTGAGACGAGAAGCTAGCACCCGCTCAAAAAGCTTCCCCATCTCATCTAACAGCACAATGGGGCGGTAACCAGACGGCTGATTAGGATCACGCCCCTCCTTCCGAAGAAGAACGAGCTTACCCGTTTTCCACCTTGCAGGAAACCGCCCTTGCTCTAGACACATAGTCAAGAGGCCCCGGACTCTCTCCTCCATCTCTCCCACAGCTATTGCCAAAACACACCCTGGGACGCCGTCAGGTCCAGGTGCCGTCTTTTTTGACCGAAGCTTACGGACAGCGACACTGAATTCGACCTCAGTAACGGGGGGAACCTCCGCAACAACCACACGCGGACCAGTGGTTGATACCATCGCTGGCGGCACAAACTGACCTCTATCTGGGAAGAGGGAATGCACCACACGCTCCAAAAGCTCGGGCTCTAGAGTACTAGTTAATGGAGGGGCCCAAGGCCGAAGTTTCTGCCTAACAGCCCGATAGGGCTTTCCCCAAGGATCTCGATCTAGGGTCTCTAGCCACTCCTCCCACGCGGCCTCCTTCGCCTGCGCAATGGCCACTTGCAGAGCTGTACACGCCGCCCGGTACGCTTCATAAAGCAATTGCTCCTGCGACCTGTCCCTTGATAAACGCCTCCTGCTACGCGTGTACCGGCGGCGCGTCGCCACACAAGCTGCCCGCAGCTGACTGAGTTCAGGTCTCCACCAATATACCCGGCGCTTAGCCACGAAAGGCTTGGCTCTCGGCATCGCCACATCACAAACCCGAGTGAGTGCACCACTTAATTCTTCAGCAGCAAGCTCCACATTGCCAACCTCTCTGGTCGCAACTCCCCAGGATTCCACAATAGCCGCCTCCTTGGCAAGCTCCCTGTCAAGGCGCCCCAGCACCCACCTTCGACCTTCCCCAGAACTGGACGGCTGCTCCCGCACAAGCACTGAGAACGAAGCAACATCGCACCGTATGTATCGGTGGTCAGACAATGTTTCCACATCCGCCTCAACCCTCCAGTTCCGGACACGTCGAGCAAGAGCATGTGATGCAAACGTAATGTCCACTATGGACTCCCCTTGCTGGCGAACGCATGTGCTAACAACCCCCTCATTGAGCACAGACAATCCAAGGGAAATTGCCCAGTCCTCCAAAACTTCCCCCCGGGCGTCCGTCACTGAAGATCCCCAAGCAAGAGACTTTGCATTGAAATCTCCAGCAACGAGCACAGGGACAGGAGACATCTGCCCAACCAAAGCCCCGATGCCAGCAAGCAACTGCTCAAACTCGGCGAGACTTCGATTGGGCGAGAAATACACCCCCAATACTGCGACACCACTGACAAGAGCCATGACATAACCCCTCCCTCTAACAGTCCGCTGAACTGTTAGGGTACCTGGCACCATAATAGCAATCAATCCATCCTGATCACTCACCCAGTCACTCTGACTGGGAACGAAATAAGGCTCAGAGACCACAGCCACTCCAATTCGCCACTCTGCCAAGGTCTGCACTAATAGATCTTGGGCATTACGCGAGTGATTAATGTTCGCCTGTAAGAATCGTAAGCAACTTAAATCCATTTCAACTCGCTATATCCATAGTCTCCTCCACTGCTCCATGCTGAGAAGAAAGAGGCGCTACCGGGCGACCCTCTGACCTCTTTCCTCCTCTGTTTTGCCCACCACTCTGGCATCCTTTACGGCCAATCAAGTGATCTGCCGGCTTACCAGCTGCCGCACAAGCCACACAGTGAACCTCAGCTTTACATTCTCGTGCCTTGTGACCACCCTGGCCACAACGGAAGCAAACTGCGCTTCGGTCAATACCTCTGTCACACTTCGCTGCCACATGACCCAACTCCAAGCACCTAAAGCATCGCAGTGGATTAGCCTCTAGCAATATCACCCGCGCCGAAATCCATCCAACCTTAAGGCGCCCCACCTCTACCACCCTTTTTGCCGCCACTACTGGGCAATTCAACCAAAGAGAACCCGAACCACCGCGGGCATACGACATAACACCTGCCCTAATGGCATCAACTGCACAACCCCCCTCCGCAGCAACTGACGTCACAACTTCCTCCACCGTTACCGAGTCATCCAAACCCAGAACGCGAATGTCAGCGCACTTCACCGGACGACTGACCTGAACCACATCATTGCCAAGGACCTCCCGAAGCTTGACTGCCAATGCATCCGCCGCCTGATCTGCATCCTGGGTGCCAGGAGGAATCTCTAACATTCTAGCACCAGTCACAGTAGTTCGGAAACGAACCTGACTGAGACCCAGCTCCTCCAATTTTATGCGCTTCTTGGCTTTGGTCAAGATGTCTACGTACGTGACTCCGCTCTCTAACACCTCCGGCTTAAGGGTTAAAGTGACCGCTGGTGAGCGAGGGGGATTAAGCCTCGCGACTGGCTGGGAAGCCTTTGGAGGGGCTGACTTGACACCCGAAGGCCCAGCCATAACACTTACGGGCCTACTCTTCTTACGCCCCACAACCTGCGTAAACTGCTCATGATCCACCGCTTGAGCAGGAGCTGACACCACTGCAGGCACCCTGGCAGAAGCCGCCTCCCGAGCAGCCAAAGTCTCTCGCCTTTTCCTACCGCGCCTAGCCGCAACCTTCCTCTTACCCTTGACACCAGCCGCCAATTTTGGGCCAGCCGGTACTCCTTTCGAGACAACCTAACCTTTTTTTTTTTTTTTTTTTGTTGACCCAGGGGAAATCCGTTATGGATCCCACTCGGCCCGGGAGAAACCGAGTGGGTATGTCCGACTCGCACGGACTAAAACCCCTGGGGTGTTCCACCGCTCGCTTTTGGACGGGGTTTCGGGAACGCGGCTGCCAACTTCCGATACCCCGTCAGCGTTGCCTTTTAAGGCCCATTCTATTGTGGCTGCTCATGCAGCATCCTCCGCTGAAGGCACCTCAGAACACTTGAGGACCTTCCAGCTCGGAACCTGTTCAGGCGGGTGATGGAGCTCCCGATCCATCACCCGCAGGTTCGCGTTAGGGCGGCAGCATTCTGCCTGCGAAGGCTCTTCGCCGCCTTCCTGTCCTCCTGCGGCGCTGAGGGAGCGAGTTGGCTTTATCCTCGCGCGTTCTCTCTGCAGCCTCCTTTTGTGTCATCACTGCGACACTGTAGGTGGTTGTTGCCTCCCACGCCTCCTCACTGTCAGTCATTTGGAGAATTAGTGCTGGCAGTGAGAGGTCTCCTCCTACAGCCGCGGACAGAACAGCGCGAGGCTCCGCCCACGCAGGGCACTCTTCGCGCGTGTGTTGGGCCGTATCCGCGGCTCTCCCGTCACAGTGGTTTCATTCTGTAGTCATCTCCCGTCCCACCACCTCACACAGGTACCTGCCGAAGCAACCGTGCCCCGTCAGAAGCTGTGTGAGGTGGAAGGAGGGTGCGCCGTGCTTGCGCTCGACCCATTTTTTCAAAACGGGCCGAATAGCGGCCACTAGATCCCGGCTAGCACCCGGGATCTCAAGTCGCTCCTTCCATTGATGGTAAAGGACGTCGTGCGCCTCTTCTCTCCATTTGCGAATCTCTTCAGGAGCCGGCCAGTTTTCTTCGCTCCTTGCTGTTATGACCCGCCAGTAGACGCCGGACTGAACCGTGGCTTCTAGGTCCCAAGGCGGGCTTCCAGCCAGCAAGCAAGCTCCTGCGTAAGAGACGGTACGGTACGCTCGAGCCACCCTGAGAGCTATGGCCCGCTGCGGCCGCCGTAATAGGGCCGCGTTTCGAGGTCTCAGGGTATCCGCCCATATCGGTGCTCCGTAAAGCGCCATAGAGCGCACCACACTCGTGTACAGCCTCCTACAGGCTCCTCCTGGCCCACCCATATTCGGGAGGATCCGTCCGAGCGCTCCAGCGGCAGCCATCAGCTTTGGAGCCAACCGCCGAAAGTGTTCCTCGAACTTCCACCTGCCGTCAAGAACGAGTCCCAGGTACTTCATCGTTGACCCGACGGCGATGGAAGTTCCCCCCACTGTAATTTTTGAGCCTTGCGGTGGTTTGTTGCGAGGCCCATGAAAGACCAGGGCTTCCGATTTGTGTAAGGCCACCTCCAGGCCCAGTGCCCGTATTCTGTGGACCACGCATGCTACCCCTGCCGTAGCTAAGTATGCAGCCTCTCTGTGGCTCCTGCCGCGGGCCGACACCAGAGTATCGTCAGCGTAACAGGTGACACTGACTCCCGGCATAGTGGCCCCGCGTAGAACCCAGTCATAGCCGATGTTCCACAGCAGCGGGCCCAGCACTGAGCCCTGCGGAACACCGCATGACATCTCCCTTCGCCCCCAGCCGTTAGTAGTTGGGAATATCACAGAGCGCCCGGCAAAGTAATCCGCCACTATGTTTTGCAAGTATTCGGGCACGTTGTGATACTTTAGAGCCGCCTTAATTGTTTCCCAGGGTAGGGTGTTGAATGCGTTCGAGATGTCGAGCGATACAGACATCACCACCCCACCCCGTGAAACTTCCTCTTGCGCGAAATCTCTGACCCGCGCGATCGCGTCCAGCGTGGACCGAAGGGGACGAAATCCGTACTGGCAATCGCTAAGACCCGGTTGCATAGTCCTGGTGAGACGAGTGGCTATTATTCGCTCAAAGAGTTTGCTCATCTCGTCGAGCAACACGATGGGACGATAGCCCGACGGCTGATCGGGCGGGCGTCCATCCTTTCGAAGAAGCACCAATTTTCCCGTTTTCCACCGTTCAGGGAATCGCCCGAGAGTCAAGCACGTAGTAAAAAGGGCTCTGACTCTCTCCTCCCACTCACTAAGTGCGATCACCAAAGCACTTCCTGGTATGCCATCTGGGCCGGGGGCAGTTTTCTTTGAGCGAAGTTTGAGAATAGCTACCCTGAATTCCACCTCTGTCACTGGTGGTACATCTCTTAGTACTTCCGGTCGTCTTGTGATAGGCGCCATCGCTGGCGGAACGAACTCACCCCTCTGTGGGAATAGAGTTTCTACTACTCGCTCCAAGAGGTCTGGCTTGAGACTACATGTTAGTGGGGGTGTCCAAGGTCGGAGTTTTTGCCGCACAGCTCGATACGGCCTTCCCCAGGGATCTCTATTTAGCGTCTCGAGCCACTCCTCCCACGCCGCCTCCTTGGCTTGTGCAATAGCCGTCTGCAAGGATGTACGAGCAGCCCTATAGTTATCGTACAGGATATTTTCATCGGCCTCGTTTCGAATACACCTTCTTCTGTATCTGGTATACTGACGACGCGCAGCTACGCAGGCGTTCCGCAGTTGTCGGAGTTCTGGTCGCCACCAGTATACCTGTTGCTTCGGAGTGAAAGGTTTCGCTCTTGGCATTGCCGCATCGCAAACGCGAACAAGAGCATTGCCAAGATTTTCGGCTTCGTGATCTATCTGTTCTGTCACTGGGACGGCACTAATTCCCCACGACTCAACAATTGCTGCCTCCTTTGCAAGCTGCCAGTCTAGCTTCCTAAGTACCCATTTAGGACTGTTTTCAGCTCTAGGTTGGTTTGGTCTGTACGGTATGGCAGTGGGAGTGAAGAGGTCGAACCGGATATACCGGTGATCGGACAGCGACTCCACGTCTACTTATACCCTCCAGTTTAGAATAGAGCGAGCAAGGGCATTGGATGCAAATGTGATATCTACGATCGATTCACCCTGCTGCCTCACGCACGTACTTTCCGCACCAGTGTTCATGACATTTAGTCCAAGAGATATTGCCCACTCTTCTAAGACATCCCCCCTCACGTCTGTAATGGGAGAACCCCAAGCTGCAGATTTGGCATTAAAATCCCCAGCTACAATAACGGGCGTGGGGTTTACCTGCCCAACTAGAGCTCCAATTTCAGCTAGCATTGTTTCAAAATAAGCCAAGGTATTATTTGGCGAGGAGTATACTCCAATTATGACTGCACCTCCTACTACGGCAAGCACAAATCCACGACCCCTCACAGTATTTTCAAAGGGCGGAGATCCAGCTACAGCGGGGGCTATTATGGCCACCGTTTTGTCAAGGTCAGATATCCAGTCATCTCGATCGGGAACGAAATACGGCTCTGAAACGACAGCCACGCCTATATGCCACTCTGCCATGGTTTGGACCACAAGATCTTGGGCCCTTGCGCAGTGGTTGATATTCGCCTGTAAACACGAAAGCGCCATATTATTGTGTTTCCATTGATTCCTCTGCAGCTAAATGCTGGGAAGATGGGGCGGCTACCGGGGCAGGTCCTATCTTCTTTCCTTCTCTTGTGGCAGGGCGTGCCTTGCCGCTCTGACAATCTTTGGCACCAAGACGGTGCCCTGCCGATTTACCAGCAGCCGTGCATATAACACACTTCGCTTCGGCGGTGCATTCTCGGGCTTTGTGGCCTGCAATACCACAGTTATAGCACAGGCAGCTGCGATCTACACCTCTATCGCACTTTGCCCCAACGTGGCCTGTTTCCAGGCACTTATAGCAGCGCAACGGCTTTGTCTCCAGCAATACCACTCGCGCAAAGACCCAACCCACTTTAATCCGGCCAGATTCCAAAATTTTCTTAGCGGCCGCTACTGGGCAGCTGAGCCATAGTGATCCTGAACCAGTTTGCCCCTGCGAGATTGTACCAGATTTTATGGCGTCCACTGGACAGCCCCCTTCCAATGCAACAGCTGCGACTACTTCTTCGCCAGTAACGGAGTCATCTAGTCCTGTGACTCGAACCTCGGCACATTTCACAGGACGCCGAACTTGGACTTCAGCACCAATGACTCCGCGGAGTTTTTCGGCCAGCTCGTCCGCTGCTGCCTCAGCGTTCTCGGTTTGCGGCGGCAGTTCTAGCATTCGCGCACCAGTGACTGCTGTCCGGAATCTTAAGGCAGAAATTCCGAGCTCCTCTAGTTTGATATTTTTCCGCGCCTCGGCCAGGAAAGTTTCATATTTTGCCCCTTTTTCGATTGTCTCTGGTTTTAACGTCAACGTGATGGCAGCCGTACGCGGAGGATTAAGTTTCCTCTTTTTATTTTGTCGAAGCCTCGTCTTTGGAGCGCTGAACTCTTTGGGCTCATTCGCTGTTTTGTTCGCCTTCTTGTTTTTGGCTTTACTGCCCACTACTGCACTCCAGTTTTGCTTATCTGGCACAGCATCTGCGTTTGTACGAAGATTTGCAGCTTCCTGTCTGGCCGCAACCGCTTCCTGGGCTGCTAGGCTGACTCGCTTGCTCTTCTTGCCCTTTTGGGTTTGCTTCTGATGTTCACCAGCAGGGGCAGGGTCCGCGACTGCTGCAGTTTTTGCTGCGGACTGGGCTGTTAAGGAGGTAGGACCTCGATTGTCCAATCCGGTTGGAGCAGCTGATGCATTCTTGCGATCGGCTGCTAATGGAGGCCTCAGCCGAGGTTCCGGTAGCAAACGACTCTCTATGCCTTCCATTCGGGCGTTTAGCATGTTGTTAAACTGGTCCCGGTTCGAGCGTGAAACCTCCTCGATGAGCCGACGAATGTCATTTTCGGCTAATGAAGATGGCTGACTTCGCATCTCGTCAACTTGCTTCCGCAGTTCAGTCAACTGCCAGGACAGCCGCGCATTAGCTGCCTCCAGGCGGGCGACTTCTTCATTTGCTGTGCGGGACCTGACTTCTGCAAAAGCCGCCCCGATTTTTTCTACTGATGCTTTAAGGTCCCTCTGATGGGTGCCTTTTAAGTGGCCTGACGTGTTGGTGACATTTATAATTGTTCTCAGGGCATTTTGTATGTCTTCACCTAGGTCTGCCAATGTTTTGTCATCAAATTGTGTAAGAGACACTTGCCGACTCATTACGCGCTCGGCTCTTTCTCGGGCCACGGATTCGGCCAGCGCGTTAGACACCGCCAGGTCTTTCTGCTCCTGGAGCTGTCTGTCTCGTTCTTTTTCGGTGTTGACCTCCTTCAAAAAATTTCCAAAGCCTATGTATCGGCCCGATGTTGGCGGCCGGCCTCTGCCCCTTTTGGGTGTCCGCTTTTGCAGTTCGCCTTTTGGAATGGCGCCTTCACTGAGAGTCGCAATATCGCTCTCTGAGCCGGAGGATAATTCGAGCTCACCAGCCGGTCTTTTCCCTCCTTTTTTGCTCCAGAATTTTCCATCAAGTTCTGTTCCTTGGGAGCTCACAGTCTTCATACTGCATGCTGAGGAGTCTGACTCCGAGAGCCGCTGTATTCTGACGATTGGTTGCAGGTTTGGAGAATTTACGTCAAGCTCGTCAGTTGGGGTGCCCAATATTCTATTGGCTTCACTGCTCGAGCCTTCTCCTTCTGCTCTTCTTGCCTCCTCTAGATGCTGGCCCTGAGAAGGGCCGTTTTCGTATTGGCCCTCAGAAGGGCCGTTTTGGTTGTTTGTTTTTTTATCGTTATTTGCCATAAGTATAATTCCCACGAGTATAGGACGAATGTTAACGCTAGCGGGTGACGCCTATTCCGACTAGTGGACTTAATACTCTAGAGGTCGTCCGGTATCTAGAGGTTTTAACGACTTCGCTGTCGGGTGTTAAAGAGTTTTCCTTCTCGCGGGCCGGCCAGTTAAGGCAAGCCCTCCGCGCCACGAACACTACCCGTACCCCATATCGCCCCTGATGGAGGTCGTTGGGAGAGTGCTGCGGGTTGCGGGATTCAAGGAGAGCTGGCGTAGACTACCCTATGTAGTTACGTTTAAAACTACCACACACTCGTTTTACCATCAACATAGGCATGAAGCCTACCACCACTACGGCCATGCGCCAAACATTCAACTCTTCTATTCATTAACCTCATTCATTCACCCTTTCAGACATTATACAATCAAAGCCGTCGTCCCAAAGGCCTCCACCGACAAACACGGCACTACGGCCAACGCAGGAGAAGACTCGACTGCCATTACCACTGTGACTGGTAGTTAGCAGAGGGAGAACAGCAAACGCGCAACTGAGCGGCTATCCTCCCCCTCCCAGGGTGCACCACGAGGAGGTCTACCAGCCCTGCACCCCGAGACAACCTAACCTTTTTTTTTTTTTTTTTTGTTGACCCAGGGGAAATCCGTTATGGATCCCACTCGGCCCGGGAGAAACCGAGTGGGTATGTCCGACTCGCACGGACTAAAACCCCTGGGGTGTTCCACCGCTCGCTTTTGGACGGGGTTTCGGGAACGCGGCTGCCAACTTCCGATACCCCGTCAGCGTTGCCTTTTAAGGCCCATTCTATTGTGGCTGCTCATGCAGCATCCTCCGCTGAAGGCACCTCAGGACACTTGAGGACCTTCCAGCTCGGAACCTGTTCAGGCGGGTGATGGAGCTCCCGATCCATCACCCGCAGGTTCGCGTTAGGGCGGCAGCATTCTGCCTGCGAAGGCTCTTCGCCGCCTTCCTGTCCTCCTGCGGCGCTGAGGGAGCGAGTTGGCGTCATCCTCGCGCGTTCTCTCTGCAGCCTCCTTTTGTGTCATCACTGCGACACTGTAGGTGGTTGTTGCCGCCCACGCCTCCTCACTGTCAGTCATTTGGAGAATTAGTGCTGGCAGTGAGAGGTCTCCTCCTACAGCCGCGGACAGAACAGCGCGAGGCTCCGCCCACGCAGGGCACTCTTCGCGCGTGTGTTGGGCCGTATCCGCGGCTCTCCCGTCACAGTGGTGACATTCTGTAGTCATCTCCCGTCCCACCACCTCACACAGGTACCTGCCGAAGCAACCGTGCCCCGTCAGAAGCTGTGTGAGGTGGAAGGAGGGTGCGCCGTGCTTGCGCTCGACCCATTTTTTCAAAACGGGCCGAATAGCGGCCACTAGATCCCGGCTAGCACCTGGGATCTCAAGTCGCTCCGTCCATTGATGGTAAAGGACGTCGTGCGCCTCTTCTCTCCATTTGCGAATCTCTTCAGGAGCCGGCCAGTTTTCTTCGCTCCTTGCTGTTATGACCCGCCAGTAGACGCCGAACTGAACCGCGGCTTCTAGGTCCCAAGGCGGGCTTCCAGCCAGCAAGCAAGCTCCTGCGTAAGAGACGGTACGGTACGCTCGAGCCACCCTGAGAGCTATGGCCCGCTGCGGTCGCCGTAATAGGGCCGCGTTTCGAGGTCTCAGGGTATCCGCCCATATCGGTGCTCCGTAAAGCGCCATAGGGCGCACCACACTCGTGTACAGCCTCCTACAGGCTCCTCCTGGCCCACCCATATTCGGGAGGATCCGTCCGAGCGCTCCAGCGGCAGCCATCAGCTTTGGAGCCAACCGCCGAAAGTGTTCCTCGAACTTCCACCTGCCGTCAAGAACGAGTCCCAGGTACTTCATCGTTGACCCGACGGGAGACAACCTAACCTAACCTAACCTAACCTAACCTTTTTTTTTTTTTTTTTTTTTTTGACGCAGGGGTAAATACATTTACGTATCTCACCCCCAGGCTACGAAAGCCCGTTGGGGATGGGGTGGTATGTGGGACTCGCTCCTCCCATAACCCCTCTGCTGGGCAGAGGGAGGGGAGAAGAATACCCACTAACATCCCCTGCGGCGTTACCCTCTCTGCCGTTATAGGGGAGCATCACGGGATCACTAATATTCTACCACGATGCCCCCCCGGCCGCCCCGGCTGTTCACCGGGGGCACCCTCGCGTTAGGGCCCGTCCACATGTCCACGGCATGGCACTGCCACCGCGGGCATGCGGGCGGGCCCCTAGGGGGAGGGATTGTGCAACGCTACAACCCCTCCCTAGTCGTGTAGAGCCTCATCTGCGGGTCCCCAACCCGCAGCTCTACTGGGGGATCAAGGCATTGACGAATTGCCGTCGCTTGATTCCCCTTCGTCTGCACCGTAGCGGGTGCGCGTCAGCTCTATCTTCGCGCGTCCGCTCCGCTTCCTCCTTTTTCTTAATAACTTTTTCGCAAAAGTTATTAAAAGCCGCCCAAGATCTCTCGCTGACCAGAATTTTTCCGACTATATTATGCAGCGAGAGATCATCCACGTTCAGGGCCGTTTCCAATTCCCATCTCTCTGAAGCCCAGGTTGGGCATTCCATCACTGTGTGTAACACGGTGTCGTCTTCATACCCACAGTGATGACACACCGGCGAAGGTTCCCTCTTTATTGTGTGCAGGTAATGACCGAAGCAGCCGTGTCCAGTCATTACCTGCACTTGTCTGTATGTCAGTGTCCCACTTTTGCGGTCAAGCCAGCTGTCGAAGGATGGGAGGAGCGCTCCTATAGTATACGTTCCATAGGGCTCATCCTCCAGCTGGCTTTTCCACCGATCTCTTTGCCTTTTTTTTTCTGTCTCCAGCCGGGCCTCTAATTCTTGAGGAGCCAGACGCTCATCTGCGATGCGTAGCTCCAACCTCTGAGAGTACCTCTCTGCCAGTAGTCGGGCGTCTAGGTCCCATGGCATAGTACCAGCTAGGGCGCAAGCGGCTGCGTGCCCTATCGTCGAGTACCCTCTAATAATTCGTCGCGCAGTGACTCTCTGAGGTCTTCGAAGGAGGGCCCTTGTTTTGTTATTCAGCCTCCCGGCCCATATAGGTGCCCCGTATAGCGCCATGCTGCGAATAACGTTCGCATATAGTCGTCGACATGGCGCTTGGGGGCCTCCAACGTTTGGCAATAGTCGGCTAAGCGCCGAAGCAGCACCAACGAGCCGAGGAACTAAGTTGGTAAAATGTTCCTCGAATTCCCACTTGCGATCCAAGATAAGGCCCAAATATTTAATATGGGCTTTTAGAGGGACCGCCTCACCCCCTACAGGGATCACCTCATTAGGGCGCAGTCTCCAGCCCCTACCTCCGAATACCACGGCGTCGGTCTTGTTAAGTGACACCTTAAGCCCTAGCAGATTGATGCGTCCCACCGTGAGCTCGGTTGCCACTGCGGCTCTCCTTGAGGTTTCCTGGTAGTCTCTTCCCCTCACGGCCACCATTGTGTCATCGGCATAACAAATGGTGACCATGCGGGGAAGTTGTTCCCCTCTTATAGCCCAATCAAAGCCGATATCCCAGAGCAGGGGTCCCAGAACCGACCCCTGCGGAACACCACACTCCATTCGTCTTTCTAAGAGCGTGCCTCCTGATTCATATAGCACTGCCCTATCAGAGAGGTAGTGCTCTATGATTGTCCTCAGATAGAGAGGCACCCCGTGATACCTAAGGGCCTCTTTTACTACTCCGTAAGGGAGAGAGCCAAAGGCATTGGCTATGTCTAGAGATACTGCTATGACTCCCTCCTTTTTCTCTGCTGCCAGATCCCTGAATTTTTTCAACATGCCTATTGGATCTATTGTAGACCGCCCCTCGCGGAACCCGAATTGCCGGTCGCTGATATTTGGGCCCGTATCCTCCAGATGCCTAGTTATTCGCCTTGCTATAATGTGCTCCAACATCTTTCCAGTTTCATCTAGGAGGACGATGGGGCGGTATCCCGAAGGTGATTCAGCTGGACGACCCTCCTTTCGCAGTAGGCACAACCTACCCTCCTTCCAGCAACGAGGGAAAATTCCCTCCCTGAGGCAGTCATCAAATAACCCTCGAAGTCGGTCTCCGAGGTGTTTCAATGCCAAGGAGAGAACCTTCCCCTGTACACCATCCGGTCCTGGAGCCTTTTTACTGGCTCTCATTCGGCAAACCGCTCTCATGATTTCCACGTCCGAGATTAGAGGGACATCTGGAAGGCCCTCCGGTTCCTCTACTGGAAGTGCCATGACGGGAGGCGTGAAGTCCGATGCCACCGGGAAGAGGCCCTCTACAACCCTCTTTAGGAGTTCTGGCTCTAAGGAATCCATGGGGGGAGCATGTTTAATTTTATTCCTGACAATTTTATAGGGTCGCCCCCATGGGTCCCTGTCTAAGGTTCTCAGGAATTCTTCTCGGGCCTCATCCTTTCGTTTGGCTATGGCGGCTGTTAATGCCCCTTTTGCAGCTACAAAGGCCTCCCGGAGTATCTCCTCCTCTGCCGCCGTGTGTTGTCGGCGCCTGCATCTTGTGAATTTACGGCGTGCAAAATTGGCGGTTACTCGGAGGGCCGCGATTTCCTCAGACCACCAATAGACCTGTTTTTTGTGAGTAAATTTCTTCGTCCTCAACATGCCAGAATCGCACACCATAGTGAGCGAGGTACGGAAGCGGACAGCCCTTTCTTCAACCCCGAGGTCTACCGGTGGGGGAGCACACCAAGCCTCGATCAATGCGGCCTCCTCAATCATTTCCCTATCTAGGCTAGCCAAGGACCACCTAGGGAAGTGGCCATTGAGACGGCGCCTACCCGTTGCCTGCGGCAGATCTTGTACTGGAGCCACTGAAGATGGAGAAATCCTCATCCTGATGTAAACGTGATCGGAGAGAGTCTCCACATCCTCCAGGACACGCCAGTCTACAATTCGGTTGGCGACAACTGGGGTTGCAAGAGTAACGTCAACAATGGATCCTCCCTGCTGTCGCACACACGTGTAGGCGTTGCCCTGGTTTAAAACCACGAGCCCCATCGCTACCGCCCAGTCCCTGAGGGTTTCGCCCCTCACATCAGTAACAAGAGAACCCCAGGCTGCACATTTAGCATTGAGGTCCCCCATTACAAGTACCGGGGTTGGTGCTGACCTCCTTATTAGCCCCCCCAGATCATTTAAATAACCCTCGAATTCCCATAGTGGCCTATTTGGGGAAAAATAAGTGCCGATTAATATGACGTTTCCCCATTTGGCTGCCGCAATTCCGGGACCTTTATGAACGGCAATCAGGGGAGGATGGTCCCCAATAGCCGGTACTACTAGAGCCACTTTCCGGTCAGTTGCTCCTACCCAATTGGACTGAGGAGGGATACAATACGGTTCCGCTGCCACAGCCGCGCCTATGCCCCACTCTGCTATTACCTGCATGAGCAGGTCTTGGGCACGGGCGCAGTTGTTCAAGTTAGTCTGTAGGAGTTCGTAAGGGCGTGACAACATTACAAATCCATGCTCTCTTGTTCCTCGTCAGCCCTTTGGGCGAATCTCTGATCGGGCCCCTGGGTCCGGACGGGGTCTTGTCTACCCTTAGTCGGTGGGAGGCAGCATGCTGGGCCTCCCATATAGTGTCCGACGGGTTTCTTAGCCTGATGACACACCGCGCAGAATGGTGCCTCAGTACAGCCGGACGCCTTATGTCCCGGTTTACTGCACCGGAAGCACATGTTCCCTCTCTCTACTTGTGATGGGCAAGTAGTGCGAGTGTGTCCCGTCCCCATGCACTTATAACATCGTAACGGTGCTGGATCTAGTATATGCACTTGTGCACTCGACCACCCCACAAGTAAACGTCCTCCTTCTACTATCTTGCTGGCGGCTGTCACCGGGCATTTAATGAGGGTCGATCCTACCCCACTAAATCCGGTGCGGATTGAACCAACCCTCACTTCGTCAAGTCTGCAACCACCCTTTGCTGATATTGCCTCAGCTACTGCCTCCGTGGTTGTACATTCCATGAGACCTGATATCCTCAAGCCGGCCATTTTAGTTGGCCGGTACACCCTCGCGTCATTGCCGATGAGGCCTTCCAATTTCTCGCGCAGGATATCGGTTGCCCTTCCGTTGTCGGTTCCAGACACCTCGATTATACGCGCCCCGTCAGCCGTTTTCCTAACTTTAACATGGTCTATTCCCACCTCGGCTAGACCAAACGAAGTCGTCGCCCTGGTTAAGATACCCGCATATGTAGCCTCAGATTCTGGTTTGAGAGCCACTACTACGGCCGCTGTCGATGGAGCCACCAGCTTACGTGGCTTCGGCTTTGGCTTAGCAGCCGGTTGGGCTGCTGCAGCTGTTGGCTTTTTGGCTTTCCGCTTTGCCTTACGGCCTACTACCTCCGTCCACGTCTGATCGGCAGTCATCGGTAGTGGTGGCGGCGCCGTCTCAGCAGCAACAGGAGGTGCCACCTGGGGTACCTGCTTGGTAGCCGCTTGCTTCTTCCGCGGCACTTTTGGACCTGGTGCAGCTCTCGCAGGGGGCATTAGCGTTGATCCCGCCGATACTACAGATCTATCTAACGTTTGCCTGGGTTTTGTGGCAAGGGCAGGCGCAGGCAACGGGGTCCATGGATCATCCGACAGAACAACCACGGGAGCTGTAGGAGGGACCGTCGCAGCCTTTTTACGGTCCGCCGCCAGTGGTGGGCGGACGACCGGCTCCGGAGGGAGGCGGCTCTTTATGTCGTCTAAGCGGGCATTGACCATATCCCCAATCGATTTGAAGAGGCTCACCGACAACTCCTCCCTAAACTCAGACAAGGCATCCGTCACCGCACCCAGGATCTGGTTAGCCTGGTTCGTCTTTAGACTGCCTGCTGGAGTCTCCTTCTTGTTCCTATCGGAGAAGGCCTTTCTAAGCGCTTTCAATTCATTTGTCGCATGTGCTAGCTCTGCTTTCAGTCTTTTATTATTTGCCCTAAGGGCAAAAACCTCGTCATTTTCCTCTCTTGAGTCCATTTTATCTATGGCTGTAACTATCTTCTGGCACGCCTTGTTGATGCGGCCGCGGGTTGTTCCTTTAATATTCTTTGATTTGCTGATCTCTGCCAGCACCCTCTTGGCTGCCTCGCGGGCCACATCCGCCTCGTCTCCATCAGAAGCCGGAGACTGACGGCCTTCCGGCACCAGGTCGTATTCCATTTCCTCCTCCTCATCAGATATGACCTGCTCGAATGTTTGATCCTTCATCCAGCAGGAGGTTAGCCCACGAGATTGGGACGCATTTCCGGTATCCTTATCCGCTTCTTTTTCAGGAGTACCCATTTCGAGCCTTTTTTTCATCAAAGTTCTGGCCTTTCCCACGTATGTCGCAAGGGACTTGGTCTTGGTAGAACCCGTGCGCACTCCGCGGGTCTTGCTTTTTCCGTATTTCCCACCTCTACGTGCTGTATTGATTTTTGGCAAGTGCCCCATATCCTCGTCCGGTCCAGTGTGGTGCCGTTTTTGGGCCACCTGTATGTCCACCGACTTTTCGCTAGCCCTCTCATTGTCCTCTGTAAAGTCGTCGGAGTCTATCGCGTCAGATAATCGGCGTATCCTCCCTGACTTTGACTTGTTTCCTGATCCCTCTCCTCTTTCGGATGGACTCCGGTCCTTGCTATTTACATTTGTGTCTAGACGTTCAAGTAACACTCGGCATCCTTGCAGCCGTAGGTGTTCTGACGTCACGTTAGGTTCAGAAGCGCTTCTGTCCCTCTCATTTTCAGCGTTTGTAGCGCCCACTATACCCTCAAGATTTATTTTGTTTGTTGTGTTTTTATTTAAATTTTCCATAAGATTCCCACGAGAACGGGAGAACATAAAACTCCACAGGGGCAGAGATCCCAGTACCCTAACTGTGGCCCTATATACGCTGTGAGGTCGGGCAGTATCACAGGATTGGCCACTAGTGGCTGATGCACAC
Organism: Pammene aurita; assembly: GCA_947086415.1. NCBI lineage: Eukaryota > Metazoa > Arthropoda > Insecta > Lepidoptera > Tortricidae > Pammene > Pammene aurita. The sequence goes on from OX352297.1 coordinate 91,154, forward strand.
CCCAGCCGCTCTAAAAAGAGCACCCCCACACGGTGAACCGCCATGTGGGGGATTGTGGGTTTTTATTGAGGTAGACTCCTCTTGACCCGGCCGACCAAGGCAAGGCCCTCGGTCCCATCAAAGGCTGCTAGACATGACAACACACCTTATCTGGGATAACGAGTTTGGGGACAGTGGCCGGAGCCTGTCCACCTGGATTCAGTACCGAAAGCAGGTGAACCCGTCCCCCTCCCTCACGAATTCCCTCCCTGCTCTTGAAAGTGTCCCTCACCCTTCGCCTGCCCGGTATGGGTAGCCCTATCCGGTGTAGCCTAGGAGATCACAGAGAACGCCAAGAGCACCCGTCCCCCCCCCGGGATATCCCCCGGGTGTCGGGTTATTGGCAACACCGGTAAGCAATCCCATATAGGGGATCGCTTACCGTTGCCCCCAGGGCGCACCAGCCATGAGCCATTCCCTTGTCTGCGAATCCGCGAGAATCAACAGACATTGGAATGGCCCAGACCCTCGTGGAGGTTACCCGACCTAGCGCCCCAACCTAACCTAACCTAACCTAACCTAACCTAACCTAACCTAACCTAACCTAACCTAACCTTTTTTTTTTTTTTTGACGCAGGGGTAAATACATTTACGTATCTCACCCCCAGGCTACGAAAGCCCGTTGGGGATGGGGTGGTATGTGGGACTCGCTCCTCCCATAACCCCTCTGCTGGGCAGAGGGAGGGGAGAAGAATACCCACTAACATCCCCTGCGGCGTTACCCTCTCTGCCGTTATAGGGGAGCATCACGGGATCACTAATATTCTACCACGATGCCCCCCCGGCCGCCCCGGCTGTTCACCGGGGGCACCCTCGCGTTAGGGCCCGTCCACATGTCCACGGCATGGCACTGCCACCGCGGGCATGCGGGCGGGCCCCTAGGGGGAGGGATTGTGCAACGCTACAACCCCTCCCTAGTCGTGTAGAGCCTCATCTGCGGGTCCCCAACCCGCAGCTCTACTGGGGGATCAAGGCATTGACGAATTGCCGTCGCCTGATTCCCCTTCGTCTGCACCGTAGCGGGTGCGCGTCAGCTCTATCTTCGCGCGTCCGCTCCGCTTCCTCCTTTTTCTTAATAACTTTTTCGCAAAAGTTATTAAAAGCCGCCCAAGATCTCTCGCTGACCAGAATTTTTCCGACTATATTATGCAGCGAGAGATCATCCACGTTCAGGGCCGTTTCCAATTCCCATCTCTCTGAAGCCCAGGTTGGGCATTCCATCACTGTGTGTAACACGGTGTCGTCTTCATACCCACAGTGATGACACACCGGCGAAGGTTCCCTCTTTATTGTGTGCAGGTAATGACCGAAGCAGCCGTGTCCAGTCATTACCTGCACTTGTCTGTATGTCAGTGTCCCACTTTTGCGGTCAAGCCAGCTGTCGAAGGATGGGAGGAGCGCTCCTATAGTATACGTTCCATAGGGCTCATCCTCCAGCTGGCTTTTCCACCGATCTCTTTGCCTTTTTTTTTCTGTCTCCAGCCGGGCCTCTAATTCTTGAGGAGCCAGACGCTCATCTGCGATGCGTAGCTCCAACCTCTGAGAGTACCTCTCTGCCAGTAGTCGGGCGTCTAGGTCCCATGGCATAGTACCAGCTAGGGCGCAAGCGGCTGCGTGCCCTATCGTCGAGTACCCTCTAATAATTCGTCGCGCAATGACTCTCTGAGGTCTTCGAAGGAGGGCCCTTGTTTTGTTATTCAGCCTCCCGGCCCATATAGGTGCCCCGTATAGCGCCATGCTGCGAATAACGTTCGCATATAAACCTTTTTTTTTTTTTTTCATAGAGGGGAAAATGCGTTACGCATACCGCCGGGCCTCGGGAACGTAAGGCCCAGGCGGTTATGTGGGACTCCCATTTCGGTGTACCCACTAAAAACCCCTCTTTTTGCCGCCTCATCGCTAAACGGCGAGACCACGGGAACTCCGAAGTACACTACCGTGGCCTCGCCAGCAGCTGGCTGTTGAGCCACCTCTCTGAGGACTTTGTCCTCTTACGCTGGATATGGCGTGGCTATGTGTCTGCCACGCTCTTCGCATCGAGGACCTATACCTTTGGGGTGACAGTCGTCCCCGTGACTGCCCCCCGGAGGTCCTCCTTAAGTTCGCATATAAACCTAACCTAACCTAACCTAACCTAACCTTTTTTTTTTTTTTTTAAGAGGGGAAAATGCGTTACGCATACCACTGAGGCACGGGGACGGGCCCCAGTGGTTATGTGGGACTCCCATATAGGCTAATGAGACCCATGGTGTACCCACTAAAAACCCCTCTGTGTGCCGGCTCACTGCTGTAAAGGCGAGGCCACAGGGACGCCGAAGCACAACTTCCGCGACCTCGCCAGCGGCTGTCCGGAGATCGGACGCGACTCAAGGGGGAATTGTTCCCCCGTTCCTCATTTGCGGGCGCACCGCGGGAGCGGCACGCCTCCCAACACAGGGACCCTTGTGTAGGCGACAGACGTCCCCGAGTCTATCGCCCACAGGTACCCTTAAGGGGGAAGTCGGCGGTCATAAGCCAACCGCCGCCGCCCGACACGTTTGCGGCGCATAGGTTGGGAATCTGGGTCATCTTCCCTTTCGCGCTCCGCCGTTTCTTTTTTCACCATCACCGCTTCGCAGAAATTGAGCACAGCCCTCCAAGATACATCTCTGTCCACCATGCTGCGGACTACGGCGGGTAGCGAGAGGTCGTTACCCACTGCAGCTCTGAGCGTTCGACGTTCCTCATCCCAGGCAGGGCAGTGCTCTAGCGTGTGCTGTGCGCTTTCCTCTGGGCAGCTGTTGCAATGATGACATTTTTTGGTCAATTCCCTTCTCGCTATTTGGTGCAAGTACCATCCAAAACAACCGTGCCCCGACAGGATCTGTGTCAGTCTGAATGTCATAGGGCCATGGTCCCGGTCAAGCCATTGTTTTAGGACCGGACGGACTGCCTCGATGGTCCTATGACCAGCACTAGGATACGCAAGCCTCTGCTCCCAAATTTCCATCATTTCAAGGCGAATAGCGTCACGCCGTCCTTCGATTTCTCTTGGTGCTGGTGAATCGCCTCTCTCAGATGCCTCCTCGCGCCAGCGGTAGACCGCTGCGAGGGCTTTTGCTTCAAGGTCCCAAGGAAGAGACCCAGCCAGCACACATGCTGCTTCGAAGGAAATCGTACGATACCCTCGAATTGTCTTTGTGGCCATTGCCCTTTGCGGTGTTTTTAAGACAGATATTACCTCCCTTTTAAGTATGTCAGCCCATACTGGGGCCCCATACAGAGCCATTGATCTCACCACTCCCATATAAAGCCGTCGACATGACGCCTTTGGCCCCCCCGTGTTCGGGAGTATACGCCCTAAAGCGCCAGCTGCTCCCAGCAATTTCGGCATCAAGCTCTTGAAGTGAGCATGAAATGTCCACCTACTGTCTAGTACGAGCCCCAGGTATCTCATATTGGGCTCAACTCCTATCCTTGTTCCACCTACCACTATGTTCGCGTCAGGCGGAGGAGCATTTCGGGGCCCATGGAAGCATATAGCTTCGGATTTTTGTAGGGCCACTTTCAACCCCAACCGCCGGATTCGACTGACGACGTGAGCGACTCCGACTGTTGCCAGTATAGCCGCCTGTCTAAAATTCTTTCCCCGAGCTGTTACCAAGGTGTCATCGGCATAACAGCAGAGATCTATGCCATGTAGGTTTGCACCTCGTAGAACCCAGTCATACCCAATATTCCACAGAAGTGGTCCAAGAACCGACCCCTGTGGAACACCGCGGGACATCGGGTATCTTGCCCACTCCTTAGGACCCGGGTATGTTACATACCTTTCAGATAAGTACGAATCAATTATCCGCCACAGGTAACCTGGCACCTCGTGGTATCGCAGCGCCTCCTTAACACAACTCCATGGCAGCGTGTTAAATGCATTTGCAATATCTAGAGACACTGCCAAGACAACTTCTCCTCGAGACACTGCTTCGTCTGCCTGGGCCTTAACACGAAGAATGGCACCGACTGTAGAACGACCACCACGGAAACCGAACTGACAGTCCGCCACATCAGGTCCGACACGTGTAAGGTGCTTGATGAGGCGGTTAGCTATTATGCGCTCGAAAAGCTTCGCGACTTCATCAAGTAAAATTATCGGACGGTATGCAGATGGAGAATCTGCCGGGCGCCCTTCCTTTTTTAGCAGAACTAGCTTGCCAGTTTTCCACTGCCGTGGAAATGTGCTTTGTTGAAAGCAAGCTGAAAACATTCTCAGAATTCTCGGCTCTAGAACTTTGCTGGTCAAGACCCAGGCACGGCCCGGTATACCGTCCAGGCCCGGGGCTGTATTTTTGGCCTTGAGCCTAAGCATAGCTGCTCCTAACTCACCTTCGGAAACATCCGGCACTTCCTCTTCTTCATATATTGCTATCGGTGCTGGTGCCATTGCGGGTGGCACAAAGTTTTCGCAGGTCGGAAAAAGTGCTTCCACCACATCTCGTAGTAAGTCTGGCTCGAGAATTCGCGTCAGGGGGGGAGCCCAGGAGCGAAGCTTGCTTCGTACCATCTTATATGGTCGCCCCCACGGGTCATTATTTAGTGTCTTTAACATTTCTTGCTGAGCGCCTTCCTTTGCCTGTTTTATTGCAAGCTGCAGGGCTTTTGTACGCTCTCTGTAGAGTGTATACAGTTCTGTTTCCCGGACAGGATCTCTGAGTCTTCTCCTTCGCTGATGACTATAGAGGCGCCTCGCCGCAACGCATGACCCTCGTAGTTGTTGGAGATCCATTGACCACCAGTAAACCTGCCGTTTAGGCGGATGGGGCTTAGCTCGAGGCATTGCTGCGTCGCAAATGTTTATCATGGCTCCATTGAGCCACTGTGCTTCTTCTTCTACGTCTACCGGGTCTGCAGGGACCGGGTTCCAGGCTTGAACATTTGCGGCTAGAGCTAATGACTCCCTATCGAGACGTTTCAGTGCCCAACGCGGTCCGTCGCCAGGTAGTGACTGACTAATAGGACCACTGGCAGTATTTGGGACCGTGGAGACCTTGTATTGTATGTAGCGGTGATCCGATAACGTTTCCTCATTTTCTAGCACTTCCCAAGTGTGGATGTGACGTCCCAGGGCAGCATTTGCAAATGTCACGTCTACAATGGAGCCACCCTGTTGGCGCACACATGTGTTGACTGAGCCCTGATTGACCACGATCAGACCTGCCGCAATTGCCCACTCTTCCAATTCATATCCTCGCACGTCTGTAGACGGTGATCCCCACGCTGTGGACTTGGCGTTTAGATCACCGGCAACAAGCACGGGCCGTGGATGGCTTCGGCCGATAACTGCACCCACATCTGCCAGGTAGGACTCGAATTCGGCCAAGCTCCTATTAGGCGAGAAATAAACACCCACCACCATGATGCCGCCGAGGAGCACAGCTACGAATCCTTTTCCCTTCTCTACTTTCTCGAAAGGAGGTGAGCCAGCAGCAGTTTGGGTGATTATCGCCACCAAACCGTCATGGTCCCCAGCCCAATTGTCCCTTTGGGGGATAAAGTATGGTTCGGAGACGATAGCCACGTGTGCCAACCACTGCGACATGCTCTGGAACAGGAGGTCCTGAGCTCTAAGGCAGTGGTTGAGGTTCCCCTGTAAGAATGTTAGTGCCATTATATTATATCCATTGGCGCTACCTGCTCAGCCTCAGCCGCAACAGTAGCGGATGGGTGGACGGATTGCGAGGGAGCACGGGAGCTATCGCTATTCTTCTTCCCCTTCTTATTTTGCTCGGATGCATTACACGCCTTGCTACCGATTGTGTGTCCTGCCGGTTTGTTGGCCGCCGCACAGAGAACACAGTGCGGCGTGGCTGAGCATGTGGCCGCCTTATGACCAGACTGTCCACAGCGATAACACAAGTCGCTTCGGTCCTCTAGTCCCTTGCACTTTGCGCGAACATGACCCGCTTCAAGACAGCGGAAGCAGCGCATAGGTTTTTGTTCAAGCAGCTGTACACTTGCCGAGACCCATCCAACAAGGAGTCGGCCGCCCTCCATTAATTTTTTCACTGCTGCAATTGGACAGCGAACCCAGATTGAGCCCAGACCTGAGAAGTCTTGACGGATTTCACCGCATTTAACTTGGTCTAGGGTACATCCGCCCACTTTTACCACTGCTTCTTTCACGTCTTCTGGCGTGACGGAGTCATCCAATTTTGAGATTCGCACTTCAGCGGTTTTCTCAGGTCTAGAGACTTGAACGACATCATTTTTTAGAACTTCCCTCAGTTTATTGGCGAGAGCATCTGCTTTCTCGCCGCTAGTTGCTCCGGGTACTTCTATAATAGTTGCCCCCGTGACAGCCCGCTTGAACCGCACTCCCTGAATCTGTAGTTCACTTAGATCAATCTTTGACCTGGCCTCCTTTAGAATGTCCCCGTAAGTGATCTTGCCGTCTCCGGTTTCTTGCTTTAGCGTAAGAATTACTGCCGCCGAACGAGGAAGGGGCAGATTGCCGGATTTGGGCTTCTTAGGCTTCTGCCTGTCCTTCTTGGGCTTCGTAGCTTTCTGCTGATGCATTTGCGGAGCCGAGCGAGGATTTGCTACCTTATTAGTTTGTCCTGTTCGGCCCGCAATCCTCCAAGATTCATCCCTAACCGTAGGAGCTGACGGCATAGGCTGAGGAGAAGGTGATCCGGCAGAGCGAGCCGCGGCGGCTTCGGCTGCTGCGAGGTTCGTCTTCTTCTGCCTTCTTTTCTTCCCTTTCCCCGTCTCTTTGTTACCTTTTTGCGGTTCCTCAGTAGGATTCGGGGTACCTCGTCTTGTAGCTGACCTGAGAGCGATTTCGGGCTTCTGGTTATGGGGAGCGACCTGCTGAGCAACCTGTTTCCGGTCAGCTGCCAGCGGGGGCCGCATTGGTTTGGCCGGTAGAAGCCTGCCCTCCAGCTCTAAAGCTCCCATCCTCGCATCAAGCATCAGCCCTATTTGTTCCGTCACGGATCTTGTTATATCCTCGATACTAAGGGACCCTCTGACACCCTTGCGGGAGCTACTGGTGTTCTCTTTGGGTGGAGACGGCCTCTTAAACTGGTCCCGAAAGTCTGCTCTCAGCTGCGCCATCTCGGCTCGAAGCTCCGCCACCTGGGCGCGCAAGCATTCATTTTGCACCTGTAGTCGCCTTGTCTCTTCCGAGGAAGTACGCTCTGCGAGGTGCTCGAACGCGTATCTGATAGACACGATAGCGTCCTTTAATTTCCTCACATGGGTGCCTTTCAGATTGTTGGAGGTTGTGGCAACCGAGGATATTACCTGAAGGCTACCCTGAACTCGCTTGTCAAGCGCAGCCGCAGAGAGATCGTTCTCCGTACCAGACTGATCTGAGCTGGTTTTGGTGCTACCTGCCTGGCTGCGACTTGACAATGGCCGTTGTAGGGCAGCCGCCTCTTCCTCCGCCTTTAATCTAAGGTCTTCTCTGTTGGCGCGTCTTAACTCTTCTTTGGCCTTGGCCAGACCAACATTGTGGCCTCTGGAAGAGAACCGGCCGCGGCATCGCTTAGACACAGGCCGGTCTCCCTTCTCAGGGCCCCCCTCGGAGTCTGACCCCAGGCCGCCGGACCCGCGCGTTTGCCAGAACCGTCCATCACTGTCGCTCAATGACAAGTAATAGTCGGTCTCAGCCCACTTATCACCGTGTCCGTTGCAACGAACTGGATCAGAGCACACAGATATCATGCTCTCTGCATCAGATTCACCAGCCGCCTCTTTTCCATCCACGCGGGCCTCCTGTTCCATTTCATTAGGGGCAACAGCCTCCGACCCCATCCTGCAGTTTTCCTGCGCTGGTGCCTGGGCCACCAGCTCGCGATCGCAGCGGGTCAGAACCACCCGTAAATCCGGGAGCGATCCCCCCAGTGCAGTCTGAGCCTCCATGCGCGAGACCACCGCCCGTTCACCACGCACATCCGGCACCCCACCATGCGAAGGGACAGTTGACCTCGACGGCCCCGCCGCAGCCTCCAGGAGCTGTGGGGTGGGCCCGGGTTTCCCCCGCCCCAGCTTCAGAAGATCGGCCCGGGCCCTCCCCGCACCCTGGCCTCGTCCTCTCTTATTGGACCCGGAGCCGGGCCTTGCTTCGGGGCCGGAAGCATCGCCACTGGGTACCCCGGACCCGTCCTCCTCGCTCAGCAGCCGCTTCCGCGCGTCCCCGGACCGACTCGAGGCGGGAACATGCAGCGAGCCATCGGAATCGGCTGTGTCATTTTCGGCGTCGGTCACCAACGGTGAAAAGCAGATGTCATCACTAGGCAGGTCGCGAGTGTCAACCTTACCGGGTGAAAAGAACTCCTCCCTACCTGCCGGGAGCATTTCATGTCCGCCGCGTGCCCTTCTCCCACAGAACACTCTCGTGGGGATTGGCGTGGGTGACCGTACGTATTCTTGCGGTACCACGAGCGCCTCCTCTTCTCTGTCCTCACCATCCGCAGGGATGGCGTGACGTATAAAACGCCCGTGTTTGTCCCGGACTGGGCGGTACTCCATGGTTTGGGGGTTAGAAGATGGTGTTGGTGGTGTCGTAGCAGACGCCTTTGCATCATCCCCGTCCCCTCCTCCGCGCAATCTTAAACCTAATTCACATGCATCGTTGTCAATTAAACATTTGCCATGGTCGTCGTTGGTTATCGTCCTTGAGTGCTTTGCCCCCCCAGAATACGATGGGCAGAATGTCACCACAGCGCGGGCACTTGCCCGTTCTGTGGTGTCACCGAGGATTGAAGCCCCTGGAGTAGTTTACACTTTTTAAAGCCACTCATTTTTTGCTATTTTTTAAGGAGGTATGCCCCCCCTCTGACGTTCATGACTGGGCCATGAACGTCAGAGGGGGGGCATACCCCCCAGCCACGCATCCCATCGGCACGCCCGTCACACCTTGGGATTGGGGATTTTTTATAGTGGTTAACTCCACGTGACCCTCCTCTCAGTGAGGGAGGTCCCCGGTCCGCTCAGTGCGGGTTACGGGTTGCCCGTCAGTGACCGTAGCCACAACAACGCGCCAGGTAGTCTAAGCTACCCTAGAGTAGCTCGTGAACCGAGCTCCACCTGCGTCCCATGGGGACCTGGCGTCTCGCACTGTGCCCTCTGCTGGTTTCAGAGGGACACGCGGAGCCGCTTCTCGTGTGCTGTTCTTAGTCTGGCTCCTCTCCTCAGGCCTGTCCGGCTTGGGAAGCCCTATCCGGCATAGCCCTGAGGGTCATTGGAGCACGCAAGCCCCTTCACCACGGCAAGGTGACAGCAATCGAAGGGGAACCTAACCTAACCTTTTTTTTTTTTTTTTTTGTTGACCCAGGGGAAATCCGTTATGGATCACACTCGGCCCGGGAGAAACCGAGTGGGTATGTCCGACTCGCACGGACTAAAACCCCTGGGATGTTCCACCGCTCACTGACGGGACGGGGTTCCGGGAACGCAACTGAACACCACCGGTTCCCCGCTAGCGCTGCCCTCGCGGGCCCATCCTACTAGGTCCGGATGACCACCTCCGCTGTGGTACCTTGGAACACTCAAGGCCCATCCAGCTCGGGACCAATCTGCGCAAGTAATGGAACTCCCACTCCATCACCCGCTGGTCCCTGAATAGGCGGCAGCAACTGGCCTGCAAAGGCCCTTCTGCGCCTACCAAGCCTCCTCCGGCGCTGAGGGTACGAGTTCGCGTCATCCTCGCGCTGGCGCTCCGCAGCCTCCTTCTGCCTCATCACAGTGACGCTGAAGTTGACTGCTGCCACCCAAGCCTCTTTGCTGCTGACCATGGCCCTGACGAGGCCGGGCAACGAAAGGTCCCCTCCAACAACTGCAGACAAGACAGCGCGAGGCTCCACCCATGCTGGGCACTCTACACGCGTATGCTCAGCCGTGTCCACAGCCCCTCCTCCACAATGATGGCACAACACCGTTGGCTCCCTTCCCACCACCTCACACAGGTACTTCCCGAAGCAACCATGGCCCGTCAATATCTGCGTGAGGTGAAAAGAAGGGGCACCATATTCTCGCTCAACCCATTCCTTCAGCATGGGTCTAATAGCTGCCACCAGGTCCCAACTAGCCTCCGGAAACTCCAGGCGGCGCGACCATTTTTGATAGAGGTCCTGCCGCGCTTGCTCACGCCATTGGCAAACTTCCCGAGGGGCAGGGCACTCACCTACCCTTCTGGCCTCCACAACCCTCCAATACACACTCGAGAGCAGCTCAGCCTCGAGATCCCATGGAGGACAATCCGCCAATAAGGTAGCCGATACAAATGATACCGACCGGTACGCCCGAGCAGCCCTAAGCGCAATGGCACGCTGCGGACGCCGCAATAGAGTAACACTCCGAGGCGTTAAGACTCCTGCCCATATCGGTGCCCCATACAACGCCATCGATTGCAACACCCCGGCGTACAAGCGCCGGCACGCAGCTCCTGGACCTCGCAAATTTGGGAGGATACGCCCAAGCGCACCGGCTGCAGCCACCAGCTTAGGAGCCAAACGCCGGAAATGCTCCTCGAACTTCCACTTGCTATCGAGGACAAGTCCCAGGTACTTCATTGTCGACCCGACAGCAATCGAAGTCCCCCCCACAGAGAGCACGGTACCAGGCAACGGAGCATTACGAGGCCCATGAAAAACTAGGGCCTCCGACTTATGCAGAGCCACCTCCAGACCTAACGCCCGCACTCTGTCCACCACAAGACCCACGCCAACAGTGGCAAGGTTAGCTGCCTCCCGATGAGTGCTGCCACGAGCTAACACAAGAGTATCGTCAGCGTAACAAGTTACGCTAACCCCCCGTAAAGTAGCACCGCGCAACACCCAGTCGTAACCAATGTTCCACAAGAGCGGCCCAAGCACCGACCCCTGCGGAACACCACACGACATTAACCTCCTGCCCCATCCTTCCATTGTTGGGTAAATTACCTGCCTATCGGCAAAGTAGTCCGCCAACACTCTCTGCAGATAACCTGGCACATTGTGGTACTGCAGAGCCGCCCTAATAGTCTCCCAGGGTAGAGTGTTAAAAGCATTGGATATATCCAACGATACCGCCATAGCAACCCCACCCCGAGAAACCTTCTCCAAAGCAGCGTCCCCTACCCGCGAAATCGCATCCAGCGTTGACCGTAAAGGACGGAAACCGTACTGGTTGTCACTCAAGTCCGGTTCCATACTCCTGGTGAGACGAGAAGCTAGCACCCGCTCAAAAAGCTTCCCCATCTCATCTAACAGCACAATGGGGCGGTAACCAGACGGCTGATTAGGATCACGCCCCTCCTTCCGAAGAAGAACGAGCTTACCCGTTTTCCACCTTGCAGGAAACCGCCCTTGCTCTAGACACATAGTCAAGAGGCCCCGGACTCTCTCCTCCATCTCTCCCACAGCTATTGCCAAAACACACCCTGGGACGCCGTCAGGTCCAGGTGCCGTCTTTTTTGACCGAAGCTTACGGACAGCGACACTGAATTCGACCTCAGTAACGGGGGGAACCTCCGCAACAACCACACGCGGACCAGTGGTTGATACCATCGCTGGCGGCACAAACTGACCTCTATCTGGGAAGAGGGAATGCACCACACGCTCCAAAAGCTCGGGCTCTAGAGTACTAGTTAATGGAGGGGCCCAAGGCCGAAGTTTCTGCCTAACAGCCCGATAGGGCTTTCCCCAAGGATCTCGATCTAGGGTCTCTAGCCACTCCTCCCACGCGGCCTCCTTCGCCTGCGCAATGGCCACTTGCAGAGCTGTACACGCCGCCCGGTACGCTTCATAAAGCAATTGCTCCTGCGACCTGTCCCTTGATAAACGCCTCCTGCTACGCGTGTACCGGCGGCGCGTCGCCACGCAAGCTGCCCGCAGCTGACTGAGTTCAGGTCTCCACCAATATACCCGGCGCTTAGCCACGAAAGGCTTGGCTCTCGGCATCGCCACATCACTAACCCGAGTGAGTGCACCACTTAATTCTTCAGCAGCAAGCTCCACATTGCCAACCTCTCTGGTCGCAACTCTCCAGGATTCCACAATAGCCGCCTCCTTGGCAAGCTCCCTGTCAAGGCGCCCCAGCACCCACCTTCGACCTTCCCCAGAACTGGACGGCTGCTCCCGCACAAGCACTGAGAACGAAGCAACATCGTACCGTATGTATCGGTGGTCAGACAATGTTTCCACATCCGCCTCAACCCTCCAGTTCCGGACACGTCGAGCAAGAGCATGTGATGCAAACGTAATGTCCACTATGGACTCCCCTTGCTGGCGAACGCATGTGCTAACAACCCCCTCATTGAGCACAGACAATCCAAGGGAAATTGCCCAGTCCTCCAAAACTTCCCCCCGGGCGTCCGTCACTGAAGATCCCCAAGCAAGAGACTTTGCATTGAAATCTCCAGCAACGAGCACAGGGACAGGAGACATCTGCCCAACCAAAGCCCCGATGCCAGCAAGCAACTGCTCAAACTCGGCGAGACTTCGATTGGGCGAGAAATACACCCCCAATACTGCGACACCACTGACAAGAGCCATGACATAACCCCTCCCTCTAACAGTCCGCTGAACTGTTAGGGTACCTGGCACCATAATAGCAATCAATCCATCCTGATCACTCACCCAGTCACTCTGATTGGGGACGAAATAAGGCTCAGAGACCACAGCCACTCCAATTCGCCACTCTGCCAAGGTCTGCACTAATAGATCTTGGGCATTACGCGAGTGATTAATGTTCGCCTGTAAGAATCGTAAGCAACTTAAATCCATTTCAACTCGCTATATCCATAGTCTCCTCCACTGCTCCATGCTGAGAAGAAAGAGGCGCTACCGGGCGACCCTCTGACCTCTTTCCTCCTCTGTTTTGCCCACCACTCTGGCATCCTTTACGGCCAATCAAGTGATCTGCCGGCTTACCAGCTGCCGCACAAGCCACACAGTGAACCTCAGCTTTACATTCTCGTGCCTTGTGACCACCCTGGCCACAACGGAAGCAAACTGCGCTTCGGTCAATACCTCTGTCACACTTCGCTGCCACATGACCCAACTCCAAGCACCTAAAGCATCGCAGTGGATTAGCCTCTAGCAATATCACCCGCGCCGAAATCCATCCAACCTTAAGGCGCCCCACCTCTACCACCCTTTTTGCCGCCACTACTGGGCAATTCAACCAAAGAGAACCCGAACCACCGCGGGCATACGACATAACACCTGCCCTAATGGCATCAACTGCACAACCCCCCTCCGCAGCAACTGACGTCACAACTTCCTCCACCGTTACCGAGTCATCCAAACCCAGAACGCGAATGTCAGCGCACTTCACCGGACGACTGACCTGAACCACATCATTGCCAAGGACCTCCCGAAGCTTGACTGCCAATGCATCCGCCGCCTGATCTGCATCCTGGGTGCCAGGAGGAATCTCTAACATTCTAGCACCAGTCACAGTAGTTCGGAAACGAACCTGACTGAGACCCAGCTCCTCCAATTTTATGCGCTTCTTGGCTTTGGTCAAGATGTCTACGTACGTGACTCCGCTCTCTAACGCCTCCGGCTTAAGGGTTAAAGTGACCGCTGGTGAGCGAGGGGGATTAAGCCTCGCGACTGGCTGGGAAGCCTTTGGAGGGGCTGACTTGACACCCGAAGGCCCAGCCATAACACTTACGGGCCTACTCTTCTTACGCCCCACAACCTGCGTAAACTGCTCATGATCCACCGCTTGAGCAGGAGCTGACACCACTGCAGGCACCCTGGCAGAAGCCGCCTCCCGAGCAGCCAAAGTCTCTCGCCTTTTCCTACCGCGCCTAGCCGCAACCTTCCTCTTACCCTTGACACCAGCCGCCAATTTTGGGCCAGCCGGCACTCCTTTCGAGACGCCAGCAACAGGCCCAGGCCCAGGTCTCGGCCTATCCGTACTCAGAGGCGGACGCTGAGCTGGCGCATCAGCCGCCGCAAACCTTGCATCAATTCTGGCATTGACCATACGCCCTATTTTGTTGATGAGATCGCACTCCATGCGTTCCAACAAAGAAAGCACCGGTGCAGGCAACGCCCCCTCCTCAACATCAGGCTCAGCCGGCCCACCTTGAGGCACCTGGCTCTGTGTCTCCAACCTAGCCGTGGCTGCCGCCAACTCCGAACGCAAGCGCGCATTCTCCGCCTGAAGCCTCCCGTTTTCTTCTGACTCTGATCTCTTAGCCAATTCAGTGACATATCTAGTGATTGCCTCCGCCGCATCCTTTAAATCCCGAACAAAAGTGCCTTTTAAAGTTCTTGACTTAGATGCAACCGCACCTACCACAGCCACCCAATCCAAAGTCCTGCCACGTAACTCAGACGCCAACGCATCAGTGCTCGCCATATTCAGAGGACGAGCGGACCGAGTTCGAGCCTGCTTCCCCGTGTCAGCAATCTCTTTCTCCTCTGCGAGTCGCCTCTCCTCCTGCACTGCCGCATTTAGCGTAGCCTTAGCTTTAGCCAGCCCTACATATTGCCCAGTAGTTGGAGGTCTACCTCTCGTGCGCGTTACCGGTACAGGCGCACCAGATACGGGCTCATCCGACTGACCTTCGCTGTCACCTGATTGTTGGGAACCAGCTCCACCCACCTTCTGCCTCTTCACCCCCCTATTATTTCTGAAGCGACCACTTCGAGACTCACCGCCTTCTCCACGTGATGACCCCGCACTACCATCCTCCAAGACGCGGTGCCGACCCTCCATGTCAACATCCACCATTTGTGGCTCCTCAGCAGCATCCGACTGCTCACTTACAATCTCCTCCTCAATTCGTATTTGTTTTTTTGTGTTTAAATTTGCCATATGTTTTGTTCCCACGAGTATGGGACGAAATAAAACTACACCTCGGGTGACGCCCATTCCGCAGGTGTGACTAATACTCCAGAGGTCGCCCGGTATCTGGAGGTTTTAACGACTTTGCTGTCGGGTGTTAAAGAGTTTTCCTTCTCGCGGGCCGGCCAATAAAGGCAAGCCCTCCGCGCCACGAACACTACCCGTACCCCATACCGCCACTGATGGGGGTGGTTGGGAAAGTGCTGCGGGTTGCGGGATTCAAGGAGAGCTGGCGTAAACTCTCCTAGGTAATCGGTAGATTACCACACGACCCTACTGCACGCTAGAGACTGGACTCCCTCCAGCCACGCATCCCATCGGCACGACTCGCTCACCTTAAGATTGGGGATTATTATAGTGGTTTTCTCCACGCGGCGCAACTCTCAATGAGAAGCGCCCCCGGCCTGCTCAGTGCAGATTACGGGTTGCCCAACGGGAGGCCGAAACCCATCCAGCAGCCACATGATGATGACTGCCAGACCCGCCGCGCCGCAAGCCTTGAAGGCTCGCCTCCTCATGCCGCAAAAGCTGCAGCCAGGCCTTTTTTTTTTAAAGGGCCCCAACAGCGAAAGTTGCGTCCCCGCCACCTCCACTGTCCAACAATTGCCACTAGACAAAGACGGCCGCATCCTCAGACACCTCAGAACAACTGAGGCATGTCGGGAGCAGCCAACCACCCAAACTCGGCACCAAAGCCAACGCAGGAGAAAACTCGACTGCCATTCCTCCGACTGTGACTGGTAGTTAGCAGAGGGAAGATAGCAACCGCGCAACTGAGCGTCTATCCTCCCCCTCCCAGGGTGCACCACGAGGAGGTCTACCAGCCCTGCACCCCAACCTAACCTAACCTAACCTAACCTAACCTAACCTAACCTAACCTAACCTAACCTAACCTTTTTTTTTTTTTTTTTTTTTTTTTTTTTTTTTTTTTTTTTTTTTTTTTTTTTTTTTTTTTTTTTAAGAGGGGAAAATGCGTTACGCATACCACTGAGGCGCGGGGACGGGCCCCAGTGGTTATGTGGGACTCCCATTTAGGCTAATGAGACCCATGGTGTACCCACTAAAAACCCCTCTGTTTGCCGGCTCACTGCTATAATGGCGAGGCCACAGGGACGCCGAAGCACAACTTCCGCGACCTCGCCAGCGGCTGTCCGGAGATCGGACGCGACTCAGGGGGAATGGTTCCCCCGTTCCTCATTTGCGGGCGCACCGCGGGAGCGGCTCGCCTCCCAACACAGGGACCCTTGTGTAGGCGACAGACGTCCCCGAGTCTATCGCCCACAGGTACCCTTAAGGGGGAAGTCGGCGGTCATAAGCCAACCGCCGCCGCCCAACACGTTTGCGGCGCATAGGTTGGGAATCTGGGTCATCTTCCCTTTCGCGCTCCGCCGTTTCTTTTTTCACTATAACCGCTTCGCAGAAATTGAGCACAGCCCTCCAAGATGTATTACTGTCCACCATGCTGCGGACTACGACGGGTAGCGAGAGGTCGTTACCCACTGCAGCTCTGAGCGTTCGACGTTCTTCATCCCAGGCAGGGCAGTGCTCTAGCGTGTGCTGGGCGCTTTCCTCTGGGCAGCTGTCGCAATGATGACATTCTTTGGTCACTTCCCTTCTTGCGATTTTGTGCAGGTACCATCCAAAACATCCGTGCCCCGAAAGGATCTGTGTTAGTCTGAATGTCATCGGGCCATGATCCCGATCAAGCCTAACCTAACCTAACCTAACCTAACCTAACCTAACCTAACCTAACCTAACCTAACCACACGCCGTCGACAAGTGGCGCAGATCGGTCGAGGTGCGCCAGTTCTCCGCGGGTGAGCGAATAAAAGTGCGCCACTGCGCCAGTGCGCCAGCAAAAGGGAGTGCGCCGATTATTTGCGCCAGTGCGCCGGAAACGCGAGTGCGCCATTTTCTTCGCGCCACTGCGCCAGTGCGCCGGTGTTGCGAGTGCGCAAATTCGAGTGCGCCACTGCGCCAGTGCGCCAGTGACACAGTGCGCAATTAAAGTGCAGTGCCAGGATATCGCAAGTCCGCAAATTGTTCGCGTCACTGTGCCAGTTGTAATCGTTTTCCGCTGTGCCTAAACGCAAGGAGTAGTGCAAGAGAACCACTGTGCCACAAACACCGTGCCACCGAGGTGCTCAAACGAGCAGTGCCTGAGGCGACCCTCTCCGCCAGCGCAACTACGACGCAAAAGCTTCCACGCCACTTGAAGCGAAACTAGGCCGACTACGTATCAAACTTTCTCTTTCAAACTCGCAGTTTGCCGCTGATAAAGTGCGCCAATTTGAGGTGCGCCAATAAGGAGTGCGCCAATTGAGTGTGCGCCAATTAAGAGTGCACCAATTAAGGGTGCGCCACTTAAGCGTGCGCCATTTGAGAGTGCGCCAATCAAGTGTGCGCCAAATAAGAGCGCGCCAATTGAGGGTGCGCCAATTAAGCGTGCGCCAATTGAGAGTGCGCCAATTAAGTGTGCGCCATATAAGAGCGCGCTGTTTTGCCAGCCTGCGCCATCACCTGCGCCATCTGCGCCGTCTGCGCCACCTGCGCCATCTGCGCCGTCTGCGCCACCTGCGCCATCTGCGCCGTCTGCGCCACTTAGCCACGCCGGATTCTCACCACCGCGCCACTCTGCCAGTAAGTGCGCCACTTGTATGGACAATAGACAAATTTGAAAGTGACTACTCTAATTTATAATAGAGTCTGCGACTATATACTGTTTAAACTACAGCGACATACTACTTGACGTAGAACAATTGTAGCGTCTTTTTACTGCGCCATCAACACAGGTCAGTGACTAACTAAAACTGACTACGTTATTTTAAAATCGAGTCTGTGACTTTATATTTTTAGAATTATTATTGTATCTAGCTTATTTTTACGACATACTACTTGATGTAGAATAACTATTGTATTTAGTGCCTTTTATGTTTTAATTTTACTGTCTTCTTTGTTCTCTACATTTTAGAAAATCTATCTGTCTTTAAATTTATTTCCATAACTCACTTATAAATTGACGGCGAATACCATCGCCAGAGCGCCACCTCCCCCTTACAGAGGCGGAAAAACTTCTTAACAAGTCGGGACACCCCTGACAAGAATACAAGACCCTTAAAAGTTGCTCTATTTGCTATTGCAATTTTCTTTTATTTATTTTATTTTTCTTTCAACTTTACTATTATATATACACCTCTGGAGTTTTCTCTATATATACATCTTCTGTGTATCTATTGATACGTATATCGAGGATGATGTACGGAATGGGAGTTAGAACACCGGTAAAGGCACCAACGGGGGAAAACTCGTCCACAAAACCAAAAACCCCAGAGCAAAATGTGAGAAAGTCTATCGACAAGTGGGAAGCCTTTCCAGGTGACTCTACCCCAACACTTACACCAGCCACAATCAACCCGACGATGCAGGCAGGCCCTGCTAAAGAAAAAATGGCACCCTCTCAGGACAGGACGACAGGTTCAGCACAAAGGATTGCCACACCACCAAAGAAAAACTATCAAAATAGAATTGCGGAAGCTAGAGCCTGTCTTGAGAAGGGGAAAAACAGCATAAACAGTGCGAGAAATGTCAGGACTGACATCAAACAGGATGTGATAGAGGCCCTAAATCGGCTCTACCAAATTGCGAAGGAGCAAGAATCTGTGTCCAAGAAGGAGAAAGCGAAGGGAGGGCAAGAGACCCCCAAAGAAATAGCAACTGGACAAACAGCCGCGATTGCAGCCTCTGAGGCCAGCGTAAACACGGACAAGATCTTCAATAAAATAGACGCGCACACAAAAATGCTGGAAGAAAATGACAGGAAGATGGATGAAATGAAGGCGATCCTAGAAGAACAACAAGCAGCCCTACACAAGCTGACCTCTACCGCAACATATGCAAGTGTAGCAGCGGCTTCGAGTCATAAGCCGAAGCCGCAGACGCTGCACTCGGTTGTTATTACCTCCCAAGTTGAAACGGAATCAGGGGAAGAGGTACTTAACAAAGTGAGAGAAGCGGTTGACGCGAAAGAGGGATGGATAGAAGTCCAAAGGGTCAGGAAAGCCCGGGACCGTAAAATTATTATGGGCTTTGGAACCAAGGCAGAAAGGGACAAGGCAAAGGAAAAACTCGGAAGAGAAGGAGTCGGCCTAAATGTCGAGGAAGTGAAAAACAAAGACCCGTTACTGCTCCTCAAAAACGTCCTGAGCATTAACACGGACGAAGAAATCTTAAAGGCACTGAGAAACCAGAACCGGGGTATCTTCGTCGGCCTCCACGGCGATGACGATAGAGTGGAACTTAAATACCGAAGAAGAACCAGGAATCCCCACACAAACCACGTAATCCTCAGTGTATCACCTATGATCTGGCAAAGAGTACTACAAACTGGAAGTCTCCACATAGACCTGCAACGTGTACAAGTTGAGGATCAATCCCCGTTGATACAATGCACCCGCTGTCTCGGCTTTGGGCATGGCAAACGCTTCTGCCCTGAACCCGCTGACCTATGCAGCCACTGCGGAGGTCCCCACCTAAAGGCGGAGTGCACCGAATGGCTGACTGGCAACCCGCCGAAATGCCGAAATTGTATGAAAGCGGGCCACAGCGAAACAGCTCACAACGCCTTTAGCCAGGAATGCCCGACACGACGTAGATGGGATGACCTGGCCAGATTGGCCGTAGCATATTGCTAAGGTTGACCAGGGCGATCAAATCAGATATCAAATCGTACAAGCGAACCTCCAGCGTAAAAAGTTGGCTACGGAAGAGTTGCTCATTACGGCTGAACAGCGCAAGATAAAAGTTGCATTACTGCAAGAACCGTATGTTGGGGGGTCCAAGGTGATGAAGAGCTACAAAGGAACGCGTATTTTCCAAAACACCAGTGTGGGAGAAGGGACGATCAAAGCGGCTATAGCTGTCTTTGATAATGACATTAAAATAACCCAATACCCGAAACTCACCACAAACAACATCGCGGTGGTGGGAATCCAGACTGGTGACCTGGAAATGGCACTAGTCTCATATTACTTTGAACCTGACCAGCCGGTGGATCCCTATCTAGAACATCTTCAAACAATAGAGAACCAAACCAACTCAAAGAAATGGATAGCTGGAGGGGACGCAAATGCGAAAAGTTCTTGGTGGGGGAGCCCGGTCACCGACCACAGAGGAGAAGCCGTATCTGGAGCATTCGAGGAGCTCAACCTGAATATACTCAATACAGGGAAAGTCCCAACCTTTGACACTATACGGGGGGGCAAGCGCTACAGTAGCTACATAGATGTGACAACCTGCTCTACAAACATCCTGGACCAAGTGGAAAACTGGAAAGTGGACGAGGGACTGATAAGCTCGGACCACAATGGCATCCTGTTCAGCATTAAAATCAAGAAATCAGTAGGCATAAAAATCGAAAGAACAACACGACTTTTTAACACTAAAAAAGCAGACTGGCCCCAATTCATAGAAACACTAAAGATACTACTAACAGAAAATAAAATAACAAAATCAGAAATAGAAAATATTAGCGCAATAGTAGAACTAGAAAAAATTGTGAAAAAACTCACATCAGTAATAAATGACACTTGTTTAACATCTATTCCAAAAAAGAAAAATGGAGAGAGACTTACGATGCCATGGTGGTCCAAGAAACTCGACGCACTTAAGAAAGAGGTAGCCACCAGAAAGAACCGGATCCGATGCGCTGCCCCCATACGAAGACAAAAGGTTGTGGAGGAGTACCTGGAAAAGAAAGAAGAATATGAGTCCGAAGCAGCAAAAGCCCAAATAGAAAGCTGGAAAGACTTTTGCAAAAAACAGGACAGGGAAGGTGTTTGGGAGGGAATATACCGCGTCATTGGGAGAACAGTACAAAGAACAGAAGACCAACTGCTAGAAGTAAACGGAACGCCACTAAACGAGAAAGACTCAGTGAAGCTGTTGGCAGAAACGTTCTATCCAAAAGACACCACTGCGACCGATAGTGCTCACCACCGTGAAGTAAGACTGAGAGCCGATACAGTGAATGGTGAAAAACAAACTGACCCTTGTGAGCCGCCATTCACAAAATCGGAACTCAAATGGGCAAGCGAATCTTTCAACCCAAAGAAAGCCCCGGGAGCAGACGGATTTACTGCAGACATTTGCCTCCATGCTATAGGAAATAACCAGGAAGTATTCCTGGCACTTATGAATAAGTGTCTGGAGCTCCATTACTTTCCTAAGGCATGGAAAGAGGCCATAGTCATAGTCTTAAGGAAACCGGGGAAAAGTGATTACGCAACACCTAAATCTTATCGACCAATTGGACTCTTGCCTATACTGGGAAAAATTTATGAAAAAATGCTAGTAGCCCGACTAAAACACCATTTGACACCCAGGACAAGTACTCGCCAGTACGGGTTTATGCCACAGCGTAGCACCGAGGACTCCCTCTATACTCTTATGCAGTACATCCGCAACAAAATAGACCAAAAGAAGATAGTCACACTAATATCATTAGATATAGAGGGAGCCTTCGATAGCGCGTGGTGGCCGGCAATAAAGACCCGACTAGCTGAAGAAGAATGCCCGATAGGCCTGAGGAGGGCCCTAGATAGCTACCTAACAGACAGACGAGTAACGGTAAGGTACGCAGGCGAAAAACACAGCCTCGATACGAGCAAAGGCTGTGTACAGGGTTCCATCGCGGGCCCTATCCTCTGGAACCTTTTACTGGATCCGCTCCTGAAAGGTCTGGATGGAAGAGGAGACTACTGTCAGGCGTTTGCTGATGACGTGGTACTCGTCTTCGATGGTAACACTGCAATGGAAATTGAAGGTCGCGCAAACACTGCCTTGGAGTATGTCCGAGAGTGGGGTATACGCAACAAGTTAAAATTCGCTCCACACAAAACAAGTGCAATGTTGGTAACACGCAAATTGAAATACGATACCCCACGACTCAGCATGGGAGGGACTTCCATCGCAATGGCTAAAGAAATAAAAATGCTAGGTGTTACCATCGACGAAAAGCTAACCTTTAATGCCCATGTCACAAACGTCTGCAGAAAAGCCATATCAATTTACAAACAACTAGCAAGATGTGCAAAAACCAATTGGGGACTCCATCCGGAGGTGCTTCGGGTCATATATGTGGCAACAATAGAGCCTGTCATTCTGTACGCTGCCAGTGCATGGGCACCCGCGGTGGATAAATTGGGCATCATCAAACAACTGGGTGTAGTACAGCGAGGATTCGCACAAAAACTGTGTAAGGCGTACCGTACCGTCTCCCTAAACTCAGCATTGGTTCTGGCAGGAATACTCCCACTTGACCTACGAGTCAAGGAGTCTGCCCAACTATATGAGGCCAAAAGGGGGGTGTCCCAGCAAATGCTGGGGGACCGGGAGGTAGAGCAAATGGCCTCCACACTTGTGAGCCCTCACCCTGCAGAGCGTAAAGAACTGGAAATAAGACGAATAACAGACCAAGAGCAACTCGATGCAAATACTGAATATGATATCCGTATATTTACCGACGGAAGCAAGATAGAGGGTGGGGTGGGGGCTGCATTATCCGTCTGGAATGGTGAAGCAGAAACCGTAGCACACAAACTCGCCTTGTCAAAGTACTGTACGGTATACCAAGCGGAGCTCTTGGCCCTGTGCAGAGCAACAAGAGTAATAAGGAAGCACACAGCAAAAACCTTTGGAGTTTACAGCGACTCCATGGCAGCCCTTCAGACCGTCCAAAACTACGGATGCCTCCACCCTTTGGCAGTAGAATCCAGAGAAAATATAAATGTTGCATCTATCCAAGGCAAAACTGTAGCTTTGCACTGGATAAAAGCACACGCCGGGTTGGACGGAAACGAAAGAGCGGACGGATTGGCAAAGGAAGCCGCTGTAAATTCCAAAAAGAAAGCTGACTACGATCGATGCCCCATTTCATACGTGAAGAAAAACATCCGTGCGGAAACACTAGTCCAATGGAACGAACGTTACAACAACAGTGGAACTGCGTCCATAACAAAAATGTTCTACCCGGATGCGGTGGCAGCGTACAGAACCGTGAGAAAATATTTAGCTACCAATATTAGGACGCAAGTAATGACGGGCCACGGTGGATTCTCCGAGTACTTGAGTCGTTTCAAGTGCAAGGAGAGTCCATCGTGTATATGCGATCCAGAAAAAGAGGAAACAGTGCCACATTTACTGTTCGAATGCCCACAAAATGATCTAATACGTTTCGATTTTGAACAGACCATAGGAGAAAAATTAACAACTAGAAATATACATGCAATTATGAGTGGCAAAAGTAGAAAATTGTTTTTAAATTATTGTGAAGCAATAGCAAATAGAGTAATAAAAAGGAACAAGACGTAATAAGAAAAAATGCTTTCCAAATATCATAAGAATATTTCGGTAAAGTATTAAAATGTAGCATCAAAACTGTTAAAGAAATAGGCAATAAAATAGAATAAGATGTTAAAGAATAAAAATAGAAATAGAAACCAAATGTATATTATAATAAGAACATTGATACTGTAAACAAGCACAAATGTATACCATGTCAAGAAATTAAAAATAAAAACCCACGAGTTATCCCTACCCCTGTCCCTTGTCTAAAATAAAATGTCAGTTAGGAAAAATAGATGGGCAACCCACCCATAAAGAGAGTGAAACGAGATGAATGTAAGAAAGACCAAGTATGCGGAATGAGAGTACGAGAAGCATGTGAGTGAGAAATTGAACGAATGAGGAAGATAAGCGCCATAAAAATGGCTCCAATCATGTTGGAGGTTGAACGGAAAAAAAAAAAAAAAAAAAAACCTAACCTAACCTAACCTTTTTTTTTTTTTTTTTTTTTAAGAGGGGAAAATGCGTTACGCATACCACTGAGGCGCGGGGATGGGCCCCAGTGGTTATGTGGGACTCCCATTTAGGCTAATGAGACCCATGGTGTACCCACTAAAAACCCCTCTGTTTGCCGCCTCAACGCTATAAGGCGAGGCCACAGGGACGCCGAAGCACAACTTCCGCAACCTCGCCAGCGGCTGTCCGGGACTCCGGACTCGTCTCCGGGGGATATTTGCCCCCTCCACCTCAGTTGGCACGTCGATCACCCGACGTACCCGCCCACGCAGGGACCTTTGTGTAGGCGACAGACGTCCCCGAGCCTGCCACCCAAAGGTCTCTTTATGGAGGGATTCGGCGGTCGTATGCCAACCGCCGCCGCCCCACGCGTTTGCGGCGCATTGGCTGGGAGGACGGATCCTCCTCCCTGTTACGCTCCCTTCTCTCCTTCTGCGCCATCACATCCTCGCAGAAGGAGGCCACCGCCTTCCACGGCCTCTCACCGCCAACCATGGCTTCCACCACGGCTTGCAGGGAGAGGTCGTTTCCTACTACGGCCACGAGTGCGGCTCGCTGTTCCGCCCACGCTGGGCATACTGCCAGTGTGTGTAGCGCCGTGTCTTCGGCGTCTCCGCACTCGTGGCATTCCGTCGTCGGTTCTCGTCCCGCCACCCTACACAGGTATCTCCCGAAGCAGCCATGCCCCGAGAGGACCTGGGTAAGATGGAAGGAGAGGAACCCCCCTTTCCTACCGACCCATCTTTCCAGGACGGGCCGGATGGCTCCGATGGTCCAGTGGCCGGCAGTCGGCGCCTCCAATCGTTCTTTCCACTTCTGGATGAGCACTTGATGGGAGTCGAGTCTCCACCTTCTGACCTCCTCCAGAAGTGGTTGGAACCCCCTGGCCCGAGCCTCGGTGACACGCCAGTACACCTCGGCCAGCACCGCTGCGTCGAGATCCCAGGGCGGAGTCCCCGCCATCAGGCACGCTGCCTCGTACGAGACGGTGCGGTATGCCCTCGTCATCCTGACCGCCATGACCCGTTGCGGCCTCCGCAGTTGGGCCTTGTTTTGGGCGCTCAGGGAGTCGGCCCAAATAGGCGCGCCGTACAGGGCCATCGACCGCACCACTCCCGCGTACAGCCTCCGGCAGCTTACGTTGGGCCCGCCAACGTTGGGTAGGAGCCGGCTAAGTGCCGACGCCGCCCCGATGAGTTTGGGAGCAAGGCACTTAAAGTGCTCCCTGAACGACCAGCGGCTGTCAAGGACAATGCCTAGGTACCGCATTGTCGACTTGACGCCGATGGTCGTTCCACCCACCACTAAGCTGGAACCCGCCGGAGGGGCCTTCCTAGGCCCATGAAAACACAGGGCCTCGGATTTGTTCAAAGCCACCTCTAGCCCCAGCCTCCTGATTCGAGCCACTACCGACGCGACTCCCGCCGTGGCCCGTACTGACGCCTCTCTAAAAGAGCTGCCACGAGCTGTCACCAGGGTATCGTCGGCATAACAAGTTACGCTGACCCCCGGCAGATCATCCCCTCTCAGAGCCCAGTCGTACCCGATGTTCCACAGGAGTGGTCCTAAGACCGACCCCTGCGGAACACCGCAGGACAGCCTCTTCTCCTCCCAAGTACCACACGTGGGGTACCTGACGGTTCTATCGGTGAGGTAATCCTCCACCGTCCTCCGTAGGTACTCAGGCACGGCATGGCGCCTTAGTGCTGCCTTGATGCAAGCCCAGGGCAGGGAGTTAAACGCGTTGGCGATGTCTAAAGACACCGCCAGAACCACCTCGCCCCTGGAAACTGCTTCATCCGTCAGGGCCTTCACACGCGCAATTGCGTCGATGGTGGACCTGCCCCGACGAAAACCGAACTGGTGTACGCTGAGGTCCGGTCCCACTCCCTCAAGGTGCCGGACGAGACGAGCTGCCACCACGCGCTCTAACAACTTACTGGCCTCGTCTAGCAATACTATAGGCCTGTATGCCGAGGGCGAGTCTGCCGGACGCCCCTCCTTTTGCAGAAGGACAAGTTTCCCCGACTTCCACGCGTGAGGGAACCGCCCCTGAGCCAAGCAGCCACTGAAAAGCGCCCTCACACGTGACTCGAGCGGGCCCAAAGCCAGAACCCAGGCCCGGCCGGGGACTCCGTCGGGGCCGGGGGCAGTGTTTTTGGCTTGAAGCCGTAAGACCGCTGCCCCCAGTTCAGCCTCCGTTACTTCCAGCGCATCACCCACATCTGCCATCCTTCCCCTAGGTGGAACCATGGGCGGAGGTAGATGCTCTTCTCGCGTAGGAAACAAGGCACTTACCACCTGCTCTACGAGCTGTGGCTGGAGACTCTGCGTGAGCGGGGGTGCCCAGGGACGAAGCTTGCGCCTCACCATTTTGTACGGCCTCCCCCATGGGTCCTTATTCAGAGTTTCCAGCATCTCCTTCTCTGCCTGCTCCTTTGCCTTGCCGATTGCTCTCTGCAGCAGCTTGACAGCCACCGAGTATGCAGCATATAGCCGCTCCTCCTCTGGCACGTCTCGATTGCGCCGCCTCCGGCTGTGAGTGTACTTGCGTCTCGCAGCAACGCAGGACTCACGAAGCTGCGCGAGTTCTGCCGACCACCAGTACACTCCGCGCTTTGGGGGAATCGGACCGACCCTCGGCATGGCCGCATCACACACCTCGACCATGTCACTCCCTATCCTCTCCGCTTCCACGTTGACCTCGACTGGGCCCTCTTGATCTGGCAGCCAGGCTTTCACCACAGCTGCCTCGACTAAAATTTCCCTGTCCAGGCGCTTGAGTGCCCATCGTGGGCCATCCCCTCTCAAGGGGCGATTTAGGCCTCTCGGGTTAGCCGGAAGAGTGGAAACCTCGAACCGAATGTATCGGTGGTCCGACAACGTCTCCATATCCTCCAGCACCTCCCAGCCTCGAACACGGCGCGCGAGGGCAGCATTTGCGAATGTGACGTCCACGATGGAGCCACCTTGCTGCCGCACACACGTATTTGTCACCCCTTGGTTAAGTATAATTAGCCCAGTCGACGCCGCCCACTCCTCTAGCTCCGCCCCGCGGGCATCCGTCGCCGGGGATCCCCATGCCATGGACTTGGCATTGAGGTCCCCAGCCACGAGTACCATATTGGGACGACTTCTGCCAATTAGGGCACCGATCTCCAACAGAAACTGTTCGAACTCGGCCAGGGTCCGGTTCGGTGAGAAGTACGCCCCGACCACCATTGTGTCGCCGATCCAGGCCGAAACGTAACCTCGGCCCCTTTCAACTCTTTGTAGCGGCGAGGAACTGGCGGAAGAACTAACTACTATAGCCACAAGACCGTCCAAGTCTCCGCCCCAATTGCTCCTGGGTGGGACGGAATAGGGCTCAGCAATGACCCCAACGTCAATCTGCCACTCCGCTAGGCTTTGGAACAGTAAGTCCTGGGCTCTGGCGGAGTGGTTGATATTCCCCTGCAGGAATCGGATGGCCATATTTATTCTACGGCCATTTCTTCCACCACCTCATCGCTGGCTACTGGTGTTGTTGTGGCCAACTGAGAGAGCTGCGAGGAGGCTCTTGGGCCATCGCCAGCCTTCTTTCCGTTCCTCGATCGTGGTGCAGTGCATGCGTTGGAGCCAAGCAAGTGACTTGCTGACTTACCTGCCGCGTCGCACACCACACAATGGGGCGCTGCAGAGCACTGTGCCGCCTTATGGTCCGGCTTCCCGCAGCGGTAGCACCGTCCGCTGCGGTCCACTTGCGACTGACACTGCGCCCTGACATGCCCACGTTCCAGGCAGCGGAAGCAGCGCATTTCTCTCGGCTCCAGCAGTTTGACCTGTACCGAGGACCACCCCACCAGGAAACGGCCGCCACCGATGACCTTTTTTGCCGCTAAGACCGGGCAGCGTACCCACACGATGCCGAGACCAGTACGGTCCCGACGAATTTCCCCTGTCTTGACCTGGTCTGTGGCACATTCTCCAGCTCGCGCGACAGCAGTGACTACCTCATCTGGGGTTACGGAGTCGTCCAAGTTTGACAGGCGCAGCTCTGCGCACTTAGTCGGCCTGGAGACTCGGACTCCCTCACCCAATTTTTCCTTTAATTCCTTTGCCAGCTTATCGGCCATCTCGCCACTGGTCACTCCCGGCAACTCCAGGACCCTTGCACCAGTGACTGCTCTCCGGACGCGCAGAGCCGAGATGCCAAGGTCGGCGAGATTTACTTTGGCCTTGGCCTCAGCCAGCACATTGGCATAGGTCACCCCCTTTGCCTCCGCCTCCGGTTGCAGCGTCAGCACTACTGCTGCCGACCGTGGTGGACGGAGATTGCGAGCACCTTTTTTCGGGCGTGTCTTTTCCTTCCGCGCGTTTGTCTGCGCAGGCGACTTCTTTTTTGCCCCCCTGGTCCCTTTTTTCCATTTCTGGTCTGACTTTGTGGGCTCAGAAGGAAGTGTTTGTGCCTCTCCTGCATCGGCGGCGTGCTGCGAGCTCACTTTTTTAGCCTTCTTGTTTTTCTTCCCGTCTTTAAATTCCTCCTCCGGTGTGATGTTTCTCGGTGGTGCCTTCGGAGTTTGTCTTGCTGCAGCCGCTTCTTTGGCAGCCAGACTGGTTCTCTTAGGCTTCGCTTTGGGTTTAGTGCTTTTGTCAGTGGAGACGGAAGGAGCGCCTGTCTTCGTTGTCATTAGTGGCTGGGGTTGAGATGTCGTGGTATTGGAACCTTGATCCCCAGGCATGACGGGGGCAGCCTGCGCTGTCCCATCAGCTGCTAATGCGGGTCGAAGCCTGGGCTCCGGTAGCATACGGCACTCAATGCCATCCATGCGTGCGTTAAACATGATGCTCAGCTGGTCACGAGCGGAGCTCGAGGCCTCTTCCACGAGCCGGCGAATGTCCGACTCAGCCAATGCAGCAGGTTGGCTTCGGATTTCTTCCACCTGCCTGCGCACCTCCGCTAGCTGGCATGTGAGCCGCGCGTTTGCTGCTTCTAGACGGGCAACCTCCTCCGTCGCAGTTCGCGATCTCAGTTCCTCAAAGGCAACCCTGATAGCGGCGATTGAGTCCTTAAGCATTCTCTGGTGCGTGCCCTTCAGATGGCCCGACGTATCAATGACATGCTTCACAGCATTCAAAGCCTCCTGCACATTTGATTCTATGGCAGTCCCCGTGAGATCGTCTTGGCTATGGCCAGGCAGCTGTCTCTTTTGCCGGTCCCTGTCCGTTCCGAGCCGGCCCCTGCCCCGTTTGGGTGTAACCTTCAGGTATTTTTGGCACTGTGGTGTGTTTCCCTGGCTGTAGGCCCCAAGATCGCTCTCGGAGCCAGAGGTTCTGTCATCACTGGCTCGTTTTTCATCCGGTTTACTCCATAGTTTTCCGGCGGGGATACCTCCCTTTGAGCTCACCGTTACCATGCTCAATATGGATGAGTCGGTCTCCGAAAGCCGGGTTGGTTCCGCCTCTTTTTCGTCCATGCGTGCTTTCAGCTCCTTCTCATTGAGGGTCGCAGTCTCCGAACCCACCCTGCAGCTTTCCAGAGCTGGTGCCTGGGCCACAAGCTCGCGATCGCAGCGGGTCAGAACCACCCGTAAGTCCGGAAGCGATCCCCCCCGTGTACTCCAAATCTTTGTGCGGACCCCTTCACTATGCATATCCAGCACCTCGCTCTGCAAGGGGGCCATTGTCACCAACGACCCCGCCGAGGCTTCTGTGGGCTGTGGGTTGGGCCCGAGTTTCCCTAGCTTGAGTTTCAGGAAATCGGCCTTGGCCCGGGCGAAACCCTGGCTATGGCCTCTTCCTCTCTTACTCGGCGCAAAGCTTGACCTCGCTCCAGGGCCGGAAGTGCCACCAATAGCTTCATCCGACCCGTCCTCTTCGCTTAACAGCCGCTTCCGCAATTCCCCGGATCGGCTCGAGGCAGGAACAGGCAGTGACCCGTCGGATTCGACGTCCGTTGCCAGCGGCGAATAATCCATCTCTTCTTCTTTGGGGAGGTCGCGCGCGTCCACTTTCCCGGGAGAAAAGAATTCCTCCCGATCTGGCGAGAGCATATTCAGCGCGCCGCGAGCCCTCCTCCCACAAAACACCCTCGTGGGGATTGGTGTGGGCGACCGCACGAACTCCTGCGGCACTATTGGCACCTCCTCCTTCTCTTTTCCGTCCTCGACATCGGGGATGGCGTGGCGTATAAAACGCCCCGCTTTGTCCCGGACTGGGCGAAACTCCAGCATTGGGGGGTTTGGAGAGGGTGCCGCCTTAGCACCTTCCTCGTCCCCTCCTCCACGCAATCTTAATACTAATTCGCAAGCATCCTTGTCCATTAAATATTTGCCATGGTCGTTGTCGATTTCCATCTTTGAGTGCTTTGCCCCCCCAGAATACGATGGGCAGCATGTCACCACAGCGCGGGCACTTGCCCGTTCTGTGGTGTCACCGAGGATTGGGACCCCCTGGAGTAGTGTATCATTACTATAGCCACTCATTTTTTTTTTTTTTTTTGCTATTTTTTTTTAGGAGGTATGCCCCCCCTCTGACGCTCGTAACTGGGCTCCCCCCAGCCACGCATCCCATCGGCACGCCAGTCACACCTTGGGATTGGGGATTTTTTATAGTGGTTAACTCCACGTGACCCTCCTCTCAGTGAGGGAGGTCCCCGGTCCGCTCAGTGCGGGTTACGGGTTGCCCGTCAGTAGCAGTAGCCACAACAACGCGCCAGGTGGTCTAAGCCACCCTAGGGTAGCTCTTGTCTCCGAGCTCCGACTCCGTCCCATGGGGACCTGGCGTCTCGCACTGTGCCCTCTGCTGGTTTCAGAGGGACACGCGGAGCCGCCCCCCGTGTGCTGTTCTTAGTCTGGCCCCTCTCCTCAGGCCTGTCCGGTTTGGGAGGCCCTATCCGGCATAGCCCTGAGGGTCATTGGAGCACGCAAGCCCCTTCACCACGGCAAGGTGACAGCAATCGAAGGGGAACCTAACCTAACCTAACCTAACCTAACCTAACCTAACCTAACATTTTTTTTTTTTGTCGTAGGGAAAATGCATTTACGCATCCCCCCGGGGCCCAGGGAAGGCCCATTAGTGGGGGGTATGTGGGACTCGCCCCTCCGGACATCCGTATCATAGGGATACGGGGGGAGGGGAATACCCACTAAAAACCCTGCGGCGTTTCCGTCCGTGCCGTTAAGGGGGTGCAATGGGTTCGCAAGCATGTCTATCCACGGCACCCCCCGGCAGTCCCGGCTATCGCCGGATTTCCGTCGCCAAAGGAGGGAGAGTCAGCAAACGCGTAACTGACTCTCCCCTCGACATGTAGGACCGTGCAATGCGGGTCCCCAACCCGCGGCCCTACTGGGGAAGGTCACGGTTTACCGCGGCAAACCGTCTGCGCCTCCTCCCCACTCGTCTGCGTCGGTTCGGGAGCGCGTTGGGATCATCCTCGCGCTCCCGTTCCTCGGTCTCCTTCTGTGAGACGACCGTGTCACAGAAGGAGACCACTGCCTCCCAGGATCTCTCGCTGCCCAGCATGGCCGCTACAACACTGTGCAGCGAGAGATCAGCCGTTCCTATGGCTACCACCATAGCATTTCGCTCCACGGCCCAGCGGCTGCACACTTCCAGAGTGTGCTGGGCCGTGTCATCCTCGTCGCCACATTGGTGGCAGATTGGGGTAGGCTCTCGGCCTATTATTTGCAGGTAATGACCGAAGCACCCGTGTCCAGTCATTACCTGCACCAGCCTGTACCCCACCTTCCCATGCTTGCGGTCGAGCCAGGTGTCGAAAGACGGGAGGAGTGCCCCTATGGTGCGGGTTCCATAAGGGCTGTCCTCCAGGTCGCTCTTCCACCTATCTCTCGCTCTTCTCTTAGCCGCGCTTCTGGCAGCCCTCACTTCCTCAGGAGCTGGGTATTCTCCCGTCTCCCTGCTCCTTATTCGCCGCCTATGAGCCTCCGCGAGCACTTCGGCGTCTAGCTCCCAGGGTAGTGTTCCCGCCAATGCGCAAGCCGCCGCTCCGGCCACCGTGGTGTAACCCCGGATTATGCGCTTGGCCACTACCCTCTGGGGTCTCCGCAACAGCGCCTTGGTTGTCGGAGCCAGCTTATCCGCCCAGATCGGGGCCCCGTACAGGGCCATGGATCTGGCCACCCCAGCGTATAGCCGCCTGCAGGCATGGGAGGGTCCTCCCACATTGGGGAGAAGCCGTCCCAGCTCTGATGACGTCGCCACTATACGGGGAGCCATTCGCTTGAAGTGCTCCTCGAATCTCCACCGCCTGTCTATAGTGAGGCCCAGGTATTTGATGTGCGGTTTTACCTGGACCTCCTCGTCGCCTATTCTGAGAGCCCGCCGGGACCCTCCATCCTCTCCCACCGAAGACTATACCCTCGGTTTTTGGGAGGGATACCTTTAGTCCAAACCATTAGTTCCGTCGCCACCTCAGCCCTCCTCATCAGCTCCCTCAGCTCCCCTCCCCGAACGGCCACCATTGTGTCGTCAGCGTAACACATGACTGACATCCGGGGGAGCAGCTCAGCATGGATGGCCCAGTCGTACCCAATATTCCAGAGTAGGGGTCCGAGTACCGACCCCTGGGGTACTCCGCAGGCCATCCGTCTCTCTATTCGTCCATTTGGCGTGTCGCAAACCACCACCCTGCCAGTTAGGTAATGATCTACGACACGCCTTAAATATAGGGGCACCTCATGGAATTTGAGGGCCTCTCTGATCACCGAGTACGGGAGGGAGCTGAAAGCGTTGGCGATGTCCAAAGACACCGCTATTACTCCTTCCCCCCTCCTTTGAGCGTCTTCGCAGAAGGCCCTCAGTGCCCCCAATGCGTCCATTGTGGACCTCCCGTTCCGGAACCCGTACTGTCTTTCCGACAGGTTGGGCCCCCTCTCGTTTAGGTGCCTAGTGATCCTGGACGAGACAATCCTCTCCATCATTTTCCCCGTCTCGTCCAGCAACACTATCGGTCTCCATCCGGAAGGGGAGTCCGCAGGCCTAGTCTCCTTCCGGATGAGGCACACTATTCCCTCTTTCCAGCACCTTGGAAACCACCCCTCCTTCAAACACTGATCGAAGGTAGTTTTGAGGCGGTCACCAAGGTGCTCCATCACGATCGGCAGCATCCTACCCGGCACTCCGTCGGGGCCCGGGGCCTTTTTGCAGGCACTAAGCCTATGGGCCACCATCGTCATTTCCCCCTCTGTAACAGGGGGAACTTCCTCCAGTTGCTCCGGCTCTTCTGCACGTGGGGCAGCCATAGCAGGCGGACTGAAATCGAGGGCCGGCGGAAACAGTCCCTCCAGTATGTTTCGGAGGAGGCTCGGCTCCATAGTGTCTGCGGGAGCTGCTCGCCGGAGTTTCTTCCTGACGAGCTTGTAAGGCCGTCCCCATGGGTCCTTATCTAAGGAGGCCAAGAATGCCTCATGTGCCATATCCTTAGCCGAGGCTATGGCAACATTGAGGGCCGTCTTGGCATCCTTTAGGGCGGCGTACAGTTCGTCGTTCTCCTCTTGAGTGTGCCTCCTCCTTCTACACCGCGTGTATCTCCGCCGGGCCGCATTGCAAGTGCCCCGCAACGCGGCTACCTCCGGGGTCCACCAGTATGTGGCCATTTTTGCTTTGGCCGGCCCTGCTCTCTTCATCGAGGCATCACACGTCCTCGTCAGGGATGCTCGGAATGACAGGGCCAGGTCCTCCGCACTGGCCTCTGGCACTACTCTTAGACCCCATCTGGCTTCTATCAGCGCCGCCTCCACTGCTGCCTCCCTGTCTAGGGAGGACAGGCTCCACCTCGGTCGACCCGCATTGTTGTCCGGCCTTGGCTGCTGAATTTGCCGGGATCTAGAGACTCTCATTCTGATGTACAGATGGTCTGAGAGGGTCTCCGTGTCTTCCAGGACTCGCCATTCTGCAATCCTTGCTGCCGCCATCGGGGAGGCGAATGTGATGTCCACAATTGATCCTCCCTGGCGGCGGACGCAGGTATTGGCTGTGCCCTTGTTGACAACCTCCAATCCTACCCCGGCCACCCAGTCCAGCAGAGTATCGCCTCTCGGGTCTGTCCAAGGGGAGCCCCAGGCAGCGCATTTGGCACTCAGGTCTCCCATGACCATTATGGGAGACGGGAACGCCCCAGCCACCGTCCGTCCTACCCTCTCCAGGAAGTCCTCAAATTCCCTTAACGGTCTGTTAGGGGAGAAGTAGACCCCTACGACTACCGTATCCCTCATTTTGGCCGCCACATAACCGGAGCCAGAGGAGACCCTAGAGAGGGGAAGCCCTCCATAAGCCGGCACCACAATCGCTACTGTCCCGTCCCTGTCGCCCACCCAGTTAGGTTGATGGGGGACGTAATACGGTTCCGCCACAATCGCCACTGCAATACCCCACTCCGCCATGTGCTGGATCATTAGATCTTGGGCACGGGCGGAGTGGTTTAGGTTGCATTGGAGCACCTCTGCCTTTTGTGGTGTATTACGCGTATTAGGCATCAATGCTCCATTTGTTCGCGCTCCGCCCGGTTCTCTTCGACTCCTGGAGGAGTGGCCGGAGGAGCGGTCCGAGGACCAGCTGCGCCCATCAGTTTTCCTCTCACTGGGGGAGGGGAGCAAGCCTGCCCGCCCATCACATGCTCTGCGTTGCGGCCGATTTGGTGGCAGACAGCGCACCATGGGGTCTTCGCCATGCAGTTCATACTCATGTGACCGGGCCTGCTACACCTGTAGCACCACTCCCCCCTGTCCACCGGCGACGGGCACAGCGGCCTTGTGTGACCCGTCCCCATGCAGCGGTAGCACCGCAGCGGCAGCTGTTCGAGGACCTCCACTTTTGCCGCCGACCATCCCAGAATTATTCTGCCCGCCGTACTGATGGTTATAGCCGTCGATATAGGGCACCTCAAAATGACAGATCCAGTCCCGTTGGCCGCCATTCTGATGGCGCCCACCGAAATCTGGTCTTCGCCGCATCTGCCTCTGGCGGCGACCTCCTTCTTCAGGATCTCCGCCGTGACTGATTCGTCAAAGTCAGAGATCCTGACCTCGGCCTTTTTTATCGGCCGGTACACCTCCGCGACATCCCCGACCAGGCCGCGAAGCAACTCTGCCAGCAAGTCCGCCGCCGTGCTACTTTGTGCCCCAGGGACCTCGATTAACCTTTTTTTTTTTTTTTTTTTTTTTTTTTTTTTTTTTTTTTTTTTTTTTTTTTTTTTTTTTTTTTTTTTTTTTTTTTTTATAGAGGGGAAAATGCGTTACGCATACCGCCGGGCCTCGGGAACGTAAGGCCCAGGCGGTTATGTGGGACTCCCATTTCGGTGTACCCACTAAAAACCCCTCTTTTTGCCGCCTCATCGCTAAACGGCGAGACCACGGGAACTCCGAAGTACACTACCGTGGCCTCGCCAGCGACTGGCTGTTGAGCCACCTCTCTGAGGACTTTGTCCTCTTACGCTGGATATGGCGTGGCTATGTGTCTGCCACGCTCTTCGCATCGAGGACCTATAGCTTTGGGGTGACAGTCGTCCCCGTGACTGCCCCCCGGAGGTCCTCCTTAAGGCGGCAAGCGGCGGTCATGGGCGACTCGCCTGCTCCCGGGTCTCTTGCGCCGCATCGGGGGAGCTTCCTCGTCCTGCTCCCGCGCGCGCTCAGAGGCTTCTTTCTCCGTCATTACTGTTCCGATGTAGTAAGAAATCGCCTTCCATTTAGTACTATTTTGAAGCATGCCCCTTACGACGCTGGGTAGCGACAGGTCACTGCCGACCACCGCGGTCAGCTGGTTTCGCGCCTCGGTCCACCCTCTACACTCTGCCAGCGTGTGCTCTGCTGTGTCTTCAACACTATCGCAGTGATGACACGCTGGCGTTGGCTCCCTCCCGGATATTTTGTACAGGTACTTTCCAAAGCATCCATGGCCCGTAAGCACCTGTGCGAGGTGGAAAGTTACCACTCCATGTTCTCTTCCTATCCATTCTTTCAGGATGGGCTGGATCGCGTTGACCGTCCAGTGGCCGGCACTTGGGGTCTCCAATCTTTCGCCCCATTTTCGAAAGAGTAAATCTTGGGCATTTACCCTCCAGCGCTTCACCTCCTCGAGCATAGGCTCTTGCCCTCTGGCTCTTGACTCCGCGATCTGGGTATACACTCCTGCCAGAGCTTCCGCGTCTAAATCCCAAGGAGGTGTCCCAGCAAGTGCGCAGGCTGCCTCGCAGGAGATCGTGCGGTATCCCCTGATGACTCTTATCGCCATGACCCTTTGCGGTCTTCGCAGAAGGGACTGGTTGTGGGCGTTGAGAGCATCCACCCAGATGGGCGCTCCATATAGGGCCATCGACCGCACTGCCATAGTGTACAGACGGCGGCAGCCAACGTTTGGTCCTCCTACATTTGGCAGAAGCCGGCTTAGTGCTCCGGCTGCTCCCAATAGTTTTGGAGCTAGGCGCTTGAAGTGCTCCTTGAAGTTCCACCGGCTATCGAGGACAAGTCCCAGATATTTCATTGTCGACCCGATGCCGATGGAAACTCCACCTACCATTAGTTGAGCGCCCGCGGGGGGCGCTCTTCTGGGACCATGAAAGCAGAGGGCCTCCGACTTGTTGAGAGCAACTTCTAATCCCAGCTTACGGATCCTTCCTACCACTTGAGCCACTCCCGCTGTTGCTTTTATAGCAGCTTCCCTAAATGTATTAGCCGACGCGGTAACGAGAGTGTCATCGGCGTAGCACGTTAGTTCCACCCCCGGGGGATTTCTGCCACGGAGCACCCAGTCGTAGCCGATATTCCACAGGAGTGGTCCCAGGACTGACCCCTGTGGAACTCCGCACGACATAGGTTTCTGGTGCCACTCATTTTGTGCTGGGTATTTAACCGCCCTATCAGATAGGTACGACCCGATGACTTTCCGCAGGTAACGCGGTACGGTGTGATGCCTAAGCGCCTCTTGAATGCAGCCCCAATGTAGGGTGTTAAAAGCATTTGATATGTCCAAAGATACTGCGAGGACAACCCCGCCTTGGGACACCGTCTCGTCCGCCAAGACTTTTACTCGGGCAATCGCATCGACAGTGGATCGACATCGGCGAAAGCCGTACTGTTTTTCGCTTAGATTTGGCCCTGCATTTTCTAGATGCTTGACGAGGCGGAGCGAGATGACTCGCTCAAAGAGTTTGCTCACCTCGTCGAGCAGTACGATTGGACGGTACGCCGATGGTGAGTCGACTGGGCGTCCTTCTTTTTGTATGAGGACTAGTTTTCCCGTCTTCCACGCTCGTGGAAATCTGCCCTGTCCCAAGCATGCACTGAATAGTGCCCTAACTCGGGGTTCGAGAGGCCCCAGTGCCACTACCCATACGCGGCCAGGAATACCGTCCGGACCCGGTGCTGTATTCTTCTGCTTTAGGCGTAGCACTGCGGCTCCTAGTTCTCCCTCGGTAACTTCTGGCACATTTGGAGCCTCTTCATTAGTGTCAGCCAGGCGTTCCGGCGGTGCCATTAGGGGTGGTGTGTGGTCAGCTCTGTCTGGGAACAGGGTGTTTACAACTCGCTGCAGGAGTTGGGGCTGAAGGGTCTGTGTCAGTGGTGGGGTCCAAGGACGGAGTTTGCACCTCACCATTTTGTATGGTCTTCCCCACGGGTCTTTGTTGAGACTCTCCAGCATCTCCTTTTCGGCTAAGTCTTTAGCTCTTCCGATCGCAGTTTGCAACGACACGACCAGGTTTCTATATGCTGCGTAGAGCTGGGCCTCTTCTTCAATATTTCGCCGTTGTCTTCTGCGACTTCTAGTATACTGGCGCCGCGCCGCAATACAAGATTTTCGCAATTGAGCCAGTTCTGTAGACCACCAGTATACCTTTCGCTGTGGCGGACGGGGCCCAACCCTAGGCATGGCTACATCGCAGTTGTCGGTCATGGCATCCCCAAGCCACTGAGATTCCACTTCAATGTCCAAAGGACCACCAGCTACCGGTAGCCACGACTTAACTAGAGCCGCTTCCTCCAGCAGTTCGCGATTCAGACGTTTCACTGCCCACCGTGGACTGTCCCCTTCCATGGGTCTTCTTGGACCAGTTGTTATCGTCTGGAGTGTAGAAACATCGTATCTTATGTACCTATGATCCGAAAGGGTCTCTACGTCCTCCAGAACTTCCCAGCTCTGGACACGACGCGCTAGAGCAGCGTCGGCAAAGGTAATATCGACGATTGAGCCACCTTGTTGCCGCACGCATGTGTGTGCTGTTCCGCGGTTGATTACCTGTAGATCATAGGCCACAGCCCACTCCTCCAAGCACTGCCCGCGAACATCCGTTACAGTGGAACCCCACGCCCCGGACTTTGCATTGAAATCTCCGGCAATTAACACGGGTGTGGGATGCAGCTGCCTGGCCACGGCGCCCACCTCTGTAAGGAACTGCTCAAAATCCGCCAGGTTCTTGTTGGGCGAGAAGTAGCATCCTACTACTGCAATGCTATCATGGATTGCAGCTACGTACCCGTGGCCTTTTACAATGCCTTGAAAAGGTGGGGAGCCCGCCAGGCTCCGCGACACTAGGGCAACGGTATTGTCTACGTCCCCCACCCATCCTGTACGGGTAGGTACGGAGTATGGCTCCGCAATTACCGCTATGTTTATCGACCACTCTGCCATGCTCTGGAACAGGAGATCCTGAGCCCTGGCACAGTGGTTGAGATTCGCCTGTAGCACTTTAATGGCCATTTTTTTATTTATTTATATCATTCGTAGACTCCATCTGTACCTCATCCACCGTGGCGGTGGGTGGGCGTTCGGGCTGGCTGGGCTGCCCCCGGGAGACATCTTCAGCCTTGGTCTTCGGTCTTTTTCGTGGGGCAGCGCAGCTCTTGCTCCCTGTCCTATGACCCGCATCTTTGCCAGATGCTGCACAGAGGGTGCAGTGTGGCTTCGCTGTGCACTCCTTCGCCCTGTGTCCCGTCTGGCCACAGCGGTAGCACAGTTCGGATCTGTCGATCTCAGAGAGACATTTCGCTTTGACATGACCTACCTCAAAGCATCGGTAACACCTTTGGGGGCGAGGTTCAAGGAGCTTCACTTGCGCTGATACCCAGCCTATAAGCAGCCTTCCTGCTTCGGTTACTTTTTTAGCAGCGGCGACTGGACAGCGAACCCACACCGAGCCTATACTCCACGGGTCCAGCTTTATGTCGCCAACTTTCACTTCCTGGGTTGCACAGCCCCCAGCTCGTGCTATCGCTTCAGCGATGTCCTCCGTTGTGACTGAGTCGTCAAAGCCAGATACGCGTAGTTCGACGCATTTTGTGGGCCGAGATACCCGCACCTCTTCGGAGCTAAAGAGCTGGCTGAGTTTTTCAGCCAGTTTGTCCGCTTTGGGTCCACTAGTGGCCCCTGATATTTCCAGCAATCGTGCGCCAGTAGCTGTGACTTTGAACCGGACTGACTGAATTTCGAGCTCAGACAGGTTCACTTTTTCTTTAGCTGAGCTCAGACAGGTTCACTTTTTCTTTAGCTGACCTCGATTAACCTAACCTAACCTAACCTAACCTAACCTAACCTTTTTTTTTTTTTTTGTTGACCCAGGGGAAATCCGTTATGGATCCCACTCGGCCCGGGAGAAACCGAGTGGGTATGTCCGACTCGCATGGACTAAAACCCCTGGGGTGTTCCACCGCTCGCTTTTGGACGGGGTTTCGGGAACGCGGCTGCCAACTTCCGATACCCCGTCAGCGTTGCCTTTTAAGGCCCATTCTATCGTGGCTGCTCATGCAGCATCCTCCGCTGAAGGCACCTCAGAACACTTGAGGACCTTCCAGCTCGGAACCTGTTCAGGCGGGTGATGGAGCTCCCGATCCATCACCCGCAGGTTCGCGTTAGGGCGGCAGCATTCTGCCTGCGAAGGCTCTTCGCCGCCTTCCTGTCCTCCTGCGGCGCTGAGGGAGCGAGTTGGCGTCATCCTCGCGCCTTCTCTCTTTAGCCTCCTTTTGTGTCATCACTGCGACACTGTAGGTGGTT
Organism: Pammene aurita; assembly: GCA_947086415.1. Taxonomy (NCBI): domain Eukaryota; kingdom Metazoa; phylum Arthropoda; class Insecta; order Lepidoptera; family Tortricidae; genus Pammene; species Pammene aurita. The sequence continues at coordinate 130,856 of OX352297.1, forward strand.
GTTGCCGCCCACGCCTTCTCACTGTCAGTCATTTGGAGAATTAGTGCTGGCAGTGAGAGGTCTCTTCCCACAGCCGCGGACAGGACAGCGCGAGGCTCCGCCCACGCAGGGCACTCTTTGCGCGTGTGTTGGGCCGTATCCGCGGCTCTCCCGTCACAGTGGTGACATTCTGTAGTCATCTCCCGTCCCACCACCTCACACAGGTACCTGCCGAAGCAACCGTGCCCCGTCAGAAGCTGTGTGAGGTGGAAGGAGGGTGCGCCGTGCTTGCGCTCGACCCATTTCTTCAAAACGGGCCGAATAGCGGCCACTAGATCCCGGCTAGCACCCGGGATCTCAAGTCGCTCCGTCCATTGATGGTAAAGGACGTCGTGCGCCTCTTCCCTCCATTTGCGAATCTCTTCAGGATCCGGCCAGATTTCTTCGCTCCTTGCTGCTATGACCCGCCAGTAGATGCCGGACTGAACCGCGGCTTCTAGGTCCCAAGGCGGGCTTCCAGCCAGCAAGCAAGCTCTTGCGTAAGAGACGGTACGGTACGCTCGAGCCACCCTGAGAGCTATGGCCCGCTGCGGCCGCCGTAATAGGGCCGTGTTTCTAGGTCTCAGGGTATCCGCCCATATCGGTGCTCCGTAAAGCGCCATAGAGCGCACCACACTCGTGTACAGCGTCCTACAGACTCCTCCTGGCCCACCCAAATTCGGGAGGATCCGTCCGAGCGCTCCAGCGGCAGCCATCAGCTTTGGAGCCAACCGCCGAAAGTGTTCCTCGAACTTCCACCTGCCGTCAAGAACGAGTCCCAGGTACTTCATCGTTGACCCGACGGCGATGGAAGTTCCCCCCACTGTAATTTTTGAGCCTTGCGGTGGTTTGTTGCGAGGCCCATGAAAGACCAGGACTTCCGATTTGTGTAAGGCCACCTCCAGGCCCAGTGCCCGTATTCTGTGGACCACGCATGCTACCCCTGCCGTAGCTAAGTATGCAGCCTCTCTGTGGGTCCTGCCGCGGGCCGAAACCAGGGTATCGTCAGCGTAACAGGTGACACTGACTCCCGGCATAGTGGCCCCGCGTAGAACCCAGTCATAGCCAATGTTCCACAGCAGCGGGCCCAGCACTGAGCCCTGCGGAACACCGCATGACATCTCCCTTCGCCCCCCCCCGTTAGTAGTTGGGAATATCACATAGCGCCCGGCAAAGTAATCCGCCACTATGTTTTGCAAGTATTCGGGCACGTTGTGATACTTTAGAGCCGCCTTAATTGTTTCCCAGGGTAGGGTGTTGAATGCGTTCGAGATGTCGAGCGATACAGACATCACCACCCCACCCCGTGAAACTTCCTCTTGCGAGAAATCTCTGACCCGCGCGATCGCGTCCAGCGTGGAACGAAGGGGACGAAATCCGTACTGGCAATCGCTAAGACCCGGTTGCATAGTCCTGGTGAGACGAGTGGCTATTATTCGCTCAAAGAGTTTGCTCATCTCGTCGAGCAACACGATGGGACGATAGGCCGACGGCTGATCGGGCGGGCGTCCATCCTTTCGAAGCAGCACCAATTTTCCCGTTTTCCACCGTTCAGGGAATCGCCCGAGAGTCAAGCACGTAGTAAAAAGGGCTCTGACTCTCTCCTCCCACTCACTAAGTGCGATCACCAAAGCACTTCCTGGTATGCCATCTGGGCCGGGGGCAGTTTTCTTTGAGCGAAGTTTGAAAATAGCCACCCTGAATTCCACCTCTGTCACTGGTGGTACATCTCTTAGTACTTCCGGTCGTCTTATGATAGGCGCCATCGCTGGCGGAACGAACTCACCCCTCTGTGGGAATAGAGTTTCTACTACTCGCTCCAAGAGGTCTGGCTTGAGACTACTTGTTAGTGGGGGTGTCCAAGGTCGGAGTTTTTGCCGCACAGCTCGATACGGCCTTCCCCAGGGATCTCTATTTAGCGTCTCGAGCCACTCGTCCCACGCCGCCTCCTTGGCTTGTACAATAGCCGTCTGCAAGGATGTACGAGCAGCCCTATAGTTATCGTACAGGATATTTTCATCGGCCTCGTTTCGAATACACCTTCTTCTGTATCTGGTATACTGACGACGCGCAGCCACGCAGGCGTTTCGCAGTTGTCGGAGTTCTGGTCGCCACCAGTATACCTGTTGCTTCGGAGTGAAAGGTTTCGCTCTTGGCATTGCCGCATCGCAAACGCGAACAAGAGCATTGCCAAGATTTTCGGCTTCGTGATCTATCTGTTCTGTCACTGGGACGGCACTAATTCCCCACGACTCAACAATTGCTGCCTCCTTTGCAAGCTGCCAGTCTAGCTTCCTAAGTACCCATTTAGGACTGTTTTCAGCTCTAGGTTGGTTTGGTCTGTACGGTATGGCAGTGGGAGTGAAGAGGTCGAACCGGATATACCGGTGATCGGACAGCGACTCCACGTCTACTTCTACCCTCCAGTTTAGAATAGAGCGAGCAAGGGCATTGGATGCAAATGTGATATCTACGATCGATTCACCCTGCTGCCTCACGCACGTACTTTCCGCACCAGTGTTCATGACATTTAGTCCAAGAGATATTGCCCACTCTTCTAAGACATCCCCCCTCACGTCTGTAATGGGAGAACCCCAAGCTGCAGATTTGGCATTAAAATCCCCAGCTACAATAACGGGCGTGGGGTTTACCTGCCCAACTAGAGCTCCAATTTCAGCTAGCATTGTTTCAAAATAAGCCAAGGTATTATTTGGCGAGGAGTATACTCCAATTATGACTGCACCTCCTACTACGGCAAGCACAAATCCACGACCCCTCACAGTATTTTCAAAGGGCGGAGATCCAGCTACAGCGGGGGCTATTATGGCCACCGTTTTGTCAAGGTCAGATATCCAGTCATCTCGATCGGGAACGAAATACGGCTCTGAAACGACAGCCACGCCTATATGCCACTCTGCCATGGTTTGGACCACAAGATCTTGGGCCCTTGCGCAGTGGTTGATATTCGCCTGTAAACACGAAAGCGCCATATTATTGTGTTTCCATTGATTCCTCTGCAGCTAAATGCTGGGAAGATGGGGCGGCTACCGGGGCAGGTCCTATCTTCTTTCCTTCTCTTGTGGCAGGGCGTGCCTTGCCGCTCTGACAATCTTTGGCACCAAGACGGTGCCCTGCCGATTTACCAGCAGCCGTGCATATAACACACTTCGCTTCGGCGGTGCATTCTCGGGCTTTGTGGCCTGCAATACCACAGTTATAGCACAGGCAGCTGCGATCTACACCTCTATCGCACTTTGCCCCAACGTGGCCTGTTTCCAGGCACTTATAGCAGCGCAACGGCTTTGTCTCCAGCAATACCACTCGCGCAAAGACCCAACCCACTTTAATCCGGCCAGATTCCAAAATTTTCTTAGCGGCCGCTACTGGGCAGCTGAGCCATAGTGATCCTGAACCAGTTTGCCCCTGCGAGATTGTACCAGATTTTATGGCGTCCACTGGACAGCCCCCTTCCAATGCAACAGCTGCGACTACTTCTTCGCCAGTAACGGAGTCATCTAGTCCTGTGACTCGAATCTCGGCACATTTCACAGGACGCCGAACTTGGACTTCAGCACCAATGACTCCGCGGAGTTTTTCGGCCAGCTCGTCCGCTGCTGCCTCAGCGTTCTCGGTTTCCGGCGGCAGTTCTAGCATTCGCGCACCAGTGACTGCTGTCCGGAATCTTAAGGCAGAAATTCCGAGCTCCTCTAGTTTGATATTTTTCCGCGCCTCGGCCAGGACAGTTTCATATTTTGCCCCTTTTTCGATTGCCTCTGGTTTTAACGTCAGCGTGATGGCAGCCGTACGCGGAGGATTAAGTTTCCTCTTTTTATTTTGTCGAAGCCTCGTCTTTGGAGCGCTGAACTCTTTGGGCTCATTCGCTGTTTTGTTCGCCTTCTTGTTTTTGGCTTTACTGCCCACTACTGCACTCCAGTTTTGCTTTTCTGGCACAGCATCTGCGTTTGTACGAAGATTTGCAGCTTCCTGTCTGGCCGCAACCGCTTCCTGGGCTGCTAGGCTGACTCGCTTGCTCTTCTTGCCCTTTTGGGTTTGCTTCTGATGTTCACCAGCAGGGGTAGGGTCCGCGACTGCTGCAGTTTTTGCTGCAGACTGGGCTGTTAAGGAGGTAGGACCTCGATTGTCCAATCCGGTTGGAGCAGCTGATGCATTCTTGCGATCGGCTGCTAATGGAGGCCTCAGCCGAGGTTCCGGTAGCAAACGACTCTCTATGCCTTCCATTCGGGCGTTTAGCATGTTGTTAAACTGGTCCCGGTTCGAGCGTGAAACCTCCTCGATGAGCCGACGAATGTCATTTTCGGCTAATGAAGATGGCTGACTTCGCATCTCGTCAACTTGCTTCCGCAGTTCAGTCAACTGCCAGGACAGCCGCGCATTAGCTGCCTCCAGGCGGGCGACTTCTTCATTTGCTGTGCGGGACCTGACTTCTGCAAAAGCCGCCCCGATTTTTTCTACTGATGCTTTAAGGTCCCTCTGATGGGTGCCTTTTAAGTGGCCTGACGTGTTGGTGATATTTATAATTGTTCTCAGGGCATTTTGTATGTCTTCACCTAGGTCTGCCAATGTTTTGTCGTCAAATTGTGTAAGAGACACTTGCCGACTCATTACGCGCTCGGCTCTTTCTCGGGCCACGGATTCGGCCAGCGCGTTAGACGCCGCCAGGTCTTTCTGCTCCTGGAGCTGTCTGTCTCGTTCTTTTTCGGTGTTGACCTCCTTCAAAAAATTTCCAAAGCCTATGTATCGGCCCGATGTTGGCGGCCGGCCTCTGCCCCTTTTGGGTGTCCGCTTTTGCAGTTCGCCTTTTGGAATGGCGCCTTCACTGAGAGTCGCAATATCGCTCTCTGAGCCGGAGGATAATTCGAGCTCGCCAGCCGGTCTTTTCCCTCCTTTTTTGCTCCAAAATTTTCCATCAAGTTCTGTTCCTTGGGAGCTCACAGTCTTCATACTGCATGCTGAGGAGTCTGACTCCGAGAGCCGCTGTATTCTGACGATTGGTTGCAGGTTTGGAGAATTTACGTCAAGCTCGTCAGTTGGGGTACCCAATATTCTATGGGCTTCACTGCTCGAGCTTTCTCCTTCTGCTCTTCTTGCCTCCTCTTGATGCTGGCCCTGAGAAGGGCCGTTTTCGTATTGGCCCTCAGAAAGGCCGTTTTGGTTGTTTGTTTTTTTATCGTTATTTGCCATAAGTATAATTCCCACGAGTATAGGACGAATGTTAACGCTAGCGGGTGACGCCTATTCCGACTAGTGGACTTAATACTCTAGAGGTCGTCCGGTATCTAGAGGTTTTAACGACTTCGCTGTCGGGTGTTAAAGAGTTTTCCTTCTCGCGGGCCGGCCAGTTAAGGCAAGCCCTCCGCGCCACGAACACTACCCGTACCCCATATCGCCCCTGATGGAGGTCGTTGGGAGAGTGCTGCGGGTTGCGGGATTCAAGGAGAGCTGGCGTAGACTCCCCTATGTAGTTACGTTTAAAACTACCACACACTCGTTTTTCCATCAACATAGGCATGAAGCCTACCACCACTACGGCCATGCGCCAAACATTCAACTCTTCTATTCATTAACCTCATTCATTCACCCTTTCAGACATTATACAATCAAAGCCGTCGTCCCAAAGGCCTCCACCGACAAACACGGCACTACGGCCAACGCAGGAGAAGACTCGACTGCCATTACCACTGTGACTGGTAGTTAGCAGAGGGAGAACAGCAAACGCGCAACTGAGCGGCTATCCTCCCCCTCCCAGGGTGCACCACGAGGAGGTCTACCAGCCCTGCACCCCAACCTAACCTAACCTAACCTTTTTTTTTTTTTTTTTTGTTGACCCAGGGGAAATCCGTTATGGATCCCACTCGGCCCGGGAGAAACCGAGTGGGTATGTCCGACTCGCACGGACTAAAACCCCTGGGGTGTTCCACCGCTCGCTTTTGGACGGGGTTTCGGGAACGCGGCTGCCAACTTCCGATACCTTGTCAGCGTTGCCTTTTAAGGCCCATTCTATTGTGGCTGCTCATGCAGCATCCTCCGCTGAAGGCACCTCAGAACACTTGAGGACCTTCCAGCTCGGAACCTGTTCAGGCGGGTGATGAAGCTCCCGATCCATCACCCGCAGGTTCGCGTTAGGGCGGCAGCATTCTGCCGGCGAAGGCTCTTCGCCGCCTTCTTGTCCTCCTGCGGCGCTGAGGGAGCGAGTTGGCGTCATCCTCGCGCGTTCTCTCTGCAGCCTCCTTTTGTGTCATCACTGCGACACTGTAGGTGGTTGTTGCCGCCCACGCCTCCTCACTGTCAGTCATTTGGAGAATTAGTGCTGGCAGTGAGAGGTCTCCTCCTACAGCCGCGGACAGAACAGCGCGAGGCTCCGCCCACGCAGGGCACTCTTCGCGCGTGTGTTGGGCCGTATCCGCGGCTCTCCCGTCACAGTGGTGACATTCTGTAGTCATCTCCCGTCCCACCACCTCACACAGGTACCTGCCGAAGCAACCGTGCCCCGTCAGAAGCTGTGTGAGGTGGAAGGAGGGTGCGCCGTGCTTGCGCTCGACCCATTTTTTCAAAATGGGCCGAATAGCGGCCACTAGATCCCGGCTAGCACCCGGGATCTCAAGTCGCTCCGTCCATTGAACCTAACCTAACCTAACCTAACCTAACCTAACCTAACCTAACCTAACCTAACCTAACCTAACCTAACCTTGAAGTATGATACCCCGCATATGAGCATGGGCGGAGCAGAAATACAAATGGTAAAAGAGATGAAGATCCTAGGTGTCACCATCGACGACAAACTCACGTTCAACGCCCACGTCTCAAGCGTCTGCCGGAAGGCAGTGGGTATCCACAAGCAGGTCTCCAGAGCGGCCAAGGCAAGTTGGGGGCTCAAACCGGAGGTGGTGAAGACCATTTACACAGCAGTGGTCGAACCCATCGTCCTGTATGCCGCCAGCGTGTGGGCGCCTGCGGCGAGAAAGCTCGGGGTCCTAAAACAGCTGGGAACAATGCAACGAGGCATTGCGCAGAAGATCTGCAAAGCGTACCGCACGGTGTCGCTCAATTCCGCTCTGGTCCTGGCAGGGATACTCCCTCTTGACCTTCGAGTCCGAGAGGCAGCTTCACTTTATGAAGCCAAGAAGGGGGTATCCTGGTCAGCGCTTGCAGATCGGGAGATTGAGAAAATGGCTTCGCAGCAGAAGTACCCCATCCGGCAGTGCGTTTGGATCTGAAGATAGTGAGCCTGGTAAACCGAGAAGATGTCGATAACAACAGTAGATTCGACATACGAATCTTCACCGATGGGAGCAAGATTGCGGGCGGGGTCGGAGCAGCGCTATCCATATGGAGCGGCGAGGTCGAGATATGCGCCCGCAAACTTGCTCTATCGAATTACTGCACGGTTCACCAGGCTGAGCTCCTGGCACTATGCAGAGCCACAGCTGAGGCCAAAAAGCGCCAAGGCAATTCCTTTGGAATATACAGCGACTCCATGTCAGCCCTCCAATCAGTTACAAACTATTCAAGCCTCCATCCCCTGGCAGTCGAAGCGAGGGAAAACATTCAAACCGTATCCCGACAATGCAAATTAATACGTTTGCATTGGATAAAGGCACACGCAGGATTGGAAGGAAACGAGAGAGCGGATGAGCTGGCAAAAGAGGCTGCTCTATATTCCAAAAGGAAACCCGACTACGACAAATGCCCTGCTTCATTCGTCAAGCGCAACATCCGTGCTGCTACGCTTGACGAATGGAACAAACGCTACGCGGAAGGCAACACAGCATCCGGTACAAAACTGTTTCTACCAAATGCCACAGAAGCTTATGGGGTAGTCAAAAAGTTCGAACCGACGTGTGTCACAACTCAGTTGATGACAGGGCACGGCGGGTTCTCTGAATACTTGAAACGGTTCAAGTGTAAGGAGAGCCCGTCGTGCATCTGTGATCCAGATATGGAAGAGTCTGTGACACACGTCCTAGTTGACTGCCCCGTTCATGCTAGAGAGCGATTTAATGCAGAACAAGTACTAAACACACAGATAACTAAAGAAACAATACATGAACTGATTAGAGACAAGGAAAAAAGAATGAAATTTCTAGAGTACTGTATAAATGTAATAAAAATTGTAATAGAGCGGAACAAATAAATAGGATTAGAAAAATATGTTAGTAAAATATGTAATATATTAGACCTAAACATATATAATAAGTAAAAAATAACAAAACATGTCTAGAAATAGTGCATAATATAAATGTGTAATAAATAAAAACATATATGTAAGAAAAACAATGTAAGACAAGAAGTATGCCGGAAAAATATGTGAATATTTGACCAAACATACTAGAAAAATGTAATTGTATGTATATAAATTAGCACAACTGTTGTAAGAAAATGTGTAAAGAAAATAGCATAGCAGTAATTCTGTAAAAATAAAGGAAACCACCCTGTTTACTCCCACTCCCACGATTAAAATATATAACAAGATAGCTATCGTAGGCCTTCAATTAGTAGGTGGGCAACCCACCCACAACAGCTAGAAAGATGATGAATGAAAGAAAGACAATGGATGAAGAATGAAAGTACGAGCAGCATACAAGAAAGAACTGGAATGAAAGAGATTCGTATTACATAGACTCCGATCATGTTGGAGGTAGTCCGAAAAAAAAAAAAAAAACCTAACCTAACCTAACCTAACCGCATCTTTGCATTACTGTAAATTGAATTTTGCTGTACTAACATTATTTTCTGTATTCTTAAACAACTTGTAACATTGTATTCCTAACCACCTTTCGCCTGCGAAAGTGCGCCAGAAAACTGCGCCAGTAGAGTGCGCCAATTAAAAGTGCGCCAATGAAAAGTGCGCCAATTAAAAGTGCGCCAGTAAGGTGCGCCAGAAGAACTACATCATTTTGCTGCGCCATTTAATGGTGCGCCAATTAATCGTGCGCCAATAAAAGTGCGCCAATAAAGTGCGCCAATAAAATGCGCCATTGAATAGCGCCAGAAGAACTGCGCTATCTCTCTAATTGCTGCGCCATTAAATGGTGCGCCAATAAAAGTGCGCCAGTAAAGTGCGCCAGAAGAGCTGCGCCATATTACTGCGCCATTCTACTGCGCCATCAACACAGGTCAGTGACTATCTAAAACTGACTGCGTTATTTTAAAATCGAGTCTGTGACTTTATATTGTTAAAATTATTAGTGTACCTAGCTTAATTTTAAGACAATACTACTTGATGTAGAATAATTATTGTATTTAGTGCATTTTATGTTTTAATTTCTTGTCTTCTTTGTTCGGACTAAAAACCTGAAATAACTTTAAAATAGAGCCCGCGGCTCTTTGACCTTGACTTAGACGCCCCCACTTTACGGGGGCGGAATATACGATCTAAAACCGAAGGTCTCGGTTAGAATTAGGACACTCATAACGATTTACCGTTACGTACTCAACGGATTTATACTCTTGATTACCTTATCCTATTTTCTGTTTGTAAAATTTTTGTTTGTTAAATTTTGACAAAATCTCCAAATATGAAGGTTACAAGAACCCCAAATAAAGAAGAAGGTGAAAAACCGCAAAACACAGGCGTCCCACAAAGACCTGGCATCGGCGCCAGGGAAGGAACGTTTACGTTAACAGACCAGCTGGATTCCCAACCCAATAAGGCAGGATCCTCCAGAAATACAAGCGTTAGGCTAAGCATAGAAGGGTGGGAAACCGGTCACAAAAAACAAGGCCCCCCGGAAAATCGAAATGAGCCAATAAAGGCCATAACTCCAGAAGCCCCCCGCAAAGATCAACAAAAACCATCAAAAGGGGAAGCGTCAAAGGCCACGGCAGGGGCCAAAAGCCAAAAATCTGAGGCAACGAAAAGCCCTGTAAAATTGGAATCTCTCCCAGAAGCGCACCCAAAGGTCGCTGAGGCTAGGGCACTGCTTTTAAAGGCAAAAAGTCAAATAGCGGCCTCGGGGAATATTAAAAGAGAGATTAAATCCACCGTTATCGAAGTGATCGATCAATTGTACAAGATAATAAAAGAACTAGCGAACGTCGCCAAAACAGGGAAGGACAACATTAGGGTGGAAAACCCGAAAGGAGATCAGGGAGCAGAGTTAAGAAGGGACAATGAGACAATACTCATTGTAAGGATGGAAGAGATGATGAAAAAGAGTGAAGACAGAATAGCAGAGAGCGAAATGAAGCAAATAGAGCACATCAAAAAGATGGAGGAACTCAAGGAAGCGTTGATACAACATAAGGAGACTTTGAAAAACGCCACCTACGCGAGCGTCACAGCAAGCAACCCAAAGCGAGAAGCTTCGGGGGGACAAACGCTGCACTCAATAGAACATCGCACAGCATTGCACTCAATTGTGATAAGCTCAGAAATAGAAACCGAAACAGGTGACGATATCCTTGAAAAAATTAGGAAAACAATAGACGCCAAAGAGGGATGGGTAAAGGTAGAGAATGTGAGAAAAGCTAAAGACCGCAAAATAATAATGGGATGTAAAACCGAAAATGAAAGAAAGAAAATAAAGGAACGAATAGAAACATGGTATTCGAGGCATGGTAGTCGAGGAAATCCATACATATAATAAAGCTGAAGAGGGTCGAAAGTCTGTACATGGAAGATAATCGAAAAAAAGTTGGCTGGGGATACTTAGAATCGATAACAGAACACGTTCCAACAATTTTTAGAATTTTTGTCTGTTTATCTGTTTGTCTGTTTATCTGTTTATCTGTTTATCTGTTTGTCTGTTTATTTGACCGCGCATCACGTGAAAACGGCTGAACGGATTTCGATGAAATTTTGTATAGAGATAGTTTGAGTCCCGGGAAAGGTATGGGTCTCAAGAAAGGACAAATGATAGTTTTCACTCCGAAAATCAACCCTAAAGGGGTGAAAAGATAGTTGGGAATTTGTATAGGGAATTATTAACCGCAGAATCGATTTAGATAAAATTTGGTATGGAGATAATTCATTAAAAAAGGAAATAAAATAGTTTTATTTCGGAAATTATCCTTTAAACGGATACAAAAGGGGTGAAAGTTTACATGGGGAAGAAACAACCAATAACCGATGTCCGTATTTAGATGAAATTTGGTATTTAAATAATTTGTAATTTTTTGGTCAAGGTGTTCATATTTATAACATGTTACCCGTCGATGCTTTAAATTTACATTTACCCGCTCTTAAGAAATATTTGAAAATGTCATGAATGTCAAAGGGTTATTGCAGGTTCGAGTATTATATATGACGGACAAAGATGCATGGCCCAAACCAAAAAACTACTACAACATTTATAGGACACCGTTTAGGTAGGAAAACATATCAAACGTTTTGTGAAGGAGTCAGATTAGGATTTATTTTTCTTTATAATTAAACAATTGGTACATTATCTGTCTCTCAAGCTGTTTTGATATGTCTTCTTGAAGAACTACGCATTATTTTGTATCTTTAAGATCTAATAATGTATTACTGTTTTGAAAAAAATAAGTCCCGTCGAGTATCTTTACGGTCATAATACTTCTTGGGCCAGAGGTGTAGAGTTAGAACCGGTGGTAGTTTTGGAACGAAGTTCCTTATTGGACGGTTCGCGGATGGGGGGCTAGGTGAAAAAAAGTCACGTGACCGTCACGAAAAAGCGTCACGTCACGAAAACGCGACACCCATACGATTGAGAAACATGTAAAATGGAATGAAATAAAATATATATAAAATAGAATAAAGTGAAGTGAAGTGTAGTGAAAGTGAGAAGTGACAAAGTGATAAAAGTGAAATAAGTCGAGAACCTAAAAGTAAAAAATGTCAAAAATGCCAAAATTTCTAAATTTCAAAAATTTCATAAATTTCTAAAAAATACAAAAAAAATTAAAACCACAAAATTAACGAAAAAGTCAAAAATGTAATAAAATTAAATAACATAACTTCGTTCCGACAGAGTGTTCCACGACACTCACGTATTTAATTTTTCTCTGACGTTCATTAGTGCATTGTAATGTGCTTACCTTGAAGTATGTAATTACCACAATTATTGCAACCAGTAATGTAACATCAGTGTATTATCTGTGACAGTGTGGTAAAAACGTATTACCTACGGTAACGAATCAAAATCCGTCCCCCCCCCCCCCCCCCCCCGACTGCCGGCACGCCTGGTTTCAGTGGATTTTTAATATGTGTGTAGGTAAAGCAGTGTATGCTTCTGTACATATTTAAGCCTTATTACGTAACATTTACATAAACTACTATTTATCTCTTTTTAGGGTTCCGTAGTCAACTAGGAACCCTTATAGTTTCGCCATGTCCATCCGTCTGTCCACGGTCTAGCTCAGTTACTGTTCGCACTAGAAAGCTGAAATTTGGTGAGGCCTGATAAGAACTTTCAATAAAAACTACAATGAATAAAATCGGTTCTGCCGTTTTTGAATTATCAGTCAAAATCGCATAGTGAAAGGATGTGCCGGATAGTAAACTGACGTAAGCGCCGCCAGATATCCCTTAATAAACGACCAATTGAACGGATGTTTCGTAACAGGGCGGCATTTACGAAACTACACTGAGCATCGCCCGACATGCTCTTGGCCGATTTTTTTTGCATTGTTATCCTGGAAATCACCCCGTAAGGATTACTAATTCCTCAAATAGAAAAAAAACATTTCTGCATTTGTGACACCCCCCTCCCCCCCATTTCAACCGCGCCTGTACCTTTCATGCTTAGACTGATTTAACGGGAGGATCGATTTGGATGATATTTGCCGTGGACATGAACGTATTAATACAAAAGTGGTCCTGTATCGTCCGATATACACCTACTATTGTATGTCGTTTAAATCATGCCAATAAAAATTAATAGGATAAATCCATCTGTCAACTTTACTTCAAGTTCCGCCTCCAGAGTAGCGGGAGAGAAATTAGGGGTGAATTAGCCGCTTACTGACACAGACCGAATTCCACGCGGGCGGAGCCGCGGGCACAGCTAGTTAAGAATAAAAATCCTCTTCTGGTCTTAAAGGAGGTGATGAAAATACATAGCAATGAAGAAGGGGAACGAGCACTTAGAAACCAAAATAGAGAAATATTCCAGGATCTTCAGGGGGAGGATGACAAAATTGAGATAAAGTACAGGCGAAATGCAAGAAACCCCCACACCTGTCACATCGTCCTCAGTGTCTCACCTGTTATATGGAGGCGAGCGATCGAACAAAGGAAGCTGAGGATTGATCTACAAAGGGTCACAGTAGAAGACCAATCACCATTAATACAGTGCACGCACTGCTTGGAGTTCGGGCATGGGCGTCGGTTCTGCAAGGAACCAGCCGACTTATGCAGCCACTGCGGTGGCCCCCATCTAAGAGCGGAATGCCCAGCTGTGATGACAGATGAGCCACCGAGCTGCCGGAACTGTACTCTGGCCGGAAGGAAGGATGTAACACATAATGCGTTCAGTAGAGATTGCCCCGTACGGCTAAAGTGGGACTCACTGGCCCGAGCCTCCATAGCGTATTGCTAACGTCCAACCACAGAGAAATATAAGCTATAAAATAACACAAACTAACCTCCAACGAAGCCAATTAGCTACCAGTGAATTGTTAATAGACGCCAAAAATCGCAATACAGCAGTGGCCCTCCTTCAGGAACCTTATGTGGGAGCTCTAAGGCGAGTAAGGGGATACCAGGGTGCTAGAATCTTCCAGAACTTAAATCATGGTGAGGCAACAGTCAAGGCAGCGATTGCGGTTTTTGACCCTGAACTGGACGTGCTGACATACCCGGAACTCACAACGAACAATGTAACGGTTATAAAATCCGCACCAAGGCATGGACTATCACACTGGTGTCCCTATACTTCGAACCAGACAAACCCATGGATGATTACCTGGAGCATATAAAAAGAATTCACACCGAACTAGGGCCAACAAGACTCATCGCTGGAGGCGACTTTAATACAAAGAGTATCTGGTGGGGCAGTGCGGCAGAGGACTCAAGGGGCGAACAAGTATGCGGGACCTTAAATGAGATGGACCTACAAATTCTAAACAACGGGGATGTCCCAACATATGACACAGTAAGAGGTGGGCACCGGATTAGCAGCTACATAGATGTGACGGTATGCATAACCGACATGCTTGAATTGCTAGAAAACTGGAAAGTGGAGGAAGCAATGACGAGCTCGGACCACAATGGCATAACTTTTAGCATTAGCCTACAAAAATCAAAAGGGATACACTTACAACGCACTACACTAATATACAACACGAAAAAGGCAAACTGGGATCAGTTTCGTGAGAAAATGACCGAGTTCATGCAAGGCACCACAAACGCAGTACAAGACATAGAAGACATAAACAATATAGAACAACTAGAATATAAAATAATGAAATATACAGATGCAATCACACAGGCATCCAATCAAGCCATTCCGAAAAGAAAACAAACTCAAACAATTAGTTTGCCGTGGTGGTCTGAGGAGCTCGCCGATATGAAAAGAAGGGTGGCCACGCTGAGACGTAGAATACGGAACGCTGCACAAATCCGAAGGGACACAGTAGTTATGGCATACCTAGAAAAGAAAGAAGAGTATGAAATCGCAGCCAAAAACGCGCAGACGAGCAGCTGGAAGGATTTTTGCAGCAAACAAGAAAAAGAAGGAATGTGGGAAGGCATATACAGAGTGATAGGAAGAGTCACAAAGCGGGAGGAAGACCAACTCCTGATGGTCGCTGACAAATCCCTGAATGCCCGTGAATCTGTGAAGCTGCTGGCAGAAACCTTCTACCCTTGGGACAAGGAGGAGGAAGACACTACGGAACATCGACACACTAGAAATCTGTCTGAGAGGGTAAACGAATGGAACAATGATGAACAACATGACCCACCGTTTACCAAAAATGAACTAAATCTGGCGATCAAGTCCTTCAACCCCAAAAAGGCCCCAGGTGCCGATGGCTTCACGGCTGATTTCTGTGCCCAGGCCATTGATAGCGACCCGACGTACTTCCTTACGCTAATAAACAAATGTCTATCATTGGGATGCTTTCCTAGAACCTGGAAGGAGGCCACGGTGATTGTGCTTCGAAAGCCTGGAAAAGATTCGTACGCATTGCCCAAATCTTACAGACCGATTGGACTATTGCCTGTCTTGGGCAAGGTGTACGAAAAGATGCTGATCGCTCGCCTCAAGTTCTATCTATTGCCAAGAATGAGCACCCACCAGTACGGATTCATGCCCCAAAAAAGCACGGAAGACTCTCTCTATACCCTCATGCAATACATCCGCAGTAAACTTATGGAGAAGAAAATGGTGACTATAATTTCCTTGGATATAGAGGGGGCTTTTGACAGTGCGTGGTGGCCCGCAATCCGGGTGCGACTGGCGGAAGAAAAATGCCCTGTGAACTTGAGACGGGTGATCGACAGTTACCTCAGTCACCGTGTCGTCAGAGTCAGATATGCTGGGGAGGAAACAAAGCGGACAACAAATAAAGGGTGCGTTCAAGGCTCCATAGGTGGGCCCATCTTGTGGAACTTGCTTTTAGACCCTCTTCTCCAGCGGCTGACGCAGCAGGGCGTGCACTGTCAGGCCTTCGCTGACGATATTGTACTGGCATTTGATGGAAAGACGGCTCTAGAAATTGAAGGACCGGCAAATGCCACACTAGAACAGGTCTATGCGTGGGGGGCAAAAAATAAGCTTAAATTTGCACCACAGAAAACTTGTGCAATGTTAGTGACGCGGAAATTAAAATTTGACAACCCACGCATAAGAATGGGGGGAACCGACATAGACATGACAAATGAAATAAAGCTGCTAGGGCTAACAATAGACTCGAGTCTCACCTTCAACGCACATATAGCCAAAGCTTGTAAAAAAGCTTTGGGTGTATACAAACTTCTAGCGAGAACAGCTCGAGCCAGCTGGGGACTGCATCCAGACATCATCCGGACCATATACATGGCAGCGGTTGAGCCGATAATACTGTACGCCGCGAGTGCCTGGGCACCAGCCGCGAACAAGCTCGGCGCCAGAAAGAAACTGGATGCGGTACAGAGAGGATTTGCCCAAAAACTGACAAAGGCCTACAGGACGGTCTCCCTGCACTCAGCACTCATTTTGGCTGGGATGCTCCCTCTCGACCTCCGGATTCGCGAAGCGGCCTTATTATATGAGGCCAAAAGGGGGATATCCCAGACATTGCTGGGCGACAGGGAGATCGAACGCATGACCTCGGCAACGGAAGCACCGCACCCAGCAAAACAAATGGAGCTACAGTACACGCGCATCGCTAACGGAGAGCAGTATGCCAACAACGTCGACCTCGATAGGCGTATATTCACAGACGGCAGTAAGATTGAGGGTAAGGTTGGGGCATCGCTATCCCTGTGGAATGGTGATGCCGAAACCAAAGCCATCAAACTTACACTGCCGTCTTATTGCACAGTATATCAAGCAGAACTTCTGGCGCCATGCCGTGCCGTAGGCGAGGCACTTAAAAGTACGCATAAGACTATCGGCATATTCAGCGACTCCATGGCGGCTCTCAAGTCGGCCACGCAAAGTTCACCCCATCCCCTTGCAGTGGAAACAAGGGACACCATTCGCCGCTGCGAACTCCAAAACAAGAGTGTCTCCTTGTTTTGGATAAAGGCTCATGCAGGGTTGGAGGGTAACGAAAGGGCCGACCAGCTAGCAAAAGACGCCGCGCTGGGGTCGAAGAGGAAGCCGGACTATGACCTGTGTCCGGTATCATATATAAAACGTATAATTCGACTGGATACCATCAACGAGTGGAATAATCGGTACGAGGCAGAAGAAACAGCATCATTGACTAAACTGTTCTTCCCAAAGGCAACCACGGCGTACAGCGTTATCCGCAAAATAAGTCAAGATTACGTCACCACACAAATTTTCACCGGTCATGGTGGCTTCTCCTCATACTTGAACCGTTTCAAGTGTAAGGAGAACCCATCATGCACCTGTGAGCCAGGAGTGGCGGAGACGGTGCCTCATCTTCTCTTTGAGTGTCCAATGTTCAGCTTACAAAGAAATAACATAGAGCAAGAACAAGGAGAAAATATGAACGCTAGTAATATATCGTTTTTAATTTTGGACAAAGACGGCAAGACTTTAAACTACTGTAAAAAAATAGCAAAATCTGTAATTGAAAGGAATAAAAAGTAAAAGAAAAAATGATACCTATATATAGTGAATATATATTAAGAGTACCATTTACGTTAAATAGAAATAAGAATGAAATTGTCAAGCAAGCAAGCAAATTAAAATGCTAATGAAGTAATTTAGGAACGAAATGTAAACCAATATAAACAAACCTGTATTAGCTTTTAAGAAAGAAAATGAAAACCGTGTACTGTAACTTATTTAAATAAAAATCCCTATACAGCAAAACAAAAAATAGAAGAGTAGGCAACGCAGTAATAGGTGGTAATCCCAACCACAGACTAGTGTGAAAGGCGATGAATGAGAGAAAGATACGTATGCAGAATGTCAGTGCGAGAAGAATAACAAGCGAGAACTGGTATGCAAGTGAAAGTCATTTAGGCATCCCGCCTAGCCGGGGAACTAGGACGGGTATGTTGGACTCGTCAGCAAGGGCCAACACTACCAACTAAACCATCCACGGTATGCCCGTCGTGCAGCGTTGGTGACGGTGACACGGGATCGCGTAAGCATTCAACCGCGAACACCGCCTGCTGCGACAGCCGAAGCTGTCCCCTCACTGGGGCCGAAGCCCCCGGAGCCGAAGCTCCCCCTCCCGAAGGTAGCGTGCAGGGCGACACCACACGCTGCTCCCTCATGACAACCTCCACGCCGGGAGCAGGTGGAAAAACCCCGGGTTCCACCCACTCAGGTTGCCTTGGCGATTTTTTATAGAGGTGGTCATCCTCGCAGCCAACACCCAGCACCGGCTTGGTGTTAACCCCCGGTCCGTCATCATAGGCCCTCTTCCTAGACAGGTTACGGGGCCGCAGTTTTATACAGGACAGCGGCATTCCTGTTCCTCACCGCGGCCGAAGCCGCCCGGCCCATGGTTATATATATATATTTTTAGGGCAGAATATTTATAGGGCTTCCGTGAAAAAAAAAAATTAAATGTAAACCTGTTTTCATCAAGAAATTTGCAATATTCAGAAGGTATTTTTTCTATTATCCAAGATGAATCTTAAATTTTTCTTACCATGGCCGTCTTGAACATGATATACTGAATTGAATTGTATTCAAATTTTATAAGAAAGGTTCCCTTTATTTGAGTAATCTGAAAAAAAAAAAAAAAAAAAAAAAACCAGACGTCTAACTGCAAACTCTGAAGAGGCCTGCCAAGAGAAGCCATATTTTTCAGGTTTTTTTCTCAAAAATTTAATTTTTATTCCCATAGCCGTCTAGATAAAGGAACGGACTAATATATGCATTAAAATGGGCGATGTATGGCAGCCTTTAGGTTTTTTTCAAAAGGGTTGAGTGAAGCCCAGAAGAAATCTTCAACTTTTTTTTTTTTTTTTCACCGTGAACTTTTGGGGATCTACATGGCAATGCGACATTTTCAGCGACTTGTAGAAAGGAGAGAGTTCACTATTTTTACCGATCATAAGCCGTTAACGTTTGCATTTACAAAGAAGCCTTCAATTAACGATACTCCGCGTCGTGTTCGGCAGTTAGATTTAATTTCTCAGTACAGCACGGACATACAGTTTATCAGTGGTAAGACAACGTGGTAGCTGACAGTTTATCACATACGATCGACGAAATATGCATGCCATCACCGATCGATTTGGCCGAGTTAGCAAGGGATCTAAACGCTAGCACCGAGTTAGCTAGATTGTATAGCAGTAGGAAATAAAAAATGGAGAAAGTGAGGATTGCGGGGACGTCAACAACAATAGTATGCGACACCTCTACAGGAATTGATTGTCGGTATATACCAGAGAAGCATAGGAAGCTACTTTTTGATGCGATTCATAATATCAGCTATCCTGGGAAACGTTTGACCAGGAAGCTAATTACGGAGCGATATATTTGGTTTAAAATGAATAGAGACATAAATCAATGGTGTCAAGCTTGTGTCATGTGTCAGAAATCAAAAGTTTGGATACATACGGTAGCGCCGGCAGGGGAGTTTGTTCCGTCGGCGCGTTTTTAGCATCTACATTGCGATATCGTGGGGCCCTTGCCACAGTCTCAGGGGAAAAGATATTTAGTAACAATGATTGACCGTTGCACTTCGGGGCTGGAAGCCATTCCGGTGGCAGACATAACTGCGGAAACGGTGGCTCGCGTGGTATACGATGGGTGGATAGTGAGATTCGGATGCCCACTCCGTATTACAACCGACCAGGGTCGACAGTTTGAGTCAAGGACGTTTCAGTGTCTCACGCAGTTTTTGGGAGTGCAGAGAATCAGGACAACGGCATACCATCCAAGTTCGAATGGCAAATGTGAGCGTGCTCATAGGGTAATTAAGACGTCCTTGATGGCGAGAGGTCCTCGGAATAGGGTCCGGGAGTTGCCTTCAGTACTAATGGGAATAAGAAGTGCTGTCCGCGACGACACAGGTTTTAGTGCAACGGAAATGCTGTATGGCGCACTAGTTAAGCTACCAGGGGATTTTTTACAAATTCAGGAGAATCAGAGACATATGATGAGCTCGTAAAAAGGATTCGTAAAAACATTGCGATATTTACCGCGGCGCCACCGCGTACAAAAAAAAAAAACCAACCAGACAATTTTTGTGCATCCTGAATTAAAGCGCTGTTCACACGTGTTTGTTAGGTGTGATATTCTTCGTCCTAATTTAACGCCACCGTACGAAGGGCCATACCCAGTAATTTAAGATCAGATAAAGTTTACTTGATTCGAAGGGGCGGAAAAGATTCGTACGTGTCTATTGACCGGTTGAAATCAGTGAAATCAGCGTTTCTTTTAGATAAGGCAGATGCCGATGATGCGGAAACGCAGGAGTCACGCACGTGTGTCACAAACGCAAAGCGTTCAGTGCGGTTTAGAGAGTGAATAGAGGTACTATATAAATGCTGGATTAACTTAAAGGAACATCAGTCGACCGGCACATCCCAAACCTTCGACAAACAGTCATAGGCGTAAGCAGCTCGGAAGATCAAATTACTTATAACAACGATAATGGCTTACAACAGCAGGAGATGGATGAGATCAAACAATTGCTTCTCGAGGAGATACGAGGGAATCGACACATCGTGTTTGTGCAGCTGGTCGTCACATGCATCATATTGTTCGCGATCATGGGACTCAAGTTGTTGGACAAGAGAGTGAAGGCCATCGTGGACAGCCGGAATCAAGCCGAAGGATGATTTTTAAGAGGGGAGCCATGTGCCGGTCCAGTTGACGTAGTATGTGTGGTGCGGGTGATAGTGTAATATAGGTAATCATCACGTACCTATCTTGTTAAGATTAATTATCATGTCATAGATTAGGAGCGTAGTGTAAGATAACTGTTGTATATAAGCACTAATAGTTGTTAAGGAATAAACAGTCTAAGTTTACCTGACAAAGGGACTTTTACTCATCACCCAGTCAACCCCCACAGTGGTGACCCCGACTGGAAGTAAGAAGCACGCAGTTGTCGGATCAGTTTGGAAATACAGCAAATGGAGTTAGTGTCTGCGATTTTCGAATACTTATCTGCTGACCAAAAAGGACTGACAAAGTTGTCTCGTCATATTTGAGTTCGTTACATTTATTTTGCTTTGTCAACGATGTCACCGCCTACTCCAAACAAATCAGCGAGCGGCAGAAGTACCGAGATGACAGAAATTGCGGCAACCTCAGTGATGTCCCGCATGGGTCTCCCTCTGGTAGCATACAAACTATTGTCATATTTTTAATTGTCATAACACTTTTCGCATATATTAGTTTGTCATAATTATTTTTTGTCATAATTCATTTTAAGCATACCTCGTTTTTTGTCATAAATGAGCTAAAGCATATTTTTATAGTCATACTTTTATTTGGCATCATATTTTTAATCATATGTTTTGTTCACGCAAATCAGCGCCATCTAGTTCAAATGTATTCAAGTCTAATAGAGTGAATGCGCACGATCTTTTGTTCATTCGCTCCGTCTGATATTGCGCCTCCCTGTTCAGCTAGCCGTCGTAGTGGTTGGACGTGCTGTCATTGTCGCGGTGCGCGAGCCTTTGTTAAAATAAACATGGCGTAATTTAAGTGTAAAGTGGCGTAGTTTAAGGCAAGAGAAATATACGTGTAAAGAGTGCCCGTTGTTTCTCTTCGAAACCCATCCGTCGTTACCGCAGCAGGCGAGGCGGCGTACTCATCTACGAGACAGATGATGGTGGCCCATGGAAAACTCTCTACAGCACCGTGCCGGAGCGACTCGACTGCTACCAGAGAAGTATGAGATGTACCTAACCGGCCTACCGCGGCGACTGGGCTGGTTTTGCGTACATTTTGGTGTGACCCATGAGAGGGAACAACCGCACGATAATAACAAAACCCGTGATTGTGGAAAATATAAAATAAAATCCCGTGATTGGGGCAAGATTGAAGCAATCCAGGGCCAAGAATCGCGCCACGGCAATCAAGGATTCGTCGAGTGGAATTTGCAGTTGTTTGCATTAATTGTGTAAATTCAGTGCACGATTACGTCATAAACATTTCGATCAACGTGAAACGTGTCATTGTGGGGACATTTGGAGGTCGCCATAGTGAAGTGCCACATTCGGTTGACGTTTACCGGTTTTTTGCTGAGTGAACGAACTGAATGGTAGGAACGTGTAGCGTCGATCCGGAACGACGTCGGGCGTCGTGGCGACAACCTTAGAAACTTTATTATCTATGACATACTTCATTTGACAAACGTCAGTGTCAAAAGTCAAGTTGTGTTGTGTGCTATTTGTGATAGATTTCTCAACTAATATTACTTGAAAAATACTTAGGATTAGATTAATTGGATAGAATATAGCTTGGAATTGATTAGTAAATACTCACAAATAGGTGATTTATTGAAAATACGCGCGGCGCGGTGAAGTATTTGTGTTTTACCAGGTAAGTTAATATCTATTCACAACATGTCACTCAAAGCTAAGGTACAGTTGGGTACGAGGTATCAAATGCTTATTGATTACGCTGGCACGGTGGCTACCAGGTCCGGGTCTTCAGCGACAGCGGTGGCCAAGCGGCATTTTGATCAGGTATATAAAACATATATCACGGCCTATGAGGCGGTATTGACAAGCGATACGGAACTAACAGAGGCGGAACGTCTCAAGTACCAGGAGCAGTTCGCCGAGATCAACCGACTTCTTATCCAACTGGATGAGGCATCAGGTGAGGAGTCAGAACAGACAGCTGGTGCAGCTAAGTATCACAGTAAGGTTAAGTTGCCTTTGGTACAACTGCCAACATATGGCGGGGATATGACAGAATGGATGTCATTCTATGACCTTTTTATGGCATTAGTGGATGCAGGTCCAATGTCTGATGCCAAGAAACACTACTACCTTCGAACGTCATTGCGGGCGCAGGCCTTGATGGTAGTACAACACTTACCTGTGGATGGAGCCAGCTACTGTAGCATTGGATCTTCTTAAGAAAAGGTACCATAACTCCCGACAGCTTGTGGACACCTTCATTGCGCGGATAGTCAATGTGCCCAATGTCGGGGGCCCGAATATAAATTTGCGAACACAGTTTTATG
The DNA here is from genome assembly GCA_947086415.1 of Pammene aurita. Taxonomy (NCBI): domain Eukaryota; kingdom Metazoa; phylum Arthropoda; class Insecta; order Lepidoptera; family Tortricidae; genus Pammene; species Pammene aurita. Next base: position 153,587 of record OX352297.1, read on the forward strand.
ATCCTCTGCGCGAGTCGATTCAGGCCCTAGAAAAGTTGAAGCAGCCGGTTTCTGAGTGGTCGTATTTAGTTGTTTACATAATGTTACAGAAGCTGCATATTCGCATCAGAACCCTATTTGAGGAACGCTGTGGCACGGATCCTCAAGTCCTGCCAACGCTCAATCAGCTGCTGGCAGAGCAGTGTCGGGTGCAGCAGGCAGTTCCCACTGCGGCAGCGGGAAGAGCACCGATGGGACGGCAGTCACCGACCAAGGGAAGACGCGGCAGAGCGTCCCCTCCACTTGTCCTAGCTGCGAAGCTGGAAGAAGCTGATCAGGTGAATCGGTCTAAAGGTCTGTGCACGTACTGTTCCAGTAGTGCACACTCTATATACAAATGTCCATTCTTCGCAAGTCTAGCTGTTTCGGAGAGGAAAACCTGGGTCAGGAAGAATGGTGCATGTTTTAAATGCCTTCGCTCTCATTACGCGAGAGAGTGTATGGCTCGTAATTGGTGCGATGCGTGCCAGTCAGGATCGCATAGCCCGTTGCTGTGCAGGGAGGAAGCGGAAGCCGCGGAAGCAGTGCACAGGGTCCATGAGCGAACCCCGGTCCCACCCACCAGAAGGGTAAGTACACCACCACAGCGTAGGTCCCCACGACGACACAGGGTGTCGACCCCGCCACAAGGGTCTTGGGCGCAGCGAGCTCAATAACCCCGCACGAGCCCGCCAAGGTGGAGAGAAGAGACTAGGTCGCCTCCTCCACAGCAGGTCCAGCCAGCTCAATTGATGACTGCTGGTCACATCCCGCGCCCTCCGGTGGGAACGAGGGCCCGCCAGGCGCAGGAGTCTTTCCACAGCCTACGTTTCGGCACTCGAGGCAGCCCTGAGCGCCGTTCTTGAAATAAGGCTACTGCTGATGTACCACGAGAACCTCGGATGATGATGTCATCGATCCGGGCCAGTCCTACTGCTATTGTCATGGTAAGGTCAGGCCAAGGCAATTATATTATGGCAAGGGCACTGTTAGACTCCGGAGCCGGGTGTTCGATAGTTAAGAAATCATTTGCAGATGAAATAGGATTGCATCAGCAGTATGTAGGAAATAATATTGTTGGGATCGGAAACCAACAGGTCAAGGTACCCGGTACCATTGCTAAAATAGTATTTAAGCCAGTAGGAAAATTAGTCCCTATAATTAGCGTTGTGGCAACCGCCATGTATACAGTTACAGGAAATATTCCGGCATGTAACCATTACCTAAAGGCCCACTTAGATACTTCTAAACTCAGCCTGGCCGATCCAGATTTTGACAAATCTCAAGATGTAGACATCATTTTCGGCCTGGATGTGCTAAATAATATGTTCACTGGTTCAAAGATGCTCACGAACATTACAGGAGTGGAGGCCTACGGTACCTGGTTTGGAGATGTCCTCATGGGAGCCATCTGGACACACCCTGCTGACACCTCGGCGCAGCAGTCGAGAGGAACGTCCGTGGAAGACTACGGCGTGCACGCTACCAAGCTTGAAGAGGTGCTGGAGAAGTTCTGGAAGGTGGAGCAGCCTCCAGAAGACCCACCAGATCATCCGGAACATTTGGAATGTGAAAGGTTGTATACTTCTACTACTAAACGTATGCCTGACGGGAAATACATGGTGCGGCTGCCCTTCTTGTTAGACAGACCCACGCTAGGCGAGACCAGAGCCATTGCTGTACGCAGGCTTCATTCGTTAGAGGCGAAGCTAGCCAAGAATCCAGTCTTGGCTGAGAAATATAAGGAGTTCATGCGGGAATATGAGTCTTTAGAACACATGTCTAAATCCAGTTACCAGTTTGACTCGGAGCACTACTGTGTTCCGCATCATGCGATTTTCAAAAAAATTCAAATAAGCTTCGGGTCGTCTTTAATGGAGCATCGAAGAGTAGCAATGGCATAGCTCTTAATGAATGCCTGCATTCAGGCAAGCCTCTTCAGAATGATATTACAAAGATATTGTTGAATTTCAGACGGCACCAGTTCGTGTTCACGGCCGACATCCGGATGATGTTCCGGCAGACGTGGATACACCCCAGTGATAGGCGCTATCAGCTGATCCTGTGGCGTGAGGACCCATCGCAGGACATACAGGTTTACGAGTTGAATACTAATACCTACGGACTACGGTCAAGCCCTTTTGTCGCAATACGGACGCTGTTGCAGCTAGCCGCGGATTGGCAAGCTCAGCATCCAGGGTCTCCAGCTGCAGACGTCATACGACGTCAGAGCTACGTCGACGACCTTTTGGTTGGAGCAAACTCCATTACAGAGGCTCGGCAGCTTCAATCGGAGCTCATAGAACTCATGAGCAGTGCCGGCTACGAGCTCAGGAAATGGTCGTCTAACTGTCACGAGTTACTCCGGGATCTACCACAGGAGTATTGTGAGCTGCCTCATCAATTCGACGCTGAAGACAGGAGCCTCATAAAGGTATTGGGAATACAGTGGAACCCGGTGCACGACACCATGTCGTATCAGGTCAATGTACCGTTGGGGCAGGCGGTAACGAAGCGAAGCGTTTTAAGTACTATAGCTAGGCTTTATGATCCGTGCGGGTACTGCGCCCCGATTGTCTATAGATTCAAGCTGTTCATGCAGTCATTGTTTACCGATGGAATGACGTGGGATGAACCGCTCCTGGACACTCAGGAGGTTCAGTGGAACGAGTTGGTTCAGGATTTAAACCATTTGTCTCAATTACAGATCCCTCGTTGCGTCGCGTTACCAGGATCTGCCTCCTACTCACTCCACGGGTTTGGAGATGCCTCGGAGCAGGGCTATGGAGCGTGCGTGTACCTTCGGACAGAGGACGCGTCTGGAAACGTCATGGTACGGTTAGTCCTAGCTGACCCGAGTGGCGTCGAAGAAAGTCAAACAAACCATTCCGAAGAATGAGTTGAATGCAGCTCATATGGTTTGTAAACTCCTGAATCATGTCGCAGCGGCCTATGAAGACGAAATCGAGATTGATAGCATAAATGCGTGGTCTGATAGCAAAATCACGTTGTGTTGGCTTAACACAAAACCACATCTGCTCCAGACATTTGAATGTAACAGAGTACAGGATATTCAGGAGTCGAAGCGACCAATGACATGGCGCTATGTCCGAGGTGAGTCCAACCCGGCCGACGTCGCGTCCCGAGGTGCTACCGCGAAGGGGCTCCTCAAATGCAAGTTGTGATGGTCGCCGGAGTGGCTGCTCAAGGAGGAGTCACAGTGGCCGACGATGCCGGTCACCATGCCACCGGAGCTGCCAGGGTTCAAGCAGCTGGTTCATGTCGCCAATGACGAGCAGACATGGGAGGACTTATTACTGTCGAGAGTCAGCTCGTATAGTAAACTCATAAACGTGACGTCGTACGTTTTGAGATTTTGCAGGAATATTCGTTTGCCGAAGCAGCAACGAAATCTAAAACAGAACCTTACTATCGAGGAAAATCGTGCAGCAACGGATCACTGGGTCAAGAAGGTTCAGTTGGATGCATACCAAGATGAAGTCATCTTACTGAAAAAAGGAAAGTTGGTATGCAAATCACTTCAGAAGTTGAGCGTCTTCGTGGACGATAATCATTTTATTCGAGTCGGAGGCAGACTACGTAATTCAAGCTTACGTTATGACGCAAAGCACCCAATGCTTATACCTAAGGACCATCGATGGTCGCAATTATTGATGGAGCACTATCACCGGATCTATTGTCATGCTTCGACAAGCGCCCTGGTTAATATACTTAGACAATGATACTGGATTCCGTCAGCACGGCGTCAGGTGTCACGTGTCATCAGGGGTTGTATGTCATGTTTCAGATTCAACGCGACAGATCAGGCGCATTTCATGGCTGATCTGCCCGCGGACCGCGTCACGGCGACGCGTCCATTTTCCGGCGTAGTGACGGATTTCGCTGGCCCCTACTTGGTTAAAAGTAGCCAGCTCAGGAATGCTAAATCTGTTAAAGCTTACCTGTGTGTTTTTGTATGTCTAGGTACCAAGGCGGTACACCTCGAGGTCGTCTCGTCGCTGAGCACCGAGGCTTTCATCGCTGCGTTCACACGGTTTGTGAGTCGACGTGGGCTGCCCGCCCTCGTTCGGAGTGACCAAGGTACCAATTTTAAATCTGCTAGCTCATACCTCCGAGAGGTTAACCAGTTCTTGCTTGACAACGAAACCATTCTAGAGGATGAGTTTCGTCGCCAAGGCGTCCGCTGGGAGTTCAATCCTCCCGGCGCCCCTCACATGTCTGGCCTAGTGGAAGCAGCGGTCAAGAGTAGCAAGAACCTGCTTAAACGAGAGATTGGGGACCATATCCTGACCGTTGAAGGTCTGCAGACGGTATTCTGCAGGGCGGAAGCTATCCTCAACTCTAGAGCGCTGGTTCCAATGTCAGAGGATCCTTGTGACCTGGAAGTTCTCAGCCCAGGTCATTTTTTGATAGGTCAACCTTTGGTGTCATTACCTGAACCTTCCTGGAAGGACACGAATATGTCACGGCTGTCGCATTTTCAATTTATTCAGGCTGTAACTCAAAAGTTTTGGACTAGGTACCACTTAGAATATTTAAATAATTTGCAAGCCCGTAACAAATGGAATAGACATGTACCTAATGTAGCATTAAACGATTTAGTCTTGATAAAGGATGAAAATTCCCCGCCTCTACAATGGCGTCGAGGTAGGGTCATTCAAGTTTTCAAAGGCTCCGACGGAGTCGTCAGGTCTGTAAAGTTGAAGACACAGATAGGCGAACTTGTACGCCCCGTTGTCAAATTGTGTAAATTACCTATGGAGCTTTAATTATTTGAGCAGCTCTTGTAAGTTAACTATTATAAATCTTGGTTTAAATTGTAGCAATTAGTACTAATTATCGTGAACTATGTACCACTGTTTCCTCGGGAAACCATGTAACTAACTTAGTAAGTAGCTTACCTTTGTTGTTTTACACTTTCATGATTCATATTTTGATATTATCTGGAATGTTATTGAGTGCAAGTGCACTGGATGGTCACAGATTACTTATGCTGTAGACACCTCATGTAACATTTATTAGTGTTAATAATTGTTTGTTTTCATATCTCTTGTTTATGCTAGATCGTAGCGATGTAAACTTCAGGTCTTCAGCTCACCTTTTCTCTGGGCCGGGAAGGAATGTTCACGCACATCAGCGCCATCTAGTTCAAATGTATTCAAGTCTAATAGAGTGAATGCGCACGATCTTTTGTTCATTCGCTCCGTCTGATATTGCGCCTCCCTGTTCAGCTAGCCGTCGTAGTGGTTGGACGAGCTGTCATTGTCGCGGTGCGCGAGCCTTTGTTAAAATAAACATGGCGTAATTTAAGTGTAAAGTGTAATCTAGGTTAAGGCAAGAGAAATATACGTGTAAAGAGTGCCCGTTGTTTCTCTTCGAAACCCATCCGTCGTTACCGCAGCAGGCGAGGCGGCGTACTCATCTACGAGACAGATGATGGTGGCCCATGGACAACTCTCTACAGCACCGTGCCGGAGCGACTCGACTGCTACCAGAGAAGTATGAGATGTACCTAACCGGCCTACCGCGGCGACTGGGCTGGTTTTGCGTACATGTTTGATGACCATAATGGTCTTTAGTTATAAGAATTGCAACGCATATTATTAATATTTCATAAAAAATTTAGTCATATATTTAAGGCTCATAACATATTTTATTCATCAATAAATACAAAGCTTGAATTAGCTTATGAACAATGCGGTATCTTTTGTCCGGAAATAGGAGCCCTGCTTCGCGGGGCTACATCTACTCTTGGGCGGGACAAAATTGCATAAAACCTGCAAATTATAAAGAAGTCAGTATAAGCCAAAAAACGGTGTCCCCTTCATTCGCAGATAGAAATTTCATAGAATTTTGTTATACAGAAAAATTTTCACGTATTATTTGGTTTTTGTATTTTTAATTCAAATATTATTATTCGATTTCATCAAATATGTATCAGAGGCAATTAACGATAAACTGCTTGTGGCTTCCATTTTCCTTGACTTAAGTAAGGCCTTTGACTGCGTAAATCACATGAAACTTCTTGCCAAGCTTGAAGCCTATGGAATAAGAAGTAACGCTCTTGATTATCCAATCTCATCCTCGCAGCCAACAAGCCAACAAGCCTCGCAGCTTCTCATCCGAGAAGCTATCTAACTAATCGTGAGCAATGTACAGAAATCTCAGGGATGGTTATTGAAAAAGGTAAGCTTGTGAGGGAGAAGTTTAGATCACAATATCGTCTAAATAGTTCTGGCGTGCCACAAGGAAGCAATCTGGGACCGTTGTTATTTCTTCTTTATATCAATGATCTCCCCCTAGCAACTTCACAAAAGTGTATTCTTTTCGCTGACGACACTACTTTAATAGTAAAGGGATCAAATAAAAAGACATACGAAACAGACATAAATAAAGCTCTAGTGGATATGCAAACATGGACAGATTGTAATAATCTTAATATCAATATTAAAAAAACTATAAAGCGGATCCATTAAATCTAAACATCAATTTCTATGGCTCTATCATTGAAGAGGCAGATAACACCAACTTTCTTGGCATGTTCATAGACAAACATCTGAACTGGAAATGTCATATTGATTCAATTTGCTCCAAACTATCCAGGTTTGTTTTTGCTCTAAAAAAGCTCAGAAACTCAGTCTCGATCAGGGCCGCGTTAACAGCCTACCATGGCTATGTCGCGTCAACTCTCAATTACGGACTACTGTTGTGGGGGAACTCAGTTGACGTTCAAAGGGCGTTCTTAGTCCAAAAGGACTGTGTCTTACACAGTCCTGCAATAGCTGGGGCCCGATTTGATGCTAGTTGTAGGCCACTCTTTCAAAGATTTAACATTCTTCCCTTAGCCTCAATGTATATCCTTAAAGTATGTCTGTTCACCAAAGCCACCTAGGGTATTTCAAGAGGCTGGAGGAAACAACTAGGAGAGTACTGAGACCTCAATACCAGAATCTGCTTTATCAGCCTGCTTGTAATTATGATATGTACAGGAAAAACGCTTACAATATGTGCATTGTTGTATATAATCAACTTCCAAAAGAGTTAAAGACAATTGATGACAAAGAATTTAAGTCAAAATTGAATAAATGGCTGCAGGAAAAATGTTTTTATAAGATTCAGGACTATTTAAGCTTTAGTGGTTAACTTGTTAATATTGTTTCCCTATTTAAAATGATTTTTAGAACTATTGAAATTTCTATTGACTTTACATGTATACCTTTCTTTATTCTTACAGTTATTTTCTAGTTACTAGAATCGAATAATGATGATTTTGTTGACATAATTGTTCTTATATCTAAGTTATAATTTATATATCTAATTTGCACGTTGATTTTATATCGACAGAATACTGGTTCAATGTACCTTTTAAGACCTTATTTTTACGTATTCTCGCAAATAAATATTTCATTTCATTTCATTAATAATTTACTTGATTGAAATACCCTTTACAGAAACACGAGAACGAAACTAGGAAGAGACTTAGATTAAGAAAAGTGGGTTAGGTTAGAACTGCGACCCCCACAGACGCGAACTGTAACCAGAAAAGTGGGTTAGGTTAGGTTAGAACTGCGACCCCCACAGACGAACTGTTACCAGAAAAGTGGGTTAGGCTAGGTTAGAACTGAGACCTCCACAGTTACAAACTGTTACCAGAAAAGTGGGTTAGGTTTAAACTGCGACCCCACAGACATGAACTGTTACCAGAAAATTGAGTTAGGTTAGGTTAGAACTGCGACCCCCACAGTCCCAACCTGTTACCAGAAAAGTGGGTTAGGTTAGGTTAGAATTGCGAACCCCACAGACACAAACTGTTACCAGAAATGTGGGTTAGGTTAGGTTAGAACTGCGATCCCACAGAAACGAACTGTTACCAGAAAAGTGGGTTAGGTTAGGTTAGAACTGCGACCCCCACAGACATGAACTGTTACCAGAAAAGTGGGTTAGGTTAGAACTGCGACCCCCACAGACATGAACTGTTACCAGAAAAGTGGGTTAGGTTAGGTTAGAACTGCGACCCCACAGAAACGAACTATTACTAGAAAAGTGGGTTAGGTTAGGTTAGAATTGCGACCCACAGTCATAGCAATGTTGCGAATGATACTTGTTGATTTTATAAATTGTAAAGGAATTTGTTGTGTTACCTATTATTTCAAGGCATTATGGACGGGCGTGTAACGGTGCATAATAATATTATAGCTTTAAAGCTTTATGGTTGATTATTATTATGCTTCAAATCGTTATGCGGGTTAACGTTATAGTTATTGACAATTATGCTCTTAGTTGTTATGACATTTAATTTATCATAATTTAAATTTATCTGTGCAAAAAATATATGACCACTACTGAGAGATGATCAAAATTCTTATGACTATAAATGTATGACACAAAATAATATAACTTTCTAATTGTATGCGCAATGATGACTATGTAACAAGTGGTTATGCGCAGCAAGGATATGACTTAAAATTTTATGCAACCCAATATGGACCCGTCTCGCATACCGGAATTTTGGAGGGACCTTCCGGGTTTATGGTTCACTCAGTTTGAAGCGATCGTGGGGCCACAGAAACAGGGAAATGAATACAAGTAAAACATGGTTATAGCTTACAAAGGAAGAGATACAACAAATACGTGATATAATTACCAATCCTCCCGCTGACGACAAATACCAAACTATCAAAAACCGGCTAATTGGTTGCTATGAAGAGTTCCAGAGATTATTGTCGGAAATGGAGTTAGGAGATCAGAAGCCTTCTCAGTTATGGCGTAAAATGCGTGATTTGGCGAACGGAAAAATAAACGACCAGACGGTTAAACTCATGTGGTTTCGGCAACTTCCTTCGGCAGTTACGACAGTGTTGGCGGTGACAGACTAGCCTTCGGATGACAAAACTTGCGAGTCGGCAGACAAAATTTATGAAAATACAAAAAAGACGGAAGTGAGTAGTGAGTAATCAAGTGTGTAAGGCAGACGACGTCGCGACTTGCTTAGCTAGCGTAACGGCACAGCTGGCGAAAATGCAATTTGACATAAATGAGTTACGTCATGAGCGCAGGAATTATAGACGCAGCATAGAGTGGATTGCATACCGTCAGCGTTATTCTTCAAGAACAGGGTCGCGAGGTCGTGGCGACAGGTTATGTATATAATTAAATACTGGGTCGAAGTCGCCATTGGAAGGGCCAAATAGGAAGTTTTTTGTTTTTATTTGGTTTCTGTTTTTATTTTCAACCGACTTCAAGGTTTCGAAGGAGGAGGTTATCAATTCGTCGGGATCTTTGTTTTTGCTATTTTTTTTTTTTTTTTATGTATGTTCACCGATTATTCGAAGACGGCTGGACCGATTTGGAAAATTCTTTTTTTGTTTGAAAGCGTATACTTCACAGTTGGTCCCATTGTAACCATGTCAGGATCTGATGATGGGATCCTGGAGAAATCGAGGGAACTCTTCAACTATTATAGGCACACCTATGGTGATTTGAGTATTTTTTACAGCAGATCGAACATTTGGTGTTGGAAAGGTGGATGCTTAGTGAAGTCGGTTCTTTTTTGTTTAAAATTATTATGTGTTTTCTCTAACATAGTTATTAAGTCTAGAGTATAAGTACTAACATAATATGGATCTTTGATCTGAAATAAATATTTTATTTATTTTTTATTTTTTTATTTATTTATGTGTGTATCATCGTAAGTTTCGAGGAAGAGCATGGCAGCGCCAGCAACCGTGTGCATGGAAGAGCGAAAGTTTCGACAACAAGTTTCAGGGAAACTAATGCGCGCACGGAGAACGGCGGACCTCTGTGCAATACATCCTAGTTCCCGCCTCACAATTATAGATAAGAAGAGTGGAATACGTTTCCTGGTGGACACAGGGGCTGCAATTTCTTGTGTTGGAAGGTCCTATAGTAAAGCGAGAAATGATTCAAGGTACATGCTGTATGCGGCTAATGGCACTAAGATTAAAACGTACGGCGAGAAGGACTTAACTCTCAATATCGGTCTTCGACGTCCTTATACATGGGCGTTGGTGGTTGCTGGCGTCAGGCACGCGATTTTGGGTGCAGATTTTTTTGGAATATCACAGGATTTTGGTTGATATTCATGGTCGCCGATTGATAGACAAGGTTACAGAGCTTACAACGCCTGCAACTGTCGTTAAAGTGAAGCAACTATCGATTCTCGCAATCAAAACTATTCTCGAGTAAAGGAAATTTTGGAAAGATACGTCGATATAACTCGGCCGTCGTCAATGAAGAGGCCGCCAAAACATGATGTTAAGCATCATATTATAACGACGGGACCGCCGATTGCGTCACGACCCAAGCCGCTACCTCCCGACAAGTATGACATAGCGAAAAAGGAGTTCCAGAAAATGATGGAGTTGGGAATTTCTCAGCCATCTGATAGCCCATGGGCGAGCCCGCTTTACATGGTTAAGAAGAAGAATGGTGAATGGAGGCCGTGCGGGGATTATCGCATGTTAAATAAGGTCACTGTGCCAGATAAATACCCTCTTCCTAGACTGTTGGATTTCACATATATTATGGAAAATAAGGGGGTTTTCAGCAAGATTGATATTCGTAACACGTAACGGGTCGTAACGGGTATTCGTGTGTGGTCGTTTTTATATAGCCAATTTATACATATTATTATATACCTTAGAAAAGTTGTCGTTTCATATTTTAGATGCCCGAAAAATTATAAGCCTTTTAATATAGACCAAAAACTTTGATATTTATGACCATCATCATAGAGGTCATCTTTAAGTTCTGTATTATGCTTTGTTATCTTGCTCTACGATCCCGAAATAACCCTTTATGTATAAGAAAAAGGCCTCACTTTGTCGATATGGAGTTATTAGTACTTCCTAAAACTACCTAAGTATATACGCTATTTATTGGTGTATTCCACATATGTGTATTCAATAAAACGATAAAGTGATTTAAGTTTTGCATTTATAATGAACATACTCTTTTTTATATTATCTCATAAAAACATTATTGTACGTACAAGTGTAGTTTAGAGGTATAATACAAGGCGGTAATATCGGGCTATTGACTTAGTTTGTCTCTACGTTCCACTCGGACCATGTAGTTGTCAACGTCCTTCATGACGACGTCGAACTTGACCCGCAGCGGCGCGTGGGCGGCGGTGGGCGCGGCGGGTGCGTCGGGCGCGTCGGGCGCGTCAGCCGGCGGCAGCACGCGCAGCCGCAGCAGCGTGCGCGCCAGCACCGTCTTCATGGCCAGCATCGCGTACTGCGACCCTAAAAACAGACAACACATGTAAATAAACTAAACTTAAACTTTCGTGAGACATACTATCACTATAAAATATAACGTTTACACTCACGTCACTTTAGTCACTTCGCGCGACATGTTTGTTTCGGAGAGCTTAGGTCTGCATCTTCAAGCACTAAGAATTATATTTGAACCTACCCGTAGCGCACCGTTGCCGACTTTGCGGGGCACAGGCCGGCGCCTGCGTCCAGCTCGCCGTGCAGGACGTGTCGCCCGCTCTGACAAACATGTCGCGCGAAGTGACTAAAGTGACGTGAGTGTAACCGTTATTTTATGGTAATACGCATGTACGTTTAGAGAATCGTATTCATTATAGCTTGTCTTTCGTATTCATGCGTCTCGTTTAAAATTATAAAAAATATATAAATATAGGTTTCGAGGACACTGAATGCCGGGCACGGGTCCTCTCCTCTACAAATTTCCACGTAACGTGACCGGGTCTCTATCGGTTCCCATACATTTTAACTTCCGTTTTTTTCAGTCCATAACGTTTTTCATCATAATTTTTATTAGTCATATTGTCAATAGTCATAAAATTTAACAATCTAAATTGCTGGTCCGATTTTTGCAGGTCATCATTATTGTTAGTCATAAAATCTCCAGATGTCCTCAAAGTCCAGATGGTATCTATGTATACATAATGTTGAAGGCAATAAACTTGCTTATAATAATTATTTTAAGTTCTTTAATCGCAGATTATAATGATAACTAGGGGTGTATATTGGTTTCCACAAATTTTAAGTTCCGATTTTTTATAGTCCATAACGTTAGCCATCATAAGATAATAAGATCGTCAGATAAGATAATCAGAATCGTTTTATTGGGGGTCGCAGTCCTAACCTAACCTAACCCACTTCTGGCAACAGTTCGTTTTCTTGGGGGTCGCAGTTCTAACCTAACCTAACCCACTTCTGACAACAGTTCGTTTTCTTGGGGGTCGCAGTTCTAACCTAACCTAACCCACTTCTGGCAACAGTTCGTTTTCTTGGGGGTCGCAGTTCTAACCTAACCTAACCCACTTCTGGCAATAGTTCGTTTTCTTGGGGGTCGCAGTTCTAACCTAACCTAACCCACTTGTGGCAAATTATGACTATTGATGTTTATGTCCATAAATCATAATGGATATAATTTTATGACTATCGAAATTCAAAACAATAAGTTTATGGGAAACAAAGGGATGACATTAAAACGATATAATTAACGACTATTAGTCCGATAAAATATATGCCTTAAAATATTTCTGAATAATTATTGATAGACCTTCGAATCGAATGTTATACTCATCAATTTTATGCCTTTTGCGATTATAGTGTTTAATATTATAGATCTTTATTATTAGAACTATGAAACGTTATGCTTTACAAAAATTATGACTACCTATTGATGTTTATGCCCATAAATTATATGGATATCAATTTCTGACTATCGAAATTAGAAACAATAAGTTTATGGGAAACAAAGGGATCCCAACGTGTGACCCGTTCTTTTGTGAAACATCTTTGCGTCGTCTTTTGACGTAGGTATCTAACTGTTAAAAAATCTATAAGGAAGAGATATTTGTGGTCACAGATTTTACTCAGAGCCGAGAGCCATCATATGTGGACATCTATGTGAGCGTTGACTTCCTCTTCGATCTATACGCGTACCTCCCACCAACCAACGCATTCAACCCGTGGAGGTGGGTCGTCGTCATCGGTCATCGGTTCAGCTCAAGCTTGTAGAAGATCTAGATTAGTGGCGCACCTAGACAGCTCCTGGTGGAGTATCCGAAGGGCATGAACTGCGCGGGGTGCTGCAGCGGCTGCAGGAAGCGCTCGGGGCGGAAGGCGTCGGCGTCGGCACCCCAGTACGCAGCACTGCGGTGCGTGGCCCACGTGTTCAGCAGCACCGCCACGCCCACCGGCAGCACCAGCCCGCACGCTGAAGATATACCAAGTTCGTTTATGCATCGTATTAAGTATTTCTCATATTTAGAAAGTTTGTTAGTAAAGTTAGATTTCTTTAAGACGTGAGGAACTGAATGATACGGGGACGTCTTTAATGTTAGTAACAATATATGGATTCGCGAGTCTGAAATAAAATATTTGAATTCGAATTTAATAACACACGAGCATCTAAAACATATCTTGCTAAGTGTTTGTGTATCATTACAAACGGGAAAAAAACTAATTATTATTTGGTTTACATATTTGACTATGACGCAATAATGTTCTGTCCTTCTAATAAAGAACGTATTTTTGAAAAAAATCTATGTTAGAATTTGCATAATCTAGACACGCGGTAGCGTCTTCAGCCCAGTTCCCACATTAATATTATATCTTTGCAGTTGGTGTATCTAGAAAACAGGACTGAAATTGCAAAAATATTTAAGTTTTTCCTTGATTTATACACTAAACACTAATTGTATTCAAAATTTCAAGCTTCTATGTCTACTAGAAGTGCCTTAGAGTTTTGATGATCGGTCAGTCAGTGAGTGATAAAATTAAGAACTTTGACTAGTTATCATTTTTAAACTACTGGTTCAAATTGAATGAAATTTGAAATATACCGTGTTTATACAATGCTTATGTTCAAATTTTATTAAGATACGTCTTATAGTTTCCGAGAAAAATGGTTGTGACATACGGACGGACGGACAGACGGACATGACGAAACTATAAGGGTTCCGTTTTTGCCGTTTTGGCTACGGAACCCTAAAAATTTGGCGAAAACCTAGCATACTTCCAGATGACTTAAAAACTTAATATTAAGCATCAAGATAAAGTTTTAGGCTTAAACCATAGATTATATAAGCCCCAGATAGAGTGCGGCTAAAAAAATTTTGTGATTCCATAAAGAGCCAGTGTCCTCGTCGTTACGCACTACACACACATACGCAAAGCAATAATGAGCCGCTCCCCCGCCATTCGTGTCCAAACGTCTATGCAGTCAAGAGCAGTTAAAAAATAATTAAAATATGCCGTCGTGCGTTGTCAAATGCTGCAAAAATGCTACCGGTCGAAAGAAAAAAACGGATGGGATAACTTTTCACCGTTAAGTAAACAATTAATTGCGTAATCACATTAAATATCAGTAATTTCATTAACTATTAACTTCATGGTAGCGGTGTTGCCAGGTGGTTGAATAGGGAAACTTCCCGAATGTAAAGGGGTCTATAATCGCCGCGATATGGTGTCAACACGATATGAACCAAACACAACTTGATGTTTTTTTTCACGCACGTTTTCAACTAATATTAACATATTACCTAATAGTTCATAAATTATAAGTTTTTGAAAGCAAATTATATTCCTTAGTATTTTTTGAATAAAATTTGTTAATAAACTAAATTATATATTTCTTAAAATAATTACAAAAATTGCGTAAAACATAAAGCTCATATATTATCAAGTCGTAGGTTGAATGCGCAAAATTATGCCACAATGAGTGATCTGTCCAACTTTTGTCTCATTCTAACTATCGCTCCCTCTCACTCTGATCGGTTGACAAGTCGCTTTAGTAAGCGACTGGTCAAGCGATTAGAACGAGATTGAACTATAGTTAGAATGAGAGGTTAGCTGTCAAACCGGTTGTGTTGATCGATCTAGGAGCATTTTTAACCGACTTCAAAAAAAGGAGGTTCTCAGTTTATGTGTGTGTATATATGTTTGTTCACGATTATCTCGCGTTTGGCTGAACCAATTTTGATGCGGTCCTTATATACAGCTGTATTTTTTATCTATCGCGTTCGTGAAAACAAAATATACGTTTAAATATTATCTAATACACTGAACTTTACTGTAATAAAATTTACCACGCCGCAGCATTGCGTAGTTCCATATTTTTCGAAAAAAAGGAGAATTTTCTGAGCTACGCTTTTAAAGGATTCACATTCAATGATTCGTAACTCATATTTGCCATAATTAATAACAGGTATTACAAAATTTTCACAACCTTGTTCAAATTAAAAATAATTTTGTGAATTCCATTGAATTACTATGGAATTTAACGGTTCGAAGACCTCTACGGTCTACACTAACGCCTCTAGCGGAAATTCGTACGCGATGGTCATCATTCATATTCAGAGGCGATTGTCTATGGTTGCGGAAATTTGTCTATTGTAAGATTGTAACTGATTTTTTTTAAGGAGGCCATAGACAAATTTCCGCAACCATAGACAATTGTCTATGAATTGATGAATTCAGATCAATCGTGTCGAGCGACAAATGCCACCTTCTTATCGAAATCGGTTTTGTAGTTTAGGAATGACAGTGTTATAGACAACATACAAATAATATAGGTGTACTTGCCCTTGTACCCCACGTGTCTGATATAAATATAAATTCAATTAAATTTAATGATCATTTATTTCGAAAGTTTCCATATTATATTAGTACATTTTATTTCTACTAAATTAATAACATCTTATAATTATGCCAGAAAGCCCACCGTCCACGACTGTGGCTAGAAGGCTGTCGTAAGTAGGTTTTGCACGATGGAAAATTATCAGTGGGCCCCATATAAAAAAGCCAGAACCCATAGACCTGGCTGAACTGAATCCCGCTAAGTGTGTGTTGCGCCTAATCTTACCAAAAGCAAGCCATGTAAAATTAGCGGCCAAGACTCACAACACAAGCTCATAACGCTTTAGCGTCTGCTAGATGGTTGCCAACAAGGCTGACGACGAAGCTCAATCTGACTGAATTTTGGTTCTCTAGTGTGAAACGGTTTGAGATAAGGTAAGTTTATAATAATACGCTTTTAGTTGGGTTCACCTTGGCCATATTAAAAAGGTATGATAAATGCTTAAAATAATAATATTGGGTCGAGAAGAGAGGCCGGACACACTCAAGTCGTGTCCTTTTATTATAAATTTATAAATTTAGATTTTTTACATCATTATTTTTTCTTTTATCCGCCTCTTCAGAAATATATTTCATCAAATTTATTAAAACAGGTGCTTATTAATTCTATTTAAACATATATATTAATAATCTATTTTTTTTTAATTAAAAAATACTGTATTCTTAATCGGGAAAATTTGTATTACATGGCAACACTCGTCTGGACACATTCATTCAAACCAGTCGCCATCTTGCGTCACAGTTTGTTGTACAGCCATGCTCCGTCCTTTAATTTTTTTCGTCCAAGGCTTAAACAAAGAAAAAATATGAAAACTAAAAATTATTCATATTTAATATGAAAAAAAAATACAAAGTTACGTATAGTACCTACAGGAGCCCCGCTACTCTAAACTCATCAAATTTCGTATCTATTAGCATCCATGTTATGCTGTAGATCATTTCGAAGATCATAAAACACAATCTTAAAGGTCCTAATCCGCCGTTAACATCAAGGTACAGAATGCCAAACCTGGACAAGTCCTAAACTCACCTACAAGAAATACGAGTAGGTACAAAAAAATGTTCTAAGGTACCAAAATGTAGATTAGAAATACAGAAAAAACTGCATCAATTTCACCTGGTTCGGCGGGTTAATATGGGCATTTGATAAATTATAGACCCCAGGGCTTCAGTAGGTACTATGTCAATGTAGTTGAATAGTATTATTTTGTCTCCTATGTATCATATATTTAAGAGTGAGAGTCGGTTTTAATCTCTATAAAATATAACGGTTACACTCACGTCACTTTAGTCACTTCGCGCGACATGTTTCGGAGAGCTTAGGTCTCCATCTTCAAGCACTAAGAGTGCTATTTTGAACCGGCCCGTAGCACGCTGTTGCACTACGCGTTCCGACTGGCCTGCGTCCGGCTCGCCGCGCAGCTCGTGTCGCCCGCTCTGACAGAGCTTGTTGAGGGTGATCTTGCGCCGGCGCTGCTACCGTGCTTTGCAGCGCATTCGGTTCATCCGAAATGAGCGACGATAAGCAAACCACACTCACTGTGTCCACTAAACTCTCACAGCACACACTGAAGTTCTTGCCATGGATTACAGGCTTCTATGCTGGCGGTACGCCCCAGCTCCCGTCTCGATTAAAATTCGGACGACGCCAATCTCGATCGCCTCGCAACAATCGCCGGCGCAAGATCACCCTCAACAAGCTCTGTCAGAGCGGGCGACACGAGCTGCGCGGCGAGCAGGACGCAGGCCAGTCGGCAACGCGTCGTGCAACAGCGCGCTATGGGCCGGTTCAAAATAGCACTCTTAGTGCTTGAAGATGGAGACCTAAGCTCTCCGAAACATGTCGCGCGAAGTGACTAAAGTGACGTGAGTGTAACCGTTATATTTTACAGTGATAGTATGTCTCACGAAAGTTTAAATTTAATAATTGCAAACGGTTTTAATCTGTACAAAAAGTAAAAAAAAATACTTTAATTTAAGAAATTCCTAGCCTAGCCCTACTCTAAGCTAGAAAACGTTCGGCCGACAAAACCGAGGTATAGCAAACCCTAGTGTCTGAGATCCCCCTCCCGATCTGGTCCTAACAAGTCTACAGGATTCCTGAATAAACTTCTTTGTCACCGATAGGAGAAATGTATTCAGTCAGGTTGATTATGCAATTGATCTAGCTCAAATCCCGGAAAAACTCACCAAAACGCGTAACAAAAAGATTGAAAAACCAACAAGTTGTAGCGGAGACACTGCACTGCACTGTTGAACACTGCACTATTGAACTCTCAACCTTATTGTCAACAAAATATAGTCGATAATTCAACACAATGCAACATAGTAGCTACACAGCGTCAAACTCAACCTTATTGACAATAACTTTTAGTTGTCATGATACACTATACGAGCGAGCCTGATTCAATGACAATCCGACAGTCAAAATCTAGACACACGGCAGTGTGTCCGCCAAGTTCGAGCAAAAAAAAGCGACACACCGGCCGTGGGTTATATTACACGAACCATTTCGGGCCAATTTCGACCACCCTATAACTCAAAACATATTTTATCTACGCATATGAAATTTCGAGTGTCTGTTGACATCTTCTTAATTGTCTAGAATACAAAATTTCATTATTCTACCTATAGCAGTTCTTGACATATTGACGTCAGAAAATCGCTATTTTTACTATACACTCACTCACTGACTCATCAAAGACCTAGACCACTTCCAATGGTCGTACTGACTTGAAATTTGGCATGGAGATAGGTCTTAAGGTCAAAGTAAAGGGAAAAATCTGAAAACGGCCAAGTGTGAGTCAGTTTTAAAAATAGCGAAGGTGTAACTTTGTTCTACTATGAAGTCATAATGAACTAAATGGGTCTATCTTCCAATGGTCGTACCGACCTGAAATTTGGCTCGAAGGTTTGTCTTTAGGTCGAAATAAAGTAAAAATCTGAAAACGGCCAAGTGTGAGTCAGTTTCGAAAACAACGAATGTGTAATTTTGTTCTACTATAAGTAGGTATGGAGTGGAAATGAGATAAGACTTATTTAAATTTAGGTACATACCAATTTAAGACAATACATGTTTGTCTTAAAGACAAGAACAATAAAATTGTTCACCACTCTGTGTGTGTCTGTTGCGGGAACCGAACCCACGATTTACGAAGTGCAAAGCAGGTCACTAGGTACACTAGGTGCGCTAAATCAGTCAAACAAAAATGAAAAGACTATTTTTTCTCGCATAGTCTAAATAATTTCTAATTTTACAACTAATAAAATCGCAGATTCAAGAACATGGAAATCATATATACTCTAAGATGGAATTATATATACTACTGCCCATCTCACCCTCCGATACGCCACGGGATGAGATGGGATAGTGCACTTCTAGGGCTACATAATAGGCCACCAATTATAATACCTACTGGTAGGTAGGTATTACCAAGTGTAAGGTTTTATTACTTTTTGAAATAATTTTAACATTAAAGTAGCTGTATTGACGATTCCGGTGGTGTCATGGCGGACGGCGGTAAAACGGGGGTGGGGGATCTTGGCGCCTAGGGGCACTCTCTGCCTGGGAATGCTACCGAACGGACGTACCTACCTAGTATCGTTTAAGAGAACCAAAGCCAACTGGTTATAGTATAATTTGGATTTGTAATTATTTAAATATACGTGTTCAAACTACTCTTCGTGTTGGTTATTTCCGAGGTTGCTTACATATCAGCCAGTGGGATAACGAAATTCCGTAAGTACTCGCCCACATGGGTTTATCTCTGTCTATAATGTATGCTTATAACTAAGATACTGACGGTTATATTACAAGATTTTAAAATAATAAAGCACCGATAAGGTACACAGGTTAATTGGATGCGAGTTTTTATTTTATTTCGTGTGATTCTGATTATAAATATTATTAGATTAGAAACGAAATATGTTAAATTTAAATACCGGAAGTTACTACCTACATATCACAATAAAATAAAAGGTAGATTATGACCACGCGCGTTTATGCTCATGCTCGTATGTTTCTGGTAAACGGTGTGAACCACGTGCTTCACGTGAACACCGCCTGCTTAACCTGATCACCACGTGTTTTGCACGACGGCATTTTGTTTTGAATTGAGCGTGCCATTTTGTCACGAGGGGAGCACCGTATTTCATAAGGGGTACTTGAAATTTTTGGAAAGTTAGGATTTTCAGAATTTTAAATTTCTCAATAATAGTGCCTAGGGACCTCTGGGGTATTAAAGGGGTACTAAATTTTCATTATTTTTGCGCTAGGAGGCCCCGTTTTCAAGATATCAAACATAACGTGTATGTGTTAGTCCTAAGCGTTCTATTTCTAATGCATTTTCCTGCGACGAGTCTTCAGATAATGAATGAAGACGGGAAACAGCGGAGCTCGCAGACTCCTGTAAGTGACCGCTCCCGATCAAAGCGCAGCAAGACGAAACCACGACATAGGAGTCGAAGCCGTAGTGACAGCCGCCGCTTGAAGGAGCGGGTTCGACAGATGGAGGAGGACCTGCAGGAAGAACGAGACGCCGAGCGACGCCTACGGAGGAGCGTACGCGATTGCTCGTCGAGGTTGAGCCGCGAGCGCCGCGGTCGTAGCCGAGCACCGAGAACTGGAACCAGCCACGTGCCTCGCAGCCGCAGCCGAGACCTGCGACCCAGGACAAGACGCTACTGGGCAGACACAGGCAGGGACTCCACGAGCATCGATCGATGTTATAAAAGGTCATGTACTTTTAGTCCTTCCTTCTCTTTTAATAACGTAATTAAAATAATTAAATCCATTAAAATGTCTTACCGTCTCAGCCGGCAACTCAAAGCCAAATTCTTAGTATCAGAAATCTTGACCATAAAAACATTATCCTTGAATGCAACCCATCTGGAAAAAATTAACGCATTGATGCGTGGCTAAAGAAAGTAAACGAGTGTGCGAAAGTTTACGGCTGGTACGAGAAGACGGTGATATATTTTGCCATGCAGAAATTGACAGGGTTAGCAAAAACGTGGTTTGAGAACCTTAATACTATTTTATTTTGATGGGACGAGTGGCAAACTAAATTAGTTAACGCCACATATCAGCAATACGCATGTGCGAGCGGTAGGACTAGATATGATGTTTGACCTAAGATGCTTGTATCACTCTTGCGCTTTGCGCCCGGTTAGCGCCAGTGTCAATTTGAGATTTACGGAGTTAACATTATCATAAAATGGGTTCGAAACACCATTTTGTGCCATAAATTAGTGCAATTATAAAAAAAAATACGAGCGTATTATATTAAAAATAACTAACGATAAAATATTAAGAATTATTCGCAAATGCAGTACAAAGAGGGCAAGAGTAATGTGACATACGATTCAGAGGCGAACTCTATAAAACTCGTATCATGTTTCTAGGTCCTATTTTTGGTTTAAGCAGAGGGTAGTCTATCAGTTTCTAAGTAACAGAATAATTTATATATAAATGGATGAAGTAGGTATGTCATGAACTCATGACAAAAGTTCCAAAAAAATACTCATTATTATATAAACCTTTGTTACAATTAGTTTCTGCGTAATATTACTGCTTATTGATTAAAATAATTATTCAAACTCTCTAATCAAAGTACCTATAAAAGTACCTGCCTGCACCCCAACGCTATTAGCACAGATATCTGACAGCTAAGAAAATTATTTGTTTCTCAAATATACTGACACGGCTGGCTAAATGACGTTTATTTCCAGTCTGTAAGAGCCAGAGACAAGCTAAAACATTTTAGTCTTTGGTTATATTATTTCTATGGATATTCGAACATAAAAAAGATAATGTTCTAAATACAAAATGGGCAGCATGCATCAAACCCACACAAGCGCTAACACACACCTTGCTGATATTCATAAGCACTTTAAGCATTTTTAAAATATAAGAAGACCCTTTTGGCGGTTGTTTATTAGATATTTTTAACAATTTGTACGACTAAACGCAGTAAAAGAGGTTACTGAGGCTAAAGTTTAACGCATATCAGGGTCTATAGTCTGGCCATCGAACGCAGTAGCAATGTACAGCGAACAAAAGTATGACAACACTAAGAATCAGTGAAAAAAGCAGCAATGATCATTAAATTCTATGTTTTTAATTTTATTCGGTATGACCGCCCCTTTATTAGGTGAAATTTACGGTGTGTAAAAAGGAAACTGATATATTTTGTCTAAACTGTCATTAAATGCAACAGATAATCTGGTTGAGGCAATTGAGATAGGCCTTAAAACGAATTTAAATTAAATTTAGAACGTTGCAGGAGTTCTATCTCACTCGCACTTAAGATGAGAGAGTGAAATGCACAAGAAACAAATTCAAGGTGAATTTAAATGTTCGTCACAAATTACGGTGTCTCATCACAAAGGGTTGCCACATGTACGTATTTTGAATTTGACGCGCTTTTCTACTGACAGAAATGGTTTGCCAGACTATGACTAACCTATCCGATAAGTTCAAAAGATTAGTGTCAGTTACTCTGCATACCGGAACTATGATAGGGTTCGAAGATAAACTAGTACAATCTCTAATTCGGTAGAATTGACGATATTGATTGACGGCGGGTACGCCATTGTTATGAGTAGGTAATTAACGACTGACTAACTGAGTAACCAAAGCATATAGGTCAAGCTTACTCCGAGCAACCACATATTGCCGCCTAGGTATAAAGATGCAAATAGGTTGCCATTTTTACACATAGGCAAGCGAGCTTCCTAACTTGTAAGGGCATGACTATGACATGTTATATAGTAATAATTGCAACGTATAACAAAATAGATGGGATAGCTAGTGTAAGAGCCATTACGGGGACAGTATTTGATAGCATCATAGTTATAAATACCAAAATAGTTTCAATATCAGTATGGAGGCGGGATGACCTATTTGTAATGATCAAGCCATGTATCATACGTATTTAGAATTAATTTAGTTATTAGTCGCTGATCATGTGTTGTTATCTCGTTTCAGGTCAAGCCCCAGAGGACGCGGAAATGGTTGGCGCTTCTAACTTGGCCTGGAACGAGAAGTTTTCTGATGATGTGGTTATTGGATAAATGGTTAACTGGTTACTTGGTTACTGGATAATTGGCTAATTGGTTACTGGATAAATGGTTATGTGGTTACTGGATAAATGGTTACTTGGTTACTGGATAATTGGCTAATTGGTTACTGGATAAATGGTTATGTGGTTACTGGATAAATGGTTAATTGGTTTCTTGGTTACTGGATAAATGGTTAATTGGTTTCTTGGTTACTGGATAAACTGTTATTTACTTGGCTATTGGTTAAATAGTTTATCGGTTACTTGTGAAACGTGTATATATACAATTAAATGACTTTACTATAATTAAAATGGAATGTTGTGAGCGGTATATTCAGGATACGTGTATTATTATGCTAGTCCTAATATACACGTTCAGAAGATGCATGGTGGCGTCCGATTTTGCGTCAATTACAAATTAGTACGTTAAAGGAAGTCCTCTGATTGCTAAAGAAAAGACAACCTTAAGCTTAACTTATCTGTAGCTTTCTACAACACAAAATCAATTATTTGGGATCTAAGATCAGTTCGGCAGGCATGCGCCCGGGAAAAGCATAAAGTCAGTGTTGTCGATTTTACAAAACCACAAAATGTACAGGATGCTAGAAAATGTATTTTATTCGTGAGTTATTTTAGCAAATTTATGCAAGGTTTTACCTAGTTAGTTCAGCCAATGACAAAGTTACTTAAAAATGATAAGTGGTAATTTCTGAGCCCCTTAAATTCTTACAAGAATGGAGATTTAATAAAATTTACAAAAAAAAATGTATTCCAAAATAATGGGAATAGTACTAAACTCATGCGAAGGCGTATGGAAGATACGAAGGCCATAAAATGGTATAGGTACTTATTAGTAACAAAGTTACAAGGTAGCTCTAATTTCTGCTTTCGAAGGGATGCAGAATAAGCGTAAAGACTATAGTGGCCGCACAGATAATGCGCTTGTGGATACATATAGCTTCGCTGAAAATAGATAATAATGTTTAATGTAACAATATTTCTTATGATAAAGATGAGATAGATGATTCTGAGAACTAGCTATCGCAAATGTATTTTCTTTGTCTCGTTTCAGGTCCAAGCGCTAGAAGACGCGAAAGTAGTGGGCGTGCTTAGTTTGGCCTGGAACGAGGTTACAAGGCTATTTGGTTACAAGGTTACAAGGCTATTTGGTTACAAGGTTACAAGGCTATTTGGTTACAAGGTTACAAGGATATTTGGTTACAAGGTTACAAGGATATTTGGTTACAAGGATATATGGTTACAAGGTTACAAGGATATTTGGTTACAAGGTTACAAGGATATTTGGCTACAAGGTTACAAGGATATTTGGCTACAAGGATATTTGGCTACAAGGTTACAAGGATATTTAGCTACAAGGTTACAAGGATATTTGGCTACAAGATTACAAGGATATTTGGCTACAAGGTTACAAGGATATTTGACTACAAGGTTATTTGCTTACAAGGTTTTTGTTTATATAGCTACTTTGATACAGGGATACTTTTGTAAAAAGAGTTAATTAGATTAATCAGTACTTGGATACATTGTTAGTCAAATAATGTTTACAGAAATAGATGTTTATATAAATATGTAGTTATTTACATGCAATGTTGATTGCATAAAAGTACACATAGCACAAATTGATAACATAATAATGCATAAACTGTAAAGATAATTGGATATAAGGCAATCTGGATCATACATTTGAATAGAAAATAGTTCCGTATTAATTAGTAATTTGTTAAGTGGGCCATTCTACTTTTCGTTGTACATAAGTTTTTGACACTTTTTCGTAAAATGCATATTTTAGAACACTTGGCCATTACTTTCATATGCTGATTTGTGATAGAGAAAGAGGCTTAATTAGGTTATCAATCCCGATAGCTTAGTTTAATAATAACAACTGTATATATCCTTAATCACAGTAACTCAGTGGTTCTTGATTGTCTCCCCATTTATATGAAAATAAGACATTTACCGCTGCGTTACCATCTTTTTTTTACATTAATCAATATTAATATATGAATTTTGGCTAACAAAATCCCATTATTGGTGCAGGTACAAATTAAAAATTCAATTTTATACACGAAATTCAATGTCTATCATACTTTTTTCTGGCAATAGATTAATGGTCACGAAAATAGAATGAGAGGTTAAAGTGATATAAAGTGTGTTCTAATGATAGTTTGCAGAACATTATATTGTGAATAAAACTGTTTTTGCGCTGAGAGTGTTACTGGTCGCCGAGTGTAAGGTTTTGGTTTCACCCGATTCGTGCCTGGGGACATGCACGTCATCAGGATGGTCGAGTGTAAGGTTTTATTACTTTTTGAAATAATTTTAACATTAAAGTAGCTGTATTGACGATTCCGGTGGTGTCATGGCGGACGGCGGTAAAACGGGGGTGGGGGATCTTGGCGCCTAGGGGCACTCTCTGCCTGGGAATGCTACCGAACGGACGTACCTACCTAGTATCGTTTAAGAGAACCAAAGCCAACTGGTTATAGTATAATTTGGATTTGTAATTATTTAAATATACGTGTTCAAACTACTCTTCGTGTTGGTTATTTCCGAGGTTGCTTACACAAGTTATTAATTATCTATGTAGGTAGCGTACTTACAAACAGAATAAAGTACGATATTGATGAATGTAATTATATGTAAGTAGGTACATTTTATAGGTGTAGGGAGCCAGTTTATTTGTAAAAATCACCTATAAATAAATAGTAAAATATAATTAGACGCTTAGTATAAAGGGTTATAGTATAAAGTACATACCTAAGTGGAATGAGACATTTCCTAAAGCAAAAGTGATAAACGATATGGTTCTTCTAAGTGCATCCGTGGGCGGCTTACGCAAATTATTAAAAATATGCGAGTCTTATGCCGAAACCCATGGTTTGAAGTACAATGCGACTAAAAGCCAGTATATGGTGTTTGAGGTTGGACGTGGCAGAACAGCTGAAGTGACACCCATTATACTTAATGGAGCAATCCTTGAAAGGGTGGAGTCATTTAAATATTTAGGGCACGTCGTCACGTCGGACCTCAAAGACGATAAAGATATAGAACGGGAGCGGAGGGCCCTGTCGGTCCGGGCCAATATGATAGCTCGTACGTTTGCACGCTCTACTAGGGAGGTGAAACTTACGTTATTTCGAGCTTACTGTACATCCCTGTACTCGTGCAGCTTGTGGCGTGATTACACGAAACGGGCCTACGGGGCCCTCCGCGTCCAGTTCAATAACGCGTTCCGGGTGATGATGGGGCTGCCGCGCTTCTGCAGCGCATCAGGGATGTTTGCAGAAGCTAGAGTAGATTGCTTTTATGCAACCATGCGCAAGAGGGCTGCATCCCTGGTGCGTCGGGTGCGTGCCAGCCCCAACACCATCCTGAGGATGATAGGGGACAGGTTGGACTGCCCCTACTTGCTTCACTGCAGGCGGTTACATACACCGTACTCAGTGAACGGAAAGAAAAATAAATAAATAATAATAATAATAAATAATAAATAAAATGAATAAATAATAATATTAATAATCATAAATTGTGCAATTGTGTTAGTTCATAATTAGTATAATTACTAACATCTTAGTTCATAGGTAAACTAACAAAAAATGGATCTCTTGTTATCTGATAAATAAATAAATTAAATTAAATTAAATTAAAATTAAATAAAAAAATAATAAAGAATCTACACCTAACAAAAATTAATGAAATCCCATCAAAAACATAAATGTGAAAGGCTGCCAAGTTCGATACTATGGGAATGCTTCGCCTATAAAAGAAGTGAGATCTAAATAAGTACCAAGTTCCATAAAAATACCTCAAATCATAAATAGTTATAGGATCAAGTGTGCATGATTTCCAGCAGTTTTTAAGGTACATTTTGAATAAGTATCACGTTACATAGAAATACCTAAAATTATAATAGTCAGAGAAACGCACACCGGTTTTTTTAGCTGTTTCCTGATAACATTTATTATTTTCAGTACTTTTTTATGATGTAACTTGGCAAGTTTTAATAGAAAATTATATACTTGACACATTGCAGTCCAAAGGTGTCGATTCACTGCATTGAAAAGGTGTGTGGTGTATGAAAACTTGCCAAGTAACATCATTAAAAAGTACTGAAAATAATAAATGTTATCAGGAAACTGCTAAAAAAACCGGTGTGCGTTTCTCTGACTATTATAATTTTAGGTATTTCTATGTGACGTGATACTTATTCAAAATGTACCTTAAAAACTGCTGGAAATCAAGTGTGCATTCCTATAACTATTTATGATTTGAGGTATTTTTATGGAACTTGGTACTTATTCAGATCTCACTTCTTTTATAGGCGAAGCATTCCCATAGTATCGAACTTGGCAGCCTTTCACATTTATGTTTTTGATGGGTAAGAATGACTCGAGTTCCCTCGGGGATCGGTATATATCAAACCCGTCCTCGCTAGCGCACCTGGCTTGACTAGGTCGACCGACCCGACCGCCTCTTTCAATCTGAGCCGCTTCTGTTCCTCTAATGGGCCCTTGTTGATAAGTTTAATTTAAACAAACATTCGACGTCTGTTTAATGAGCTATTATAGTCAAGTTTTAGTAAACTATTGCTTGTTATTTAAGCTTTTAATAGAAATGCTTTGTGTTTGATTTAATTTAGAGAATTAAGAAAATACTTATTTATCGTAAAGATGAATATTTAAATGAAATACTATTTATTAAAATATGACCAATTTAATCGTAGATCTATTCAATTGCTGAAAATAATTTTAGAACAGTTTTCTGTTTTACTCAATTTACTTGTTAGCTAGAGCAGCTAGTTCGTCTAGTTAAAATTAGAAAAAAAAAAATTGTGTATTATTGCGGAAACAAAAGAAGTAGGCGGCTCACTATAAATTGCATATACATCATTTGGCACTAATTTTCCTGAACAAAAACTTCTAGCTATGATATAATCTAATCCATTACATAATTTTCGGATCTTTCACCTCAGATTCCCCCGATTTAATTCGAAACATTGTGCGTGAAGAATTGCAGAGAGCAATAACCGAACAAACCACTATGCTGACTACATTTTTCATGACGAATATAAAGGATCTGTCGGAGAGAATAACTTACAAGCCAAGGACTAATGCATAATAAGCGAAACTAAACTCCCAACTCCTGTTGCAATAAATGCCAGATCATCACTTCTGTCTACTATTGATAAAGCGGAAACTTCGAAGACGCCGGACACCGCCGCCGCCGCCAGCGCGCACGTGCATTAGCCCAGCACCTTCACCAACCTGGAAACAACTTACGTAATGTGACGGGGTCGTGTACCTCGCGCACGGTGACGGGCACGGGCGGGTACAGGCGCAGCGCCTCCTTCACCACGGCCTCCAGGTACCGCAGCCGCGCCAGCGCCGCCGCCGTCAGCGCGCACGTGCCCGAGCCGAGCACCTCCACCAACCTGGACAGAAATCCCGATTATTTATAACAAAACCGCAGTAGACTATCAACTATGTCAGTATCTATATCCTGTATTGGATCGTTAGTCGTCTACAGGATATAATTAAAAAGAGTGCTTATCAAGAAATTTAAAAATGAGTGTGGGTAGTACTGATAGAGTAGGTGTAGTTACTCCTGGTGCAGCTTGTCCTGCGCGCGCGGGTGGCGCGCCAGCAGCAGCAGCGCGAAGCCGGCGCCGACGGCCGTGGTGTCGGAGCCGGCCATCACCAGCACCATCACCTCCTCGCGCAGCTCGCGCTCCGAGAACCCGCCGCCCGCCAGCATTAGCTCCAGGAAACTCTTGTGTCTCTCTCCATCCTCACCCGCACCCGAGCCCTCAACCGCGCCTGCCGAGCCTGCATGCAACACCGTTCTCATAGGTAAACGCGTATATTATAGCATAGTATTTCTTATTTATTGGTATAGTAAAATGTCAGACACAGAAAAATATTATTGTAAATTGCAACTCAGGGTATAGTTAGCTAGGCAGCCTGAATTAAGTGTGACAGAATCCGTATAGAGGACGTTTCTGAAACACTTTACTTACTTATATTATAATGATGATATATGACAGTAATAGGTGTACTTACTTGCTTACTATATACTTTGTGATCGTGATAACTTGATCAGTCAGAAAAGTTGTTTAAGTACTTACCTACCTTAATGTAGGTATGTAATGTAATGTAAAAACTCTTTATTGTACAAAAACCAGTCAAAACAATACAATAATAGGAAAACGTAAGTACAAAGGCGAACTTATCCCTTTAAGGGATCTCTTCCAGTTAACCTTTGAGTAGATGAGAGAAGAAGTGAAAAGAGGTAGACAAATGCGGCAACATGTACAACAAGGTACGAGAAAGGTAGATACTATAGATACATATATACAAAAGTTATAGGAAAAGTATATATATATTAAACCAGAGAGGAGTGAGGAGACAAACATAATAAAAACACAGAAAAGGAACATCTAAGACATATACAGAATAATACAATAGCAACATATCAATCAGAGTCAGGTAACCATAACTTCTTTAGCTTCTCCTTGAACGACGCGACCGACTGTGACTGTCTGAGCAAAACAGGTAACCTGTTCCAGAGTTTGACTGATCCCACAACAAACGACTTGCTGTAGCCACGATTTTTGTGAGGCGGGATGGCGAGTGACAGGTTCTCACTCGACCGCAGACGGTGGCCACTGCCTTCAGCCAAAAATTTAAATTTCTCCGAAAGGTACCAGGGAGGAGAAGGGGTAAAAAATAATGTTTGAAATTTATAAGATATTCCCGATTTATAAACATCTTACCTTCATTTTCTCCTGATATCATTTCCTTTCGCTTGTCCCGTATTATCTGCAAAAAAAAATACTTTTTTCAAACTTTCGAGGGTGTATTCTCATGTGTGGCGATGGTGGGGAGCGATGGGATGGGAATGATTACTATGAACTGATAAGATTATGTTTTACAATGTACCAATTCTAGGCGATCGGGATTCAGTTACTCGTATTAGTGCCATCTAGCATCGACAGTAAGAAAAGTATTTCTACTTGCCACTGAGTTTGATAGCGCTGGGTGTACGAGTCTCAATCTGAGTTTGTCCTAGTCATATACAAGATATCCCTATACTCCGCTTAGCGCATTATTTCTTTGAAACCTAAACTGCCAAAAAGAAGGGGTGCGGGAGGGGAACACGCAATGAGACAGGGAACGCGCGATTGTCCCGTGGGGCGTAAGAGAGAGTCAGACATTAATGGTTGCCATGGAGACGTACTAAGTTTACTGTCACTTCCAATAATTAGTGTCTTACTATAGAGTGGGAGTCGCCCGGCTATGCGGGGTCTTGGGTTAATTAGTCTATGCTGGCCCTAGTGCGTACCAAATTACATTTTTCTACGAATTCTACGAGTCGAGTTATTTTTATTATCAGCACAGTTTAGGGATCAGTTGCACGTAATGCACGTAATGAGTTAGTGTGACCTCGTCGATGAAGCGGTGTATCTGGCGGCGGTAGCGCACGAAGCGGTGGTGCGGCGGCAGCGAGCGGAACACCGCGTCGGGGTACAGCCAGGGCGCGCACATGCGGCGCGACAGGATGCGCTGTGCGCCCGCGAACGCGCGCAGGAACGGGTGCGGCGCCCCGCCCTGCGACCGCAGCTCCACGCCCAGCGACGTCTCTGAAACATAACCTTAGTTTGTCAAGGACTCTCAAAGTTAGCAATATTTTTGGTATAATGTATGGTGTGGTGTGGTGAGGGGTGTGACTGGTGTAAGTAGTGTATGGTAGTTGTAGTTACCGCAAACGGCGTCGAAGGTGTAGGCGCTGAGCGTGTCCCATAGCGAGAAGGCGGGGGCGCCGGCGCGCGCGGCGAGCTGCGCGGCGGCGGCGGCGGCGTGTCGCTCGAACACGCCGACGAACGACGACACGCGCCGCACGCCGAACACCGGCGCCAGCAGCTTGCGCCGCGGCCGCCAGATATCCACTAGGAACACAATTATAACAGAGACAAACGAATCCGCTTACAAGTACTTATTGCTATTTAAAGTTTGCAGAAACATGCACTATGCAGCAATACTTTGAGAAAATATTTACAAACTAATCTAATTTTACTGGCAAAGGATCATACAATTACAGTTACTTAAAATGAAATGATGATGCACATCATGTTTACTGTGTGGCTAAGCGATAAATAAACATATTGCATAGGTACGCGCGTCACCGTGACACGGTGACCCGAACATCGCGAATTAAATTCAAGTAACATTCGTTTCAGCCCTCATTTACATTTTTCTTTCGTGTTCAAGACATAAATGTTATTCATTTCTAGATACTAAGTCAATTGAAGAAGAGGTATACAGGACGATCAATACAAATGGGTCAGTACGGAGAAGGCAGATACTATGAGAGATAGCGAAATCTGTTCTTAGGAACCATGGCGTAGATTAAAATAATAATGACATTCAAACTTTTTTTTAAACTCTCATACATAACTGGAAATCGAACCTGGTCAATTTATACCTAACATTGTTTACAGAGACTTCGATCAGGTTCGATCCCCGGTTATGTATGAAAGATTTAAAAACATGAATGCCATTATTAGTAAATCTAAAATCGAAGCCATGGTTCCTAATAACAGATGTCGCTATCTTTCATAGTTTCTGACTTCTCCCTACTGACCCATTTGGATTGATCATCCTGTATAGTGTTATTGAATGAATGAATGCTGGATGAGGCAGGTACCTGGTGCGAAGATGCTGCCGTTGCCGATGAGCGTGCGCAGGAAGCGCATGGTGGCGTCGTCCTTGTCTAGGCAGCGGCGCGCCACCACGCCGGCCGCCGCCGCGTCAGCCACCACTGCTCAATGCATACAAGCGTCACGTCACTTCTACGCTCTAATCTAGTTACTACTGTTAGCCAGGTTTTGGAACATCGCCGAGATGACAGCTCACCTGTCATCGGACCGAACTGTCAAGAGAGATTCCCGCGCCATCTTTAGCTTCGCTCTAACGTATACTTAACTTATAAATAAGTCGAATATCCAAGACTCGGTGATTTTACTGTTAATACTACATAATTTCTCTCCGTCTTACACAACGGTGCTACCGCATTTTACACCTCATCAGCGCCTCCTTCAGGACAACAATTGAAACAAAGAAAAGCAGCTATTGATTTACAGGATTTTTTTAATTAAGGCGGAGCAAGGCAAGACAAAAGAACCACTGCAATGTTAAGGACGACTTGACCTACCTACTGATGACTAATGTAATTTAAACCTTGTTTTCAATCGTACAGTTCCTGTTAAAGTACGAATGCATAGATAGGTAATATATACAACGTACCCACGTAGAGCCGGTTGAGCATCCAGGCGGTGGACAGCCCGCCCTGCTGCAGCGCCACGCGCCCCAGCACCTGCAACGACTTCATCCGATCTGGAAAGTCACAAAGTCATATTCCAATATACCGACAGCTGGCACTCAATATTCGGGATGTGGGTTCGCTTGACTGTAAAAACGTCCGGAGAGTAATAGAAAAACGTTTAGGGCCTGTTTCACAATGTCCAAGTAAAGTTCTGAATAAGCTACTTGCCACTTATCTGACGAATAAAGTCATCCTTGGCGTTTCACAATCTTCTAATAAGCTTAACTGGTAGATAAAGTGCTTAGTTTTGTAGGTACTTTATCTGGCAGTTAATTTATTTGTTAACTAGCTGTGCCCGCGTGGAATTCGGTTTTGTCAGTGAGCGGCTAATTCACCCCTAATTTCTCTCCCTGCCCCTGGAGGCGGAACTTGAAGGTCTTGAAGTAAAGTTGACAGATGGATACGCTAGAGGACAGTACCCCAGATAAAATATTTTACAATTACCACTAAATAAAACTACACTCCAAAATCAATAGTTTTTTCGTCCTTATTAAAAAATTTGACATGATTTAAACGACATAGAATAGTAGGTGTGTATCGGACGATACAGTACCACTTTTGTATTTATACGTCCTTGACTGTACCTATTCATATCATGTCCATGGCAAATATCATTCAAATCGATCCTCCAGTCAAATCAGTCTAAGAATGAAAAGGTAAGAACAGGCGCGGTTGCAGCCTAAAATTGGTGGGGGGGGGAACTATGAAATTGGGGGGGTCACTAATGCAGAAATTATTTTTGAGGGGGTCAATAATGAATTTTTCTATTTGACGTGTACGATTTAGGAGGGTCATGTCCCATGTAACCCCCCCCCACCCTCCTAAGTGGCTTATTCATGTCACAACGTATTAATTTCAGCGCCATCTGTTAGTTAAGCAGGGTACTCGTTAGTCTTAGGACATATTTGGAAAAAAGTTTGCACCTCCTTAGTAAGTAGCGCCATAAGGTTCAGGTGCAAAATTAACTCAATCGAGTGTAGTTGCCAACCCCCTTTTAAAGGTTGAATTTTTGTAGCCTACCTATACCTGGACAGGGATTTTCTTGACAATTGGAATTAGTATTCCTTAAGGGGTGACTTCTGGGATAACAATGCAAAAAAAAACCGGCCAAGAGCATGTCGGGCCATGTTCAGTGTAGGGTTCCGTAATTGCCGCCCTGTTAAAAAACATCCGTTCAAAAGGTTTTATTAAGGGTTTCCGTCATTTTACTATCCGCACATGCGTCCTTTCACTATGCGTTTTTTACGGACAACTCAAAAACAGCTGAACCGATTTTATTCAATATAGATTTTATTGAAAGTACCTTTCAGGCTTCACTTCCATATTTTTTTTCAAACTTTTTGGACCTTCGGTTCAAAAGTAAAATGGGGGGGCGCCCTTTTTTGAGACCCTCGAGACCCATACTATCTCTATACTTACCAAATTTCATCTAAATCAGTTCAGCGGTAAAAAAATCCTCATACCAACTTCCAACCCCTTTTTCACCCCCACAAGGGTTTGAAAACTATCCTATGACGTTTCTCGGGACTCAAATTATCTCTATACTAATTTCTATCTAAATCGTTTCAGCGGTTAAAAATTCTCCATAAAAACTTTCAACCCCCTTTTCACCCCCACCAGGGTTGATTTTTGGCATTAAAACTATCCATTGTTCTTTCTCGGGACCCGAACTATCTCTATACTAAATTTCATCAAAATCCGTACAGCCGTATTCACGTGATGCGCGTTCAAATAAACAGACAAACAGATAAACAGACTTCTAAAAATTGTTGGAACGTGTTCTGTTATCGATTCTAAGTATCCCCAGCCACCTTTTTTTCGATTATCTTCCATGTACAGACTTTCGACCCTCTTGAGCTTTATTATATGTATAGAAGAAGATAGAAGATGTATAGAAGATTAGCTATCCAATACTTTACTTGGACATTGTGAAACAGGCCCTTAATGTTCTAAAATGTTAAGTTATAAAATAATGTTGAGAATGTTAAATGTTAATCGGATGCACCCGGTCGCGATGGATCTCAAAAAGTACACTGAAACTGAAATGAATTCTAAATTATTGGGGCAATGCGTCTTTTTCTTACTAGACGCACGCGCCGCACGAGGCTTTAAACGTGTTAGGTGCATTGCACCGAACATCTTGGCGGGGGCAAACAATGAGATGAGATGAATTACTAAGATAAATGATACAAGATGATCAACAATATTTTTATATCTATGTAACTAATTTCAATTTTGTTCCATTCGGCGTCGAACTAGGTCCGTGGGGCCCTTGCGCTTTGAGTCTTTTGGAGATCTATCGAAGAGACTCAGAGACGCAACGGGGGACCGGAGAGCTGGCATTTACCTCGCTCAGTGTATTAGTCTCGGGGTTCAGCGGGGTAACGCAGCCAGCATCTCTGGTACCATGCCACAGGGGTCTTTTTAGGGTTCCGTAGCCAAAATGGCAAAAACGGAACCCTTGTAGTTTCGTCATGTCCGTCTGTCCGTCCGTCCGTCCGTATGTCACAGCCATTTTACTCGGAAACTATACGATGTATCTGAATAAAATTTACACTGATCATAAGGTGTATTTTGTATGCCGCTACTTAGTTATGTAGTTAAATTGCAGAAAAAAGATTTTTAGGGGGGGCGGCATACATGTAACTAAATAAAAATAAAAATTCACTAAATATCAACCTTTTGTACATCAGACGATAGGTCTTTAAAAATAACATCGAGGTTTCTTTGAACATTTTGTGATTAAGTGAATAGTTTCAGAAATAATCGCTTCGAAAGTCAAAAAAATTGTGTGTGTGTCCCCCTTGCAACTTTTGAACCGTAACTTCAAAAAATATGAAAAAAAATTGAGAAGATGCGCCTTATCACATACTTTCTACCAAAATTATTTTGAACATTATCGGTTTAGTAATTTTTAGTTATCTCCAAAAAACCTGTTCCAAAGGCATCAGATATACGACCTTTTGGTATTAGTTGGTTTGGTGGTGTTTGGTTTTTTTTTGGTTCATATTCCATTGAATGATGGATTGAATGATGGGAGATGGGCCGATCAAGTGAAGGATTCGTCGTCTGCGCAATTCTACACGGTCGTAAGAGACGCGCTGGACAGAAACCGGTGGAGGCAGATCATCCGCTCCAGATGCAACCCTGATGCTGACCACGATCCTCAGAAATGAGGGAACGACCTAAGAGAGAGATTATTAAAGAGAAGAATATAAAAAATTTCCTGGAGAGACAAAGTTTCAAACGTTGAAGTTCTGAATAGAATGAACAAGAAACTTGAACTTTTGACCACCGTAAAAACAAGGAAAACCTCATATTTTGGACATATCTAGAGACACGACAAGTATAACAAGATTAGGGATACGACAAATAGTCAGTGTGGCCCTCCCAGCATTTTTGTCTTCCTTTCACAGTACACAAGATCTTGCTAACCGAATCTTTTGCCCAACAGCTGGCAACGAGTGCTCTACCACGTTGATCGAGGCCAAAGACATCTGGGTAGAGTCATGTCCCGGTGACCAGCTTCCGGTTTCCCCTAACTCACAAAGACAATGGGACGAGCCGCTCTGTAAGTCAACTTTAAAAGAACTCATGGACACGGCCCAGAGTTCGACAGAGCAAGCTCGTCTACTGGCAGTTACAGAGCCGGAAGCTGGCTACTAGCTTCACGCGTTGCCGTCACCTAATATCGGCACTCTTTTAGACAAGTCCACCCTAACACTAGCCACTTGTCTGCGTCTGGGCACCAAAACCAACGAACCCCACAGGTGCCGTTGTGGCGCCACGGTTGACGAGCTGGGCCACCATGGCTTGTCCTGCCAGCGAAGCGCAGGCCGCATCTCCCGCCACGCCTCTTTGAACGATGTTACCCGAAGGGCGCTTGCTTCCGTTAGCGTGCCGGCCATCCTTGAGCCGAACGGTATCGTGCGCGACGACGGCAAGCGACCCGATGGGATGACACTCGTTCCTTGGAGACTGGGGAGGACGCTTGTGTGGGATGCCACCTGCGTTGACACGCTTGCACCGTCCCACTTACAGGCGACCTCCTCCAAAGCGGGAGCTGCAGCTACAACTGCGGAACAACACAAACGGCGCAAATATTCCGTTCTCGGCGAGGGCTACATATTTGCGCCGTTTGGTTTTGAGACCCTAGGACCGTGGGGGCCCAGTGCGAAATCTCGGTACAAGGAGATTTCTAAGCGCCTCATCGATGCTTCACGCAACCAGAGGGCTGGCAGCTTCTTTGGACAGAGGATAAGCCTGGCCATCCAAAGAGGCAACGCTGTCAGCCTTCTGGGAACCATGACCCACGAAGGCGACCTGGGGAGCATTTATTATTTGTAAGTTTATTTTAGTTTTATATTTAAGTTTATTGTAAGTTTATTTTAGATTTACATTTAAGTTTCTTGTAAGTTTATTTAGTTTTATACCTAAGTTTCTTTTTGTGTACCTAAATAAAACATTTGAAATTAAAAAAAAAAACGAAAAGTATAACATAATCCTTAACATCTTGGAAGGGAAAATCGACGGTAAAAGGAGCAGAGGAAGGAGAAAGTTAACCTGGATAGACATCATTAAAAGCTGGTCCAATATTAATGACACCGCCAGTCTGTCTAGACTGGCACAAGATAGAACCAAGTTCCGGAAGATGGTCGCCGACATCCGATGAGGATATATATGGCACAAGAAGAAGAAGAATGTATTGTTGTTTCTGACGTAATTATAAATTTTTAAACAATGTATGTCTGAACACTGGCGAGCAGCTTCTGTCCACTTGTTTCAGTTCAATGTTTTCATGTTTATCAGTCTTATAAGGAGAATGGGTCTCTCTTATAGGAAAACGGTCGAAAAAGTGTCCAGCGGTAAGCAGTAAACAATAGATTTAAATATCTCCGGGTGGCGCTAGGTATAGTTGAGCGTATGAAATGAACTTTATATAGTAAGTGCCTAAAAATGTTAATATTCAAAAACATTTCCCTTCCTTCGTTTAGCCCCCTATACTCGTATAGTCCGGCTCGAACTTTTAAAATCCGATCCCATCCGGAAGAAAGCATAAACTTTGGACGCATGTAACTTAGGTAAAATATAAATATACAAAAAAAATATTGAAACTGGTCGTCCAGTAGCCCAGCCCTCCTTACATTTGTGTCCCAATTTGCTGTCTTTCATATTTTTTTTATAAAAACGATTGCAATTACGAAAAAACTTCCCATAACTGGGTAAATGTTATTTTAATTGGTTGTTTACATTTACAGGAATTCCCAGATGACGAGTTTCCTCCGGCCAAACGTAAGTGTCTCTGATACTGATGATGTGATGATTCATTAAGGTAAAAAAGCAAAAGCAGCACTTGTGCAATCATAAGTAAACCGTATCTCACAGCAATAAAGTTGTTTTATGAATAGCACGTGAATGGTCTTAACTGTGTCGTCGACCGTTAATTAGTACTCTCGGATATGATGGACGAATATACGTAATAGCTCCTTAATTTGAGAATAGGCAAATAGGCATATGCATAAGTAACAGTTCCTGCTGCACACGTACAGGCATAATTTGGTGTATTTAAGACATTCACTGCCAAGAACCCGCCTCGTGGGCGCTCGTAAACTTTGCTCAGATGCCGGACAACTCGCTGGGCGGGTTGTTTTGTACGTAGCTATGGACGCCCGGTTTCTGAAGTAGGACGTCATTTTTCGTCTGGCAGTTAATGTGTTAAATAAGAGATAGGAAAGAGATAAAGATAACAGGTATGTATATTTACACAAGAAATGTCTATTTCCATGCCGAAAATAACCTTATAGCGATGCGATGGGGATTCTTTTGAAATGGGAAACTACAAATAGTTCCGACAATTATCTAGATGTTCCTAATAATAAGTAAATCATTTGAAGCTGTTTTTTGGTCTTCTTTGTTAAGTACCTCTCTTTTAGTTCTAAGCCAGGAAGAGTTTAATAAAACACGCTTCGCGTCAGTGACGCTGCATGCCATGCATGCTTCACGCCGCTGGCCGTACCGCATGGCATACGCCGGGCTACATCGCAAGGAACAGCACATTGTGTTTTTGTAAAAAATGGCGGGAACGGCTGCAAAGTTTGTTCAAATATAGAAAAAATATCCGTGTCTTTACAGTAATAAACTCACGGAATATAACTGTAAGGTATGAATGAGGTGTCAAATGAAATAATAAAGTGGTCTACAATTAATGTTTATTTCTATATATGGACTAG
Source organism: Pammene aurita (assembly GCA_947086415.1). Taxonomy (NCBI): domain Eukaryota; kingdom Metazoa; phylum Arthropoda; class Insecta; order Lepidoptera; family Tortricidae; genus Pammene; species Pammene aurita. The sequence goes on from OX352297.1 coordinate 191,963, forward strand.
CCTTTTCCCGCGGCTTCGCCCGCGTACTTTAAGTACTCAAAAAGGATACGATACCCATGTTGATTTTCAGACTTTATGACCATATTCGCCCCTTTTAGGGGTTGAATTTTCAAAAAACCTAAAACACGTGTTTACTCTTTTATCGTTAGGAATACTCCTGTGAAGTTTCGAATAAAATAATCTAACAAATCTTGATTCGCCATACAAATTTTGTACCCCCATTTTACCCCCTTAGGGGGTGAATTTTGAAAAATCCTTTCTTAGTGCACCCTTAGACCTTATAAGGAACCTACGTGCCAAATTTGGAATCTCTAGAACCAGCGGTTTGGGCTGTGCGTTGATATATCAGTCAGTCAGTTTCTTCTTTTATATATTTATAGAAATGAACCCACAGAAATGTGGAAGTATCCAATATAAACGGCGTGTTCGGCGACTTCGAAGATAACGCCAAAATAACGACTTTACCGTGGACAGTAGGACTTATTTCATAAGTCCGTCGACTAGTTGGTACATTATTACCCTCACTTACCCTAGATTGTAATGTTATGTCATGTCATGTGATGATTGCCTTTGTTAATGTTGTCTAATGTAATTCTGCTGGGGCATAGCATAATGCTACTTATTAAGAGGTGTACTTATATATCATATAATGTCGTTGACGTTCAAGGGCTTAGGGCCGCCTGGCTTGTATAAGAAATCTCATTAAACATATTGGTCAGCACATCACAGATTTCATTCTACCTCAATGCAGCACATCAAAAAATAACCTACAAATAACGAATTTAATCTCACTTATTTATTACGAATTTAATACCTATTTCCAATAAACTTGGAAATTCAGGATCTCAACTTCACTATCCTCAAATTAGATAGGGTTTCTTTTTTTCACTACGACTTTTTGGTCGAGCCCAGCCAGTTGGTTGAATACGCTAAAGGCCCATCAGCCTCCATACTAAAAAAAACGGTAGTTTTCTTTTCACCTCAGCAGCTAGAACAAGCGTACTTCCCTGCGAATACACAGTGACGAAAGTCGCACTTTCGTCACTCCAGGGAGTGAGACAAAGTAGTTTTTTAATTTAGTGAAGGCCATGAACTGACACTTCATATTTCGGTTCGGGGTCTATTACACATTCGAAATACATATTTTAAACCTTTCATATGTTCTCACTACTGAGATGAAAAGTTGTATGTGTCACACGAGAGCAAAGTTATTTTACATCTCGTGTTTTTGAGTCCCTCGCTACGCTCAAGATTCTTAGAATCACTCGCTTCGCTCGTGATTCAATTATAGTAACTTTCGCTTACTCGGGACTCAAAATCAACACTCGCAAGAAAAACCAACTTTCCTCTCTTGTTGCACAAATAACTATTCCAGCGAATGGAAATTGTTTACTAGCTCCATCTATAATAGCATTGGGATTCCTTTTGATTCCCTACCCACCACTGGAGGATGCTTGGTGTACCCCACGGGCGGCCTAAACCATCACAAGGCCCCGGGCGGGCCTTGTAAAAATCTGCTCTGCGAGGCTCTTGTACAAATTTGATCGGGTTGTTGCGAGGCCCCGGGTGACTGCACCGTTCGCCACCCCCTAAGACCGCCTCTGGATCAGGGTGTACCTCATATGAACTCGTGAACGGCTAGCCGTAGCATGCGATAGTTGAATTACAAGCAGACGTTGGCTCACTATAATACCCATCAAACGGCCACGTCACGTCACGTCACAAAAATTTCACGAAATACTAGAATATGTATGAGATGTACCTTCATCAGTGCCGACCAGCATGCAGGCGTGGCCCACGAGGGGGTGGCTCGGCACGCCGGAGGGCACGGCCTCGTGCAGCGCGTAGATGGCGCGCCGGCTCCGGCGGTACACCAGCGCCGCCAGCACCAGCAGCACCGCCACCAGCTGCCACAGCATCCCGCGCTCCGGACCCCTTCCACGGATCACACTCGCGTCCGCACGGTTAGAGTCACTCTTCAGGTCAATGACGAGTAGCTCTCTAGAAAGATCGGCAGAAATATTCAAATATTGTTTAACCAAATCACTCATAATATGCGATATCGTGACTTATTGTATTAATCATCAAAATCAGAATGCTGTCTTTATTTGTGTTATTTTTTGCTCAGTGTTGTAATTTATGCATGTGCGTTACAACGAACTTCGGTTTCATGAATATTCATAGATGCGCTGACCTCTGTGACCGTCAGCGAGGCTGCAGCTGAAGCGCAGCAAGCGTCATTCGTCACTCTCCCATGTACTAAAATGCAGATCGATTAAATGTCAACTCAGTTTAAGGTATTAGGCCAAGCAAATAAGATCCCACCAAAAACATAAATGTAAAAAAGGAGAGCCAAGTTCAATACAAAAATTATGCTTGGCTGTGGGCTTCGCCGCAAAAAGAATGGAGATCTAAATGAGTAAGTTCTATGCAAAATCCAAATATGTATTTATAGGAATAAAATAACATTATGAACAAGTATTAAACTCTATTTCTTTGCTTTATTGGATACCTATAACAATTGCTGTTATTTAAAAATGTGAGATTTTAAAGTAGATTAGATTTGACTTGGCCTTGGCTTGGGTTTTTTCTTTTAGTCTGAACTGTATTAAGTCAATACAATATTAATTTTGTACTAAGCAAAAACGTTTACAAACGAAAGGACCCCGCAGAAAACATAGGGAAAAAGTGGTTTCAGTCAAATCTCACGAAAGTTTAGTACGATGTAGATTCGAGTCTTCTGATTATTTTTTTATAAGGGCACAACTAGCTCAGAAGTATACTTTCAGAAATAATCAAGTATATTTGTTTCATACAAAACATATGTAACTATGTAAGTTACCAATTTTTCGTAAATTCTTTCTCTTTGCTTTTGCATAATATAAATAACTAACAAAATGCGATTTCAACGTGACAGAATAGTAGTTTATGTAACTGTTACGTAATAAGGGTCCTTAAAACATGAGTGTGGTTTTATGAAACGAACCGCAGGCGAGTTTCATAATAAGATCACACGAGTGTTTTAAGGCCTAATTACGTACAGTTGCATACGCTGCTTTATCTACACTCATATTATTTATTCTAAATGCCTTATTCGGAAACCATAGAATGGCCGCCATCGCACCGCCACCATGGCCAACTCTCGTGTGCCGGCGGTCGCGCGGGCGCGTGTCGGGCTGTCGGCTCGACGTCGGGAGGGTGCAGGTGTACATTATGTTATCAAAACTCATAGCACATCAATAATTGAGCATGAAAAGTTAAAATTACGTTACTGCCACAGATAAAAAGCTTATCATAGTAAAATCGGTCGAGGTAATGCTAGCCATTGCCTACCGTTTTCGAACACGTTTTAGAGAACTTACAATATGAGTGTAGATAAACGTTATTAAGATCATATTTAACGCCAGTAAGTGTCAGTGTGGGACATTTCAAAGTTTCGATTTTAAGAAACCCGTCACAGAAAAATAATATAATCTTGATTATTTCTGACAGTGTACTTGTGAGGGAGTTGGGCCCTTATAAAAAAATAATAAGGAGACCTGAATCTACATCATACTAAAATTTCATACGATTTGACTGAAACCACTTTTTCCCCATGTTTGCTGCGGGGTCCTTTCAATTTTATAATTGAAAGAAATATGGAAAAATTCGGACCGGTGTTCCGAAAGGTCGCAAGTTCGAATCTTGCTCGTCGCGGTGAATTTTTCATTTTTTATATCCATACTAATATTATAAATGGGAAAGTGTATGTGTGTGTTTGTTTGTTTGTTTGTTTGTTTGTCCGTCTTTCACGGCAAAACGGCACGACGAATTGACGTGATTTTTTAAGTAGAGATAGTTGAAGGGATGGAGAGTGACATAGGCTACTTTTTGTCTCTTTCTAACCCCCCACTTCCCTAAAATGGGGGGTGGAAGTTTGTATGGAGCATTACGCAATTTTTAAGGTAGAAAGATAAAAATTTGTATGCGGACTATTTGTGTGCGGTTTATTCTGTTCCGAGTTCTCTTCTGTATTTTAAATCAGGAAAGGGGAACCGTGTTACCCCGAATTTAACGCGAGCGAAGCCGCGGGCAAAAGCTAGGCAAGTATAAAATTTTCAATACAATGTGTTTCCTTTGTATCTCGGATTGTTAATGTTTTCGCAATTTCATTGACATGTCATAATGTTCAATTGTTTGGTTGAGTTAATATACAGATTGGGAATTCAATCAATAACTACTGAACCTATTTTACTTAACACACATGTGCATCAATTTGTAATTGGTTCTCAGAGTAAAAAATAATTAAATGTAGGTTTACACAATTAGAAGGCATTAAAAGCAATTTCTGATAAGGTCAGTCCTGTTTTGGCTAAGCTTATTAATATATCTGTGAGTTCTGGGAGGTTTCCTGACGGCCTTAAACAGGCCATAATCCGTCCAATCTATAAAAAACCGGCCAAGAGCGTGTCGGGCCACGCTCAGTGTAGGGTTCCGTAGTTTTCCGTCCGTCACAGTAAGTGTCCCCACTTAAGAGTTAAAATAACACCGCCATGTAGGATATGATTAGGGTTGCCAGACGTACTATAATATATAGTATTGTACTATATTCTGCTTCTGTGTACTTTACGATATACGAACTGCATAAAGTACCCTAAAATACTATATTTTAAACTTAAATTCAAATATCACAAGTTGACGTTAAAATTACATAATTTTTTCCGCACGCATCCTTAAAAAAAGTGACAGTGACATGTGACATGACACATTCATTATGCAGTCTGTGGACTCTGTCCATTCCATCCGTTGTTTCGACGTTTGTTTTGGCGCTCGCAAAAAGTTGTTGAATTCGTGATGTAATTAACAATTTGTAATAGGTCGTGTTTTGTATCCCGTATAAGAACATTTGATATAACCTGGCTATTGCATAGCGCAGACATGGAAAGTGACTTGAGTGATAATGACAAAGAAAGTGTATCTAAGCCGTCGACGCCTAAACCACCAAGTGCAAAAGCGTCTTCAAAAATACAAACCAGGAAGGGAAAAAGATTTCCCTTGGTTACAAGAAAATAAAAACAACCAATATTCTGCGAAATGCATAACATGTGGAGTTTCATTTATGATTGAGGGTAATGCAGTTACAATTTTAGATGTTTTTACATTAATGACAGATTTAAAAAGAAATTTGACTAAAAGGCAAACTGATCGATTTTATGGATTTATAACCATGAAAAAAAATGATAAATTGGAACAATCTTACCCAGATGAAGAAATAAAAAACAAGATTTTAAGAAATTTTATGCTGTTCATAAATAAGGCAATAAACTATTTGGAACAATGGTTCGATTTTGACACCAATAATTGGTTGTCCCCCTTATATTTGATGATATTCTTAATTGTTAATATATCAAACACATTAAATATTACAGAAAAGCTGAATATGGGTGATTTATATAACGAAATAAATTTACTAAATGATGTACGAGAATCAATGATATCAGATATTCAAGTTATGTCAACTGCAGACAAATGGAAAACAATTCTTAGGAAAGAAGTTACTTCCTTTAAAAACTTATTTAAAATTGTATCCATGCTGTTATCTGTGCCCGCCAGCTCTGCATTCACAGAAAGAGTGTTTTCTGTCATGAATGCAAAGTGGCGAGATGACAGAAATAAAGCGTCTCTGAAATTAATAAAAAATGAGCTGCTTATTTATTTCAATTTAACTGCGCCATGCCTAGAAGCAATTAATATATTTAAAAATGATAAATTCTTATAATCTCAAACTGAAAATATCAAAAAATATGTAAGTAATAAGGACCAATAAAGAAGTACTTTATTTTTTCTGGGTGTACTTTATTTTTTGATTCTTTACACCGCCAAATACTATATATTGAAAAAATAAATCTGGCAACCCTAGATATGATATGAGCGTTCCACGTACAGCGACATCTATCGGCAAATTAAGTAAACTATTGCGCGCGAGCTTAAAGTATGGAAGATGAAAGCACGTCATTTCATTGTGATTTTGTAGAAATTACAGGTACAATAAACACCTGCTTATACGGTTAAATTACAAACTTAGTTCAGAAATGATTTTGTAATTTTTTTTCAAAAACTCTTCAAGTTCATTCAATTCCTATTAAGTTCAAAATAATTTTTCTAGAAAGTTTTTATAAAGTTCTACTTTTGAGATTTTTTTCATATTTTTAAAACTTATGGTTCAAAAGTTAGAGGGGGGGGGGACACATTTTTTTTTACTTCTGGAGCGAATATTTCCGAAAATATTTACATTATCAAAAAATGATTTTAGTAAACCCCTATTCATTTTTAAATACCTATCCAACAATATATCACACGTTATTGTTGAAATGAAAAAAAATCACTCCCCACTTTACGTCTATACGTAACGTCACGTCACGTCGTGTAACGTCTAAGGGAGGTACCCTAATAAAACATTTTTTTCCACATTTTATTTTACCACTTTGTCGGCGTGATTGATATACATATTAGTACCAAATTTCAGCTTTTTAGTGCTAACGGTCACTGAGATTATCCGCGGACGGACGGACGGATGGGCAGACATGGCGAAACTATAAGGGTTCCTAGTTGACTACGGAACCCTAAAAAGGATCTCCTAAACTTTGTACTAATTATAGACCCATAGCCAGCATCCTTTCTAGTGTAGATAAAGTCATACAGAAATGCATTGTACAGCAACTTAGTAATTACCTTAGTAAAAACCATAGATATAAAATGGCGCTTGTCGCTAAAAGATAAACGAAGTGCGCAAAAGAGAAACCAATACGTATATGAACATTCCACGAGTGCAAAAGAGACACACGAACATTTTGAAGGAGTGACAGCTTTTGAATTTGGGTAGTTAGCTTACGTACCCACGTCGTGACAGCTCATATTTTAGCGTGAAAAATATAAAACAATCGTGAATAAAATAACTTGGGATGAAAAAGGAGAAACATGGTGTCGTGTTATGTTCCAGATTGGACTATTACTCATAGGAAAACCCAAGTAATTACTCATTTCACAGGTTTACATGATATTCCGATCGATGTGTTTGAAACGTGTTGTCAAATTAGCAAAATAAATCGTGAAAGTATTAACTAGATACAATTAATTATTAGTGTTTCGTATACTGTGTGCTAATATTTTATCATAATAGTTAATATTCATGATTGTTTTGTGTAAAAACCGAAACATTTATTCTACGCTAGGGATTGACAAAACGTTTTAGGGACTTATATCGATAACTGTTCGATATGAAAATTATAATTATTGCTTCAAAAAAATCCAATGAATAAATTAATCTTATATTCACATTACGTCATTAAGGTTCTTATTATATCCGGTTTTAAACGGGTTTTTTTATTATTAAAGATTTTTTTACCTTGCAGTACTTGTATTATTTCATTCAAATATGGCGCTCAACACATTTAGCGGAATTCGCTGCCATAGTCAAAAAGCAGCCGAAAACGGAAATCGGGCTGATTATTGTATATGGTCTCCATACAAAAATTCAGCTCCCGTAAAGAAATTTTCCACTTTTATGCTGCGGCTGATTTTTATTTATGATAGCTGGATTCCGCTCAAGTGTGTGCCTCGCCTAAAAGCGACTAGTCAAACGATTAGAACGGGATAGAAATATAGTTGGAATGAGAGGTAAGCTGTCAAAATGGTCGTGCGATCAATCGAATGCGCATTCGACCGGCGACTTGAAATTCCGTTTTCCGTTATATGAAATATTTGAAATTATTTTAGGGAATAGTCTTGTTTATTTCATATTTTTAATTTAATAATAAATAATTTTGTTTATTTACATTTTTTTTTAATACTAAAGAGTATAATTTGCTTAGAAAAAACATACTAGTTATTAACTAATTAGGTAATGTAATAATATTAGTCGAAAATGTGCGTGAAATTAAATGTCAAGTTGGTAGTGGGAATGTCAACTGACGTCACAGTTGACTACTTTGACTAGTCGCTTACGTCTGTAGAGGCCTTTAGAACGTATCGATAAGAAAGTCAAATACCGATAGATAATTAACCAGTTGTATTTGGCATCACTATTTTACGCTCACATAGACAATTTAGACACAGACATGGATTTAATTTTTTTGCCACACTTTTGATCGTTGACAAGCATTCTTTGTCATCCCATTTCTCTGGTAAAAACACAATTATAAATAAATGTCAACATGGATTCCAAAAGGGTAAAAGTACTGCCACGCTTTTAGCTAGATTCACTGACGAGATTAATGCCTGCTTGGCTAATAAAAAAGTAGTGGTGGCAGTGTTTTTCGATTTTAGCAAGGCGTTTGACACCTTAGAGACCAACACGCTATTACAGGCCATGAGTGAGTGTGGGATGGGGGAGCCGCTGAATAAATGGGTTCCGCGACTACTTCACCGGGCGCTCATATCGTGTACGAGTGGGCACAGAGTTCAGCGACGAGCGGCGGGTGTCGTGTGGCGTACCGCAGGGCTCTTGTACTGGACCCGTAAGTTATTTAATGCACGTGAACAGCCTTTGCGGTGTCCTCAAGCACTGCTCGGCGCACATGTTCGCAGACGATCTGTGCATACTGTGCGCCGGCGGTGCGGGCGAGCTGCCTGACACCTGCCGCTTGGTGCAGCAAGATGTCGATGCTGTAGCCCGTTGGTCACATGACAATGGTATAGTGCTTAATGTTAATAAAACTCATCTATTGATAATAATAATAATAATAAAAATAAAAAAAAAAAAAAAAAAAACAACAACAACCGCTGACAATGACAGACGTCTTGTAATCAAATTTTGCTAAAAATATATTTTTATACGTGTTATTTTGCCTAAACTTGGTCAAATTTAATTTAAAGTGATCCCTAATATAACCCCAAGATGTGGAATACCAACATACTCGAGTTGAAATGCAATTACGGATCACGAACGTACAAAACACAGCACGTTGACAGCTTGTGCTCAAACCTGATCTAGGCGAAACACGTATATGGTTGCATAGCATGATAACGAGAAGTCGGACAAAAGCGGAATCCACCAACGCACGCCCACCATCCGCGCCCGCCTCGTCAGTCTCCTCGCCATCGTTGTCGGGCGATAAGTACGCTACTGCGCCCGACACCAGCGAGTCGAGCGACGAGTGCGGGCCGCCGCCGCCGCCGCCACGACCACCTGCGCGACGGGGACGGCCACCGCTGCCGGCACGCTTGGGGCTTGCGGGACATCCTGCCCCGCCCAGGGCCCCCGCTGCCGGTGGTATAGTGCGTCGCATGCAATGGACTTCATCCATTAATGAGAACGTCATGCGCGCCTATTATGGGGCTACAGAGGGGGGAACTAATCTGTGCGCGTATCGTGACCGGATACTTCCTCTGTTTCAGCTCCTTGAACCAACCATCAACGTGACTGCGCAACGACTATCGGATCAGGTCCGAGTCATCCAGCGGGATAAACGGTTGGATGACTCGACACTTGATCGGCTCCGCCTGGAGGCTCTCTCTGCTCACGCGGCCTCCATCTCGACGCGGGATCCGCCCGCCACGTCGCCGGATCCGATGCCCGCACCCGACCTGGCATCGGGGGCGCCGCGGGTTGATTCCAGTGTCGATGAGGAGGAGATCGCGAATCAGAGTGTGAGTAGTACAGCCAATGAGCAACTGAGGAGGACTTTGGAAGAGGTAATTACGCAGTATCGCTCCACAAACATCCCTAGGCCACGATTACCACGCTTACCTATGAATAGACGCAATCTAGCGCTAATGGGAGCCCTAAATGATTTGCTAGATCCATTCCTGCGGACTAGTAAAGACTTAGATGATACGCACTCGATCATGTACTGCGGGGCCATCGCGGCGTGCCGTGTTGCTCGAGTCAAGTTTCCGGACGCTGAACGTGCACCTAGGACCGCCGGGGGTATCCCCGCATGGCAGGTGCGGATCGAGCGTCGTATCAACTCATTTAGGACTCTCATTGCAAAGCTGATCTGCTTCAGGGGGGGCAATAACCGCCCCCGAGTAATGCGCTTTGTGCACCAGGCGTTCGCGGGGACGGATATCGAGCCCCGCGACTACATGCCCAATGTCATAGAGCGCATCGACTTTCTGAAGCAGAAAGTTTATGCATGGGCAAGCCGTATTCGCCGTTACAGAGAGCGTGTGGACCGATTCAAGCAGAATCGTCTTTTCCAAAGTGACCAAAGGAAGGTATACCGAAGGTGGGAGGAAACTGACCCCCGTGTGTCCGATATGCGACTGCCGGATGCTACTGCCATGACTGATTTCTGGCGTAGCATCTGGTCGGCGCCCGTTGAACACACGGAGGGCGAGTGGATGAGTGTTGTTGAACGTGGGTGTGAGTCCATCGAACCAATGGGGGCTATCACCATCAGCCCCGCCGACGTAAGTTGTGCAATCCGTACGGCCCAGAACTGGAAAAGTCCTGGCCCGGATGGGTTGCACAACTTCTGGCTAAAATGGTTTCGATGCTCGCACTCGCGGCTGGCAACACAATTTCAACAAGCCCTTGAACTTGGCTCCCTCCCGCCTTCCTTAACAACTGGTGTAACCTTCCTGCTCTATAAGTCCGGTAGTACCACGGAAGCGAAGAACTACCGACCCATCACGTGCTTGCCTACGCTCTACAAGCTTCTTACATCCATTTTGAGAGCAAAAATAAACGCGCACATGGTCGCAAACAACATTTTGGTCTCCGCTCAAAATGGATGTAGGGTTGGGTCCCGTGGTACTAAAGAGCTCCTCCTCATAGACATGACCATTTGCCAAAGAGTCCGGCGGAACAGAGGGGCCCTCTCGTCCGCTTGGATTGACTACAAGAAGGCCTATGATTCGGTGCCTCATTCATGGCTGAAGAGGATCTTGGAGCTGTATAAAATTGATGCAGCTTTAAGATCCTTCCTTGGCGCGTGTATGAGGCAGTGGACCACAGTCCTTCGTCAACCAGGAGGCGGGGATGACACCCCTGGCCCGCAGGACTTTATAAGGATTGAGCGAGGAATATTTCAGGGCGACAGTCTGAGTCCCCTGTGGTTCTGCCTAGCTCTAAATCCGCTCAGCAATCTGCTGAAGGATTCGGGGCTAGGTTGCCGGCTTCGGAGAGAGGGTGAAGTCATATCTCACCTTCTGTACATGGACGATCTCAAATTATTTGCACCAAATAACCGAGACTTGTTGGAACTACTGAAGACCACTGAAGTGTTCAGTAGTTCCATCAAGATGGAGTTTGGTGTTGATAAATGTGCAGTTATGCATGTACAGCGGGGGAAAGTAGTAAATTCAACAAATCTACAGCTTTCTGAGACAATGACGTTCAGATCTATCTCTGAATCAGAAACCTACAAATACCTTGGTATGTCACAGTCTTTGGGCATTGAGGATGTGGGTATTAAACAGGCGTTGAAGGAGCGCTTCTTCGGTCGGCTGACAAAAGTACTTAATAGTCTTCTGTCAGGTGGCAACAAGGTGCGTGCCTTCAATGCCTGGGTGATGCCCCTACTCACATACTCCTTTGGCATACTAAGGTGGACACAGACCGAGCTGGATGCCCTGGATCGGAGAGTCCGTCTATTGCTCACCACACACCGTATGCTTCACCCGCGCTCGTCTGTTATGAGATTGTACATCCCACGGAAGTGTGGAGGTCGGGGCTTTTTAAACGCCAAAAATCTCCACAACCGTGAGGTGTACAATCTCAGGAATTATTTCCTTAACAACGAGTGTGAGATGCATCGTGATGTGGTGGCAGTAGATAAGGGTCTCACGCCGCTCTCCTTGGCAAACGAGAACTGGCGCAAACCTGTGGTGCTAAGCACCGAGGATCGCAGGGCGGTATGGAAGAGCAAGGAGCTACACGGGCGGTTCTACAGGGCCCTCACGGGACCCGACGTAGACCTGCTCGCGTCGGTGACCTGGTTACGATTCGGGGACCTCTTTGGAGAAACCGAAGGTTTTGCCTGTGCAATTGCGGACGAAGTTATCATGACGAATAACTACCGGAGATATATCCTGAAGGACGGTACGGTCGACATTTGTCGGGCATGCCGCCGTCCCGGAGAGTCACTCAGGCATATCATCTCCGGTTGTTCTCATCTTGCTAACGGCGAGTACTTGCACAGACATAACCTCGTAGCCAGGATTATACACCAACAGCTTGCTCTCCTATATGGTCTTGTGGACCACGAAGTGCCGTACTACAAGTACACACCTACACCAGTTCTCGAAAATGGTCGTGCCACGCTCTATTGGGATCGATCTATTATCACGGACAGGACTATTGTAGCCAATAAGCCTGATATCGTGGTAATAGATCGACCGCAACGCCGGGCCATGCTCGTCGACATCACCGTCCCATGTGACGGGAACCTCGTGAAGGCCGAGAAGGACAAGTCCAGCAAGTACCTAGACTTGGCTCACGAGGTAACCGCCATGTGGGAGGTTGATTCGGCGATCATTGTACCGATAGTTGTTTCTGCGAACGGTCTCATAGCGAAGAGTCTAGACCAACATCTAGAGAGACTTTCGCTACGGGGTTGTGGTTGGATCAAGGGTCAGATTCAGAAGGCGGTTATCCTGGACACGGCGCGCATAGTCCGAAGGTTCCTCTCTCTGCGGCCCTGACCACCGGCTGCCTGGGCCTTGCTCCGTTGCCGGGGGCACCCTAGGTTAGGTTTTTTATAATGTTTTTATTGTTTTTGTATGTTTTAGATGTATTTTTATATTTTACTTTTGTAAAAATATTATAAAATGACCTAGCCTAAGAAAAAAGAATAATAAAGAGAATAATAATAATAATAATTTAAGCCCGCAGGGCAGCTTGTGGCGAGCTGTCGGGGAATGACGACCCCGCGGACCCGAGTGCTCCAGAGAGTCGGTCAGGGTCTCCGTCTCCGGCGTGTCTTCGTCGGTCGGAGTGGACTCCAAGGGGACCCGCAGGACTCTCGGCTCTGGCTCGCCTTAATTGGCCGTCCAGAGAGGAGCCGTCAGAGCTATATGCTCGCAGGGTGGAAGTGAAATATGCATAAGTCGCGAGTTGGTACAGTGGCTGGGCTTCCTACAGTCACTGGCAGAAAGCGGTGTACACCTCTCCACACCCTGAGCCGCTCACACCGATGTTGCTCCTGGTCGTTTTTGCAACGGCAGTTTCAGGGGCCCATCTAGTTGGCGGCGAGTCACCGCCTGCCTCGATAACATGTTATAAAATTGTTATGGCAGGTGTCCGGACCTCTTTACAATAGCCTGATCTTTGACCAGCCAAACTTCAATACCATAGCCCTTTACTCTGTCCATTTTATTTACAATATCCACAACGCCTGCTGGAACCTATTACGGGTATCTATTAATGTACCCCTGAATGGGTTGTAGCAGGTCTATAACATAGCAAATTTCTCCAAGGGGCCTCTGCATGTTGGATCTGTATCCCCACGCAAGCCTATCAAAAGACCGGGATATAAAGGCCCGTGATTCTCAAAGGAGATACAAATAATAATAATAATAATAATAAATACTCTTTATTGCACACCTCATACAGTTACAAGCACAAATTTTACAATTAGATAAATTTAGGTAGAGGTAACAACAGGCGGTCTTATCGCTAATGAGCGATTTCTTCCAGACAACCTTAATAATTAGATCTCCCTACTTAGATGTTTCTAATCCGCCACTTCCCATCATAACCCATGACTTTTCTTGTTTGCACAATGATAAATTAGATTGCCACTGTCTCTCGAGTTAACTGTGTAACGTATTTAGGTCTTAAAGTAGATGAGCACTTTTCTTGGACTCAGCATGTAGATTTTATTTATAGCAAGCTCAAAGTATTATTAGGAATATTTTATTATCTGAGATTTAAAGTTCCTTTGCATATACTTAAGCATATATATGTATGTATCCTTAGTTGAATCAATAATTGGTTATGCGCTTGACTGTTACGGATTAACAACTAATACTAATTTAAACAAATTAGAATGTATGCAAATTAGATTTCTCAAACTTCTAGTTAGTAATAAAACGAAAGAAAAGAATAAAAATGGCTATAGAAAGTTATTCAAAATTTGTAATATTCTTCCGGTTAGCCTTAAGGATAAATATTTAATGTTATATAAGAACCATGGCAATCAAGAGCACACCCTGCTACTTCGTAACGATATTTGTGTTACAGTGTTACCAGGTCGGTGCCTACGGGCAAGTTTGTCGTACCCAGAGTCGCGAATTACTATGGTGATAGGTGTCTTCACAAACGTTTACCCTATATACTTAACATCAGCCTGCCCGCTGATATCAGGCAGGAAGTCAATAAAGTTAAGTTCGGAAAAAAGCTGCGTACTTACCTTGTAAATTGCATAGGTTAATTTTTCATAAGCTTAATGTATAGATGTTACCTTTAGATAAATAAGAGTAGAGACTGCACGATCCCACAGTCAAACCGTGAAAACTGTTTTGTGGGATCCTTTATTTGTGTAAGCTGTATCTTTTTCAAGTTAATAAATAAATAATAATAATAATAAATAATAAAATATCGATTGCTTCAGAACTGGAGCTAATTAGGACACTGGCGTATTTGAGAAATAAACCTAAGTTAAGCTCAGGAATATACGATTGAAATTACCGGAAATAAAAAAAACAGGGTGTATAAATAGTTTTCTGGCTGGGTATGTTTTAGAAATTTGCGCTTAAATTTACTACAACTCATATTTATGGAAAACTAGCTTTTGCCCGCGGCTTCGCTCGCGTAAAATTCGGGGTAACACGGTTCCCCTTTCCTGATTTAAAACACAGAAGAGAACTCGGAACAGAATATTATTTTAATACGCTACTGTAGACGATATTATTTGTCTTTATACTAGCTTATGCACGATTTTTTTGTTAGTCACAAATAGTCCGCATACCAATTTTTAGCTTTCTACCTTGAAAATTGCGGAATGCTCCATCCCCTCAGCTGTGGGAGATTAATAATGGCCGCTCCGCTTCGTCTGTGGCAGCCTGCGGGGTCTGCCCCACAGACAGGGTTTCCAGGTCCAAATGCAGGTGGAAAATTACGATTAATTCCGTTCTTTACAATGTTACAGTCCATAATTTGTATTTTTTCTGCTTTTTATTAAATTATCTAAGTGTAGCTTGAAATTACGACCATAAAACTAGCATGAAATAACTGTACAGGTGGGTTCATTATAAGGGTACTGAAAGTTATCTCTTATTTTCGATAATAATTAAAAAATAAATAAATAAATAAATAAATAAATAAATAAATAAATAAATAAATAAATAAATAAATATTGTCTTCGGTTGCCGCGATAGTTATTCATGAAATAAAACAATTAAAAACGGATTTTATCGCGTGTATTGAGTTTAAATTACATCCCGACGTTTCAAACACTTTACAGCGTTCGTGGTCAACGGGTCGACCCGTTTAAAAATTTAAAAATGCAATTATGAAGCCCTTTTTGGAAAGCGCATATTATTTGAAAACAATTTGACGAATATCATGCCATAAGCAGGCTGCATTCAAAATACTTTGTATCTCTTTCTAATAAGTAAATTTGTAAACAAGTTGAAAATAATAATAAATCTTAGGAAAAGGTAATTTAAATTCCTTTTCCATTAATACCACAAACAAATATAACATTATTTCGACAACGGAATATTCAGTAATGAAATGAATATGCTTTATGAATATGATTAAAATGAAATAATAATTTATTAGAAACTCCTTAATGCCTGTAGTGTGTACAATGTCTCTAAGTGGTTCACGCTTATGTATCACTTCATATTATTAAAATGTTTATAATTACTATTTCTTCTCGTGAACCATTATTGTCGTTAAAAATAATTATGGTTAAATGTCAATTAATACCAAGTGCGTTTGGATATACATAAAAGTGTAAAGTTTTCAAGTTAACGTGATCGTTCACGCCACAGCTAAGTAACAGCTTACTGGTATTAACTTGGATTTAGTATAAATAAATTTCAGAGGTATGAACCAAGGTGATTAAATAAAGTGTGTAAAGAAAAGAAAGTATGATTTACAATAATTAATAAATGGCCTGTATAGCTTTGTCTAAGTACAAGTTATATCCCGTACATATTTCGTCTTAATAAACGGTACTATAAAGTTCATAGAAATTACCTTTTATACTTATATAAGTCTCGGTGTGGTAACTGACCGAAGTATTTCTTTACTTCCTTACTGTATTCAACCCAATAAATAAAGTTGATGATTAAATCACAATAGTTAAGTTAAATGGGTACATTGACTATTCAGATGTCTGTTTATATACAAAATAAAGTAACAAAATAAGAACAAGAAAGAGCCTAATCGAGATTTGTTAATCTCGTGTGTGTCGTCGGCATATTACCACGCATATAATCCCATGTGTGTATTCTGTTTTATCGAGGTATATGATCATAAATAATATAATCACTTATAATGTCAATTGATCTCTATTTTTTGCCTGATAAAGGTTTAGATGGCAATTGACAAAGTAAAGGATATTACCGATTTTAATTACAGAGGAAGTCGATGGAAAATCGACGTGACATGATGAGTTGACGATCTATTATAATTGTGTCCACTAATGACTAATGAGCAAAAATTGCTTAGAAATTTACGAACTGAGCCCTTTTTACACAATATCAAAAGAAAGGAGAGTTATTATTTAATCATAGAGTGAGAAGAATACGCCAATGATAGTCAAAACGCGTATAAATGCCAATGATAGTCAAACGCGAATAAATAAAACTGAAGTTGCCTGAATATAATAACTAGTATGTCGATAATCGTTATAACATTTATTTTAGATAGTTACTTTAAACGTTAATTCAAGCAATACCTGTATTTAACAGGTAGAGACCGCGCGTACTAGAATTCATAATACCGTTTGATTATGTTTCGATATGTAGAGTCACACGTAGAGTCGATATGTAGAGTCACGTGTAGAGTCGATATGTAGAGACACATGTAGAGTCGATATGTAGAGACACATGTAGAGTCGACATGTAGAGTCACATGTAGAGTCGATATGTAGAGTCAGATGTAGAGTCGACATGTAGAGTCGACATGTAGAGTCGATATGTAGAGTCACATGTAGAGTCGATATGTAGTTACGTATAGTATCGAAATATAAAGTCACGTATAGTATCGAAATATAAAGTCACGTAAAGTGTTAAAATATAAAGTCACGTATAGTGTCAAAATATAAAGTGACATTTGGAGTCGATGTAGACAACGTGTAGAGACGAAAAATTACATGTAGAGTCAAATGCAGAATAAAAACTTATGATTCTTATGTAAAGCCAAATGTTTGAGGTGACACGTATGAAGTGGACTACGCATATGGTGGGGTTAATGCAACAAACGTGAATGGACATGTCAGACCTTTTTTCAGGCCTACCTAAATAGATCTATTTACGTATATAACCTACTTATGTGAAGCACGTGAATGAACGTGCAGGACTTTTATTCAAACCTACCTTAATAATCTAGTACCTATGAAACGCACGTGGATGAACGTGCGGTTCTTTGAATCAAACCTACTTGAATGTATCAAGTACCTGCGCAACGCACGTGAATATGTCGAAACTCTCATTCAGTTTTACCGTAATATAATACCTAGCAATATTTTAGGAAAGTAATCAATAAACTTTGAATATCATACGATTATGAGAATGAACGATATACATCATCATATATTTAAGAGCTTGGCTCTTGTACGTGTACGTAAAACACCAATACTTTTATCTGTAGTCATGTAAAGTATATACAACTCAAATGAAATAAATCACAGATAATCATATCAAATAGGACGTCAAAAAAAGTGGTTTAGTGGTCTCTGATTACATTTACTATTTTATTATTAAAGCTCATCAATTATCATTGTAATATTTTGTATGTATGCCTAACAAATATCAGACGTTAATTCAATCGTTTATGCAGTTTGAGAATTTTAATTTAATGAAGTGCAATACCTATTTCTATGAATTACCTACCTACATTTAACCTAATAGTAAACGTTGACGACATTTAACATGAAAGCTGGGTAACAGGCAAATCCCTTTTACTAAATGGCTGAATGCATCTCGGAAAAGTCCGTTGTTTGAATCTTTTTGAATTTATTATACTGAGCTAAACGTACAGTTAGTTAAAAGAATATAATAACTATAATAAACATAAAAAGAGAAATTAGAGGAATTAAACTTCATATTTAATATTATCCGTACAGTTAGTTAAAATAATATAGTAACAATAATAAACATAAGAAGAATAAATAAAGGAATGAAACATTATAGTTAATATTATTCGTTATCATGTTATGTCCTGAGGTCAGTGGCAAAAGGGCAAAATTAGGTTTGTTATATTCATGTATACAGTTTTAACTTTCTGCGACTACTGCAGGGTGCAAATTGAGGTTCGTAAGGGACTTGCATAATAAAAACTTTGCAAAACCACATACTTATTACTGCTTATTTACATTAGTTAAATATTGGTGAAACTGGTTCAGTAATTATTTTATTTTTCAATTCATTGGTTAAGGCCCTGATTTCTCTAGTAAAAATAGGATAATGACGACACTATGTTTAGCTTGCTTTCATCGCTACTAAACTAGTTATTTATTATTATAATATAAGTATTTCACATATACATATAAGTTCATAGTACCAGACCACTAAGACTGATTTATTATCACATTGGATAATGTTAGGAATCCAGCAATACGAGATCATTTTAAATAATTAATTGAAAATATATCAAAGTTCATAGTACCAGACCACTAAGACTGATTTATTATCACATTGGATAATGTTACGAATCCAGCAATACAAGATCATTTTAATCAATTAATTGAAACATCGATACAAATATGATAGTTAAATTATGATTAATAAACTTGTACAAAAAAATATCTTAGTGCGGCTAAATAATCGTGACAAAGTAAGATTAACGCAACATAAATTGCCTATATGTTTTAAAAATCAAAGTCAATAATATACTTACAAAAGAATAAGTTTGCGTTACATTAGCATTGCCTTATTGTACTTTTAGACAATTATCGGTAGATAACATTAAAACGTATATCACTATACTAACTAGGTAACTTACCACAGTGGAACACTTTGAAGTACAACTTAACGGTAGATAACATTAAAACGTATATCACTATACTTATTAGATAACTAACCACAGTAGAACACTTCGAAGTTCAACTTAAAATTAATGAAACCAAATTAAAATAAATTAAAACAACTCCGCGCCTGAAAAAAAAATATTTTAATCCAAAATGTTACTCTTTTCTTAACGCGTCAAGTTGTATATTTATTAGCAAACGTTAATCAAACAAAAGTTACTTATTTCATAATATAATCATTTATTTCTTGCAATACTTATTAGATAGGTAATAATATTTGATTCTTAAACTTATACTTTTAAAACGTAAATAAACGATTACGTAATTGTCATTATAATATTTAGGTAATCAGTGTAATCACACATGTTGAAATGTGTATATGTTGAAAATAATAAGACTAAATTATTCACGTTTCTAAAGAAAGTGTTACAAGTTTCAGACTGATGACCCAGGAGCGTCCAGGTGAAAGGGCCAGGGTTTGGTATTTCTTTACCACCCAGGAGTGCCCAGGTGAGGGGGTCGGGGTGTAGAACACTTCCGACCCAGGAGCGCCAAAGTGAGATGGCTAGGGTTATGATATTCTTCTTCTTCAAGAAAGGCATCATCTTCACCTACATCTTCTCTGACGCTACGCTCTCGAAAGAATGATAATGGTCGTCACGGCATGTGTAGTGGTGTGGTTCAGAACGCCACGCCACTCTGCACGACTCTCCGCTGTCGTTATGTATTCAACTACGTTGTGAGTGTTAATAAAATTGGTCTGAATCAATCATGTGGTTATACATGTGGTGTTGTGCGATATTCATGTGAAAGTGATAAGTATTATGTTATTTGTATGTATTTTATGTTATAAAGTTTCCTTCTTATTTGAATTTTAAAATGCATTAAACAGTCTAATAATATTTTATTCAATAACGTAAACAATAATTGCGCTTACAAATTAACTACTGGTTTGATCTTTGCTGCTATATAGAAATGTATCAAACTTAATCACTATTGTTATTATTTAACCTTGATGATGAAGTCATCTTAATTAAATATCATGTAAAATAACTATTGGTTTGATCTTTGCTGTATTGATATATCAAACTCTATCATTATTCAATCATTTTAACGACTGTGTTACACTTTATTGGTATTACTTAAGCTTGATGATGAAGTCATGGTAATTAAATATTATGAAGAAGAATTATTATTTTGACCTTTGCTGTATTGATATATCAAACTCCATTACTATTCAATAATTTTAACTTATGATATATCTTATCCGTGATACTCAAACTTGATGATAAAGTCCTAATAATTAAATATTATGAAGTCGATAAGCAATATATTATGAAGTTAAGAAGTCGATAGAATAATCATTTATTTCCTTTGTTGTTTGCACTGAATGAAATAAACTTGTACTACTTTTACAATGAGCACTTATGTACAAAGGCCAACTTAATCATAAAGATAATGAGTAATCAACTCTTTGTGAAGTTCTATACTTTATTATCGATGATAGTTCATTTTACATTGTATAATCATTTATAATAATATACTACAATGATGTGAAACTGATAGTCAAGGGTTAACATGACCATGAGTAACATAAAAACATTATTTCATTAACTTATTACAAGAGAAAATGTATTAAATCCGATGTGTTAAGATTCAAAACTCTAATTATGTTATTGATATGAGTATTTAAACAGTTTGTATTCATTACCTTTTATGGTCAGAATTGATCTGTAAATTATCTTATTTGAGCTATTATTATTGTGTTTCTTATCGATCGTTCTATACTTTATTATCGATGATAATTCATTTTACATTGTATAGTCTTTATAATAATATACTACAATGATGTGAAACTGATAGTCAAGTGTTGACATGTTCATGAGTAATATAAAAACATTATTTCATTAACTTATTACAAGAGAAAATGTATTAAATTCGATGTGTTAAGATCCAAAACTCTAATTATGTTATTAATATGGGTATTTAAACAGTTTGTATTCATTACCTTTTTATTGTCAGAACTGATCTGTAAATTATTTTATTTGAGCTATTGTTTCATTAAGTTTTGGCGAAGGGTCTCGCCTCGAATAGGATGGCCGAGCTGTAAGCACTATTATTGATAAATACTTTAACTTGTAAGGATAACTACTTTTTATTTAGCATCATTTTAAAAGACTGTCAATTGACTATTCCTTGTTGCTCGTTCCCGCCATTTTGATGTTATAAAATGACGGGTATACAGCTGCGGCCGCCATTCGGATCTTGACCAGATTGTTGTAAAGACGTCTTGAAAATATTATTGTCATATAGTGTAATTTATTCATATTTAAACCTTGTAACAAACGAATACAAGTGTAAATACTGGTAAAGTACTAGTTTATTTTATAATCCTAGTAATATCCCCTACAGATATTACTCAAAAAACACACTCAAACATAATAATAACAAAAGTTTACATATATTTCCCCAGATTTCCAAAGGTTTCACCATAAAAATCGACAATTTTAACTTAAACACACATAATAACTCTAACTAACACTAACACTAGTGACTGTTTTTGACTGACGAAATTTAACGTATTTTTCCACCGTTGAACATTCAAATGTTCGCTTGCTAGCTGTCTTGCTTCGTTCACTCCACGATGAAATAAGTTAGAGTGAGGTAAACATACGTTTCACTGATAGATAACAACAAGTCTAAACGCAAATGAAGCGAACCTGGCAGGTCGAGCCACAGATTAACCGCCATTTTTATGACTGCCTGAGATGCGCTCCCACAGCTGAGGGGGTAAACTTCCACCCCCCATTTTAGGGAAGAGGGGGGTTAGAAAGAGACAAAAAGTAGCCTATGTCACTCTCCATCCCTTCAACTATCTTCACTCAAAAAATCACGTCAATTCGTCGCCCCGTTTT
The DNA here is from genome assembly GCA_947086415.1 of Pammene aurita. Taxonomy (NCBI): domain Eukaryota; kingdom Metazoa; phylum Arthropoda; class Insecta; order Lepidoptera; family Tortricidae; genus Pammene; species Pammene aurita. The sequence goes on from OX352297.1 coordinate 214,005, forward strand.
GCCGTGAAAGACGGACAAACAAACACACACATACACTTTTACATTTATAATATTAGTATGGATATGCAACTTAGAAGCAATTAGTAAAAAACCGTTTGTAAATTCATGCTAAATATAGTCTTTCAAAATGACTGAATTTGAAAATTGAAATGTCTATACAACGTGAAATTGTATAGGTTTTTCACCAGGAGTCATCTGTTTCAAATACATGTGGTATGGAAGTCAAAATATGAGTTTTTCAATTACATGAGACATTTTCCCGGTTTATAACTTTTGATTTCGGCTGTACCGCTGAACCGAATTAGAAGTTAAGTTACTCATTCGACGCAGAATTTAACCCTCTTTAATATTGATATACATGACATTTTCCGTCGGACGTACTGTTTTCGAGCTACAAGCAAAAACCTGACAAAGAGAAAAAAAAACCGGCCAAGTGCGAGTCGGACTCGCGCACCGAGGGTTCCGTACAAACCTATAACAAGCAAAAGTTGCAGTATGTTAATTACTAATTTCAATTTAATACCTCTACGCGTGTACGAGAAAAACGGTAGTAAGTTTAAAATTTAAAAATATATTTTTTGTATGATTTTACTAAAAATGTCTACTTTTCGTAATTTTTCCTTTGTTTGTGCTATATATAGTTACTTCGTGCCAAGTTTCAAGTTTCTGAGTTTACGGGAAGTACCCTTTAGGTTTTGAGTTTCTTGCGAGTACTCAGTTTCAAAATATGCGACTTAAATTGCTATTTCTTCTGATTGCGTTGACATAAAAGTTTGGTTTTGCTACATCTGAAAGGTCCTATAGCCCTGAGTATTTGATATGAATTTCAATTTAATACCTCCACGCATGTACGAGGAAAAAGGTAGTAAGTTTAAAATTTAAAAAAATATTTTTTGTTTGATTTTACTAAAATGTCTACTTTTCGTAATTTTTCCTTTGTTTGTGATATATGAAGTTTCTTCGTGCCAAGTTTCGAGTTTCTATGTTTACGGGAAGTACCCTTTAGGTTTTGAGTTTCTTGCGAGTACTCGGTTTCAAAATATGCGACTTAAATTGCTATTTCTTTTGATTACGTTGACATAAAAGTTTGGTTTTGCTACATCTGAAAGGTCCTATAGCCCTGAGTATTTGACATGAATTTAAATTTAATACCTCCACGCGTTTACGAGGAAAAAGGTAGTAAGTTTAAAATTTAAAAAAATATTTTTTTGTATGATTTTACTAAAAATGACTACTTTTTGTAGTTTTTCCATTGTCTATGCTATATGACGTTGCTTCGTGCAAAATTTCAAGTTTCTGAGTTCACGGGAAGTAGCCCGTAGGTTTTGCGAGTGCCGATAAACTCTAAAATTTGCAGCATAAAAGACTGTATCTTTTGATTTCGTTGGCTTTTAAGTTTGATTTTTTCACAGCTCTAAGGGACAATAGACCTGAGTATTTGATATAAATTTCAGCTTAATACCTCCACGTGTTCCTGAGAAAAATGATCCTGATAGACAGACAGACAGACAGACGGACAACAAAGTGATCCTAAAAGGGTTCCGTTTTTAGGGTTCCGTACCTCGAAAGGAAAAAACGGAACCCTTATAGGATCACTTTGTTGTCCGTCTGTCTGTCTGTCTGTCTGTCTGTCTGTCTGTCTGTCTGTCAAGACCATTTTTCTCAGGAACGCGTGGAGGTATCAAGCTGAAATTTATGTTAAATACTCAGGTCTATTGTCCCTTGAATCTGTGAAAAAATCTAACTTAAAAGCCAACGCAATCAAAAGATACAGTCGTTTATGCTGCAAATGTTAGAGTTTTTCGGCACTTGCAAAACCTACGGGGTACTCGTACTTCCCGTGAACTCAGAAACTTGAAATTTGGCACGAAGCAACGTCATATAGCATAGACAATGGAAAAATTACAAAAAGTTGACATTTTTAGTAAAATCATACAAAAATTTTTTTTTTTAATTTAAAATTATTACCTTTTTCCTCGTAAACACGTGGAGGTATTAAATTTAAATTCATGTCAAATACTCAGCGCTATAAGACCTTTCAAATGTAGCAAAACCAAACTTTTATGTCAACGCAATCAAAAGAAATTGCAATTTAAGTCGCTTATTTTAAAACTGAGTACTCGCAAGAAACTCAAAGCCTAAAGGGTACTTCCCGTAAACTCAGAAACTTGAAACTTGGCACGAAAAAACTTCATATATCACAGACAAAGGAAAAATTACGAAAAGTAGACATTTTTAGTAAAATCATAAAAAAAATATTTATTGAAATTTTAAATATACTACCTTTTTCCTCGTAAACGCGTGGAGGTATTAAATTGAAATTCATTTTGAATACTCAAGGCTATAGGACCTTTCCGATGTAGCAAAACCAAACTTTTGTCTGAACGCAATCAAAAGAAATAACAATTTAAGTCGCATATTTTGAAACTGAGTACTCGCAAGAAACTCAAAACCTAAAGGGTACTTCCCGTAAACTCAGAAACTTGAAACTTGGCACGAAGAAACTTCATATAGCACAGACAAAGGAAAAATTACGAAAAGTAGATATTTTTAGTAAAATCATACAAAAAATATTTTTTGAAATTTTAAACTTACTACCTTTTTCCTCGTAAACGCGTAGAGGTATTAAGTTGAAATAAGTAATAAACATACTACAACTTTTGCTTGTTATAGGTTTGTACGGAACCCCCAGTGCGCGAGTCCGACTCGCACTAGGCCGGTTTTTTTCCTTTCGAGGTACGGAACCCTAAAAATTCGTTAAAAACTTATGCACACCTCTTGGGATTGGGCAAACTCACATTACATGCATTTAGGACCACATGAAGGTATTAAAACGATTTCCAGCCTGCTGGGAATTAATTCTTCGAAAAAATCTAATTTGCTTGGCCTATCTCTGTTTCTCAAAAGAATAAAAAGTAAGCCGCCTACGATCACTTCACATTGCCGGTCCGAAGGCAGAGCGACTGAAGCGACAGATAAATTGGTATTAGACATTGCAATTTCTCGGGCCCAATATGTTGGATAGAGAGGTGTGATTCCAATTAGGGCACTTAGAAAGTCGAAGAAAAAGTGGGCAGAGGCAGGGTACACGACGGATTGGGCCCGACAAGTTGCAATATTTAATACCGGTTTTAACTTTTGACAATCACGTTCAAGTATGTTACCTTTGATAATTAAACCAACCGGATGCGAGACGCGCACTAATTTCTGCCAATTTCGGCCCGGGGGACGAGGAAACGCACACAAATACTGTTAACACTAATGCATTTTCCATTGACGTCGTCGCATAAAATATGCTCACACAAGTATAAAAACAGACACAGACAACCTGTCCGTGAACGAGATAATGTCATCTTTAAGTAAACGTACACAGTGCGAGGAACGCGTCGATAATAATATACTTAAGTATCGATATTTGTGACGTTTTCAAGTCAAAGGTACATCATTGTCGGTTGTTAATAGAGTTAATTTCTAAATGATTTTTTTATGGTAACGCCTTATTGACAACCGATAATGATGTACCTTTGACTTGAAAATGTCACATTTTATCGTAGATTTATTTATCGTATGCCTACATGTCACTGGATATAGATAGGCATTTCTTCCCTAGGGTAGTGGGAAAGCAGATGATGAAGAAAATCCAGTGAGTGCTGCGAGGTCCAGGTAGGACAGTAGAGCTGCCAAGTTTGTAACTCTTTTAGTACCACCCAAGGATTACGTGTAGGGTTGTCTAAGGTGTTTCCTACGGAAGCAGAGAAACATTGATCGTAGGTTAATTATATATTTTTGTTTCTTTACCAAGTATAAGGTTTAGCTATTAATAAAATTATAATGTTAAGTTGTGATTAAATATCAAGTTTTTCTACCAGCATATTACTTACAATGTTAGTATTCTACGTAAGTTAGTTTGTCTATTTGTTCAGAACAAATCTTGCAAGCTGATTTAGAATAACTTTTATATTATCAATTTAATATGTTGATGTGTATTTGCTTTTAAAATACTACAAATTGGAAACAAATAACTATTACAATGAAACATTTTACTGCAAAGAACTCTGGAACATCACGGGATTCGAACCCACGTGTTTAGATTACCATTCCAATGTGCTTCCAATTACACTAGACGTTCCTCTATCCACCTCAGTGAATTATTCACTGTAATGATGAATCAGTCACTAGCGACATCGTGATGTTCCAGAGTCCTTCGCAGTTGATATTTTGATTGTAATGGGCATCTGTTTCCAATTTGTGTTTCTATTTATATTATCTGTTCTTCATTTTCTATTATAAATAAAAAGTATGGCATACTGCTAATGTAAATATCGACATTTATTTTTGTGCTGTCCCATCACTAAAACTTGCCTGTTAGGTACAGTGATACCAGAGTCAGAAATTAAAAGTGCCTATTTAAGGGGATAAGTATGTATACCGTACCTTATAATAAATAAAGTATAATCCATACAAAATTAAAATGCTACATAAAATGTATGGTGAAAATAAAGGAACGAATTAATTTCTAAACTGGAATATCGTTATTTCAAGCATCTACAAGTATATTTCACTTAAGGGGCGCCGCACATTAGAGCGGAATTCAGTGCGGAATTCAGCACACTAGCTGAAATTTGTCTATTAAAACGGAAATTTGTTTATGGTAGCTGTATTTTTGAGACCATAGACAAATTTCAGCTATTGTGCCGTACTACAAGCACACATACGCTGAGTTTCTTACGCTGATTCTTCTCAGTTGGGGCTCCTTTACGAACCAGTAGTAGTTTATTGCCCTTCCCATAATACGGTTTTAAAAAGATTTGATTTGAATACAGTTGTTAAACCAGTGTTTATGTTTTATTTCATTACCGTGCGTCCGTGCGTAATGTGCTATAGGCTAGTTTAAACAGCTATTAGACATGGCAATTTGTAGGGCCCAACATGTTGTGTACCCTGCCTCTCCCTCGCCCTCCTTCAGCTCCCTACGGGCCCAACCTCCTATTACACCTCCCAACACAACATGTTGGGCCCTACAAATTGCCATGTCTAATAGCCGTTTTATCCTGATAGTGTCAGTTTTTTGAGTTCCAAACCACCTTACAGCCCTGCCCTCGGCGGTCATCGACGACATATATAATTTAAAAAGCTATGCGTGTGAATGAGTTTTACCTTTGAAGTACTGACGTTAATCTTTTCATTTTTGTTAATGATTAAAAATAATATGTAATTGGAATAATTTAAAAGTAGATTAAAATATGTTTAGAAACAATTTAATAACAACACACACACACACAGACACACTGCTTTTTAACAGAGCAATGCTTTACAATTATGGCTGTATGCCGAATAGGTCTCTGCCTGTTAGATATGTATACATATAGGTGCTTGTGCGAGTGCGCACAGCTGTATGAAAACCTGTTCTAGTGGGCATCGAATAAATGAGTGTTAAACTGGCTCGCTTGTTTAATGGTCGTGCACCCTCCCGTAGCGCCCCCTGACACATGTGCAACACGTGGCGACGTTCGGACTCGCGTTTAAAAAATAGTGATGGCCACGGGAGCAACGTTTGGTATTCTTTCGACCTTCGATCACGTTTCACAAGACTGGACCAGCTACAAATCACGGTTAAGTCAATGGTTCATTGCCAACGACATCAATGAAGACACCGACAAGTCAGCGGTCAAACGAAGGGCGATTTTGTTAAGTGCATTGAGTGAATCGTCATTCAAGTAGGCCAGTGACCTGGCATTGCCCAATAAAGTGGAAGCATTGGAGTATAAAAAAATAATTAAACTCCTCGACGACCATTTAGCGCCAAAGCGTTTCGGGTTCGCGGAGAAATCTACCTTTTATTCGGCAATGCAACGGCCAGGTGAAAGTCACACTCAGTGGGCAGCGAGGATCAGAGGATTGGCGGCACATTGTGGATTTAAGAATTTGGAAGAAGCCTTGCTAGATAGATTTATCATGGGCATGGCGGCAGGACACGAAAAGGATAAGCTGTTCGCACAAAATCAACAGCAGCTGACCCTGGTCAAGGCTATCGAATTGGCAGAGAGCGTACGGTGCGCGCGCCGCGCCGCCACCGCGCAGGCTCCGGGGGCGAACGCTGTGGGCGCCGGCGCAGGTGCGGCGGGCCCGGACTCCGTGTTCAACATCTCCAAAAAGGAAAAATGCAGTGTTTGCGGTTTTACCAATCACAAATCTGATCAATGCGGCTATAAAAACTATAAGTGCAGGAAATGCGACAGAAAAGGACACTTACGTAAGATGTGCACGTTCAAGGACAAGGTGAAATACGTGGAAGAAGGTATTGAGGACGAAGGAGACGACGGTAAGCAATTTTATAATATTCGGTGCGAGAATGGCAAGCCTATGATGGAGCGGGTCCAATGTGGTAATCTGTTTTTTGAGTTCGAAATAGACACCGGGGCCGCGGTAAGCGTTATGTCCGAAAAAACTTATAATTCTCATTTTAAAGAGATGCCATTGTCCAATACAAACAAAAAATTATACAATTATGACCTTGGACGAAAAAAATTAAAGGACGGAGCATGGCTGTACAACAAACTGTGACGCAAGATGGCGGCTGGTTTGAATGTGTGTGTCCAGAAGAGTGTTGCCATGTAATACAAATTTTCCCGATTAAGAATACAGTATTTTTGAATAAAAAAAAATAGATTATTAATATATATGTTTAAATAGAATTAATGAGCACCTGTTTTAATAAATTTGATGAAATATATTTCTGAAGAGGCGGATAAAAGAAAAAATAATGATGTAAAAAATCTAAATTTATAAATTAATAAAAGGACACGACTTGAGTGTGTTCGGCCTCTCTTCTCGACCTAATATTATTATTTTAAGCATTTATCATACCTTTTTAATATGGCCAAGGTGAACCCAACTAAAAGCGTATTATTATAAACTTACCTTATCTCAAACCGTTTCACACTAGAGAACCAAAATTCAGTCAGGTTGAGCTTCGTCGTCAGCCTTGTTGGCAACCATCTAGCATACGCTAAAGCGTTATGAGCTTGTGTTGTGAGTCTTGGCCGCTAATTTTACATGGCTTGCTTTTGGTAAGATTAGTCGCAACACACACTTAGCGGGATTCAGTTCAGCCAGGTCTATGGATTCTGGCTTTTTTTATATGGGGCCCACTGATAATTTTCCATCGTGCAAAACCTACTTACGACAGCCTTCTAGCCACAGTCGTGGTCAGTGGGCTTTCTGGCATAATTATAAGATGTTATTAATTTAGTAGAAATAATATGGAAACTTTCGAAATAAATGATCATTAAATTGAATTGAATTTATATTTATATCAGGCACGTGGGGTACAAGGGCAAGTACACCTATATTATTTGTATGTTGTCTATAACACTGTCATTCCTAAACTACAAAACCGATTTCGATAAGAAGGTGGCATTTGTCGCTCGACACGATTGATCTGAATTCATCAATTCATAGACAATTTTCTATGGTTGCGGAAATTTGTCTATGGCCTCCATAAAAAAAATCAGTTACAATCTTACAATAGACAAATTTCCGCAACCATAGACAATCGCCTCTGAATATGAATGATGACTATCGCGTACGAATTTCCGCTAGAGGCGTTAGTGTAGACGGAGGTCTTCGAACCGTTAAATGCCATAGTAATTCAATGGAATTCACAAAATTATTTTTAATTTGAACAAGGTTGTGAAATTTTTGTAATACCTGATATTAATTATGGCAAATATGAGTTACGAATCATTGAATGTGAATCCTTTAAAAGCGTAGCTCTGAAAATTCTCCTTTTTTTCGAAAAATATGGAACTACGCAATGCAGCAAATTTTATTACAGTAAAGTTCAGTGTGTTAGATATTATTTAAACGTATATTTTGTTTTCACGAACGCGATAGATAAAAAATACAGCTGTATATAAGGACCGCATCAAAATTGGTTCAGCCAAACGCGAGATAATCGTGAACAAACATATATACACACACATAAACTGAGAACCTCGTTTTTTTGAAGTCGGGCAAAAAATGCTCCTAGATCGATCAACACAACCGGTTTGACAGCTAACCTCTCGTTCTAACTATAGTTCAATCTCGTTCTAATCGCTTGACCAGTCGCTTAATAAAGCGACTAGTCAACCGATCAGAGTGAGAGGGAGCGATAGTTAGAATGAGACAAAAGTTGGACAGATCACTCATTGTGGCATAATTTTGCGCATTCAACCTACGACTTGATAATATATGAGCTTTATGTTTTACGCAATTTTTGTAATTATTTTAAGAAATATATAATTTAGTTTATTAACAAATTTTATTCAAAAAATACTAAGGAATATAATTTGCTTTCAAAAACTTATAATTTATGAAATATTAGGTAATATGTTAATATTAGTTGAAAACGTGCGTGAAATAAAACATCAAGTTGTGTTTGGTTCATATCGTGTTGACACCATATCGCGGCGATTATAGACCCCTTTACATTCGGGAAGTTTCCCTATTCAACCACCTGGCAACACCGCTACCATGAAGTTAATAGTTTATGAAATTACTGATATTTAATGTGATTACGCAATTAATTGTTTACTTAACGGTGAAAAGTTATCCCATCCGTTTTTTTCTTTCGACCGGTGGCATTTCTGCAGCATTTGACAACGCACGACGGCATATTTTAATTATTTTTTAAATGCTCTTGACTGCATAGACGTTTGGACACGAATGGCGGGGGAGCGGCTCATTATTGCTGTGCGTATGTGTGTGTAGTGCGTAACGACGAGGACACTGGCTCTATATGGAATCACAAAATTTTGTTAGCCGCACTCTATCTGGGACTTATATAATCTATGATTATGACGGTGACGAGATTATCACACAAGGTATTATTAAAATACCTATTTCGTATATTGGTGAAACTCATATTATTTCCGTGTATGTGGTTAGGAATGGGGGCCCGCCAATACTTGGCAGAAATTTCATACACTCGTTTAACCTGGAGCTGGTACCGGCAGAGCGTGGCCGCAGCGCACACCGCACGCCGTGCACGCCGTACGCGCCGCGAGCGCCGTAGCCGCGCCGCCCGCGCATACCGATGACCATGGTGACCAAGATATTGTTAAAGATTTGTCTTTAAAATTTCCTCAGGTATTTTCTGGAAATTTAGGTAAATTTAATAAATATACCGTCGATTTACACCTTAAACCGGATGCTAAACCGATCTTCTTCAAAGCTAGACAGGTGCCTTATGCATTACGGGACAAAATAGATAAAGAGTTAATCGGGTTAGGTATTTTACAACCCGTTCAACACTCAGACTATGCGTCACCGATCGTACCAGCCTTGAAGAAAGACGGTAGCATACGGTTATGTGCCGACTATTCCGTCACGATTAATAAACAGTTATTAATAGATCAATACCCATTGCCTTCTGTTAACGATTTGTTATCTAAACTGCACGGTGGCGTTCAATTTAGCAAGATAGACTTATCTATGGCGTACAACCAGTTCGTTCTTGGAGAAAAATCACAGGGTCTTACATGTATAAACACACACCGGGGTTTATTTATGTATACCAGACTAGTTTTTGGTTTAGCCTGTGCACCGGCGATATTCCAGCGCGCCATGGAGTGCGTGCTTGCGGGAATAGACGGAATCATTTTTTTATTAGACGACATTCTTATCACGGGCACAAACAAAAGCCAACACAAAGAAAGGTTAATTGCGGTATTACAGCGTTTGGAAGACGCACAGTTAACGGTTCAAATGAGTTAATGTGAATTTTTCAAGGACGAAGTGTCTTATCTTGGACACGTCATAGATAAAAACGGGGATAGAAAGTCACCGGATAAGGTCAAGGCTATTTTAGAGGCACCTAAACCTTTGAACGTATCGCAACTACAATAATTTTTAGGTCTAGCCAATTATTACCGCAATTTTGTACCGTCCGCATCATCAATTTTAAGCCCTTTGTATAATCTATTAAAAAAAAATGCAAAGTGGGAATGGACTTCTGTCTATGATGTGATGACGCGTTTCGTAAAGTAAAAGATATCCTGGCCTCTGATAGTAGGTACATTAGCCCATTTTGAATGCTACTATAATTTTGACTGTAGATGCATCACTGGTCGGGTTGGGGGCTTTTCTCTCACAAGTAGGTCCCGACGGAGTCGAAAGACCAATATCTTATGCTTCTCGAACGCTAACGTCCGCAGAAAAAAAATACGCGCAAATACAGAAGGAATCGACTTCCATTATTTTTGGAATAAGGCGCTTCCACCAGTACTTGTACGGTCGATCGATTCCCTTTGTATTGCGTACGGACCATAAGCCGCTACTCTCAATATTCGGTCCCCATAAAGGCATTCCCGAAATATCTGCTAACAGACTGCAACGTTATGCGATATTTTTATCAGCCTATAATTACACCATTGAATACATAACTAGTAAACAAATAGTGCTGATTACCTATCGCGAGCGTGCCTTCCTGCGCGGATGGCGGCAGGGGCGGAGAAGGCAGGTGAGGCGGGAGAGGCCGAGGCTGCGGAATGTGAGGTAAGAGCCGCTTACGTTTATTTCGTGGTGGAGGGTACTTTGCCTGTGACACTGGCTGACCTGCGGCGCGAGACCGAGCGCGATAAGGTACTTAGCATGGTCAAGCACTACGTCATGAATGGGTGGCCTAGGAAAACTAATGACGAAAATATAAAACCGTATTATTATTGTCGAACAGTTATCGTACGAGAACGGATGCTTAATGCGAGGGCATAAAGTTATCATTCCATCGTCACTAAGGCGTAGCATCTGCGAGGAGCTGCACAGTTCACACTTTGGGGTAGTGAAGATGAAAGCTGAGGCGCGTAAACGACTCTGGTTCCCCGGCGTGGACGCCGCGCTAGAGCGGCTGGCGGGCGCGTGCACCGTGTGCGCCGCGCTGCGCAGCGCGCCGCCGCACGCGCCGCTAGCCAGCTGGCCGGTGCCCCCGCAACCGTTTTATCGACTTCATGTCGATTTTTTGGGGCCGTTCAATAATCACGTATACCTAATTATTGTTGACGCGTATAGTAAATGGGTTGAATGTTATAATATGTTATCGTCTTATGGGTCAAAGGCGGTTATTGATCGGTTATGTGATTTTATGTCACGTTTCGGTATGCCTCATACCTTAGTGAGCGACAATGGCACCTCTTTTACCTCTCAAGATTTTAAATTGTTTCGCGCCGTCAACGGTATTAAGCATGTTTTACCTTCTGTTTACCATCCGTCGAGTAACGGGCAAGCAGAATCTTTTGTCAAAATAATAAAAAAGGGGCTTAAGGGAATAATTTTGAGTAGCCCCAATAACAAACTCTTATAAAACCAAATATGTAAATTTTTATTTGACTACAGGAACTCAAAAAACAGTACCACGGGCAAATCACCCGCGGAGTTAGTAAGGACTGTTCAATTTACTAAGCGGACATAAAAAAATAGGCTCATTTAAGGATTTCTTATTATAAATATATCTTTTTTTACGGTGAATGCTTACTAACAACATTAAAATAAAATAATATATTACACAAGAACACTACATTTAATTAGAACGGTAAAATTTCCGGACTTTAGCTCGGATTCGTCGCATGTGTTTGCACATCGCTTTTTGACACTTTTCTACTAGCAGCAAACCACATCCGTTTGAATTCTGCCAATGTACTAGCTTCGCGGCCATCCTTCCGCAAGTGTCTCTTTACGGTAGCCCAGTATCGTTCGATGGGGCGGAGCTCCGGGCAGTTTGGAGGATTGTCGTCTTTTTTAACAAAATCGATGTTTTTTGAATTTAGCAGCGTCACTGTCTCACCAGCATAGTGAGCACTCGCCAGATCAGGCCAAAACAGAGGGGGAATATTGTGCTTTTTATACAGAGGATATAACCGTTTTGTGATGCATTCCTTTCTATAAATTTCGCCACCAATTGTACCGGTTGCAAAGTAAGACGAACTTTTGAGGCCACAGGAACAAATTGCTTGCCATACAAGGACTTTCTTCCCGAATTTATCAAGTTTTATGGCTTTATCGGAATCTGGAACATTTTCTCCTATAACTGCATTGTAATACTGAGGCCCCGGTAATGTACTGCTGTCAAACTTCACGTACGTTTCGTCGTCCATTAGAATGCATCGAGTTTTGTTTTGCAGCAAAATATCGTATAAATTGCGGCACCTTTTTTTGGACCGTATTTGCTGCTCGGCACTTCTCTTTGGCGTTTTTTGCTTTTTATATGTCCGTATGTTATTTCTTTTCTTGATATTCTGTACGGTGCCTACGCTAGTACCTGATTTTTTTGCAATTTCACGAACGGACATGTATTTTTTTGATTTTAACAGCCGCACGACATTTTCTTCCATATTCGGGTTTGCCGGCCCACTTCTTCGCCGCGATTTTGGTAAATCGGCGAGCGTATGATGTTCCCCAAATTTTTTTATTATTTGAAACACGGCTGATTTGGAACATTTCAACTGATTCGCAATTTTCCGCATTGAAAATTGGCCTGTACACCATTTTTGCAAGATTAATTTCCGATCACCAATATGAATTCGCTCCATCGTGAAAAATATTTTGACAATAAAAAAAATGTATACAGCAGTTGATAGACTTCTCTATGTTTATTTTATAACCAGCCAGTACATAACAGTCAGTTTTTAATATAAGGATCTATATTGACTTATGTATGTCCGCTTAGTAAATTGAACAGTCCTTATACGGCCGCGAATTACGATCGAGGCTAGATTTAATTAATCCGTTCGCACCGTCTCCTTCGTCCACAGCCCTAACTGATACCGTGGAACAACGTCAGTCCTTACAGGCTAAATATTACAAAGGAGTTCAGAGATCCAATTTCGAAATCAATGATAACGTGTGGCTAACTAAATATACAAATAGTAATAAAAAATTTACTTGGATTGAGGGCATCATAAAAAAACAGATTGGGAAAGTTATGTACCAAATTTACATACCACAGCTTGACTGCGACGTAACAAGACATATTGATCAATTAAGGGCCCATCCATTTCCCATCCGAAGCGACAACGCGCACTGGGATCCCGACGTCGTGCCAGACTTAGCTCCGCCGTCGTCGGAGGCCGTCGCGATGACCGCTGCTGCGACGCCCTTGATAACGAGGGCACCTACTGCAACACCTAGTGATCGCAACCACTCGCCGTCACAACTAGAAGAGGGAGAAAGACCGGATGATACCGCCAGGCTAGAAGACCCAGATCCGGCTCAGGCCGCCTGCGACGACGCGGGAACGACAACACCTGCAAACTATGCCGCTAAGCGACGACAGGCAATCAGCCCTCAGTTCTCTACCCCCTCACAGATACAGGACAACGATTCCGATGTCGAGTAAATTAATGTTTAGATTAAGGTCATTTCATTAGTATACAAGTAGTTAAGTACCTACCAAGGTACAGTTCTAGCTATAAGGTGGAGGGATGTTAGATATGTATACATATAGGTGCTTGTGCGAGTGCGCACAGCTGTATGAAAACCTGTTCTAGTGGGCATCGAATAAATCAGTGTTAAACTGGCTCGCTTGTTTAATGGTCGTGCACCCTCCCGTAGCGCCCCCTGACACATATGCAACACTGCCTAACCCACGGAGTATCTTTTTAGGGTTCCGTAGTCAACTAGGAACCCTTATAGTTTCGCCATGTCTGCCCGTCCGTCCGTCCGTCCGTCCGTCCGCGGATAATCTCAGTGACCATTAGCACTAGAAAGCTGAAATTTGGTACTAATATGTATATCAATCACGCCGACAAAGTAGTAAAATAAAAAGTGGAAAAAAATGTTTTATTAGGGTACCTCCCCTATACGTAAAGTGGGGAGTGATTTTTTTTTTCATTTCAACCCTAACGTGTGATATATTGTTGGATAGGTATTTAAAAATGAATAGGGGTTTACTCTAATCATTTTTTGATAATGTAAATATTTTCGGATATAATCGCTCCAGAAGTAAAAAAAATGTGTCCCCCCCCCCCCCTCTAACTTTTGAACCATAAGTTTTAAAAATATAAAAAATTCTGAAAAGTAAACCTTTATAAAAACTTTCTAGGAAAATTATTTTGAACTTGATAGGTTGAATAGTTTTTGAAAAAAAAATACAAAATTATTTCTGAACTAAGTTTGTAATTTAACCGTATAAGCAGGTGTGTATTGTACCTGTAATTTCTACAAAATTACAATGAAAAGACTTGCTTTCAAATAAAGTAAAAACGGTGAAAATCGGTTCACGCAATAAAGAATTATCCCATAAAAATCATCTTCCATACTTTAAGCTCGCGCGCAATAGTTTACTTAATTTGCCGATAGATGTCGCTGTACGTAGAACGCTCATATATCCTACATGGCGGTGTTATTTTAACTCTTAAGTGGGGACACTTACTGTGACGGACGAAAAACTACGGTACCCTACACTGAGCGTGGCCCGACACACTCTTGGCCGGTTTTTTAAGTGTATTGCCTAACCTGTCATAACAATGACAATGAATGACATAATGGCGGACGTATTTCTGCCGCACTGGAGTCGATTACTCTTGTTTGCAATATTTCACTTACCTCCCTCGATGTAATCGTGTTCAAAATTGCATACCCAATTTATGCATGAATTCATTGAGAAATTGGGTATGCAATTATGAACCCGATGGTACAACGTACTATGAAGAGTCAAGTTTAAAAATTACCCTAAAGCAGATGTAGTACTCGTACCATTCAGTGGCAACACTTTTTGATTGACAATATTTTTTAGTTTTTTGCTAATTTCGTGCACTATTTGATGATATTTAGACGTAATTATACTTACAAATGAAAACGTTATCCTTATGTAAACTAGATAATTCAGATCTTTTCTTACATGAAAACGCAGCAATTCGGCATTTTTACCTCAGATCCTCAGATCGTTCCGGGCTGAATGACATTCATTGAATGGCGTTTGACGCGCGACAACTAATTTCATAGATTATATAAGTCCCAGATAGAGTGCGGCTAACAAAATTTTGTGATTCCATAAAGAGCCAGTGTTCTCGTCGTTACGCACTACACACACATACGCACAGCAATAATGAGCCGCTCCCCCGCCATTCGTGTCCAAACGTCTATGCAGTCAAGAGCAGTTAAAAAATAATAAAAACATGCCGTCGTGCGTTGTCAAATGCTGCAGAAATGCCACCGGTCGAAAGAAAAAAACGGATGGGATAACTTTTCACCGTTAAGTAAACAATTCATTGCGTAATCACATTAAAAATCAGTAATTTCGTATACTATTAACTTCATGGTAGCGGTGTTGCCAGGTGGTTGAATAGGGAAACTTCCCGAACGTAAGGGGGTCTATAATCGCCGCGATATGTTGTCAACACGACATTGACGTCCACACTACTAACTATACGTTTTATTTCACGCACGTTTTCAACGAATATTTAATAACTTTTATGCTTTTGTGAGCAAATTATTCTTTATTATTTTTTGAATAAAATTTATAATTATACATAATTATATATTTCTTAAAATTATTCCAAAAACTTCTTAAAACAAAAAGCCCATATCTAATCGTAGATTGAACGCGCGAAGTTATGTCACCACTACTGATCTGTCAAACTTTCGTCTCATTCTAACTATCGCTCCCTCGCACTCTGAGCGGCTTCAGTAATCGACTGGTCAAGCGATTAGAACGAGATGGAACTATAGTTAGAATGAGAGGTCAGCTCTTAAGTCAAACCGATTGTGTTGATCGATCGAGGAGCATTTTTAACCAACTTCAAAAAAGGAGGTTCTCAATTTGACCTGTATGTTTGTATGTTTGTTCGCGATTATCTCGCGCTTGGCTGAACCGATTTTAATGCAGTTTTCAAAAAGTATTTGTTACATTCCAAACAAGGTTTAGTATAAAATAAGGCGTTGTTCATTGATTACGTAAGATTTTTTTTGCCAGAGACACCCTTCCGTCCCTACGTAAGAAAAAAATAATAATAATCCTCTCTGCAGTAGAAGTAAGACATAGTCAATTCCCCTCCCTCCTTAAATCGTGTTACGTAATAAATGAATACGTAATTACACTTTTAGTTTTCTTCGTCTTAGCGAGGGCACTGCCGTGCCTCCAGATTAAAAAGGTATAAAATATGCTTAAATAATAGTATTGGGGACGACAAGAGAGGCCACCACACTCAACAGTAGTCGTGTAATTTTAATAAATAGTTTATTTAGATTTTTTTTTTCATTTTACCTTTTAGTCGCCTCTTCAGAAATATATTTCATCAAATTTTTAATTCAAAGATACTGTATTCTTAATCGGGAAAATTTGTATTACATGGCAACACTCGTCTGGACACACACATTCAAACCAGCGGCCATCTTGCGTCACAGTTTGTTGTACAGCCATGCTCCGTCCTTTAATTTTTTTCGTCCAAGACTAATTTTATATAACTGCTACGACCAGTGGTCTTGTACTTTTGGCAGAGGGGGACGCCTGACAATTACCACTCCATTGGTTTATTTCTCTGAGTATGTTACGTATACCGCCGTAAATGTACAGTCACCCGGGTGCCCTGCAGCCACACTTCGCGCATTCGGAATTGAATTGAATTGAAAATGAGTGAATTCAAACAAATGTCGCTAGTCGCGCACCGGCAAGCGAGAGATGCGGACGTGCCAATGAGCTCCCGTCACCCGCGCGAGAAAGAGACGAACTGTAATATTCTAACAATGAGAGTGACAAAGATGTAATGATTGTCAAAATAGATAAACATACACTCGCGTTCAAAAGTGCATACCCAATTCAGCAACAGAATCGTTTGAAGCTAAATTAGACGCCATCTATGCGTTCTGTGTGTAATAAGGCTTATTACGCCTATCTGTAAATCTTACTAGTACAGTAAGCTGTTACTAGATGGCGTTGAATGCAGTTAAAAATATATAAAAAAATTGTCCAGTTTATATTTTTACCAACTTTGTTTGCCCATTTTGCTTAATTCAATATTTCAACGATACATTAAATCGGTTTTGGAAGTTTCTTGTTTTTTTTTCTCTCACTGTTATTTCATTTCAATCGTCCATCCAGCTATTCAGAATCCACATCGGAATTATCTGTATTTAGCGTATTGGATGGCGTCACGAAATGCCCTTTCATTCCAAGACATTAAAAAACACAAAATCTCATAATTATGGGCGGGGGATTTGAACCCGGACACTCTTGCGTTCAACTCGCATGCGCCAGCCACTGGACCAAAGCACTATTAATAATGCCGGTGAAATTCATACTAGTTGAGACCATGCATATCAAGCTTGTCATTATTGAACTAAATCCGTAAAACATGCCAATGGAATTAGAGTTTTATTAGAATGAAACAAGCGTCAAATTTGCATACCAAAATTTGGGTACTGCTAATTTGCGACACGCTTTATTTTTGTTAGTAATATGTCAAGTAAATGAAAGAGGGTAGATCTAAGTTTTCTAAATACCATACTAAATGTTTTTCTATTACCTGACCGATTGCTTCTTCTTTTGTTCGTTGCGTTATACGTCTGAATTCATTGCTTAGTTTATAATTATCAATTATTAAAACGTTCTCGAAGCAATATTGACTTGTTATTAAGATCGCGAATAATTGAATTGCATAATGAAGGTTATTATATATCAGAGATAGCTAAAGAAACCGGTGTAAACGTAAGTAGTTTTTTTTACTTCTTTTCCTCATTAAAAAATGTCTACATTAATTATACGTCAATTATGATTTTAAAAAAAATGTTTCAGAGGAAAACTGTTACTTTATGGGTAGGACGATTTCAAGGAGGAGGATCTTTGTAACACTAGCATAAAACTGGTAGACCACGCCTCATTGACACACAGCAACGTCAGTTGTTGGTACGGGAATATGTGGAATATGGCTTTAGGCCGACAAGGCACTATGCGGGTTTGTTTGGCACAAGCGCGCTCACGGGTCGTCGTGCCCTTCATAACGAGGGACTCCATCATCGCAGACACGCCTTTATTGACAGATGCACATAAAACAGCAAAGATACAGTTTGCTCACACACATCGAGACGACGACTGGACTAATGTCATCTTTACTAACGAAAAGACTTAAATCCAGTCAACAAGGACGCCTGTCTGTGTGGCGTCGAAATAATACGCGATATGACAACGAGCATGTCTTGCCCGACATGGAATCGGTTCGTATCACAGTGAAAATGTGGGGTTGGATGACTGCAGCCGGTCCAGGAGAACTTGTCAGAATACCAAGCCGCGCGAATAGTGGACTACGTGGACGTGTTTAAATAGACCCTGATGCCTACAGTTCGAAATGTGTACCCAGAGACTGAATTTCCGTTGGTATTGTTTTTGCAAGATGATTGCCCAATACACCGCTCGCGTAGTGTGAAATAGTGGTTTAAAAAACACAAAAATAACATCAAGGTCATTCCCTGGCCTGCCAGATCACCGGATTTAAACCCTATAGAAAAGCTATGGGATTTTATAGTGCAACGCTGGGATAATCAAAATAAAACAAAAGGACCCCGGAAGCGCTGAAAGCACATTGCATGAAAATATGGGATAGTGTTCGTGGTTCAGATTTCTGTCAAAATCTTATTTAATCGATGCCTTCCCGCTTACAAGCAGTTATTGATAACGGAGGAGGCTGTACTCAATATTAGGGCAATCATAAAACAATACATTTGGTGAACCCGGTTTAGTGCTTAATTGCAACGTATTTCATTGATTTGATAAATCTATGTTACTTTGAGGTGGCCTTTTATCGAAACGCTAGTTAAAGTAGGTAAGTAAGGTCGGTGTCAATAGAAAAGTAAAATAATGTAAACAAACACATTTACCTCCATTGCTTCGCACTTACGCACCTTAAACGTAATCTTTACATTATTTATATTTCAGTGAAAACGGGGTTCTTTAATAATATTCTGTCATGTGTCAAATACTCTTTTTGCTTAGAAATTCAGCCATTGGTTTACTTTATTTTACTCTTCTATTGACACTGACCTTAGGTAGTATTAATAAATAAGATAAATAAATAATGCTTAATAATGTGAGACAACAGTACAAATTCAAACTTATATACTTACCTAACATGTTGACTACCTATATCAATTACCTACTGAAAATTTCTCCTTGCAAATTGCAGTAAAGTTCTGTGGTTTATGTTATCTATAGATGCATAACTTAAGTAGGTATTATAACATAATCGCGGCCTCAGCTGTTTTATAAAATAAGATATAGGTAGAGGATCGGATTCTCGAATTGGTCTGTGGCTTTTAATTCATATATACTTATTGGTATATATTGATGCCGATCCTGATTATCGGTAAATAAGTATCTAATTATAATACGATAATTATTGAATATGACGTTTCGATTCAAAGTCATATTTTAATAATTTGTTCTCGAAAGCA
Source organism: Pammene aurita (assembly GCA_947086415.1). Lineage (NCBI taxonomy): Eukaryota > Metazoa > Arthropoda > Insecta > Lepidoptera > Tortricidae > Pammene > Pammene aurita. The sequence goes on from OX352297.1 coordinate 233,424, forward strand.
AAGTGGTAATAATTGTGTAAGCTATGTTCACTGAATTTCCGTTTGTTTGTCTGTTTCAGTTGCTAATAAGTATGAATGGTTACTTTTGATAACAGTCCTCCTCTATTATGGTAGCTAATAGGTAACCTACTGTTTTTATTGTGGTGAAGCTTCAATCCTTTTCCGTTTTCGGAAATGTTACTTAAGCTTAAACCTCAATAAAATGTAAGGTAATTGCCTTGTTTTATTAGGACTAACAGTTTTGTTTTATTCTAGTTTACGGCCTAATTTATGTAAGTAGCTAATTCTGTCAAAAGGTTGTTTTGCATAACAGTATTTTTATCTACCTATACTTTACCGTGTCAATTAGCTAACTAAGATAAGCTAATTCTTTCAACCTAATGTGCATTAAAGTTCAACTCTCTGGAACATTTCATCGAGTGAAACACTTTTAAAATAATAATTTATTTCATTAAGATTAAGATTGGCCGTAAGTAAGTAAAATATAAATAAAGGAAAAAGAAAAACACGTTTTTTTATTTTTTTAATGTTTCAATTCCTTTAACGTTCACCCTTTAATAAATACAATCTAATTAAATGTGGAAGTAAATCTAGAAGGGACCCATTATGCAGGTTATCGACAAGGCAGTCGTGATTATTGCCAACTGGCACAACAGGCCTTTACGAATTTCAGCTTCGCATATGCTTTTTCAAGAAAATTACACAAGCATATAGGTATTCAACAGAATCGCCATATTGTGCCAAATTAAATCTCCGGTTAAAAAGGGTAGGTAGCACTACACTAAGCTAACTGCCGCTGCTGCCGCCTGACCGAGCCATCGATTTTTATTGACCTATGAATGCTAAGCTAAGAAGTCAAAATTACCTTAAACTAGGTAATTATAAAAGTTGTGCGACTGGTCGACACTACATATAATTACAATAAGTTACTACAGATTTCCTCTTAATGATTTATTGAGTAATATTATTTGGTCAGTAATATTTACCAATTTTTTATTTTATTTTATTTATTTAGAAACACACAGTCGTATACATTTATATTAGGTACAACAGGGTTTTTAGGTTATAGACTTACAGTTTCCTCAATAAGAATAAGTTAACCATAACACACTATAAATATAAACAGCTTGACTAAGTTACAGAAACAGTGCCCAATAAGAACAGAAAAACAAAAGAGAAACAGTTATAATTATAAACATCAATCATAAACATCAATCTATGGTTCATTAATACATTTTAATTTTAATTTTATTTTATGCATTTCGCTAGCAGCGCCATCTAGTTTGGTATCTGAACAACCCATACAATCAGAGCGCAAGCGGCCGCATACGAAAGTCGACCTAGTGGTGTCCATGCAATTATGAACGCCATTGTACATAACAGAATCGTTGCTAGGTTATGAAATAGTATGAGTGCGAGAATAACCCATCCATAGTAAATATCATTGATCGAAACATCATTTGAAGTTCTTCCTTTCAGTATTAAATCCAATAATTAAAGCAAAAACTGGTGCTAAAGGAGTCCAATAACGGTTGTTCCATAGGACCAGGAGCTTAATATTGTCACAAAGCAAGAAAACAGTAAATATTTAACCGGTTTATGTAGTAAAGTAAGCAACAAGCACCTCGCGATCCGACTTTACACCAGTGATTTATACAAAAAGGGAGATATGGTACCAGGCGCTCGATTCTGTGCCATCAAATATAGGTTCCGGCACCTATATTGAATTAGTCGTGTGGCAGGGTCTCTCAGTCATACTTTGTGCAATGCGCAAAATATGGAGGTATCCCTTGCATACCCGTGTTATCTATATAGGTTTATCTCTTTTGCCCATGATGCAAATACATTATAGCGGCGTGTAGCATTTTACAAGTGTGTAGGTGCTGGAACACATTTCAGTTTTGTTTACTATAAACGTCACCCATCTTCCTTTGTAATGTTTCCCTTTATGTACCTAAGCCATGCATAAAATAAATAAACACCAAATTTTAAGTTCGCTTATTAATTAATTAATCAATGACAATGAATGGTAAAATGAAATCATAATAAATATTAGCGTTCTTTTTCATTCCAATGTCATAATTATAAATATATCAGAGTATTCTGAGTTACCAATTATTTTATTCAATGCAGAGTTACGAAATGAATGATATACGAAAGAGCGCGACAGGCGTTAAAAAAAAAACAACATTTTGTTCGATGTACATTGCTGCTTTTCTGTGGAGCAATGCTGCTGTTCGATTTGCCCTATATTGTTGCTATAGTCTGGCCAGCCAACGAACGCAGTAGCAATGTACAGCGAACAAAAGTATGACAACACTAAGAATCAGTGAAAAAAGCAGCAATGATCATTAAATTCTACGTTTTTAATTTTATTTGGTATGACCGCCCCTTTCATTAGGTGACATTTACGGTATGTAAAAATGAGACGGATATATTTTGTCTAATCTGTCATCAAATGCAACAGATAATCTGGTTGAGGCAATTGACATATGCCTTCAAAACGAATTTAAATTCAATTTAGAACGTTGCAGGAGTTCTATCTCACTCGCACTTAAGATGAGAGAGTGAAATGCACAAGAAACAAATTCAATAATCAATGTGAATTGAAATGTTCGTCAAGAAATACGGTGTCTCATCACAAAGGGTTGCCACATGTACTTATTTTGAATTTGCCGCGCTTTTCTACTGACAGAAATGGTTTGCCAGAATATATATTTATGTTTGATGTACATTGCTACTGCGTTCGTTGGCTGGTCCGACTTCACTACTGCTGTGACTGCACTTTTTGGTTAGCCAGACTATAAAATTAATATTGTACACTATACAAAGAATATAATACTCACCTCTGCAGCAGTAAAAAATAATTTAAAGTGAATGTGCAATTCGGACCACTCGAGTCACAGCGTGACAGCCAAGCCAACAAATCAACAAAACTGACATTGACAGGGCTGCTGTCAAAAGTTGACATTACTTGCAATTAATTTTCCACAATAAACATTCGTGTTTGGCAAGAAAATGGTCGGAGATCTTTACAATGGACTGCCTGAACGTTACTGAATGGTCCCCGGCGCAGGTGGAAGGATGGCTGAGAGGTAAGATAGGCCCGGCGGCAGAGCGTGACTGGCGGGCCGCTGCAGACGCTTAGGCCTTTCGTCGTAACAGTGTGTTGCCGACCGCTAGTCCTCTGCCGATGACCAGCCGTTTTAGTCGGTGGAAGGCTGGGCAGCCACACTACATGATGGTAGCAATTGTCGAAAATGGCGCGTTGTGCGCAAGAAATAATATTGAGCTTCTAATAACCAAAAAATACTTCGAATAATACATCTAAGTGTCGAATAGTATTTATGAATGATGATAAATAGTAGTGTAATGTCTATTTTATCACTATGTTTGTATTGTTTGTGGTCACATTTTCAATGTGTCAGGTCTGGACGCGCCGGTGTGCGGGTACGCGGGGGGGCTGCGCGCGCGCGGGCTGGACGGCGCCAAGCTGCTCATGCTGCGCTGCGACGACCTGGAGCACCTGGGCTTGCGCACCATCGGCCACCAGGAACTGCTGCTGGAAGCTGTTGAGCATCTACGCAACTTTGTGAGTTCATTGTAATACTGGTGATTGTGATTTACCCAGATTGGTCTCGGAAAAGAGGCATCCATTATATTGTCCTTGGGGATGATTGAAACAGCTTTGTGATTGGTGAGCGAGGTTCAATGGGAACAAAGTCAAGTCAAGTCAAATTGAAGTTTTTCTTAAGCTTGCGATATTTGCTAATACAAGTCAAAGTGCACTGCCTACATTTTCTTAAATTATTTCATAGTAGGTACCTTTATGCATTCTATTTCCATTAATTTATGTACTATTTATAATTATTATATTAGTATTTGTAATTATTTATGTATTATATACACGGGAAAATTCGACCGGTGCTGCTGTGACCAGGGTGGCCAAGTGGTAAAGGCGTCTGCCGCGAATGCAGAAGACGCTGGTTCAATCCCAGCCCTGGGCACCGTAGGCCTAGGTCACTTTTTTCTTTGTATATGACATCTATATAAATTTATATTCATGTAATTGTCCAAAGAGGTTTGATGATAAGATAATAATAATTGTTTCATAGCACTTAAAACCTAGCTATCACTGAAAATATGACTTAAAGTAAACTTTATCTTCATCTTCAAAATAATGCCTGTCAAAAATTACATATTTGCACACAAAGCTGAGGGCAATCACTAGTATACGGGGAACACATTGATAGTTGACTTAATCCATATGGGAACTCCCTACCCTACCTATTAAATCTAGCCCTCTATATTCCGATGTCTGGCTATCATGTAGTATCTGACGAAACTGTTTGGCAGTTGTAACATATATAATAGATAGTTTAGATAGGTACTCATATGTTAGGAGCGTGTGTCATTGTTGCCTTATCTCTAACGCGGATGAGTAATGCTTACATTCATTAATGGGATGAGTAATGTTTGTATTGTCCATTTAATCTTATACAACTGTTCAACTTAAATAAAGCTAGCTTAGCAAGCAAAAATATGTATGTAGGGTTTTATTTCTGTGCCATGCCGTATTTCATCATCATCATCATCTCAGCCGTAAGACGTCCACTGCTGAACATAGGCCTCCCCCTTGGACCGTATTTGCCTTAATTGAATATAAAGCAGCATTAGCTGAAAATTATATGATTTGGTAACTTTTTAGGGTTCCGTGGCCAAATGGCAAAAAACGGAACCCTTATGGATTCGTCATGTCTGTCTGTCCGTCCGTATGTCACAGCCAACTCGGAAACTATACGACGTATCTGAATAAAATTTACACATAAGGTGTATTTTGTTATGTAGTTAAATTTGAAAAAAAAAAAACATTTTTAGAGGGGACATAGGCATCAGATTCGACCGATGAAAATATTATCTAAACCAGCTGATACCTATGTATGATGCAATCATCCTTTCCATCAACTTCGTAATTGTGTCATTCTCTCTTTAAGCTTTTTGTTATTAAATGTTGAAAATTGATTTTCGATTATGTGCCGGTTTCTAACTTGCAATCTTGCTGAACTTTGCATATATGTTCAGAATGTGGCTTTAGGTACATTCGGCCGGCGTGCCTCCCGGGCAGGCGTATGGCAGTGGGCTGCCGCTCGGCTCGCACGATAGTCGTGTCACGTGGCACTCACGCAAAATTGAAAATACACGATCGCTTCGAAACCTAAATCTCGATCTAATCCGTATAAAAGATGTCTTTACGGATGTCTGAATAAACGGAAGAACAAGCAAGCAGAAATAACATTTTTAAATTCCGGACGACATTGAAAGGTCCCGAAGCCCTTACTTAGTAGGTAATAGTTAAAATAAACATCCTTAATTTATTGAATATTGGTTGCCCAGAAACAATATTAGGAACTGACCGACATATTTTCAAAGGGATACGGCTGTGGCATACCTACTTCCGTGGGAATCAGACATAATCTCTAAAAATATGTCTATCTCTGGATAAAAATTTCATGTTTACAGAATCAACGTTTGTAATTCGTACATATTTATCTTAAAAATAATAAATCAGTATGTATAGGTACAAAAACTTGTCAGGTGACAACCCTCACAGCTCGGTCATAAAACTGCGGCGCGCAAAGAAGATTCACGGTTCGTGCGCGGTTATAAGTTTCAATTTTGCTTGCAGGCGGCGAGTATAGGTATAATTTTATACCTAAATCTGACTTTTGTGAAGGAGTGAATTTTCTGTACGGTAGTACTATTAGTTATTCTGTGGTTTTAGTAACGAGTATGTTATATGGCCTCACGAGATACAAATTTCTTGATACTATACTAGCGAATGCGCACTCTATCAGATTCTCAATATATGATATACTAGCTTTCCGCCCGCGACTTCGTCCGCGTATAATACGGTTCCCCATACAGAGTTTCATATCCTATTGTATCTTCTTAAAATATGTTTTTTGTTATAAGAACTATCTTTTGTTAATCCCCGAACCATCTTCTTAGTCGATTTATACCTATATAGCTATTTTGGCGAAAAAACGGGCAACGTAGAGAACAGTTACAAATAAGTGTTAATATTTATGATTTATTTATGAACAATAATTTCTAGTAAATCTCAAACCAAAAAAATAGAAATATCTTTATTCGTGACATTACAGAAAAAACAAATAAATTACAGATAATTGTAGAGTCACGAAAAGTGTCACGAAATGGCCTCTTCTCAGCATGTTGCTAGCGTTAGCCAGCGCTGATCTTCCGAAAAGACCATCCGGTGAAAAATTCACGGCAGGCAACAAACATGTGTGGCTAAGTAGTACAATCTATGACAAAAAAACACCAACAATAGTAAATCTCTATTTCTAGCCCCGTTCTAGATTACATTTTGAAAAACGCTGAAATTAATTTTATTATTTATTACTAAACGTACGAAGTTTCAAATCTCTAACTCTAAATTTTAAATCCCACCCATACAAACTTTCAACCCCCTTTTTACCCCCGTAGGGGTTGAATTTTACAAATTCTCCTCTGTGGTGGAATTTTTAAAAAAGCTGAAATTATTATTTTTTGCTTTCAAGTTAGTAGCCTAACAATGAAAATTCAAGTCTGTCACAAAAAAAAAATGTTATCTCTATACTGAAAGTTTGTATAGAGATAACAATTTTTTTTGCCCCTTTTTAACCACGTTAAAGGTTGAATTTTGAAAAAAAACTGAAATTACTTTCATTGTTTTTTAATTATTAGTAAACGTCCGAAGTTTCAAGTCTCTAACTCTAAATGTTAAACCCCACCCATACAAACTTTCAACCCCCTTTTTACCCCCTTAGGGAGTAATTTTTTTTTAATCGCTTTTGACTGTTTGTACAGCTTGTAAATGTAACCCGTCCTGCAAATAATAACTTTCTTGGGCCTCCCTTTAATACAAACTTTTCAACCTCGCTTCAACCCCTCTGGGGTGAAATTTTGAAAAACGCTGACATTCGTTTTTTTTGCCTTGAAGTTAGTAGCTTACAAACGAACTTTCGAGTCTGTTACAAAAAAAAAAAAATCTCAATACAAACTTTCAACCCCTTTATTACCCTGTTAGAGGTTGATTTAAAAAAAATGCTGAAATTACTTTTATTGTTTTTTAATTATTAGTAAACGTACGAAGTTTCAAATCTCTAACTCAAAATTTTAAACCCCATCCATACAAACTTTCAACCCCCTTTTTACCCCCTTAGGGGATGAATTTTGAAAAATCCCTTCTTAGTATCCACTTTTTATAACGTTAGTGTCCACTAACGTTATAAAAACTACCTATTGTGAAAAATTCAGCTCTAGGTCCAACGGTTCGGGCTGGGCGTTGATTTAAGTGAGTGAGTCAGTCAGTCAGGACTTTAACGTTTATATATATAGATGATGATGTGTGCGTATGTTGCCTGTCGCCAGCAATACGAGACGTCGCGCGAGTGCGTGCAGCAGATGGCGCTGCGGGTGTCGGTGGCGGCGTGGGGGCTGTCCCGGGCGCTCGCCGGCGGCTGCGAGCGGCTCGAGACGCAGGCGCTCATGGACGTGGCGCGCGCGGTGGCGGCCGTGAAGGTGCGTGTGCGTGCGTGCGTGCAGCAGGTGTCGGTGTGTGTGACTCACCTCGCCGTGTGTGTGTGCAGGCGCTGGTGTGGTGGCTGGCGCGGTTCCCGCTGGCGGGGCTGGCGCTGCGCGAGCGCGCGGCGGAGCTGCTGGCGCTGTGCCTGGAGGCGGCCACGTGCGCGCAGCGGGACCGCTTCGCCGAGCAGCCCGCGCGCTCCGTGCACACCGCCGCCAAGGCCGCCGCCGCCGTCGCCGACCACATCGTGCAGGTATCTATACTAGTAGTCCGCCTCGAACTTAGTCTTAGAACTCGCGATTTCTTTGCAAACGAATTACCAATATAACAAGACCCTTATGATGATTTTTTCGCGCCTTCTAGCTCCATTACCTTCTGTTCGATCCTGCTCATATACGAACTCTCAAATTATAAGTATCTCTGCTACAACCCCTACAAATTTCATGAAGATCGGAAAAGCGTTACTAAAGTTATCGCGGAACAAACTCTCAAAATCAAACAGCCATCGAAATGCCGAGACGTCCCACTAGCCAGAAGTTGTTTGTAAGAACTGGCTTCGCTTACGCTCCGCTCGTTCGACTATACCGATTACCGATACCGTTACCGTCACTCCGGCACGGACACCGGGCCGTTTAGTTTACTCTAAATAAGGTTTGGCGTAAAACTAATTCCCAAAAAGATGGTTTTTGATTTATTAAGGTCCTTAGGGGTGTCTCTCAGACATCGAGGAAAATGCGAAATGTTTTTTTTGGCCGTCACAACAATCAGAAATACTGTAAAAACTACCCAATTTTCAAAAAATGACTTGGGGCAAGGGTGTTTTATGCACTTAAAATTAATAATTTATTGTTAGCCTTAATATCTTTTTGTCGAAAAGACGGTTCTAATCAGGGACCGGAACCGGTAACCATTAAAGGGGTATTAGATTGGGTATTTGATAGAGTTGTTTTTAAAAACCCTATCAATTCGGTAAGCGTATCGTTTGACTTACCCGAACGAAAGGCTAACCATGTCAATACAGTTAATTCGGGTAAGTGGTTACAACCCAGCATATGGTTTCCCTATCAGATAGGGTTTTTCAAATGCGATTAAGCTATTTTAAACTCTGTGACCAATACATTTGGCTTATTTATTATTCGAGCACCCTACGAGCTAAGCGCTGCCGGGCGGCACTAGCGAGCCTACAGACAAACAAGAATCTTTTTGCGTATGTTTTCGTACTTACGCCTTTGATCTAGACGCTATTATTGCTTGTTAGTGCGCTAAAAGATCGTTGTGTGGTGCCGGTGTTTTTGTTCTTGCCATTCGAGCGTGACGGCTCGTGTCGATTGAATCTTAGACCCAGGCTTATAGGAATCAAAATCAAATGCATATTGTGAAGTGTTAAAATATATAATTTTGTGTTATTCTAGTTATAGGTAGTACTTTGTTTCAATGGCTCCAGCAAAATGTGACGCCGTTCACCGATACTTCTAGTATAATGAAACGATCAATATCAGTCATTGTTGGACACTCAAGAATAAAATGATTATTTGAAAAAAATATCGTAAGAATAAACTTATGTTGATTGTATTCCCGTTAAAATGATTCAAAATAATTTCGTCGGGACTAATTCATATACGAGAAAATGTAATAAAAATAATTGATTCTTAACAGAATTATTTAATCATGCTTTTTATTTTAAATAATGTTCCGCGTATAAGAATGTATTCTGGGTTTTTCGGTGTAAGAAAACATCGTGTGGAAACTGGACCTAATCCCAATAAGGCGTAGTTTCCCTTATGCCCAGCAAAAATTATATCTGTTTTAAAATCCACGGTAGGCAGATATACTCTTTTCACTTCTCATGCTCGTAAAGTTCGACTTTAAATCGTGCGTGGACGATATAAAATCGCATTTTAAGCTCTAGGGCATAAAGTAAAATTTTCTTCTAAGACCAAGAATGTGGCTCAACAGCCAAACAGAGTCAAAATATATTGCACAATTTAATTGAACAGTAAAATTTCGTAAAATACTGAAACTTGTTCTTTTATTATATTCTTGTACTCAGATAGAATAAGCTTTCTGGCCCAGACAATTCCTATTGGATGGGTTTTTTTTTGTATAGATCAAAGTGTCAGGAATTGATACCAATAAAATTTATAAGTAAATATTGGGCGCTAAGATGCCAAAAAAATGGTAAAAATGGTAAAAATCAGTTTTTCGATTCTAGAGGAAAAACTACGGCTCCGACAAAAAATAGTTAAATGTAACAAATGTGCGCTATAAAAAAACATAGAGAATGAGCCCCAGTAGAGCAAAATCTGTTTAGAGGATCGTCCGCAATGTGTTTAGCTGACCTCTTCTGCCCTAGTAATTATTCTTATACAAAGGTCAACTTACACTGGTTAAAACACGTTTTTTTGCAAATATTGTAAATTCAATAACTCGCGTTCCGAAAGTTCTGGAGAGCTGAAATTTTAATATCATGTCGGTTTTGTGGTCCTTTAACTACAGTTAAATGTTCAAATGAAAATGTTGTAAACTTTTTGCAAACCGTCGAATTTTGCAAAAAGTGACCTTTTTTTAAATCGACTGGGAGGGAATTTAAATTTTCGAAAACCGTTATAATTTCGATTTCTATGCATTAAGGAGGAGTTGAACTACAAATTTCCAAGTTTACAAATCATTTGACAAAGAATAAAGTTGTTTAAATAATCTATGAAGTTCAGGCACTTTTTGCGCGCGCGGCGGCGACGCACTATGGCCCAAACGCCCGATCTAGCTGGACAAAATTATTTTACACTCATAGACTAAAATTGACTATTTTTATTATTATTTTGGTATAATTAATGTGAAAAAAATTAGCCAGTGTAAGTTGACCTTTGTATAAGAATCATTACTAGGGCAGAAGAGGTCAGCTAAACTTGGTTGTGTAATTTTAAGAGAAATGAAGCATTATTACAAATGGCACCTAAAAAAATTAATAATTAACTTAAACTATATTTAAGTATTTTAATTCTGCTATTCTTATATTTTAGGTGCCATTTGCAATAATGCTCCATTTCTCTTAAAATTTAATAACCATGTTTAGCTGATCTCCTCTGCCCTAGTAATTATTCTTATACAAAGGTCAACTTACACTGGTTAATTTTTTTCACATTAATTATATCAAAATAATAATAAAAATAGTCAATTTTAGTCTATGAGTGTAAAATAATTTTGTCCAGCTAGATCGGGCGTTTGGGCCATAGTGCGCCGCTGCCGCGCGCGCAAAAAGTGTCTGATCTTCATAGATTATTTAAACAAGTTTATTCCTTGTCAAATGATCTGTAAATTTGGAAATTTGTAGTTCAACTCCTCCTTAATGCATAGAAACCGAAATTATAACGTTTTTCGAAATAACATTTTTACAACATTTTCATTTGAACATTTAACTGTAGTTAGAGGACCACAAAACTGACATCATATTCAAATTTCAGCTCTCCAGCACTTCCGGAACGCGAGTTATTGAATTTACAATATTTGCGAAAAAAATGTGTTTTTTTGCGAATTGCGGACGATCCTCTGGACCGATTTTGCTCTACCGGGGCTCATTCTCTTTGTTTTATAATTGCGCACATTTATACATTTAACTATTTTTGGTCCGACCCGTAGTTTTTCCTCTAGAAGCGAAATACTGGTTTTTACCATTTTTTTGGCACCTTAGCGCCCAATATTGATCACTTATAAATTTTATTGATATCAATTCCTGACACTTTGATCTATACAAACAATTTTTTCCCGTCCAATAGGAATTGACTGTACTTTTTATGATTTTTCCGCTAATTCTATCTGAGTATTGCTATAATTATTGGAATTGCGTGTTTTCTATAATTAAATAAATGAAATCAAATAAAATAGGAGTTGATAATAGTTTAGAAATGCCCCGAAATGTTTTGATGACTTGGCAGAAAATTTCTAAATTCACATGTTAAAAATTCAAAAAAATATATTAAAAAATTAACTGGTTGGAACCATATTTGTTTTCATTGTAATATTTTTGTTAGAACTTGAAATTGTTTTACGATTACCGATAAATAATTTCCTCGCAAATGAAGTGAAAATTTGAGTGTAACCCTCGTCCATAAAACCCATTTTACACTCGACTTTTAAACGCCTCGCGTAAAATCGTACGTTTTATGCACTTGTTACTACTATAATAAAAATAAAATAAAATAAAAATGAAATAAAAATGGAAATAAAATGAAAATAAAATGAAAATAAAATGAAAATAAAATGAAAATAAAATGAAAATAAAATGAAAATCAAATGAAAATAAAATGAAAATAAAATGAAAGTAAAATGAAAATAAAATGAAAATAAAAACAAAAATAAAAACGAAAATAAAATGAAAATAAAAACGAAAAAAAAAAACGAAAAAAAAAACGAAACGAAACGAAAACGAAACGAAAACGAAACGAAATCGAAACGAAAACGAAACGAAAACGAAACGAAAACGAAACGAAAACGAAACGAAAACGAAACGAAAACGAAACGAAAACGAAACGAAAACGAAACGAAAACGAAACGAAAACGAAACGAAAACGAAACGAAACGAAACGAAACGAAAACGAAACGAAAACGAAACGAAAACGAAACGAAAACGAAACGAAAACGAAACGAAAACGAAACGAAAACGAAAACGAAACGAAAACGAAACGAAAACGAAACGAAACGAAACGAAAACGAAACGAAAACGAACCGAAAAAAAATGAAAATAAAACGAAAAAAAAAATGAAAAAAAAAAGAAATTACAAAAAAAATTAACAAAAATATTATACACTGATTTTTTTATATAAAATGAAAAAAAAAATTATATACACGGTGAATCTGAGTATCCCGACAGATTTTAACCATAAATTCCTGATGATTGACTGATAAATAACTGACTGAGACTAAAATGTCGTATAAACTTTTCTGGAATTAGCCTAGTTTCAGAGTTCTTCTTCTTTGTCGTTACACTCTTTACAGAGTGGTCGTGGCCAAAATGTACTAATTTAGTTTAATTGACAGTTTTACCAATAACATTTATGTTTTTATGTTCAAAAGCATTTTAAAAATCGGAAAAATGAAAAAAAATTTTTTTTTTGCGAAATCGAACTAAATTCGTAAAACATTTATTACTCCTTATGACCTCAGGAATTTATGGTTGAAATCTTTCGGGTTACTCAGATTCACCGTGTATAATAATAATAAAAAAACCAGTCTATCTTGAATTTTCAAACAGATATAATTTATACACCCCGAATAATTAACCGAAAATAACTACCATGACTATTTTCAGTAAAAAGTATATAACCGCCATCTTGGATTATAAAACAGAAATAATTTTCGAAATTACATCCCCTAATTATAAATATTAATTATTTGTAACGGGGTATTTACCTCGTACCCGAAATATCGGGTGCCCAATAGGCAATAACGCTAATATACATAGTAAATACCCCGTTTCAAATAATATTTATAATGTGAATGACCATGTGAGCTTAAAAAATCGTATATCCCATAATTAGCTGAAAACGACTACCAATCCCTACGCCAATTCATGGGATTAGGTTGCCAAGCGGACCACAGGCTCAACTGAGCCGTGGCAAAAGCCGGGACAAACAGGACAAAAGGAGGATGAATATTGGTTTGTGTCAAATCGATTTGAATATGAATAAAAATTGTGTTTTTATTCTTATTCAAAATAATTATTGCCCATCTCATCAGTACGTGCGAACTATGCAAAAATAAACTGAACGTAAGACACATTTCTTTAACAGAAATTCTTTAATGGAAAGTTGTGTACGTGAGCAGAGGACTGGACTGTGAGTGTGACTTTTCCAAAATGAATAAACGACAGCAAATCTTATATTTACTCAATTTGTTCCGCCGCCACCTCTCCTGTTCCATTTCAAATGAGAAAGATAGAACCGCCTGCCTGCGTGGAAAAGAGACAGGAAAAGGGTAGCCCTATGATAGGGTAAGCGGTAAATATTAAAGCTATCTTTACCCCATTCGACTCGGAAACCACATTGAAAAGGGTTAAGCCTATTCAAAATGATTTCCATATCGATAGGGTAACCCAATGGTAGGGTAACCCTATCATTAGGGTAAGACTTTAATAGGGTTACCCTATCGAAACGATTAATCAAATGAAGGGGTTTTCCGGTCCCTGGTTCTAATTAGCCAAATTAATTTATTTTCTTTCGTTTCTCTATTTTTTACCAAATTACTATGGCTACCTTTGATCTCCATCACCAGACCAGCTTCATGATTCCATTAAATAGGATGCACACTAAATTTACAATTTTGTTCTAAATTTAACACAATCGAACATCAACAAGCGGTCGAAAAATACTTTGCAAATTTGAAGTCAACTTATATTAATTCTAACTTCTTATATTTTAGAAAGAAATAATGAGACGTTAAAATAGGATCCCTACTCAGCGTAATGCCGCGGCAAGCCGTGGCGCTGGTTTTCAGTAGGGACCTACCTAACCTAAACTAGGCCATAGTGGCGACACTCTTATTAATTTTAATATAACTAGTAGTCCGCCTCGAACTCAGAACTCGCGATTTCCTTGCAAACAAGATGACCAATATAACAAGACCCATATAATGATTTTTGCGCGTCTTCTAGCTCCATGACCCCTTGGTCGATCCTGCTCATATACGAACTCTCAAATTGTATGTATCTCTGCTACAACCCCAACAAATTTCATGAAGATCAGAAAAGCGTTACTAAAGTTATCGCGGAACAAACTCTCAAAATCAAAAAGCCATCGAAATGCTGAGACGTCCCACTAGCCAGAAGTTGTTTGTAAGAACTCACTTCGCTCGTTCGATTAAAATAAAAATAAACAATAAAATAACAACACTGTGCACATTGTAAATAATAGACCGATTTTGTTGGAATATTTTATATAGAAGATTCAATGTGGGTATTCAAAAAATACGTACAACATTTAAATTTAAAACTTCTTAATGATTTAAGCGCTCGGAAGGGTGGCGGCAGGTTATTCTAACATTTCGTGGCAGCATACCGAAAACTGCCACGAAAAGCCGCCGTGTTGTGAAAGGAACAGACAAGTTGGAGGTATATCTACATGGCCTGACCTCCGCGGATCTAGAGTTATGAGCCCAAGTTAGCTTAGTGTAAAGGTACGATGGTTCCTGGCGGTGCACGATGCCAAACATAAGGCTCGCTAGATGGACTCCTTGACGCGTGGAAATCTTCATAATGCGATTTTTGTTTAAATAGGGTGTAACGTACGAGCGTAGAGGGATATTAAAGCAAAAACGCGCACATGCATTTTGCACTCTTTGTATTAATCTCTGGGTACGGGCTAGGAGGCGTGGTCCGTATACCGTGTCACAATAATCAAACCGTGACAGCACAAGTGCATCGCATAACCTCACCCTCAGCTCAACACTAAGGAAGCATCTTATTTTGTACAATAATTTTAGCCTGTAAAAGCAATTTTGAACTGTGTTAAGTATATGGCTCTCAAATCTCAACTCCCCGTCCATAAGAAACCCTAGGTTTCTAGCTTCTTCAACACGTTAAGAATATTATCATTTAGCTGCACTTTTAAATTACTCTTTGAAAGCGTAACTAATTGCTTTTTTGTGCCCAGTAGCATGAACTTAGACTTTGCAGGGTTTAGTGCAAGTGCGTTTGCTTGTGACCACCTAGCAATGCGCGCGAGATCACTGTTTAATTTGTGGATTGACGCGTCTATGTTACCAGGAGTACACGGAACGTATAGTTGCAGGTCGTCAGCATAAATATGGTAGTTACAGTGTTCAATTACATGAACGATATCACTAGTGTATAATATAAATAATATTGGGCCCAGAATAGAGCCCTGTGGTACGTTACGCCTCTATATACCGAGAGTATTTCTGACACGACTGTCTTACCGCTATTAGCTGGAATTTCAACCAGTTGACTCCGATTGCTGAGGTAACTTACAAACCATCTTATAGTGTCCATCTCGAAACCGTAATATGACAGCTTTGACAGTAACAGCGAGGTATCTATGGTGTCAAACGCTTTGGAAAAGTCCAGTTATGTCAACACAGTACCTTGTCCCCGGTCTATAGCCGCTAAAATATTATCAGTAACATCGAGAAGGGCAGTAGCTGTCCCTCTGTTCTTACGGAAACCTGACTGATGCACTGGCAGTAAGCTATTTTACTCTAAATAATCTGTTAGCTGCTGACAAATAACTTTTTCCAGGACTTTAGAGAGACATGGTAATATGCTTATGGGTCTTTGCTGAGGTCTTTAACCATAGTAGGATTAGGTACCTTAGGAATAGGGCGCACCAAGGCAATCTTCCAGGCATTGGGAAACCCATAGGTGGCAATCGATTTGTTTACTATCAATGTAATAGCTGGCAGAGTAAGAGGCAAGGTAAGTGTTATCATATCCAAATACCTTAGGAATAGGGCGCACCAAGGCAATCTTCCAGGCATTGGGAAACTCATAGGTGGCAATCAATTTGTTTACTATCAATGTAATAGCTGGCAGAGTAAGAGGCAAGTTAAGTGTTATCATATCCAAATAAATCTCGTCGAAGCCCTCAGCTTTTGACTTCGAACTTTTAATAATTTTTAGCACTTGGCCTTCGGTTACAGGTTTTAAGCAGAACCTTGAAGAGCCAAACCTATTGTATTCAAAATAAGTTAGTTGACTAATCGTAACTTGATTAGTATTTTGTAAGTCAAGAAAATGACGATTGATTATATTAGGGTCACTAAAAAAATCTGCGAAATGATTTATGCCAAAGCATACTCTGCGTAAGGTGTTTCTGCCAAACGTTACATCTGCCAAGTATAATTATGCAAAACAAATATATGTCAAAAAAGTTTCTGCAAGACTATAGTGAACCCTTACAATATTCGTCTGTAACGATCTAAGGGCCCGTCCACATGTCCACGGTACGGCGCCGCCACCGCGAAAGGTTCACTATTGTCTTGCAGAAACTTTTTTGACATATATTTGTTTTGCATAATTATACTTGGCAGAAGTAACGTTTGGCAGAAACACCTTACGCAGAGTATGCTTTGGCATAAATCATTTCGCAGATTTTTATAATGTCGAATCTTATATTGGCATAATGCTGATGAGCATAACTGTCTTCTACACGATAGTACTTTCGCAGATTTTTTTGTTTGCATAATATTTAGGCGGCATAAAGTTGTGAAGCCGATTTTTTTTTGATTACAAGATAATCTTTATTGTCTTATCATATTGTATTTCAATATGATAAGACAATAAAGATTATAAATTAATTAAAAGGCATTTCCATTTAAAAAAAACTTGTTATATGATACTATACAAAATAATGCTACGAATAGAGTTTGTCCGGAAAGAGAATTGTTGTGGTTTATATGGGAGCTATAAATTCTACAACACTTCTCTTTCCAGACGGACTCTAGTTTAAAATTGATTCCAAATAACACATTTCTCGTATATATATTTTTTTAGATTTTGAATACGTCAATAAGGTTTTTCAAAACCAAAACCAAATTTCTTTTTTTGGGAATTTGTTTTACTCCTCCCATACATTTTGTTTTATTTCGACTATACTATATTTCTCACTAGTTATGTCATACACACCACACAATGTGAGACCTGTAAAAGCAATAGTGGCGGTATCCGTGTGTGTGTGTTGCAGCGCGTGTCGGACTCGTTCGTGCTGGCGCCGGCGTCGCTGGAGACGGTGTCGCTGCGGCAGGCGGGCAAGCCGCTGGGCTTCAGCGTGCTGCCGTCGCTGGGCGGGCACCTGCAGCTCGCCGCCATCCGCTTCGGCTCCCCCGCGCACGCGTCCGGCGCCGTGCACGAGGGCGACGAGGTCGTGCAGGTCGGTGTCGCGGTCCCGCGGGTGTTCCGTGCGCTCGCACCCGCACCAACAGTGACCCGACGTTGTGCGTGCTGCAGGTGGGCGGGCAGTGCGTGGTGGGCTGGAGCGGCGCGGCGGTGGAGGCGGCGTGCGCGGAGCGGGCGCGCGGCGGCGGCGAGCTGCTGCTGCGGCTGCGGCGGCGCGGCGCGCGCGTGGGCGTGCAGGCGCGCCGGGAGCGGCGCGGCGGGCGGCCGGAGCCGCGGGAGGCGGGCGGGGCGCTGGCGCCGCCCGCCGCCGGCGCCGCCCCCGCCGCCCGCCCGCCCGGGGACTCCTCCGACGAGGAGCCCGCCTCGCCGACGCTGCCGCTGGACCGCAGGTACGAGTACCACTTTCGAACCGACGAACAGAGTCCAGACAGTCGATGTAGACATAAATAAATAATAAAATAAATAAATATTATAGGACAATCTAACACAAATCGACCTAGGCCCACAGTAAGCTCAATAAGGCTTGTGTTATGGGTACTAGATGACGATATATATAATAGACTAGCCTTTTCCCGCGGCTTCGCCCGCGTACTATAAGTACTCAAAAAGGATACGATACCCATATTGATTTTCAGACTTTGTGACCACATTTGCCACTTTTAGGGATTGAATTTTCAAAAAACACGTGTTTACTCATTTATCGTTAGGAATACTCTTGTGAAGTTTCGAATAAAATAATCTAACAAATCTTGATTCGCCATACAAACTTTGAACCCCCATTTTACCCCCTTAGGGGGTGAATTTTGAAAAATACTTTCTTAGTGCACCCTTAGACCTTATAAGAAACATACGTGCCAAATTTGGAATCTCTAAAACCAGCGGTTTCGGCTGTGCGTTGATATATCAGTCAGTCAGTCAATCAGTCAGTCAGTCAGTTTCTTATTTTATATATTTAGATAAATATGGGTAAATACTTAAATACATAGACAACATCCATAACTCAGGAACAAATATCTGTGACCAACACACAAATAAATGCCCTGACCAGGATTCGACCCGACTGGGCTAGGAGGCCCTTAACACACCGAGACATCTCACCTAATACTCAAAATTTTCACTTCTATATAGCAACGGTAGAGTTCATGGAGCCTTCTAGGGAACCACCTAAATCATTGAGACTTGCTGACAATTATTTTTTTTACTAGCAGTCAATGAAAGATTTTTTGTTTAAATTTCAAACATTTTTAGCTCAGCATACCAAAAGCAAAAGCTACCGCCGCAGGACGACAGAGATCGGACACAACCAAAGAGTTCAAAGAGGACCCAGTGTGTTGACGATGAGGGACCCTTTTGTTCCTTTAGCCGTGAACATAGAGAATCCTCCATTCTGTAAAGGGTCAGCTACGCGCATGTGACACCTCTAGAGTTGCTGGCGTCTATCGGGCGGGCCGTATGCTTGTTTGCTACTGTCGTGGTATAAAAAAAACACAAACAGTCGTGGTTTTAAAACGATACGATTAATAGTGGACGGTGTACGAGCCCAATTTCAAAGAAAAACCGCAAATCGATGTACAGCACATTTGTTTTGACCTCTAGTATGCGTGTGCTAAATGGCTAAATTGTACATCGAATTGCTGTTTTTTTTTGCGTACACCTTCCACTAAGCGTCAAGGTTCAAGAGGGCCAAAAGTAGAGATGTTAATGTTACTTAGACAAGTCTTCAGTTCAGTCACAAGGGTCTTTTGGGGTAAAATAGGAACGGTTAGCGATTGCTTACTAATTACGATAAGTGATAAATTTACGATATTATTTAATACAAAAAGTGGTTGCAGTTTTACACAATTCCTTGTAATATTCGAAAAAGCGCAATAAAAACACATCAAAAACACGCGACCGACACGTGTTCAAGTTGATTTTAGACCCTGATTATTTATATTAATTTTTAAGTGGCTTCAGTCTTGCATACTGCATTAGTTTGATCTTTTACCTTCATTTTAATATATAATTAACGTGAGTCTGACTGACAAGAAGGCTGGTATACACAATTTTGTAAGACTACCTCGATCTAAATATGGCAGCAAAATCGTCAGTCCCCTAGAACAAGTATTCCGAAAGTTGGCCGCTGTATGGGAAGACAAGGGCATCGACGTCGGTGGAAAGCGATTGACAAATCTGCGATTCGCCGATGACATCGTCCTTTTCTCATCATCAGCTACAGGGCTCGGTAGCATGCTACAAGAACTTAGCAGAGCAAGCCTTGAGGTCGGATTAATGATGAATATGTCAAAGACCAAGCTCATGACAAACAGCATCAAACGGAAAATAGAAATGGATGGCGGACGAATGCAATATGTCGATGAGTACATATACCTGGGCCAACTAGTTTCCTTCCAGGCTCGACAGGTCAAAGAGGTCGCAAGACGTACCGAAAATGCCTGTAGGAGCTACTGGTCCATGAAGGAGTACACGAAGGGAAACCTTCCCTTAACATTAAAACGCAAGCTCATGGACATGTGCATTCTTCCGATCCTGACTTATGGCGCACAAACTTGGTCTTTGACAAAAATTCAGAAGTCTAACCTCAAGGTTTGCCAAAGAGCTATGGAACGTAGTATTTTGGGCGTGAAAATAAGCGATCGCATTAGAAATAATATACTACGTTCCAAAACAAAGATAGCTGATGTAGCCCAAACAGCGGGAAAACTAAAATGGGACTGGGCTGGACACGTCTGCCGTATGCCGGAAGACTTATGGGCTAAAACAACCACCGAGTGGGTCCCACAACACAGGACCCGGCGTCCGGGCAGACCAAGGAAACGTTGGAGAGCCGAACTTGATGCCTTTCATGCTGACTGGTGGGAGACTGCACAAGACCGGGATACGTGGAAAAAGGAGAGGGAGGCCTTTGCCCAGCAGTGGGACACTCTTGCCTCTTAATAATAATAATAAGCTTTCTAATATATATTTTTAAATAAAAGCTCCGTATTATTATATTTTATCAGATCGATGACCTGAGTATTGTTATTGATATGATCCCCTCGTGTGTAGGATGTACCCGCCGCCGCCGCGCGCGCTGACGGCGCGCCGGCACTCGGTGAGCGGCGGCAGCCCCACGGCGCGCCGTCCGCGCCGCGGCCTCGAGCAGTTCTGGTGCGAGCTGCAGCAGGCCCGCTGGCGCGCCTCCGGGCCCGGCCGGGACCTGCTGTACCGGCGCGACAAGGTGACCCGACCCACACGACCACCGACCACCGCCCACCGACCACCGCCCACCGCACCGCAACAACACATAACATACAATAACAATAACAATACCTCCAGACGCGAGCGAAAATCAAAACTGTTCAATTATCCTTGCTCAGAAAATTTTAACCTGTGGTAGTTTTTGTCTATTCATTTGTATTCCAATATCTGAATTTTTAAAATAAAGAACCCAGGAGCAGCGGAAAAAGAGTGCCTGGGCATAGTTTGGGGTGTACAATAATTTGTTTCGGGCAGGCGGTGTCGTGCAGCACGGGACTGGAGCTGTCCCCGCGGCCGCTGACGTGCCCGGCGCCGGGCGCGGGCGCGGCGGAGCCGGCGGGGGGCCACGCCGGCCACGCCGGGCACGCTGGTAACGCGGGCCACGCCGGGCACGCGGGCCACGCCGGGCACGCGGGCCACGCCGGGCACGCGGAGCGCGCGCGCGGCAAGCTCGACAAGAGCCACTCCACGCCCGCCTACGACTTCGACACGGAGTCGCCCGGCCCGCTCGTGCAGCAGGTATTCTACTGTACGAGTGTACGTACACGTGTACTGTCGACGTGGACCCGATCGGGCGACGCACCAGCTATAGAGTTAATCGAGTCCCACGGTTGCCACGGTTGCTAGAGTTGTTGTAGACACAGTTTAATCATTTATTGCAATGGACATCTGTATATAATACTGATAATTATGTATATAAATTACACCTTTTTCAATTGTTACTCCTTACTCCTGACGACATATCATGTTATTTGAGGTTCCAAGTACGAGTCCTTTCCGTGATATATGCGTCGTTACTCTACTATTAGAACTATTATAATTATGAAAACACACGAGAACGTGAATTTATGGCAATACTTATAGTATTTTTTTTCGGAGACCACTTATAGTATTTTTTTGGTTATTTATTACTTGTATATATTAGACCATGTTCTGACATTATAAGCCAGTAAGATAAATGTCAGGTGATCCCCGAGTCGCCGACGACGCCGGCCGACTCGCCGACCGTGCTCGTGCACTCGGCCGAAAAGGCGGACCAGATCCTGGACTTCAAGAAGTCCAGCTCGCAGATCGAGGAGGCCATACTGCAGAAGCGGCGGCTGACGGACGAGCGCAACGAGTTCTCGTTCGGCGAGGGGGAGGGGGTGGGGGGGAGCGCCGCCCCCGCGGAGGCCGTCAACGTGGCGCTCGAGGCGCGCGTGCGCCGGCTCTCCGCCAAGACCCCGCCACAGGTATCAAAACAGTTCTGCCTACCTTTCAAACATTAAAAAAGTAACCATTCCTGATATCATGATTTCTTGTAAAATGTGTGGTTTAGAACTACTAACCGATGGTCTGCGGAACACTGGTGGTTCCTGGCAACACCTGAAGAGGTCTGCTTCGTAAGGAATATATCTAGGTAATTTTGACATATGGGGGAAGTACATAGGTTGCACAAATATTAAGTTTAATAGACTCTTTGCCCTTACCTATCTTAAGCGATACCCACAGATCTCCACAAGTTGACTCCCATGACAATTTACGCAGTACTTCATACTTTTTTAAGAGTGCGATACACACACCCCCACCATCTTTCTTAGTGTCGTGCGACGCGGTACAGCTGCGGTCCCTTTCACTATCACTATTGGGTCGGGGTTTAGCTCAGATTTCCCGAGAGGGGCGCGTCGCGTGTGACGCTCCGGGCCTTCATCAGCTTTCCGCGGGTCGGCCATCGGCCTGACGCTCGCTCTTCGTCCTCGTTTAAATCGAAACGCCGGTCGGCGGGAGTGTAGGTACTCGTGTCCTCTAGGTAAATGTAATATGCGTGTCCTTAGGAGGAGCGGTTGCTCTCGGTGAGCGAGGCGGTGCGTAACATCCAGGAGCGGGGCGCCGCCCCCGCGCCCGCGCCCGCGCCCGCCCCCGCCCCCGCCCCCGCCGCCCCGCGCTACCCCGCGCTGCGCCCCGTGCCGCCCGAGCCCGCGCCCGCGCCCACCAGCCCGCCGCGCCCGCACAGGATCGACGTCTCGCAGGTACCACGACGACACACGAGATTTTTAACTATACGTTTACAAACAATATACAGTGTATATAATGCATGCCTGTTATGTACCCTCATAGATCTCGGTCCCGCTCCGGCACCTGACGCGGCACGACCTGCGCGTGCCGGGGGCGGAGGGCCCGGCGCGGCCTGGGGGCCCCGCGCCGCACGGGGGCCCCGCGCAGCACGGGGGCCCCGGGCTGCCGGGCCCGCGGCCCGAGACGCCGGCCGCCGCCGCCACGCCCACCCGCGGCATCTTCCCCACCTACAAGTCCAAGAATCTGAAAAAGAAGAACTCGATTCTTGCCAGTGAGTGCCATCTACAGGTTTTAACTTTGCATTACAGCGACACTACTGACTTTTAGGTTTTGGTCAAAGAGCGGATGATTAGCGGTTCCAGAATACTTGCTGTTTAAGAATGCAGAACTTACTTCAGCGCCTGCCAAAAGCCTCACAGCAAACGCGTCGAGCTTACTGCGCTCGCACACTAGCATGTAGGATTTTTAGATATAAGCAAGTGCTTATATCTAAAAATCCTCTTTAAGCCTCTGTAGCGATAGGCAATAAAATAGTTATGTCCTAAAAGTTATTACGCTTGTTTAATTTATACTCCGATATGACCTTAACACTTGCCTACATTGAAAATATTCAAAGCAGATGGTGTTAGTCTATTTATCTACACTCACATTTTAAGTCCTCTAAAACGTGTTCAAAAACGGTAGGCAATGGCTAGCATTACCACAACCGATTTTACTATGATAAGCTTTTTATGTGTGGCAGTAACGTAATTTTAACTTTACATGCTCAATTATTGATGTGTTATGAGTTTTGATAACATACATAGGCTGCTATTTATATATCCGGAAACCGGGATTACAATCTTCTTAAATAGCATATTTGACCTCCATGGTAAAATTTGAACTTTTTTAAGTACTGGCCGGTATATGTTTTCTTTCTTATTAACGCTCGTGTTTTGTTTTTGACGGGTTTTAAATGTCATCTCGCAGCAAGAATGGAACTCACTCGTGAAAATATTCGTGCTATGATTTATTATGATTTTCGGCGTGGTTTAACGCAACAACAGTGCATAGATCAACTAACTTCAACTTTTGGTGATGAAGCCCCATCTAAAACTACTGTGTATCACTGGTTTAGTGAGTTCAATCGTGGACGTAGTATGCTTACGGACGAAGTTAAGGCAGGTCGCCCGAAATCGGTCGTTGTACAACAAAATATCGAGGCTGTGCGAAAACTTATAATGGACGACCGACATGTTACGTACTGCGAGATAGAGGCGACTCTGGGTATTTCTATGACCAGCATTAATAGCATATTACATAATTATTTGGCTGTAAAAAAAATTTGTTCGCGTTGGATACCCCACAACTTAACAAAAGAGCAAAAAGATGCTCGCGTCGAATGGTGCAATAAAATGTTAAAAAAATATAACCGTGGTGACTCAAAAGCCGTTTATAACATCTATACAGGTGACGAATCCTGGATCTATGCATACGATCCCGAAACGAAGCAACAATCAACGGTATGGGTGTTTCAAAATGAGCCGAACCCTACGAAAGTTACTCGTGCAAAAAGTACATTGAAACAAATGGTGGCCTGCTTCTTCGGTATTAATGGCCATGTAGCTACAGTGCCACTAGAAAACCGTAGAACGGTTAATTCAGAGTGGTACACGACCATTTGCTTACCGGAAGTATTTGAACAAATTCGTAAAACTAACCAGCGACGAAGAATCATTCTTCATCATGACAATGCCAGCTGTCATACGTCACGCGAAACAACTCTATTTTTGGAGGGTCAAAATGTGGAATTAACGGGTCATCCGCCGTACAGCCCTGACTTGGCACCCAACGATTTTTATTTATTTCCAAATATAAAGAATAAATTACGCGGTCAACGATTTTCGACCGCTGAAGATGCTGTCGACGCATTCAAACAACACGTTATGGAGGTACCTCAGGCGGAGTGGCAGAAGTGCTTTAAAAATTGGTTCACGCGAATGCAAAAGTGCATAGATCATCAAGGGGAATACTTTGAAAAACAATAAAACCATTTTCAGCCGTGTACGTTTGTTTGTTTTTTTGTTTCCGGATATATAAGTAGCAACCCTCGTAATGTACACCTGCACGCTCCCGCGCGGCCGCCGACACGCGCCCGCGCGACCGCCGGCACAATCGAGTTGGCCATGGCGGTGCAATGGCGGCCATTCTATGGTTTCGGAATACGGCATTTAGGATAAATAATATGAGTGTAGATAAAGCAGTGTATGCAACTGTACGTAATTAGGCCTTAAAACACTCGTGTGATCTTATTATGAAACTCACCTGTGGCTCATTTCATAAAACCACTCATGTTTTAAGGACCCTTATTACGTAACAGTTACATAAACTACTATCCCAGCAAACATTTTTGGTAAAAATAACGATAAAACCACCTATTATAGGTCGCAAATCTGACAGTGACCAAAATGAGTTACCTCGAATCGACGTGGATTCCACGTGGAATCCACCAAAGTGGGGAAAAAAAGCACGTGCCGGCTACGTCGATTCCACGTAATTTTAGTAATTGCGACCTAATGGTTACTACATAGGTAATGTTTGCGACGTGGATTGAACGTCGCCACGACGTGTCATGTGGTTGCAATGTACTAAATTGGTAAGACTTACCATTTTTCAACATGATTTCAACGTGTTTTTTACCATTTAATTACCCAGACAGGTTTATTTTTTATGAGATATCATGCAGAGAAAGAGACAAATATATAACGAGAGTATTATCTTTTCGCTCACAAACAAAATGTCTAACTAAAAATCAATCTTAAGTTTTGCAACGAGAATGGCGGCCATTACTTGGCGTAAAATAATTATCTAGGTCGATTACGCAGGAATTATACGATGAAATCTTGTGCGCTGAAAATTTTCTCGTAGTATGTTAGGTTTTTATTCAAAACTACTGATGGGCTTTCGAAATACTTAAGTATTACTTTTTTTTAAGCTTATAAGTAGTATGTATTGCTTGTAATTGGGGTTCGTAAATTTGAGTTCGGTGTTTGTAAATATATTAAATTGACTTTATATATTTTTTCATATAAATGACAATAAAAGTACCGTAAGATTTTATTGTTCTAGGTATTACAACTTATCTAAATTATGTAATTTACAATAACACGTCCTAATTATAACAAAACAAAATGTCGGCTCGACTAAGAAGTTAAAATTTACCTAAAAATACGACGTACTAGTATTTAAGTCAATTTTACGTAATATATACTTAATTCTGCGACCTAATGGTGCAGAGTAACCGTTCATGGTCGAAGCGACCGCCATGACAACGTCACTTTGACCGCGAGGCGAGCGCAATCGTATTCAGTATTTGTTTGACAGCGCGGGTGTAGGCGGTGTGCTTCCGATGAGGTGCCAAGCACAGACAGTTAGTGGCGGATTAACACATTTGCCGCCAGTAGGCTATTCAAATTTTGCCGCCCCTTCTGAACTCTGCATTTCGATACCCTACACGGACAAAAGAAGGTGGAAGAAAATATTTTAGAATTAAAAGATTTAAAAAATATTCTTTGTTTAAAAAAATATATCTTATGAAAAATTAAGAACTGATTACATTAATTCTAAACCTGTCCAGTAAATTTTCTAAACTAATAACATTTGTTCTAAACCAGTTTAGTAAATTGTCTGAGCTTCTAAATAATGTAATCTATGAAATCAATAAATACTTACATACAACAGCATACGAATTTCTAGTAAGCAAGATACTTGCTGATATTTAACATCATTGGATTCCAAAAAATACTGCACAGTTTCTAAACAATTGGTATTCTCATCATAAATATTAAACTATATAAGAATTACTTGTACAAATTTTTGATAAATGGTTGACAAAAAAAAAGTTTGTAATTTTACTAACCCGGTTTGTAATTTTTTGTGTTTCCAGTAAGTAAAGTTTGGTAACTTGAGAAATATAATTTTTGCTGAAGCTTAATTATTATTGCTAGTATTGCTACATTTTATTCCTGATTCAACATTAGAAACTAAATATCACTGTTTTTAAAAAAGATAATCATTTTCAGTATAATATTTTTTCCGTGTAGTTCATAATCATATTCATTTGTTTGTCAATGAAATTACAACTTGCATGGAATAGCACGAATTGTGTACTAAATTGGTAAATATTTTTTATT
Organism: Pammene aurita; assembly: GCA_947086415.1. Lineage (NCBI taxonomy): Eukaryota > Metazoa > Arthropoda > Insecta > Lepidoptera > Tortricidae > Pammene > Pammene aurita. The sequence continues at coordinate 260,323 of OX352297.1, forward strand.
GGACTTATAGTTTAAAAACAATACGAACAATATTGTTATTAAATTATCTGTTAACAATCTGCATGGTGATTCAATTCAGTTATAAAACTTTTACATGACCTTTTTGCGCGATTTTATATCCGCAAAATCGTCAATTATATCGTCGTCAATTATAATTTTGTTCATTAGTTCTGACTCTATGCACAAAAGAGCTACTTAATGCATTTAGCTTTTTTTGGCATACTGTAGATCGTAGATAGTTTTTCACCCACTTTAAGCAAGAAAAGCTTCTCTCACCCGAACAATTTGTCGCTGGTGTACACAGAGCCATGCGAACTGCTATATCCAAGTTTGGATAAATGTTCTCGAAATTCTGATTTCGCAGAAACGATGATAGACTTTTTAATGATCCAGAATCTAGTTTTAACAAAATTCTTTCACTTCTGAAAGAAGTTTTCTTCTGAAAGTGTTTTGTTCTTCAAAGGTGGCCTTGAAAGTGTACACATTCCTGAACTAGGCTAAATCATTAGGACACTTTTTTCCAAAAAAATTGCTTTTTCCGTAAGGGTCGATGTTGACAACTCACCTATTTTAGTTTTCTCGTTAAATCCGTAGTAGGCCTCCTGTCGTTTTTCTAACTCGGACACGAGTCTTATCTACGAGGACGAGAAACGTGTTAATCCTGAATGTTTCACTAGCAGTAATTCTAATTTCTTCATCAGGTATTTCGTCTAATCATTTTTTTCTTTTCGGTAGTATTTTTCCGATATATGTTGTGTATTGCTTCGATACGCTTAATTCCATCGCCTTTTCTTCGAAATACTTGAAGTTCTCTCGTTCAGCTAAGAAAAACTTACAGTTTACTGTTTCCGGTCCGGCTTCCAACTCTGGTGGTTCGATAACTGCCCGGCCTGGGCGGATGGTAATTTGTTTCCGGTGTCTGTATGTGATGAAGAACAAGCATGCTAATTTTCAAGCGGTTGCCTGACAATTGTTTTTTCAATTTTTTTCTTTGCTCTCGTACAGGGAACCAGTCCAACCAGGAGGGATGGCATTAAGATTTTGTTATATAACCAGGGTATATTCTTTCAGGCAACCGCTGTTTCAATCGGTTGCCTCACGATATTTTTTGTACACACCCCCCCGTATTTCCGCTTCAGTCCAAGTTGGGTCAGTTCGGGTTGCACAGGGCGGTTCCTCATCACTTCAGGAGCTTAAATACCGCGAGCCATCCAGTTGCCTCGCGGTCACTGAAATTACGCGTCATGGCTTTAACTATTTATAAATTGTTGTAAATAAAGTTCCAAAGGTGGTTTTCCACTTCCATAGTAAATTGCTGCAAACATCGGCTTTATATTTGGCATGTCATATATTGCCATAGCAATAGGCCACACTTCGAAAGCAGTACTGTTAAAAAGAGACATACCGTCTACGTTGAACATTAACTTAATAGGAACTTAAATCCGTATCTGACAAAGTTCAAAACTTGCCTTGGCCCATACGCTCTATAAAGATATCGTCAGTTTTTAAAAGTGTTCGTGTATCTTTTGGCAATTTAAATCCGTAAAACTAACAAGTCGTTTTGAGATGAGTTGGTGGGTTTATGATGTACTGTCCATTTTCTTAGGTCTTCCATAAGTTTTATTGATTTTATATTAAAGCAGTCTTCATTTTTAATGTACTCATCTCCAGAGTCTTTATTTTCCGATTCTTTGTTTGCACCGATTTCATTGCCATCTCTCATCTCATCTATATTATCAGATATTTGATTTCCTAATGCAATATTATAGGAATGCATATAATCAAGATCTTTGCTTGTGTGTGTTATTGAAACGATATCAGTATCAGTAGATTGACACAAAGTTGGATATCCATGCAAACTGGATTTAGAAGTTAATTCACACTTTTGTTCTTCTTTTAATAATTCACTTTGAATTTTCATATTATCCTAATACTTCCTATAGTGACTACTGGAATATCTATATTTTTTTTGTCTTTGGCCATTGTAAATCCAACACTACTGTTGGTTTAAAAACGAAATAACTATAGGGTAAACACGTCCTATTTCACCAATAAATGACTTATTTGTAAGTAAAACAAACTTGACCTGAAGTCGCCTCGCAAACTTCAACTTATTAGTTATTTTTTAAGGTTTATTTGACTATTAGGTAATCTTAATGAAACCTTATGGTATATTTAGTACCTTACAAGTGTTTTTAACTTTATAGTCTCAATTTGGTATCTATGGAAGGTAATATTTATTACGAAATTGGTAGCAAAAGCTACTTAAATCGTCGACCTAAAGGTCCTCACTATAAGAACAAATTACGTCGCATATACACCTAAGATGCACCTACAAGTATATATTAACTATTGGTCAAGTTTCGAAGTTAATTTTACCTTATATTTTGCTCATTCTCAACCCTTAAGTTTCTGACCTTATAGTGAATTGATTAAGGGAAATTTACGTTTTAATGGCTCTATATTTTTACCCGGAAGTATAAATGTACGATATGTGAATTTATGTGGTGCGTATGATGTAATTTTTACCTAAATTAGTAATTTATTCTAGAGCCTGGGGAAAAGCACTTAGAATGTTTGCTGGGATTATTTTCTTTGTTGTTGTCTAATTAACATTTTAAACTATGGAAATCTCACCTATTCTGCAAAAACACATCTAATTTAGTTAATTTTATGATTGCGAGAAATATAAACCGTATGTTTAAGTCATGGAGTGAGCGGCGCCGGCGTCCAGTCCGCGTCCACATTACACTGGGTGTGTGTTGTAGTTGTAAGTGTGTGGTTGCGGTGTTGCAGAACGGCGCGGCGTGGCGGCGCGCGCGCTGGCGGGCGGCGCGGGCGGCCCGGTGTGGCAGCGCGTGCGCGCGCGCGCCCAGCAGCAGGCTCGCTGGGCGCGCCGCTACCTGCTGCTCAACGACACCACGCTCTACGCGTACCGGAGCGCCGACGTGAGTACACTGCCTGCAGGTGCCGGTGTGGCAGCGCGTGCGCGCGCGCGCCCAGCAGCAGGCTCGCTGGGCGCGCCGCTACCTGCTGCTCAACGACACCACGCTCTACGCGTACCGGAGCGCCGACGTGAGTACACTGCCTGCAGGTGCCGGTGTGGCAGCGCGTGCGCGCGCGCGCCCAGCAGCAGGCTCGCTGGGCGCGCCGCTACCTGCTGCTCAACGACACCACGCTCTACGCGTACCGGAGCGCCGACGTGAGTACACTGCCTGCAGGTGCCGGTGTGGCAGCGCGTGCGCGCGCGCGCCCAGCAGCAGGCTCGCTGGGCGCGCCGCTACCTGCTGCTCAACGACACCACGCTCTACGCGTACCGGAGCGCCGACGTGAGTACACTGCCTGCAGGTGCCGGTGTGGCAGCGCGTGCGCGCGCGCGCCCAGCAGCAGGCTCGCTGGGCGCGCCGCTACCTGCTGCTCAACGACACCACGCTCTACGCGTACCGGAGCGCCGACGTGAGTACACTGCCTGCAGGTGCCGGTGTGGCAGCGCGTGCGCGCGCGCGCCCAGCAGCAGGCTCGCTGGGCGCGCCGCTACCTGCTGCTCAACGACACCACGCTCTACGCGTACCGGAGCGCCGACGTGAGTACACTGCCTGCAGGTGCCGGTGTGGCAGCGCGTGCGCGCGCGCGCCCAGCAGCAGGCTCGCTGGGCGCGCCGCTACCTGCTGCTCAACGACACCACGCTCTACGCGTACCGGAGCGCCGACGTGAGTACACTGCCTGCAGGTGCCGGTGTGGCAGCGCGTGCGCGCGCGCGCCCAGCAGCAGGCTCGCTGGGCGCGCCGCTACCTGCTGCTCAACGACACCACGCTCTACGCGTACCGGAGCGCCGACGTGAGTACACTGCCTGCAGGTGCCGGTGTGGCAGCGCGTGCGCGCGCGCGCCCAGCAGCAGGCTCGCTGGGCGCGCCGCTACCTGCTGCTCAACGACACCACGCTCTACGCGTACCGGAGCGCCGACGTGAGTACACTGCCTGCAGGTGCCGGTGTGGCAGCGCGTGCGCGCGCGCGCCCAGCAGCAGGCTCGCTGGGCGCGCCGCTACCTGCTGCTCAACGACACCACGCTCTACGCGTACCGGAGCGCCGACGTGAGTACACTGCCTGCAGGTGCCGGTGTGGCAGCGCGTGCGCGCGCGCGCCCAGCAGCAGGCTCGCTGGGCGCGCCGCTACCTGCTGCTCAACGACACCACGCTCTACGCGTACCGGAGCGCCGACGTGAGTACACTGCCTGCAGGTGCCGGTGTGGCAGCGCGTGCGCGCGCGCGCCCAGCAGCAGGCTCGCTGGGCGCGCCGCTACCTGCTGCTCAACGACACCACGCTCTACGCGTACCGGAGCGCCGACGTGAGTACACTGCCTGCAGGTGCCGGTGTGGCAGCGCGTGCGCGCGCGCGCCCAGCAGCAGGCTCGCTGGGCGCGCCGCTACCTGCTGCTCAACGACACCACGCTCTACGCGTACCGGAGCGCCGACGTGAGTACACTGCCTGCAGGTGCCGGTGTGGCAGCGCGTGCGCGCGCGCGCCCAGCAGCAGGCTCGCTGGGCGCGCCGCTACCTGCTGCTCAACGACACCACGCTCTACGCGTACCGGAGCGCCGACGTGAGTACACTGCCTGCAGGTGCCGGTGTGGCAGCGCGTGCGCGCGCGCGCCCAGCAGCAGGCTCGCTGGGCGCGCCGCTACCTGCTGCTCAACGACACCACGCTCTACGCGTACCGGAGCGCCGACGTGAGTACACTGCCTGCAGGTGCCGGTGTGGCAGCGCGTGCGCGCGCGCGCCCAGCAGCAGGCTCGCTGGGCGCGCCGCTACCTGCTGCTCAACGACACCACGCTCTACGCGTACCGGAGCGCCGACGTGAGTACACTGCCTGCAGGTGCCGGTGTGGCAGCGCGTGCGCGCGCGCGCCCAGCAGCAGGCTCGCTGGGCGCGCCGCTACCTGCTGCTCAACGACACCACGCTCTACGCGTACCGGAGCGCCGACGTGAGTACACTGCCTGCAGGTGCCGGTGTGGCAGCGCGTGCGCGCGCGCGCCCAGCAGCAGGCTCGCTGGGCGCGCCGCTACCTGCTGCTCAACGACACCACGCTCTACGCGTACCGGAGCGCCGACGTGAGTACACTGCCTGCAGGTGCCGGTGTGGCAGCGCGTGCGCGCGCGCGCCCAGCAGCAGGCTCGCTGGGCGCGCCGCTACCTGCTGCTCAACGACACCACGCTCTACGCGTACCGGAGCGCCGACGTGAGTACACTGCCTGCAGGTGCCGGTGTGGCAGCGCGTGCGCGCGCGCGCCCAGCAGCAGGCTCGCTGGGCGCGCCGCTACCTGCTGCTCAACGACACCACGCTCTACGCGTACCGGAGCGCCGACGTGAGTACACTGCCTGCAGGTGCCGGTGTGGCAGCGCGTGCGCGCGCGCGCCCAGCAGCAGGCTCGCTGGGCGCGCCGCTACCTGCTGCTCAACGACACCACGCTCTACGCGTACCGGAGCGCCGACGTGAGTACACTGCCTGCAGGTGCCGGTGTGGCAGCGCGTGCGCGCGCGCGCCCAGCAGCAGGCTCGCTGGGCGCGCCGCTACCTGCTGCTCAACGACACCACGCTCTACGCGTACCGGAGCGCCGACGTGAGTACACTGCCTGCAGGTGCCGGTGTGGCAGCGCGTGCGCGCGCGCGCCCAGCAGCAGGCTCGCTGGGCGCGCCGCTACCTGCTGCTCAACGACACCACGCTCTACGCGTACCGGAGCGCCGACGTGAGTACACTGCCTGCAGGTGCCGGTGTGGCAGCGCGTGCGCGCGCGCGCCCAGCAGCAGGCTCGCTGGGCGCGCCGCTACCTGCTGCTCAACGACACCACGCTCTACGCGTACCGGAGCGCCGACGTGAGTACACTGCCTGCAGGTGCCGGTGTGGCAGCGCGTGCGCGCGCGCGCCCAGCAGCAGGCTCGCTGGGCGCGCCGCTACCTGCTGCTCAACGACACCACGCTCTACGCGTACCGGAGCGCCGACGTGAGTACACTGCCTGCAGGTGCCGGTGTGGCAGCGCGTGCGCGCGCGCGCCCAGCAGCAGGCTCGCTGGGCGCGCCGCTACCTGCTGCTCAACGACACCACGCTCTACGCGTACCGGAGCGCCGACGTGAGTACACTGCCTGCAGGTGCCGGTGTGGCAGCGCGTGCGCGCGCGCGCCCAGCAGCAGGCTCGCTGGGCGCGCCGCTACCTGCTGCTCAACGACACCACGCTCTACGCGTACCGGAGCGCCGACGTGAGTACACTGCCTGCAGGTGCCGGTGTGGCAGCGCGTGCGCGCGCGCGCCCAGCAGCAGGCTCGCTGGGCGCGCCGCTACCTGCTGCTCAACGACACCACGCTCTACGCGTACCGGAGCGCCGACGTGAGTACACTGCCTGCAGGTGCCGGTGTGGCAGCGCGTGCGCGCGCGCGCCCAGCAGCAGGCTCGCTGGGCGCGCCGCTACCTGCTGCTCAACGACACCACGCTCTACGCGTACCGGAGCGCCGACGTGAGTACACTGCCTGCAGGTGCCGGTGTGGCAGCGCGTGCGCGCGCGCGCCCAGCAGCAGGCTCGCTGGGCGCGCCGCTACCTGCTGCTCAACGACACCACGCTCTACGCGTACCGGAGCGCCGACGTGAGTACACTGCCTGCAGGTGCCGGTGTGGCAGCGCGTGCGCGCGCGCGCCCAGCAGCAGGCTCGCTGGGCGCGCCGCTACCTGCTGCTCAACGACACCACGCTCTACGCGTACCGGAGCGCCGACGTGAGTACACTGCCTGCAGGTGCCGGTGTGGCAGCGCGTGCGCGCGCGCGCCCAGCAGCAGGCTCGCTGGGCGCGCCGCTACCTGCTGCTCAACGACACCACGCTCTACGCGTACCGGAGCGCCGACGTGAGTACACTGCCTGCAGGTGCCGGTGTGGCAGCGCGTGCGCGCGCGCGCCCAGCAGCAGGCTCGCTGGGCGCGCCGCTACCTGCTGCTCAACGACACCACGCTCTACGCGTACCGGAGCGCCGACGTGAGTACACTGCCTGCAGGTGCCGGTGTGGCAGCGCGTGCGCGCGCGCGCCCAGCAGCAGGCTCGCTGGGCGCGCCGCTACCTGCTGCTCAACGACACCACGCTCTACGCGTACCGGAGCGCCGACGTGAGTACACTGCCTGCAGGTGCCGGTGTGGCAGCGCGTGCGCGCGCGCGCCCAGCAGCAGGCTCGCTGGGCGCGCCGCTACCTGCTGCTCAACGACACCACGCTCTACGCGTACCGGAGCGCCGACGTGAGTACACTGCCTGCAGGTGCCGGTGTGGCAGCGCGTGCGCGCGCGCGCCCAGCAGCAGGCTCGCTGGGCGCGCCGCTACCTGCTGCTCAACGACACCACGCTCTACGCGTACCGGAGCGCCGACGTGAGTACACTGCCTGCAGGTGCCGGTGTGGCAGCGCGTGCGCGCGCGCGCCCAGCAGCAGGCTCGCTGGGCGCGCCGCTACCTGCTGCTCAACGACACCACGCTCTACGCGTACCGGAGCGCCGACGTGAGTACACTGCCTGCAGGTGCCGGTGTGGCAGCGCGTGCGCGCGCGCGCCCAGCAGCAGGCTCGCTGGGCGCGCCGCTACCTGCTGCTCAACGACACCACGCTCTACGCGTACCGGAGCGCCGACGTGAGTACACTGCCTGCAGGTGCCGGTGTGGCAGCGCGTGCGCGCGCGCGCCCAGCAGCAGGCTCGCTGGGCGCGCCGCTACCTGCTGCTCAACGACACCACGCTCTACGCGTACCGGAGCGCCGACGTGAGTACACTGCCTGCAGGTGCCGGTGTGGCAGCGCGTGCGCGCGCGCGCCCAGCAGCAGGCTCGCTGGGCGCGCCGCTACCTGCTGCTCAACGACACCACGCTCTACGCGTACCGGAGCGCCGACGTGAGTACACTGCCTGCAGGTGCCGGTGTGGCAGCGCGTGCGCGCGCGCGCCCAGCAGCAGGCTCGCTGGGCGCGCCGCTACCTGCTGCTCAACGACACCACGCTCTACGCGTACCGGAGCGCCGACGTGAGTACACTGCCTGCAGGTGCCGGTGTGGCAGCGCGTGCGCGCGCGCGCCCAGCAGCAGGCTCGCTGGGCGCGCCGCTACCTGCTGCTCAACGACACCACGCTCTACGCGTACCGGAGCGCCGACGTGAGTACACTGCCTGCAGGTGCCGGTGTGGCAGCGCGTGCGCGCGCGCGCCCAGCAGCAGGCTCGCTGGGCGCGCCGCTACCTGCTGCTCAACGACACCACGCTCTACGCGTACCGGAGCGCCGACGTGAGTACACTGCCTGCAGGTGCCGGTGTGGCAGCGCGTGCGCGCGCGCGCCCAGCAGCAGGCTCGCTGGGCGCGCCGCTACCTGCTGCTCAACGACACCACGCTCTACGCGTACCGGAGCGCCGACGTGAGTACACTGCCTGCAGGTGCCGGTGTGGCAGCGCGTGCGCGCGCGCGCCCAGCAGCAGGCTCGCTGGGCGCGCCGCTACCTGCTGCTCAACGACACCACGCTCTACGCGTACCGGAGCGCCGACGTGAGTACACTGCCTGCAGGTGCCGGTGTGGCAGCGCGTGCGCGCGCGCGCCCAGCAGCAGGCTCGCTGGGCGCGCCGCTACCTGCTGCTCAACGACACCACGCTCTACGCGTACCGGAGCGCCGACGTGAGTACACTGCCTGCAGGTGCCGGTGTGGCAGCGCGTGCGCGCGCGCGCCCAGCAGCAGGCTCGCTGGGCGCGCCGCTACCTGCTGCTCAACGACACCACGCTCTACGCGTACCGGAGCGCCGACGTGAGTACACTGCCTGCAGGTGCCGGTGTGGCAGCGCGTGCGCGCGCGCGCCCAGCAGCAGGCTCGCTGGGCGCGCCGCTACCTGCTGCTCAACGACACCACGCTCTACGCGTACCGGAGCGCCGACGTGAGTACACTGCCTGCAGGTGCCGGTGTGGCAGCGCGTGCGCGCGCGCGCCCAGCAGCAGGCTCGCTGGGCGCGCCGCTACCTGCTGCTCAACGACACCACGCTCTACGCGTACCGGAGCGCCGACGTGAGTACACTGCCTGCAGGTGCCGGTGTGGCAGCGCGTGCGCGCGCGCGCCCAGCAGCAGGCTCGCTGGGCGCGCCGCTACCTGCTGCTCAACGACACCACGCTCTACGCGTACCGGAGCGCCGACGTGAGTACACTGCCTGCAGGTGCCGGTGTGGCAGCGCGTGCGCGCGCGCGCCCAGCAGCAGGCTCGCTGGGCGCGCCGCTACCTGCTGCTCAACGACACCACGCTCTACGCGTACCGGAGCGCCGACGTGAGTACACTGCCTGCAGGTGCCGGTGTGGCAGCGCGTGCGCGCGCGCGCCCAGCAGCAGGCTCGCTGGGCGCGCCGCTACCTGCTGCTCAACGACACCACGCTCTACGCGTACCGGAGCGCCGACGTGAGTACACTGCCTGCAGGTGCCGGTGTGGCAGCGCGTGCGCGCGCGCGCCCAGCAGCAGGCTCGCTGGGCGCGCCGCTACCTGCTGCTCAACGACACCACGCTCTACGCGTACCGGAGCGCCGACGTGAGTACACTGCCTGCAGGTGCCGGTGTGGCAGCGCGTGCGCGCGCGCGCCCAGCAGCAGGCTCGCTGGGCGCGCCGCTACCTGCTGCTCAACGACACCACGCTCTACGCGTACCGGAGCGCCGACGTGAGTACACTGCCTGCAGGTGCCGGTGTGGCAGCGCGTGCGCGCGCGCGCCCAGCAGCAGGCTCGCTGGGCGCGCCGCTACCTGCTGCTCAACGACACCACGCTCTACGCGTACCGGAGCGCCGACGTGAGTACACTGCCTGCAGGTGCCGGTGTGGCAGCGCGTGCGCGCGCGCGCCCAGCAGCAGGCTCGCTGGGCGCGCCGCTACCTGCTGCTCAACGACACCACGCTCTACGCGTACCGGAGCGCCGACGTGAGTACACTGCCTGCAGGTGCCGGTGTGGCAGCGCGTGCGCGCGCGCGCCCAGCAGCAGGCTCGCTGGGCGCGCCGCTACCTGCTGCTCAACGACACCACGCTCTACGCGTACCGGAGCGCCGACGTGAGTACACTGCCTGCAGGTGCCGGTGTGGCAGCGCGTGCGCGCGCGCGCCCAGCAGCAGGCTCGCTGGGCGCGCCGCTACCTGCTGCTCAACGACACCACGCTCTACGCGTACCGGAGCGCCGACGTGAGTACACTGCCTGCAGGTGCCGGTGTGGCAGCGCGTGCGCGCGCGCGCCCAGCAGCAGGCTCGCTGGGCGCGCCGCTACCTGCTGCTCAACGACACCACGCTCTACGCGTACCGGAGCGCCGACGTGAGTACACTGCCTGCAGGTGCCGGTGTGGCAGCGCGTGCGCGCGCGCGCCCAGCAGCAGGCTCGCTGGGCGCGCCGCTACCTGCTGCTCAACGACACCACGCTCTACGCGTACCGGAGCGCCGACGTGAGTACACTGCCTGCAGGTGCCGGTGTGGCAGCGCGTGCGCGCGCGCGCCCAGCAGCAGGCTCGCTGGGCGCGCCGCTACCTGCTGCTCAACGACACCACGCTCTACGCGTACCGGAGCGCCGACGTGAGTACACTGCCTGCAGGTGCCGGTGTGGCAGCGCGTGCGCGCGCGCGCCCAGCAGCAGGCTCGCTGGGCGCGCCGCTACCTGCTGCTCAACGACACCACGCTCTACGCGTACCGGAGCGCCGACGTGAGTACACTGCCTGCAGGTGCCGGTGTGGCAGCGCGTGCGCGCGCGCGCCCAGCAGCAGGCTCGCTGGGCGCGCCGCTACCTGCTGCTCAACGACACCACGCTCTACGCGTACCGGAGCGCCGACGTGAGTACACTGCCTGCAGGTGCCGGTGTGGCAGCGCGTGCGCGCGCGCGCCCAGCAGCAGGCTCGCTGGGCGCGCCGCTACCTGCTGCTCAACGACACCACGCTCTACGCGTACCGGAGCGCCGACGTGAGTACACTGCCTGCAGGTGCCGGTGTGGCAGCGCGTGCGCGCGCGCGCCCAGCAGCAGGCTCGCTGGGCGCGCCGCTACCTGCTGCTCAACGACACCACGCTCTACGCGTACCGGAGCGCCGACGTGAGTACACTGCCTGCAGGTGCCGGTGTGGCAGCGCGTGCGCGCGCGCGCCCAGCAGCAGGCTCGCTGGGCGCGCCGCTACCTGCTGCTCAACGACACCACGCTCTACGCGTACCGGAGCGCCGACGTGAGTACACTGCCTGCAGGTGCCGGTGTGGCAGCGCGTGCGCGCGCGCGCCCAGCAGCAGGCTCGCTGGGCGCGCCGCTACCTGCTGCTCAACGACACCACGCTCTACGCGTACCGGAGCGCCGACGTGAGTACACTGCCTGCAGGTGCCGGTGTGGCAGCGCGTGCGCGCGCGCGCCCAGCAGCAGGCTCGCTGGGCGCGCCGCTACCTGCTGCTCAACGACACCACGCTCTACGCGTACCGGAGCGCCGACGTGAGTACACTGCCTGCAGGTGCCGGTGTGGCAGCGCGTGCGCGCGCGCGCCCAGCAGCAGGCTCGCTGGGCGCGCCGCTACCTGCTGCTCAACGACACCACGCTCTACGCGTACCGGAGCGCCGACGTGAGTACACTGCCTGCAGGTGCCGGTGTGGCAGCGCGTGCGCGCGCGCGCCCAGCAGCAGGCTCGCTGGGCGCGCCGCTACCTGCTGCTCAACGACACCACGCTCTACGCGTACCGGAGCGCCGACGTGAGTACACTGCCTGCAGGTGCCGGTGTGGCAGCGCGTGCGCGCGCGCGCCCAGCAGCAGGCTCGCTGGGCGCGCCGCTACCTGCTGCTCAACGACACCACGCTCTACGCGTACCGGAGCGCCGACGTGAGTACACTGCCTGCAGGTGCCGGTGTGGCAGCGCGTGCGCGCGCGCGCCCAGCAGCAGGCTCGCTGGGCGCGCCGCTACCTGCTGCTCAACGACACCACGCTCTACGCGTACCGGAGCGCCGACGTGAGTACACTGCCTGCAGGTGCCGGTGTGGCAGCGCGTGCGCGCGCGCGCCCAGCAGCAGGCTCGCTGGGCGCGCCGCTACCTGCTGCTCAACGACACCACGCTCTACGCGTACCGGAGCGCCGACGTGAGTACACTGCCTGCAGGTGCCGGTGTGGCAGCGCGTGCGCGCGCGCGCCCAGCAGCAGGCTCGCTGGGCGCGCCGCTACCTGCTGCTCAACGACACCACGCTCTACGCGTACCGGAGCGCCGACGTGAGTACACTGCCTGCAGGTGCCGGTGTGGCAGCGCGTGCGCGCGCGCGCCCAGCAGCAGGCTCGCTGGGCGCGCCGCTACCTGCTGCTCAACGACACCACGCTCTACGCGTACCGGAGCGCCGACGTGAGTACACTGCCTGCAGGTGCCGGTGTGGCAGCGCGTGCGCGCGCGCGCCCAGCAGCAGGCTCGCTGGGCGCGCCGCTACCTGCTGCTCAACGACACCACGCTCTACGCGTACCGGAGCGCCGACGTGAGTACACTGCCTGCAGGTGCCGGTGTGGCAGCGCGTGCGCGCGCGCGCCCAGCAGCAGGCTCGCTGGGCGCGCCGCTACCTGCTGCTCAACGACACCACGCTCTACGCGTACCGGAGCGCCGACGTGAGTACACTGCCTGCAGGTGCCGGTGTGGCAGCGCGTGCGCGCGCGCGCCCAGCAGCAGGCTCGCTGGGCGCGCCGCTACCTGCTGCTCAACGACACCACGCTCTACGCGTACCGGAGCGCCGACGTGAGTACACTGCCTGCAGGTGCCGGTGTGGCAGCGCGTGCGCGCGCGCGCCCAGCAGCAGGCTCGCTGGGCGCGCCGCTACCTGCTGCTCAACGACACCACGCTCTACGCGTACCGGAGCGCCGACGTGAGTACACTGCCTGCAGGTGCCGGTGTGGCAGCGCGTGCGCGCGCGCGCCCAGCAGCAGGCTCGCTGGGCGCGCCGCTACCTGCTGCTCAACGACACCACGCTCTACGCGTACCGGAGCGCCGACGTGAGTACACTGCCTGCAGGTGCCGGTGTGGCAGCGCGTGCGCGCGCGCGCCCAGCAGCAGGCTCGCTGGGCGCGCCGCTACCTGCTGCTCAACGACACCACGCTCTACGCGTACCGGAGCGCCGACGTGAGTACACTGCCTGCAGGTGCCGGTGTGGCAGCGCGTGCGCGCGCGCGCCCAGCAGCAGGCTCGCTGGGCGCGCCGCTACCTGCTGCTCAACGACACCACGCTCTACGCGTACCGGAGCGCCGACGTGAGTACACTGCCTGCAGGTGCCGGTGTGGCAGCGCGTGCGCGCGCGCGCCCAGCAGCAGGCTCGCTGGGCGCGCCGCTACCTGCTGCTCAACGACACCACGCTCTACGCGTACCGGAGCGCCGACGTGAGTACACACATCAAACATACCGCCGCCGCCGTATATGTCAAGGAAGATTTGTAATTAACAACTAAATAAGTATACTATACGATAAAATCTGGGAAGCACTGTTTCTGTTACATACGAAAACACAAACTCTTGTATATTTTTGTGTCACTTAGGGCGGTAAGTATCGTTTATCGTCCGCGCGCGCAGTGGAAATTCTCACTTGACACCCAAGAGGAGACGTAAAATTGTATACGCTGTACGCACCACGGGTGGTGATAGAGAAGACATCAGATCCCTTTCTTGTGACCGGAGTGTGCTATTATTTATTTTACCGCCCTGGCTGCCTAATGTACGGTCACGTCTGAAAATATAACATGTATCCAAGCCTTTACACCTTGGTAACTAATAGAGTCGTGGGTACATATTTTTGTCACATTAAATGTATCCATACTTTCAGACGTGACTGTACTGGTTTTCAATTAGTTTAAAATAACAACAAATGATGAAAAGTGGGTGTGTTCATTGTATATGTACTCCGTCACTCGTGAGGTTACGTGTTACATGATGTAAAGTATCGCGCCGATGACCGAGAGGTCGAGCGATAACTCACTTCGTTTGAACATTATCTGCGTATGTTACCAAATCTAACAAGCAACCTTGGAAATATAATCTTCTTAGAGTTTCGCAGTCTACTAGAAAATCTTATCATTTGGCCATATCCGTCTGTTCATATGTCAGTCTATCCGCGGTTAGCTAAGTGATCGCTACTATTTGAAAGTTTGACATTTGAGAATTATATATTTATTTATAGATTCTGGCTACGCTATAGTGGCCCTGAACAGGGCGGCAAATTCAAAAAATCATGTACGAGTATGTTACAACACCGTGTATAAGGTGAAAAAGAATAACAACTAATCACTGATACTTAAACAATTAATCTTTTTTCTTACGACATAGTTACATACTGCGGTGTACTGCTATCTCGCCGAAAATTTTTTCGCCTAATTTCATTTCCCAACCAACTTATTGCAGTACTTTTACTTGGCAAACTAATGCTTAGCATATTATTATTTCGCAAATTTTTATTTCACCACAATAATACTTAGCAGATTTTCATTTTACTACGAGTAATGTTTTAGTAAAGCTAATTATTTATTGTCAAATAACGTTTGCCCAAATTTAAACTTCGCATACTTTTTATTTGATTACAAGAATATTTAGCAGAGATTCATTAAGGCAAGTAATCACTAAACAAATGTTTAATTAAAGCTTACTATTTATTGTAAATAACGTTTGCCCAAATTTAAACATCGCATACTTACCCTGGACATTTTGAAGCCTACTGTGGCTATTTTTTATTAAACGTATCTACAGTCACCAAAACTATCAGCTTGGCACCTCTGCATACATATTTCTAAGTAGGGTTTAAAAAAATTAGAACTGCGATCCCCAAAAACTAGACATGTCACCAGAAAAATATGTTAGTTTTGGTTAGACCTGCGACTGCCAAAGACACGATATGTCACCAGAAAGTAGGTTAGGTTAAGTTACAACTGCGACCCCCATAAACACTACTTGTCACCAGAAACGTAGGTTAGGTTAGGTTAGAACTGTGAGCCCCACAGACACGACTTGTCACCAGAAACGTAGGTTAGGTTAAGTTAGAACTGCAACCCCCTCAAACACGATACTTTCGTTACGTATCACATTGACACACATAAACTGAATGATTGAAATTGTTATGGAATGTAGTAAACAAAAGTACTACCACCTCCACCATTGAACTGCACAGCACGCAAAACTACCAATATAATACTAATGTAATGTGCACCATAAGTACGAGTACTACAAGATTAGGGTACATTAGTATTATGCATCATTATATTATGAGAAAAATAACTTATGGCAATCAATACATTCGACAAAACAATAAAAGACATTTTGAAACATGACCAAGTAAATATTTTGCCAAATTATAATATTCTAAATAATTATTTGCGTCCATACATATAATAAAGATGAAGAGGGTCGAAAGTCTGTACATGGAAGATAATCGAAAAAAAGTTGGCTGGGGATACTTAGAATCGATAACAGAACACGTTCCAACAATTTTTAGAATTTTTGTCTGTTTATCTGTTTGTCTGTTTATCTGTTTATCTGTTTATCTGTTTGTCTGTTTATTTGACCGCGCATCACGTGAAAACGGCTGAACGGATTTCGATGAAATTTTGTATAGAGATAGTTTGAGTCCCGGGAAAGGATAATATATAGTTTTAATCCCGAAAATCAACCGGTGGGGGTGAAAATGGGGTTAAAAGTTTGTATAGAGAATTTTTAACCGCTGAAACGATTTAGATAGAAATGAGTATGGAGATAATTTGAGTCTCGAGAAACGTCATAGGATAGTTTTCAAGCCCTTGTGGGGGTGAAAAGGGGGTTGGAAGTTGGTATGAGGATTTTTTTACCACTGAACAGATTTAGATGAAAATTGGTATAGAGATAGTATGGGTCTCGAGAAAGGACAAAGGATAGTTTCATCTTGAAAAAAGCCCCCCCCCCCACCTTACTTAAGAACCGTAGGTCCAAAAAATTTGAAAAAAATAATGGAAGCGAAGCCTGAAAGGTACTTTCAATAAAAACTATCTATCTATACATCTATCACGTGAAAACGGCTGAACGGATTTTGATGAAATTTTTTGTAGAGATAGTTTGAGTCTCGGGAAAGGATAAAGAATAGTTTTCATCCCGAAAATCAACCCTGGAGGGGGTTAAAAGGGGGTTGAAAGTTTGTATGGAGATTTTTTAATAGAAATTATTATGCAGATAATTTGAGTCCCGAGAAACGATAGAATAGTTTTCATCCCGAAAATAAACCCTTTCACCCCGAAAAAGGGGTTGGAAGTTGGTATGACGATTTTTTAACCGCTGAACTGATAAAGATGAAATTTGGTATAGTATGGGTCTCAAGAAAGGACAAATGATAGTTTTCACTCCGAAAATCAACCCTAAAGGGGTGAAAAGATAGTTGGGAATTTGTATAGGGAATTATTAACCGCAGAATCGATTTAGATAAAATTTGGTATGGAGATAATTCATTAAAAAAGGAAATAAAATAGTTTTATTTCGGAAATTATCCTTTAAACGGATACAAAAGGGGTGAAAGTTTACATGGGGAAGAAACAACCAATAACCGATGTCCGTATTTAGATGAAATTTGGTATTTAAATAATTTATAATTTTTTGGTCAAGGTGTTCATATTTATAACATGTTACCCGTCGATGCTTTAAATTTACATTTACCCGCTCTTAAGAAATATTTGAAAATGTCATGAATGTCAAAGGGTTATTGCAGGTTCGAGTATTATATATGACGGACAAAGATGCATGGCCCAAACCAAAAAACTACAACAACATTTATAGGACACCGTTTAGGTAGGAAAACATATCAAACGTTTTGTGAAGCAGTCAGATTAGGATTTATTTTTCTTTATAATTAAACAATTGGTACATTATCTGTCTCTCAAGCAGTTATGATATGTCTTCTTGAAGAACTACGCATTATTTTGTATCTTTAAGATCTAATAATGTATTACTGTTTTGAAAAAAATAAGTCCCGTCGAGTATCTTTACGGTCATAATACTTCTTGGGCCAGAGGTGTAGAGTTAGAACCGGTGGTAGTTTTGGAACGAAGTTCCTTATTGGACGGTTCGCGGATGGGGGGCTAGGTGAAAAAAAGTCCGAAAAAGCGTCACGTCACGAAAACGCGACACCCATACGATTGAGAAACATGTAAAATGGAATGAAATAAAATATATATAAAATAGAATAAAGTGAAGTGAAGTGTAGTGAAAGTGAGAAGTGACAAAGTGATAAAAGTGAAATAAGTCGAGAACCTAAAAGTAAAAAATGTCAAAAATGCCAAAATTTCTAAATTTCAAAAATTTCATAAATTTCAAAAAAATACAAAAAAAATTAAAACCACAAAATTAACGAAAAAGTCAAAAATGTAATAAAATTAAATAACATAACTTCGTTCCGACAGAGTGTTCCACGACACTCACGTATTTAATTTTTCTCTGACGTTCATTAGTGCATTGTAATGTGCTTACCTTGAAGTATGTAATTACCACAATTATTGCAACCAGTAATGTAACATCAGTGTATTATCTGTGACAGTGTGGTAAAAACATATGAAAATTCATTACCTACGGTAACGAATCAAAATCCGTCCCTCCCCCCCCCCCCCCCCCCTCCCCCCGACTGCCGGCACGCCTGGTTTCAGTGGATTTTTAATATGTGTGTAGGTAAAGCAGTGTATGCTTCTGTACATAATTAAGCCTTATTACGTAACAGTTACATAAACTACTATTTATCTCTTTTTAGGGTTCCGTAGTCAACTAGGAACCCTTATAGTTTCGCCATGTCCATCCGTCTGTCCACGGTCTAGCTCAGTTACTGTTCGCACTAGAAAGCTGAAATTTGGTGAGGCCTGATAAGAACTTTCAATAAAAACTACAATGAATAAAATCGGTTCTGCCGTTTTTGAATTATCAGTCAAAATCGCATAGTGAAAGGATGTGCCGGATAGTAAACTGACGTAAGCGCCGCCAGATATCCCTTAATAAACGACCAATTGAACGGATGTTTCGTAACAGGGCGGCATTTACGAAACTACACTGAGCATCGACCGACATGCTCTTGGCCGATTTTTTTTGCATTGTTATCCTGGAAATCACCCCGTAAGGATTACTAATTCCTCAAATAGAAAAAAAACATTTCTGCATTTGTGACACCCCCCTCCCCCCCATTTCAACCGCGCCTGTACCTTTCATGCTTAGACTGATTTAACGGGAGGATCGATTTGGATGATATTTGCCGTGGACATGAACGTATTAATACAAAAGTGGTCCTGTATCGTCCGATATACACCTACTATTGTATGTCGTTTAAATCATGCCAATAAAAATTAATAGGATAAATCCATCTGTCAACTTTACTTCAAGTTCCGCCTCCAGAGTAGCGGGAGAGAAATTAGGGGTGAATTAGCCGCTTACTGACACAGACCGAATTCCACGCGGGCGGAGCCGCGGGCACAGCTAGTATGTTATAAATGCGACAAATTGGTTTGCCATCTGATGATTCTGCCAAATGAAACTATGGGGAAAATAGTTTGGGAAGTGATAATATGCCATAAAATTTTCGGCCACATATTAGTACATAGGCTGCTATTTATATATCCGGAAACCGGGATTACAATCTTCTTAAAAAGCATATTTGACCTCCATGGTAAAATTTGAACTTTTTTAAGTGCTGGCCGGTATATTTTTTCTTTCTTATTAACGCTCGTGTTTTGTTTTTGACGGGTTTTAAATGTCATCTCGCAGCAAGAATGGAACTCACTCGTGAAAATATTCGTGCTATGATTTATTATGATTTTCGGCGTGGTTTAACGCAACAACAGTGCATAGATCAACTAACTTCAACTTTTGGTGATGAAGCCCCATCTAAAACTACTGTGTATCACTGGTTTAGTGAGTTCAATCGTGGACATAGTATGCTTACGGACGAAGTTAAGGCAGGTCGCCCGAAATCGGTCGTTGTACAACAAAATATCGAGGCTGTGCGAAAACTTATAATGGACGACCGACATGTTACGTACTGCGAGATAGAGGCGACTCTGGGTATTTCTATGACCAGCATTAATAGCATATTACATAATTATTTGGCTGTAAAAAAAAATTGTTCGCGTTGGATACCCCACAACTTAACAAAAGAGCAAAAAGATGCTCGCGTCGAATGGTGCAATAAAATGTTAAAAAAATATAACCGTGGTGACTCAAAAGCCGTTTATAACATCTATACAGGTGACGAATCCTGGATCTATGCATACGATCCGGAAACGAAGCAACAATCAACGGTATGGGTGTTTCAAAATGAGCCGAACCCTACGAAAGTTACTCGTGCAAAAAGTACATTGAAACAAATGGTAGCCTGCTTCTTCGGTATTAATGGCCATGTAGCTACAGTGCCACTAGAAAACCGTAGAACGGTTAATTCAGAGTGGTACACGACCATTTGCTTACCGGAAGTATTTGAACAAATTCGTAAAACTAACCAGCGACGAAGAATCATTCTTCATCATGACAATGCCAGCTGTCATACGTCACGCGAAACAACTCTATTTTTGGAGGGTCAAAATGTGGAATTAACGGGTCATCCGCCGTACAGCCCTGACTTGGCACCCAACGATTTTTATTTATTTTAAAGAATAAATTACGCGGTCAACGATTTTCGACCGCTGAAGATGCTGTCGACGCATTCAAACAACACGTTATGGAGGTACCTCAGGCGGAGTGGCAGAAGTGCTTTAAAAATTGGTTCACGCGAACGCAAAAGTGCATAGATCATCAAGGGGAATACTTTGAAAAACAATAAAACCATTTTCAGCCGTGTACGTTTGTTTGTTTTTTTGTTTCCGGATATATAAGTAGCAACCCTCGTAAACCACATATCAGGTATGATTTCGAAGTGTGATACCGTGTGTGTATTGTATATATATTCATGATTTCTACATAATCGTATGTTTGAGGCGCGTAATTATGTATTCTGTACTGCAAGCTCAATATTAACTACTTCAGAAAATCAAAATCAGTCCAAAAAGTACAGTCTTACTTTATGTTGCATATTCAAAAATCAGAATTATCACAGCGTACTTGTGTACGATATATTTCTTAAGTTCGTTAATTTTGTAAGTATCAAAATCACTTTCTGCTCGTCTAATTTTTCTTTGTAAATCATAAATTATGATTCATAATAGGAACTGACGCGATTTCTTTTGATGGTTTTGTCAAGGATTTATATGAAAACAATGAAAAAATTTAAATTTTCGCAAATGTCACTTCAAATAACAAACCATTGACATTCAAAAAATAGTTGCCATTAAAAAAAATAACAAATGTCAGGGCCACGATAGCGTAGCGTATATGCTATGTAAAATGTTGAGTCACGGTTTTTACTTTCTTATTTCTTAGTCGTCGTTAGTCTTTTATGTATACACGGTGCCCGTGAGCATTGCGAGAGACTTTAACAGTGTATTCATTATCATATTTAGAGAACAAAATGTCCTTTAAACTTTTTCGAAATTCGCCATAGTTTCAGAGTAAATACTACTTACAAAAAATTGCATTTTGAATTGTTTCTCAGTGTAAAATGATTTTTTGATGGCGATCTCACCGGTATGGGGCATAGTCTAGACATCTCTTATTGACTGATATCAAAGACCTAAGAAACACTTTGCATGGACTAGTTTTTACGAGAAAAAATGTAGCAATTTACTTTTTCCGTTACTTTTTTCTAATGACATTTACTTTTTATGTAGAACAGCATTCAAAAAAAGTTAAAAAAAAAGTTAAAAAAAAATTTTTTTTTTGGCGTTTTACAACAAAAGTCATATAATGTTTTTTTCATTCTTTCGACCTCAGAAATGCGTGGTTAAAATCTCTCGCAATGCTCACGGGCACCGTGTATAGATGCGGCTAGTAATTGGCCACCATTCAGTTATCGGCCACATCACACTAATAATGAACACTATTCACCTACAAACAAAACTCATTTTAGTATAACTTGTATGAAAAATAGCTAAAAAAACCGGCCAAGTGCGAGTCGGACTCGCGCACCGAGGGTTCCGTACAAACCTTTACAACTTAAAGGTATTATAGACCTGAGTATTTGATATGAATTTCAATTTAATACATCCACGCGTTTACGAGGAAAAAGGTAGTAGGTTTAAAAAATATGTTTTTGTATGATTTTACTAAAAATGTCTACTTTTTGTAATTTTTCCATTGTCTATGCTATATGACGTTGCTTCGTGCCAAATTTCAATTTTCTGAGTTCACGGGAAGTACCCCGTAGGTTTTGCGAGTGCCGAAACTCTAAAATTTGCAGCATAAACGACTGTATCTTTTGATTGCGTTGGCTTTTAAGTTTGATTTTTTTACAGCTCCAAGGGACAATATGCCTGAGTATTTGATATAAATTTCAGCTTGATACCTCCACGCGTTCCTGAGAAAAATGGTCTTGACAGACAGACAGACAGACAGACAGACAGACGGACAACAAAGTGATCCTATAAGGGTTCCGTTTTTTCCTTTCGAGGTACGGAACCCTAAAAAACCAAAGATCCCGACGAACTGATAACCTCTTCCTTCGAAATCTTGAAGTCGGTTGAAAATGAATTCTGTTTATAGGTGAACAGAGTTCATTATTAGTATGAGGTAGCCAATTACTGAACGGTGGACAATTACTAGCGGTTTACCCTATCTCTTCTTCAATTGACTTGCCTTTGACACGCCTTACAAAGCTTTACAAAAGGTGGTGTAGAAAATGTTTTAATGTGTATTGGTAGGCTACAGGGTGGTTATTAAAAACCTAGATTTTAGACATTGAGGGAGGGGGGGGGAGCGTTGGCCGCTATCTTTGGTTAAAGGTGCCAAAATTCAGTTTTTTACTTAAAAGCAAACGCAATCAAAAGATATAGTCGTTTATGCTGCAAATTTTAGAGTTTTTCGGCACTCGCAAAACCTACGGGGTACTTCCCGTGAACTCAGAAACTTGACATTTGGCACGAAGCAACGTCATATAGCATAGACAATGGAAAAATTACAAAACGTAGACATTTATAGTAAAATCATACAATATTTTTAATTCAAAAAATATTTTTTTTAATTTTATACTTACTACCTTTTTCCTCGTAAACGCGTAGAGGTATTAAATTGAAATTAGTAATAAACATACTACAACTTTTTCTTGTTATAGGTTTGTACGGAACTCTCGGTGCGCGAGTCCGACTCACACTTGGCCGGTTTTTTTTTACCTCCTGTATCTTTTTTCTGTAAGACCTACAGATTTATTGTGTATGGAAAAATTGTAGACAATTTTATCCTCTTTATACGTTCCATAGACACTGTAGTCATGCTGACAACCGTTTAAGCGTCAAGGTGAAAAAACTGAATTACGGTCAAGAAGCCAAGATGGCGGCTAACGCTAACCAGCCATGTATATTTTCAAAATTAAATCAGGGAAGCCTCGTTTTCCAGATACTAGATAGGTGCGAAGACGAGCGAAGCGAGGAGGAGTGTGTTAGGTGAACTGCGACCAAACAACGCCAGAACCGATATTTTTAAATTGCACTTTTGACCTTGACACCTGTGTTGATTACAGTCTATGGCCACTTAACGACCTATTGTAAGACCGACCAATCAGTGCGCGAGAAGCTTTAGGTTTTACAATATGACGGGTTCTTTTCGATAGATTATAATCTACCGTAAAGTAATGCGTTCAATTGTAAACAATTATTATTATTATTGTAAACAATATGTTACGGTTCACTATCTTTCGATAGTTTATTTACAAACTCGCTAGTTAGATTATAATCTTACGGTATTTACAATTTTACGGTGACATATATATTTGATTAAGTATCATAAAAGAAAACATATATGTACCTATTGGCCGTATATTTTAGTAAACATACGAATTCTGAGGACAAAGGTAACTACTGTCATACTGTAGGTAGGTACCTACTGACATTCTTGAAATATAAAATGCATTAGGTTATTTCATAGTATGTTTATTACTTTATAATAATATTTGATATTTTATGGAATACTATAAAGATATCCATATTTACATGCTTAAACTAAATACCTATATCTAATCTAAAGTACCAGTCAAGTAGGCTACGGTAGCTGCTTACCATCGGGCGGACCGTATGCTTGTTTGCCACCGTCGTGGTATGAGTAAGTTACAATTATGCGAGTCGCGTTAAAGGAGCTCAGTCATGGCTCCGCCTCCGCCATTACGTTATGTATGTTCGGTAGGGACCGAACTACATGTAAAAAGGTACAAACAACATGCGCTTTATCGCCTTGACAATACAGGTGTTGTTCAGATATTTGTGACCACCTTGGCCGCTCCGATATATTTGATGGCGACTGTACATAAATATGTAAGAACGTTTCAATAGTAGAAAATGGTACCTACTAGGTAGGTTTAGGTATTTAACTGTTACCAAAATACCATTTAGGCATATACACATAAGTCATAACACTATCTTACGAGTAGCTTTCCTATCTCTAAGAGGAATAGGGATGATGACACATGTGGAATTATGCAATAAAATTTAGTTGATAGGATACAGAATTACCAATATATACAAATAAAGTGAAAATTAAATAAATCTATTGGAATGGTTCAAAGATATCATGCTTCAAAATTTCAAAAATTTTCAATTTTTTAATGTATGAAATTAAAAAAAAAAATAGAAGTTTATGCAACTGTTACGTAATAAGGGTCCTTAAAACATGAGTGTGGTTTTATGAAATGAGCCGCAGGCGAATTTGATGATACCATTCGATTTTTTACATTTTACTGTTAAATAGATTGTATGGTAACCATATACATAAACGCAACATTTTACCGTAAAAATAGCAATTTCATACTTTAAACAGGGCGACTATGTAATCGTGACGTCACTTTTGCACGTCATTTTGTTAGGAGCGTTTCGAGAAACAAATTCAAATCTCAGACTTTAAGTCTAATTTCTGACTTTTGTGTTGCTTTAACGTAATTGGCCGCATGTAGACATTTTATCCTCACAACAAAACGAATCGATTGATACAATACATGAAAAAAATTCACCGTGCCTATTCATAATTATTTAGAAAGGAGAAACCAAATCAGTGTTAAAGATTGACTAAACGTACAGTACAAACTGCTGCGAGTCCGTATTGCGTGTTAGTTTCCTAAGAAACGCTGAATTTACGGGATAGTATAGGCTGTTTTCCGTTGACCCACCAGTTGCATGGCGGCATGACCACACCTGGTCCCGTACATAAGAACGTAATCAGTGGTTGCGATTATAACGCAGCTTAACTTTACACGGTAGCGTAAATAATAACAAAAACCCGTCGGGTAGTTCACCACGTGACGGGGACGCGTCCCTGGTAGCGGCTGCGCGGGGCGTCCACGTAGATGAGGGCGCGGCCGCGCGTCGCCTGACGCACCTTCAGCTGCGCACGGAGGCTCCGCGGCAAGTGCCCGTTCTGCGACATGTAGGCGTCGAGGATCTGCGCGTCGCTCGCGCGCCCCGGCAGCTGCTGCAGGTTCAGCGCAGTCTGGTCGAGGCTGATCACGTCCTCGACCACGTTGCGGGTCGGCGGCCGGCCTCCGTTGAAGTACACTTCCAATGCACCTGGGGATATATTCCGTCATCATCATTTTGTAAAAGTACAGAGTTGGGACAGTTTCCGAATCGCAATAATTCTGCTAACAAATGTCGTTGAGATTTCCGTTGGTGACAAATGAAATAATTTTATAAAATATGCCTTAGCATTTGAAAGATTATACTCGTATACACTAGAAACATTGGGACCGATTGCGCCGTGACCGGGTTGGCCCACAGGGAATGACGTTTGTCGCGAAAGCTGAAGACGCCGTTTCGATTCCGACTAAAGAGAACGATAAAAACAGTTCGAAATCCGTTAATTTTAGAAGCCGGTTATAAGCTCACTCACCCGTGTAACCCCCAACAGTCGACGGGACATGAATCAAAGCCCGACCCACGGAGTATATGGGGAAGGCTCTCAGGTGTTGCGACTCGGCGCTCGAGTCCCGCAGTCGCTCCGGCAGGTGCGGGTTGCGCGCGACGAACGCGTTCAGTATCTTCTTCCCCGTGACGGGGTAGATGGTGCCCAGGTCGGTGTTGGTGACGAAGCTCGACAAAGCTTGCCTCGCCGGCGCGGCATCCACGTTTGACGACGCAACGACTGCACTCAACATTGCCAACAACGTATTCAAACTCGCCATTCTGCAGAACTAGTGTTCACAAACGCTGTTATAAAAGTGATTGAATAAAATAGTTACCTACGCCTTTTATAGGTTTCCACTCCTGACCTACGATAAGAACTCGCGTAGGGGGTAAGTTTATTACGATAGTGTTATAAATAAAACTCGATACATACCTCGATATATCTAACTTTCGGAATACGACTCCTATTGCTAAGTGTAGCATGACGCTACGTATCGTACGACATCTGTCGACTTTCTTTAGAACTTCTGAACTTCTGTGTCTAAGGCTAGGTCACGGTTGATATATAAAAAAAAGCGTACATTGTGATTCACGGCATTACAGGTAGATGGCGCTTATATCAGTCCGTATTTTGTAATACATCTGGCAGTTATAAAATTGAGATAATACTCGCGCTAATTTTGAATGTGAATTTTTGAGGTATTCCAGATTGTCAAAAAGAAAAAAGTTGATTTTTGATTGAGTCTGTCAGAGCGCCGTGAGATTTTGGAAAGAAAAAGAGATAATCTGGATTTGGTCTGGGGTTTTTGCTATAATTTGCTTAGTTGCATCGTGGTGAAGTGCGATTTATTTCAAACATTATATAGCAAGTGCTATTAATACATTATTGGAGCAAAAATAAAACCAAAACCATTGCCGGGCAAAAAAGGCCATATAAATTATATAGCAAGTGCTATACACTGGAACCGCCTGATCCGGAAGGATTCCGGAAGGCGCTTGTGGATGCCGGGCCGGCGGGACGGTCTGCAGCTGCCGCGATTTCCGCGGGTTTCTTCGCCACATCATCGGAGAGTTAGAGTCCGCATCCAGCGGGCTCTTCAAGTGAGAAAAGGAGTTCAGCGAGCTATTGGGTCCGCCTAAATCAAAGCGGACACTTGCCCACGAACTCTTTTTAATTTAAAGCAACAGCTTTAGCCATCCTGCTTTCGAGAGTATCAAATTATTTACATTTTTGTTAAAAACGTTATAAATCGGATTCCTTTTCTTTGTATCCAGTATTTTTGTGCCATAATAGTTTTTTTTGTTGTTTTGCTAAATTCCCCAAATTCCAATTGCCTCGTTTGACGGGCGTATAAAGACCTGGCTCTTTAATTTAGGCTACGTTCAGCCAGCGAATCATCTGTCACCATCCATATCACCCGCCTCATTAACCCATTATTTTCCTGCAGCCAAATTATTACTAGCCGAGTCTTTATTTTTACTTACCGGTTTTGCTAACTATTGAATGTGTAATGTCCTTGTTTAGGTACAGTTGTCTTCATTTTTAAGTGAAGTGCTAAATTTAAATATTTTTGTTATTGTAATTTAATTGCATTCTGACCACTAGGGAACTTATTGAATGTGAAATACCCTTATTTAGATGCCGTTATTGTGATTTTTACGTGAAATGCTAAATTTTAAATAATTGATTATTTTTGCTAATATTAAATATTTTTACTTTGTCGTCAAAATTAAACGTGTTAATGCAATTAAGAAGTGCTTTACTGCAAAATGGCGCCCGATAAGGTAAATAACTCTGGATTTACTTTTAATAATTGTAATTAAATATTTTTTTTGGATTTGTGAGACGGTGACCGTAGACCGGTCGCGGTTCTATTAACCTTGATTTTGGTTTGTTTCAGCCTGCTGCCTCCTTACGTCCCATCACTAACCCGAATTCCGTCATATTAAAAAAATTGCTTTTATTTATGTTAAAAAAAAACGAATTTATCTGTTGCCCTTTACTTATGCCTTTTTCTCAATTACCCGTAACATATCCCGAATACCTTATTTCATAGTCTGAGTCCTGTAGTTAGAGCCCGTAGACGTTAGGGAATTCGCAGGTAAGTCAGAAATAGAATGTATGATTTGCGTTTTGTTATTTTTTTCAGAAACTGAACTTGTTTTTTTTGAATTCGAACTCTAACTTGGCATTTATACTTCGAGTGTTATTTTCTTTCTTTGACTTAAGCGCTTGGCTTAGACCACGGATATACTCGAACTTCGGATTTTATTTTTTAGGTAGATTAACTTTATTTTTTGTTTGAACTTGCAACGCAAGACAACATTCGACTTTTCGCCATGTCGCACTTAAGTAATGAAGGATCAATTGCTGAGACACCTCATGCGCACTCATCTTTAAACTCGTACGATCCGAGGATTTTAGATCCAATGGCAGACGATGAAGAACAGTTTTTTGATTTTGAACCACGACCCCAGGCGATGCATATGTCCGGACTTCCCCCGCCTTTTCCTTTCAAAGATTATTCACTCACGAAATGGAACTTGAACTTTTCCGGGGACACTTGTGTTCGCGAATTTTTCTTTCGAATCGAGGAAGAAGGTATGGCGCGTAACGTCAATCCTTCATATGTTGTCAGACGTTTCCATGAATTGTTGTCAGATAGTGCCTTGAAACATTTTAGGGCAATCAGATATCCGGGTCTTACTTACGCGGAATTAAAGTCTGAATTCGTTAAAACCTTCGACGTAGCCGATTTCGATTTCAAGCTTGAGAGCCAACTTCGCGCTTTATCACAGAAGGACAACCAGTCAGTGGTTGATTTTGTTATTCAGGCGCGCGATCTAAACGCAAAGCTTCGTACACCGGTTTCCGAAGACAACCTGTTTAACATTATTAAATATGGAATGAATCCTAGATATCATCCTTGTCTTGCAACTAACGTGGTCAGGGATATTGATGGTTTGTTAGAAGTCGCGAAAAATTTTGAAGCCTTTCAAGGTTCACGTCCAGCACGTTTGGCTATTGCACCGATTAGTGCTCAAGTTGTAGGTCAACCCAGTTCTATAGTGTGTATGAAGTGTGATGCAACTGGTCACAACTATCGTAATTGTCCTAACGTTTCAGGGGCAGTGTGCTTCAAGTGTAAGCGTGTTGGTGCAATCACACGCGATTGTCCTAGTTGTAATTCTGGTCCGTCAAAAAACGAATAAGTGGCGCACTGAGAGGTCCATCGGTGTCGCCCGTTTATATGAATAATTCCCCGGATAATAGAAGTAAGAGCTCTCTTCGGTTAGAGCTCTTTTAGACTCTGGTGCTCAGGTTTCACTAATTGATATATCCCTCTTATCGGAGCTCGGTATAACATATCACGAGGATATCCGGCCTTATGTTGTCTCCGCCGACAATTCTCCTATTGAAATTCTAGGCGGTTTGGACGTCCCCATTCTTTTTAGTGGCATTCGCGTTCTGCACCCCTGTCTAGTAAGCAGTAATCTTCCTACTGCATTTATTTTAGGAATTGAGTTTTGGAATGCTGTTGGTCTCATTGACATTTTAAAGAAGGCATTCCGTGATGGTTTGTCAGGTAAGCTTTACGTCGCTTCACATCATGTTCCTGTCGCAGTCCCACGAGTAGGTGAGGTTCGCTATGTCCACCCTCGTACGGTGCTTGCACCACTGCAGGAATCAAAACTCCAATGTGTTATTGACGAGTTTGAGGAGATTTCTTCTGATAAAGCTGGATTAGGTTGTACTTCGTGGCTTTCGCATAAGATTGAGACTGTTGGTTCGCCCATCCGTCAACGTTACTATCCCTTATCTCCAGTCAAACTCAAGATTCTCAACGAAGAGATCGACAAGATGTTAGAGTCAGGCGTTATTCGTCCCTCACGATCACCCTGGGCTTCCCCAGTGGTGATGGTTACCAAGAAAGATGGTAGTGTCAGGTTTTGCGTGGACAGTAGGAAGTTGAACAGCGTTACCATCAGGGATTCATACCCTCTCCCGCGCGTCCAGGACATCCTTGATAACCTACGAGGTGCCAAATATCTAACTTCGTTGGATTTTAGGAGCGCCTTTTGGCAAATCCCCTTAGCTGATAAGGCCAGTTGTGAGAAAACGGCCTTTATTGTACCCCAAAGGGGCCTCTTTGAGTTCGTTCGTCTCCCTTTTGGTTTAACCAACGCTGCGTCCGAGATGCAGAGGCTTACGGACATGATTGTCAATTTTGAATATACCCCTGAGTCTGAGGATTTCATCTTCGGCTATGTTGATGATTTGATTTTGGTGTCTCGTGATTATGACAGTCATATGCGGCTTATTATATATTAATTTAGATAAGTGCGAGTTTTGTAAGTCTGAATTGAAGTATCTCGGCTACATCGTCAATTAGCGTGGTCTTCAAACTGATCCAAAGAAATTAGAAGCTATTAGGGATTACCCTACCCCTTCTTCTGCCAAGTCTCTACGTGCTTTCATTGGTATGTGTTCGTATTATCGCCGTTTCGTGGATGGTTTTTCTTCGATTATTGCTCCTCTGACGGCACTTATCGGTAAGAGAAAGGGACGTGATCCCATCGATTGGAACGATAGTGCTAGTGAAGCTTTTTCTAAATTGAAGGATGCCTTGATGAGCGCTCCGTTGATGGCTTGCCCGGATTTTTCGAAACCTTTTATCCTTCAATGTGACGCTAGCCAGGTTGGCTTAGGCTCGGCCCTGGCTCAAGAGTTTGACGGCGTTGAACATCCAATTGCTTATTATTCTCGTTTATTCACTAAAGCTGAACGTGGATACGGGACAACCGAACATGAGCTTCTCGCCGTTGTTGATTCCATAAAGCATTTCCGCGGATATCTCGATGGAATGAGGTTTAAGATCATTACTGACCATATTGCTCTTAAATGGTTGATCACCCTTGATAATCCTACCGGGCGCTTGGCTCGTTGGGCAACTTTGATTTCCCAATATAACTTTGAGATTGAACATAAAAGAGGTGTCCTTAATGTTGTTCCAGACGCCTTGTCCCGCGCTCAAGTTGGGCTTATCTCATTCGCGCGTGGCATGGATCCTTCTGGAGATCCTTGGTATGAACGAATTTACCAGGGAGTTTTAGACAATCCTCAAATGTTTACTGCATTTGCTCTTCGGGATGGTGTCTTAATGCGCAGGGTATCTATCGAAAACCCTTTAGCACCTAATTCATGGCGTATAGTTCTTCCTGCTTCAAGGACTGGAGAGGCGGTTGCTGAAATTCATAATGGATTTCCCAACGTTCATCCTGGTGTTATGAAAACGTATTTAAAAGCTCGTGACTTATACTATTGGCCGAATATGTACCGTGATGTTACAAGGTTCCTTTCCGAATGTCAGATTTGCAAGTCTTATAAAATTGCAAATTCACAACCTCGTGGACTTCGCTTATTTCCTCGTCGTGTTGCGGCTCCAATGGATCTTCTTTCCATTGACTTAATTGGTCCTTTACCGGTTAGCCGCAATGGGTGTCGTTATATTTTGACTTTGGTTGACGTTTTTACCAAATTTGTTTGGTTGGTCCCTTTGAAGTTGGTGAATGCGAGGTCAATATCGATGGCATTAGAGTCGGAGGTTATTTTGCGGTACGGTGTTCCTACTAACATTCTCTGTGACAACGCTACAGTTTTTCATAGTCGTCAATTTCTGGATTTCCTGGCGAGCTATAATATTCCAGGTCCGTGTTATACCCCATATTATTCGCCACAAGCGAATGTTGTGGAGAGATATAACCAGGTCGTGATTACTACTTTGAGCATTTTAGTTGAAAATGACCAACGCAGTTGGTCGGGTCATTTACATCGGGTCGCTCTTTATTTAAACTCTTGTATAAATTTGGCTACTGCTTATACACCGAATTTTTTGATGTACGGCCGCGAGTTGTCAATGATTCGTGAACGTGTTGAGAATCAGGTTGTGGACCAAGATGTGGGACTCAGCCGGATGGAACGCGCTTCGAATCTTCAGACGCTTCGTGAGGTGTACGATAAAGTTTCTGATTCGATGGCTTTAGCCTTTCATCGTAATGCCGCCAAGTTCAACACGAACCGTTCTTCGCCAAGAATCGTTGGTGACCAAATCGTTTGGCGCCGGAATTTCCAGCGTGGATCCGCTGATCCTTTTCGAGGCGGTAAATTCGCTCCACGTTTCGTTCGGTGCCGTGTGGTTAGACGGATTCCGAGCACGTCGGTACCTATCATATTAAAGATATCTTGAAATAGTTTCTTCTTTCGGCCCGTTCAGTAATTCTCAAAATTCTAAAATGCGCTTTAGTCCGCCATTCCCTTATCGGTAATCCTTGCTTGATTCGTTTCTTATCGTTTTTTGTTTTCGTTTGAGCGTTTCCTTGCTCCTTTTTCCAGGTTTGACTTTTTTTTACCGTTGGTGCTTAAGGCTTCGTTTATCTTTCCCGGTCTATGATAGCCTGGTTGTATAATTTGATGACTCGATGTGAGGGATTAAGATCTGTGGCCAGGTGCAGTTTCTGTCCTATCCCGGCCGTCACGTCTTGGACCGCGTGACGCGTTGGTTGGCGTTTTGTCATCTTCTTAATCTATTAGATTAGTCTTTAGGGGTAATGTTAATAACTGGTTGGTTTTGTTCTTTTTGTAATTCGTTTAGGGTTCTCTTGTTGTACCTTTTTTAGCCTTAGAATTAATTTGTGTTTTTTTGTTGCTTGGGGTTAGTTTTCTTGTGTTGTTGTTTGTTTGTTTCTTTGTTTGGTAGGGAGATGCTGTAGCATGACGCTACGTATCGTACGACATCTGTCGACTTTCTTTAGAACTTCTGAACTTCTGTGTCTAAGGCTAGGTCACGGTTGATATATAAAAAAAGCGTACATTGTGATTCACGGCATTACAGGTAGATGGCGCTTATATCAGTCCGTATTTTGTAATACATCTGGCAGTTATAAAATTGAGATAATACTCGCGCTAATTTTGAATGTGAATTTTTGAGGTATTCCAGATTGTCAAAAAGAAAAAAGTTGATTTTTGATTGAGTCTGTCAGAGCGCCGTGAGATTTTGGAAAGAAAAAGAGATAATCTGGATTTGGTCTGGGGTTTTTGCTATAATATGCTTAGTTGCATCGTGGTGAAGTGCGATTTATTTCAAACATTATATAGCAAGTGCTATTAATACATTATTGGAGCAAAAATAAAACCAAAACCATTGCCGGGCAAAAAAGGCCATATAAATTATATAGCAAGTGCTATACACTGGAACCGCCTGATCCGGAAGGATTCCGGAAGGCGCTTGTGGATGCCGGGCCGGCGGGACGGTCTGCAGCTGCCGCGATTTCCGCGGGTTTCTTCGCCACATCATCGGAGAGTTAGAGTCCGCATCCAGCGGGCTCTCCAAGTGAGAAAAGGAGTTCAGCGAGCTATTGGGTCCGCCTAAATCAAAGCGGACACTTGCCCACGAACTCTTTTTAATTTAAAGCAACAGCTTTAGCCATCCTGCTTTCGAGAGTATCAAATTATTTACATTTTTGTTAAAAACGTTATAAATCGGATTCCTTTTCTTTGTATCCAGTATTTTTGTGCCATAATAGTTTTTTTTGTTGTTTTGCTAAATTCCCCAAATTCCAATTGCCTCGTTTGACGGGCGTATAAAGACCTGGCTCTTTAATTTAGGCTACGTTCAGCCAGCGAATCATCTGTCACCATCCATATCACCCGCCTCATTAACCCATTATTTTCCTGCAGCCAAATTATTACTAGCCGAGTCTTTATTTTAACTTACCGGTTTTGCTAACTATTGAATGTGTAATGTCCTTGTTTAGGTACAGTTGTCTTCATTTTTAAGTGAAGTGCTAATATTAAATATTTTTAATTATTGTAATTTAATTACATTCTGGCCACTAGGGAGGTTGTTGAATGTGAAAGTGAAATAGGTACAGTTGTCTTCATTTTTAAGTGAAGTGCTAAATTTAAATATTTTTGTTATTGTAATTTAATTGCATTCTGACCACTAGGGAACTTATTGAATGTGAAATACCCTTATTTAGATGCCGTTATTGTGATTTTTACGTGAAATGCTAAATTTTAAATAATTGATTATTTTTGCTAATATTAAATATTTTTACTTTGTCGTCAAAATTAAACGTGTTAATGCAAATAAGAAGTGTTTTACTGCATAAGGCGTTAGAGTGTATGTTTACATACATAATTTATTACATTAGGTAGACACTTGCTTACAAAGTCTCAAACTTCATGCTTGTTGTTCCGTGCAGGAGTATAGGTCAGTAATAGCTTATGTACCTTATATCATGCCCGATCCACACATAGGCTAACGTTGGCCAATCTAAGGGACGCAGCTATACGACGGAACGAGATCACGTATCGCTTGCTCCCTCTAACGCGTAGCTGCTTTTCATAGATTGGCCGGCGTTGGCCCGAAGTATATGGAATGACAGTTACTTCTAATGGATTTTAAAATATTACTTACTTCATTGCCTTTAATTATTTTTTTGTTATATTGATAAAATCAATAATTTCATTTAAGGCGCTAGGCGCTGATTGTGGCCGAAAACTGTTACTTTCTAAGGGATATATCTCAATAACGGGTCATTCATAAATTTTGAAAAAAATATATGTTAATTACCATTTCATGTACAACATTGTCAACGTTTGAATAACTCGTGTAACGTATAGTTTCTCCGTTATTTAAATGTAACGAAATTTCGTTTTACGGTTAATTTTGCTTATATCTACTGAACGGCTCAATCGATTTAAAATATTGTTGAACTAAAAAATGTGTACTACAGAACACTACAAACACAACGTAGGATATTTCAATTGATTAAATTTTCTTAAACAACTTGATCATAATTCCACATTTCGTGCGTTGGTAGCTCGAAAACGGCGTTGCTGGCAGTCGTGAGCTAGCTTTGAGACGAGGAGGCTGTGTCGCTCGTCGCTCCGTGCTTCCCTTGTACTACATATACTTGTGCTTGGCCCGTGAGCAATAATATCGGACTTACTGTGCCTAAAGACTAAATAACTGCAGAGGGTTCATGCGGTGCGGATATAACGTGTCTTCCCGGAATCAATAACGTATAGACGTTTTATCTTTTAAGATAATGTACTCGTATGCATGTTTATGTACGTTCGTATAAAAAGTGTATTTTATTTAGATTATAATACAAGTAAAAAACAAATGAAATAAAAATGGAGAAAAAACAAAAATCATGAATCTCACATTGCTCTGAAAACAAATTTGGTCATGTAAGTAAACTAAAATTATTATGTGTAGACGCATGCATCACGCAAAATAGGCATTAGTCGTCGAGTTGCGGAAATCTGCTAGTACTGCAATACAATAGACTAATAATTAATTTAATAAAAAACTCCAAAGAACCGAATTTATTTAAACATTTATTTAAGAATACCGTGTTCTAAACGAATGTAATATGCGTTTTATTTTAAGATTAAACACAATCTTTAATGTTATACTTTATACTAATTTCTCAAATCTAGAAATTGCCAAGTAAACTGCAAAGGATTGCAGATAAACCGGCCAAGAGAATATCGGGCTATGCTCAGTGTAGGGATCCGTAGTTGCCGGCCTGTTACAATACATCCATTCAAAAGGTAGTCTATAAAGAAATATTTTGTGGCACTTACGTTATTTTACTATAGGCATAACTCAAAAACGGCTCAACCGATTTTATTCCATATAGTTTTTATTGAAAATACGTGATAAGTATTTCAATGGCCTCACTTCCAGGAATTTTCCCATTTTTTTGGACCCACGGTTCAAAAATCAAAGAGCATTTTAACTTTCGAAGCTATTATTTACGAAAGTATTCGTCTTATCCAAAAGTTGTTTAATGCATATTCTTCTTGCAAGACCTATCCAACAATGGGTTTCAGATACTTATTGTTTTACCACTTTGTAGGCGTAATTAAAACACATAATTACTCATACCAAATTTCAGTCTACTAGCTATCACTGAGCAAAGCCTGATTGAGAATCTAATAAAAAATTGGTGATATTTAAGAGTTCAATGTATGTAAGAATAAAGGAAAAAAAGCTTTTTTTTATACCACGACGCTGGCAAACAAGCACACGACCCGCCTGATTGAAAGCAGTTATAAAGTCTATGGACGCCTGCAACCCCAGAAGATTCACATGCACCTTGACTACCCTAAAAAAACTTTACTATGTCGGTGAAATGCAAATAAATACAAATTTTATATTAATTATCAACACAAGTTAATAAATAAATTACTACTAAGGGTTAATACTACCTATCAAATATCTTTAAAAGACCGGCCAAGTTTGTATCGGACCATGTATAATGTAGGGTTCCGTAGAAAGTAGTTTCTTGGAGATAACTCAAAAACGGATGAACCGATAATATGTGAAATAATTTTCGTAGAAAATTAAGTACTAAGCCTTCTTGGTATTTTTTCATATTTTTGAGACTTACGGATTAAAAGTTAGATGGGGGCTATTATATCTACTTTCGAAGCAATTATTTCTGAAAATATTGACTTAATAAAAAAGTTTTAAAAATACTCTATATATATAAGATATTTTTAAAGCCGTATCGTACAACATGTTCATATTTACAAAAAAAAAAATTTTTGACATTTAGTTTGGCATATATATGTATGGAGTGCCTCACCTAAAAGATTTTTTTAGCAATTTAGCCAGAAAACTAAGTAGCGGCACATGAAACACACCTCTAGATAAAATTTCAGTAATATATGTTTTATAATAAAAATGGCTGTGCCATACGGACGGACAGACGGACATGTTTCAAAAAACTTTTAAGGGTTCCGTTTTTACCATTTTGGCTATGAAGGAACCCTAAGAAGTGTTCGCGCTGTGTTATATTTTAAAGATCTAAATTTAATGGGCCTACAGCTCTCATTTGTATGACGATTTCGTGCTCAAATACCGCTCCTTACATGTGCATTTTTACTATTCGCAACTCGCAACAGACTTAGTTTTCATGAAATAAAACGGGTTGTTGACCACGAATGCTGTAAAGTGTTCGAAACGTCGGGATGTAATTTAAGCTCAGTATACGCGATTAAATCCGTTTTTAATTGTTTTATTTCATGAATAACTATCGCGGCAACCGAAGACAATATTAGGCTTAGTTTTGTTAATTTATCGTAATTAAGTGAATTTTTACGGTTAATATTTAAAATCGCAACAAAAAAATAACCATCTATTAAGCTCACTTGCACAGCAAAAAAAATCCGAATTCACATGAAAACACCGCTTTGATGTGCATTCAGTTTTTTTTGCTGTACTAGTCAGTATTTTTTTATTTTTTTCTGATATGCGGAATATTTTTAACCATATTTCGTAAATTCGTAAATATTTTGCCGCTCACTGTACTTCAAATTCAAAATCTAGGTTTTATTTTTTTTATATAAAAATCTACTAATCGAGATCGTTATTACTTATCTTATTTAGTAGCATTCCTAAAAAATGTCACCGTAGTACTTAATCACAGTATTCAAATCACAAAACATCCACAAAAGGATTAGGTATGATTATTATAAATCTGCCCGCGCGCCTCTGAGTAAAGTCATATTCTTTGAACATTATTGCGGTGCATCGCGGCGGATTTACGCACGATCGCAATGAAAAGGGTACGCGGGTGGCGCGGGTAGAGAGCGCCCAAACGCTCAAGGACACTCCGGCGACAATCGTCTTAATTTCGTCATGGTCACACGATAGACATTACGTGCGCATTCACAATCGGTTCATATATGGGTTAGGCACGCAAAGTTGACCATGTTTCTTGTGTCATGCCCCTGTTTCCCCACGCTGAGATACGCCTCACCTGTCAGCGACCAGCGTGGGAAAACAGCGCTCGTATAAACTAAGCTCACCTCCGTCTCATTCTCGCCTTCTTCAAGATTCTAGAACTATGTGCTTCACCTTCCTATCTACACGAGGCGTGCACGATTCCTTACTTCCCTCAAGACAGCCTACAGATTGTATCGTCACAGTGCACCCACAAAGGTCCTGGGGGCTTAGCCAAGATGACAATCGTTTGCAGAAAACGAAACGAAACGCTACACGCTCTCGTTCACTCTTCATTAGTATTCATTACTACGATAGAGAGACGGATAACGTTTGGATTGTCATCTTGGCTGCAGACAGGGCCAGAGCGCCATACATTCCGTAAGCGCTTAGATCCTTTGTGCCTATTCCGCTATTTTGAAAATATTCTAAAAATAGAGTCTACTTTTTTTGATATGATTGTCGAAGTTGCTAATAAATTTGGACAAGATTCTGTTGAGGCAGGCAACCTACAATGGAGAACACTCGGATATCCGCTGGGCGGACATGAAAGACCGAAAGCCAGGAACATATTTCGTTGGTGATCGCGTCCCAGGCGATAACTTGTGAAGTGGTTAAGGGCGATGTATAATCAAGCCTCGTGAAGGTCAGCTGCCTCTCCGTTGGCGGGTTAAGGAACGGCAGCCAATTAATCAATTTAAAAAAAATGGTCATCACGTCCCGATTGAAACTTTGTCAGATGATAGTTTATATCCTACTAGCTTTTACCCGCGACTTCGCTCGCGTTAAATTCGGGGTACCATACAAACTTCCACCCCCCATTTTAGGAAAGTGGGTGTCAGAAAGAGACAAAAAGTAGCCTATGTCACTCTCCATCCCTTCAACTATCTCCACTTAAAAAATCACGTCAATTCGTCGCCCCGTTTTGCCGTGAAAGACGGACAAAAAAACAAACACACACATACACTTTCCCATTTATAATATTAGTATGGATTTTGTAACTATAAAAAATGATCAGTCGGCTGTATCGCAGTTAAAAGACCGTCAGCTGACCGTGACCACGTGAACATATACGCGACGGTCTTCAGGGCGTCAACCTTATAGGCTACGTTTTTATATCTAATTTATATATATTTGTTACTACAATAAGCACTTACAGCTAAACCTTACGTGCTAAGTGGTATTTTTATATGTATCTAGTGACTAACATGCATTATAGTTGTATTACAAAACCGAGTCAAGAAATTACGATGCTTAAAATAATTAATCAAATGACAGGTGCGCGTGTTTAAGTTAAAATTAATGACAAACTAAATTGAGAAAACTTAAATACATAAAAATGTAATAATACTTTAGCCGCGTAAGTGACTAGGAGCCCTCAGGAGCTAGACGCTCTAGCTCCTGTGGGCTCCGCGGAGGGGCTCCGCAAACCCTCTGTGGCTCCGCGAGTATACTTTTAATATTGAAAAAAAAAAACCGGCGCTTGTATACATGTAATTTATTTTTTAATTTTGGGGTCCGTCAAATATTTCGCTTTCCAAAAGGGTTCCATCACCCGCCACGGCAGTACGGATTCAGTGGCCATGGTCGATATCGGCCAAGACAAGATGATGATGATGATGATAATTATTATAACATACAAGTAGGTATAGTAATACCAGTCATTTAACCGACTGATTCAAGTGCTGGAGTCGAAAAATCATTTTAAGCAGCTTCAAGGTCAAAATTGTATTTGCTTCTTATTTTCTTCAGTGTATATTTAAATAGGTACTTAAGTGCACGTGTGCTTAAAGATGAAAAACATGGCGTGACGCAGGAGATACCAAAATATTTAGCAATCTCATAGTCGATTCATAACATCACTACATCGCTCTTCCGTATCGGCTCTTTCTGTCTCTTGTTGACAATTTGGCCATATACCTACATTATCTATTGCGTTATAATGAGCGAGATATTGTTTATTTTGAGCGTATGTAAACATATTCTTGACGGATTTATCCACCAAAGGTCCTAGGGTTCTGGTTAATCACCAATTATCACCTATAAATACCTATGCCGTATGCATATACCTACTAATATGTACTTTACTTAATTGTATCGTATAATCGTAAGGACCAAAAGTGTTGTACTTATATTGAAAATTAAAATTATATGGCATTGTATAACGTCACAGGGCGCGCGCGCAGACTGCATGATCCAGCTGGCGGGGTTCACGGCGGCGGCGGCGGGCGAGGTGAAGTCGCGGCCGCACGCCTTCAAGGTGTACCACCACGGCACCGCCTTCTACTTCGCGTGCGACAGCGCCGACGCCACCCGCGCCTGGCTCGACCTCATCACGCGCGCCACCACCCTGCAGCCCGCGCCCGTGAGTGTGCAGCCTCCTTCAAGGTGTACCACCACGGCACCGCCTTCTACTTCGCGTGCGACAGCGCCGACGCCACCCGCGCCTGGCTCGACCTCATCACGCGCGCCACCACCCTGCAGCCCGCGCCCGTGAGTGTGCAGCCTCCTTCAAGGTGTACCACCACGGCACTGCCGACTCTCACATCTTACATGGCGACCCAGCCTCAGCCAACGTGCAGCAAGCGTTTAACACTTGTAAAGCCTTCTTAGATGTACCTAGTTACCAAGGCGGATTTAGAAAGGTGTAGGTATTGTGTTGCAGTTGTCAGCGGACCTGCCGAAGCAGTACTCGGAGACGGACTACTCCACGGACTCGGACATGGAGGCGGAGCGGCCGCGGGACCGGGACCGGGACCGGGACCGGGACGCCAAGGACAAGGACAAGTCCAAGTTCGGCTCGCTCAAGAAGCTCACGCATCGGATGCAGAGGTAATGCTAGTAGGAAGGGAAGAACCTGCCGAACATGAACTGATTGACGACATAATATCCCATGATATTTTTTATAAAAGACATTTTTTTTAAATTAAATCTACAACATCCATTGCTTTTTGAGATATGATATAGGTAATATAGGTATATTATGTACTTTTAGCCTATCAAACATTACATACTAACTGCATCACTCCATTGGACGCAATTAGTAAAGGTTGAACACGCCAAAATTAGGGCATGTAAAAATAGCTATTGTTATTCTAAAAATGGAGATATTCAAACTTATTAAACAACAATTTTCTCACAAGGAACTGCCTTATAAAATGATGATCGTTTTATTTTCTTTTATTTGTTCGTTGGCAAAATGTCGAGCGTACAACATCAAAAACGTGAACGCATTTTGCACGAACATGTAAAAAATCCCATGTTAAGCTACAGAGATATCGCGAAAGAAATATCCACAATCTACGGTTGGTCACGTATTAAAAACATTCCGTGAACGCTTGACAATAGATAAAAAGCCAGGAAGTGGTGGGTTGCAGGGAGTCAAGAATAAGAAAGAGGAACAGAGTATTTTAAAGATTTTTGCCTCAAATCATACGATTTCATCTCGTGATGTTGCTAAAAAAGTGAAAATGTCTCAGTCCTATGTCCAAACAGTGAAACAGAGGGCAGGACTGAGGAGTTATAAAGCCCAGGCCGCACCAGATCGAGACTCAAAACAGAACTTATCCGCAAAGAAACGGTCGCGAAAACTCTATGAAAATTTTCGTGAATGAATGCGTGGTGATGGACGACGAGACGTGTATAAAAGCGGATTTCAAACAAATACCTGGTCAAGAGTTTTATATTAGCAAACAACAGATGCTCCTGAAGATTGTAAATTAAAAAAACGAGAGAAATTTCCAAAAAAAAACCCTTGGGAAGTCAATATGTAGCTGTGGTAAAAATAGTCGCTCGTTTATCACCACCGGGACAATAAACGGCGATATTTATCGGAAAGAGTGTTTACAGAAGCGTTTGCTGCCTATTATAAGACAGCATGCCTCACCACCGCTGGTTTGGCCAGATCTAGCCAGTTGTTATTACGCAAAATCAGTTATGGAATGGTACAGCGCTAACAGGATCGTGGTGGTACCTAAAATATGCAATCCGCCAAATAGTCCAGAACTGCGGCCCGTTGAAGAGTACTGGAGTATTATGAAAGGAATTCTAAAAAAGAAAGGCGGAAAAGTAAAATCGGCCCCCGAGCTACAAAAAATATGGACCTGGGCGACGAAAAGCTTTCTTAGGAAAGCTTTTCGTCGCCCAGGTCCATATTTTAAAGAGAGGGTGCAAAGTCTTATGAGCCGTGTGCGTAGAAAAGTTCGATCTATGGCTTACTGCGTAAACATTAATTAAAATTAAAAATGTAATTTTAGAGTTCATTAAATTTGTCATTAAATGTGGTATTCATAATGTAGTAATTTATTTTGAAACTGATTTAAAAACAAATTTTGCGTGACCGAGTTTTGGCGTGTTCAACCTTTAGAGGATACTATGAATATTAAGGTACAATTAAAACATGCACAATAGTTTTTATCAGCGCTAGTGCTCATAAACAGCGTTTGAAGTTATCTTTTATTAAAATGAACGCAATAGAATCGTGCAGACGAGTCGTGGTTTACCGTCATTTAGCTTGGTGTTGGGTTTTGATTGTGTCGGTGGGCGGCGGGTGGTGTGCAGGAGCGAGTCGACGGAGACGGTGGCGGGCGCGGCCAGCCTGGACCGCAAGTACCTGCGCTTCTTCTCGCGCAGCAAGAACAAGGACGACAAGAAGGTCAGTGGCCTCGCCCTCGCGACCTACTACACCACCGTTATTATCATTATAATAATTAAATCAATATTTGGGGACAATCTTACACAAATCAACCTAGTCCCAAATGGTATAAGAGTCCACGACACTCAACCTAGTTTGATAAGTCTCCTAGATGAGATATGTATAACTAGTCACGTTTTTAATGGGGGAACACGAAATGCTAATGCTGCAATCCAAAAAAAGTGGCACGTGTTTTAATTATTTTTTTGAATAGAAAAATTCGGATTCTAGTATGATAAGTCTCCTAGATTTCCTTTGTTCCTCGAAGCAGCGAAATCTAGGAGACTTATCGTACTAGAAACCGGATTAATTCTATTAACAAAAAAAATTAAAATACGTCGCCACTTTTCTTGGATTGCAGCATCAGCATTTCGTGTTCCCCATTAAAAACGTGACTAAGTATACATCTCATCTAGGAGACTTATCGAACTAGGTTCAGTGTCGTGGGCTCTAGTCCTACAACTAAGCTAAGCTTGTACTACGAGTCGTAGGCGACGATATACATACCTATATAGATAAATATATACTTAGATACATAGAAAACACCCATAACTCAGACACAAATATTTCTGATGAACACACAAATAAATGCCCTTACCAGGATTTGAACCCGGGACCTCCTGCTTCGTAGGCAGGGTCACTACCGTTTGGGCTAGGAGGCCGTTACAGAAAAAAAAAATATATATATATACATATATATATGGGACAATCTTTACATTCTTTCTTACTTTTATTTATTGAAGCTCTGAAGATTTAGAAGGAGTTTAAATAAAATAATGAGTTGATTATAAAGAGCAAGCCGTCGCTGGTGCCGGTCCCCACGGAGCACTACCGGAGCTACCGGCGCGTGTCGCAGCAGCACGAGCCGCCCGCCGCGTCGCCTGCGCCCGCGCCGCTGCTGGCGCCCCCCGCGCTCCTGGCGCCCCCCGCGCTCCTGGCGCCCCCCGCGCTCCTGGCGCCCCCCGCGCCCCCACCCCCGCGCAAGCCGCACAACTACATGCACGCCTCCAACCCCAATTTACTGGGTACGTATTCATAGACAATAGGCATGGTAAATTTTTTCCATGTATGGTATCAATCGATTCGTTTTGTTGTGAGGATCAAATGTCTATATGGGGCCAATTGCGTTAAAGCAACACAAAAGTCAGAAATGAGACTTAAAGTCCGAGATTTGCATTTGTTTCTCAAAACGCTCCTAACAAAATGACGTGCAAATGTGACGTCACGATCACATAGTCGCCCCGTTTAAAGTATGGAAAAAATATGAAATTGCTATTTTTACAATGAAATGTTGCGTTTATGTATATGGTTGCTATACAATTTATTTTACAGTAAATTGATAAAAATCGAATGGTATCTTTTTTTTATTAATTTCGCACTTAAAACAAATCGTATAATTTAGAAATTTCGCAGCTGATATCTTTGAGCCATTTCAATAGAATTTATAAATTTTCAGTTTAGTTGGATATATTGATCATTTTGCATCCTATCAACTAAATTTTATTGCATTCAACATGTGTCATCATGCCTAATAAGTGTTCAATCAAGTAGTTTGCATCAAGCGATCAGTGACGAAATATTTGATGGGATGTGTATGTTTGGTGCGGCTAGAGTTCGGCAACAACGACATCGTGGCGTCGCGCATCTTCGTGCCGCGGCCCGCGCCGCCCTCGCTCTCGGGGTTCGTCACGCTGGAGGAGTTCATGCTGCAGAAGCAGGAGGAGGACGCGCGCGAGCCCTACTCCGACCGCGTGCTGCTGGGAGTGGAGCGCGGGGGCGGGGGCGGCGGCGGCGGGGGCGGGGGCGGGGGCGGGGGCGGGGGCAGCCTGCGGCGCCGCCTCGAGCAGGTCGTGCCCGACGTGCTGTACGGCACCTCCAGGGTCGACCCGGAGCCGCACGGGTAACTAATCTACTACTCTACTAACTCCAAATCTAATGTTTGAGTTATGTAAGACAAAAACAATACAAATCTCAAGTATCTTAATTATACTTCGAAGTTTTGATTTTGAAAGTTTGTTCCGCGATAACTTCAGTGCCTTTTTTTGGGTTTTTAGTATTAATCGATTAAGGGGTTATGGAGCTAAAAGGCCATAAGATTCTTGTTATATTTTTCAACTCATTAGCAAATAATTCGTGAGTTCTCAGTTCGGCGACTACTCGTATTAAACAGTTAAGCTGGTTTTCCTCAGCCCGGAGACGCCGCCGCCCGCGCCGCGCGCGCTCCTCGGGCACGCCCCGCACGGCACGCACGCCGCGCACGGCACGCACGCCGCGCACGGCACGCACGCCGCGCACGCCGCGCACGTGCAGGCACGCTCGCTGCCGCGCACGCCGCCCCGCCCCGCTCCCGCCCCCGCCGCCGCCGCGCGCGATCTCAAGCCCATCTCCGTCAAGGGCAAGGACGGGTAAGCTGAGCCACACACGCCATCCACGCGCAAGCTTTTTCCTTTCGTTTTTTGTTAACATCGATGCGTAGATATAAAGGAGTACCTGTGACCGGCGACGGAAAAGGACTCGGACGACTTATTATTCTGAAACCGGCCTGGCATTCCCTTGACGGTTAAGCCATCAAACCCTCTTATGGCTCGGCGGTTGCCTCACCTTCAATGTCATATTTTTATCGTGTCATTAGGTACTTAGATTTTTATTAGAGGTAGTGTCACATCCATTATTTATTTTTCCGCTGGGTTCAACTCGTCGATAAAGGTTTGTCGGGTTTGTGTTTCAGGTACGAGAAGATAGTGTACACGGAGGCTGCCCACGCCGGCGCGGGCGAGCGCATGCGGCGCCCCTCCCCGCCGCCGGAGCGCGAGGCCGGGGGGGCGGGGGCGGGGGCGGGGGCGGGGGCGGGGGCGGGGGGCGCCACCCCGCCGGCGCCGGCGCTCGGCTGGCGGGACTCGCTGCGGCGCCACGACAAGGTAGCCGCGCCCGCTGACTGTGATCAATGTTGTTAATGTTAGTGTTGACTCTATGAATGTGTACTGACTCGGG
The DNA here is from genome assembly GCA_947086415.1 of Pammene aurita. Lineage (NCBI taxonomy): Eukaryota > Metazoa > Arthropoda > Insecta > Lepidoptera > Tortricidae > Pammene > Pammene aurita. The sequence goes on from OX352297.1 coordinate 304,746, forward strand.
TGACCCGGCAGGGCGGCGGCGGCGCGCGGCGCGTGGCTCCGCTGCAGGCGTCGCCGACCCCCGGAGCGGACAGGTGAGACCGTGTTCTACCGTACATACATTTTTTGATATAAGTTTTTTTTTTTGATATAAGTTTTTTTTTTATATCGGACCTTATTTTGTTTCATCTGTACAGTTTCTACTTTAACCTTTTAATTACCATGTTACCTCAAAAATTAAACTCGTCATTTTGAATTTACATTGTCACTGTGTGTTGAACTTTCACACTGTGGCGGTTAAAAGGTTAACTGCGAGTCATCATTTAATATTGCCAATGTAAATGTTTGTAGCAGCGTATCGCCGGGAGCGGGGGGCGCGGGGGGCGGCGTGTCGCGACTGCGGCTCATGTTCGGGCGCGGCGCGGCGCGCGACGCGCGGCAGGTACCGTGCCCTTCACTTACTCTTTATAAGGGTGGGGTATGACTGACTCTCATCGGGAAGTTGGAATGGAACACGACCTAATCATAATTGTCTAACAAACTGGAAGGCCGAAGCTTACCTCTCGGGTGACGCTGCGGGCTTCCGGTCCGCTGGGCTGGGCTCGCTTCGCCGTAAAGTCATCGCTTTAACTGACTTTGACGCTTCGCCGTCGAGCCTTCGATGTTGCTGGGCTCAACACCTGGCCGTTGAGATGTCGGCCTTTTATTCGGCATTAAATTACTTTAGTATGAATTCTTGAGAACTCTCGGTGAAGGCTTCGGGCCTCCGCTGAAGTTGGCCTTTGGCCTCCAAGCTTGAAGCTGGTTTTCTTCGCTTGGTTTCTTCTTGCCGCGACCTAAATTACTGAGGGGTTCAATTGCTTGGGCCCTTTAAAGGACGTTCCAAAACGTCGGCCCTTCACGGGGTCGGTCTTCGGCCTCCTAGACCGAATATCGCGCTTCGGCCTCGCTTAATTCATTGATAATTGGTTTCGCTCGTATCAATTTAGGATTATATAAACATACATATACAGGGTGGAAAGATAAGTCGGGCCCTGGAGGAAAACTACCTTAAAACGTTGAGATAGCTCAATTCACTGAAAGGAAACATTCTTTAATTTCTTTAAAGGGACATAACTGCATTTACAAATTTTTAGAAAAGAGTACAGTTTTCAAAAAAAGTATTTATTTAAAATAAATAATTTTTTTTACAATTGATGCCAATCGATCCTGTTTCCAACGAGGATAAAAACTTCTAAATACCAACCAAGTTTAGGGCACAAGAGAACCCATAAATAATAATAATAATATTCTTCTTACAATTAGTATGGAAAAAAGTGAAAATTAAGAAAAAAACTGTGAATGCAGTTTTAGTTTTTAGGAAAAATAAAAGAATGTTTCCTTTGAGCGAATTGAGCTATCTCAAGGTTTTAAGGTAGTTTCCCTCCAGGGCCCGACTTATCTTTCCACCCTGTATACGATACTAATCTTGGCGCCCCTACGTATGCCGTGTAAATCGTTTTAAAATGCAACCATACTTCTATAGTCGGGTTAAAAAGTCGGCCGTTTTGTTTCTACTTTTGTTCGAGCACCTTCCTCCTTTTCATCGTTTTGGAGTTACCATACAAAATTAGGGTGGCCATTTTGGCCGCCATTCGGTTTTTTTTTTAATTCAATGAAATCTTCTGACTTCTTCTTCTTTTTTCTTTTTGGCTGGTATCTTCTGGCGTGCCAAATCTTAGCGCGCTACGAATAACTTGAAAATTTAGCAAAAAAGGGCTTTTGAAAACTGCTTCCTTTGCTCTTTATGACGTTTGGTCCTGGCACTCCGCACATAAGTCGTTTTTTTAACGTTTTGGAGCTCTCCACGATACATGGTGAAGTGTACTCCCACGGTTGCAGGAGTCGTCGTCACCGGGCAGCGCGGCCACGCCGCCGGCGGTGGCGGGGGCGGGGGCGGGGGCGGGGCCGCCGGGCGAGTGGGCGTGGCGCACGCACCACTACCCGCACCTGCAGTGCCCGCCCACCTTCGTGCCCGAGACGTACTCGCTGGCCGCCGCCGCGCGCCACCCGCGCCCGCCCCCGCCCCGCGACTGAAGTTGCCGCTCGGCGCCCGGGGCGCCTGACGCCCGGGGCTCCCCCGCCTGACGCCCGGGGCGCGGGCGCCCGCGGGGACCGATGCGGGCACGCAGACACTGCATGCGCGGCTGTCCCGACGAGCAAAGTCTGTTATGATGAAGTTTGTAATACGTGTAGTTTTATTTTTTAAGATGGCCGAGCTATTAGTCAGTAGATGTTGTTTACTGTTTACGTAACGATATCTTCTTCCTTACCTGGCACCGCCCTTTGGCACGTGCCGGGCTAACCTCGCAGGATTCTTTATATGTCTTTATTTATTATGGATCTAATGTCGAGTCATAGAATTGATAATTTATGAACAAAATGAGATCCCTTAATCTTTTTACGACGCCTAGGGTTTGCGGTTTTAAAACCAAAGCGACAAAATGTCCCGAAACGTGCTCACAAATCAACATAAGAAATAAATTCCCGTTCGGACATGTTAAATTGCATTAACTATACACATATATGAAGTAAGGTTGTATACTCAAGTAGGTAGGATGTTCAATGAATGTGATGAACTTGTGTGCTTGCTGTGTGCCGGAGACGTAGGTAGATCATTATTTACAACAGTTTACACTTATTGCTATTGAATTTTAGGTAACGCAGTTTTAATTAGCTTCGGAGTTTTTCCATTAAATATTGTAGTTAGGTTAGGCTACCGCTATTTAGTCTTATTCAATCATACATTTATTTATTTGTAAATTGTATGACTAAATTAAAGCCCTTCTCACTCTTCCCTATAGATATTTGTTTTACCCATTTTTTTACATTTTCTTCAATACAGGGTGCGTAGCCAACGTGCCAATCGTTACGCTCCGTAACTGTCACTGTCGCCCAGAGAGTTCTAAACCAGGAGAGGCCTTAGGTATCATTTCCCCTCTGTCAAAAGTATTGGCAGGAAAATCTAGTACATCTATAAAAACTATTTCAATAATCGATGTCACGCACTTTCGTCATCGCTGTCGATGGATAACAAGCTCCGTGAAAATGCCCTTATGCGCTGTTTTTGGATGTAATAAATATTATATTTCGTCTAGTTTACAAAAAGATGAAATAGCATTTCAGATGTAAGTAGTTTTACTTTATTTATCATTACTTTCGTAATAAAAGATTTAACCTAAATCAAAAATCAAGCTTCGTTTACAGAATCGATTCAAAGACAATCGTTTTCTTTCTGACGGGCAGTAACTATTTGACGTTTGACAATTCTCCATATTTAAAGCGCTTAAGGATTGCTGTCTTCTATGTTGTTTGAAAATACAATCAAAAATGATCCTTGGCTTTTTTGTTTGACATTTGCAAAGACTGCATCCAATCCAATAATGAACCATATGTTAACATGTGTACAGTCGACTATCTATTGCTCTATTTAGTGTTATGTTATGAAGTACAATAATAATATGTCAAATATGTTTGGTGTTTTCAAGTCAAAGGTACATCTTTGTCGGTTGTCAATAAAGCGTTGCTGCCATAAAAAAACATTTGGAAATAAACTGTATTAACAACCGACAATGATGTACCTTTGACTTGAAAATATCACCTGCATGCTACCTCGCCCCCCTCGGATTTTGGCAGTCTTTTTGTTTGGAAAGATGAGGCTGGATTGGAGGTTGGATTTATAGAGCTTTATGCTGTCACCCTAATATGTAAGAGTGATAGAGAGAGGTGACTACGATACGCTACGGAGCGTTAACGATTGGCACGTTGGCTACGCACACTTGCATGAGATTAATGCAAGATTAAATTTACATGAAAAAATACAGCGACTCGTGTATCTAAATACGAATTGAATTCAGCGACGGGAGGCTTACTATTAAATATATATTATTATTTATCATTTAGTCATAAGTAAAAGTATACATTTTGTGCTCACAATTTACATAAGAAATGTGCCAATAAGTGCTTGTTTGTATATAGACTACAGATAATAGTGTTCTAAGAAATGATTTCCTATTAATTACGAGGTTAGGCGTAAGTTGGGATAAATATTAGACTCGCTATAATATAAGAAATGGTGCTTTTTATTGAATGTTTTTATTGCAGTAGGTAGCTCCCCGTGCTCAATCAACCACGTTTCGTATTATGTAAGTTTCAAATTTTACCTTTGTGTGCGTACACTCCACGTCAAACATATAAAGATACCTCACTTCTTTGTATGAAAATAACTAATAAATAAGGAACAAAAGTTAATGAGGTTACCTGCCACGGGATACCAGATACTCGCTGTAAATATATTGTTGACGTCGATTGTACCGAGAGCGAGAGCGAGAGCGAGAGCGAGAGCGAGAGCGAGGCTGCAGAGAGTATACAGTACAGTACAGACGTGTGCGCCGGCGCCGGCCGAGAGCGGCCGCGCGGTGTCGTCGTCGTGTTGCAGCAGCAGCAGCAGCAGCAGCAGCAGCAGCAGCAGCAGCAGCAGCAGCAGCAGGAGCGGTCGTTTAGTTTATCCGTATCGTTACTGACGTGTGCTCTGTTAGAAGAGCCGGGCCGGGTACTCGCGGGTCGTGTAGTACGGCCAGGAGGTATGGAGGGACGTCAGCCGGGGTCGAATCATTGTGCGAGCGTCAGGCAGTCATCAATCGTGTATCCTTAGGTATCTACATATTATCTATCACTATGAAGGTAATTTGTTAGAAAGGAACCTGAAATATAGTAACTGCATGATTAATGCCTATTAAGCTTCGTGAAGAATGTCTTTATTGAAGACGGATTATTGCCGTTAAATTGTAGTGTAACGTTGGGTACCATCGCCCACACTGTTAACTGCCCACCGATGCACAGTTAAGAGCGTTGCTGTTTGTACGTACGTGCCAATCAGCGAGCAATACAGTTTCTTTTGCGGTGTGAAGAGAAATAGAATACATATATCATATTAAAGATGTAGGTACCGACCTATACCTACACATACAATTGCAACAGTGAGTTATTTTATCCCCCATTTATTAGTTTCTGCTTCAGCGAGTATCGCGGTATCACACTGAAGCGGCCCCGCACCGCTCCGGTGTACGAGTGTGACAGCGCTATGCACGTGAATAGCGACGTGCCACTCGCACGCCGCTCCGGTGGGTCCGCTTCTAATATATAATTTAGCAATGGTATCATGGCACCGAACCGCGGAGTTGTGATGGATACTGATAAGACTTGATCGCTTTAACTCGATATTATATCTGTTATATTTAATATTATAATATTTTTATATTAAGTAGCTAGTATATGATTGTATACATAGTTTTATCTCCCTTCCTCCAGCGTGGACACTTCCAGGTTGTGTACATAAGCGAATATATACCTACATACATTTGTTGATGTAATAGAATATTAATATTAGTAATTATTGTCGTTTATATGAGTAGGCAACGATTTATCTGCATTGGACTGGAAACTATCTACCAATCAGCCGTGTATACGATAACACTCCCTAGTAGAAACAGCCCGCAGTTGTTCATATTTCAACCAATCTTTAATTAGCATAAAAATATACTATTTCAGTGAATTCATTAGCTCAATAGAAATAAGCAATAAAAACTATTGTACCGAATACAACGTTAATACAACGTTTTATACAAAAGCTTAATTAAGTACTCATACAAGAAAATTTGAATTAAATGTGACAAATGATGGAAAAGTAAGTTACATAATTACCTAACTTAGGTTATGTATGATTATGTCAAATCGCTGGCCGAGTATTATCTACAGGTATGTTTCATTTTTATCGATTTGAAATTTGAACATTGTCACAGTGACACTAAGACTAATAAGTAGATACCTACTCTGAAAACGTAACATAGAACCATGTATTGGCCAGCGATAAAATTTCATAGATTTCACGGGATCATTTTTGTCTTTAAACTTAAGTTGAGTGGTGTAAGGAAAATATTGTGGTAAGTAGTAAACTTGCATGTAATTTCCATATTGTTGTAAAAACACAATGTTTTCCTTGCAACGAACTTTGCCCGGTACGAGTATCATAAGTTAATGTCACAACTGCTAGAGCTAGACAACACAGGGATGGAATTAAATAATGTTTACATTAATATAACTGGTTTTATTATGATTCTCTAAGGTCTTAAAGCAAAGCCATTGTGTGTGGTAGACTTCCGGAATTGTGCCTGCCGTAATGAATAAATGAAAAAAAAAAACACACACAAAACAGAAGCCGTTAAAAAATCGACTTTACCTTTTAAATTATATGTATGGATCGTAATCTTAATGACTATTTCCAACTTAAAAATGTAATCTCCTAATTATTCGGATTTATTAAAAAAAAAGTATAGCCACTATCTTGGATTTTAAAACAGACATCATTTTCGAAATCTACACCCCCTAATTAGCCGAAAATGACGACCATGACGATTTTTGAGAAAAAAGAATATAGCCGTCATTTCGCATTTTAAAACAGACATCATTTTCGAAATCTACACCCCCTAATTAGCCGAAAATGACGACCATGACGATTTTTGAGAAAAAAGAATATAGCCGTCATTTCGCATTTTAAAACAGACATCATTTTCGAAATCTACACTCCCTAATTAGGCGAAAATAGCCACCATGACCATTTTTCGAAAAAAAAGGTATATATCTTGGATTTGAAAATAGACATCATTTTTGAAATTTATACCCCCAAATTAGTCGAAAACGAGTACCAGTCCCTACGCCAATTCGTGGGATAAGCTTGTCAAGCGGACCCCAGGCTCAATTGAGCCATGGCAAAAGCCGGGACAAACGCTAGGCTAGGAGGATGGATGTATTGGTTTGTGTCACAAAATTAACTTCAATCCTAGAATAGATAATTATTTATTACATTTTGGATTTAAAATAAGAATCACGTGATTTATTCATTTTATTCTAAATAACTAGTGCAAGAATTATTCCTATTCAAATCGATTGAAATTGTGTTTTAATTTTTATTCTTATACATTTTTTGCCCAACTCTGCTGCATGGTATACTAACGCCATCTTTGGGAAGTAGCAGGACCTCGCTGACTCGAGTATGCTGTAATCAACTATTAGTACTATTACTTATTCCGTGCTGTGATGTACGATGTCATTTCAAGTGACTTCCACTTGTCGCGACAGATGTCGCTGAGAGCACCATTACAGGGTTTTTAGGGTTCCACCGCGTGCACCGTCCGTCCGTCCGTCCGTATGTCACAGCGATTTTAATCGGAAACTATAAGACGTAGGTACCTATCTTCATAAAATTTTAACTTAAAGAGTATTTTTAGTGTCCGACCGAAACATGTTTTTTTGCTGAAACCGAAACAGGTTTTTTTTTTTATACTACGACGTTGGCAAACAAGCATACGGCCTGCCTGATGGTAAGCAGCTACCGTAACTTATGGACGCATGTAACTCCACAGGAGTCACAATGCGCGTTGCCGACCCTTTACAAAAAGGAGGATTCACTGTGTTGACGCCGGCTAAAGGAACAAGAGGGTCCCTCATCGTCAACACACTGGGTCCTCTTTGAACAGAAGGTTCGGCTCTGAATCAAGTTTTGGCCGAAACTGAAACTTTGATGGACATGTTTCAATCGTACATATTTCAGTTGCATGTTGACATTTGGTAAAAAAAATATTTGAAATTTAGTTACATGTATGGAGCGCTCCTCTTATAATTTTTTTTCTGTAATTTAACTACATAACTAAATAGCGGCGGCATACAATATATGCACCTTGTCTAAATATTATTAAAATACGTTTTATAATTAGTTTCCGAATAAAATGGCTGTGACATACGGACGGACATGACGAAACTATATGGGTTCCGTTTTTGCCATTTTGGCTAAGTTATGACTTATGAGTTTCAAATTTGGAACAGCTGTCAAAACCAACACAATTTCAATGGGTTTCTATTCTAGTATCCATAGATTTTAAAATGTTGTCGATACGAAACGTCAGTACGATATATTTTTTGACATAAACCGCACAACATTTTGATCACGGATGACATGAGAATAAGGACTTCGTTCATTGGCTAATATAAAAAAAAACTCGCGACAGAAGTTTGTACATATATATATTTCTCTATGGTTTGTACGGCCGCCATTTCTGTTATCAACTTGTCAGTTATTGTTTGTCGAAACATTTTGAATTGCGAAAATGTAAATGTTTACTGTTAACTATATTATAATAAATAAATATACTTTCCTTATCGGTTCTAATTTATTTATTTTTATTACACCTGTGGGTATGTTTCAGCACTTGTATCTATCTACCTTATTAATGCAGGTCAATTGCCTTCGGCTTCTGAACCCATCTTTGAGTACTTGCAATATGTGAGTAGATAATAGTAGTTTACGTCACACCTGGCCATAATGTGAGTTTTACCGCACGCTACGCGTACGGTAAAACTCGCATTATAGCCAGGTGGAGACGTAAAATTGTGTACTAACCACGGGCAGTAAAAAAGAAAGCCCTCTATCGCATATTTACAACCCTCGCCTGCGGCTCGGGTCACAAATACCTGCGATTTCGGGCTTTCTTTCTTTTACAGTCCTTGGTAAGTAATGTACTATTATGTAACTGTTACGTAATAAGGGTCCTTAAAACATGAGTGTGGTTTTATGAAATGAGCCGCAGGCGAATTTCATAATAAGATCACACGAGTGTTTTAAGGCCTAATTACGTACAGTTGCATACACTGCTTTATCTACACTCATATTATTTATCCAAAATGCCGTATTCGGAAACCATAGAATGGCCGCCATTGCACTGCCATGGCCAACTCTCGTGTGCCGGCGGTCGCGCGGGCGCGTGTCGGCGGCCGCGCGGGAGCGTGCAGGTGTACATTATGTTATCAAAACTCATAACACATCAATAGTTGAGCATGAAAAGTTAAAATTACGTTACTGCCACGGATAAAAAGCTTATCATAGTAAAATCGGTCGTGGTAATGCTATAGCCATTGCCTACCGTTTTCGAACACGTTTTAGAGAACTTACAATATGAGTGTAGATAAAGTAATGTATGCAACTGTACATAATTAGGCCTTAAAACACTCGTGTGATCCTATAATGAAACTCGCTGCGTTCGTATCATTAAACCCCACTCGTGTTTTAAGGCCTCTCATTATGTATCAGTTGCATAAACTACTATTGATGCCTACTTCGTTTTGTAGCAAATATTTTAACATTGAGGTTTCTTTGAACCACAGATAACCCCAACCACTTGACAAGATAGATCATAAGCTCCTACAACTCGAGGTCACCACACATAGGCGCTCCCGTACTAATTTAGTATGAGATTAGTTAGAGTACGACCGCTTATTTCAGTTGAGTTAACGTTTTTGATCATTACTCACGTGAATTAAAAATATCCACAAAAATCAAGTTATAGGGGTGGATTGTTATACTACAAAATGATGTAGAATACTAATGAGATGTGCTATTCGAATCGTAGAAATTTACGAATAAAATTGATCTGATGTGACCTTGTGCTCCTTGTAAAAGCTTAATGATGTGTAGTCTGTGCTTTGATTTTTTTTTTGGATTTGGAGAATCTTTTCAGAAACAATAATTGATCAGACGTGTCACCTCCGTTACCCTCAGGGCCTGCCTTAGCCCTCCTGGTGCCCTGCTGCGGCACCCCCCCCCCCCCCCCCCCCCTCAGGCAATATTAAATATATAAAAACTTTAACTTAACTTAAAAAAAAACCGGCCAAGTGCGAGTCGGACTCGCGCACCGAGGGTTCCGTACAAACCTATAACAAGCAAAAGTTGTAGTATGTTTATTACTTATTTGAACTTAATACCTCTACGCGTTTACGAGGAAAAAGGTAGTAAGTTTAAAATTTAAAAAAATATTTTTTGTGTGATTTTACTAAAAATGTCTACTTTTCGTAATTTTTCCTTTGTCTGTGCTATATGAAGTTTCTTCGTGCCAAGTTTCAAGTTTCTGAGTTTACGGGAAATACCCTTTAGGTTTTGAGTTTCTTGCGAGTACTCAGTTTCAAAATATGCGACTTAAATTGTTATTTCTTTTGATTGCTTTCACATAAAAGTTTGGTTTTGCTACATCGGAAAGGTCCTATAGCCCTGAGTATTTAACATGAATTTCAATTTAATACCTCCACGCGTTTACGAGGAAAAAGGTAGTAAGTTTAAAATTTCAAAAAATATTCTTTGTATGATTTTACTAAAAATTTCTACTTTTCGTATTTTTTCCTTTGTCTGTGATATATGAAGTTTTTTCGTGCCAAGTTTCAAGTTTCTGAGTTTACGGGAAGTACCCTTTAGGTTTTGAGTTTCTTGCGAGTACTCAGTTTCAAAATAAGCGACTTAAATTGCAATTTCTTTTGATTGCGTTTGTGTTGAAAAGTTTGGTTTTACTACATTTGAAAGGTCTTATAGCGCTGAGTATTTGACATGAATTTCAATTTAATACCTCCACGCGTTTACGAGGAAAAAGGTAGTAAGTTTAAAATTAAAAAAAATATTTTTTTGTATGATTTTACTAAAAATGTCTACTTTTTGTAATTTTTCCATTGTCTATGCTATATGACGTTCCTTCGTGCCAAATTTCAAGTTTCTGAGTTCACGGGAAGTACCCCGTAGGTTTTGCAAATGCCGAAAAACTCTAAAGGGTTTAGCAGGCTAAGGAAGGACGTGTGGCCCCTGTGAGGAATAGTTGAATTGGTAAATGTCAATTGTTTATCGCCTCATAACTAGTAATCACTCCAACTTTCAGCCCTCTATCTTGAACTGTCACAGAGATAATGTCAAAAATGTATTTTCTTAACATTTTTTTCAAACTCTTATATCTCCTAATCCATAGCAGCTAAAGCATCGAAACAAAATCACAGAAACGTAGTTTTAGTGGGAGTATACCCTATAATTTTATTAATATTTTATACGTGAAAAATAAAAGAAATAAATGTCAATTTATTTTTTGACAGCTCTTTCCAACACGTTTTTTTGAAAGTACAATTATGAAAAAAATCATGTAAATTGCTTATAGTATTAGCTACTAGCATACAAAAAATCAATTGATTATATTTGGTGCAACATACTGTAAAAAAAAACTAACGAAAGTATTCAAGTATCAAGAGTAGGCTTCTGAACTGAAAGTTCGTTTTTAAGTTTTATATTTGTTGCCTAGCAACAAAGGGTGTTTTGTTTTTAATTTGACGTATGACTGTCAAAAAAGGTCACTGAACTACTGCTGTGTTAGTATTTGTAACTAATTTTACTAACTGCTAAATCAACGAAACGACGGATGTGCTATATGTTTATTATTTTATAAACAAAATTAATTGGTTTCATTATAGTACACGTATTAACATAACGAATTAAATAACTCATTAGAGCAGATATCACAATATAAGTCACTTAGATAATGACTATCGTAATATTCGTCGTCCCAGGTATAGGACAATGTTATCCTGCAGTCATCGCAATATCCTTTTAACATAATATTTTCGTCAGAGAGCGATATCTCAATATCTGGTAAAGACTGTAAAAACAGTTGCTTCGCTATTAAGCTATCTTTAAATTATACAATACTATTATACAATTTATACGCTAGCACATTTAACATAATAGTGAATTGTTTAAGGGAATATACAACACGTTATGTAGAAGAGGAGTCAGATTTTTCCATAATGGCGAAAGTAAGCTTTAAATGTAAATAAAATAAAAAATAAAACAGAAACTTCATGTATATACATTCTTTCAGATGGAAATCATAAAATCATAAATATTTGGGCTCAACTTGCCACGGTTAATAGCGAAGCAACTGTTTTTACAGTCTTTACCAGATGTTGAGATATCGCTCTCTGACGAAAATATTATGTTAAATGGATATTGCGATGACTGCAGGATAACATTGTCCTATACCTGGGACGACGAATATTACGATAGTCATTATCTAAGTGACTTATATTGTGATATCTGCTCTAATGAGTTATTTAATTCGTTATGTTAATACGTGTACTATAATGAAACCAATTAATTTTGTTTATAAAATAATAAACATATAGCACATCCGTCGTTTCGTTCAAGAATCAAGAATCAAGAATATTTATTGCATGGTTATGGGTATTTTACAATGGTCTTAAAAATGTTTCAAGTTCTCCATATCCTGCCTTACAAAGGCGTACAATATTGGTACGTTATCTTAGATAACTATGAGTAACTTACTTAATACTATACTTAAATATTACTAATTACATAACAAATTTAAGATACTAACTTTGTAAGAAGTCATTTATACTATAAAAACATTGTGTAACTAGCCAATCAAACAGTTTTTTTTTAAATGGTAGCGGTGGCAAACTTTTAAATTCTAAAGGTAATGCGTTGAAAATATGTCTACCCATACATATTATGCTTTTTGAAAGAAGTGCTGAATTTGAGTTACGAGGTAATATGTCATATATATATTTGGAGCGTGTTCTCTCAGTGTTATTTTTTACGGGAAACAAATCTGGATTACTTTTGACGAATATGCATACTTCATAGATGTATAGAGAAGGAAAAGAAAGTATTCTGTTTTTAATAAAAAATGATCTACATGGTTCCATTTGATCGGCACCGAAAACAGATCGTAGACATCTCTTTTCTATTCTAAACATTCTGTCATCGCTGCAAGTATTTCCCCACAGTACTAATCCGTAACGAAGGTTTGACATTATGTATGAGTGGAATGCAAGTAGGGCTGTTTGCTCTGTTGAGATATTTTTTAATCTTCTTATAGGGTACACAAATTTAGTTAATTTTTTAAAAACATGTTCTGTATGGTAATGCCAGTTGCTATGTGAATCAATCATTATACCTAGGAATTTTAAACAGTTAACATTTTCTAGCTCACAACCATTATAACTGACTGTTGGTTGGATGCTGTTACCTTGTGGTGCGAAGAACTCCATGAACTTAGTTTTTTGTAAATTTACTCGCAAATTGTTGGCTTCCATCCAAACATTAATATCGTGAAAAACAGTATTGATTTCAGCCTCATAGTCTTGAGTCTCATCACTCCGTATAATTATAGAACAGTCATCAGCAAAGAGCAGTACTTTATGTTTTGTGATATTGGGTAAATCATTAATATAAATAAGGAAGAGTAACGGTCCAAGAATGCTGCCTTGTGGTACTCCATTTATTATTTTTTTATAATCTGACCTGTAGCTATTAAATGTATTTATTTTAGGGCAATGTGCTTGTATTTCAGTACAGTGGTACCTATTTTCCAGATATGACATTAACCAGGAGTGGCAAGTACCTCTTATTCCATAAGCGTAAAGTTTGTCCATAAGCCTTGTATGACACACTCGGTCGAAGGCTTTGGACATATCCATAAAGATAGCGGATACAGGAGTCGTACTATCTCTACATTGAGCGACAGTCTTAACTAGCTCGTATACAGCTAAAGCTGTAGTTTTATTTGCTCGAAAGCCGAATTGCGTCCTCGTTAGTATGTTATGTTTATTAAAGAATTCAGTTAATCTTTGGTATATAATTTTTTCAATTATCTTTGAAAATATAGGAATAAGAGCAATCGGCCTATAATTATCTATTTCAGAAGATTTACCCTTTTTCAGAATTGGTTTAATAATTGTCACTTTGAGTTTATCAGGAAAACATCCATCTCTTATTGATAAATTAATGATATGGTTTAGCGGATGTACCAGTAAGTCAGAATTTTCTTTTATAATTGAAGTTGGAATATTATCATAGCCTACAGAATTAGTATTGCGTAACTGCTTAATGACTCTATAAACTTCGGATGGATCTGTTGGTTTTAAATAGATACTAGAACATAAGGTATTACTTAGATACGAGTTTTCTTTTCTTCTATTATTATTAGTATTACTTACTTCATTGATAAACTTGTTGTTAAATTCAGTTGCGATTTTTTTGGGTGAAGAGATTAAATCACTATTGACCAAAACTGATTCTATTACTTTGGGTGGATCCTTGCCGCTAGTATTTTCTTTAATAATATTCCATGTTCCTGTAACAATATTACTACATTTTTCAATATATTTAGTATTTGAAATTTTATGAGATTTCATTATGCATTTTTTTAGCAATTTCGAGTATGTTTTATAGTTTTGTTTATTTTTTTCATTCGGAAAATGTATATATCTATTATACATATTTCTTTTGACCTTTGATGAAATCTTAATACCGGATGTTAGCCATTTTGTTTTTGTTGTGCGATGTATTTTTATTTTAACCATTGGAAAGCATAACTCGAAAAACAAAGTTATGAGATCATGGATTTCCGCGAATGCTTCGTTAGTATTATCTGCTTTAAATACATCACTAAATGACAGACTTTTTAGGCATTGTGTAAATTTTTGGCGGTTGTTTTGGTTCATATCACGTTTCCAAATATACCATGATTCTAATATTTTTTTATATGTGGCTGGTATTGTCACAGTTTGGGCAGTGTGGTCTGATAATTTCAAGTCATGAATGATTGCATTGTTTTTAGTTGTAAAATTTAAAGCAAAGTTATCAATGCAAGTACTTGTATTACTGGTTTTCCTTGTGGGTTCATGAATTTGGAGTTTGAAATTATACTCTAGCAAAAGAGACTCAAACGAAGTATTCAGTAGGTTTTGCTCATTACGATTAATATTAAAATCGCCACACAATACAATTTTATGATTGTATTTTTTTGTTAAACCATGCAACATTAAATCTAATTTTTCGAAGAACGAGTTAATACTAGAATTGGGTGCCCTATAGATACAAACGATCATTACATTCGTTTCCTTTATCGCAACACCACAACATTCAAAACAAGACTCTACAGATAGATCGTTGACCCATTCAATTGCCTCTCCTTTTATTCCATTCCGCAGTAATATGCAGGATCCACCGCGACGTGAACTTTTTCGACAGTAATGCGTAACTAAATTATATCCTTGCAGTATTAAGTTACTTTCTTCGCCTCTTTTGATAAAATGTTCTGATAAACATATTATATCCATACAGTTTTGTTTATTCCTAAAATTATCAAGTACAATGGCTAAGTTATCAACTTTATTAAGAGCACATGCAATGTTTTGATGAAATACGTTTAGAGTGTTAGTATTATCCACGAAAAAAAGTGTTTGAAGATTGTGTTGCGCTACTAATGTTTTGTTTGGAAGATAAATGACTTTTTATTGCTGAGCTACTGTTGTCTAATATATTCAGTTCAGATTGGGTATCTATTGTAAAATTGTGTGAGTTAAAAGAGTTTATTTCCCCTATAAGGGCATTTAAATCTGCAAGAATCGATTTCATCCCAGTTTTGTTAACATTTCCTGAAAAGCTCGAAAACATTTGGTTCGAGTAATTTAGATTCTTATTACTATCAAGTATATAGGCATATTGGTGCTCAAGATTGTTCAGATAGATGAGATTATTGAATGCTTCTACACGCTTGTTAAATAAGTTCGCTTCTCTGTTTACCCTAAAGACTGGAAGGCATAGGACTATGTTTGTATGTTGAATAGTCCGTAATTTGTTATTTACATTCTGGATTATCGCAGGGTAATTTTGAGTAGACTCGAAGTCAGAGGGTCCTATAAACAATATACAGTAGTCATCCATCGTGAAGTCTTCTATTTTTTTGTCGAGTCCTTTAATCAACGCTTCAGTATTTCCGTTTGTAATTATGTAATGACAGACTTGATCCGAGTCAAAATTGTTCATAATCCATCCTTTCCTGTGCTTTTTATTACTGGTACTAACAAGGCATATCTTTCTTGGGTATTTTTTTGTGCAAGTGTTGTTATCTGCTGGGTTCGTTGGTTCGATTTCTGGATGATATAGTTGGTTTGTTAGAACGTCTATGTGGTGCATCAGTTCAGTATTCAGTGTTCTTGTTTCAATAAGTTGGTTTTCTAGTTTTTCTATCTCTTGCTGTAAGTGTAGTATTTTCACGTTATAATGAGGTTCCATGTTGATTTTACATGGCGAGGCTGGCGCCGACGTTGCTTTAAAATGACAGGGCGAATGTCTTCTTTTACTTATACCAGTATTTTGTCCTACTGTTTTCGACTGGTATAATGTTTTCAGAACTTGGATTTCCGTCGTAAGTTTGCCATTTGTTTGTTGTAGCTCTTTTTTTTCTAATAATGTTTTTTCCAATTTGGCTGTCATATTTTTTAATTCTAATTTAAGGTGTGATATTGTATCCGGCATCTCACTTGCATCGGCATTCGTTGCATCTTTCAAGCAGTATTTGGGTTTACATGGTGAAATAGTTATGTTACCAGGTGCAGTTAGCGGCAACTTGTTCGGTGTGATGGTTACGTCCGTTGACGAAATCCACGTATCTCCTAGATCACTTGATTTAGCAGTTAGTAAAATTAGTTACAAATACTAACACAGCAGTAGTTCAGTGACCTTTTTTGACAGTCATACGTCAAATTAAAAACAATACACCCTTTGTTGCTAGGCAACAAATATAAAACTTAAAAACGAACTTTCAGTTCAGAAGCCTACTCTTGATACTTGAATACTTTCGTTAGTTTTTTTTTACAGTATGTTGCACCAAATATAATCAATTGATTTTTTGTATGCTAGTAGCTAATACTATAAGCAATTTACATGATTTTTTTCATAATTGTACTTTCAAAAAAACGTGTTGGAAAGAGCTGTCAAAAAATAAATTGACATTTATTTCTTTTATTTTTCACGTATAAAATATTAATAAAATTATAGGGTATACTCCCACTAAAACTACGTTTCTGTGATTTTGTTTCAATGCTTTAGCTGCTATGGATTAGGAGATATAAGAGTTTGAAAAAAAATGTTAAGAAAATACATTTTTGACATTATCTCTGTGACAGTTCAAGGTAGAGGGCTGAAAGTTGGAGTGGTTCCTAGTTATGAGGCGACAAACAATTGACATTTACCAATTCAACTATTCCTCACAGGGGCCACACGTCCTTCCTTAGCCTGCTAAACCCTTTTGCAGCATAAACGACTGTATCTTTTGATTGCGTTGGCTTTTAAGTTTGATTTTTTCACAGCTTCAAGGGACAATAGACCTGAGTATTTGATATAAATTTCAGCTTGATACCTCTACGCGTTTACGAGGAAAAAGGTAGTAAGTTTAAAATTTCAAAAAATATTTTTTGTATGATTTTACTAAAAATTTCTACTTTTCGTATTTTTTCCTTTGTCTGTGATATATGAAGTTTTTTCGTGCCAAGTTTCAAGTTTCTGAGTTTACGGGAAGTACCCTTTAGGTTTTGAGTTTCTTGCGAGTACTCAGTTTCAAAATAAGCGACTTAAATTGCAATTTCTTTTGATTGCGTTTGTGTTGAAAAGTTTGGTTTTACTACATTTGAAAGGTCTTATAGCGCTGAGTATTTGACATGAATTTCAATTTAATACCTCCACGCGTTTACGAGGAAAAAGGTAGTAAGTTTAAAATTAAAAAAAAATATTTTTTTGTATGATTTTACTAAAAATGTCTACTTTTTGTAATTTTTCCATTGTCTATGCTATATGACGTTCCTTCGTGCCAAATTTCAAGTTTCTGAGTTCACGGGAAGTACCCCGTAGGTTTTGCAAATGCCGAAAAACTCTAAATTTTGCAGCATAAACGACTGTATCTTTTGATTGCGTTGGCTTTTAAGTTTGATTTTTTCACAGCTTCAAGGGACAATAGACCTGAGTATTTGATATAAATTTCAGCTTGATACCTCCACGCGTTCCTGAGAAAAATGGTCTTGACAGACAGACAGACAGACAGACAGACGGACAACAAAGTGATCCTATAAGGGTTCCGTTTTTTCCTTTCGAGGTACGGAACCCTAAAAAGTGGCGCCCCTGTGGCCCCGACGTCCATGGGCTCCGCCCACCCTTAAGGCCAGCACTGGTTACCCTAGCTCAGTGGTTCTTAACCTTTTAGGGGTGAGGGACCACTTGACGATTTTTTGCATTGCCGCGGACCACCAACTATTTGGGAGTAAATGCCTATAAGAAAAACCGGTCAAGTGCGAGTCGGATTTACACCACAATGGTTCCGTACATTTTTTTTTCTTAAGTCCGACTCACGCTTGACTAATATTTAGGTAAAGAACTATTTTCTGACCCAGTAGTTTCGGAGATAAATCATTTTTGCCTATTTTCTTAAAAAACTTATAACTTATTTATTTTTAATGTAATGATATTTTTTTAGTTCTCGCAAGAAAACTAGATTTTCGGGAAAGATGGCCTTTTGAGTCCAAAAAAGTTCTATATTTACTCCGGGCCCAATGCCCAATATTTACCCACTTTTGAATTGTTTAAAATTCGATGACCTCTCTCCTCTTGTCAAGTATATTATCATCCGGCACCTCAGACATTTTGACATTAAAGGATCGCAGATTAATTTCCGAATATCTTTGTCTTATATTCAGGAAAGTAATGTTGCATTTAATTTTTTAAGTTTATCAAGTGCAGTGTAACATTTCATGCAAATATGTTACGTTTCTTGTCAGAACACTATACGTTTTTAAATATTTTCAGCGTATGAAATCAGGTGGGGATCCAGGATTTCGTTCAGGGGGGGGGGGGTACTTTCCAGAATTTCTTTCAGGGGGGGTACTTTCCAGGATTTGGTTCAGGGGGGGGGCAACTTTCCTTTACAAAAATCTCGCGGTCCGCACCTATGGGCCCTGTAGTATACGTGGTTTGCATTCCAGGGGGGGGGGGGGGGGGGGGGGGGGGAATTGCCCCTGTTGCCCCCCCCCCCCCTGTATCCGCGCCTGTATCAAATGCAGAAAAGTATACTTTATGGTTATCCACAGATCGATTTTAGCGATACACGCAGTGATTTTATCTGAATATGCGAATATGCGGAGATGTAGACAAAGTAAAAGCATTCGATCGTCATCATTTCAACCTTCTATCGCCCACTGCTGAGCATAAGCCTCTTCGTGTACATCACTTGTTCCGGTCCTCAGCCACTCTCATCCAGAAGAAACCCGCGACCTCCCGAATGTCAACTACCCATCGAGCTAACGAACGCCAGAGGCTTCTTTCATTTGAAAGAGGCCACCACTCTGTCAACATTTTAATGCACCTGCCATAACTCTGCCTGGCGATATGTCCCGTCCCACTCCCTTTTAGTTTGGCAACGACGCATTCACGCTTGATGCTGGCTCCATGGCCCCTATCCCACTTGGATTCTATGCAAAGTCTCCTTAGTCTCAGCTCCGTAAGTCAGGGTGGGCAGGACCGCACATTGAGTTTTCGGACATAATGAAATATCGGCGGGATTGAGGATGTCCGTTAGTTGGTCTCTCCGGAGTTATCCTTCGGTGGAATTTTTTGTCGAAAGATGTCACGCGTATTGATCGATCGTCTTTCGTTTCCAACCATGTGATTGTTTGAATCATCATCAGGTAACGAATATGCTCGTCATAACTTTAGACTTGGACTCGCAAGATGGAGCGAGTCAAACACGGCCACTGGGCCGACACACTCGAATGCCTTCACAAAATCGACAGGGACTGATTGTAGGTAGGTACTCGTGACTCTTCTCCGTCAATATCTTCACCGTATGTAGGTAGGTATGGTAGATAGTGGAAAATCTGCTTCGATAATCGATAGTGGAAAATGGGTAAGACGGTGACATAAAAAAAATTACAATGAGTTTGTATGTATATATGTAATGACAGAGCCGGATTAGCCTTTAGGCAGAGTAGGCAACTGCCTAGGGGCCCCGTATCGACCAGGGGCCCCGCAAACACAAAAAAAAATTAAAATCTTACAAGTGAAAATTAAATTGAGAAATTTGTATAGGCAAATGTCGGCTAGGGGCCCAGCAGGTGAACAGTGGAAAATGAAATTGTTTCATAGAGTTAAATATTAATTGGAAAATCTGTATTTATAGGCTAATAAAATAAATATCGGCAAGGGGCCCCGCGTGTGCAAGGGTGAAATTATTGTTAAATCAATCAAGCTTGTAAAAAAAATTAATGATCCCCCTTTTTGGCCCATTTTATGATCACTTTTTTCTAAGAAAAATGCATTTCAAGTACGAAAGTTCCATACAAATATACATCTTGTTTTAGGCCGTTCTCTTTCATCGCAGACAATCAGATGATATTTTCGGTCTTTCTAGCGTCATTTAAATAATAATGGTAAAAAAGTACATAAAAACTACAAAAGTGTTTTTAGAGGACAAGTAAATGTTTTACGTCGATAAAGATTTTTTATATGCAGTGGTTTTTCAGAAAACATTGTGACAAGAGTAGTCCTTTTAACCACTCTCACAAATCAGTGTCGGTAAAAAAAGAAGAACGAGACGTTTAACGTTAGGACGTTGACTAGAAGCTGCCATCTGAAAAGCCACGACATAATTATCCAGCTGACCTAACTTTTAATATTTTTTCAATTGCTATGTAGCTAGGGGGGTAGGTGGCGCTACCGTCACGATAACATCGGCTCCGCGTTTGATTTAAAAAAAAATGCAGTAAAAGCTTATATATTTTTAAAAGTGACAGTGTACTGTGTATATACAGTCGTAATAATCATGTGACAACGTTATCGGAATGTGAAATTGGGTTATGGACAGTGAAATAACTAATATAATGGTGCAAATCGTGTACGACCAAATCTAAGTAAATAAACATTAATGTGACTTCATCAAGGACTTGTGCCGGTAAACTAGTTAATAAGTGTTCTACTCGTAAAAAATTATAACGAACTGTGTTGTATTTTTGTCAATAATCACAAATAAATTTATTGAATGACCGTTTTGTTCATTCAAAGTAAAAGTGACCTTTGAACTCTGTGTATGACAAGAGCACGATCGCTCCCGATTGCGCACGAGTGTCAATGGAGTTTTGAGTATAGTGCCATCTACCGGTGAGTAGCTGGACTATTTGCTAAGCAATAGCGTCAACGGTATAGCACACCTACGATTACACCTCCGTCGCAGTCGGCAGCGCTGTCCACTAGAAGGCGTGGAAATTAATTCAGTACAATGGATAAAATAAACAAAAACACTCTAAAATCAGACAGCAACAAACACACATTGCATTGTGCCAAATGCGAATTAGTCACCGAACCCGAAACATGCGCTTTATGCTCAGAATGTAAACTGGCCTTTCACTTTGATTGCGCGGGTTATTCGGAGAAACTATATAGGATGATGGAACCCCAAAAAAGAGCCAAGTGGAAATGTAAGACGTGTACCCGGACACTACCCCAGGGGCCCTCCCGCAGGGTAAAAAAACTACCAGCACCTGTATCCAATGTTTCAACTAGAAGAGCAAAAAAAATAAATATCAAAACTAAGACGCTTGATCAAAGTATCCCTGTAAATAGCCCACCGGTGAAAGACACCATGACACCTTTTGTATCTGAGCTTTCTGAAAAAGTCCCTATGGCGAGCACGCCAAGAAACAAAGCTTCATGCGTAGCCAAGGAGAGCGAGTGCTCTCCTAATACCACATTAAAAACATACGAAGTAATCTCGTCGCCGGTCGATTTGAACGCCCGTAGTATTTTGGAAATATACCCTATTGAGGAATCCTTACCATCAAATACAGTGTCCCCTTCACTGTCGGGCGGGTCATAGCTGAGCTTGAGCTTAGTATAAATGCCACTCTACCACAAGAAAAACTTTCTAAAAGTATGGACTACTCGGTCAACGAGATGCTTACAGTACTGGAAATGAAAGAGGAAATTAGCAATCTCACTTCAGAACTCGCTTCAATGCAAAATCTGCTGGAAGAAATAACCATTGAGAACAACGGCCTCAAAAGAAGAATTGACAGGCTTCAAACTGAGAACGGTACTTTAAAGGACCTTTGTCAGTCTCCGCATTTCGGTCATGGTTCCTGCATGGACACACAAAATAGACGAACGTCGTACGGCATGGCCAGCGAGAATGCAATTCCAACATCTCGTAACTCTACGTCGGATCTTTCTTCCTTGAATGTTACGGGAGAGTCAGCGGGTTTGGACGAACTCTTGAACTTAAAAATATTAGTACAGAATCTAGAGAAGGAGTTGGATGAACACAAAACTCGAATATTACAACTGGAGGAACATGTTAACTTATTGTCACAAAAAAGTAGTACTGCCCAGAACACTGAAAGCTCTACTACTATAATACAGAAGAGCTCTACAGAAAAACTAACAAGTCCTGGTAGCAAGTCATCGGAGGAGGACGACTCTCTAACCTCAGTAAACGTCAACGCTCACACTGACGGTAAAAGTAAAATATGCTTGCTAAGTACTTATAAACATAATAAAATGTTATCACTCGCAAACTTCTTACATAAAGAATATGAGTTGTGTCACTATCTGTCCCCAGGAGTGGGTGTTAAGAATCTCCTAAGCGAACTTGGAAACAAACTGACTGATTTTACTATGAAAGATTATTGTCTAGTCTTCATCGGTGAAAATGATTTTAAGATGCAACAAGATTATAATAGCTTTATAATTTTCATACGAAATGTATTACGAAATATCAATCATACCAACATTATATTATGTGTTCCCATCTTCAAAAACGGTTTTTATAATGACTTATATAATAGGAGAGTAGAATATTTTAATCATATTTTATACACAGATGTAACTAAGTACCAATATGCCTATACACTTGACTGTAATTTTAATTTGACATATGACGACATCATGTTTAATAAATATTCCGGTATTGTAAATAGAGTTGGTATGAATATTATATTTCAAGATGTTGCGAATTTCATTAGGGACTTAGAGGATGAAAATACATTTTTTCGTCACCAATAAAAGTAATTTTGACCAATCGTACGACACACCTTATGTCACACTTAACACAAAACAGCACCACACACAAATTAGCGGCATGTGTAAAATAGTTTTGCACTTTTCTGACTGGCGTCATACGACATTGCTTTGCAAGTATTTAAATCATAGCAAATACATACAAATAACCTTCTCTTATAAAATTCAATTAAAAAAAAATAAAAAGGTCACAATTGGCTTATTAAATCCGGGATCACTCGGTTCAAGGCACGACGAGTTCCTTATGGCTATGTCGCGATATAATCTTGATATAATGGCTATCTGCGAGACCTGGCTGCGCGCCGGTCAGGACGCGCGCGCTCCTGCCCCTACTGGCTACCGTCTGCACCATATCCCAAGACCCGCGGACGTTCGTGGTCGTGGCGGCGGGGTTGGATTTTACATAAGATACGGAATTAAAGCGCGACTC
Source organism: Pammene aurita (assembly GCA_947086415.1). Lineage (NCBI taxonomy): Eukaryota > Metazoa > Arthropoda > Insecta > Lepidoptera > Tortricidae > Pammene > Pammene aurita. Next base: position 327,973 of record OX352297.1, read on the forward strand.
CTCTCGCATCCTCCCACGCAGTCTGTAGAACAAATGTGGCTTAGTATTAATGTGAATGGTACAAAAATTGCCATTGGAACTGCCTACCGGCCACCGTGGCTTAACCCTGACATTTTTATTGACGCGCTTACAGAAAGTATCTCATCACTTGGAGAGTTTGACAACCTTATTTTGCTAGGAGATTTTAACATCAACCTTCTAGACACTCAGGTATGTAATACGACAAAATTGTTAGACTTTATAACCTGCATGAACCTGACCCGATTTGTCAAACAACCGACGCACTTTACGGAGCATAGTGAAACTTTAATTGATGTCATTTGTTCAAACATGCGCGTCAACAACGTAACCGTAAATTACATCCCTATTATACTCTTAGCAGCCATGCCCTCCTTACCTGTGAAATAAACGTAAAGAAGCAAAAAAACTCCACGTAGATTAATAACTTACCGACCGCTAAAGGATATAGTAGAGGAAAATTTCAGCCAGGATATCGTGAGTATGGCCCAGGTTCTAGTAAATGTCATGACTGGTAACGTATCTGAAATGGTTGAGGCCTTAATGCGCACGTAATACTACTGTTATTTGATGTTCATGCTCCAATTAAGCGAACTTATGCCAAAGATAACTCATATCCCTGGATAACTTTTACTATTAAGGAGATGATGAAGTTACGCGACGAAGCGCACTCTAGAAGCAGGCTGACGCAACTAGAGTCTCACAAAAAATACTATAAAGATCTTAAACACATAGTCAACGCCGCAATGCATCGGGAAAAGGTCGCTTATTTTAATAGAAACATAAATCTCATGAAAGACCCTCGCAAACTATGGAAAAATATCAAGAAAAATGTTGCTAACTTTAAAAACAGTGACTCGCAGTTGCCCTCTTTTCTAAGTAACCCTGAAAAAATTAATGAGCACTTTTTAAAACTCCCTGGAAATAATGTAGTCAACATATCCCTCTTAACTTATTTTGAGTTTCATAGATTTGACACTAATATTTTTAGACTCGAGCCTGTAAGTGAAACCGTAGTAGTTTAACGTAATCAAATCTATTAAAACAAATTCACAAGGTGACGATGGATTAAATATAAGTATGATTACGCTTACTTTACCTGAAACGTTAGCAGCAATTACCGCCATAGTAAATTGTTCCTTAGAAACTGGTGTTTTCCCCGAGCAGTGGAAAGTGGCTATCGTTAAGCTAGTACCTAAAACCCAAAATCCCAACGACTACAAAGATCTTCGTCCCATTAGCTTGTTACCTGTAATTTCTAAAATATTGGAGAAAATAGTTTCTATGCAGCTGTCTAAGTATCTGGAGGCAAACAAAATCCTGCCAAAAAAACAATCGGGTTTCAGGAAGTCTCGTAGTACTGCGACCGCGCTTGTAGATGTAGTTGATGATATTTTGGCTGCACAGGATGTTGGTGAGGGTACACTACTGGTCTTGCTTGATTTTTCCCGCGCATTTGACACGATCGACACTTCTCTACTACTAGCTAAAATGGCCTTTTACGGATTTGACACTCTTTCTTTGAAATGGTTCCATAGCTATCTTAGTGGTCGGAAACAGTACGTTAAAATTACTAATGATGACGGCACAGAGTCAATCTCGCGAACACTGCCAGTCACTAGAGGAGTCCCTCAAGGCTCGATTTTAGGGCCTATTCTGTTCAGCTTGTATAGTGCTGACATTATAAATCACATAAAGTTTTGCAAATACCACATATATGCAGATGATATACAGTTGTACTTATCGTTTAAAGCTAACGACACTAGTATAGCGGTAGATAAACTTAATAAAGATTTGGACAATGTAAACAATTGGTGCAATCAAAACATTTTATTGCTCAACCCCGCAAAATCAAAATTTATGTTACTAGGGACAAGAAAACAAATTAATAAAGCTGCAGCACAAAAACCCCTCGTTTCTCTAAATGGTACGCAATTGGAAAGAGTAGTTGAGGTTCGTAATCTGGGACTTGTAATGGATGAATGCTTGAGATTCGAAAAACATATTTCAGAAATCATGCGCAACTGCTTCTACCGTCTGAAAGTGCTGTACAGAATTCGTGAGTGTTTGTCTGTCGATATCCGTATCAAGCTCTGTGACACCCTTGTTCTCTCAACATTAAATTATGCGGATGTAGTATTCGGAGGGCGTCTACTATCTCGAACTAAAAAAGCACTCCAGCGAATACAAAACGCATGCGTACGGTTTTGTTTTCCTGTACCACGTCGAGCTTATATTAGTCCTTTCTTGAATAAATATAATCTTATGAACATGAGCTCACGAAGACATTTACATTTTGCTACACTACTTTTTGGTGTGATAAAAAATAGAGAACCGTCTTACCTCTACGAAAAACTAAGTTTCTCTCTACGCGCCATTAGGCACGCACCGCGCCTCACATTCCCTTCACACAGCACGGCTGCCTTCCGTGGCAGCTTCCGCTTTGCTGCCACGAAGTGCTGGAATGACTTGCCTCCACCAATACGTAACTCTAAAACCTTGTTTACCTTTAAAACTAACTTAAAAAAATACTTGCTGCTTAAACAAAAAAGCACTACGTAAGGCAACCGTGCAAACACACACACACACACAAAGTCACACATACACACAAACATCCAAAATATATCTGTTTTGCTTTAGCATACCTACAGCTGTTATAGTTATTAAGTCTAAATTATAAATATATATATCTATAATATATCTATGTATTCTTGATTAGTTGTAGTAATTAGTCAGTAATTAGTTGTAAGTAATTAGTGGTAGTACGTCTGGGCCTCACTGAAAATCAGCGTCGTGGAGTGTGCCATATGGAGCACTCTGTGACACCAAGCTGAGTGAGTACCATTTAGCGCAAAGTTAGATCTAAGTCTGAATTGTTGTTCCTTTCCTCCTTTGTGCTAATAAATGTATTTTCTTTCTTTCTTTCTTTCTTTATGTACATTATCTTTATGGGACTCGATAAATAGGGCAAATTTCAATATGTTATGAACGATTATGTATCCAAAAAATCGGCTAAGAGCATTTAAGGCCCTGCTTAATACATAAATACATACATCTAAAAGTACTTTAACTAATGTTGCGATTACACTTGCGCGCGAGTGACGAGCCGAATGACGAGGCGAATAGCGTGCGGACTGTTTACATATTATGCGTCTCGGTTATTATGCGTGCGTTTCGAATCGGAGGGTTGTGCGGTACGGGGAGACGAATATGGAACGGACATTCGTGTTGGCACTCGTACGCGTATGATTCGACAAGCACTGACTCGAGTACGAATAATATAAGAAGTGATATATTTTTGCGATACTTAACTCATAAGCGGGTCTAAGCTTTCTTTAATATTTGTTTTTTATTTATTTATTTAAACTTTATTGCACAAATAAAAAGTGTACAAGAGGCGGACTTAATGCCTTAAGGCATTCTCTACCAGTCAACCATTGGATCAAATCGAAACTGGTGCAGGATCATAGAAATCGAGATATATTTAGAAACACAAATCAACATTACTATTTATTGATAAATACACATACACATATAGAAACATAACATAAACATACATATACATACATAAATAAAAATATAGTACCCATGTTTATAAGTAATATGCAGATAATTAGTCCTTAAGTGAGTTAGACTATTTAGAAAGGTGTTTACGTAACATACGTTTAAACGAAAATTTGCTCTGTGCTTGTCTTAAGGGGAGAGGGAGATCGTTCCAAAGACGTATAGCCTGTAGGGCGAAGGAGTTGGATATAAAGCCGGTGCGGTGAAGAGGGATAGAAAGTTTAAGACTACTGTTTTCCTTTTTTTGGTCCCTCAAGCGCTAAGCTAAGCCGCAAACAGACAGGTGGACAAGGACATAACGAAACAAAAAGCACTACGTTGAGTACTATACCCTAAAAAGTTAATATAGGAGTTAAAAAAAAAGAGATAAATAGGAGAGAGTTAATATAAAAGTTAAGTTTTAGGATAGGCAACGCGCATGTGAATCTTCTGGAGTTACAGGATACGGTAACTGCTTACCATCAGGCGGGCCGTATGGTTGTTTGCCACCGTCGTGGTATAAAAAGAATATTTATTGAACATTTTTTTGTTAAAAAGGGGCCCATGAATTTCATTGCCTAGGGGCCCCGGGGGTGGTTAATCCGGCCCTGTGTAATGAACGTGACATGTGGGAATGGGAAAGGAGGCTTACCTACTTAACTCCACCTTACAGAAAACCACAGCCAAATAGCACTAGACCTCATATATGAGTAGGTACTTTAGGGTCCAAGTAGTGCTATTTAGCTGTGGTTTTAGGGTCCAAGTAGTGCTATTTAGCTGTGGTTTTCTGTTAGTGTTGTGTTCCTGCTGGTGAGTAAGGTTGCCGATGAGCTCACGATGAGAGGACCCAGTGTGTTGATGATGAGGGATCCTCTTGTTCCTTTATTAGCCGTCAACACAGTGAGTCCTCCTTTTTGTAAAGGGTCGAGAACGCGCATGTGACACCTCTGGAGTTGCAGGCGTCCATACGGTAGCTGTTTACCATCAGGCGGGCCGTATGCTTGTTTGACACCGTCGTGGTATTAAAAAAACTTGCCCTGGTTATAATAAAATTTTAATGCCATCCCTCTAGGTACCTAGAGCGTAGTATTACAACTGGCGCCCTGTACGAGATCGAAGAAAAAAAATTAAAAAGTAGTCGGGCAACCGCTTGAAAATTAGCTTGCTTGTTCTACGTCACATACAGACACTGGATACAAATTGCCATCCGTCCCGGCCGAACAGTTATCGAGCTATCAGAGTAGGAAGCCGGACAAACATTGAATTTTTTCATCGGTGGACGAGAACTTAGGAAAAATGCATTTACAATAATTGAAATCGGATGTCATTTGTTTTTTTAGTTTTGTATGATGTGATGTGATATGAAATATGTACAAATACCATCCCTTTCCTATGAAATTTCATCCCCCTGTGGCCACCCCTACAAACGATAAATTTGTCAATTTGGAATACGCACAATACCTAAAATGTTTTACAATCATTTGCTATGGAATATTTAGTATAATTCAATATTTCGAAGATAAAAATCAGTGTAGAAAACCCTATCATCCCTTCAATTCCAATATTATAAAATAAATACCTACTATTTATTTGTTGCGTCTGCTGCAATGTAATCTGATTTTTTTAAGTAGCAACGTAGATGTAGCATACCTATCTGCATCGTAGGACCAATGCGGTGAAACTCCGCCCTTCACGCCGGCGCCACGTGCTGGCCCTCGGAGCGAAGGGACAGTGAGGCGGGGCTTAGTGCGGGCGCGGGGTGTGCACGCGCAGCCAATGGCGGCCGGGGGCGGGGCCAGCGCGCGCGCGCGGCCGCAGTGTCCGGCGCCGCGCCGCAGCGGCCGACGTGTGTTGTCGCGCGAGTGTTGTGCAGTGGCGAGAGTCGAGTGACCGCCGGCGCGACTACTGACGAGTGCGCAGTGCGGATGATCACGATCAGTGTTGGAATACAGTGTTATTTTAGACGAAGTGTGCTCTGAATCCCTGGTGTCTATGATAAAGTGTTGTTGAGAGGATAATACCTAGTGCATTTGGAATATTAACATAGGTATGTACCGAAAGGATTAAGTAAGGAAAAAATAGAGAAGGCGTGCAAACCACGACTTAGATACGTAGGTTAGCAGACTTTGGCATGTGCATAGGGTAGGTTATTGTCCGGCCTCTTTATCCCAAATGCATATTATCGTTGATAAACAGGCTACCTACCGAAAAATACTTAAAAATAAATAGGTACCTAAGTACTTCCTCTATTTTTCTTACCTACAGGCTACAACCACGGTGGCTCGGACTCAGTATATTTTCTCAGTAGGTAATCGCCACTCTACGTATTTGAATAGAGGTACGGCGGCGACAGTTGGCGGTATACCTATAATATTGTAGCCCCGGGTAGCGGGTAGCAGGTAGATATCCTGTCACATTGATTGTGGTAGGTAATATAGATAGTTACTAACACGCGCATTACGATCACATGACTACTAACTTTAAGTTCCTTCCTATTCCAGTTGGGTACCAATCTACCAATACGTTGCTTCTTATTAGAAAAGTAGGTAGGTACCTATAGCTACATAGATAGATAGATAGAGATCTTTATTTGCAACCAAGTAACCAACCAAGTAAAACCTATACCTACATGACAAAGATTAGCACAATGGACCCTGATAGTAAAGCAATATTTCTTAAAACTAATTTTATATAATACTAATACATAAACATATAAATCGAGAACTTTATAACGACGTGAAATGTTTATAACGTTGAGGTATAACAAAATAACATTTCTAAAACCGGCTCAATCACCGGGGTTTCGTAAAAACACTTAATACTTATACTTATAAACTACATTTGGTAATTGCATGTTACAATTTATCTTCGAGGTACTCGCCTACGGAATAATAACATTTATCGATCGAATAACATATACCTACCTACCTAGATACCCTCCGAGCCACAATTTAAAGGAGGTACGGAGTGTACAGACTCAAACTAAATTTGCTGAAAACATGGCTCATAGAAATTTGTAACCAGCCAGTCTTATACTGTAATAAGACTGTCAAAGAAAGTAGGTACCTACCGCCCGTTCTTGCAGTACTAGGTATTGTGGGGCCATTTTTTGGGCTGAATGTGTATCCCTAGTATTATTTGATTGGTGTAGATACCTACCTATCTACGACACCACATGCACCCAATACAAACTGCCCATATTCCTAGTGCCTACCTATACCTAGGTAGTAGGTAGTAGGTAGGTAGTATATTTTATTTTTTCAAACCAATCCTCGAGTATAAAGCGGCCGTCGGCCACTTCTAGTTATCAATTAGGTATTACCTACATAGATTATATAAGTCCCAGATAGAGTGCGGCTAACAAAATTTTGTGATTCCATAAAGAGCCAGTGTCCTCGTCGTTACGCACTACACACACATACGCACAGCAATAATGAGCCGCTCCCCCGCCATTCGTGTCCAAACGTCTAAGCAGTCAAGAGCAGTTAAAAAATAATTAAAATATGCCGTCGTGCGTTGTCAAATGCTGCAGAAATGCCACCGGTCAAAAGAAAAAAACGGATGGGATAACTTTTCACCGTTAAGTAAACAATTAATTGCGTAATCACATTAAATATCAGTAATTTCATAAACTATTAACTTCATGGTAGCGGTGTTGCCAGGTGGTTCAATAGGGAAACTTCCCGAATGTAAAGGGGTCTATAATCGCCGCGATATGGTGTCAACACGATATGAACCAAACACAACTTGATGTTTTATTTCACGCACGTTTTCAACTAATATTAACATATTACCTAATAGTTCATAAATTATAAGTTTTTGAAAGCAAATTATATTCCTTAGTATTTTTTGAATAAAATTAGTTAATAAACTAAATTATATATTTCTTAAAATAATTACAAAAATTGCGTAAAACATAAAGCTTATATAAAATATTATCAAGTCGTAGGTTGAATGCGCAAAATTATGCCACAATGAGTGATCTGGCCAACTTTTGTCTCATTCTAACTATCGCTCCCTCTCACTCTGATCGGTTGACTAGTCGCTTTAGTAAGCGACTGGTCAAGCGATTAGAACGAAATTGAACTATAGTTAGAATGAGAGGTTAGCTGTCAAACCGGTTGTGTTGATCGATCTAGGAGCATTTTTAACCGACTTCAAAAAAAGGAGGTTCTCAGTTTATGTGTGTGTATATATGTTTGTTCACGATTATCTCGCGTTTGGCTGAACCAATTTTGATGCGGTCCTTATATACAGCTGTATTTTTTATCTATCGCGTTCGTGAAAACAAAATATACGTTTAAATAATATCTAATACACTGAACTTTACTGTAATAAAATTTACCACGTCGCAGCATTGCGTAGTTCCATATTTTTCGAAAAAAAGGAGAATTTTCTGGGCTACGCTTTTAAAGGATTCACATTCAATGATTCGTAACTCATATTTGCCATAATTAATATCAGGTATTACAAAATTTTCACAACCTTGTTCAAATTAAAAATAATTTTGTGAATTCCATTGAATCACTATGGAATTTAACGGTTCGAAGACCTCCGTCTACACTAACGCCTCTAGCGGAAATTCGTACGCGATAGTCATCATTCATATTCAGAGGCGATTGTCTATGGTTGCGGAAATTTGTCTATTGTAAGATTGTAACTGATTTTTTTTATGGAAACCATAGACAATTGTCTATGAATTGATGAATTCAGATCAATCGTGTCGAGCGACAAATGCCACCTTCTTATCGAAATCGGTTTTGTAGTTTAGGAATGACAGTGTTATAGACAACATACAAATAATATAGGTGTACTTGCCCTTGTACCCCACGTGCCTGATATAAATTCAATTCAATTTAATGATCATTTATTTCGAAAGTTTCCATATTATATTAGTACATTTTATTTCTACTAAATTAATAACATCTTATAATTATGCCAGAAAGCCCACTGTCCACGACTGTGGCTAGAAGGCTGTCGTAAGTAGGTTTTGCACGATGGAAAATTATCAGTGGGCCCCATATAAAAAAGCCAGAAGTCATAGACCTGGCTGAACTGAATCCCGCTAAGTGTGTGTTGCGCCTAATCTTACCAAAAGCAAGCCATGTAAAATTAGCGGCCAAGACTCACAACACAAGCTCATAACGCTTTAGCGTCTGCTAGATGGTTGCCAACAAGGCTGACGACGAAGCTCAACCTGACTGAATTTTGGTTCTCTAGTGTGAAACGGTTTGAGATAAGGTAAGTTTATAATAATACGCTTTTAGTTGGGTTCACTTTGGCCATATTAAAACGGTATGATAAATGCTTAAAATAATAATATTGGGTCGAGAAGAGAGGCCGGACACACTCAAGTCGTGTCCTTTTATTAATTTATAAATTTAGATTTTTTACATCATTATTTTTTCTTTTATCCGCCTCTTCAGAAATATATTTCATCAAATTTATTAAAACAGGTGCTTATTAATTCTATTTAAACATATATATTAATAATCTATTTTTTTTTAATTCAAAAATACTGTACTCTTAATCGGGAAAATTTGTATTACATGGCAACACTCGTCTGGACACACACATTCAAACCAGCCGCCATCTTGCGTCACAGTTTGTTGTTCAGCCATGCTCCGTCCTTTAATTTTTTTCGTCCAAGATTACCTACCTATGTTTTTTAAAACGCGCTTCAATTTGTGACGATTGTAAAGCTATTCTGCCAGTAGGTACCTAGGTAACCAACTGATAAACGAATGACTGTGTATCTAATCTACGACGACCAGTAGGTAATGGTACTGAATAATCATAAACATTAATGGAGAGGTTTATGCGGTATGACCTACACCGTACCTACACTATTATCGAAGGTTTGACTCAGGCTTACTTGGTCGTGCTTACCTACCTAAGTTTGACAATAGGTAAGTAGGTACCTACCTATTCATTTGACTTGCATAAAGCCCGTCACAGACGGAGCTATGAGATATATGAATATACCGTAAGATACCGAAATATATATTATAGTATAGCTCGATCAGCACAACACACGGTAAAGATACCAAAATAAATATCATGAAATTCGTTACTGTCCTATAAAGGGAAAGATATATCGGTTAGAAAATCACGCCAGGAAATGTACGCAATACCTATTATACCATTACTATAGGTATATATTTTGGTATATAATAGCTCTGTCTGTGCCGTTCTAAAAACCAATTCCAAACAAGTGCAAAACTTGTAGGTAGGTAGGGGAAGCCCGGGCAAGACGCATATGTTAAGAAAATGATGAAAAAAACACCCTAATTGTTAATCAAAATAACACTATATTTTTAATTTGTACTCTGTACAGTTAACTTTGGAAAATGCTATCACATATCCTTATACTTAAATAACTTCTTAGTGTTATAATTTTTTAAACAAATAGTTCCAATTATCCGTTTTGCCTGACCACCTTGGGCAAAAGGGATATACCTCAAGGGCAAAAAGGATACATATATAACAAATATATGAATTAGGCATCGCATTCATCAAAAAAATTGCTGTCTACCCTTGAATAAGAAGTATAACCCTAATAGGCTTATTTTTGCACTGGTTACACTGAGTCTGTCTTCGGTGGGTGGGTCAATGCATCTTTCAGCGCATACCAATAAGAACACTATAAATTATTCTCTCGTTTTTTGTTTGTTTTAAGAGAAGTTTTTGTTTGTTAGTTTTACTAGGGCCTAGAAATTAGAAATCTTAAGTTATTTTTATATTTAAAACCTTTTTGGTGTTTTCCATACACGCATAGCTATCCGTTTTGCCCATATCCGTCTTGCCCGAAGTAGGTACTAAATATTTCGAATTGTTTATGCCAAGAATACGTTTAACAGGTGGAATAAAAGTTATAGTCACAATTTAAGCCAAAATTAATATACTATAGATGTAACTCACCGTATTCGTAAAGAAACGAAATGTAATACAAAAAGTTGATAGATTTGCTTTTCCAAAAATCACAACAAAACAGTCAAAAACTTTGTTTTATTTCTCCACAACGAGTACACACGTTGTTTGCTTTGATTGAACAGTCATGGCGTTCTCGTATCGCTGCTTTACCGACTTCAGCAAGCCTAGATGCGCTATCTATTGTATAGCTTTGGTAAAATCAGATATTCTTCTTACACACACTATGCGTATTGCCCGGGCTTCCCCTACCTAAACATAAAAGTAGGTATACAACCATCCCATAAAAACCAATGGACAGACAAATGACAATAAAAATAACGCTTTGTATCTATCCGCATAAAGCGACAATCACTTCCATTTGAATTGAATAAAAAACCTATATCATAAAAGGCACTAAGATATTTACCTATATAACGATCTCACAGTAGTCAATGTCATATTGCGTTCGAGAGACAATATAAATGGACTTCCGCTTGAAACTCAACATGGCGAAGATGTCTTGAGGATAACTTTTGTTTTTTGTTAATTTACGTAGGTACCTACTTAGTTCAGTGTGTAATATTGATAGCTTATGCAGTAATCTAATGAGCATGTGTACAGCTAATCTAATAAAAAAAGTCTCAAAACGTGTGTAACCATATTGGTTGTCCCGGTCATGGCCGCCACGTGTTGGTTGTACCTAGGAATTTTATTGTAGGGAGCAGATCATCCTACAAAAATCAACACCTCTAGAGCAAAATTTTAACATTTGGGTAACCGTACTTTGTCACGCTCCTTGTCACTGGAAAATTTGTCCTATGTAATGGACAGAAGCCATATTCCTTAAAAAATTTGGTTGATCACAATATCAGAAGGTAGGTATGTAAATTGCTTACATTTAAGGGATCGTCATAATACAACGCGACTACGCGATTATCGCGCGAGTAAGCAATGCGATCATTGTGTGGTTGCGCGATCGCGACTGTTTGAACCTGAATACATGTCCTAACCTAACAGACAATCGCGCGACGCGAGCTTATGCATACGAAAATAGAGGGTATACCGGTCTGATCCCCAAATCTGATACCCTTAAACTTTTCATTCCGTTGCGATCCCCTCAAAGATTTGCTATTCCGTTCGGATCTCTCGCAATAGCAATACCTATTGTAAATAGCAAGGAAAATCGAGAAAAAAAATGGTACAGGTACCAACATGACATTAACCCTCTAATTATGACAAATTTACCATGTGAATGAACAGATAAAATTGTAATAAATACCACAAAATCAACAATCAAAATAGCAGCAAAAGTTGTGCTGGGTGTAGTCAGTAGTCAGGTAGGTAAGTAGGTACAGTCGACTATAAGTAGTGAATTAATCTTTACTTGTGTTGTGTTATCATGTAAACAAACACATCTCAAAGTTATTATCACAGAATACCTAATAGGTAGTACTAATTATCTCGTTTTTCTCTGGGATTATCACTTAAAATGTTATTACATACGTACTTAACCTTTTGACCGCCATACCTACGTCAACTTGAACTTTAAATTTTGACCTCTGTCATCATTTTATGGTGTCATTCACGTTGTCAATATCAGACGACGGCGGTCAAAAGGTTAAAAAATTTCACAAAGTATTGAATTCTACCAAAATTGTATTAGAATTGATATTTTTCAACTATAGGTACTGAGGAATATCAACTCTAATAAAATTTTCTTCAGTAATCAAAGTAACGAACGAATAACCTGAAATAGATCGACAGGCGTTTGTTTACATGATAATATTGACAAGACAAGTAAGTATTAATTCACTATACAAACAAACATATGTATCCACTTTTTACCTTATAACCTACAAGGTTAGAACTGTTAGAAGTTCCGAAAGTGGATAGGTACATCTTTTTGTAGTCTGTACTGTACTAGCTGCAATGAAAAAAAAACCGGGACAGTTTTTTGTTACACTATTACTATTACCTATGAATATAATAATTATCAATAAGTTTAAGTTTGAATATGCTTGTATAGTTAGAATACCAATATACTTAGATTAAACTCTAAAAGTAAAACTTTTGTAAACTTTTTGTTCGTGACAGTACCAAATGAGTTTACATTTCGGCTAGGAGGAATAGAAAATATACAGAGTTACTTCTAATTCGAGGTACCTATTCCTTCAAGGTGCTAATACTAGAGTTCATTTGCAACAAATAAGTCCCCAATTAACCGTAGGTCAAAAGAACTAGTTACGGAGATATAAAACTTTTCTCTAGTTTTCTGAAAAATGAACTTTTATAACAAAGTACGCATATAATATTGTCTTCGGTTGCCGCGATAGTTATTCATGAAATAAAACAATTAAAAACGGATTTTATCGCGTGTATTGAGTTTAAATTACATCCCGACGTTTCAAACACTTTACAGCGTTCGTGGTCAACGGGTCGACTGAGGAAAAATGTACAATTACCTCCGTTCAAAAACTATCTCAATATGCAAACCTACCCACATATTAAATATTAAACAAATTTAGTGTTTGCACATGCCGGAGGGAGCTTTAATACAATTTGTGCAACATAATAGTTACTAATTACTATACTATAGCTCATAGGTAATCTATATAAAAAATATTGTTAAAATGGCCGTAACACTGGATAACGGCCCTTAGGCTCAATTTTAGGCCATTTGTGTTATCGGTGCCACTCAAATTTCAAGTTTATCCTTTAATAAATGAATAAATAAGTATGGACGGAAAACTGACATATGTGGACGAAAACTAGCACAATCAGTCTATCATTTTTAATTTGTATTTATAGGGTTCGTAGCCAAAATGGCAAAAACAATAGTAGTTTATGCAACAGTTGTATAAGAGGGGTCAAAAAAGGTGAGTGGCGTGGGTAACAATTTGAGCCGTAGGCGAAAATTGTTAAGAAAAACGCCACGAACATTTTTTTACCTACTTATACGACGTTGCATACAATACTTTTTCTACGAATACACTTACTTTTACATAAAATGTGAAATTGAAAACTTCATGGATATCGCAGTTATTTTGTCAACATAATCAACAATCATTTAAGTTTTACCGTTTAAAACACTATTTTTCAATAATACTAACATTACGAACACAAATACCTACACACGTCGTTATTTGATCAATTATTAAAGAGCTACAGAGATTAGTAAAAATACCTAAATTACTTTCAGAGTTTGCAATTCGCCCCAACAAACGAAACGTAAAAAACTAGGCAGTAGGTCTGTGGTTCTTTTATTTTTTTCTTTTTTAAAGTTATTTTTTTCTAAAACGCTGCGTTTATTTAGGTTTCTTAGGTTGGCAGTAATTTATTTTATATTCATAGTTGTATTTGCACGCGATACTATTTTGGCGCTTTTATAGAACAAGTGTTATTTTGGGGAATAGACTAGATAGACTTTTCATCGAGTGTATTATCTATGTTCTTATAAAGGTATTGACGAATGTATAAATGACAGATAAAAGTACAGGAGTAGAAAAAACCATTTATAGTTTTGTCATGTCCTTCTGTCCATCGGTCCGTCCGTTCGTCCGTCCGTATGTCACAGCCATTTTATTCCTAAACCTAAACTATAATGATGTGTAGTATAGATTTTATGGATGGAAAACTAACATACCTAGGGTAAACATACCGGTTATCCGGCCACTACCCCTTTTCGGCCAATTTGCACATTTTTAAAGATACTAATAATATAATTAATTCGTCCTGTTCTAATCTTCGTTCATTGGATCTGGCCATTCTTCATGTTTCAAAACCTGACTGTTTATTCTCGAAAATTGCGAATTGACTGAGTAATTACCGATTTAAAAATTGGATGTGTTGACACATGTCAAATTCAGCAAAAAAAGTAGCAAGTAGATCGACTTTGGAAGTCATGTTATAAAGTTTTAATCTAAGTAATGGGTTATATATTGAGTTTGTGAGTGTAAAACATGTTAATTTACAATATTCAAGGACTAAAACTCGTAAAACTATCTTAAATTCTGATATTTTTGATGGCTGGTGAACAGGTTAAAAATTTTCTTCAAAATCTAGTTTTCGGCCGGCAGGCCGATTACCAGTTTTAATTAATGCCCATTTTTTGTGATTATTGTGAAAACCTTAAAGTCATTTACAAAAAGGCTATTGTATTTATGATCTACAACATTGTGTTTCATTTGCTACCAGATTCCGGCCGTCAATACCGTACATATTTTCAAAGATATAAGCTATAGAAATACCGAGTTTTTAGCGGCCGATAATCTGGTCCACGTAAAATCTGTTTTCGGCCGCTCATTAGTAGGCCGAGAACTTAGTGAATATAAAACTAATTATCGGCCAGCAAACTAAAGACGACCGAGAAATAGTTAAATGGAACCTGTTTCCGGCCACAGAAAATAATACGAATTAAAAATGATACATTAGTAGCGACCAAAGAAAATGAATAGTATGCTGTAAATGGCATTTTCATACTACTATAAACCATATTCGCTTATTGATAAGAATCATATTTGTGGTGATTAGGGTTTGCGATCCGAATATTCGGATATTCAAATTATCCGAATATCCGCTAAAAATAGTATCCGAAAATATTCGGATAGTTCAACTTTGAATGTCCGAATAAAACGGATATTTTATACAACGCATAAACAGTGTATAAAATCACGTTTTACTTATTTATTACGTTATTTCGAAGTTACCCGAACCAATTTTGACAACCGGCTGACTAAACATATTTCAAAACTTTCAATTCTATGTTTCCTATCATTTTTGTAACATTCACCACGCTTCTAGTTACGGTCGTTTAGGCTTTAGGCAAGAACAAAGTATTTACTGATAAGGAGGGTTTCGTTTTAGGGAGAGTCTCGTTTCATTGTAAAATTTATAAAAAGCTGATTGTTTTCGTATTTAATTTTTACGTAATATTTATATCTTAATTGTTCTAGCCTTACACGATTCTCTAAATATATTTTTCGTTGATTATTTTGTTTGTTTCCTTTTTATCGTGTAATAAAAACATATTTAAAAAATATCAAAAATTGTTAATTAGACAAGTATCTTTTATTTTTTTAATATCCTCAAAGAAGTTATTTGTTTATTTGAAATTCGAATCACGATTTTTTTTTATTGCACTATTTTGTTATGATTATATTACGTACCATCAGGTTCAAAATTGCATGGTCAATTTATCAATGAATTCATTCATAAATTGGCCATGCAATTCTGAACCCGATAGTACCTACATAGATATTTCGGTTTTATTTTGATTAATAGACATTTAATATTTTTTTCTATTAAGATTTCGTGCATTTGTTCTACTGTGTTATATGTTTTAAACGTCATCTTTGTATAATTATTGTTGATTGTTTGTGTTTATTTCCTTTTTAATAATTTAATGCTGTTAAAAATATCCTCTAAGATAGAACACTATTTGCTGATTACAGGTTTTTTTAAGTTATTGATATCTTGAAAGAAATTACTCGGCTATTGTATCGCTTTATTTTTCGAATTACATCGTCAATCGTCAATATTTATTCTGACTGACTGACCGACTGACTGACTGACTGACTGACCGACCGACCGACCGACCGACCGACCGACCGACCGACCGACCGACCGACCGACCGACCGACCGACCGACCGACCGACCGACCGACCGACCGACCGACCGACCGACCGACTGACTGACTGACTGACATATCAACGCACAGCCCAAGCCGCTGGGTCTAGATATATTTGGTACATAGGTTCCTTTCCTTATAAGGTCTAGGGGAGCACTAAGAAAGGATTTTTCAAAATTCACCCCCTAAGGGGGTAAAATGGGGATCCGAAGTTTGTATGGCGAAACAAGATTTGTTAGACTATTTTATTCGAAACTTCACAGGAGTATTCCTAACGATAAATGAGTAAACACGTGTTTCAGGTTCTTTGAAATTCAACCCCCAAAAGGGGCAAATGTGGTCACAGTCTGAAAATCAACATGGGTATCGTATACTTTTTAAGTACTTATAGAAGGGCGAAGCCGCGGGAAAAGGCTAGTTTAGAATATTTTGTTTCATTTATCAGACCGTATATTTATCCGAAATTATCCGAAATATCCGAATATTCGGATAAAAAAATGTTTGCTATTCAAATTATCCGAATATTAAAAACTGACGGATATTGCAAACCCTAGTGGTGATTTAAAGGGCCGATAACCAGTGCACAAATGGCCGAAAACTAGATCTGAGGGCCGATAACCGGTGTTTTAGCCATTTTTACGAAAAAATATTTAAAAATAAATATGAGTGAAAGGTACGTCTGTAACCGTTATGTTTTATGAAAGTAGACTATCTAAGGAAATTGCAGTAATTAATTGAGACATGCAGGTGTACAACATTAGGATAAAAATCACTGCTGAGTTCGGCAACTCGCATAAGTGGCCGAGAACCGGTATGTTTACCCTATGTGGTCGAAAACTAGCACAATTACTTACACCCCAGTACTTTATTTATATTAAAGTAATTTATAAGATGAGTTTAATAGGTAGGTTAAATTAAATTGTTAAAGTGTAAAACAGAGCGCCTCTCGCCATCAAACGTAACAGTTTGGCGAGAAGATACCTACATGTTACAAAATCTAAGTTCTTACTTGAATATATATATATTTTTTTAAAGTCTGGTTCTTTAACCGGCGATATTCGTCGACACCAACCGCGCCTCGCGTGTCCAGTGTCCATTAGAAATAGGTATTGAACGGTTTATAGGTACCTACTCGTCTAAATACCTATAGCTACTGCACCAGCATTAGAGCGGAATTCAGCAAGTCATAGACAAAAGCGAAAATCTCACTGTGGTAGCTGAATTTTTCTATGGAGGCCACAGGCAAATTTCCGCTTTTGTCTACTAGGTATATACAGTAAAACTCGTTTAAAACTATTTTGAAGGGACCCTGCCAAACACACGTCTTAAGGTGGGACAGTATTATGCGGGACTGTTCTGAACTGTTGCAGGGACAAAGGGCGTATTATGCGAGAAATCGTATTAAGGACGGTTCTCGCTGCGCTGTTCCGCTCCGCGTCCCACACGGCACTTCCTGCACTTCATTTTGTATAGAAAACATCACGTGACCTCCGAGGATCAAAATGGAGTGTCAGAAGTGTCGTGTAGGACGCGGAACGGAACCGCGTGAACTATGCTTTAAGTGGGTCCTAATACTAGTATTGTTGTAACCAAACAGTTGGAACCAAACCAACATTGTCACTCTCTCCTTTGATTCACGAAGTTCATTAATTACACAACGGGGTCCAATGTTACACGATATTACCACTGTATTTCTATTATTCTTAATCCAAACAAAACTTCAATAGCCGGTGCCGGCGCCCGCCATTATATCTGTCAAACGCATGCTTTTTCTAAAACGCGCTCTCGTACAAGGCAATGATCGTGAAGCAATTCTGCCAACCAATAACTTTACAAATAAATGTATGATGTGTGTATTCATGAACAGTAATGATATTTAATATGTATAAATATTGACGAAAAGGCTTATAAACCTTACACTAGGTATATGTCTATTACTAATTACGTAGGAAACACCTTAGACAACCCTACACGTGAACCCTGGGTGGTGCTAAAAGAGTAACAAACTTGGCAGCTGCACTGTCCCATCTGGACCTCGCAGCACTCACTGGATTTTCATTACCATCTGCTTTCCCATTAGTCCCATTACTACTACCCCAGGGAAGAAATACCTATCTATATCCAGTGACATGTAGCCATACGATAAATAAAATACTTATTACGACACAATAACAAGCGAATTTCAATCCCCCAACAATTATTGTTATCGCATATTTTTTGTATTTTCGTCTATTTATATTTTAGCACAGCTTGAATTTGAAAAAAATGTGCGCATCGAGTAAAAGTTGTGAATTTTTGGCCATGGATAGAGTGCCCCACGATGAATATTTTTTAGTATTGAAGGTCTGTAAAATTTTTGGACCTTCACGTCAAAATCAGGGGTCCCGTGCAATATGTTATTATTCTCTGGTTAAGACTGCTAGGGGTTGTGTGGTATCATTTCCGTATAAAACAGAGATGCAGAATTCATTTTTGATAATAAAAAGTAAAGTGTGAGAGAAAACCCTACACCCTACTAATTTGTATTGATTTGTAAAACCGCTCTGATTACTTTATAGGGGACGATGGGGGAATTACGGACGCTGAAAGTAAATCATACACCACTACTATACTCTTAGCAATAATCAATCTGACTTTATTAATTATTGAACTCTGGTTATACTCCTACAAAATCAACATTAATTATTATACGAGATCAATAAACAATAATACATTTTTAATCAAAAACAAAATCTTGTCAGTCCGTAATTACCCGTAGCTTTTGGGGTAAACACGGACGGTTGCTGGGTTAATTACGGACATCATGGGTATTTACGAACTAGGTCCCACATTATACACAAAAGTCACAAGTAAAGGCTTTGGAAGAACTTTCAGCAGTGCAGTTCTCATGAGCACACTTCTTACATTTTGAACATATAATCCAGTCTTCGCTTGGTGGGTCGCTGTCCTTTTCTTGACAATAAATACAAAAATATTCGTCATCTTCTTGTTTAGTTTCAAAATTCTTTAGATTTCTGACTCCTTTTGAGCGTTTTTCTGTAGTTTTTTTCGGTTTCTTTTGCTTATTGTTAACAGTGTTTTTCTCTTCTTTATTCTGTGCTTTTCTTTTCCTGTCAATTCTTTTTTTTTTCGTTTTCTTCTAGATTAGCTTTTTCCGGCGTACTGGTGAAAATGACCGAATGTTTTTTCTTCACTGAACGTTTGCTGCGATGGGGTTGCAGAATTGGTACCTTTACTATGTATGGTTTTTTTCTTATGTAGTTTCGAGGCATCTGAAAATTTGCAGTAATTGGTTAATGTTTTGTTAGTGACGAGAGCTCGGGTTAATTGCGGACGTCTGTAAATATCCCGGAGGCCTTGTCTGCATTTACCCCGACCGATTTAAAAATAAACAACAAAAATTTTCTTTAGGTTGTCAAAACGTGTCATCGAAACAAACATTTGCAATTCATACTCCATTAGCGAGGGAACACATACAAAATATCACTATTTACCAACACTTACTATACAGTTCTGTCACTCAAATTAGTATACACCCGAAATTAGACGTAAATCCACGAAAAAAAATGATTTAACTTACCTTGAAAACCGTGCTCAGCCGTCCGTCGTGAATATTAGCGCGACACTAAAGATGGCGGAAAGTAACACGTGATTGCATCGGGAGTGCGCGGGGGAAAGGGATTGAGTAGATATTGGTATGTCCGTATTTAACCCGCGTCCGTGTTTCCCCCATCGCCCCCTAATGGCCTAGACTGCAGTAGGTACCTTTTGACGGCACATTTTTACCTTATTAATCATATCATTATTCAATTACACTTAAGTTTTCTATTTACGAAAAGGAAAACAACGTCTTATTGTGATTAGGTCCGGTTTCCTCACGATGTTTACCTTCTCCGAAAAGGGACTGGTAAATATCAAATGATATTTGGTAAATAATTTACGAAAAACTCAGTGGTACGAGCCGGGATTTGAACCCGACCCGGTCTTATCAGCGCTAATGACCAGCAAATGACTGTGTGTTCCCAAGTTAAATGAAAGACATTCGCTTTTCTTCGTTCGTTCGCTCGGTCGATTATAGCTCTAGTCCGAGTAAAGCTCGGTAGCGAGATATTGCTGTGTTTAATGTGTAATGACGCGGTGGTAGCATATGCCCCCGCCCCCCGCGACGCGCCGGTGTCGTCCTCGTCTCGGACCCGTTTGCGCAGAAAAAGCGGCGCGCGCGCATTCCGCCCGCCGCCGCGCCGGCTCCGGCCCGCGGACACGTACATACTAATCTGATACGAACACTGCCATTACATTATTAATATTAATTAACGTAATTCACTGAAACATCTTCTGTCTACCTACCGGTTAGTAGTGGCTAGGTATGGCTAGTCAAAAATGTTTGTAGGCAAGGCATTTTTGGACCCGGGGTATGTCCTTAAACTACGTCCGGACCTGGGTATGTCCTTAAACTACGCCAAAAAGAGAGGTATGTGCACTGCGAATGGCATCTCGCTAAGTGTGGTAGGGCAAGTTCAGCGAATGTCATCGCTCAAATCTGGAGCAGAGCCCGACTGGGGAAGTACCTCCACCTTACAGAAAACCACAGCCAAATAGCACTAGACCCTACTCATAGTGTTGTGTTCCTGCTGGTGAGTAAGGTTGCCAAAGAGCTCAAAGAGGACCCAGTGTGTTGACGATGAGGGACCTTCTTGTTCCTTTAGTCGTCAACACAGTGAATCCTCCTTTTTGTAAAGGGTCGGCAACGCGCATGTGACTCCTTTGGAGTTGCAGGCGTCCATAGGCTACGGTAGCTGCTTACCATCAGGCGGGCCATATGCTTGTTTGCCACCGTCGTGGTATAAAAAAAAAAATAGCTGGGTTCATCTTTAGGGTTCCGTAGCCAAATGGCAAAAAACGGAACCCTTATGGATTCGTCATGTCTGTCTGCCTGTCTGTCTGTCTGTCTGTCCGTCCGTATGTCACAGGCATTTTACTCGGAAACTATACGACGCTGAATAAAATTTACACATAAGGTGTATTTTGTATGCAGCTACTTAGTTATGTAGTTAAATTTGAAAAAAAAAATATTTTTAGGGGGGCGCTCCATACAGGTAACTCTTCTTCTTCAGGTGCCATATCCTCTTCGGATGTCGGCTACCACAGTCCGGAACTCTTCTCTATTTGCAGTTTTTCTGCCCAGTAAGGCAGCGTCAATTCCCGTCCAACTCCTCAGGTTATCCATCCAGGTTGTTTTCCTTCTCCCTCTGCCTCTTTTACCCTCAATTTTACCCTCTATGATCCTCTTGATTATACTATATTTGTCATGTCTGTATATATGTCCAAAGTAAGCGGTTTTCCTCTTCATTATTGTGAGAACTAACTCTCGTTTCTTGTTCATTCTCTGTAAAACTTCTAGGTTAGTTACTTTATCTCGCCAAGATATCTTGAGCATACGTCTGTATAGCCACATTTCAAAAGCATCAAGTTTGTTGAGCATGGTTTTAGAGAGAGTCCAAGCCTCCGATCCATATAAAAGTACTGATAGTATATAGCATTTTACCATCCTCCATCTTAGTTTTAAGTTAATATCTTTGTTTAAGAATACAGGTAACTAAATTAAAAAAAAAAAATTTTTTACCAAATATCAACATGTGACACATCAATCGATAGGTCTTTCAAAATAACATTGAGGTTTCTTTGACTATTTTGTGATTAAGTGAATATTTTCTGAAATAATCGCTTCGAAAGTCAGAAAAGTTGTGTAGCCCCCCCCCGTAACTGTTGAACCGTAAATTAAAAAAATATGAAAAAATTTGAAGAGATGCGCCTTATCATATACTTTCTACGAAAATTATTTTGAACATTATCGGTTCAGCCATTTTTGAGTTATCTCCAAAAAACTTCTTCCATAGGCATCAGATACGACCTTTTGGTATTAGTTTGGTTCTTATTCCATTGAAGGTACGGAACCCTCCTATGCGTGGTCCGACACGCACTTGTTTTAGTATCTGTTAGGAAAAGTGCTCAACAGTTTGGAAACAAGGCATGCCGATGGAAATCCAGTTTTGCGAACATCCCGCCATGCTACCTGTCTGTCTAGAAAATTAAAACGAAAAACCGGCCAGGTGCGTGTTGAACACTCATAATTCTCATAAATGATAAATCTCATAATGGAGGGTTCCCTACCTTAAATGTAATTAGAAATAAGTACATTTTTTTTTGGACCCGGGGTATGTCCTTAAACTACGTCCGGACCTGGGTATGTCCTTAAACTACGCCAAAAAGAGAGGTATGGGCACTGCGAATGGCATCTCGCTAAGTGTGGTAGGGCACGTTCAGCGAATGTCATCGCTCAAATCTGGAGCAGAGCCCGACTGGGGAAGTACCTCCACCTTACAGAAAACCACAGCCAAATAGCACTAGACCCTACTCATAGTGTTGTGTTCCTGCTGGTGAGTAGGGTTGCCAAAGAGCTCAAAGAGGACCCAGTGTGTTGACGATGAGGGACATTCTTGTTCCTTTAGTCGTCAACACAGTGAAACCTCCTTTTTGTAAAGGGTCGGCAACGCGCATGTGACTCCTTTGGAGTTGCAGGCGTCCATAGGTTACGGTAGCTGCTTACCATCAGGCGGGCCGTATGCTTGTTTGCCACCGTCGTGGTATAAAAAAAAAAAAAAAAAATTCTATATTGAATTTTTTCGTAGTTGTTGGATCTCTGGTTCAGGTTAGAAGTGAGGAAACACATTTTTTTTAGAATTTCCGGTTGATAAAATCTGAAAATATTTACTCATTCATAAAATGTTTTCTTCAATAATTTTATAGAAAAAGAACCGACTTCACTTAGGCTTCTCCACCTTTCCAAGGGCAAGTGGTAGGGGTAGGTATGTCTGTAATATTTGAAGTTTCCTCGTTTTCTCCAGAATCCCACCTTCAGATCCTGACCTGATGTTAATGGGACCAACTGTCACTTATAGGCTTTCATACAAAATATAATTAACCAAATCGGTGCAGCCGTTTCGGTGCAGCCGTCTTCGAATGATCGGTGAACATAGGTACCTACTCGTATTCGTACATTAACACAACAAACAACAAACATCCCAACACACATTGCCAACCTTCGCCTCCGAAATCATGAAGTCTGATGGAAATGGTCCGGATACGTTTTTTTGTTCGTTTTTGCTCAACTTTTTGATACTATTATTATGCAGTGACTAACAAAACTTCTATACTTTTTAGACATAGGTACTTTGAAAGATCGTTTCTTTTTAAATTGCATAAGTGGGACACTTTTTAGGGTTCCGTAGCCAAATGGCAAAAAACGGAACCCTTATGGATTCGTCATGTCTGTCTGTCTGTCTGTCCGTCCGTATGCCACAGCCATTTTACTCGGAAACTATACGACTTATCTGAATAAAATTTATACATAAGGTGTATTTTGTATGCCGCTACTTAGTTATGGAGTTAAATTCGAAAAAAAAAAATTTTTTAGGGGGGCGCTCCATAGATGTAACTAAATTTCAAAAAATGTTTTTTAACCAAATATCAACATGTGACACATCAATCGATAGGTCTTTAAAAATAACTTTGAGGTTTCTCTGACCATTATGTGATTAAGTGAATATTTTCTGAAATAATGGCTTCGAAAGTCAGAAAAATTGTGTCCCTCCCCTGTAACTTTTGAACCGTAAGTCTATAAAATTTAAGGAGATGCGCCTTATCAAATTATTTCTACGAAAATGGTTTTGAACATTATCGGTTCAGCCATTTTTGAGTTAAAAAACTTCTTCCATAGGCATCAGATACGACCTTTTGGTATTAGTTTGGTTTTTATTACATTGAAGGTACGGAACCCTCCTATGCGTGGTCCGACACGCACTTGGCCGGTTTTTTTATTTTGTGTCTCTTACAAATAATTCAACGTATTCTAACAGGGCCGCGATTCGAAAAATAAACACACACACTGGACAGACACAGCTCCAGCCCAACTCAATTCAACTCAACTCAACGCTATAACGACATTGACATTTGCTATTCGAACAGATTTTCATTCAACATTGGTCTCACATTGGTCACACATTGGTCTCACATTGGTCACACATTGGTCACACATTGTACCAATGTTGTACCAATGTTGTACGAATGTGTGACCAATGTGAGACCAATGTGAGACCAATGTTGAATGAAAATCTGTTCGAATAGCAAATGTCAATGTCGTTATAGCGTTGAGTTGAGTTGAATTGAGTTGGGCTGGAGCTGTGTCTGTCCAGTGTGTGTGTTTATTTTTCGAATCGCGGCCCTGCTGTTACGCAATTTTTGCTTGGAGAGGTGAAATAAGTAAACATTTTATGGATTAAAATTAAGTTAAACTAGTACGTAAAATATATAAATACGTTGGAAAAATTGTAATTTGAGGAATAAGAGGAACAGTTTTTTTCATTTTCGTATAATATATATATATATTTTAAGCAAGAATAGCTAGAACAATTTTATGAAAAATTGCCGAAGTTTAGGTGATATTTTTGGAAATGTACTATTATAGTATTTCACAAAAATATTACTATTATTAATAAACTTGACTTTATGCTTTCCTTAGATAATATAATAGCAGTTTATGTAACTGTTACGTAATAAGGCCTAATTACGTACAGTTACATACACTGCTTTATCTAAACTTTTATTATATATCCAAAATAAAGTGTTCGGAAACCATAGAATGACCGCCATTGCACCGCCATGGCCAACTCGATTGTGCCGGCGGTCGCGCGAGCGCGTGCCGTTGGTCAGGAAGGAGCACAGGATTTACATTATGTTATCAAATTCGATGTTCGGAATTTGAAACTCATAACGTATCAATATATGAGCATGTAAAGTTAAAATTACGTTACTGCCACAGATAAAAAGCTTATCATAGTAACATCGGTTGTGGTAATGATAGCCATTGCATACCGTTTTTTTTTTTGTTTTTTTATTTATTACATTCAAAAAACAATACAGAGATTGTGTTTGAAATACATAAAACGAATTAACAGGAGAAAAAGAAAATAAAGATAGGTAGATATGCAATTCAATATGACTATACTAACTTATTGACTAATACCTAATTATTGTTATTAGTAAAGACTTGTTCGACACTATAGAAACACCCTCTCAATAAAAATATTCTTAATTTTCTACTAAACAACGCATGACTCGTAATTGCTTTTAATTCGGTGGGTAGCTTGTTAAATAAATGAACAGCTTGATATGTAGCAGAGTGCTGTATTACTTTAAATTTGGGAAAGAGGCTTTGTGTGATATTTTTTGTACGCGTCTGTAGTCGTAACTCTTGTTTATCTAGTGACTCGTGCCTTGACAGCGTTTTGACAAAATCAGTTAGCAACACAAAAACGTACAGACAAGGAATCGTTAGTAAGCCCAAGTTTGTAAAATAGTTTCGACAAGAAACCCACGGGGGAGTGCGCACGATAGTACGTATTGCTCTTTTTTGAACTACCAAAGCTCTATTTACGTTATACTTATAGCTATATCCCCAGAGTTTAATGCCATAACGCAGCCTAGATTCTACTAACGCATAATAAACAGTTTTTAGTTGTTCAATAGAGAGCTCGTCTCTAAGACTCCTCAAAGCATAGCAAGCCGAACAAATGGAATTTTCAACAGCCTCGAGTTCCTCTTTCCAGTTGAGTCTAGCGTCAATACGTACACCCAGAAATTTGACACTATGAACTATTTCTAATACAACGCTTCTAACTACCACAACTAACTTATCCGTTTTTTTTGTGTTGGCTTTAAATAGCATTACTTTTGTTTTGTCCGTATTTAACTGTAAACCGTTGATGTAGAACCAATGTTGAAAAGCTGTTAATGCTTTAGACACCAAACTGCCCAGTTCAGACAAACTATCCGCTGCTACCACAGCACTAGTGTCATCAGCGAATACTGTTAGTCGGCAGTCAGCAACTGTATCACAAATGTAATTAATAAGATCATTCGTATAAAGAATAAAAAGAATAGGACCCAGAACAGAACCCTGTGGAACTCCTCTGTTCACTCTTACATACTCCGATCTCACACAAATTTCGGTATTATTAATACTACTTTTTAGCTCTACAAATTGGTATCTATTATTGAGGTAACTCTGCAAAAGGTGATGGGACTGACCACGAATTCCATAAAAATATAGTTTTCGCATAAGAATTTCATGATCCACCATATCAAAAGCGGAACTGAGATCTAAAAAAACACGTTTTGAACACGTTTTAGAAGACTTACAATGTGAGTGTAGATAAAATATAATAGGGGCATAAAAATTACACGAATCAACGTCCTCACAAGAGTTTTCGGATATTAAATATTAATATAAATGGACCAAAAGTATTTTTTTGCAATAACAAGGCTTCAAACTATCTTATCACATGCAATTCATGAGTGTTATTTCAATATTGGTGATTTTCGTTTTCAAATCTCCGGACACTTACAGACACGGACAGAGTTATTGATGAGACCTATCGATTTATACCTACAACTGTTTATTAATAAAGCTGATATAATTTACCTGTCTAATTATTATTATTATCTAATTATACATATCCTATGTTATACTTAAGACGATTGTCGCCGGAGTTGTGTTCTTGAGCGTTTGGGCGCTCTCTACCCGCGCCACCCGCTTACCCCTCTCATTACGATCGTGCGTAAATCCGCCGCGATGCACCGCAATAATGTTCAAAGAATATGACTTTACTCAGAGGCGCGCGGGCAGATTTATAATAATAATAATCCTTTTGCGGATGTTTTGTGATTTGAATACTGTGATTAAGTACTACGGTGACATTTTTAGGAATGCTACTTACCTATTAAATAAGATAAGTAATAACGATCTCGATTAGTACATTTTGATGTAAAAAAATAAAAACCTAGATGTTGAATTTGAAGTACAGTGAGCGGCAAAATATTTATGAATTTACGGAATATGGTTAAAAATATTCCGCATATCAGAAAAAAATACTGACTAGTACAGCAAAAAAAACTGAATGCACATCAAAGCGGTGTTTTCATGTGAATTTGGTTTTTTTTTGCTGTGCAAGTGAGCTTAATAGATGGTTATTTTTTTGTTGCGATTTTAAATAATAACCATAAAAATTCACTTAATTACGATAAATTAATAAAACTAAGCCTGTTGCGAGTTGCGAATAGTAAAAACGCACATGTAAGGAGCGGCATTTGTGCACGAAATCGTCATACAATTGTCATGATAGCTGTAAGCCCATTAAAGGAGATCGTCAATTCTGGGCCACCTGATATAAACCGTATACAGTTTGTACTGCAATGTAAAATAAATACTCATTTTATTACTAAAGTAGACAAAATATTGCAAAAAAATGAAACGGGAATTAGAAATACTAAATAAATAACTATTATGTTGATTTTTCCGCGATTAAAATACAGCAAGACAAGTCGTTAACGTCCTTATGGCATTGACATAAAGTTTAACTTCACCTTGGCCTGAAACGGGATTGTTTTTTGGTTTGACACTGTCAATGTATACCGTTACATAATCTGCGTTTTGATACTGTTCGGTAAGTTACAAAGCCTACGAATACGGAAGTTTAAATTAGAAATCGACTGTATTAAAACGCCTAAAGATTGAAAATGCGTATTTTTGCATTTTTGATCGGAGTTTGAATATTAAAAGTGGATTTCATAATGGCATAATATCATGCTCCTTCGATAACGAAACGCATCTTTTTTCAATTTTGTAATGTCAGATACTAGTGCTATCGCACTTAACGTTGGTAAACCTTATCCCTTCGCAATAGGTGTTAGGAATGTTCAGTTAATAGTATCAACGATGGTTTGGCAGCCGTCTTTGTTTACCGAAATACAGGAACTATAAATACGATCAAAATATGACTTTTTATTATTTCATCATGATTCCCGTTTTGTTTTCAAGTCCGCTCTTGTACATTATCTTGAAAAAAATGGTACTTTTTTTACATTAATCTATAAATCATAGGCAAGCACGCTTTCAAATATTGTCCTTGTTAGATTCAAGTTTTAAATGCATGATTTTTCAGTTTTCCCATTAGATCGCAATATTTTTACCACCATCCTGATCTAGAAATTATGACGATTCATTAAAGGTAAGAACCATTCCTAAACGGTTCTAAATAATCTGGGCCAGATCACCTAACAAAAAATGACGATCTCCTTTAGATCTTTAAAATATAACACAGCGTAAACACTTCTTAGGGTTCCATAGCCAAAATGGCAAAAACGGAACCCTTAAAAGTTTTTTGAAACATGTACGTCTGTCCGTCCGTATGTCACAGCCATTTTTATTATAAAACATATATTACTGAAATTTTATCCAGAGGTGTGTTTCATGTGCCGCTACTTAGTTTTCTGGCTCAATTGCTAAATAACTTTTAGGGGAGGCATTCCATACATACCTATGCCAAACTAAATGTCAAAAATATTTTTTTTTTTGTAAATATGAACATGTACGACTTCGCTTTAAAAATATATATATAGAGGATATTTAAAAATTTTTTTAATAAGTCAATATTTTCAGAAATAATAGCTTCGAAAGTCTAAATTGCCTCTAAATGGGGGGGGCCCATCTAACTTTTAATCCGTAAGTCTAAAAAATATGAAAAAAAACCAAGAAGGCTTAGTACTTAATTTCTACGAAAATTATTTCATCCGTTTTTGAGTTATCTCCAAGAAACGACTTTCTACGGAACCCTACATTATGCATGGTCCGATACAAACTTGGCCGGCCTTTTAAAGATATTTGATAGGTAGTATTAACCCTTGGTAGTAATTTATTTATTTACTTGTGTTGATAATTAATATAAAATTTGTATTTATTTGCATTTCACCGCCATAGTAAAGTTTTTTTTAGGGTAGTCAACGCGCATGTGAATCTTCAGGGGTTGCAGGCGTCCATAGGCTTTATAAATGCTTTCCATCAGGCGGGTCGTATGCTTGTTTGCCAGTGTCGTGGTATAAAAAAAAAGCTTTTTTTCCTTTATTCTTACACACATTGAACTCTTAAATATCAGCAATTTTTTATTAGAATCTCAATCAGGCTTTGCTCAATGATAGTTAGTACATTGAAATTTGGTATGAGTATGTGTTTTAATTACGCCTACAAAGGGGTAAAACAATAAGTATCTGAAACACATTGTTGGATAGGTCTTTCAAAAAGAATAAGCCTTATACAACTTTTGGATAAAACGAATACTTTCGTAAATAATAGCTCCGAAAGTTTAAATTGACTTTGATTTTTGAACCGTGGGTCCAAAAAATTTGGAATAATTCCTGGATGTGAGGCCATTGAAATACTTATCACGTATTTTCAATAAAAACTATATGGAATAAAATCGGTTGAGCCATTTTTGAGTTATCTTCTTCTCTGTCGTTTCGCTCTTGACAGAGCGGTCGTGGTTACGTCGAGGCGTCCTCGTCGATGGTGGAGGCGGACAAAGCTCTACGCACGATCTCCCGCCATCTCCCTCTGTTGGCAGACAGTCTGACACAGTCAGATACCCGGTGCCCCACTGCAGACTTAAGGCCCTACTTTGACTGCAAAATACCTATTCCTAAACCACGCCTACGGGGCCCCACCCTTCAAATTAACACGCACACATAAAAAGGTCCGCCGCGCTTGGAAAAATAAAGCTCCATCTAGCGTAATACTTGTTAACTACCACTGGATTCAATCGGCCACAAAGTTAATATGAACCAAGCACCGTCAGATGGCGCTGTTCTTAAAATGTTTATTGTTCTGTCCTATTTAAGTATTATTTAAATGGAATAATAATATAGTTCCGGTTGTCATAAAAATCTATAGGACTATGTGCTTATCCTTATTTTAGTTTTTCGGAAGAAATTAGCTGCATAATGATTTAATAAAGGAATTTTCTTCTTAACCCCATATTTCTAAGTATTGTTTTGATAAGTACCGATAAAACATAATAAAAACCTTAAAAATAACTTAAGAACAAGTTTAGCAAGATAGTTTCTAGATTTTGAAGGAGGAGATTATCAATTCATCGGGTTTTTTTTTTTTTTTATGCTCACCGATCATTCGAAGACGGCTCAACCGATTTAGGAAATTGTTGTTGTGTTTTAAAGAGTATACTCTACGATTGGTCCCATTGTCACCAGGTCAGGTTCTGATTATGGGATCCTGGACAAATCGAGGGAAATCTTCAAATATTATATGATGATTTTAGTGTTTTTTACAGTAGCCCGGGAATTTGCTTTTGGAAAGGTGGAGAATAAGTGAAGTCTGTTCTTTTTTGTTTAAAATTATTTTTTATTATATTTGAAATGGCTAAACTGATTCTGATGCGGTTTTCAGAAAAGTATTTGTTATAGTCTGGAAAATGTTTTTAGTATAGGGTCAGATAGTCGTCAGTGGGACACTTTTTTTTTGTGGCCATAACCAATGACCATAAGAGGTTATATCAAGAAGGATAGCATACTTAATTTAATGTAGTTTTTGTTTGGTTTTGATTTTTTTCAGTTTTTATTGAATCATATTTGTCAGTCGCGACAAATCCCACTAACATCATACAAGAAACATCATTTACCTTTCCACCTCCATCCCCCACTACTTAGCCAGGCCGTTGGGTTATTTTTCTGACAGATATAGTAAGATTAAAATCAAAACAATACGAACCGTATACAGATATCAAGCAGTTAAAACACAAACTCACGCGGGTGAAGTCACAGGTAAAATTTGTTTCTGATTATTTTTTACTAATAACAAGTAGATATTAAATATAATAACATGTTAAAAAAGACAAGAAACAAGAAATATTTATACGTTATTTCTCTTCAATAATCAATATTAAAAAAATAATGATGAAACCACAATACAACTAAAATGCCATTATTATCGATCTTTATACGTTATAAGTAACAACTATAGTACTTACATTAATAATATTTTCAATGCCCGTCATAAACTGAACGAGAACAAAATAAATGTAAACTTTATATAATAATAAAGCCAAAGAGATAAGATTTTTCAACCTTACTTACCTACTATTTCTACCCCGATGGAATTTTCTACTTCCATAAAAATATAAAAATATGAGTTTATAAAAGGTGAAATCTGGGTCGTGATCCTGAACCACTTTTTATGACTTTGTAACTGATCACCATAATATATATTATTACATATTATTATATCAAGATCTTTGAATATTTTTCCACGAAAATTATTTTGAACATTATCGGTTCAGACGTTTTTGAAATATCTCCAAAAAAACTACGTACATAGGCAGATATGACCTTGCAATATTAATTTTTTCGATAGCCGGTACGGAACTCTCCACTATGCGTGGTCCGACTCGCACTCAACGGTTTTTTCAGAATCGACACGCTCGAAACGTCAGGAAAATAATAAAAGTAAAGTGTACGTGATTAAGTCACGTTTTTGTCAAAATCATGCCAATATGAATGAACTTTACATCAATGTCATCAATAAATTCACAACAGGGTCTCACAAGGACATAAGGCTTTATTTTGGACCGAGCTTGATGTTTTAAATCCGTTATCGATTGTGAGCTGATGACTTGATGACTTATTAGATTATTTATTTATTTATGTTAAGGAGAACCAACAGCTTTTAAGTCACAGTTAT
Source organism: Pammene aurita (assembly GCA_947086415.1). NCBI lineage: Eukaryota > Metazoa > Arthropoda > Insecta > Lepidoptera > Tortricidae > Pammene > Pammene aurita. Next base: position 359,716 of record OX352297.1, read on the forward strand.
ACAATTAAATATACACAGAAAGCCAATTAAAGGAACTCACAAGTAATAACAATATAGTCTAAATTAAACTAATGCTAGGCTACTAACGCATACACACATGCGAACAAGAAGAGAAAATTCGATAACATACTAATTCTAATATAAAAGTATGAAAACATTAGTTCTATTAGTATTATTGATTATCATCATCTTATTAGGCCCGATGTGCAGGAGCGTTGAATACCGAAATACTTTCATTTCAACAGAAAATACAAATCTTAACGAGCCAGTTGGATATGGACTACAATATGAAGAAAGAAACCAATAGAAGAAGCGAGAACATAACAGACATAATGAAATAGATAAAAGTGCCGTTTGAAAATAGGTACTCATCGTCATCATCATCAGCTATTTATCGCCCACTGCTGAGCATAGGCATCTAATAGGAAAATAGATAGTGGGGAAGTTCATGTTAATCGGAAATCGGATCGTTTTATTTAAACTCAAGGAAGGAAGGAAGGAGTTCGTAAAAAGCTTTTTCGCATTATAGTACATTGCATTTGATGCATGACATGCAATTTCAGGTTTGGTTTCTGTTGAGTCTATACAGTACATTCAATGAAGTTTGATTTTGGTATACTAGAAAAAGTAAATTGTTTAAATAAAATACGAAACAAAATTAAGTAAAAAAATCAAAACAAAAAAGACTATATTATATCTTTTTAAAAAAAGGGCCTTCAAACAACCCACCCACTGAAAAGCACAATTTTTATACATAAGTTCCACCCCTATCCTTATCCAGATTTAAAATAAATAAAGAGAAAGAAAATTAAATTTGTCTGTGTATTTACTTTATTATTGAAGTCAGTCGGTGCCAAACTAAAATTTTAGGACAACGAAGAACACTGCAGTTGCAAATACATGGTTTACTCATTATTTTATTTTTTATTTTTTTAATACCACGACGGTGGCAAACACGCATAGGGCCCGCCTGATGGTAAGCAGTTACCGTAGCCTATGGACGCCTGCAACCCCCGAGGATTCACATGCGCGTTGCCTACCCTTTAAGAACCTATACACTCCTTTTATAAAGAACCTCATACTGTAGCCCGCTGAGAAAACCTCGGCAGGGAGTTCATTCCACAGTCGCAGCGTTCGTGGGAGGAAATTCCTCTTAAACCATACAGTGCGCGACCTATTAGGCTCCGGGGTGTGAGGATGAACACCCTGCCGGCGGCGAGCGGTGCGGTGATAAAAAGCTGCCGATTAATTAAGTTCTTTCACTAATTTCCCGCCCCAAAGAGACAGTGAAGTGGTTAGGCGGTGGCACCGACTTCAAAAAATAAATTATAAATTTTCTTACTATTATGTATTAATTACTTTCTGGCAGAAATTTGCTTTACAGGGTAAAAATAGAGACGGGATAGGGACTGGATAAAGATAGGGGTGAGATACTTATATAAGAAATATTTTGTGCTCTTCAGATCATTACTTTTTAGAAGACGGTTCCCATTTTTAAAAAAGAAATTAAATTAAACTATCATTTTAGTTTCAGTTTTTGTTTTGTTTTTTTTTTACAAGTTTTTGTGTTGTTTATTTATTTAAACTTTTTATTTTTTTTATTTCATAATTTTTTGTGATATGTACATTAGGTAAGTACTTCGTTTATTTTACAACAATTATTATATACTTAAAACTAGTTAAAACACATAAAATTAATATGCTATCCTTTTTAATAGCAACCACCTAATGTATGATCATATTGATCATTGGTTTCGGACTACTAAAAAAAAGTGTTACACTGTCGACCACCTGACCTTATACCAAAGTCTTGTCCAGAATGTAACAAATACTTTTCTGAAAACTGCATCAAAACCGGTTTAGCATACTTACATACACACAGACATATGTACATACATACAAACATATGGGTCAGTCGTTTTGACATGATATGCCATATTAGTTTAACTCGATCATAAATAGCATATAATTTTTATGTGTTTAAGTATATATTGTTGTAAAATAAACGAAGTTGCAGTCACTAAAAAGTATAAAATAAAAAACAACACAAAATTTAGTAAAAAAATTTAACTAAAGCTAAAACGATAATTTAGTAGTACATACCTGTATCGTTTAATAACGGATCCATGCGGACGACGTCCTAGGTATCAATAATAATAAATAATAATAATAACGTAGGGGGTCAATTGTGGCAAAAGTTCTCTTACATAAAATAAATAATTGTTATTGCAAAAATAAATAATCGTAAATTATTGCTTACCTACTTACTTTTTTGGTAAAATTTTTGCTAAACGATTATACAAGTAACTTCCTTACGAGTACCTACATTGATAGACTGCTAAATAAAATCATAACCCTTCCTTTTAGCTTCGCTGTAGTCGGGAAAAAAAGGAAGGCTAAATGATTGATTCTTCTATCCATAGCTTCAGAACCTACCAGTACTACTACCTAGACAGTTACGAGTACATATATATACCAAGACCTAGTAGGCATTTATCCTGCGACACGAAAAAATCACTTGTTATGTTATAGGTACCTGATATAAAGTTACTTCTTGTACATACCTAGTAGATAGGTATTTATGTTGCCACACTGACGGGTTATTATTATTTTTACTATCATCAAAATTATTTTATTTTATGTTCATACATGTTTTATTGATGTAGGTAAGTAATCAATTACCTACACTCGCATCCACATCATCATTCTAATACCTACCTAACGCAAGCGAACATTAGGCGTCCTCCACACTGCTGCGGTTTCCGCATGCGGCGCTGGTGCGCGAGCGAGATAGCGTTCTGCGTGTGTATAGCGATATCACGCTTGCACACCGTCGCCCCATGCGGTTGCGGCGCCAGTGTGATATACTTAGAGCGAGCGAGATAGATAGTACCTAATATCTGGCACGCACTCGTACTTACGCAGTCCTGCTAAGGGAACTAAGTGTTATCCAAACCGGACGTTGCAGGTTCGAACCCGGGCGAGTACTAATGATTTTTTGGCTTATGTATTTTTTTACATTTTATTTTAGGCTATTTAATAATTTATTTATGGTTTCATCAAATTTATACCTACAAAAAAAAACAAAAATCTGTATTACCTAGGTATGTAATATTAATACATCACGTCATTGACATAATTTGTGTTGATTTGCTAGACACCATATAAAATGAAAAATTTGCATAAATGTGTATATTGCTTATTTTATTAATAAAGTTGTTTATAAAATATTACCAAAGTTTAGATTTTTCTACGAGTATAATTGCTTAAAAAACTGAAGTTTTATATTTAGACTGAACATATTAAAAAAAAATGAAAAAGGTTTTCAATACTGAGATTTGATCCACCGAAACCGGATTGATTCTTTATTCACTTACTACCAAAGCCACGAACCACGAGGTTACCATTACATTGCATTTGATAACGAAATGTTCCATCCTTTTGTAATTGTTAGATGTGGGTGAAGCAACCAAAATACGCACACAAGCGTATCGCATAGTCTCGTAAACACTGCCCAATTTTAGAAGACCTCCGATCCAATCGTAATGAATGGAGCCGTAGGTCATCGTTTATTTGATATTTAATTTTTACGTAAATCAGACGGGAGCTCAAGTGGCAAACGTCTGCCCTCTGTGACATTCGCCGGCGTTATGGGCTGGCCTCGCGTAAAGGACGGATTTATGACTTCGTTCGGCGCGTGAGGAAAAGAGAAGCGGAACGTGAAGTGGTGGGCGTTTGATGATGAATTCGTGAAATATTTGGATTTTATTATGAATACGATACGTTTTCGTTTAAGAGATATTAGAATACATGAAAACCTTTACTTTAAAGTAAATAAGACTGCATAAAGATGTTTTGTTTAGTTGAACCAAGGAAAAAAAGAAAACTGAAGACGTAACTTTCGATTTATTTTCTATCGAGGAAAGCTTAAGCATTCGTGTATCGGGTTAGTAATATGTTATATCACATAGTTAAGAAACATATATCCGAAAATCATATCTGTTAGTTTCCGATGCTTGCCACTATGACGTTTTAAAGATCGGGTTATTTTTCAAAATAGGGCCTTAACTTGTTCTGTACATCGCATAGGTGGGTTGCCGCGTAGTCTGGTTCCTTCTAATTATGCCTTATTTGAGTTATGCCTATAGTAAAATAACGTAAGTGCCACAAAATATTCCTTTATAAACTACCTTTTGAATGGATGAATTGTAACAGGCCGGCAACTACGGATCCATACACCGGTTTATATGCAATACTTTGCAGTTTACTCGCGATTTCTTGATTTGATAAATTAGTATAAAGTATAAAATTAAAGATTGTGTTTAATCTTAAAATAAAACGCATATTACATTTGTTTAGAACACGGTATTCTTAAATAAATACCTATCTATACATATAATAAAGCTGAAGAGGGTCGAAAGTCTGTACATGGAAGATAATCGAAAAAAAGTTGGCCGGGGATACTTAGAATCGATAACAGAACACGTTCCAACAATTTTTAGAATTTTTGTCTGTTTATCTGTTTGTCTGTTTATCTGTTTATCTGTTTATCTGTTTGTCTGTTTATTTGACCGCGCATCACGTGAAAACGGCTGACCGGATTTTGATGAAATTTTGTATAGAGATAGTTTGAGTCCCGGGAAAGGATAATATATAGTTTTAATCCCGAAAATCAACTCTGGTGGGGGTGAAAATGGGGTTGAAAGTTTGTATGGAGAATTTTTAACCGCTGAAACGGTTTAGATAGAAATGAGTATGGAGATAATTTGAGTCTCGAGAAACGTCATAGGATAGTTTTCAAACCCTTGTGGGGGTGAAAAGGGGGTTGGAAGTTGGTATGAGGAATTTTTTACCGCTGAACTGATTTAGATGAAAATTGGTATAGAGATAGTATGGGTCTCGAGAAAGAACAAAGGATAGTTTCATCTTCAAAAAAGCCCCCCCCCCCCCCCCCCATCTTACTTTGGAACAAAATTGAAAAAAATAATGGAAGTGAAGCCTGAAAGGTACTTTCAATATATAATACATATAATAAAGCTGGTCAACTAGGAACCCTTATAGTTTCGCCATGTCCGTCCGTCTGTCCGCGGTCTAGCTCAGTTACCGTTCACACTAGAAAGCTGAAATTTGGTGAGGCCTGATAAGAACTTTCAATAAAACTATCTATCTATACATATAATAAAGCTGAAGAGGGTCGAAAGTCTGTACATGGAAGATAATCGAAAAAAAGTTGGCCGGGGATACTTAGAATCGATAACAGAACACGTTCCAACAATTTTTAGAATTTTTGTCTGTTTATCTGTTTAGAGATAGTATGGGTCTCGAGAAAGGACAAAGGATAGTTTCATCTTCAAAAAAGCCCCCCCCCCCCCCCCAATCTTACTTTGGAACAAAATTGAAAAAAATAATGGAAGTGAAGCCTGAAAGGTACTTTCAATGTATAATACATATAATAAAGCTGAAGAGGGTCGAAAGTCTGTACATGGAATATATTCGAAAAAAAGTTGTCTGGGGATACTTAGAATCGATAACAGAACACGTTCCAACAATTTTTTGAATTTTTGTCTGTTTATCTGTTTATCTCGGAAATGATCCTTTAAGCGGATGCAAAAGGGGTGGAAGTTTACGTGGGGAAGAAACAACCAATAACCGCTGTACGTATTTAGATGAAATTTGGTATTAAAATAATTTGTAATTTTTTGGTCAAGGTGTTCATAATTATAACATACTAGCTTTTGCCCGCGACTTCGCTTGCGTTAAATTCGGGGTAACACGGTTCCCCTTTCCCCCCGGAATGCTCCATACAAACTTCCACCCCCCATTTTAGGGAAGTGGGGGGTTAGAAAGAGACAAAAAGTAGCCTATGTAGTGACATAGGCCTATATAGTGAGAATGCTCCATCCCTTCAACTATCTCCACTTAAAAAATCACGTCAATGCTGTGAAAGACGGACAAACAAACAAACACACACACTTTCCCATTTATTTCCCATTTATAGTATTAGTATGGATATGGATAAAGTATTCATTTTTGAGTTTAGTTTCATTTAGTGGTAATTGTAAAATATTTTATTAGGACTACTGTCCTCTAGCGTATCCATCTGTCAACTTTACTTCAAGTTCCGCCTCCAGGGTAGCGGGAGGGAAATTAGGGGTGAATTAGCCGCTTACTGACACAGACCAAATTCCACGCGGGCGGAGCCGCGGGCACAGCTAGTGTTTAAATAATTTCGGTCCTTTGGAGTTTTTATTAAATTAATTATTAGTCTATTGTATTGCAGTACTAGCAGATTTCCGCAACTCGACGGCTAACGCCTATTTTGCGTGATGCATTAGTCTACTAAAACATATTAATTGTAGTTTACTTACATGACGAAATTTGTTTTCAGAGCATTATGAGATTCATGATTTTTGTTTTTTCCTCCATTTTTATTTCGTTTTTTAGGGTTCCGTACCTCGAAAGGAAAAAACGGAACCCTTATAGGATCACTTTGTTGTCCGTCTGTCTGTCTGTCTGTCTGTCTGTCTGTCTGTCTGTCTGTCTGTCAAGACCATTTTTCTCAGGAACGCGTGGAGGTATCAAGCTGAAATTTATATCAAATACTCAGGTCTATTGTCCCTTGAAGCTGTGAAAAAATCAAACTTAAAAGCCAACGCAATCAAAAGATACAGTCGTTTATGCTGCAAATTTTAGAGTTCTTCGGCACTTGCAAAACCTACGGGGTACTTCCCGTGAACTCAGAAACTTGAAATTTGGCACGAAGCAACGTCATATAGCATAGACAATGGAAAAATTACAAAAAGTAGACATTTTTAGTAAAATCATACAAAAAAATATTTTTTTTAAATTTTAAACTTACTACCTTTTCTTTTCTTATTGAAATTCATGTCAAATACTCAGCGCTGTAAGACCTTTCAAATGTAGCAAAACCAAACTTTTATGTCAACGCAATCAAAAGAAATAGCAATTTAAGTCGCATATTTTGAAACTGAGTACTCACAAGAAACTCAAAACCTAAAGGGTACTTCCCGTAAACTCAGAAACTTGAAACTTGGCACGAAGAAACTTCATATAGCACAGACAAAGGAAAAATTACGAAAAGTAGACATTTTAGTAAAATCGTACAAAAAATATTTTTTGAAATTTTAAACTTACTACCTTTTTCCTCGTCAACGCGTAGAGGTATTAAATTGAAATAAGTAATAAACATACAACAACTTTTGCTTGTTATTGGTTTGTACGGAACCCTCGGTGCGCGAGTCCGACTCGCACTTGGCCGGTTTTTATTTATTTATTTGTATTATAATCTAAATAAAATACACTTTTTATACGAACGTACATGAACATGCAAACGAGTACATTATCTTAAAAGATAAAACGTCTATACATTATTGATTCCGGGAAGACACGTTATGTCCGCACCGCATGAACCCTCTGCAGTTATTTAGTCTTTAGGCACAGTAAGTCCGATATTATTGCTCACGGGCCAAGCACAAGTATATGTAGTACAAGGGAAGCACGGAGCGACGAGCGACACAGCCTCCTCGTCTCAAAGCTAGCTCACGACTGCCAGCAACGCCGTTTTCGAGCTACCAACGCACGAAATGTGGAATTATGATCAAGTTGTTTAAGAAAATTTAATCAATTTAAATATCCTACGTTGTGTTTGTAGTGTTCTGTAGTACACATTTTTTAGTTCAACAATATTTTAAATCGATTGAGCCGTTCAGTAGATATAAGCAAAATTAACCGTAAAACGACATTTCGTTACATTTAAATAACGGAGAAACTATACGTTACACGAGTTATTCAAACGTTGACAATGTTGTACATGAAATGGTAATTAACATATATTTTTTTCAAATTTTTTGAATGACCCGTTATTGATATATATCCCTTAGAAAGTAACAGTTTTCGGCCACAATCAGCGCCTTAAGTTATTGGTTGGCTATTTTCAAGCGACTTTAAGATTTCGAAGGCGGAGGTTCTCAATTCATCGGGATATTTGTTGTTTTTTGACATTGGAAATGTCTTTTCGTTCGTTCCAGTATAGGCCCTGATTTCACGAAAAAGTGCGATCCCCTTATAACTCGGAAAGTTGTAAAGATATGATATTCAAAAATGGCTCTAAAGACTTATATTTATGAGATCTGTAAGATGCAAAAAATTTTTTTCGAGAAAATCGAAAAAGAAAAAAGTTATGGCCGGAATAGTGAAAAAAAAAAACAATTTTTTCCTAATTTTTGATTTTGGCGTTCGATATTTTGGAAACGAAGAATGATATCAAAAATTTGAGAAAAACTCCTCTGGACAATTTAGTCAGCTACAATTTAAGCTTAAAAAAAGACGATCGGGTTAAGGGTCTGCCCTGTAGCCTAACCTTTTTGAAAAAAGTCAGAACGAAAATTTTCACATTAATTTTTTTTTACTGACTTTGAGATTTCAAAAGAGGAGGTTCTCAATTCGGCGTGTATGTTTTTTTTATGTTTGTTACTCCATAACTCCGTCATGGGGAATCGAGGGAACTCCTCAAATGTTAATGGCATACATGTAGTGATTTTTATCAACAAATCAATCATTTTCATTCAAAACAGTGACATTTGATTAAGCGGAACTGCTGATGATGATCAGAAGGGAACTCTTCAACGACGCATAGTTCACGTTTGGCGATTTCTCCCCTACGATGTGTTTGTTAAGCTAGTTAGATTGTCAGGACAAATTTTCGTCAAGCTCAAGTTCTGATGATGGGATACATGAGGAATCGAGGGAACTTCTCAATCTTTCTTTCGCCATACAAACTTTGGACCCCCATTTTACCCCCTTAGGGGGTGAATTTTGAAAAATCCTTTCTTAGTGCACCCCTAGACCTTATATTATAAGGAACCTACGTGCCAAATTTGGAATCTCTAGAACCAGCGGTTTGGGCTGTGCGTTGATATGTCAGTCAGTCAGTCAGTCAGTTTCTTCTTTTATATATTTAGATATTGAATATGCACTATACAACTTAAGACGTAAGCGCCAACCACCAAACGATACCTTTAGAAATATTGTCACAAATAGCCATTTATCCTAAATGTATATTATACTCACCTAGGTACCGCCTCTGTTTCGTCAGGGAAAAAAGTGAAGCAGCTAGTAGCTACGCAAAATCTAATCATCTAATCAACTAAATCGTTAGTTTAACTAAGCATACTGTCTTACTCGTACTATTGTAATCACTTCAGCTAATCATGAGTAAAACTAAAAATCGACATGATTTACTCATGTCGGTGGTCAATCAGATTAGAAAGCTCATGGTTGAATTCGTAATCATGTTCATATGATTATGAGTAACGTTCTCATTTTTAGGGTTCCGTAGTCAACTAGGAACCCTTATAGTTTCGCCATGTCTGCCCGTCCGTCCGTCCGTCCGCGGATAATCTCAGTGACCGTTAGCACTAGAAAGCTGAAATTTGGTACTAATATGTATATCAATCACGCCGACAAAGTGATAAAATAAAAAGTGGAAAAAAATGTTAGGGTACCTCCCCTATACGTAAAGTGGGGAGTGATTTTTTTTTTCATTTCAACCCTAACGTGTGATATATTGTTGGATAGGTATTTAAAAATGAATAGGGGTTTACTAAAATCATTTTTTGATAATGTAAATATTTTCGGAAATAATCGCTCCAGAAGTAAAAAAAAATGTGTCCCCCCCCCCCTAACTTTTGAACCATAAGTTTTAAAAATATGAAAAAAATCTCAAAATTAGAACATTATAAAAACTTTTTAGGATTTTTTTTTTAACTTGATAGGTTGAATAGTATTTGAACCTTTGACCATACTCTAAGGGCATGATCTGGCCTCGGACACCGGAGGGTTTGGTCACTTTTTCTGAAGTATTTGAAAAAAATTACAAAATAATTTCTGAACTAAGTTTGTAATTTAACCGTATAAGCAGGTGTTTATTGTACCTGTAATTTCTACAAAATCACAATGAAATGACGTGATTTCAAATAAAGTAAAAACGGTGAAAATCGGTTCACGCAATAAAGAATTATCCCATGAAAAGCATCTTCCATACTTTAAGGTCGCGCGCAATAGTTTACTTAATTTGCCGATAGATGTCGCTGTACGTGGAACGCTCATATCATATCCTACATGGCGGTGTTATTTTAACTCTTAAGTGGGGACACTTACTGTGACGGACGGAAAACTACGGAACCCTACACTGAGCGTGGCCCGACACGCTCTTGGCCGGTTTTTTTAACTTTAGTTTCAATTGTAACCTATATTTCAAAAAAACCTATAAGAATGATCCCGTCTGGTTACATAATACTAAGGGGTATAAATAAATGAAAGAAAACACAGTCTCCACTTGGTAATTATTGATTACTTGTTAAACGGTGTTATTGAGCTGGACCCCGTATATTTGTTTATTTGTTTGTATATTTATACGCATCAAATCTTGCAATCGATTTTTCGACCATTTCTACTTAACAGATTTCGATGAAATTTGGTATGCGTACCAGGTCTCCGTGACAATAACTTTTAATAATATTTTCAACCTTCGATCTTCAAATCCTGATGCTGCAGAGACACTGCTTACCTTAACCGAGAGTCGTACACATCTGCTAATTTAACTATATTATAGTTGCTAGTAAGGACCAGTTGGAGAATGTATGCATTTAAAAATAGTGTTCTAGTTTTAGGTATAGGCGCGTTTACGTGTTTTATTGATCTCCAACTCCTGAGTCGTGACCGCTAGGACACTTAATTATTGGGTTTTGTCCGGTCCATGTCATGCTGCTACTGAAGCAATTCTCGTTCTGATGTTCCGATCGTATGCAATACGCGGTACTCGGCCTTTTAGCTTCGCATAGATTGCGGCTTACCCTCGGGCCTTCGGCCCTCGGGCTCGCTAAGACACTTGACCGTTGAGTTTTATCAAGTCCATGTCATGCTGCTGCTGAAGCAATTCTCGCCGTGACGTACTCGGCCTTTTAGCTTCGCATAGATTGCGGCTCACCCCCGGGCCTTCGGCCCTCGGGCTCGCTAAGAAACTTGGCTATTGAGATTTGTCCAGTCCATGTCATACTGCTGTTGAAGCAATTCTCGCCGTGACGTACTCGGCCTTTTAGCTTCACGTAGATTGTGGCTCACCCTCGGGCTCGCTAAGACCCTTGACCGTTGAGTTTTATCAAGTCCATTTCATGCTGCTGCTGAAGCAATTCTCGCCGTGACGTACTCGGCCTTTTAGCTTCGCATAGATTGCGGCTCACCCCCGGGCCTTCGGCCCTCGGGCTCGCTAAGAAACTTGGCCATTGAGATTTGTCCAGTCCATGTCATGCTGCTGTTGAAGCAATTCTCGCCGTGACGTACTCGGCCTTTTTGCTTCACGTAGATTGTGGCTCACCCTCGGGCTCGCTAAAACACTTGACCATTGAGTTTTATAAAGTCCATATCATACTGCTGCTGAAGCAATTCTTGTTGTGATGTTCCGATCGTATGCAATACGCGGTACTCGGTCTTTTAGTTTCGCATAGATTGCGGCTCACCCTCGGGCCTTCGACCTTTGGGCTCGCTAAGGCACTTGGCCATTGAGATTTGTCCAGTCCATGTCATACAGCTGCTGAAGCAATTCTCACCGTGACGTAATCGGCCTTTTAGCTTCGCATATATTGCGGCTCACCCGGGCCTTCGGCCCTCGGGCTCGCTAAGGCACTTGCCCATTGAGATTTGTCCAGTCCATGTAATGCTGCTGCTGAAGCAATTCTCGCCGTGACGTACTCGGCCTTTTAGCTCCGCATAGATTGCGGCTCACCCTCGGGCTCGCTAAGACACTTGACCATTGAGATTTGTCCAGTCCATGTCATGCTGCTGCTGAAGCAATTCTCACCGTGACGTACTGGGCCTTTTAGCTTTGCATATATTGCGGCTCACCCTCGGGCCTTCGGCCCTCGGGCTCGCTAAGGCACTTTCCCATTGAGGTGTGTCCAGTCCATGTCATGCTGCTGCTGAAGCAATTCTCGCCGTGGCGTACTCGGCCTTTTAGCTTCGCATAGATTGCGGCTCACCCTCGGGCCTTCGGCCCTCGGGCTCGCTAAGGCACTTTCCCATTGAGGTGTGTCCAGTCCATGTCATGCTGCTGCTGAAGCAATTCTCGCCGTGGCGTACTCGGCCTTTTAGCTTCGCATAGATTGCGGCTCACCCTCGGGCCTTCGGCCCTCGGGCTCGCTAAAACACTTGGCCATTGAGATTTGTCCAGTCCATGTCATGCTACTGTTGAAGCAGTTCTCGCCGTGACGTACTCGGCCTTTTAACTTCGCATATATTGCGGCTCACCCTCGGGCCTCCGGCCCTCGGACTAGCTAAGGCACTTGCCCATTGAGATGTGTCCAGTTCATGTCATGCTGCTGCTAAAGCAATTCTCGCCGTGACGTACTCGGCCTTTTAGCTTCGCATAGATTGCGGCTCACCCTCGGGCCTTCGGCCCTCGGGCTCGCTAAGTCACTTGACCATTGAGATCTGTCCAGTCCATGTCATGCTGCGGTTGAAGCAATTCTCGCCGTGACGTACTCGGCCTTTTAGCTTCGCATAGATTGCAGCTCACCCTCGGGCCTTCGGCCCTCGGACTCGCTAAGACACTTGACAATTGAGTTTTGTCCAGTCGATGTCATGCTGCTGTTGAAGCAATTCTCGCTTGACGTCTCGGCCTTTTAGTTTCGCATAGATTGCGGCTCACCCTCGGGCCTTCGGCCCTCGGGCTCGCTAAGACACTTGCCCATTGAGATGTGTCCAGTCCATGTCATGCTGCTGCTGAAGCAATTCTCGCCGTGACGTACTCGGCCTTTTAGCTTCGCATAGATTGCGGCTCACCCTCGGGCCTTCGGCCCTCGGGCTCGCTAAGTCACTTGACCATTGAGATCTGTCCAGTTCATGTCATGCTGCGGTTGAAGCAATTCTCGCCGTGACGTACTCGGCCTTTTAGCTTCGCATAGATTGCGGGTCACCCTCGGGCTCGCTAAGACATTTGGACATTGAGTTTTATAAAGTCCATATCATACTGCTGCTGAGCAATGTTTTTATTTTAGTCTGATAAAAGCTTCCGATTATGACTTAATCCACTGATATAGAGACAAATAGGGCCTTTAGCATCCAACTCGAGATGCCTATTCTGTTATCCGTCTTACATGATTACTCTCCAGGAAGCAATGTATGTGGGACTAAATTTCGTATAAATTTTTATTTTCTAGTTTTTGGTACAACATTTGACTGAAATAAAACCGTTTAACTTAAAACTTTTTTACGTTAATTTATTTCAGTCTGCGAATACACCCTAAAATATACTAACAACTAGCTCAGCTGTTATCCGGAGAGCTATTGGTTCGTTAATGTCTAGTTTTACATTATAGGATAAACCACCATCATTGTTAAATTAAATCAAGTTTATTTGAAGATATTAAATAATATGTATTAGAACCTGTGCATTAAATATGTCAAACAAAACTGTCCATCAGACCTCATCCTTTGTTATCATATTCAAATCATTTTAAAAAGCAATGGTAACGTTAAAAGGATACCTACAGGTCCAAGACCACTGCAAACTTAAGGGCCAACACGTACCTGTCACTGAAGACAAAACATAAATTTCAACTGCATTTCCCCCAGTCTTTTGAGGCGAATGACCTGAAAACAATAGAATGTAATGATCATCTAGCTTTTGCACAACGGCTTATGATAATCTTAAACACCATAAGCTGACCCGCAGTAATACTTACGGGAAAATCAGTAGCCACATACACTAAGCATTTGGAACTCGTAACGTAGACCTTCCAGGCCTCGAATCTACGTAAAAGAAGTCATCCAAAAAAATCTTGCCCCGCTCGGGGGCCGATTCTTCCTTTTACAAAGACTTCCCGCAAAGGAAAACCATTTTCTTAACTGGCTTGACCTGGAAAGATTAATGAACTCAAAAAAAATCTCAAACAAACACGGTCATGGCGGCGTTGAGTGAAAACTCGCTCCACAGATAAAGATACTTACAAATCAGCCGAAACAAACAGCAGCGATGTGCAGCACAAGCTTAATAGCTTAAGTAAATCATTAAAGATCCAAAATGTATTTATTTTCTAATATATTTGATATAATCCAGTTAACGTTTTTCTCTTGTATCCATCTTCTTTTCTTTTTCCCATTTTCTTTTTTTAGTCATTTGAATTTCGAATATTTTCGCTCCAATCCATTGTTGCCAGCTAGCTTCAAACTAAACATGTAGGTTTTATTACACAATAAAACGGATCGAGATTTTGTATTATATAATAATAATATAATTATTTTATTTTACATACTATCGAAATAAAATGTTCTTTAATAATTACAAATTATTACTATCATAAAATAATAGTACATTATGATACAAGTGTGCTAAGTTGATCATTACATACGAAGCGATATTGTGCGCACGAACGCATGTGAGTGCGCATAAGGAAGCTGAGCTTATGTAATTATCAAGTACACGCGTTTCATACGACGTTTTTCAACACACTTGCGAGGAAATAACAGAATAGTATAATTAATAACTTTTGATAAATACATTAATTGTCAGAATGTTTACATGATAGAGGTACTTATGAACCTAAGATAATTCAATTTAACTAACCTTTTTTGTGATGTTATTGAGTATCTGGAACTCTTTTTCAAATCATTTCATAAAATTAAAGACTTCACATTTATTGTGCAATAAATTATAGTATTTTTTTCTTACGTATTGCTCACTAGATTTTTATTATGACATTTTACTAGTATGTATCACAATTTTGAAATATATCCAGAGGTTAAATTACCGCTAAATTTGTGTTCTTATTCATTGAAAATATAATTTGCTTAAATTAATAAAACACGACGAGAAAAATCTAACAAATAAACAATGATTTGAGATAACTTATAAATGGCGCGCAATTTTCTTTTTTGGATGTGCGTGCAGATTGAGGCAAAGGCGCGGACGTATAATGCCAAACAGCCAATATTAAAACATACAATTCGTGTTTTAAACACGAATTATTGTGAATTACGAGTAATGTAATAAGTTGAAATGATTCTTATTCACAATCAGGATTGTATAATTTATATTCTATCGTAAATGTGTATATTTTTAATATATTTACTTTTTTTTTACTTTTTTAGGGTTCCGTACCTCGAAAGGAAAAAAACGGAACCCTTATAGGATCACTTTGTTGTCCGTCTGTCTGTCTGTCTGTCTGTCAAGACCATTTTTCTCAGGAACGCGTGGAGGTACCAAGCTGAAATTTATATCAAATACTCAAGTCTATTGTCCCTTGGAGCTGTAAAAAAATCTAACTTAAAAGCCAACGCAATCAAAAGATACAGTCGTTTATGCTGCAAATTTTAGAGTTTTTCAGCACTCGCAAAACCTACGGGGTACTTCTCGTGAACTCAGGAACTTGAAATTTGGCACGAAGCAACGTCATATAGCATAGACAATGGAAAAATTACAAAAAGTAGACATTTTTAGTAAAATCATACAAAAAAATTTTTTTTTTAAATTTTAAACTTACTACCTTTTTCCTCGTGAACGCGTGGAGGTATTAAATTGAAATTCATGTCAAATACTCAAGGCTATAGGACCTTTCAGATGTAGCAAAACCAAACTTTCATGTCAACGCAATCAAAAGAAATTGCAATTTAAGTCGCTTATTTTGAAACTGAGTACTCGCAAGAAACTCAAAACCTAAAGGGTACTTCCCGTAAACTCCGAAACTTGAAACTTGGCACGAAGAAACTTCATATAGCACAGACAAAGGAAAAATTAAGAAAAGTAGACATTTTTAGTAAAATCATACAAAAAATATTTTTTTCAATTTTAAACTTTTTCCTCGTAAACGCGTATTAAATTGAAATTAGTAATAAACATACTACAACTTTTGCTTGTTATAGGTTTGTACGGAACCCTCGGTGCGCGAGTCCGACTCGCACTTGGCCGGTTTTTTGAATGTAAACTCATAAAGAGTTAAAAAAAAAAGCAAAGGTAATACCCGACTAAATTACAACGATTCGTCTGCGTACGTACAACTTGGTACTAGAGTACAAACGTCACTTGATCGGATTATTAAATTATTCCACTAGTTGGATAATTATTGTGAAATGCACGCGTGTTTAATATCTAGGATTATGAGCATAAAAGCGGTGGAATAAGAACCTCGTTACGAGCAGGTGTGTTGAAAAATAATTAATCACATAGTTCCACCGGCTCTTACTAGACGGCGTTACGTGACACAATCACGTTAATTTTTGCCCAACTCTGGTTCACAGGCGTTATGTCGAGGATACTTATGTTAATCTAAGAATAAAATAATTATCATTCAACGTCGTAGTTTTATTTTATAACATTTTCCTTATCCCGACTTTCTCGTCGCTCAGCGACAATATTTTTTCGAATTCCGTTGATTCATTTCCAATGTGTTCGATAGTCGTGTGAGGCACGAAATCTGTGATTTTTTTTTGTATATTCACCGCTTATAGATCAGTGAAATTAGATATTAAATTTACAACGCGTGATGTAGTTGAGATTTTTTAGTATGTTGTTAGGGAGTTAGGGACGGTATTGATGATATTTGCTACAACAAGTGTCTTGAGCTAGCCGAGAAATTCGTGAAAAACTGTCAACTTTGTGATATTTCCTGTATAAACTCAAAAACGGTTAATTTATTGATAGGTATAGGTTGCTACTAAGAGTTTTGAAGAGCATTTAATTATCAATCATCCAAGTCAACATTCAAATCTCTATCTTTTATAGCTTCTGAGACAGGGCCACTTCATTTATTGATGAAATAAAATACTTAATAGTTAATTAAGGTTTACGTTGGTTCCTCGAAACAGTTGCAGGTATTTGAACTAAATTGAATATTTCCAATCAGAATTGTTGTAAATTATCTACCGACAATCACTAAAAACAAATAAACTTGTACTGCATTTTCAAAAGAATGAACCCGCTTTTTTTCGATTTGTGTGTACCTAATACTGTTTCCATATCGCCACCTTCCTATACCTACCACCTTTATATATACTTCACGTAAGAGAGTCACAACTTATATGTCGACATTCACTTCAAGATTCGCATTCGCATTGTGTTTCTTGAGTCACCTTTGTTTGTGAAAACATGGAACACTATTTAATAAAATAGGGCCTTTGAGTCTCTGGCATTAAAATTTATTTTTTCTGCGGTGACTGGTCTTCTGCAGTTTTTTGGGGGTTCGCGCGCAAGTTTAAAATTATATTTTTAGTTTTATTGTAAAATATTTGAGTTAGACAGTCTAATTTAGAATCAAATTGTGGCAAATCAAAGGGCTTTCTTATCTTATCTTATTTGATTCGGGGGCCCAAAAGGATACACTTCGACCCAAAGGGATCTTTTGTGTGATTGCCCCCTGGTGCACTTACTCAAGAGCTTTTTCAACCATCTCCATGTGTTGGGTGATGGAGCTCAAGGGCAGTGCTTTGAGGTCCTCTGGATCTGGATAGCCAATTCCAAAGTCCCTCATTCTTTGTCTGACTTCACACATTAGGTGTTTCATTGTCTCTAGGTACCTCTTCGCCACACGTTCTACAGTCAGTGTTATCTGACAGTCCTTAAAAATGCAATCCAATGCAATCTTAATTATTAATAAAATTTATAATTTGAAAAATAAATTATAAAAAAATGAGTAGTTTTTAGGGTTCCGTAGCCAAATGGCAAAAAACGGAACCCTTATGGATTCGTCATGTCTGTCTGTCCATCCGTATGTCACAGCCATTTTACTCGGAAACGACACGACGTATCTGAATAACATTTACATATAAGGTGTATTTTGTATGCCGCTACTTAGTTATGTAGTTAAATTTGAAACGAAAATATTTTTAGAGGGGGCCTCCATACATGTAACTAAATTGCAAAAAAAAATGTTTAACCATATATCAACATGTGACACAACAATCGATAGGTCTTTAAAAATAACATTGAGGTTTCTTTAACCATTTTGTGATTAAGTGAATATTTTCTGAAATAATCGCTTCGAAAGTCAGAAAAATTGTGTCCCTCCCCTGTAACTTTTGAACCGTAAGTCTATAAAATTTGAGGAGATGCGCCTTATCAAATTATTTCTACGAAAATGGATTTGAACATTATCGGTTCAGCCATTTTTGAGTTATCTCCAAAAAACTTCTTCCATCCATAGGCATCAGATACGACCTTTTGGTACGAGTTTGGTTCCTATTCCATTGAAGGTACGGAACCCTCCTATGCGTGGTCCGACACGCACTTGGTCGGTTTTTTAAAGAAGGTATAATGAATGTTACGTTTACTGATAAATACACATTTAATTACACAATATTGTTTGTTTTATTCCATAAAAATACCCTATACATTCTTTGTATACTATAGTCTATAATCCGAACGCTCCACTAGTCCGACGGGGGGTAAATTTCGGGTTTCGGATTAAAGAGGTCGTAGTGTATATCTATTTTGAATATTCTAGCTGTACTAATATATTCAAACCCTAATAGGTGGTAATAAACGGAGAGCTGGCCACATCAGATATGTCACAATAGTGAGAGCGACGAAATCCCCCCTCGTTAGTTTGTTATACTATGCTTATTTCTAGATCCGGACATCTGGCAGCTGTAAAGGGGTCGAATGCAAACTACTTTAAGAAAAAAAATCCTAGAGTGCTGGTTTTGATGCAGTATTGTGAGAAATTATATAAATAATTAGATTATATCATTGCCAAAACTTTCTGATTGGGGAAAGTAGTCCAAAATGACGTATAATGTAATTCATAGTTTGTCGCCTAACTGCACGTGTAGTTTCCGAAATAATACGCAATGTTTTTTGTGTAAATGTTAAAATATAGGCCCCGTCCACGTCCTCTATAAATAAGACAACTTCGGCAGTTTTTACCTATTTTGGTATTACTCTTTTACAACTCAAAATTTTGTTAGTCTGTCACTCTGACCTCCACCCATTAAAAGCTGCCAGATGCCCAGATCTAGCAATAAGGATAGTAGTGCAATCTTACTAGTTTCGTTGCTCTCATGTCATATAACTTATCTGACGTGGCCAGCTCTCAGTCCATAATCTAATCTATAGTGTAATGTAAGTAAAACAAACCGGCCAAGTGCGTGTCGGACCACGCATAATGGAGGGCTCCGTACCTACTATCGAAAATACTAATATCAAAAGGTCGTATCTGCCTATGAAGGAAGTTTCTTGGAGATAACTCGAAAACGCTTTAACCGATAATGTTCGAAACAACTTTCGTGGAAAGAATATATAGTGATGTATCTTCGCAATTTTTTTACATAATTTGGATCTCCGGTTCAACAGTTACATGGGCACAGTTTTTTGGACTTTCGGGATGATTAAATAATTCTGAAAATATTCACTAATTCAAAAAATGTTCAAACAAACTTCAATGTTATTGCGAAAGACCTATCGATCGATATAAGGTAAAACTATTTTTTTTTACCATTATTAGTTACATGTATGGAGTAACCCCCTTAAAAATATTTTTGTCAGTAATTTTACAAAATTTTAGAATAGAATCTCTGGACGAACATTAAAGTGATGCCGAATGGCGAATAAAATCGATTTGTGGCTTTTCTAGCCGGATTTTTTTTGGTCCCATACAAGCTTTTGATCCAGGATAGGAATGGGATCGATTGGCATAAAAAAAAGTTTACGATTTTCACTCATTATTTTGACATTACTTAATCGCGTACACTTACTTTTATTATTTTCCTGACGTTTCGAGCGTGCCGTAACGCTCGTGGTCTGCCTGCGACCACGAGAAAATAATAAAAGTCGCGTACACTTTTATTATTTTTTTGTGGTCGCAGGCAGACCACGAGCGTTACGGCACGCTAAGTCCCGTTTTTGTCAAAATAAAAAAAAAGTTAGTCAAAATGACCTTTATCTCGCACTCGTTTTTTTTTCAAAATCTGTTAAGGCCCCATCATCATTATTTTTAAATCGAGGGAAGGTTTTCTAAGACCATTTTCGCGTAGCAGCACGGGATCTGGTAGCGACTTAGTAACTCAAAAAAGTAAATCCATCCAGTATGTATGTAGTCATTAACAGGCACATGTATCTGTCTCCGTCCTCCGTAGGTATATGTAGAAAACTATTGTTTATGTCTCGGTGTAGGTTATAAGAAAATGAAACAAATACGGCCATTATATCATGGGTAACGGCAATATTGTTTATAAAAATAAAATAAATATATTTTTTTATAGTGGCACTGTCAACAATACAATTTCAAAATGGTAGCGGCATTCCGAACACGACTCCTTTGACGAGCTTTCTGCCTTTTTCGGTTTGGAATTCTGCGCTGATGTAATGTAGGTAAACGAACTGGGCTTTACATTACAATATTTACAATACAATCAAGGTCAACCAATAATAGATAGACACTAATTACATTCAGCCTTTTATTAAGTATTTAACTATTTACGTACTTACATATGAAACATAAATGAGTGATGGTGATTAAAAACTTGATAAGTCTATTGTAATAAGTAATATTGACAAACCCTCCCCCCTTCTTAGATGCAACGTATTAAAAATGAAATATTAGTAAATAACGTATCTAACCCAATAGGATTTTAAAAAAATGGAGCGTTGATGAGCGATGATGATAGAGCCCCGCGTTACCGTCTTGACGCATGATCGGTTTGATTGAGAATTAGAACTAAATCAATCTTAACTTGATTTATTTGACACTAAAATAAAGGCGACTGGATAGAGCGTGTTTTAATTAGCTTAAAATCAAATTAATTGTTCCCTTCAGGTAGAACTACGCGTTGCAATGAGGGTTGCCAGGTGTCCGGCTTTAAAGACGGACATGTTTGGCTTTTACGGATGTGTCCGGCCAAAAAATTTCTTGTCCAGCCTGTAAGGCTTTGTTAGGCTTTTCGTCTGACTGATGTCGAGCGCAGCAGCGCCGCGATATAGCTATTAAAAAGTTATGTCCGGGTTTTAACGTGAAATGTCAGGATAAATTAAGCGCAAAGTCCGGCTTTTGTGTTACAACCCTAGTTGCGTTATTATCTATAGATATTAAAGATATTTGGGATTGTATGTATTACTTATTTTATTACCTACTGTTTCGAAGAAATAAGTTTCGTTAAGTTTTTTGTCGAACCGGTGGTAGTTTTTATCTGACGGGTCAGAGATGTAAGGTTAGATTATAGAACCGGTGGTAGTTTTTATCTCACGGGTCAGAGGTGTAAGGCTAGATTATAGAACCGGTTGTAGTTTTTATCTGACGGGTCATAGACGTAAGGTTAATTATAGAACCGGTGGTAGTTTTTATCTGACGGGTCAGAGATGTAAGGTTAATTATAGAACCGGTGGTAGTTTTTATCTGACGGGTCAGAGATGTAAGGTTAGATTATTGAACCGGTGGTAGTTTTTATCTGACGTTAATAAGTGAATGGTGCCTTAACTGAAGAATAAATATGTATTTTATCTACACCCATATTATAACATCCGTATAATATGTTCAGAAACGATAAGCTAACGGCCTATATTATGGAACCTGTATCTGTAGTGCATCGTAACATTTACTTTATAATAAATATTGGTGGCCGATACTTTAATTAACTACATTCAAATTTCGAACGTCTTCTGGTGATGCTCGTAATTTGAATGTAATTTAAGTATAGGTAGGTACTTATAACGTTATAACTATATAGTTGGTCATGATTTGAAATCTAGTTGGCCATGGAGGTGCAACACCTTATTGAGGAATTACAATATGTGTGTAGATAAAGTGATGTATGTAACTGTACGAGTACATAATTATCGTATTGTAATGCCCTCCATTATGTAGCAGTCACATAAACTAGTATTAGTATGAATGACATTTGTCGATGCTTGCAGGCGCGGTCCAGCGGCGGCGGCGCCCCAGGCGCGGGGCGGGCCGCGCGGCATGGGGCGCGCGGCATGGCGGTGACGTGCCCCGACCTCATGTACGGCGCCTACTACCCCTACCTGTACGGCCGCGGCGCCGCGCGCACCTTCCACCACGCGCCGCACTTCCAGTATGACCGGGTCAGTACACACACATACATTACAGACACACGCATGGCGGTGACGTGCCCCGACCTCATGTACGGCGCCTACTACCCCTACCTGTACGGCCGCGGCGCCGCGCGCACCTTCCACCACGCGCCGCACTTCCAGTATGACCGGGTCAGTACACACACATACATTACAGACACACGCATGGCGGTGACGTGCCCCGACCTCATGTACGGCGCCTACTACCCCTACCTGTACGGCCGCGGCGCCGCGCGCACCTTCCACCACGCGCCGCACTTCCAGTATGACCGGGTCAGTACACACACATACATTACAGACACACGCATGGCGGTGACGTGCCCCGACCTCATGTACGGCGCCTACTACCCCTACCTGTACGGCCGCGGCGCCGCGCGCACCTTCCACCACGCGCCGCACTTCCAGTATGACCGGGTCAGTACACACACATACATTACAGACACACGCATGGCGGTGACGTGCCCCGACCTCATGTACGGCGCCTACTACCCCTACCTGTACGGCCGCGGCGCCGCGCGCACCTTCCACCACGCGCCGCACTTCCAGTATGACCGGGTCAGTACACACACATACATTACAGACACACGCATGGCGGTGACGTGCCCCGACCTCATGTACGGCGCCTACTACCCCTACCTGTACGGCCGCGGCGCCGCGCGCACCTTCCACCACGCGCCGCACTTCCAGTATGACCGGGTCAGTACACACACATACATTACAGACACACGCATGGCGGTGACGTGCCCCGACCTCATGTACGGCGCCTACTACCCCTACCTGTACGGCCGCGGCGCCGCGCGCACCTTCCACCACGCGCCGCACTTCCAGTATGACCGGGTCAGTACACACACATACATTACAGACACACGCATGGCGGTGACGTGCCCCGACCTCATGTACGGCGCCTACTACCCCTACCTGTACGGCCGCGGCGCCGCGCGCACCTTCCACCACGCGCCGCACTTCCAGTATGACCGGGTCAGTACACACACATACATTACAGACACACGCATGGCGGTGACGTGCCCCGACCTCATGTACGGCGCCTACTACCCCTACCTGTACGGCCGCGGCGCCGCGCGCACCTTCCACCACGCGCCGCACTTCCAGTATGACCGGGTCAGTACACACACATACATTACAGACACACGCATGGCGGTGACGTGCCCCGACCTCATGTACGGCGCCTACTACCCCTACCTGTACGGCCGCGGCGCCGCGCGCACCTTCCACCACGCGCCGCACTTCCAGTATGACCGGGTCAGTACACACACATACATTACAGACACACGCATGGCGGTGACGTGCCCCGACCTCATGTACGGCGCCTACTACCCCTACCTGTACGGCCGCGGCGCCGCGCGCACCTTCCACCACGCGCCGCACTTCCAGTATGACCGGGTCAGTACACACACATACATTACAGACACACGCATGGCGGTGACGTGCCCCGACCTCATGTACGGCGCCTACTACCCCTACCTGTACGGCCGCGGCGCCGCGCGCACCTTCCACCACGCGCCGCACTTCCAGTATGACCGGGTCAGTACACACACATACATTACAGACACACGCATGGCGGTGACGTGCCCCGACCTCATGTACGGCGCCTACTACCCCTACCTGTACGGCCGCGGCGCCGCGCTCACCTTCCACCACGCGCCGCACTTCCAGTATGACCGGGTCAGTACACACACATACATTACAGACACACGCATGGCGGTGACGTGCCCCGACCTCATGTACGGCGCCTACTACCCCTACCTGTACGGCCCCGGCGCCGCGCGCACCTTCCACCACGCGCCGCACTTCCAGTATGACCAGGTCAGTACACACATTACACATTGTAGGTTGCCAAAGACCTCAAAGAGGACCCAGTGTGAAATGCTGGAAAATCTACGATCACTGATTATGATGACAGCAGCTGAGATCTAAGCTGCTTCGAAAAACTTGGTTTCCGGTTAGATCTCACTTGTTTTATTAGTCAAATCGTTTGCATTTTATCACGTTTTAGTTTTTATGCAAAGTACGAACGGGAATCCTGAAGAATCTAAAGGTCCAGAGGTAGTTGTAGTTCTACAAAACCGTAGGAATGCTTAAATTGTTTAATTAAAATATGTGGTAAGTACTCGTATTGTTTGTGTCGGGGAGTGGGGAGTGGGGAGTGGGCAGCCGCTGGCCGGAGTAGCCGGGGAGCTCGCTGGCCGCGCGCGGGCGACGGCCCGAGGCGAGTTTTTTGTGTGCGGAATGCGGTGCCCGTGCCCGACTGACTGACGGTCGGTGACGCATGCGCGGTGCGCTATCCGCGCCTGCGCCGACCTGCGACGCGCCCGCTCCTCACCGTGCTGTACTGAAATGTTCATCCATTCCATACTAATATTATAAATGGGAAAGCGAAGCCGCGGGCAAAAGCTAGTAACTCCATACAGTGACATTAAGTATACAGCTTCAGCTTTTTCGCTTTGTGAGAAAATATATGGTTTCTGTAAAGAAAGACCAATACCTAAGAAAGATCAAGTCTTAGTACCCAGGTAGTTACCTGTTTGTAGATTTGTAGTTAACACCTTCGCAGCCAGGAGCCCGCTCGGTGGGTTCATTTTGTGTTGGATTTAGGGAGCTTGGCGCTCAAACTGTTAAAAGGTACCGGCAAGATTAAGTGAGTTACTACCTATTCGGCCCTATTTACCACTTGAAAGAAAGAAAGAAAGACGTTCTGAGTTGTGATTTGTGAACTCTCACCTTAGATTTGGAAAGTATGATGAATAATATGATGATTACCTAGTTACTCACGTAATGGATGAAAAAATGGCACTTTTGAACATTTTTACGTCATTGAAATAAAATCGATGTGGTTGTGTAGTTACAGTATGTTTAACATGTTAACGAGGTTGTAAGATGTGTAGTGATAGTGATAGCAGAGGCGATCGGCGTAGATAAATAGCGCGATGCGTGCGCGCGGCGCGCGAGGAATGCGGCGCCCGCGCACCGGCGCGCGATCACGACACCTTCACTTCACATCGACTTCTATTAACTAGTTGAATTTCATTGAGTATTATTCCTACATAACTTTAAAGTTCGGAAAACCCACGCGGCTAGATGCTGATACAATTCCTCGCCAGTCTGCCTGCGACCACTAGCGTTACGACACGCTAGAAACGTCAGGAAAATAATTAAAGAAAGTGTGCGCGATATGTCAACATAATAAAAAATATTTAATAACACTAACGAATCATTAAAAAAAATTAAAATTTAATCTGTTTATTTCATTAACAGTTAGATACATTCATACAAAAACTTAACAACTAATCTTAAATTATAAAGATTTTTTGAGTTAACGAGTCATCTATTTTAATTTATTAATTATACAATAATGTTATAGTAGATTGTTTGACAAGGGTCTAAAGTAGGCCATATTACCACGAGGTGGTTATTTTCCCGAACGAAGTGAGGGAAAATTGTTCGAGTGGTAATATGGCTTTTAGACCAGAGTAATGCATACTATTTTTCACTTCGATTGCGAGAAAATAAGATATAAATACTTATTATTTACGCACAATAACTAAACTAAGGTTAAATTATGGTTTAACTTGACGGTCGTTTAATTTTTTTAACTTCTTTGACATAGATACAAAATATAAACACCGCGAATAAATGCCACAGACGACGGTATAATTAGCTCTTTACAGTAGCTATTAGACATTGCAATTTGTAGGGTGCAACCTGTCGGGTTGGTAGGTGTAATGGTACTTAGGGAGTAGGAGTCCCGATCTAGGGCGATCGGCAGTGCCCCGACACCCGCAGCTGTTTATGGAGGTCGTTAGAGTTATTTTACCTTTTTTATTTATAATGTTAGCCATTTTCTACACATTCCGTCTGGTTTTTAGGGTTCCGGACCTCGAAAGGAAAAACCGGAACCCTTATAGGATCACTTTGTTGTCCGTCTGTCTGTCTGTCTGTCTGTCTGTCTGTCAAGACCATTTTTCTCAGGAACGCGTGGAGGTATCAAGCTGAAATTTATATCAAATACTCAAGTCTATTGTCCCTTGGAGCTGTGAAAAAATCAAACTTAAAAACCAACGCAATCAAAAGATACAGTCGTTTATGCTGCAAATTTTAGAGTTTTTCGGCACTCGCAAAACCTACGGGGTACTTCCCGTGAACTCAGAAACTTGAAATTTGGCACGAAGCAACGTCATATAGCATAAACAATGGAAAAATTACAAAAAGCAGACATTTTTAGTAAAATCATACAAATAAATATTTTTTTAAATTTTAAACTTACTACCTTTTTCCTCGTAAACGCGTGGAGGTATTAAATTGAAATTCATGTCAAATACTTAGGGCAATAGGATCTATCAGATGTAACAAAACCAAACTTTTATGTCAACGCAATCAAAAGAAATAGCAATTTAAGTCGCATATTTTGAAACTGAGTACTCGCAAGAAACTCAAAACCTAAAGGGAACTTTCCGTAAACTCAGAAACTTGAAACTTGGCACGAAGAAAGTTCATATAGCACAGACAAAGAAAAAATTACCAAAAGTAGACATTTTGAGTAAAGTCATACAAAAAATATTTTTTTTAATATTATACTTACTACCTTTTTCCTCGTAAACGCGTGGAGGTATTAAATTGAAATTCATGTCAAATACTCAGGGCTATAGGTCCTTTCAGATGTAGCAAAACCAAACTTTTATGTCAACGCAATCAAAAGAAATAGCAATTTAAGTCGCATATTTTGAAACTGAGTACTCGCAAGAAACTCAAAACCTAAAGGGTACTTCCCGAAAACTCAGAAACTTGAAACTTGGCACGAAGAAACTTCATATAGCACAGACAAAGGAAAAATTACGAAAAGTAGACATTTTGAGTAAAATCATACAAAAAATATTTTTTTAAATTTTTAACTTACTACCTTTTTCCTCGTAAACGCGTAGAGGTTTTTGCTTGTTATAGGTGTTTACGGAACCCTCGGTGCGCGAGTTGGACTCACACTTGGCCGGTTTTTTATTTAAAATAAAAGTTAAATTGTGTAGATTCGCTGGTAATTAATATATTTATATAGTTTTGTATTTAAATAATAGAAGGGTTGGGCAGATGAATTTAGATTCAGGCAGCTCGAGCGGTCATTTAAATATCTATAATAAAAAAACAGTTTCAGATTTTATTTAATGTGTACTGTTATGAGTAGTATCACCGTGCTTCACCATTCACCAAATACATTTTTTAGATGTTTTGAAGGCATCTCTGTAAACGTTGAGCTAGGGTCGGTAGGGACGATTTGTTGGTGAGGTAGGGTCGGTAGGGGCGATTTTTTTTTTTTTTTATACCACGACGGTGGCAAACAAGCATACGGCCCGCCTGATGGTAAGCAGCTACCGTAACCTATGGACGCCTGTAACTCCAAAGGAGTCACATGCGCGTTGCCGACTCTTTACAAAAAGGAGGATTCACTGTGTTGACGACTAAAGGAACAAGAAGGTCCCTCATCGTCAACACACTGGGTCCTCTTTGAGCTCTTTGGCAACCTTACTCACCAGCAGGAACACAACACTATGAGTAGGGTCTAGTGCTATTTGGCTGTGGTTTTCTGTAAGGTGGAGGTACTTCCCCAGTCGGGCTCTGCTCCAGATTTGAGCGATGACATTCGCTGAACGTGCCCTACAACACTTAGCGAGATGCCATTCGCAGTGCCCATACCTCTCTTTTTGGCGTAGTTTAAGGACATACCCAGGTCCGGACGTAGTTTAAGGACATACCCCGGGTCCAAAATTTTGATTTGTAGGGAAAGTGTAATAAAGTGCGTTGGGGCCGACAGGAGTTGGACACAACCGATTGGGCCCTATAAATTGCCATGTCTAATAGCCGTTTAAACAGTTTAAACACGCTTTAAAGCGCTTCCAAAAAATTACAATCTTTTTTAATGATTGTGAAGTAGGAACTAAAAAACACCTCACGTTTTGAGAAATAAATTGCGTTTCCGGTCGATTTTAACATTGCTGAATTCTGATTGGTTGATTTTAAATACAATGTTTTTTAAGGGCTTTAATTATTTACACACTATACGCACCAAAAAAGTATCTAGCGTTCCGATTAACTTGGATATGTGTGTTGTGATTGGTGGATTTAATATGGTGAAGTGTTCTGATTGGTCAATTTAAAATGTTTTGTAAATCATAAATATGTGTACATTGTAGCCCTAGAGGCTAAATGTACTACTTTAGTCCGCCTTGGTAAGCATAATATGACACACTTTTTGAGCATGAGAAGTGAAAAATAATTTGTTACAATAAACAATTTTTTATTTACTTACGTCGGTAGCTCTTATTTTAAACATGTGTTTCTTATCATGTTTCTGGCTTGACCGCATGTTCGGCCTTCTAACGAGTTTAATAATTCACTTGGAAATCTATTCAATATACGCGGTACCATGCATTTCCATATTCTTTTACCGTATTCATTGTTCGTGTTTTCGATCTCAAACGTTGGAAGGTTATCTAAATTACGTAACCGTAAAGGTCGCGTTTTTTTCGTTATAGTAGTTTCTGCAACTGTTACGTAATAAGGGTCCTTAAAATACGAGTGTGGTTTTATGAAATGAGCCGCAGAAGAGAAGGCCTCAATTACTTAATGTATGCTTCGGCCTTATCTTGTCATTTTGACAATTGTGGCCCGGGAGACGTTTATGAACATGATCTTTATGCGTGTCAAGTTCAACAACGTCGTCATTCGCACAATTCCCTTTGCCTGAACAAGGGATGAAAGCTATAAAAAAGGATACTAAATATCACTTTAAAAAATCCTGATGATTTTTCCCACACTATAGTCGTACTATTTAGGAGTACGACACAGTAAAAAGTAGGGCTTTCTCTTTAGTTACATCGTGTAACAATATCCATACTAATATTATAAATGGGAAAGTGTATGTGTGTGTTTGTTTGTTTGTCCGTCTTTCACGGCAAAACGGGGCGACGAATAGACGTTTTTTAAGTGGAGATAGTTGGATGGAGAGTTACATAGGCTACTTTTTGTCTCTTTCTCACCCCCCACTTCCCTAAAATGGGGGGTGGAAGTTTGTATGGTTTGTTACCCCGAATTTAACGCGAGCGATACGAGATACTTTCCTTCTTTAGTTGGTCTGCTACGAGTTTCAACAAGCTGACATTCCGCTACGTTAATTGGTCAAACAAATATGATTGAATAAGTTGTTGTTTGGTTACAGTTTAATGTGCAGACGGGCAACGGCAGCGAGGGCTACGGGCACGGCGCGGCAGCCGGCGTCAGCAGCGGCTCGGCGTCGTCCGGCGCGCAGTCGCCCGGCTCGCCGCCGCACGCGCCGCACCCGCGCCTGCGCGCCAAGGAGGAGGAGCTGTCCGCGCACGGCCGCGCCAGCGCTGACGGTGCGTACAACCCGGGTCAAACCCGACCCGAGTGGCCGCTCGAGCAGAAGGCGCAGCATAGTCTAGCGCTGCGTCAGTGAACGCTGCTCAAATCCCTCGTCAGCTCGAGGCAGTGCTGGTTGCGGCGCCGAAAGCGCCACGGAGGCCGCATACTTAGATACTAATAGCAGCTGCAGACCTTTTACCACTCAACGTAGGTAATACGTCTCCTTGTTATGCTTTGTGTGTCCGATGCCGGGTTTCTGCGTTTACTGCCAAGAGTCCTCCGAAACTCTTCAATCCAGCGTTTGAGGAAGCACACCGGGGACTCTCCGCACCTATAGATAGGAACTGGACTGAAGACTTAATTTCTTCTCAGTCTAATACCAGTTGTGTTTCTAGGTGGCGGATCGTCGGAGTCGGAGGGGGAGTGCGCGGCGCACGGGCGTGCGCGGGCGCAGTATGTCAGCGCCAACTGCGTGGTGTTCACACACTACTCCGGTGACGTGGCGACTGTCGTCGACGAGCACTTCGCCAGGGCGCTCGCCTCAGACAAGCCTAAAGGTGAGCCCCACATCTGCAGGGCTTCAGCTTGTGAGCTTCGCATCGTGACTGTCGCTAGACGACAAAGCTTTAAAGTAACTTCCACAGTGACGCGAACTTTACTAGATAAGGAGTATCCTTATTATGAGGAGTACTAAGTATCCTTCACGAGACGTTAGCGTTCACATTCCCATGCAGAAGCAAAAGGCGCCAATAGGTCGCAGCAGCAAGGGCTAGGGCGAACTCACTCGCGGCACAAACAATTGCAATGCGGCGATCATAATAAAATAGACAAAACCGGCCAAGAGCGTGTCAGGCCACGCTCAGTGTAGGGTTCCGTAGTTTTCCGTCCGTCACAGTAAGTGTCCCCACTTAAGAGTTAAAATAACACCGCCATGTAGGATATGATATGAGCGTTCCACGTACAGCGACATCTATCGGCAAATTAAGTAAACTATTGCGCGCGAGCTTAAAGTATGGAAGATGATTTTTATGGGATAATTCTTTATTGCGTGAACCGATTTTCACCGTTTTTACTTTATTTGAAAGCACGTCATTTCATTGTAATTTTGTAGAAATTACAGGTACAATAAACACCTGCTTATGCGGTTAAATTACAAACTTAATTCAAAAATTATTGTGTAATATTTTTTCAAAAACTATTCAACCTATCAAGTTCAAAATAATTTTCCTAGAAAGTTTTTATAAAGTTCTACTTTTGAGATTTTTTTCATATTTTTAAAACATATGGTTCAAAAGTTAGAGGGGGGGACACACATTTTTTTTACTTCTGGAGCGATTATTTCCGAAAATATTTACATTATCAAAAAATGATTTTCGTAAACCCCTATTCATTTTTAAATACCTATCCAACAATATATCACACGTTAGGGTTGAAATGAAAAAAAAAATCACTCCCCACTTTACGTATAGAGGAAGTACCCTAATAAAACATTTTTTTCCACTTTTTATTTTACCACTTTGTCGGCGTAATTGACATACATATTAGTACCAAATTTCAGCTTTCTAGTGCTAACGGTCACTGAGATTATCCGCGGACGGACGGTCGAACGGGCAGACATGGTGAAACTATAAGGGTTCCTAGTTGACTACGGAACCCTAAAAACATAATAAAAACGACGAACAAAAAAGTTATACTTGGAAAGTTAGTTTTATATAAATAGATAAGTAAGTGGAATATTGTAAAACAATAGTTCTACTCAAAGCGTAGAAAGTTTAGTAGTTAATAGTTATCGCCTCGGTTTTGTGGTAAAAAGCAGTCCGCCGGCGATCGCCCCCCTCCTCGGGTCGGGTCAGGGAGGGGGGAGGTTAAATCAGCTCCCGAACCTTAATTAAACCCCGTTCATTAGCAACTACCCCGCGCTTCATTGCTCTCCGCGACGGCGGTTTATTGCGGCCGAGAGCGGAGGCGGAGTCGAGGCTCTTATCTGAAGCAGATGTGATGAAAGCAAGATGTTTTTTGACACAACTAGTCACAGATGGATATTTACTTAATTAACTTCTTATATAATCCTCCTGGCATCTCTCTTGATATTCTACATGCAACTTGTATTGGGAACTTGTTAACTAATTCCTCTAGTTAACTAATAATTCCATGTAAAATGCAACCAGGTTCAACCTGATTCAATATCAACAGCCTTTACTCTATCGACGCATTGTCGCGGTTCTAACAATTTCCCGTCAGTTAGGCTAATAGGCTCTACAAACGTTTAATTTCCACCTTTATCATGAGACGAATTCAGCATGATATTAGTTCGGGAACGGATGAGGGCGACACACCGGTCGGCAGCGGTGGCAGTGGCACACAATGCTCGGACAGCGATTAGATCGCCAAATCACGGCTAAAGATGGCCGCCGCGCAAAAACAAACATCCGCGCTTTGACTCGCCGCCGTTTTTCGCGATCCTTTGTTTAGCAGACCGGCGTGTTATTAAACTAAAGTCGAGTTTAATTCCTGCCTTTGTCTCGAGTCCGCTTCCCGCGGACCGCGGCCCGCGCCGCCGCAGACGGCCGGGCTCCGGCTCCGGCTGCGTTTTAATTTGTAATGAGGAATGCGTCGTAATGGCCAAATTGAGAGTACGGCCCGACTCGATTTAGAGATCGGTATTTTCATTTAAATAATTGTGAGCTTCGTCGAATAAGCACGCGCGGGAGCTGTGCGAGGCCGAGGGGACGCAGCGCTTGTATTCTATTTGTTCTGTTGTTTTTCTGCCTTCTCCGGACTGCTGTTTCGATTCGAGCAACAATACGGTAATAACTTTGCAAAGGAGCAATTGTCAGCGTAATAACGTTGAAAAAACCCATAAATATCTGATTGATTCTTGCTTCGTTGCAAAAAGAAATCAGAGTTTTATTATCAATAGTGCTGACGATTTAACAATCGCTTAGGATTAAACAATGAGACGGACTGGTCGAATATGTTTACGATGTAATTATTAAACAGGAAAGGAAACTTAAAAGGCTGCCTGTTTGACACTTGTGAATTTTGATCGTGTGATTATTGCAGCTAAATATCTCGCAGGTAACATTAAACCTACATTAGCAACCCGGTTCGCCACTGACGCTCGCCGTCCGGCTGCATACTTAAATTAGCAATAATTCAGGACGAATAGGTCCAGTCGCCGTCTGTCCCACGCCTCTTCCGAGAAGCTCGTTTACGAGTAGTCGGGAATCAGTGATGGGAAGGTGTAGGTAACCAATCGATCGTATCTTTTTAGGTAAAGTCGACGTTAAACAATTAGGACCTTATTCCGTTGTCATAAGGCGATAAATGTAAAATGTTCGATGTCGGACGTAAATCGTCGATTCCTCTAGCTGGTGATCGTATCTGGAACTGGGAGTGTGGAACAAAAAGGTCGGAATGGACGATGACAACGGCAGCTGATTGCGTTTTCATTAACGGTACCAATATTAGCATTACCGGAATCGTGATCGTGACTCGCAGTCGCAAACCGACCGACTTCATCAGATCATTCGATTTAATCAAACTTGTGCTCGTTCTACTCTACCAGTACCAACGCAAAGCTTATGATACAAGTAAAAGTAGAGCAAAAATTAAAAATACCGAGTAGGATTTATATAGGTAGGTGGTACGGTCAACTTCAAACATATCTATACCATTTTGAAGCTTATGGCTTACAACGGAGTAAGGTGCAAATAGTACCAATACATATTTTTGGCGTCTACTACGGTTTACTCGGCGCACAGAAGAGATAATAGTATTTCATCTAGGCGTAACTATCTCAAGGTAGATTTATTGTAAAATATGAAAATGGTCTTCTTAACGAAAGAAACAGCAGTTAAGTCAGGGTACTGGGGGTTAGGTTAGGTTAGAACTGCGATCCTCGCGAAGATGAACGAACAGCGAGTACTGCGACATGTGACCTCCAACAAAATGGGCTGCTTCCAATAGGTAGGTGAATAAGGTTAGGAAAGGTTAGAACTGCAACTCTGGCTTGGTAGTAATGGTAAGGTTAGATTAAAACCGACAAGTTTCTATTTGTTAAATGATCGTTAGTGAAATGATGTACAATACCCATAGACATAAAATAACGAGACGTAATACCGTGAAGACAAAACTATGATTCCATGATAAGCCGATTCCCTCGTGTTTACGCGCGACACGCACACATATAGGTACAACTCGTGGACGAGCGGTGATTGCTGTTTCAAACGCCCAAAATGAGATTTATCTTCGTGGGATTGTCTCCTTATTTTATGTCTATGATAATACCTACAATATAGTTAATTGTTTGTCTGACAGAGAGCGTCCCGATGGTATCGCGAAACCTTCCGGCGTCCTTCTTCAACGCGGCGGCGGGCGCGGCCTGCGGCGTCGACTTGTACGAGTACGACCCCTGGCACCAGCACTACTCCGGGTATGTCACTCTCATACTTAGGCACTCTCATACACACGACTTCACCCGAGACACACCAGTCCCGACCGCGACATTACGCTGTGGGCCGAAAATCAGCTCTCATTGACATAGAAACAGTAGTTACTATTTTAAGGTTTTTTTTTGTTGAAATAGGTTTGTTTTGCCTAACATTGTTATGCTATTTTTATAAGCTTTTATTTAGTTTCACCTGTCCCTCTTATCTGTAATCAAATCTTGCAAGTTAAATTTGTTTTGTTAAATTACAAGTTAAATTACAGCTTGGCTTGAAAAATATCGAATTACGTTTATTTTGAAAACAATGTATGGAGCAGGAACACTAAATCAAGATATAATTAAGCGTAATATCCTCGCAGATGGTTATGCACCGAATTATTTGTAATTTTTTGGCATTCTTCATATTTGCGTCTCTGGTGCGTTGTTTTTAAATCGTTTATTGTTTCTATGGAAAAGGCGAAGAAACTAGTTAAAAATTTGAACTTTTTTTATTGAAATGGGTCCAGCCCAGCATTATTATGCTCACCCATGAAGTTCAAATGATTTGGCTTTAAATTTTTCGGGTGATGATTTAAAAAAAAAATGTTATGTACTCATAAGTAGTAGGAACAAAAACTCAAGATATCTTAAGAATGGCTTTATTGAGCGTAATATTCTTGCAGATGGGTATTGGGTATACACCGAATTATTTGTGATTTTTTGGCATACTTCATGTTTCCGTCACGGGACACACGGGTGAGGTTTTTTTTAAATCGTTTATTGTTTCAATAGAAAAGGCGAAGAAAGTAAAGTTTAAATTTGAAGTTTTTTTTATTGGAAGGATTAGGGTTCCATCTAAAAACCAAGCCGTTGTCCATTGTGACCGTTTCAATATAAGATGTCCTATATTTTTATAATCTGATGGCCAGATTATAAAAATATATCACGGCAAAAAATATTTAGATGATATAATGTGATATCGTTTGATAGATTTTATTGCGTTTTCATTTTATTGTCCTGTGCGATTGCCAAGTCATTCTATTTATTATAAAAATAAATAGACATCTAATATTGAGATGGTCATGAAGTGTTGTTAATTAACTCCAGTGGGGATTGGGACAAAACTAAGGAACTTTGACTTGCGATAATAAAATTGAATGATTTTGGGAATATATAATATATCTTTCTTGTGTTATGGCCTTTTCTTTACTGACATTTCAGACTTCTAGCTTTCTCCACAACCAAGTTAGAGGGGGTCGACAATGGCCTGAATGGCTTCGTGAAAAGGCAGTGTTGCCAGATCTCCTGTTTTTACAGGAGATCTTCTGGTTTTAGGGTGTGTCTACTGTTCTACTGTTTTTCTCTCAAATTCTACTGGATTTAAGAATTTCACTCGTATAATCAAGAAAAAAAAACCATAATGTACGCATAACTTGTCAAAGTTATCGAAGTGAGTGTAAGACGCCCTTAAATTCAATCGTAGTGTATAACATCTAATGTCACAATTTCTGATGTTACGAAATGAAAATGAACGATCAGAACGATGAATCTGTGGACCCTGTGGTCTGTGGTTATGGCAAGTGTGTCTATCTCCACGCTGTGACAGCTACTGCCTTGGAACGTATCGGATACGTTTTCGGGGTTGTCAAAATCCCTTCCGTTTATTCGCGGTATGACCATTGACCACAGACAAGATAAAGTATTTAAGTAGTTTATAGTAGTAGTTTTGTACTAAAGTAATAATTAGATTGGGCAAATAAGGTAATAAATCGGACATTTATCTAATATTGTAATAAAATTACTGATAGATTACGTAGATTAAGGCAGATTGGGGCAGGTCCAGCAATTATACTAATTACGTACTTGTCAACCCTACAACGTCGAAAGGTAAAATTGTATGGAGACGTCATGTGTCACCGTTCATCTGTCAAAGTTCTGTCAAACGTTGATTTCGTACGGAAGACGACCTTCTGTATGAAATACTATTATATTATTCTGTGGTTATGGTTAGATAAGTAAGAAACCTTTCCCTGTAGATAAGAAAATTGACAACTATGTAAATAAGATGATACAATTCAAGTGAGGATGAAAATAATCAGCATAATAGCATATTAATTTATTGCATTTTGGTAAGTTTTATGAAAGAAATTTTGTCTACTGTTTTTATTTTTAATCTCCTGTTTTTTAGGGCTCGTATCTACTGATTTTTTCAGATTGGACCTGGCAACACTGTGAAAAGGATGTCGGATTGTTTGTTTTGCTTGACTTGGCGATAGTAATAGCGTCTGACAAGGAACATTCAATGCTTCCCGTGTCCGAGTCGTAGTCGGGTCAAGGATCAAGTTCACACTATTGTGTGCCGCCTGCCTGTATGTAGGTTTGCGGCGCCGCTTAAGGCAATAGAGCGGCGATGACCTTTTATAGTCGTCTGAATATTAGCCGTGGCGACAATTGCTATTGACCTATTCTCAGCCGAGTGCGTTTGTTTTACGATCCTGATAGCTATTACAATTACGGTTTTTTTAATATTACGAATTTATGACATAAACGTTGGCTTTTGGCACAATATGTGGATTCATATTCGTAGGAAAAGATAAAGACAAAATATTTTTAAGTAAATCGTGTAAATACTTATTTATCTACGGTATCTGTTACCTATCAGTGGTATCACATATCAGGATACACCTCTCAAAATGTGTAAATAGAATTCATGTGATGCAGAATTGCAGATGCATTGTGAGGTTTAACATTTTTATAATCAGTTTTAGGCTTAAGATTTGGGCAACCTTGAGTCACCTTGAACAAAGTTTGAATCAACTTTTACAGAACGCTTAGGTAATGATTGTTGGTGTTGTGTGTGCAGCTACGGTCACGCGGCGCACCGGCACGCCGCGGAGTATCACGCGGCGGCGGCGGCGCAGGCGGCGCAGGCGCACAACATGGCGGCGGCCGGGTACCCGCCGCTGCTGCTGGGCCGCTCGCCGCTGCACGCGCAGTACAAGCCGGTGGAGTGGCAGCACGGGCTCGACGCGCCGCACCACGCGCCGCACGCCGCGCACGCCGCCTGCTCGCCCTACTCCTACCCCGCGGTGCCTGGTGAGTACACACCACCCTATCCTATACATACTCTGGTGGTCTACCTGAACTATAATATAACCTCTGCACAGAAACTGTAGGAAACTAAATAAGCTTCGGCTGCACACACTCGACGCTCCCGCTCTTGGTATGCTGCCGTTTTCTCAGTTCATGCAACTTTTTAAGCCGAGTATGAACCTGGTTCTCATAAAAAAATTATACCACGACGGTGATTATCAAGCCTGATGGTAAGCAGCTACCGTAGCCTATGGACGCCTGCAACTCCAGAGGTGTAATTTCCTGCTGAATTTGTTGTTAGTCTACCTGCTTGAACCCTATAGGCACCTGCAGTGAGCTACAAATTGCATTAAATAATGCTAAATAACTTCGTTCTTAAAGACAGATACAAAGAACCATCGTTAGTAATTTCAGCTTTCAATCACAATTAATCTAGTTTCGATAGGTACCTGTTCTGTTCTGCTAAATGGGAAAATTACCACAAAATTAAAAAATTAACTGTGTAGAGAAGAGACTGTCCTCTGGAAAACCGCAGAATGGGAAATATGGTCATCTTAGATTTTAGTACTGTATGTGACATTTTATTGCCCAGCATTACGACGAGACCGTAGCGGCGTTCCATTTCGCAGCGCCACATTACATCATTTAAATTTGCGACCCATAGAGTACCTACAATAGTGTTAGCTTCTCATCACTCACATTTTTCTACGTATTACAATGGAATAAACTGTAAAACTGAAATATCTATATTTGAGACATGGTAGACAACGCGCGTGTGTTGGTAACTTGGTAGGAAGGTACAGCTATAAACTGGTAGCAGCAATTCCCGCGGTCTCGCACATAGAACGATAGGTACCTCTACCTATGGTACCTAATAGGTGCCAATATTGTAAATTCTGGCACAAATGTCCGCTGACAATGGCACAGTTAGGACAAGAGTAATCCTTACTTTATACCATCCCACGGATGTCCCGCACTCCAACGCCAGACAACGCTCGCCTGTTTTAATTATCAAAGAGATTCCGCGCGCGGCAGCTTTATTGTGATGATTGTAGGATGGAGAGTGAAGGGGGAGGAAGCAAAAACCTCGCGTGCTGCGCCATTTTTAGACCCCGAGCAATTGCGGGGCAAAAACCGGCGGTGAGTTGAAAGGGCGGCGGTCTAATGACGCCGATTAAAATTAATTTGCGCCCCCGCCCCGCGCCCCGCCTGCCAAATTAAATACCTCCCACGCCCCTCCCGGGGTGTAATCGCGCCAGTCGCTTGATTGATAACGTCTTCCGCCCGAGCTACGCGCCCGCGCTCCCTCGCCCTCCGGAACATTTGTCTTGACTATAACTTATGCTTTTTAATCGATATCTCGACCACTTCATTCGTCAGGTCAGGTTCCTCTTGCAATTATAGTCGCAGCGTCCCCGCGTCGCGTCAGTTGTGACTTCAAAGGGGACCTTTCCTCTCCCATCACGTGTTTTTGGAAACGTAAAGCGTATCGAGACGGGATAGAGTCGTGTTTAACGCATTGCGAATGTATTAGCAACCCGGTTAATGGAATGTTTCTCGCGCTGGACACGGAAAGGGTTGCGGGGTGCGGGAGACGGAGGGCATCAAAGGGCGGCCGCATTCCGGCGCGGGGTGTGGGGAGGTGCTTTATTGACAAATACCGCGCGGCCCTATTGTGCGACGCCACATACCGACCCGCGGGGACGGAGACATGAGTCGGCGAGATCTCGACGTAACCTATAAACATGCGTCTATAGATAGATACTTTTGAAACATGTTGTGAGGTACCTACCTATTTCACAACATGTTTCAAAAGAAGATATCAGCATCCCGTAAGTGGGTAGGTAAAGCCTGGCCAGAAATATATGATCATTGTCAAGAGGGCGCTATTAAATTATTCTCATTTATATGGCAACAGTTCAGTATAGTAAAAAAATATATTATTTTCTATGGTATACTGTCATCTTGATTTGTTTACCTGTCAGCTCTGATGTTAATGTGGAAAAGTTACGTAGCAAAATAGCTTTATTTCCCGAGTAGTTTATTATACAGGGTGTTTGGTAACCGGATGCAAAGCCGAAAGTAGGAGATAGTCTAGGTCATGTAGAACATTTTTAGCCATACTTGTCTTAGACAAATGTTATTAGTTTTTTTTTAATTTAAATTTTAAGATTTGTCGGAGAAAACTGCAAAACTTCAGACTAAATCGATAATTAGTACTTTTTTTACTGCAGGTAGATTTTTTTTTGTTTTATTTCGTATTGTGCAATGTCTATCAAACACTAGAAAAGTGATTTCAAACATCTGTGTCTAAAGAAAACAAGTTGACAGCGATTTAAAATTTTAGCCTTTGTTTGTTAAAATTGCATGTGGTAGTTTTGTCCAGTACACTTAACCCTTTTAAAACAAGTCAAATGTCAAGTCAATGCCAACTTAGTATTCAGAACCAATGTTTTATTGTAAAATCATAATGAGATTCGTCACCACAACTACCACAAGTATCACAAGTAGAGTGAAACATTTTAGCTACCCAGTTGGTTTAGGTGGCTTATTTTCAAGGATACAGTAGCTACAGTCGTGTTTGATAGCTTAAATAAAAGGGTAAAAGCCAAGCATGTTTTTAAAATGGTTTGAAAATTCGTGGCTATTTTAGTTTTTTTTTATCGTACTTTGAAATCACTTAAATCGTTTACATTTTCATGTAACTAAAATTTTAAATCGCTGTCAACTTGTTTTCTTTAGACACAGATGTTTGAAATCACTGTTCTAGTGTTTGATAGACATTGCACAATACGAAATAAAACAAAAAAAATCTACCTGCAGTAAAAAAAGTTCTAATTATCGATTTAGTCTGAAGTTTTGCAGTTTTCTCCGACAAATCTTAAAATTTAAATTAAAAAAAAACTAATAACATTTGTCTAAGACAAGTATGGCTAAAAATGTTCTACATGACCTAGACTATCTCCTACTTTCGGCTTTGCATCCGGTTACCAAACACCCTGTATACATTATTTACAATGTTTCGCTCTAAACAATGAGTGGTTTTGGGCATTTTTTGTCATTTATTATTTAATATTCAACACATTCAAGTGAACCGCGATAATGACATTGACAACCTATCATTAAAATTATTGCCAGTGTAAGAAATTAGTTCTAATGAAATTCCGCAACATGGCGAATAATCATATTATTATATTACTGGTCAAGCTTTATCTGCATAGTAGTTATACAGAGTGATTGACATCGGAGACGTAATCAGAAGTAAACAAGACGCAATAAATAAATAATATTATGGGACAATCTTACGGTACTGCTTCTGGCCATCGAGTAAACTTCTCAAATTCATCCTAGGGTCGTAAGGAATAATCATGCCGAGGGAAATCTTTTGTTCACGAAAAGCCGTATTTTTATTGCTACACCAGCCACAATTGAATTTTCGAGTATTAAACAACTAAGCAGAGAGTTCTAAGCAAGGAGAGGCCTTAGGTATCATTTCCCCTCTGTGAAAAGTATTGGCAGGAAAATCCAGTATTTCTATAAAAACTATTTCAATAATCGATGTCACGCATTTTCGTCATCGCTGTCAATGGATAACAAGCTCCGTGAAAATGCCCTTATGCTATGCGCTGTTTTTGGATGTAAAAAATGTTATATTTCGTCTAGTTTACAAAAAGATTAAATACCATTTCAAATGTAGGTAAGTACCTACAGTTTTACTTTACTTATCATTACTTTCGTAATAAAATATTTAACCTAAATCAAAAATCAAGCTTCGTTTATAGAATCGATTCAAAGACAATCGTTTTCTTTCTGACGGGCAGTAAATATTTGATGTTTGACACTTCTCCATATTTAACGCGCTTAAGGATTGCTGTCTTCTGTATTTTGTTTGAAAATACAATCAAAAAAACCGGCCAAGTGCGAGTCGGACTCGCGCACCGAGGGTTCCGTACAAACCTGTAGGTATACAGGATGATTCATGAGACGTGAGCAGGCTTAACACTACGGATTCAGTTAATAATAAGCTATTGTTCGATATCAGTATTAGTGTGATAAGAGCAAAAAAAAATTTTTAAGTAAAAATAAAAAGTTTAAAATTAGTTACGACACGCATGGTCACTCTTCAATTAGAATACTCCGTCGCGTACTGATGTTACACATATCACAGAAAAACAAGATAATATTCTGTCAAATTGATGTCTGGTTACTTTGGAAACATCGTATCTCACTTAATTTGACAATTATTTTTCATAATCAAAGTGCTGTCATGATCGTTAAAGAGGTTTTGATCTTTATGGATTTGTTTATGTAGGGTGACCATGATTACAGGGAACAAAATTTCTTCGACACAAAAAGGTAAAAAAAAATTGAAAGGCGTTATTGTTTCATTTAAACATGATGGCGGCCGAATCATTATCGTTAACTAAGTGTGTAGGGTTGTTCCTGCTCACGTCTCATGAATCACCCTGTATAGGGGTAGTAACTTTAAAATATTTTTATTATATGATGTAACTAAAAATTTACGGTTTTCGTAATTTTTCCTTTATCTGTGCTATAAGACGTTGCTTCGTACCAAATTTCAAGATACTGAGTTCACGGGAAGTACCCTGTAGGTTTTGATTCCCTTGCGAGCGAAAATTTGCGGAAATTAGCGGCATAAACGGGCTGTATCTTTTGATTGCGTTGGCTTAGAAGTCTGATTTTTTCACAGCTCCAAGGGACAGTAGACTTGAGTGTTTGATATAAATTTCAGCTTGATACCTCCACGCGTTCCTGAGAAAAATGGTCTTGACAGACAGACAGACAGACGGACAACATAGTGATCCTATAAGGGTTCCGTTTTTTCCTTTCGAGGTACGGAACCCTAAAAATGACACCTACTTGGCTTTTTTGTTTGACATTAGCAAGGACTGCATCCGAGAATGAACCATATGTTAACATTTGTAATAGACGGAGAGCTGGCCACGTCAGATATGACACAATAATGAGAGCAACGAAACCCCTCTAGTTCGTTTGCTATACTATGCTTATTTCTAGATCCGGACATCTGGCAGCTGTAAAGTGGTGGATGTCAAAGAATGGAAGTAACTTGAAGGAAACAAATCCTAGAGTTCTGGGTTTGGTGCAATATTATGGTAAATTATGTAATTAATAGATTATATCATATCCAGAAGTTTCTGTTGGGGAAAAGTAGTGTCAAATGATGAATAATGCAATTTTTAGTTAGTCGCCTACTGTTTTTGTTTCCGCAACAATAGACAATGGTTTTTAATCTAATGTTAAAATATAGGCCCTGTCCTCTATAAATGACACAACTATGGCAGTTTTTACCTATTTTGGTATGATTTTTTTCCAATTTAAAAACTTTGTTGGTCTTTCACTCTGACCTCCACTCATTAAAAGCTGCCAGAT
The DNA here is from genome assembly GCA_947086415.1 of Pammene aurita. Classification (NCBI taxonomy): domain Eukaryota; kingdom Metazoa; phylum Arthropoda; class Insecta; order Lepidoptera; family Tortricidae; genus Pammene; species Pammene aurita. The sequence continues at coordinate 402,132 of OX352297.1, forward strand.
GCCCGGATCTAGCTATAAGGATGGTAAAGCAGTCTAAAAAGACAGGTTTTATTGCTCTCATTATTGTGTCATATCTGACGTGGCCAGCTCTCAGACCATAAAGTCGACTATCTATTGCTCCATTTAGTGTTATGAAGTATAAAAAGAATATGTCAAATATGTTTGGTGTTTTCAAGTCAAAGGTACATCTTTGTCGGTTGTCAATAATGCGTTGCTGCCATAAAAAATCATTTAGAAATAAACTGTAGTAACAACCGACAATGTGCTTTCGAAACCTTTGACTTGAAAACATCACATGCGTGCTACCTCGCCCCCCTCAGATTTTGGCAGACTTTTTGTTTGGAAAGATGAGGCGAAGCTTACTCCATTTATAGTTACATAGAGCTTTATACAATGTCTTCGATCGATATTTTTTAATCAAATAAATTATAGGCAACGTTGTTCGGTAGAAGCCTTGCCATTTGTAGAGCGATAGCTGATCCCTACAAACAGCACGAGGGGCCCGACTCCGGCGACTACAGGTTGTTCAGAACCAAACAATGGTTAAACTCGTTTTCAGACTTATTCATCATTCATTAGCTGCACACATGTTCGTCCGAACATATTGACATTTTGATTGGCTGATGACGTCATTACCACCTTATTAAAAACTGTATTGAAGATTATGGAAACAAGTTTGTAAGGGTCAAAAAGAGAGGTTGCAATATTTTGAATTTTCTTTCATATGTCAATGTGACAAGTATATATTCAATGATTGGAATTTAATATAAAAAAATAACACAATTCTTCTAATATCCAAGATGTAGGGTTTATCAGATAAAAAACGACTTTCAATTGTGACCAAACACTGCAAGGGAACGGGTATGTCTATGAGAAAGACAGCTGCAGAGGAAGCAGTTAGCCTGAAAGCGGTTTAAAATACCATCAAACGGTTTGGCATGAATCTTATTTTTAAGGATTTGCCTGGTCGTGGCAGAAAACGCGGCCCTTCGCGTCCTAATTTGGACAAGAAGATATGCGAACAGTTTTCCCGGAAAAAAGATATTTCCATTCGGGATTGTGCGAAAAAATGCCATACTACTATAGGTATGGTCCAGCGTGCCAAGGAGCGGAACTTGTTGGTAACATATAAAAAGCAAAAACAACCGAAACGCAGCAAAACCCAAGAGTCTTCCGTAAAAACTAGGGCTCGGAAGTTATACGACCAAATAAGTGAAAATTACCAATGCATCATCATGGACGATGAAACGTATGTCAAACTTGACTACAAAACCTTGCCTGGGCCGCAGTTTTATACAGTAGAGAGAGGAGCAAAGGTCCCTAAAGAATATTAAGCAATTTTTTGCTAAAGATTTGGCCAAAAAGTCATGGTTTGGCAAGGTATTTGTCAATGCGGCATGAAAACGTCTCCGTTCTTCGTAAAGGGCAATTTAAATTCCGATATTTACAAGAAGGAATGCCTTCAAAAGCGAGTGCTGCCACTCATTCGCAAGCACAGTGGCCGTACATTGTTCTGGCCTGGTTTAGCTGCGTGTCACTATGCTCGCCATGTACTGGACTGGTATAGAGAGAATAATGTTGAATTTGTTGCGAAAATGCTTAATCCCCCGAATTGCCCTGAAATTAGACCAATCGAGAGATTTTGGGCTCTGATGAAGGCAAGGTTAAGAAAACAAGCCAAACCAACAGATAACATCGAGCAATTAAAAAAAGCCTGGATTCGTACCCAAAAAAATCCTTCAATACAAGTTAATCAAGAATATTAAAAGCAAAGTCAGAAAACGAGCAAAGGGAGGTAATAAATAAAAAAATTGTCACTCTTGTTATATTGTTTGAAGATTTAAGAATCGCATTATTAACCGACTTCAAGATTTGAAAAGAGGAGGTTCTCAATTCAGCGTGTATGTTTTTTTTTTTTTTATTTTTTTTTTTTTTGTTACTCTATAACTCCGTCATGTCTGAACCGATTTTAAAAATTCTTTTTTTGATTGTAAGTATATATATACAGATTGGTTCCGTTTTTGTCAAAACTCAGTTCTGATGATGGGATCCATGAGGAATCGAGGGAACTCCTCAAATCTTAAAGGCATACATATAGTGATTTTTATATTTTTATCAACAAAACCATCATTTTCATTCAAAACAGTGACATTTGATGAAGTAGAACTGCTGATGATGATCAGAACGGAACTCTTCAACGACGCATAGTTCACGTTTGGCGATTCGTCCTCTTCGCTGTGTTTGTTTAGCAAGTTTAATTGTCAGAACAAATGTTCGTCAAGCTCAAGTTCTGATGATGGGATCCATGAAGAATCGAGGGAACTCCTCAAATCTTAAGGGCTTACACATGTGATTTTTGTATTTTTATCAACAAATCAAGCATTTTCATTCAAAAGAGTGACATTTGATGAAGTGGAACTGCTGATGATAATCAGACCGGAACTCTTCAACGACGCATAGTTCACGTTTGGCGATTTGTCCTCTCCGCTGCGTTTTTTAAGCAAGTTATTTCATTGTATGGAATCTAAGTGCACCATCTACAATAATCCTTCACCGGCTAGCCCCCCCCCCCCCCCCCTTTGAAGTCGGTTTTTTTTTCTTAAAAAATATTTTAGTTATTATTTTTGTAATAAAAGTTTTTACGCACATTACACCATAATACGTGTTTCCATAATTATCGATACGGTCCTTAAAAACAAGACACAGTCCTCTAGATAACCCTCTCTTTCGGCCTCACTTTGTGACCGAAGAGTATGATAACATTGATAACTTATAATGATATCTTATAAATAATTAGTATGATAACTTATAAATAATTTAAAATTATAACTTCATGTTTACACACATGTATAGCCACACACAAGTACCGCAACTGTCTGTAAAATAAACAAGATGTGAATAAGTTCCTAGTCTAAGATCCATCACATAAGTGGATGACCTCATGAGTGTTTTTTTATTTAGTATTTTTGTAGTACCTACAGTCTTACCAAGTTAAGATTGTTTTATGTAGAGATCTAATATAATTGATAGTAGTATTGATGTACCTACTATCAATTTTATTCCAAATCCAAATAAATAAATGAGTGTTTTATTTTTTAATTAGGCAATATTACCTAATCGAGTTCTCTTTAAGTAGGTAAATATTATTTTATTGGACCAACGGAACTAAGAAATGAATCTAAAGATATCTACTTTTATTGCTAATATATATTATTGACAAGTTTTAACTTCAGAAAGGACTCTTATCTGTTCTTTGCTTGCGCAAGTAAAGTCAAAAAAGAGACGTGTAAATAATCTAAGTAGTTTATAAATCTGGTTACGATTGTTTGAAGTCGATTGACGTTGTAAATGTTTAAATATTTGGACTGAAACCTTTTGACCGTTGCTCGGCTGAAAGCGTTGCTTCCTCGCGGCGGTGCCCGTAAATCTCCCCACCCCCCCGCGTCGCCGCCGCACCCCCCGCCCGCGCCCGTGGACTCCACGGCGTCAAACGCAGCAAATTGTTTAATTTGAATATCGCGCGATTTACGACCGTCGCCGTCGCCCGCCATCTTTGATCAAGACAGCTCTGATGGAATGTTTACTGAAACAATAATTATAGCTCTCTTTTATCTGAAAAATTTAGAAAATGACTTTCAAATTATCATTTTGTTTTAGAACCATCGTGTTTTTATTATTGCGATTCTCAGGTTTTCTCAATAAATTAGCTAATTGTTTAGAAGAACATTATAATTCTGACTTGTATTTCACTTAATCTTGAAGTCACTCTAAAGTTAAATTAATCCAAAATTATTTCAACTACGTTCCCATTCATTGTGCGGTATTTGTGTGAAGTCAGTATCATTGTCCGGCATGCGGGCGACTCGCGGGCACCAGGCGCGCAGAGGCCGGCGGCGGTGGCGCGATGGCGCGCGGGTGGGGGCGGGGCCGCCGGCCAATCGGCGCGCGCTGACCGCCGCTCGGACATCGATCGCCGCCCGCCGACCCCGCCCCGCCACTAAATCTCGAGCTCCTGTCAATTATCGCCGCCGCGTGCCCGCGCGCCGCAATTAACTATCATCAAGCCGCGCGGCTTCTCCCGCCGCCGCCGCCGCCGCCGCCGGCCAGAGCTAGCTCTACATCGTTTATTATGTAGTCGATCATCTAGATTTTTTATAAATTAACTTATCTACATACTAACAACGGATTAATGTGTTAACTGCGCAATACTAAATGCAACTTGATGAAGCAGCATAATAGTAGTTTATGTAACTGTTACGTAATAGGGGTCCTTAAAACATGAGTGTGGTTTTATGAAATGAGCCGCAGGCGAGTTTCATAATAAGATCACACGAGTGTTTTAAGGCCTAATTACGTACAGTTGCATACACTGCTTTATCTACACTCATATTATTTATTATAAATGCCGTATTCGTAAACCATAGAATGGCCGCCACAGTACCGCCGTGGCCATCTCGATTGTGTCGGCGCGGCCTACTCGATTGTGCCGGCGGACGCGCGGGCGGGTGTCGCCGGCCGCGGGCGCGTGCAGGTGTACATTATGTTATCAAAACTCAGAGCACATCAATAATTGAGCATGAAACGTTATAATTGCGGTACTGCCACAGATAAGAAACTTATCATAGTGAAATCGTTTGTTGTAATGCTGGTCATTGCCTACGGTTTTTGAACGCATTTTAGAGGACTTACAATATGAGTGTAGATAAAATATAGTACAAGCTCAAAACCTGATTATAAAATAAAATATTACTGGTAATTTGGTCATTGTCGGTCATTCGTTGCGAAAAAAATGTTGGATCAACGCGCGCGGGTAGTTCATGTTCGTGCCGACGGCGGCGGCGGCGGGGCGCGAGTGCCGCGACACGGCCCGGCACGGCGCGGCACGACACCGCGGAGATGGTATCGCGTCACCCACGACATCATTTATAACAATCAGCCCCCCTCCTCGTACCCCACGGCAGGCCTCCGCTCTAATAAATCTCACCAAGCATTTGCTAGAATGATGGTTACTGATCTATCCCCGACATGACGATATAAATCATGTGGAGATACCATCTACTGTTGGATGTCAAACCCGTCGCAGAAAATTGCTGAGAGTGATTGCTTCGCACTTCATTTTCCAAAACCCAAAATCATGTACAGTCGACTAGAAAGAGATGTATCCACTTTTTCACCTTATTGCGTTGGAATAAGGTCCAAAAGTGGATACATCTCTTTGTAGTCGACTGTACCTATGTAGAGTTAGCATTTTTTTAAATAAATAATACCTAAAACACTTTATTACACACAGAGGTAGTGTAAGTAAGGTTACTAGAACGAGTAGAACTATTTATTATAGTACAAGGTCTGGGACGAATCATAGTCACCTTATCATTTTTTAATGTAGCCGCAAATACATATGTAAGTAGGTACTTACATACCTAGATACACCAATCGCCTTTTTTCATATGGGTACATAAATATGTAGATAAATCCTTTCTTTTAGTTGGGAGTTCTAAAATGTTTATAATTAAACGAGTGACGCGTTAAAAAAAAATTACATAGGCAATAAGCATCTATTAGTGTTTCTAAGTTAATTCAACTCCTATAGGTATAAATAATGTGAATGTTATAGATTATTGCATTCGGGTGGTATTACTGAATGCAATAATCTGCTGATCGTTTTTTCTGTCTCGCGTCATAACGGTCTTAATTCATAGAACTTATCTCTGGCTCTTTCAAGGTTTTTTTACCCTCTACGTGTCTTCTTTCACCGTGCTTCGACAAACCCAAGATCTCACGTGTGTAATGTTGTTCCAGGTCTGGAAGCGCAGGTGCAGGACACGTCCAAGGACCTGTACTGGTTCTGAGAGGCGGCCGGCGCCGGCCCCGCCGCGCACTAGCACGCTCGTGGCCCGACACTGAGCCCACCGTCGGTCGCCCACCTAGCAGTCCACGACCTCTGTGACAGCACCGCCTGCAACGGCTGAAGCACGGGCAGTTTTGTGATTAGCTCTCCTGAACCTGAACCACTTCGCTTCAAGACACGACAGCTGAACATTGATCGTGATTGTGTTTTTAGTGTAGTGTATTGGATGCAGCATTGCAATAGGACACTGGATGCAAGTTTACAAGTACGTGTATCTCAAATTGTGCTACATTTTCAAGTGACAAGATCTTTATTGTATTATTTTTGTCATGGAACAGCTTCTATTAGAGAATTTGGCGCAGACTTATCAAATGTTGCGTGAAACTGCGTCCGCCTTGCTCGGATTGTATCATTTGTAGATACCTATATTTTGAAAAGGGCCGAATTATGTGACAATAACTTTCCTGTAAACTCGTAGGTTAAGGTCATGTCAAGCACCGGTATCCAAGTATCCAAAAATCGTTCGACGACTTGTAGCAATCACTTGATATTTTTTTTAGATTCGGAGATTCCTCCGTTAGTTTTCCGAAAATAAATGCGGTATCTTAAGAATTTTGCGATAGCCTAACTTATTCACATTGAGTGAAAAGAAAAGATTAAGTTTTGGTCTTCGTTTTTTTTTAGTTCCCACCAAATAGGAACGAATGATTAATTGTATGTATGTTCATCCCGTAGTAAGAACGACCATCATAGGCGCAGCAACGCGAGGACGAGTATGGATGTCACACGGCGCAGGCGCAGGTGTAGGCACGCACTGCGCTCGTAAATTGCCAGATAATGATGGTTTTTGTACTGCGACCCTCACTTATAAATATTAAACATATCGGAACGCGCTACGATCATATTATACATTTCTGTCACCCGCGATGTGAAAAATACCTGTTTTTCAGACATCGCGTTCGAGTGGCGTCATTTGCCTTTAAATTAGAGGCAAGAGATTTACGAGCGCATTATAAGTATTATAACAACGCATGCAATGTTTATATCCCGTCCGTCTTAACGAATGTTTCCTCGCGTGATGATTATCTTTCTAAAGTGTTGCGCGCGCTGCAATAAATCGTTGCAAATTTACCGAACGCGCGCTCCGCGCCAGTGATGGTTTGATGATTTCACATTGAGACGGTCGTACTGATATGGCGGCGTCACTCCGAGTCTATTCTATTCAAACCGCGAATTAAAATTAATTGTCTTGGTTACACGCAGGCGCAGTTTCACTAATAGAATATGTAAATATATCTGTAGTACCTACCCATATAAATATTTAGATGTATCTACTGAGGTACTTAGCGATAGCTAGAATTAAGACGTGTACATAAGTACTATAATAGACCATAGATGTATTAGGATAGGTTACAATAGATGATATGTGATAGGTGAAACGCGTATGAAAAACGCGAGGCGCGGGTCACCAGAGCGGTTTTACCTGGGGGTCGTAAGTAACGGTAAATTGAGAAGTTCTTTCGAGTGATTAGAAGCAAGATAGACCGTTGTCTCACGGCGTGCTCGCGGGGTTTCATTAGTTCGGGCGAGTCATGGCGCGTATCAGATCGCGTGTTAGATGGTATCGCCGGTATCAGTGGTCGGATAATGCGACCGGAGGATGAGTGATGTCGGACGCGGCGTGGGACCGCGGGGCGCCGCGGGAGCCCCGCCCGCGCCCGTGGGACATTCGCTACAAACATGTCGGCAGCATTGTTACGTGTCATTTAATTACTCTTAATTTTGTTTCAAAAAGGCGCCCGCCCGTTGGTTTTTGAAAATGATGCTCATGTGAGAATAAAGGTTGTTCATTTTATATCACATTTCACTGATCTTTTTCGCAGGCTTCTTGCAAACGTACTCTCGTGAAATAAAGTTGAAGAATGTAAGGCTTGCGTTTATTGCATGGCCAAGACAGAATAGACCCTGAATTTTGTAATTTTTGTCACTATTTAACAGAAAAGAAGAAGTTTTGTTGTGTGATAAAGGCGATTTTATGATGTTCCCTGCGCTGGTGTCTCGCGCCAACCTACAGGCTGTACATAGACGTGCAATAATATTACGGTATCTCGTACCAGCTCCATGTCATGTGTCTGACATGTTCCACCACATGTATTAGTTGGCTAGTAGTAAATGTAAAGTGCTGAATATAAATCTGTCAGCTTTGGACCCACACTATATATTTGGTCCTATGGGACGCAAGTTTGTTTGAAAGAAATTGACATAGTATAAAATGTCGCAAACACAGCTATGAACAATTCTGAGGAAAAGTATGTTTTTATTATGTTTAGAAAAAGTGTGGGTTTCAAAGTTCATTGACCTATCCTCAGTATTTTGTCAAATTGAACTTATTTGACAAACTGACAGATACGCAGAGATCATAATAGGTTTACCTTATGTATAGAATGTACTGATTGTGAGAGAATAAAAAAAATTGCGTTCGTAGATTTCATTGGCATGGAACCTTCTGACGCGAAGAAAGGCTTCTTGGGCGTTCATCCTAAACTTAGGACGTAAATTCGGACTAACTATACGATTATTCGGATATAGACACTGCGTACTCAATTACTACTCATTCAATAAATATTACTCATTATTATTTTAATACTGTGATACATAATTTTGCAGAGTTTACGCCTAATTTACAGGATGAACTTCCTGTGAGCTATCCCGTTAAAATAAAATTAAACATGGAATATGAGTGCTTGGCATACGTGCGTTAGTGAGCTAAGCATTAGCAAAGGTAATATCGGAATGGTTTTGTTAAAGTGATTATAGTCGGCTCTGCCACAAATGTCCATGCCAAGGCCTCTTACCGAGACACCCCTCTTAAGACAATCTGACATTAGCATCGTAAATAGAGTCCATTGAAATCAAGTGTGAACATAATCATTATAAAAGCTCAAGATAAATGACGTCGTGTAAGTACGAGTAGGCTAAAGATCCTGCCTGTCTTGTAGCTGGTAGCGTCGTCAGCTTAAAATTTTACAATTTAAGAAGCATACGTGCGTATCAATGTTATAAGTGCCGTAAAGTCATGAGCTAGGCTCGAACGATGCCAGTAACGTAATTAAAAGAAAACGCCGATCTTCGTCAGTTTCTTTTTAATGGTGTCAGAATACTTAGGTACCTAAACTCCAAATTAAATGTATAACGGCGGTTATGAACTTAATTACGCTGCTGGTGAAACCGTGGCGGGGCCGGAGGCCGGACTCCCCGTATCTGTACTTACGTAGACGCATTATTTAAATATACATTTTGAAAACTCATCTGTTGTCTCATTCTGTTTGCCTACCTACTACCAGGTTAAACCTACAGTATATAGGTGCAAAACACCCATCTTTTACTTAATTCGTAGTTTTATACTACATATAACCCTGTCATGGTAATAATAATACCAAGATTGATCGGGCTTACTTCCAAAAGGCTCTAAGTACAATATAAACGTTTGTTAACCTCCACCACTTCTTGAGGTCGAACAAAGAAACCGACTTAATTATGTGGGCTAGTTACGGTATGCTATCAGCCATCTTGAAATGTGTTTGAATATTAGTCGCGTTGCGTGTATTCTGTCCTTATTGTCCGAAATAAATGATTTTTTTATTATTTATAAAATCATATCTATACCCACTTATGCATAAGTAAGTATGCTTTTTCATGAATGAGTTTCATTATTTACATATATGACATCAGTTTCATCAATTGAGTAGAAAGTTGATATATGGTTAAAAATATATTAAATACGTTTATTTCGAAACACAAGGCTCCATTTCTATGAAGCCTTGTGTTTCGAAATAAACGTAGTATTACAACAGAAATGACACACAATTAAATTAAATACATACACGCACAGCGCTGTACTGTCTTTGCGTACGTGTAGATAACCTTAACCCACTGGCTGCTCGTATAATGTTGTAAAAAAAAGGCTTTGAATAAGGTCACTTTTACCCCCTGTGAGTTACGAGCGAACTTGTGGGCAATCATGTTCGCTCTAACAGCCAGGGCCCTGCGCTCCCTTTCAACGTCAGCACCGTCCTTGAGGTCAGAGGTGACCATGTGTCCCAGGTATTTAAATGTATGTACCACTTTAAGAAGACATTGATTTAGGGATAATGCTGATATTGATGATGGACAGTGCCCTTTGACCTCAAACACCATTTAGCAAAGTTGTACAATTTTATTTTTTTATTATATCTACAAGATACGAGACATGAACATATTTACTTTGTAAATCAAAATATAAAAGTACTTAAGTACCTACTAGATTTCTTTATAATCTATGTAAGGCAACAATTTAATGTGAGTACTAAAAACATATGAGGTTAAGTGTACTGACTCTGGATCTTGTACTACGACCGCGCTTAAAAATAATATTTTGTGATAACAGTGCCTCCAGTGAATAACGGCACTTTTCAGGAGAGACAAAAAACAATACTTCGTTGTCTTGGCGACGCGCGACGCTAGCGTTTATAAATTGAGCTTCAAATGCATTTTTTTAGAAGTAATGGAGTTTAGCTTTGTATTGAATAACAAATAATTAATATTTTTAACATGTTAATATGTTTTTTTCCCTTTTTCCTCTAATTATGCCCTTATTCACGAATTCTTAAAGACATATATCAACTTAATCTTATAGATGTATTAAGTTTTTAGCACTAAAACGACTTATGCCCTTAAGTACAACGTGCTGCATAAACGAAGAACACGAGTTGTGCCATTATTATATTTTATATTTTAGGAATGACATGACTTATGAAGCATTTAATGTTCTGAATAAAGAGTTATTTTAAGCAAATATAATAAAACAACTCTTAAACTCTTTAATGAAATCAACTTATAATCAACTGGCAATGTAATCAGCCTCTCTTTATTACGCAAGTAATTTTATAGCAATGACGCAAAACAAGATGTTCCTTTATGAACACGATTGAATAATGGTATAAATCCGTTCATGTCAAAACATCACCAGGACGTATTGGACCAAAATCAATAATTACGTTTCTTCAAAATATAACTACGAATATGTATTTTAAGTTCATATGTAATTTTGACTTGAGACCACTTGTTTCTTTGCGATTGTCGGTAACGCCGGATAAAGTAACTTATGCCTTCAATCACACTGGATTTATGCCCTTTGGTTCAATGCAAAAACTAGGTTAGGAAACAGCTAGAGTTACGCCCTTTTGATATCTTATGTAGTTCGACGAGCTGAATTGAATGGGACAATATAAACTAAAAGGAATAACTCATATTATGCCGTTATTCACTGGAGGCACTTTGTAACCTCATAGTCACTTGGTCATCGGAGTTATCAAAACCGACCAAATTACCCAGTGTCAACGATTGGTGTCAACTTGAAGATCTGTACCTATCAGTTTACAATAATAACATACGTAGGTTATATTTACCTATTTATCTAAGAGATTTGGAACTAAACTAACACTAGTTTCATTATTAACTTACTTAGTCAAGCCAAGCCAAGTCTTCACTAAAATAGTTCGATTAAACATAAATACATTTTTATCAATATGGATCTATAATGTATTTAATTCCGTTCAAGAAGGGTGTATCTACACTATCTATTAATGAAGAGGTCGATGCCGCGAGCGCGACGTGCTATAGTCAGGCAAATTAGCTATTTACATAGTTAACTAGGCTTTACTATGTTGCTAAAGACCGGCAATGGGCCGTTGTATTAATTATAATGAGTATGTACTTATTCGAGCGGAGGACCGCGGAAGAGTTCAGTGGAGTAAATAGATAAGATACCTGATTTCCTTCACTTTTATGCATACCATAGGTACCTACCTACGTTTTAATCGACTACGCGATCCAACGGCAACTTATAAATTTAAATGTGTCATGGCCACTACATTCTCGGGACCCATTAGACATCTAGCGAACGGGCAAATCATCTTAAATGGGTTTTCAACCGACTTCAAGATTTCGAAGGAGGAGGTTATCAATTCGTCGGGATCTTTGTTTTTTTTGTTATTTTTTTATGTATGTTCACCGATTATTCGAAGACGGCTGGACCGATCTGGAAAACTCTTATACTTCACAGTTGGTCCCATTGTAACCAGGTCAGGATCTGATGATGGGATCCTGGTGAAATCGAGGGAACTCTTCAAGTATTGTAAGCACACCTATAGTGATTTGAATATTTTTTACAGCAGCTCGAGCATTTGCTGTTGGAAAGGTGGATGCTACGTGAAGTCGGTTCTTTTTTGTTTAAAATTATTACTGTTTAAATACCTATAGATATACCTACCCTATGACCCCTATGTGCCACATCGGAATTGAGGTTGATCGTGAAAATAATAATTAACCTTTAACTACCAAGGTTTAGGTACTTCATAGCTAATATTACGTGGGCCAATCAACTTTCTAACTGACAGTTTTGAGTGTCTCTTGCGTTACTCAAAATGTATCTGCAGTTACCAAGAAATCGGGCTTCTAATATAGGTACCTACATAGTTTCTGACATTGGGTTTAACACTTATAGGAGTTCGAATGTGTTAAAACATTACACTATACACCATAAACTGAAACACAGAAAAGCCATTATTTAAAGGTGAAACTTTAACCTACAACGAAATTTAAAAGTTGAGGACAAAATCGTGTCGGTTAAGATGTGTATTGGCCCACGTATACCGCCTAGTTAGGTAAGTATAGATCGGTTTAAAACTGTATTTCATAAACCAAATTAGACATATACTTAGGCCTGCAGAGTTGGTCGGGCTGCGCTCCACTCCACCGCGCTGAGAGCCCTCAGGATTCGTTGAAAATCTTAATTACTTACTTAATTGTATCCGTTAGTGAAGCTCGGCTTGCTACGGATACTCGTAATTACATGCCGAGGAGAAATATATATTTACTACCATTGTTTCTGGAAAATCTGAATATCTTATTAAGTAAATAGACCAAATATCTAATTAAGTAATGATACTTTAGGCTAAGCAAATTAGATTATTTCGAAGAATGAATTCCCCGCAGGCTGGAAATCGTTTTAATCCCTTCATTTAGTCTTAAATGTGTGTAATCCAAGTTTGCCCAATCCCTGGATATCGGTGTGCATAACTCTTTAGCGAAATTTTTGCTTGTTGCTTGAAAATGGTACGTCCGACGGAAAATGTTATTTATTTCAATATTAAAGAGAGTTAAATTCTGAATCGAATGAATATCTTAAACTTCTAATTCAGCTCAGTGCTACAGCCGAAATCATATTTTGACTTCCATACCTTCCATATCTTTGAAACAGATTAACTCCTATTGAAAAACCTATATAATAAAAGTTGTACAGAATAAAATGTTATATAGACACCTCAATTATCAAATTTAGTCATTTTGAAAGACTAAATTTGTCTTGATTTCAAAATCGTTTTTTTTTTTTCTAAATCCTTCTAAAGTTGCAAAGGAGGGTGGGCAAATTGGCCTATATGACCAATAAGTTTTGCTTTGCTATTTGCCTTATTGGAATTTTTATCAATAATGAATGTACAGATTATATAACCAAAACAATAAAATTAACCTCAGTATTCCTCAAAACTACTTAAAACTCTATTAAAAACTAAAACGAACCGAAACAAAAATACATCTAAATAAGGTCCCCGCGGCATCGTGCAGTACTATTAGTTATTCTGTGATCGTGCCAAAGATCCTGGCAGCATTCCGTGGCTGAATGGCAACGCTGATCGCTGCGAGGGAAAGAAAAGAGCGGTCTGCGTCACTCTGCGGCGCAGCACCAGGAGGCGAGCCAACTCAAACTAAAGAAGCCTTTCAGGCAGGGGAACCTGGGGGGGTGAGTAGGCCAGGACTCTTTCCTCTGCCCTAATTACTGCAGCTAATGCTTTTATGTATAGGTATAATTTACCGTACAGCGGTAACCGATGCCATATTTAAGTACCTCTCTCGACATAGCTATAAGTTTAGATTTACGATTATGAGGAGTATAAAGTTAACGACGGCTGTCAGCGCCGGACGCCTTGAGTTGTGATAGCGACGCGACGCGTTTTTTTTTATGGTGGTTTAACTGCCTGCGCCGGCACCGCCTGCGAACATCGCCTTGTTATCGACGCACTTAACGCCGATAAATACTTTACAAGTGGAATAATGTCTTTTATCTATAAGTACTTACAAAAAAGGACAAAGGAACAAAACGTTTAGCTTAGCACAAAACAATATTTCCTTAAGTTGGTTGTACACAGTTTAGATTTTATGATTTTACCGAAGAGACCCATTAGGTAAGGAGCAAACCAACCGCTACGCGCCGCTGCGTAAGACGTTACGTTACGCCAACTTTACACCTTATTTTTGAGCAATATTTCGGGTAGCCAATGGTGGCATTCTTCGAGTAACGATCAGAAGCAACAATAGATCGCGACACGTGTCCCGAATGTCCCGATCGGGCTATTACTGGCGGCACTTTACTGCGCTAAATCGGGCGCGCGCGCATTGTCGCTGGCACACTATAAACGGCCGCAGAGAATTAAAAGCTTTTCACTTTACGCCCAGTTTGGAGACTAATTAATTCATCGGAATCAGAATAATGAAACATCCCTAAGAACTGCTACAAGGAGAACCATAAACAGTACCTAGTAGATATTAGGTTGAAAATGATATGATACACTAGGCATGATATACTTAGGTAACAATAGTTTCATCTTAGCATCTTACTGGATACATTTCGTTAATACATGTAGGTACTTGAGTTGCTGAGTAACACAAATACTTTAGATGTGAACATTATGTTTCGTTGAAGCCTGTCACAGTCTGGTCTGTGAAGTTGGATTTGCAATAATATAATGTAGTTTGAACACTTGAAACGGTTGTGGCCGCCGCGCCCGCGCCGCGCCGCAAGCCCGCAACAATGCTGCGGAGCCATTAGCGTCGGAATTCGAAAACAAACTCCCACTGCTCAATCCACTGCACTTTTGGAACTTTTGGACATTTACGATTACGAGGTTATTTATGTACTTACGATATAAGTGTAAGAAAAAACATTTTTTTTTTCTATCGGTTTCGTACCGATATAGGAGTATTTACATAAAGATAGGTAGATAGGTAGGTACTTTATAAATAGTATAGGTATAGGTACAACCTACGTAGATAGGTACCGATAGTTTAGGTAAGACGATTAATAATGTTTATATAAGCATTATTATTATTGTATTACTAATATGCCTATGGGCTATGGGCCTATAGAGCCTGAAATAAATAATTGAATTGAATAAGTACCTTAAAATGGGGTAGGTAGGTAATCCTTTAGGATTGAGGGGGCAGATGGAACGCGAATATATTAAAAAAAAAAAAAATTAAAATTTAAACTGTTTATTTCTGAATAAATTACATTATAATTTTACAGTCTTAACTTTTTAATCTTAGTTTGAAAAGATTTTTTAAAGTTAAGGAGTCTTCTAATTAGCTTATATTATAGTTTATTAAAAGGATTAACTTAACATAATTTTACGGTTAGTTAGCACTTTCACTTTTTCTTATATCTAACAAGTATTTTTTTATTACATTTCTAACTTGGCCCTTCGGTCGAGCCTCTATTGTTCTAATTAAATCGTATGGAAATCTATTTAAAATGCTTGGAAGAATACATGTTGATACTCTTTGTCCATATTCGTTGTTGCTTCTAGCAACTTCGAATGTCGGGATGTTTTCCAGGGTGCGTAATTGTTTGGGTCGTTCTTTTTTCTTTAATTCTTTTATGTTATTGTTATACTGAGTAATTATTGCTAGATCTATTTTGTCATACACCGATAGCACTTTGCAATAGTTAAATAGATTTCCATAGTTATTTCTATAAAGGTATTTAATTTTTAGCGGTACAATTGTTTTTAACAGCCTTATTTGCAGATTATAAATGTTCTTAAGGTATGTTTTATACGATCTCCCGTAGCTTTCCAGTCCATAGTTTATTATGGAATCGGCTAGCGACATGTAAAGGAGTCTAAGGGTATTGTAAGGGACTTTGTTTTTGAGTACACACATTTTGGACAATACGGATCTAAGTTTGTTACATACATGGTCAATGTGTGGACCCCAGTTAAATTTGTGGTCTATTTTTAGACCTAGGTATGTATGTTCTGTTACAGTTTCAAGGTATTTACAATCACACGGTGCGCTGGGCATATGCAAGCAAATGTGTTCGTGGGCCACGATTTTTGGTGTAAAGGTTACTTTTTTATACGGTGAGTGTATATGTATTACTTTCGTTTTAGAGTAGTTAAGTGATAAGCCAAGATCGTGGGCTCATTTACACATTAGGTTGAATTCATTTTGCGTCATATCCTGTGCGGTCTTTAGGTCCTCATGGGCTACAATTATACAGGTATCATCTGCAAATTGGTATACAGAACCATGCTGGAATATATTGCACATATCATTCACGTAAAGCAAGTATTCCGTCGGTGCTAAAATTGAACCTTGTGCTGAGCCGTATAGGGTCGGAATTAGGTTGCTCTGTTCGCCCGCTATGCTGACCACGTTGAATCTATTCATATGATAGTTTTTTATGAGTCCCAGCATGGGCCCCTGTATCCCATTTTGTTCTAATTTTTCATACAATGTATTGTAATTTAGAGTATCAAAAGCTTTGCTAAAGTCTATCATTACTGTAATAACATGATATTTTTTATCTAAATAGCTATTTATTTCGTCTGTAAATAAAGACAAAAGTTGTGATGTACTTTTATTTCTTTGGAACCCAAACTGTTTTTTGTGTATGATGCCGTTACTTGATAGGAATGTGTTTAATAGATTGCCGATATATTTTTCAATAATCTTATCTAGGCATGAGAGTATGGTTATCGGTCTGTAGTTATTGGTATCTGTGTAGCTGCCTTTTTTATGTATGGGTCGTATAAGCCCTACTATTCAGTTGCTACTTTGATCTTCTGGCTCGGATTGCTCTAAAAGTAATTTTATTATACTTTTAGACATATTTTCTTATTTTTCGGCAGCATAGAGTAGACAAATTGAACAATATGTGGCCTGGAGAGGAACCAGGGTTGCAGAGAGCGATCATGCGGAAGAGGAGCGATAAATATGAGCGAAGAGTGGGACGGAACCACAACGGAGCGCAGATCGAGGCAAACTAATCCGAAATTCAAAATCCGCAAGTTTTTCCCTATACATGTTCCCAGAATCCCAGCTGACCCAGCTCACCCATTGCTATCCCCTCTAACTCCACCACGGGGTAAGATGGGATTTCCCACACTATTTTTGTGTATATCGTCAAAATTTATGAAATTAAACGACAGATAATCATTAAAAAACTGAAATTCATACGGCCGGAACATTTTTTATAGATAAAAATCAACGTGCCACACAATGATATTTACTTATGGATGGGTTTATACTCTAACAAAATGAGCAGAAAAAGTACTTCCAAAATTATTTTTTAACCTCGCAACTATTCTGTTAATCTATTTTGACAATCATTACATCTTTGTCACTCTCATTGTTAGAATATTACACTTTCTCACGCGGGTAACGGGAGCTCATTGGCACGTCCACATCGCACGCTGGCCGGTGCGCGACTGGCGACAGTTGTTTGAATTCACTCATTTTAGGTGCTTCACTTTTGGAGCGTACATAACCCATCTGTCATTATTATATATCATAGCGTGCTATATGTAAAAATACATTTTTATCTAGGTTTGAATATCTGTTTTGACCCAACTCACCCCATTTTACGGTACCTATTAAGTATTGGACAGTGTATGCCATTACGTTATACTTGTAAAAAAGTGTCAATAAGTTTTATAACAACCTCTGAAAACGTTGTTAATGTGAAATTTTTGTAGCTACTATATACCTAAGTAGGTAGGTACCTAAATAATTTAGGTTTTAAAGAATGGCATTGATGCCATTCTTTCTATTATTCCTATTATACCTATACCTAATATTTCTAGAAAAAAATGTTGGTCTTGTAAATTGCTTTACTTATATGCAATAAATAGATACCTAAATAAGAAAGATTAATTTGTAGGCAAGTATCCAAGTAGGCAGGAAAGCTAGTTACTTGGCTAGATGATTTTGGAGTGGCATCAGTTAGAGCGCCGCGACGCTTAATTTACGCGTTAATGATCGCTACGACACGACACGTCTATTCTACATGATCGTCCTACTCGCGCGACAATTTGTCGACGACGATAAATGAGCTATTAATACTGTGACGATCACACATCTCACGGGACACGGGAATTCCTGCCAGCATTCAATGTATTATGTAAACCTAAACCTACCATCATCCTCCTAGCGTTTGTTTCGGCTTGTTACCCCGGCTCAATTGAACGATAGTTTGCATTAATATAACAGTTATCACCAAAGCAAACAATACCTTTAACAGTCCCACGCCCATTAAGAGCTCATCTTCAATTGTCCAGGGACAATTGAGTAGTCCCGCGGGAGTGCTTAACGACCGTAAATATAGGTCCAACTGTCCCCGGGGTCCCCTGAGGGCGAGTAGCGAATACTAAGCAGGTGATGGCGGTTTGTCCTCCCAGGCTCCTGTTTAGCATGAGTTTAGTATGCGCGGGGCGGTCAGGGCAGCGGCGGATTGAGCGATAAAACTGGCTAGGCGAGCGGCAATACGAGTATATGTAGGTATTAGCTAGGTCACTTAGAAAACCTACAAAACGTGTTGGACGCGTTTATCGCATGATTAAGACAAGAGAAACCTAATGGTGATCCTTGGATGCGTTTATGAAACTCGACCATCAAATAGACATCTCATGACCTCTGATGAAATATAGTGGCATACCTATGGAAAAGATTATATAATAAGTAGTTCTGCATACATGCCTATAGCAGTTTGTATGGTATGTCTGCCGTCCTCAAACTAAAAGGCGGCTAAATACAGGAGTGTCATTTTGAGTTATCAGCAAAATACGTGCTAAACCATTTCTCTAGACAATGGTGGGACGTTTCAATTTTATTTTCTGTTATTTCTATAGTACTTAATAACAGCTATTTTTTAAGTATACTTGAGTCAGTTTAAAGTTATTTTCAATGGCTAAAATCATCAATTTTCCTTTTTTGTTATGTATTGGATGAACATAAATATGTAAAATAAATAACTAAATGGGGGCTAAAGCACGTTTAGCTGCCTTCTAACCTAGTAATTTACATTAGCGTAGAAGGGGTTGTACTAGCAATACGAAGTTAAAGATAAAAGCATAGTTAAAAGGCGGTTAAAGGTGTTTAAACGCCTTTTAGTTTAGTAAAAGCAGTTTCATTTGAATAATACAAATATTTGTTTATACCTTTGTTAGACTAAAAAGCCGCTAATTACAAAACATCTTAAACTAACTGCTTTTTTCGTATGGAATGAAGGTTCAATAATATAAGCAAAATACTCCCAAAATTGTTGAAGGTAAAAAATTTAAAGACATGATATGGTGGAATTGGTACCTAGTGTAAACAGATAAAGACCAGTCTCAACTAAAGTCTCTATGCGATCAGGGCTTGTAATTCAAAACGCCAACTCCAAATTTCCGATCGATGAACATACATTTAAAAAACAAACAGCAAAAAGATATCGACAAATTGATAACCTCCTCCTTCGAAATCTTGAAGTCGGTTGAAAAAAGAGCACATCTCAACTAACGTAGCTGTACGAACTTCTTTAATATGTATTTTAAACAGCAGTTTCATCAACTAACAATATTTAGATCAGTGGCTTAGTGAGATATTATTTATTTTACATACTACTTAATTCGTAAATTTTAAATAGCACAAAAACAAAAATGATTAATGTCCAAGGTCCTAAAAATAAACTGTTTAAATGTCAAATTCTTGTCAAAATCTTGGTTTCTCTCTTGTTAATTCTGTATGTACTACTTCACCGATTAGCTAGACCAATTTAGACAGTTCTTATTTTTTGGTGGAAAGAATATACTTGACAGTTGGTCCCATTGTCATCAAGTCAGGATCTGGTGATGGGATCCGGAAAAAATCGAGAGAAGTCTTCAAATATTATAGGCACACTTATAGTGATTTGTGTATGTATGTACATTTACAGTAGCTCTGGCTTTTGCTTTTGGATAAATGAGGCTAAGTGATGTCGGTCCTCTTTTGTCTAAAATTATTATTAACTATCTAAATCGCGAACGCATGAGGCAGAATCGGTCTTAAGAAAAATTAAATAAAAGTCGCTAGTCTAGGGAAGTCGCGTATTTTTAGGGTTGGGTACCACAAAAGGCAAAAACAAGAACACTTATTACTTCTGGTCTGTTACAGACACAGCTATAAAAGTATAGAACCGACTGAGTGATATTTGGTACACATTTTGTAAGTCGGTGACATAGAAACAAACAGACTAATAAAGATATTAAATTAATTTTGGTCATTGGGGCCTTTTTTGGGAGGTAACATACCAAATTATAAAAATTGTATACTTAAACCATTAACGAAGTTTTCTAAAACCGCACTCAAATTTGTTTATTCGGTAGGGAGCTAGGATGCTGCATAGACAGAAAGACAAATTATAATACCCACGCACATAGACAGGATACACGTACACATTTTTATCCCATCTATAATGTACTACCAATTGATTAGGTACTCAAGAGTTAGATTCCTTTCGATAGACCACCACAAACATACAAAAAACAAGCTGCCGCTTACATACAAAAATCAACATGTAATTGCGCAAAAAAAAAGTGTTGAAGTGTCCGTCAATTCATAATATATAATTTTGGAAATACTTATGGATTTATTATACAAACATGTGGGGTTAATTATGGTTTAATAGCAACTTGTGACAACTAAGAATTATTTTGTGTATATTTTTGATAAATAAGTACGATTATTGCTCGATAAAAAAAAACAACGGGTTGCACTCCGGGAGTGCCGGCAGAAGAGAAAACTTGAAATAAAGAATAAATTTGGTCCTCCTTTTGACCAACTAACCTGTCAAATATGCCGGACGTAAACACACCTAGTTTACAATTTCCGAACGCACGCCTCACTGTCAAGTTGTCAACCACTAAAATATGTAATGTGGCCGACCATTTCTCATTAAATTAACACTTTTAAATTCAAAATACGCGACAATCCGAATTTTGCCCATATATGTCTTCTATTCAAAACTTTTATTTTTTTACGCTTTTTCATTAGAGCATAATTTCATTCGGGTCTACCGTAGCCCTCGACCGAATTATTTATATAGGTTTATTCGATCAGGTCACGTGTCCGTCTTACGAATTTTCAATCTGACGAATCTGACGGTCCTGACGGACCTGACGCGAGTTTAACATTTTTTCCCCATCACAAAAAGTGCACAGCGCCGCTAAAGAAGTTTTCACTTCAAAAATCCAGCTGTTGCTATTCTTGTTAGGTCGATACAATTCTACTCGTAGAGCAAATACTCGTAGGTGCGCCACATTCACCTTAGTTGGTATTGATGGACAAAAATGTTTATAAGATGTTCTTGGCTTAAAATAAACTTAAATGAGAGTGGAACTGTAACAGAATGAATATCATATCATTTTGAATATGTTTAAAATAAACCATCAAATAAAAAATATTACAGTACATATCCGAACCTCGATTACTAATTTCGTGTCCTCGAGTGAGGCTCAAGTTGCCGCCTTATTACCATGGAATGGCCAGTTGCCACTATTTAGTAATGGTGGCTATGCATTTTCAATCCTTGCTTTGCTAAGTTATAAGGCGGCTAACCAACTTTAGCTGCTTTTTAGTTATGTAAGAATAGATTGAATGCCTTTTAGTTATGCTTACACTTCAATAGGAAATATATTTTTTGTAGACTAGAAAGCGGTTAAAGCCGAGTAGCCGCTTTTTACGTATGTAAATTAAAATGACTGCCTTTAAGACTTGTACTGCATATCATGTGCCAATGAGATGAAAGCGGTTATAGAGCTTTAACTGCCATTTAACTAAGTTTCTATGATATAACTGCCTTTTTGCTAGCAATAGTTTCAAAATTGTGTATTTAGCCGCTAAATGGCATGTTGTATCTCAGCTGTTTTTAAAGATATGGCCTTGAAACCTAGATAGGTCGATAGAGAATTTTTCGCTATATCGCGCTATGACGTTAACTCAAAAAGGTCGTAAGTGACTTTAACGGCCTTTTAGTCTGAGGACGGCAGATGTATTCACAGTCATAATTTACCTACGACGATAAATTAGTAACGCAAGTATTTATTACCCATTTATTTTAATCGATTAGCGCTAAAAAAAGACACGCGGAACGTGGCCAATAGATGTTAAATTATAGAATGAGTTGAAAACAAGTTAGTTATAAGTAGTAAACTATAAATCCCATCAAAAACATAAATGTGAAAGGCTGCCAAGTTCGATACTATGGGAATGCTTCGCCTATAAAAGAAGTGAGGTCTGAATAAGTACCAAGTTCCATAAAAATACCTCAAATCACAAATAGTTTTAGGAATGCACACTTGATTTCCAGCAGTTTTTAGGTACATTTTGAATAAGTATCACGTTACATAGAAATACCTAAAATTATAATAGTCGGAGAAACGCACACCGGTTTTTTTAGCAGTTTCCTGATAACATTTATTATTTTCAGTACTTTTTAATGATGTTACTTGGCAAGTTTTCACACACCACACACCTTTTCAATGCAATGAATCGACACCTTTGGAATGGACTGCAATGTGTCAAGTATATAATTTTCTATTAAAACTTGCCAAGTTACATCATTAAAAAGTACTGAAAATAATAAATGTTATCAGGAAACTGCTAAAAAAACCGGTATGCGTTTCTTGCGTGTTAGTAGAACAAAGTTACACCTTCGCTATTTTTAAAACTGACTCACACTTGGCCGTTTTCAGATTTTTCCCTTTACTTTGACCTTAAGACCTATCTCCATGCCAAATTTCAAGTCAGTACGACCATTGGAAGTGGTCTAGGTTTTTGATGAGTCAGTGAGTCAGTGAGTCAGTGAGTGTATAGTAAAAATAGCGATTTTCTGACGTCAATATCTCAAGAACTGCTATAGGTAGAATAATGAAATTTTGTATTCTAGACAATTAAGGGGATGTCAACAGACACTCGAAATTTCATATGCGTAGATAAAATATGTTTTGAGTTATAGGGTGGTCGAAACTGGCCTGAAATGGTTCGTGTAATATAACCCACGGCCGGTGCGTCGCTTTTTTTTGCTCGAACTTGGCGGACACACTACCGTGTGTCTAGATTTTAACTTGTTGTTCTATCGTCTGTCATAAACTACTGAATGAGAAACATGATAGAACATGGAGTGTACCTACATTATACTATTTGGTTTTTATTTAGAAGCAGGTATACTTAGGTATGTGCGAGGTGCGAATAAATCTCTGGTGTCAGTAGGTATTTCATGTTCTGTACGGCGATTGGATTTCGTACATAAGTGGGTTCATTATTGACAATATAACCACCAAATACCTATATACTTAATATTATGTAATTAAAAATAAGGGAGATGTATTTTTTTTTAATTAGCCTAAATAGTGTCCCACTCCCACTGCTGGGGAAAGGCTTCTCCCTTTGATCTCCACAACTCCCGGTCTTGTGCTTTTTCCGGCCAGGTGCTTAGGAAAGCAACAAAATCGTTCCGCCATCTCTGTTTGGGCATCTACGAAACAAAATCAAACCACCACTAAGATTTTTGAATGAAATGAAATGAAATATCTATGGGTATTTCAAGCAACTAAGGACCCATAGATAAATACTTGAAATCTTTCAGCAGTTTCAGCATGTTACTAAGGACGCAGGACAGGACGAGAATGCGGTGTGTGCACACGGCGCGCCGTGGAATGCGCGCGCAACGCGGCGCGGCGTGGGAACGGCGCCCGCGCAGTTTCACGTTTATTTGGGATTGCTGCTGAATATATGACCAATGGCGAACTGCTCAACTCGCGGTGAGTAAAGGTCGTCGCTTCCGCCAGACGGCGAGACTCCGCTAAAAACCTGCTGTTAAAGACTGTGTACGATAAAATCCGGACATGCATGATCTGGCATATCTTTTTTTCGGTACCACATATTCAAGCATTTCTTTTATTTTAATAATCTGGAATTATAGTAATATGTACTAAAAATAGAATGATATTACAATTGTATGGGCTTGTGTGAGTTTTTGCCAAATATATTCCATCATATCTTGAATTTTTTGTCCAGCATTTTTTCATAATCTTCACTCACTTCCTGCTACAATGCCACAATTGTATTTATATTTTCACAAGCTGTTTTATGCTCATTAGAATCTTATCTTGCAATAAAAATACGATTTGAAACTCTTTTCTACTTGAGGCAGTCAGGAAGACTTTCTACTCCAAGCACTAAAAGTAGTTTTTATATGGGAGCCATATTTTTGTAAAAAGTCAAGCTCACTAAAACTAGAACACATCAGAACTATTTACATCTAAGTACAATTAGAAAATGTAAGCTATTATGAAAAGATAATGTAATAAGGTATAATTTGGTTTATCTAATAAAAAATAAAAAACTATTTTTCACAGGAAAATTTGGTAAACACTGTCAGAACACCGTGGACAAAAAAATATAGGCACTGTGGAATATATAGTGCTCAAAGTCACAGATAACGTAACGTTATATTATGTTTGTAATTTTAATATGTAGCTTGATGACCACAAATTATTTAAAAGAAGTGTTGCTTGAATATGTGGTACCGAAAAAAAGATATACCAGATCATGCATGTCCGGATTTTATCGTACACAGTCTTTATTTAAATATGTAGGTCTACCTAAATTAAAAGTTGAATGATTGCGATGACTTTATAGCAATATATTGTTTGGTAAGTAAGTACGTACTTAGATACATATGTTATGGCAAAACCTTCCACATAGGCCTGATTAAAGATATCAGAACTAAGCAGTTAGACCTAGAGAGGTCATATCGTCATATGCCGAATTACGTAAACTCAAATTTACAAATTACTCAGGTACATTTAGATCGGTTTATTGCAGTTTCAAAACTTTCAATCACATTTGTAAATTGGCTTAAAAATGTGGTTAAAACTAACTAGGCACCTAGGTACAGTCACCGGCAATAGAATCTTCCTACATGATGACCGCAAAAATATGTGACACGCTCTTATTTGTAGGGTCATATTAAGAGCGTGTCACATATTTTTGCGGCCTGAAGGAAGATACTATTGCCGGTGACTGTACGTACACCTGCAATAAACAAAGCCTTCCTCCTCGCCTGAGGCAGTGGATTTTTCTACTTTTCCATTTTTTCTAAGCATTGTGGTATCGTTAGCAGACGTTCTGCTTAATACAAAATTAATTGTAGTATGGGGTAGCGCATTGTTATCGGTGAATTCCCAATACAACTTGGGATTCCGATGGCCGGTTGAGAAGTGTAAGACTTCTTCGGCAGATGTCGCTAGGCGTCCCCTAAGACGCATATGGGATATAGTGGAGAAATTCGCAGCCAGTAGCTCAGTTGGTCAGAGCGATGGGCATGTATCCTACACTGAGAAAAATAATGGCTAACAAAGTCACAAAATACGCTTTGTCAGGTTTTTATAGTTGTAGGCACAATAAGTATTGCATTTGTAACAAAGCGGGTCTATTTACTATCACAACGTTTTTGTCGTCAAATATATATTGCAGTATTAACAAGTCGTATTTTGTCACCGAGACAATATTTTTGGGTTTGTTGACTTGACAATTGAATTTTGTGAATTTAACAAGTTTAACATTAGTACGGCAACAAAGTCAACAACTACATATTAACAAGTCGTATTTTGTCACCAAGACAATATTTTTGGGTTTGTTGACTTGACAATTGAATTTTGTGAATTTAACAAGTTTAACATTAGTACGGCAACAAAGTCAACTACTTAACAAAGCACATTTGTATCTGCATTAAATGGTTTTATTGTTAGATTGACAATGTAAAAAATTGACAAAATTACTTTAACGCATTAACAAAATGCGCGGAATGGAGGGGATGCGGGGAACGGAACGACGTTGTACAGGTCAGTTGCTAATGGACGCCGAAAGTGGAGGACGTGACGGAGCGCGGGCGGTGTAATAAGTGCTTAGTGTTGTGGTTTTGAATAGGAATGTGTGTCGAGGTGGGCGTGTTTCTGCAAGGCTTGTACACCTAATCCCTAGCATGCTTGGTAAGTAACTACTCATTATTTTTTATTACGTAGGTAATTTTGTACTTCAATTCCATTTTACAAAAGACGCGTTCGCAGGACTGTCGAATGCAAAATTGTATGCATTCCAGATTGAACTCTTCATTAGGTTGCACACTTTTTCTTTAGCTCATTACATACAACACTATTTATATTAAACATTCGGTCTAGTTGGTGGTTCGGTCTAACTGGGCAACCACGCGGCCGCGCGCCATCTTGCACACAAGTAATAGCACAAGTAGCTGATAATTTAACTTAATCTCTTAAATAGGTATTTACGATTTTATTTATGATTTGTAAGTATGTGGGTATCTGCCATCAACGAAATACTTTACTGACCATCGGCAGACTTTATTGGTATGACTATGACAATAGTAACGTCCCGTATAAGTAATCTAATGTATCTAAATTATATCGGGTGTAACCGTACCTACTGTATGTCAATAATCTTAGTAATAAAATGCATGATAATTGATAGTTGTAAGATGTATGTATTGAAAAAATACCTATGTAGGAGCTGTGGGGTTAGAATCGGAAGTAGTTTCTTTTTGATTTTCATAAGTGAATTGTAAAGTGCCTAAATTGAAGAATAATTAATAATTATTTTCATTTTCACTTTAACATTGCCATAAGGTCTACCGTGGTAATTATATTTAAGTGTGGTGTTGTTTGTAGCATTATGATATATGTTTGTTTCAGGTGTCGCCTGACTTTTAATGTGTGTACCCAGCAGCAAATAAAACATAAAAAGAAAGATTTCCTCTTATAAAGTTGAAGATTCTGAAACTACGAGTACTCGTTGAAAGAGGAGAATGTAACAAGGCTGACTTATCGACCATCGACCTTCTCGATTTGGCCTCTGGTAAGATCCTAAATATGTATTTTATGTTTTGTATTTCTTCAAATAATTTCTGCATTGAATCTTGAAGCAAATCAAATTATTTTGTTCAATATTTTTTGATTTGCAATTTTTAAGTAGTTACACTACTATATATAAACTGAAAATAGATGTCATATACTTAAGAAAAAGCCTGGATCTGGCCTCGGACACCGGAGGGTTTGGTCACTTTTTTTTTCTTAAGTATATGACATCTATTTTCAATTTCTGCATTTTTAAAAGGTTGCTCATGACGACTTTATACAGTAGCACGTTTCGTAAAACAGTCAGGACAGTAGTATATTTAAGGTTTATGTATTAGTACACGGTTCAAACCTTGCATCTGAATTTTAAACCAGCTCCCGATTTCTGACCGATCTGAAAATTTTCATTCCTTCGTAACTCGGATAACAATGCAATGTTTTGGAACCATCGAGCTGATCTGATTGTTGGACACTGGAGGTGGCTATAAGTACTCTGCAATAAAACAACAAAACCTAATTGTGTTTGAGTCTGTTATAATTGTTTCGATGAGTAAAATATGACCCTTAAAGCTTATGTCAAAAATGAAACGTTTGACAAAAACTTATATTAATTTATTTTTCAGTAGGCGAAGAGAAATGTGTGGAAATTATCCAAAGAAGAGCAAGACATGATTACCTGGCTCGTGTTGCGACAGTTTCAGACATAGGAACATACTGTAATCAAAGGGAAATGCTTTTCGGCACCAAAGAAGTCACCATCATGGAAGTTGCTGATATTATATTGAGGGCTCTGCAATCAATACTTTGAAACGTCCATTTTAAAATAAACGAAAATATATTACTTTTTGGTTTGATCTTACGTTTTATACTCCCTAAATATTTTTAGGTCACTGTTTTGCTAACGTGAAACGCTGTTTCTTGATATAATGATCGCGCAACAGGAACATGCTTTGTTTCAGCATCATTTTTTTGGGTCGTAATGGTTTGCACTTGCTCGCAGTTTGGTCATGATTGGCACTGCTTTTCGTTTTACTGTTTCAACATAACATTTAGGTACATAATGTTATTCATACAACATTGGTTCCACCTTTAATAATGTCAACGGCCTTGAACCACGATTGATCGACATTTTAACTATTTGGTATCTCGCAATTGAAAAATATGCAATTTATAGAAATTGGTCTTTTGCATAATTATCCAATTGCGAGATATACCTAAATTAAAACGTCGAAAATTAAAGTTGAAGGTCGTTGTTATTAAAATATTGAACTAATGTTGTATGAATAACAATAAATTGTATCTTGAAACAGAAATACCAAATGGTTAGCATAACAAAGTGCCTGTGTCATTATGACTTTAAAAAAATGATGCCGACACAAAGCATGTTGCTATTGCGACCACGTAAGATTTGGTTAATTTAACAACGTTAGCAGAATAGTGACCTAAATATTTGATGCCAAAACAAAGCATTTTGCTGCTATGACAACGTTTAATTTGGTTAGATTAACTACGTTAGCAGAATAGTGACCTCAAAGATTTGATGCCAAAACAAAGCACATTGCTATTATAACAACGTTTATTTGCGTTTATAACAAAAACTATTTTGTGGTATTGCCACAATACAATACAAATTTGTTGCAAGAACATAATTTAAACAATACAATAACAAAGTTACTTTGTCATTTGCACAAAGCAATTTAGTCTAGGTAGCAACTTAAACCAGAACGTGCTAGGTTAAAAGTTGCCAATATCACAAAGTTTATATTGTTGTAACGACAACATACAAAGCATTGTAATAATAACAAAGTGAAAATGTTATTTATATAATATTGTCAGATTAACAATAAGAGTTTGACAACATATAAGTTGTACTATAGCCCCATAGACGGTTGTATAGCGTTTAAGTTTTATTGTTACGCCCAACAACATTTTTTTCTCAGTGTAGAGTCGCGAGTTCGAGTCTCGCCTGAGGCAGTGGATTTTTCTACTTTTCCATTTTTTCTTAATTTAATACGTTTACTTGTTTATAAAGGAGTTGTGTCTGTATTCAAATGTTTAATTACAAAGTTTACAAACGCCTTTGAACGGCAGCGCGGTCGCTGTCACGAGTAAGTACATTTCCCTCCTCTTCGCGTGATTAACTCCGACAGCAGCACTGAAGGCGCAACGACTCTATCAATTACCAGCCGAAGCTTTTATGAATATCCTCTCATTATTCCGCTCCACCACTCATAATAGTCGTAACAAAACCAATTGGATCATTCAATTGTCTACTTCATATAACCGCAATAAGTTTCAAATTGAAACAGTAGTGGGATGGTATTCTCGGGGCGGCGATGCATGTATATCGCGGCGATGAATCAATGCGTGCTGTGACGACGCCTGAAATAGCAGAGCACCTCTGAAGTTTTGTATAAGACTAGGTTACAATTGTAGGTAAATATTTCTTTGATATAGCTATTGATAATGCTTCAGAATTTACTTGATAAAAAATGTTATAAGAAACCTTATTTAAAGTTATTTTTTTTACTCGTGACTTGGATGCTTGAATTAAGACTGCAGTAATTGTTCGAACTACATAAAAATGCTTTTTGAATTTGTAGGTCCGAGGGGGGGGGGAGTCACATGAGACATACCCCCCCCCCCCCCCAAGTCGTACACGTCAAAATTTCATTACTGACCCCCTCAAAAATGTAGAATCGAAATTGTAGAGCCCAAATGTACATTAGTCGGAATAGTCGGATGACCTATTTTGACTACTCGCAGAAAAAACATTGTACCTGATTATCTATACTACAGTATAGTGTAGTGATATACTCGTGGGTAGGTAATTAAGCTTTTTAGGTAATCTTATCATTTAATAATTCTAATACCTTCCTTAGACCACTCAGCAAGCTTTTAACAGAGGCACTTAAAACAGAACTCTGTTTATAATTTGTATTGGACAGTATAATTTTAATTTATCAATGCTATATTATATATGCAGATCTAATGCCAACCTAGGTATCCGTGGGGTGGGTAGGGTAAACTGAACAATATCTAATTACCATTTGCTAAAATAATTTGGTATGGTAACAAAAAATATGGTTAAAAAAACATGACTTAAATTTTATATTTAAAAGAAAAATTTAAAAATTCACGCGCGGCGATTCAATTTATTCGCGGTGAATTTTTCCATTTTTCTTTCAAATATAAAATTGAAATTATCGCATGCAGACGTTTCTGCTTAATCCAAAATTAATTTAGTACGGGTTAGCGCATTGTTATCGATGTTATTTTGATATGACTTGGAACTTCGATGCCGTTAATGTGTATATACACTTACGGTACATGTCGCTACACGTCTCCCCATGACGTACCTAAGCAATGAAGGAACCGATGGAAAGATTCACCGAGGTTGAGTAAGCGTCAATGGCTCAGTTGGTCAGAGCGGTCGGACCGGTGTTCCGAAAGGTCGCAAGTTCGAATCTTGCTCGACGCGGTGAATTTTTCCATTTTTCTTTCAAATATAAAATTAAAATTATCGCTTGCAGACGTTTCTGCTTAATACAAAATTAATATAGTTTTATTAGTACCTACTTACCATACCTATTTACCAACAAATAATATTGCTAATAAGCGTTAAAATTTCTAATATTTCGTATTTTTACTGCATGGGGCCATTTTATGAAAGAACTTTGATCTCAGACCCAGCAACTCAAAAATTGGTAATTATTAGTGGTGGGCAGGGCGGGGCGGCGCAGGCGCGGCTCGGCGCTCGTAACGGTTTGTTTCCACATCCACATCCTGCGTTTTTGCGATTGTCGTGTCGCGTTTCAGTCGCGCCGCGACCGGCTGTCGCGCGACTCCGCTACCGCTAATGAGCGCACGGCCATTAGCGTCGGCTGTCACACGCGGCACATCAAACTAACTAACCTAACGAGCGTGATGGGATAATGTGACGGGACGTGATTTACCGTCAAACTAACATGTGGGCTGTCGGTGCCCGGTAGTAGTTTCCCAAAACTACTTAGTATAAACTTATAAACAAGAGGGTGTTACTTGAACGAGCGGGTACCCGCGGGGATCACAGGGGACAGTGCATCATGAAGCTATTACGAGGAACACGAGGTCACCACAACATCGGCTCAATTTTATTAGTAAAATTCTACGAACAGCACGCCTCAATAGTATGTATCTCCTACACCATATTGCACTATAACAATCCAGGTTCACCCCTAACCTAATAACTCGCGAACAGAAACGTTAACTCAACTGAAATAAGCGGTCGCGATCCAATACTATATTAGCCGGTCTAATTTGAGCCGCCTGTGTATGGTGACCCCGAGCTGTCCTTATCCTGCTCCATCTTATAGTTGAAGTGATCTGTGCCACGGATACAGGTGTTAAGCTTTAGATATACTATTTAGACAGTAGACCTTCTGTAAACCTCACTCCATAGCTAATATTCAAACGATGCTTTACAATGCTGGTTTTACATTAAGTACCTAAGCAAACTAATTCTGTTTCAACTTGTTTCAGTCACCTATTAGGTATCTTCCTAAGTTCGTTGATTACGTTCCTCTTCTCTAAATTTTGCCTAATTTTCGGCGGCGAAAGTGCTAAGTAGTTAGCCTATAAGCTGGCATATTATGAGATCATTCCACAGCTATTAGGAACTAGGAAGATAAGTGATAGGTCAATTGTCTTCTGCTGTTTATTTTATTGTCCAAATGCTCCGCCGCTAGCCGAAGTTACGACTTACGTTATCTTACCAACTTGAAATGTTCACTTTTTTATGAGTAGTGGGCACCTGTCGATATAATCGGTGTCATTAATGGCGTCTAACGAGCCAGGGCTCATTAGCGAATGCCGCGGCCCACGTGTGGGCAGCATGTGAGTTGGGGACTTGGTGGTGTCACATCAAGGGTGCCGAAGAGCTAACTTCCTAGGACAAAAAATATCAGCAAGAAACTGCTTATGATAAATGGTTAGACAACTCGTAGGTAAGTATTGCCTATGATATCTACCTACCTACTCGTATGTTATATTTTGGCGTAACTTTCTGTAGTGACCCCAGTTGACTGAAAATATTTAAACTGATGACTTGATGAGTAACGATGATTTTTGAGTTTTAGAAAATACATACGCCGTGATGGATCGTCAAGAGGTCAGGGCCTCAGTCGCGATTGTCGTGAAAGCTAAAGACGCCGGTTCGAATTCGGCCTCGGACACCGGGAACTTGGTCACTTTTTGTGAAGTATATATGACTCTATTTTAGTTTATTTTATTTAGGATCACCAACATAGCTTAAGTTGATAATGATAACAGATAGATGTTTATCTAATTATAGGTAACCACTTTGTAATTTGTTTTGTATGGTAGTGTTTCTAATACTTAAAAACTGCAAATCAAAAATATACAACATTTAAATTGCTTCAAGATGTGTGTCATGAGTCATGGCCTACTATTAGGTCACTTCTGCTGAAGAACACGATAGGCACCTATTTCAGTTTATAAGTATTTGTTACTCGTAGTTACCTAATAGGTCACGATGAATGTTGCCTTTGCCGCATATCATATCCTCCTCTGGAAGTTACCTAGTAAATGTAAAGCATTACGCGGTCTATAGAGTTGGAGGGCCAAGTATGCAGATGGTGGTGGTAGAGCAGAGCTCAGCTAACCGGCGGCGATAAGCCCGCGAGCTCGTATATCAGTGTCAGCGCGCTAGGGCTGCGGGCGCCACCTGTAAGTAAATAATTTTAAACAAAAAAAGAACCGACTTCACTTAGCCTCCACCTTTCCAAAAGCAAATGCTCGAGCTGCTGTAAAAAATATTCAAATCACTATAAATAGGTGTGCATACAATAGTTGAAGAGTTCCCTCGATTTCTCCAGGATCCCATCATCAGATCCTGACCTGGTTACAATGGGACCAACTGTGAAGTATACTCTTTCAAACAAAAAAATAATTTTCCAAATCGGTCCAGTCGTCTCCGAATAATCGCTGAACATACACAATCTTACTCAAATCAACCTAGTCCCACAGTAAGCTCAATAAGGCTTGTTGTGGGTACTAGGCGACGATATATATAATAGATATGTAAGGTTAGAAATGTCCGCGATTCTATCCGCGAATAACCCCGTCCTGCCTGTTCTTTGAAATAAGAACGAAAGCTATACGAGTAGGTGCATATAAGCATAGAGCTATAAGCGTTATTGGGATTCGTAAATAATATTGATTTCAAAATAAAAATGTGGAAATCATCAAAACACATTAAGCGGCCATTCACGACTAGGTTTAAAACTTGCAGACTTTGACATTATTTCCGTGTAAAATAGCAATAGGTAACTACTTACGTACATACTTATTATAATTATATATTCCACGCATTTATATGAAGTAAATATAGGTTCTCTCGGTCTCTGGTTGGACAGGAATAAGGTTCGCAGCAGCCCTGCGTGCGCTCGCGCAGATCGCGCGATGATAGCGCGATTAACTCGTCGACAAAGCTTGCGCCCGCGCTCGGCCCGCCCCCCCTCTCTCCCCGCCCCCACCCCCCGCGCGGGACAATCGCACCCAAATCTCAAATTACAGCCTTTTATTTTGCTCCGCGTCCCGTTTATTTATTTGTGCTCAACTTTCCCATCGTTTTTGTATCACTTTATAAGATTGTCGTCGGAATCTGAGATTTCCTGTGATAGACAGGCTTGAAGGTCGTATCGGTCCGCATTAAGGTTGTCTTTATCGAAACCACAAGGAGATATGTAGATGCAATAATTGCAAATAATGAAGTGGGTTTCTAATCATATACATATAAACTATGTTCCTATAGCCTGTGTGCATATTATTTTATTATGTTTCAATTTAACATACATTTTGTTTCAGCTGCCCACCCATCCAGGTACGCGTTCCCACGCCTAGAACTGTTAACAAATGGGTCCATTCTTCCTATTCAGTGTTCAATTAGAGGTCCATAAGAGGTGTGGTTTAGACGCCTTTATGTAGGCATGCAAATGTGGCCGCGGCTCGTAGCGGCGTAGCGAGCCCAGTACTCGTAGCCGCGCGTAGCACCAGGTCTACGGCGACTACTATTTTCCACACGAAATTACGTTACTACTTGTTGTTGTAGGTAGTGTTCAGGCCTATTTGAATTAAAAAGTACTAACTCGATTTGTTATTCATTGACATATTCGTTTATATGCATGTCAAATGACGTAGACGTTGATACTACCTATCTATCTAAAAAAAAATACGGTTTTTTTTAGGCATTTTCTAAATGTAAAATATTTAAATTCCATTCATCATTTGAATGCATGTTGGTTGTGGATTTTAATAATTAAATCACCATTTTAGGTTTAGGTACATTGTATTTACCCATGCTTCTGAATTACGCTACTAGCTGATGCAATTTTTCTTGCAGCTATCGTTAGGTATCATTGCATCATCAATGAAATAAAGAACTATGTTCCTACTCGGCATGATTTCTTATTGAATAAACAATAGTGGAAAATATGAGCAATCTTTTTGTAGCTCAGTAGAATATTTTAATGAAGTATCGATCTCCAACTAGTTAGCTTTCATGCAAGACAACCGCTATGTATAATCAACTACGCCGGCTAGCTTTTTTCTTTTTCTCCGTATTGTGAATATTATCTCCCGCTCGCACGGATTAATTTAATAACGTCGACGCCATTAGCGGAACAATGGGCTCTTTATCTTCGTAATCGTCTATGAGCGAACAATACCGTTTGTTGTACCATTACACCGGGCAGAGGCGGTGGGCGGGTCGCTCGGTGCATGCAGCCTCCTGCACAGCCTGCGCTGCACTCGATGCAACTAGCTGCGCTGCGCGGACGTCCGACGACCGAGATTGCAGTGCGGCGCGCCGCCACGCCCCTCGCCGCTCACTATGCTTTGTACGGAGATTTCAGGAAGCCAATTATCTTCTAGAGAACAATATTGTTATACCTACATAATCGTTCAGCATCCCTCTTGATCCTTTCAATTACGCGGCAGAATCTCAAGAATGGCGGTGATAAAACTCACGGTAAATCAAATTGTCACAAGCAATTTAGCGGCGCGCCCCCGCACTTCATTTCGCGAATAAATTCATCACACCGGGGGTGAGGGTGGATGGGTGGTGGGGGTGGGGCAGGGTGCGTGTGTGGGGGAGGTGAGTTATGCGGGTGTAAGTTACGAGGGAAATAGTCGGGGACGTGCTGGGAGATGTCATAAACGTTGCTCGTCTACGAATACCTACAGCTAGATGGTGTCTTGTGATGATCTATTACCATTGAAACCATTAAATTAATTTAATAGATCGCAGTATCGTACAGCTGTCAGAGCCAACTATAGAGTTCTTTAATCAGACTTTACTGATTGATTACCAGGGGCCGTATTCTAACTTTAAAACACGTATAAACACTATTCAACTTCAATACAACTCCAATGCATTATAACAACGCAACGCAATACAGCTACGGCATAAACATCTGAATCAGAAATATCAGAATTAGCTTGAGAAATATCCAACGCCACTCCAATACAACTTCCATATTGGTTGATTGTTTGTTGTGTGTTGGACTTATGTTTGAGATAGGTTGTGTTGTTATTGTATTGTTAATGTACTTTAAAATTAGAATCCGGCGCCATTATAAGTACTTACATGCTTATTTGGTTACCTAACAGCGTTAGGCCTTTTCTTTAAATCTACAAACTTTACCTTCACCGACCCCTCTTGGGTTACTTACACGATATATTTCGCTGTTTTTTGGTGGTTTACTTTGGAGCTGCATATTATACCTACCTACTAACTATTCTACATACTACCTACGTCCTAGATTAGATCATGCTGACCTTTATATTCATTAAATTCTAGAATGATTTATTTAACTAAATAGTCTTTAAAGGTAGGGTGCTGTTATAAATATAAATTACGCTAGTATATAAACTACAAGGCAAACATTTTGTAATACCTAAGTTAAATAATCAGCTGTACCTAAGTAACGCATTTATTAGCCGTTTGTTTCGAATATCTCGAAGAAGTGTATTTAGGTATAGACAAGAGCTGCGTGAGCATTCCACGGAAAATTCCACCGTTGTACCGTAGGAACACGAATTTTCAGAAAATTGGTAGGTTTTGGAGTACGTTTTTCTGCGACAATAGAGTCAAATTATGGTCGGAATTATAATATTCCAATTAAAATTGCAAAGATAACTCTAATGACAGAGATATACTATGAAAATGATGACAGTTTGATACAAATCTCGTGACAACTTTCTTGAACCGAGCTGAAGCAGTGGATTTTATTTTATTTTATTTTATTTATTTATTAGCAGGCAGGCAGTTGTACAACTGATTTTGCCTGTATCCAGTTAACATGACAAATGATCAATGGCGCGTAATGTATAAGTGCTTGTCTAATCTGTTCTTGAATTGATTGACACTTTCAGCTGATACCACATCCTCTGGTAGTTTATTCCAGGCCCATACCACTCGGTTGCTCAGGAAGTTTCTGTGTGGGTTACTGTGGGACCATTGGCTGTCTAATTTCAAGTGATGGCCTCTCAGACG
Source organism: Pammene aurita (assembly GCA_947086415.1). Taxonomy (NCBI): domain Eukaryota; kingdom Metazoa; phylum Arthropoda; class Insecta; order Lepidoptera; family Tortricidae; genus Pammene; species Pammene aurita. The sequence continues at coordinate 438,586 of OX352297.1, forward strand.
GGTGTTGTTATTGCGCTTGAACATCTTGTGAAATTCGTTGAGGTTATAGTGCCCGGATAATATTTTAAATGTTTCTATAGGGTCTCCACGTTCCCTACGTTGCTTCAGGCTAGTGAGCTTCAGTTCTTGCAGTCTCTCTTCGTAAGATTTATATTTAAAGTAATTTGGTAGTTTTGTGAAGCTCCGTTGGACCTTTTCCAGTGCCTCAATGTCCTTGGCAAAATAGGGGCTCCAGACTTGGAAAGCATACTCCAGTTGAGGTCTGATGTACGTTTTATATATTTTAATCATCATGTGTGGCGTCAAGGACTTAAAGACTTTCCTAACGAGGTAGATCAGGCTTCTTGCTTTCTTGACTACTGTAGATATGTGATCTGCCCATTTGAAGTCCTCCGAGATTTTGATACCTAGATCCATTTGTTTTTTACAGCATTTAGTTTGGAGTTCTCCAAGTTGTAGGTGTAATGGGGTTACGGTATCCTATATGTAGTACCGTACATTTGGCAGAATTTAACTTGATAAGCCATTCCTTAGACCAGTTTGCTATTGTGTTCAGATCTTCTTGGAGCTGGCTGTAGTCTGCAAGTGGGTTAGCAAATAGCTTGGTGTCATCTGCAAAAGTACTGACATTACATTTGAGATGAGATGATGTGGTAAGTCAAGTGTGTATAGTATATAAAGTACAGCCCAAGTAACACAGGAAGCATTATAACATATGAATAGTTAACTTATTTCGAACTTAAGGACCGTATAAACTCTTATATACGTTCACCGAGCAACTTGTCGCATTATATGATGCTTTGAGCTGTATAACGGTTGTATAATGGCATATCTAAATGCTTTTGTAAAGCCTTTAGCTTTAGTGCAGCAAACCACAACGCAACTGTACAGCTTTCGACTGTTTAAAAGCACTTAAGTGCTTTAGGTTCTACAATAGCATTATATGATGCTTTAAGCTGTATAACGGTTGTATAATGGCATGTATAAATGCTTTTTTAAAGCCTTTAGTTTTAGTGCAACGAACCAAAATGCAACTGTACAGCTGAATGCTGTACAGTTGCGTTTTGGTTTGCTACACTAATGCTTCGGTGTGGTTTAGTGCCTTAGGTTCTACAATAGCATAAATAAATGCTTAATGCTGGTTATGAGCATGAATATTAGCCATTATAATGCCACGTAAATCCGGTATACAGCTTTCAGCTGTTTTTAGTGCTTTAGGTTCTACAATAGCATTTTATGATGCTTTACGCTGTATAACGGTTGTATAATGGCATATGTAAATGCTTTTGTTTAGCCATTAGTTTTAGTGCAGCGAACAACATGCAACTGTACAGCTGAATGCTGTACAGTTGCGTTTTGGTTTGCTTCGGTTTGGTTTAGTGCCTTAGGTTCTACAATAGCATAAATAAATGCTTAATGCTGTTTAAGAGCATGAATATTAGCCATTATAATGCCACGTAAATTCGCTATACAGCTTTCAGCTATTTTTAATGCCTTAGGGTGTACAATAGCATTTATAAGTAGGTAATACGTTCCTAATGCAGTATAATAGCAATAATATAAACCATTATAAAGCCAAGTAATTCACTATAAGGGGCTGTTCATAAATTACGTCATTTCAAATGGGGGGGGGGGGGGGTCTGGACATCGGATGATGGTAGCATGACGTAGGAGGGGGGGGGGGCGGTCATTCCGAAGATCACATCATCAATGTGTAAAAAAGGAATGAAAGTCGTGTTTCTATAAACTTTTAATGCTATAAAATATTATCTGCTAAATAGTTTTTTATTTTACAATTAAGCTTAAAACGCATTTTTTTTAATGACGTCACTTTATTTGGCAGCTTTACTATCAAAAATTGATGACGTAATTTATGAACAGCCCCTATACAGCTTTTAGCGGTTTTAGTGCCTTAGGTTCTACAATAGCATAAATAAATGCTTAATGTTGTTTAATAGCATAATTATCCACAAGTAATGCTGTAGGCATAAATAAGGCATTTTTTAAGGGTCACTGAGCTGCTATTGGACTAAGAGCTAGCCACGTCAGATATGACACAATAATGAGAGCAACAAAACCCGTCTGGTTAGATTGCTATACTATTCTTATTGCTAGATCCTGGCATCTGGCAGCTTTTAATGGGTGCAGGTCACAGTGACAGACTAGCAAAATGTTTTAATTGGAAAATAGTAATACCAAACTAGGTAAAAATTGCCGAAGTTGTCTCAGTTATAAAGGACAGGGCCTATAATTTAAGGGGCTCCCTGGCGCCAACTACCTTAGATCTGATTCCCTTAGTTTTCTAATTATTTATATGGCTTATCATATTATCAGTAACGGCTTTAAACAATATAGTATCCTATATTTACTTCAATATTCATTGTCTTCGAGATATTTGACATCAAAGTCGAACCGGTTTAGGCTAAAAAAGTGGTTTTATGGTCATAAATTTTGTTTTAATTAGTTAAAAATTAAAATCTCTCTACAGTTTTCAGAGACATCAAAGAGGAACCCTAATATGTAGATTACGTATATGTAAGATTCTTTACACCATTCGAATATCGATAAAAGTGTTTTTTTAGACCATATTTTAAAAATATCATAAAAAAATAACGGCTCATTTATTTCAAGATCCGGCTCTACAGAATGGAGATAAAAGATTCAAAAACCGATAGTCGTTTGCCTTATAATTCTATCTATAGTGAATATGTTGGAATATCGACTCAAAACTGGTCAAAAATCGATAAAAAAAAACGTTAGACCAAAAAATATTGTGTATTCTTACCATACATCGGGGTTTTCGGTGCGGGAATGTTTGACATTAGCCAAAGAGTAGGCATTAACTTAAAAAACAGAATGTACTCTAGCACGTTTCTACCTAATGAATAATTGATCGAAAAAATCATAGGTATATACAATTTATATGAAATAGCTGACTATTATGTATATATATTGTAGGTACATATACGTATGATTTTTTCAAGTATTTTTTTATTAATTCATGTAGTGACTGATCATTGTCAACCTCTTCAGTTAATCAAATAGTTCATAAATATCGGACGTCAAAATTAATATTTGACACTTACTATACCGTGTCTTTGTCTTAGGTAGATCTAGTTAATAAATTTCGGATATGCAATTGCATTTTTAAAATACTAAGTATATAATAGTCAATACAAACATGCCTCTAAGAAAAAAAGCTCGTATCATAGTGTGTAAGCTATTCACAGAGAGGTAGTTATTCATTAAGCATAATATGATATTTTCTCAGACTAACTCTCAACCTATCTGTTTATCTCTACTCTTTCTCAAATCGTTCCCGCACCGAAAACCCCGATATATGATTATTACGGAAACAAAAACAGTAGGCGAAAACTATGAACTATATTTTATTATACATCGTTTGGCACTACTTTCTCCCAACATATTTTTTTGTATAATTTCTCTTAATATTGTATAGTATTTGTATAGTTTCTCATAATATTGCATCAAAACCAGATCTCTAGGATTTATTTTCTTGAAATGGTTTGCATTCTTTGACCTCCACTACTTTAAAGCTGCCAGATGTCCAGATCTAGAAATAAGCATAATATACCAAACTGACTAGAGGGGTTTGGTTGCTCTCATTATTGTCATATCCGACGTGGACGTGGCTAGCTCTCCGTCTATATAGACCAACGCCATTTTGTAAATAATTAATAACCTAAAAATAAAATCATGCGGACCTATTTATACAAGGAAAATACCTATATAATAATGAAATTACTTAATTTAAAACTGCTCAACCAACACTATTGTGTTAATAATGCAAAACTCGTTCTATACGAGGATTACACAATTGTTTTGTTTATTTGACGCATATCTTTTTATAATATTTTATAGCAAAACCACAATAAATCAAAGGCGCGTGAAAATTTTCAATGAAACTTATATACACATTTACAGTAAACTACATTGCGCAGACATATTTGAAGGATATAATAACGTAAAAGTGTCAAAAACTTTTATAAATTTTGTTAGGATGCAAACAAATATGACGTGTCACTCATTCAGTTTTTTGTACCGTCTTCGTCCATTTTATATTGCGAGACAAAGTAGTTAAATCACAACGTTCATTGTATTATAACATTTGTTCCGTCGGTATTAGAGACGTTTTTGCATTGACGTAAGGTTTATTTTACTACACTCTTATGCTAGTATAATGCGTTTGTATTGCGATTGGCAAGTTAATTGAGAGTACTTATGCTTCTTTACTGCGATTAGCAAGTTTTTTGGCCGTATTAAGGCTTCTTTAATGCAGTCGGCAACTTAATAGAGCGTACTAATGCTTCTTTGAGGCGATTGGCACTTTCCATGACAACGATAATGCTAATAGTGCAGACATAATGCGCCTGCAATGCTATTAAATGACCTGTATAGGATCTCAAGCTGGGTAATTTGTGCCCATTTAACATTTGTGCCGTTTATTTTATAAACGTTTATAATGCTACTATAAAACGAACTCAAAATTCTAAAAGCATACAGATATGCTGTAAGACGGCCGTTATACTGCTTTGATGTGTTACTTGGGAGGACCCAGAACTGAACTGATTTTGGTACAGTTTTCTATTATCTGTGCTACTTTTATACTAAATGCCCGGTTTTTTTATGTGTCCGTGAAGCAATATAATGAAGTCGTAACCCTGCATTTCAGTCCCATTATTCCTAGCCGAGCCATCAAATAAGGCACTAAAATACTTACGTAAATATATAAGCGATCGCATAAAGTATTATCTACTTAACACTAAACTTGTTGTAAACATTAATTAGTTGTTGCAAGCGAGCACTTGAGCTCTTTCATTTTCCTCAAAAACAATCTTTATACTTTAACTCATACACATACAATAGTTACTAATATTATATTTATTGCACGCCCCAGTAAAAAAACAGAAGGTACCTACAGTAAGTACCTACACTGATGAAAAGTAGAGACATATGATAGGCCGCTTATTCGCTAGAGAGTGATCTCTTCCAGACAACTTTTGAGTAGCGGAAATATAGTCGAAAATAATTATATGAGGCAGAGGCGCAAAAAAAAAAAAAGAAACCATGAAAATCCACTCAACCATAAAAAATAGCATTCCTAGGTACCTATACTTAGTATACTTATTACACACCTAGATAATAAAACACCGTATAAGTAGACAATCATTAAATAATCAAAACTAAAATATAATCAAAATCATATATACTGCCTGTTGTTACCTCTACCTAAATTTATCTAATTGTAAAAGGAGATCGTCAATTTTTGTTAGGCGATTTGCCCCAGCTCATTAAGGTGCGTATAATTATGAAGTAGGTATCAAAACATTCGCCTTAATTTCTAGATCAGGACGGTCATAAAATAATCATGAAATCTAACGGGAAAATTGAGAAATCGGGGATGAAAAAACATGAATGTGATAAGGACAATATTTAAAAGCGTACATGTTTATGATTTACAGTATAACACAAAATAACTACCGGTTTTTTAAAGAACATCTACAAAATCTGACATGATAATGAAACGAAAATCATAATAAAATAATAAAAAGTCATATTTTGATCCTGCCGCTGATTTCTTGTATTTGGGTAAACAAAGGTAATGACTGTCAAACCATCATTGCTACTATTAACTAAACAATTGTAGAACTTATTACAAACAGATAAGGTTTAGCTCTGTTAGTGCGCTACTACTAGTATCCATGAAGTTATAATTTTTAACTGGAGTATACTCTTGGGCCACAAAGTGAGGCCGAAAGAGAGTAATACAGGGAGCTGCGTATCGTTTTGACTTAGGGAGTTATGTCGTCATTAGACAATAATGCCAGCATGACAACAAGTCAAAATGACAATGTGTGTCAATTTCGTAACGAGTGCGAGTGAGGCACCGCCCCTATAATTAAAAAAAAAATAGAAATAGAAAACATTTATTCGCGACAACAACAACATGCATACAAACATATTTAATGTAAGGATAATTATCCCCTCTATCGGACCGTTTTTTTTCTAATCACCTATGAACGACTGTTTTGCACGGTAATAAGGTTCATCTGTGGTTAGGGAAAAAGTGCAACAATTACATTCACTTTTTATAAATCCATACGAGTATCAGACATTACTAAATTGAAAAAAAAAAATGCGTTTCGTTATCGAAAGAGCATGATATAATGCCGTCATAACGCTCTAAGTCAAAATGAGACGCAGCTCCCTTTCTTTCGGCCCCACTTTGTGGCCGAAGAGTATACTCCAGTTTAAAATTATAACTTCATGCGGCAGACTTGGATGACGGTGACGTCATACATTGACAGTGTCAAACTAGAATAATAAACTAGATTAGCAAAGTAAACGTAACTCCTTTCTAAAAATGTCTGTTTCGTCTCAGTCCAGGTAAAGTTAACCTTATGTCAATGCTGTAAAGACGTTAACAACTTATTGAGCACTACTTGGATCGCGGAAGGATCAACGAAATTACTTTTTATTCTGTATTTCTAATTCCCGTTTCATTTTCATGAAATATTTTGTCTAGTTTCGTAATAAAATGGGTATTTGCTTAAAATTGCAGAACAAACCTTATGCGAGACCATTATCGCTAGTGGGCCTGGAATTGACGGTCTCCTTTGTGCTTGTAACTGTATGAGGTGTGCAATAAAGAGTATTTATTATTATTATTATTATATAGTACAGTACCTACAGTCACCGGCAATAGTATCTACCTACCAATAAAACTCGTCTATTATCGATGTTTTTTTATAATTTATTTATTAGTATTTGGCCTCAATTTAAACATTAATTTTGTATTGTGTTCAATATAAGGGCCTTTATTTATATATATATATATATATATACTTATATCATATACAAGCTGATGATCCGACAGTTTTGCTATAAGAGAGACTCATCCTCCATATACCATCCATACCTCTAGCGATAGTAGTTGATTTTGACGTAAGTAGTCTCAGGGCCTCGATTCGAGATGCCAAACTGCGAGACGTGGCTCTCACACTTGTCTCGCTAGGTGTTAGAGTGATACACCTAACTGTCAAGCTGTCAGTAGGTCTCGCTAGAGCGTTTTGTCTATGGCTATGGCCACCATTTTAGATATGTTGACAGGACATTGGGAATCCCATGGCAGAGAGTTTGGTGTTTTTTTTTTAGTAGGTATACGTGTAGGTATCGAACCATGGATGTATATGAAGTGGATCTCATTCTTCGGTGACAAAGTGAGGCCGACAGAGAAGCTTATCTAAGGGAGTGTCTCGTTTTGACTAAGGAGGTAATGACGGCATCAGACAATCAAAATGTGAATATGTGTCAAATGTGACAATTTTGTAACGAGTGCGAGTGAGGCACCGCCCCCCACTATTATGCTCTCTATCGGACCGTTTTTAGTACTTTTAAGGGTTCCGTAGCCAAAATGGCATAAACGGTACCCTTATAGTTTCGTCATGTCCGTCTGTCTGTCCGTCAGTCCGTCTGTCCGTATGTCACAGCCATTTTATTCGGAAACTATAAGACGAATAAAATAAAATTTAGACATAAGGTGTATTTTTCATGCCGCTATTTAATTATAGTCTGGCAAACCATTTTTTCAGTAGAAAAGCGCGGCAAATTCAAAATACGTACATGTGCCAACCCTTTGTGATGAGACACCGTGTTCGTGACGAACATTTCAATTCACATTTCTTTTACATTGAATTTGTTTCTAGTGCATTTCACTCTCTCAAGCGCGAGTGAGATAGAACTCCTGCAACGTTCTACATTGAATTTAAATTCGTTTTTATGGCATATGTCAATTGCCTCAACCAGATTATTTGTTACAGTTGATGACAAATCAGACGAAATATATCCGTCTCCTTTTTACACACCGTGAATGTCACGTAGTGAAAGGGGTGGAAATACCAACTAAAATTAAAAACATAGAATTTGATGATCATTGCTGCTTTTTTCACTGATTCTTAGTGTTGTCATACTTTTGGTCGCTGTACATTGCTACTGCGTTCGTTGGCTGGCCTGACTATATGTAGTTAAATTGAAGGAGAAATTTAATAGTTTGGTTCTTATTCCATTGAAGGTACGGAACCCTCTATTATGCGTGGTCCGACACGCACTTGGCCGGTTTTATGCTAGCCGCCTATGAACGACTCTTTTACTCGGTAATAATTTTCAACTGTGGCTAGGGCACCGAGTAAACAATAGTACTATACAGAGGTCCCTCTTTGACGTTACGAATCATGTTGTCCCTTCTTCACGCATGGCAAGTTCTCTTTCTCACTTAGGCAAACGTATCGGATACTAGTTGTCAAATTCAATGACAGAAATGCACATCCTTGGTTAGGGACAAGGTTTAAGAAAAAGATCCACTTCATATAAATCCGTGATACGAACACAGATTACACCTTGTTAGCCCGCCCCACTGTAAATTTATCAAAAATCTTATCGGTTGGCTTCCATATAGCGATATAGAGCCCATCTTCGAGATCATGAAAAAATAAGTCTTATTAGTTCTTAAATGGGCACTAGTATGTATAACACGATGTAAATTGTTCTTGGATAAATATCATATCATATCATATGGCGTCAAGTTGAAAATACAAGAAAATATCGTTAATTAATCAGTGGTTTTACCGCTCCAAATTTGTACTCACGGTAAAGTCTACTTCAAATAACCTACATACCAAATTCCGGTGGGAGCATACAATAGGCATGGTGAATTTTTTTCATGTATGGTATCAATCGATTCGTTTTGGTGTGACGATCAAATGTCTATATGGGGCCAATTGCGTTAAAGCAACAGAAAAGTCAGAAATGAAACTTAAAATCCGAGATTTGCATTTGTTTCTCAAAACGCTCCTAACAAAATGACGTGCAAAAGTGACGTCACGATCACATAGTTGCCCTGTTTAAAGTATGGAAAAATATGAAATTGCTATTTTTACAGTGAAATGTTGCGTTTATGTGTATGGTTGCCATACAATTTATTTTACAGTACAATGTTAAAAATCATTTCAATTCACACTTTAAAAAATCGTAAAATTTAGAAATTATGCAGCTTGATATCTTTGAGCCACTTCAAAAGAATTTATAAATTTTCACTTTAGTTGGATATATTAATCATTTTGCATCCTATCAACTAAATTTTATTGCATAAATCAATATGTGTCATCATGCCTACTTTAAGATTCGAATCTAATCGCAATTTTTGCATTTGTATTATTTTTGAGCTAACCACTCCAAATTGTTTGACCATAAACTAGGCACTTCACCGCCTTATTTTAAACCGTAAAAGTTAACCTTGCGGGATAGTTTTGAAAAAAATAATTTCAAAAATTTACTTAATTGGCACACGCATAACTGGATATCCATGTTTAAGTGGCTTATACATAGTTTAACATGCCGTTATAAAGTGTATAACAGGTATATGTTTTTTTTCCTGTTTTGTATTGTTTTTAGGGTTCCGTAGTCAACTAGGAACCCTTATAGTTTCGCCATGTCTGCCCGTCCGTCCGTCCGTCCGTCCGCGGATAATCTCAGTGACCGTTAGCACTAGAAAGCTGAAATTTGGTACTAATATGTATATCAATCACGCCAACAAAGTGGTAAAATAAAAAGTGGATTTTTTTTATTAGGGTACCTCCCCTATACGTAAAGTGGGGAGTGATTTTTTTTTTAATTTCAACCCTAACGTGTGATATATTATTGGATAGGTATTTAAAAATGAATAGGGGTTTCCTAAAATCATTTTTCGATAATGTAAATATTTTCGGAAATAATCGCTCCAGAAGTAAAAAAATATGCGTCCCCCCCCCCCCTCTAACTTTTGAACCATAAGTTTTAAAAATATGAAAAAAATCTCAAAAGTAGAACTTTATAAAAACTTTCTAGGAAAATTATTTTGAACTTGATAGGATGAATAGTTTTTGAAAAAAAAATACAAAATAATTTCTGAACTAAGTTTGTAATTTAACCGTATAAGCAGGTGTTTATTGTACCTGTAATTTCTACAAAATTACAATGAAATGACGTGCTTTCAAATAAAGTAAAAACGGTGAAAATCGGTTCACGCAATAAAGAATTATCCCATAAAAATCATCTTCCATACTTTATGCTCGCGCGCAATAGTTTACTTAATTTGCCGATAGATGTCGCTGTACGTGGAACTCTCATATCATATCCTACATGGCGGTGTTATTAACTCTTAAGTGGGGACACTTACTGTGACGGACGGAAAACTACGGAACCCTACAGTGAGCGTGGCCCGACACGCTCTTGGCCGGTTTTTTTCTCTTGTTTTGATTAAGATATTCTTACTTTGGGGATGTGATCGTGGCGTCAATGCGCCGTGTCATCAAATGGTTGCAACGGAAGACCAGCGCTGGCCCTGCCGGCATTTAACGCTGAGTTGCGACGATTTCGTGGCAATTAGTGTTTCGGGTTGTATATGTTATTGTTTATTATGTTTTTTGTAATTGTCATGAATAAATTGATTCATTCATTCATTCATTCATGTTTCTAAAATAATGCTTTAAATGTTCATCCTTATATTTTTTTATTTTTGAAAAAAAAAATGGTATTCAATATTTATATGACGTTCTAAATAAAACAATTTCTTTTTAACGTCGTAGAACGCAATTTTTTTTATGGTAGTTACAAAAACTATTTAAAACGGGGTATTTACCATGGGTATTTGTTTTGTCGAGGTTCCGATATATATTATATGTATCGACATGTCAGAAACTAATAAACGAGGATGGTGGCAGCATTTCTCCGCTGTATCGCAAAACTTATGAGTTGAGCGAGGAAGCTGCCAGCTATTTGGTCACCAATTGAGCCGACGAGCCTCTTTTTGCGTTCTTTAAAAAGTTACTAAGCACTGGATCCCCACGCGCCAAGGGTCTCGACTACGAAAGGTATAAAAATGTTTTATGGGTCTTCAGTTTTTCAGCTTCTTTGGCCACCGCACCTGCTTGTTTATTGGTTCCGGTGAAGTGAGAAGCCGCCAGTGTGTCTACGCATATAGCATCCCACAGGCACGCATGTGGCATTTACTTAAGTACCGCAAGAACACCTGTGTTGAGCACAAACACGGACTCAAAGCCGGAATCAGATTCCAATCAATCAGGTGCCGGTCCAGATACTATACGGTTTAAGACATTTATTTCTCAAAAAGATTTACATAAATCACTTACTGAGAAAACAATATTTATCTTAAAGCTAAATGGGAGAGGGTGGAATGCAAAAACTGGTGGACGAGTTAAGAACAAAGGCGCTCGGTAACACCAAGCGCAATGCAACAATGTAATGTTGTGCATAGGGACCAGTTAAACCGAACTACCCGGTGCGTTCACTGGTTAAATTACATATGATTTGTGTGTATTCATTAAGTGCATATTTTGTGGAAAAGCCTTAGAAGACGTTTTTATTTTAGTTTTTAACTTTTTTATCTAATACATTTTTGTACATTTATATATTTTTTCTTTTTCTTTTTTTTTAAGTATTTTAATTATATAATGTTATTATGATTTGACTTATTTCTATCCAGTAATAATGTCAATATTTCTGTACCCATCCTTTTCTATGTATATGAATGAAGGATGAGCAAGATGAGTAGAGAAATAATGTCATTATTACTGACAGTGTCTGGAAAAGCTGTCCACCCGTCACCAAACAGGAGGTTTAGCCAGGAGGTTTAGCTAGCGGTAGCCAGTGCTGCGGCTTAGGAGTGAGTGACTCATAAGAAATTTGGTACAATACGTCGTCCCAGCTCCAATGGCAATTTGGATGGGTAAAAACATCCTGACCCGCAAACCACTTCAACAAGCTTTTTTGGCCTCCTCTAAGCCCACAGTTCCATGGTTTGGGTGTGGGGGTCCTGTAAGGTTTTAGTGACTTTACCTACGAGGCTGGCTGAACTGTAGACGGAGGAGTGTCTTACAGTTGATGTTATGAAGCCGACTATTTCTTAAAATGGTCTTAAATCCTTATGCGCCCACCGGTATGGTCTTAAATTTGGTATTTTCTTACTAAACGGGTCTTATTTCAATTCAATTCAATTCAATTATTTATTTCAGACAAATTACAGCCCATATTTGTTAGTAATATGTACAATACAATTAATCTTATATGCTATTGTTAGTAAGGACACAATAAATTAGAAATTAAAATTACATATAAACTAATAATACTTGGCACAAGGAAGACTGCACATTCCAAACACTACCGTTGCACGTGCAACAGCATGCAGTGGTGCTGTAACGGGCAGTCTAGCCTCTCGGCCAGCACACGTAGCAGACCGTTGGAGCTACCGCGCAACCGCCCCATCAGTGATGCAGTACGCTTACGCAAAATGGCATGAAAGCCATCGGCACGAGCCTATAGCTTCTGTAAAAATTTCGAGCAGTAAGCTCAAAAATAAATTAAGGCTCAACAACTTGCGATTTCAAGTGGTCTTAGAACCTTATACGCCCACCGTAATGGCCTTAAATTTGGTAAGTATGTAGATTTTGTGGGTGGTTAAGTAAGTGGGCTTCGCCGTGTGTCAAAATTTAAGCGTAACGATAAATTAACGTATTTTTTTGTATTTTCAACTTGACGCCACACATACTAGCGCCCATTTACGACCTTTAAGACTTATGTTTTCAATATCTCCGTGATGGGCTCTACAACGCTGTCAACGCTATATGGAAGCCGACCGGTAATTTTAGAGATTTTTTTGATAAATTTACAGTATAGCCGGCACCAGTATCTGTAATGTTTAAGTAGTGAAGTATCAGATGTCAAACAATCCTTTAAGGCACTGACTACCAGGCTACCGATAGTAATGATGGAGGCAACCTCTAGTAATTGCCCCCACGAAACTTTTGCGCTAAGTTGTTTCTGACTATTCAAACTAGGTAAGATACCTACTAGAAGTAATTATAAAATTGATATGATTTTAAGACATTTTCACTGAGAGCACATTAATATTTATAATTTTTATGATTTTTAATTGTAGGTATTTATTAAAAATATATAACTGTTAAAATATAATATGATTGGCATTACCTATTTAACCTAAAGTTCAATTAACATGCCATAAAAGAAATGTCGATATCTGGCCGAGGAGCGAATGGATAAACATCAAAAAGTGCGATGAGTTGTAGGTGTTCTTCCACCCTGCTGTTGGGAATATCTCTACAGTGCAGGGTGCATTCACTGTGCTCTGCATTATTTTGTGTAATTTGGATGTTATGTTAGAGTAGATTTCCTCAGATTAAGCAAGCCACTAGCAATAAATCTCCTACAACGCCTTGACTGTATGCGGCTGTATAGCCATTCCCCATTTACATGTGCATGTGGGATACTACATGCGTAGACACACTGGCGGCTTCTCACCTCACCGGATCCAATAAACATACAGATGCGGTGGCGAAAGCAGCTGAAAAACTGAACACCCTTAAAAAAAAGCGATGTTTAAAGAAACAAGTATGTATAGTTTAAAGTGCCATGTGTAACCATATCAATTCATTATATAAGAAATATAATATGATATAATATTGGAATATAACTTACACGTAAGTCAGTCAGATACACAATAACATTTACTTGCAGTAAACGTCAACTTCTTTTTTGAAAGGAAGACCCATTTTCAGGAAATGAAGGTTTTCATATCCCGAGTCTCCTAAATAGTAATTCAAAACTTGGGTCTTGTTAGTGGCAATTAGTTATAATCATGAGGATTATATATATATATATATACTGTGCACTGTATTTATTTACCTGATATGTTTATATTTCCATAACATCCTCAACTCTCAGGATTAGGAATACCTTTGTAATATAAGAGTCTTACATTAGATTAGAATCTATGAAGAATATGTGTAAAATTGTTTGAAGTGTCTAAAACCTTAGTTAAGTTAGGAGGCAGTAGTAGGAGCCAAGTTTGATTTGAACCCGCGATCCTTAGAGCGTAAGTCGGGCGTCTGGCCGCCAGGCTACCAGAGTTTGTTTTGATAATTACTATATTGTTGCTCCATTTTTAACCGACTTCAATTTCATAGAAGGAGGAGGTTCTGTATTCGGTTTGGGCTTTTTTTTTATGTATGTTCACCGATTACTCTGAGACGCGTGGTCCGATTTGAATAGTTCTTTTTTTGTTTGAAAGGGTTTACTTCCAAGGTGGTCCCATATTAATCTGGTGCTGTTCTGATGATGGAATCCATGAGGAATTGAGGGAACTCCTCAATTTTTAAAGGCACATGTATGGTGATTTGGGTGTTTTCTTAAGCAACTCGAGAGTTTTCTCTCGAAAACCACCAATTTGATGAAGTGGACCTGATAATGATGATTGTTTTTATGATAATGATGATGACTTTTTTAAATGTAGGATGTTCAGCGATTACTCCGAGACCCGTGGTCCGATTTGAATAATTCTTTTTATGTTTGAAAGGATGTACTTCCAAGGTGGTCCCAAATTAATCTGGTGCTGTTCTGATGATGGGATCTATGAGGAATTGAGGGAACTCCTAAATTTTTAAAGGCATATGTATGGTGATTTGGGTGTTTTCTTAAGCAACTCGAGGGTATTCTCTCGGAAACCACCAATTTGATGATGTGAACGTCATGATGATAATTGTTTTGATGATAATGATGATGATTTTTTAAATGTGGGATGTTCAGCGATTACTCCGAGACCCGTGATCCAATTTCAAGAATTATTTTTTTGTCTGAAATTAACTACCTCTGAGATGGTTCCACATTAATCTGGTACTGTTCTGATAATGGGATCCATGACGAATTAAGGGAACTCCTCAATTTTTAAAGGCACATGTATGGTGATTTGGTTGTTTTTTTAAGCAACTCAAGCATTTCCTCTCGAAAACCACTAATTTGATGGAGTGGACCTAATGATGAAGACCACATATGATAAGTGGAACTTTCCTTACATTGAGTTACGTATAATGAACTTTTTCTTATATATCTTCACCAATTATTGCGAGATCCGTTGTCCGATTATGATAATTATATAACCACTAAAAATGGTAAAATAAAAACTTTTTACAAAAAAAAGAGAAACCGACTTCAAAAAGGATAAAATAAATTATTATATTATTTATATACGTTACAAACTGATATGTTTGAAGTCGGTGCCAAGCCAAAAAGTTACAATACCGGTCAAATCAGCTTCAAGTCTGAAAATCACAAAACATATCGATACCTACTTATATTGAAAAGGTGAATGTGAATCTATCTGTTACATTTTCACGTCTAAACTACTAATACAATTTTGATGAAATGTGGTACCTATGTATATATTCTCTGATACACGTCTACTTTGTCAATAATCAGAAAAAGGCGGCAAATAAAAATAAAAAACACGTATGGTCAACCATAGAAAATTTAAATATCGTGCCTTTTTCTACTGAAAAGGTGTGACCCACACACCCAGTGTGTCTGACTATAGAAAAATCAATATAGCCATTGAATTCTTTTACACTTCGATAAAACACCTTAGATGTAGTAGAATAAATAATTCAAATCGAAGCACGGGCTCCGTTCAAGATATGGTTAGTCCGACAACTAGTAAACAAGTTTATTAACAAACATCATAAGACGCATGATTATATTTTCTTTCTGTACTAGAATGAAAACCTACGTACAGTCAATACCAGAATTAGTTCTTAGTATGAAGAACAATTCACTGAACACATACGCCTAGTTCGTATTAACTGTTTTGTGATTTTCAGACTTGAAGCTGATTTGACCGGTATTGTAACTTTTTGGCTTGGCACCGACTTCAAACATATCAGTTTGTAACGCATATAAATAATATAATAATTTATTTTATCCTTTTTGAAGTCGGTTTCTCTTTTTTTTGTAAAAAGTTTTTATTCTACTATGTTTATCTGCGTGAAGTATCAAATGTCAAACAATCCTTTAAGGCACTGACTACCAGGCTACCGATAGAAATAACGGCCTCCTAGCCCAGTCGGTAGTGACCCTGCCTACGAAGCAGGAGGTCCCGGGTTCGAATCCTGGTCAGGGAATTTGTTTGTGTGTTTATCACAGATATTTGTTCCTGAGTTATAGATGTTTTCTATGTATTTAAGTATTTATCCATATTTATCTAATATATATATATATATATATACTCGTCGTCTAGTACCCAAGCCTTACTGAGCCTTACTGAGCTTACTGTGGGCCTAGTTCGATTTGTGTAAGATTGTCCTATAATATTCATTTATTTCTCGAATTTAATTTCTTTTCTGATGTTTTTGAAATGCCTCAAACTTTCCATAGACGTTGACGTAACAAAGACTGCAGCACTATAAGTAGGTATTAAAACAGACAGAAACATTGCAAAATTAAATAATTATATTATTAGTAGTTAGGTTTTCTTATTAAAATTATTTTCTTGTGTATGAATGCATTTTCACCACATCAGCACCACCGAGGCATCTTGATTTTTTTTAAGCGTCTGTAAAATTGTTTTTTTTTTTTCACAAGGGAGAACAGTAATTACTTTACGTTATAGAACGATGATTTTGAACCATAAATATTTGGCAGAATTAATTTGTTTTGTTTTATGTATTTACCTAAGCTTGTATTTTTTTGCCGTGGCGTGGTGAAAAATGTTGTAATTCTCTCGGCAGCAGTTTGTTTGCTTCTAGTGCCCCCCGCAACGCTCAAGATATCACTTTTTTAACCATACACTCGTTATAATTTTGTAATCTTTCACTTTTTCGGGTCTCGATATAAACACGTGAGATAGATATCAAGGTTGTATTCTTGATATTATAATTTATTTACACTAAACCTTTTCTACATTATTGGATCTACGTGGTCGGTTTACAAGTATTGTTTTATTTCTTGTGACAAAAAACATTTATTGGTTACAAGAAATCTTAAAATCATTCATAGCAGTCATTTTTATTAAATATGTAATATTTGGCACATATCTTTTACCCAAAGCACAGGTTTCGTCATAGTTGCTACACCCAAAAATGCATCGTCAAATCTAAAAAATTGCTTGTAAGCCGTCTATGTAGACTACCCTAGTTCTAGCCTAGTATTTTAGCACGAAAATACACGTATGATTTACACACATACTCACACACGTATTTAGTTTCAGAAGACATTCAGAGATGTCGCTTTCAAATGAGTTTTCATAAAATGCTTCAAGGCTCTCTTTACCTACTAGAGGAAAATAAATGCCTTACGTGGGATTCCCATAATTTACTGACGTCAACGTCAAAACAATAAGATGGCGCCCATGCCAATAGAGAAATTCCTCTAGCGAGACCTGTTGATTTTGACGTAGGTGGTTAGGTGAATCAACTGTCACAAAAGTGTGATCTCATAGTTGTCTCGCTACCTATTGTCAGTTATGCCATGTCGAATAGACTCCCAGTTGTATTGCAGTCGACTGTCACATTTTGCATGTCAAATCGCACTCCAGCACACTTGATTTTATGTTATGACTATCCAAGCCCTCCGATTAAGAGTACTGAATTGGTTCGTGGCTAAATAAACATTTTAAAATTAAAATCCACTTTCGAGCATCAATTCTCGTCGGTGGGGCTTATAAAATAAAACCAAATTCTTTAAAAGCAATTGGAGCCGGTATTAGCCGCTGTTCACCGAAATAGATGCCGTGTTTGTGTAGCAATTAATCTGGCTAGCTGGAGTTAAGTGGCTTAGCTGGGAAGGGTGGGGCGGGAGGGGAGGGAGGGTTGTTTGGAGAGGAGTTAGCAGCTCTGCGGGATGTTTGTTTTGTCAACTGTCGTCGCCTGCGCAATCACCTGGTCACCCAATCACGCGGTCTAGTGTCAGGGCTGCGCGGCGCACGGCATCTTTATTTGCCTAATAACGTAACTAATATCTACTAGTAATACTAAGTATGTTGTAAACAAAGTGTCTATGAACGACAAAACACTGCCAGCTGTTTTTAAATAAAAACTTCTAATACATGTCTCAAAGCCTATCCCGCTTAAAGAATCTTAATTAGCGGATAAGTATAATCTTTAAAAACAGTCGGATGTCTAAGTGTCTATTAAAAGCGGAGATCAGATAGTTCGGCGCCATTGTATTCTATGACGTTTTCGAATTTCTATAACCTATAACTACCTATAATAATGCGAATCCACCCGATCTTTGATGATAAGTCAATTTATATTTACAACAGTTTAAATTAAGTGATTTTTCTTTTTTCTTACGTTCCCATAACCACGAAACATCCTATTTTATGTAGAATTTAAGTCTTCAGTAGGAATTAAAACCCTGACCATATGTTGACTTTATACAAGTCTTGAATGTTAGAAATGAGCGCGGAGTGGCAGCCCTGTGACCCGCTAATCCCTCCAGGGTGCGCGCGCGCACGCGGGGCTAAGCCGGCTCTGCGCAGGGTTGCCCCGCGGCGCCACCCGTCAGCGCCGGATTAGCGGGGCAGGGGTCGCGCCACCTCACCATGTGACAACTATGACATATGTTACGTCTGTCAAGAGTGTTAACTGCCAAGGCACGTGTACGTGTTATTATAATATATATAATATATTATAACTATAGTTACACGGTAACATTTTAGTAGGTTCTAGTAGGTAATTATAGTTCAAAATCTGTAAGAATGAACTTTTGACATATTGCAACGCCCGTAGAACGTAAACGCGCAAGACACTTTGAAATTAGAAACAAAATCCCATAACGATTTTACAGCTTGTCACTTTTAATAAACATAACTTAATTAATGTTATACATTTTTTCATATCTTAGTTATTGAATATTTTACGATAACAATTTAGCATGCAAACAGTTACGGTCTACGCCTCCTTTTTTTTCAATTTAGTGTTGTGACCATATCTGCTGTTCCGATTCATATAACATTTCCGTAACTCGATAAAATCGATTATGTAATCAATAGACAATATATAATAATGAAACCAAAAGTCCAATTCCATAAAAACCGGCTAAGTGCATGTCGGACCACGTATAATGGAGGATTCCGTACCTTCAATGGAGTAAGAACCAAACTAATACCAAAAGGTCGTATCTGATGCCTATGGAAGAAACTTTTGAACCGTAAGTCCAAAAAATATGAAAAAATTCGGTTTAGCCATTTTTATTGAACTGTACTTTCTCCCAAAATTTTGTAAATGCAGTTAAGATTTGTGATACAAAATATGTACAAATACAAATAAAATACACATACAAATGCGTTTATTTCATTACTTTTTACAGTTGTTCTTAAGATATCGAGGTGAGGCAAGTAGGTAAGTAGTCTATGTTAGTTATGAAAAGTTAGGTAACAATTTAAGGATATGAATCATATTTAATTAAAATCATGTAATGAAAAAGGTGCGGGTACAGCTTGCTGGATTTAAACCCGCCCTTGGTCAGCTAATATTGTTATATTGTTGCCCTGTTGGGCATATAACAAGAAAAGATCGGCTGTAGTAAAATCGATTCGAACAATTCATAAATAATCGCTAAATTTGACAAACAATACGTCTTAGCCCCATCACTAATGACGTCAATGCTGAAGTTTCAAAAGTTCATTCTTACAGATTTTGAACTATAGGTTATTTATCAGCAGTAGTATTCTAGAAAGAAAGAAAGAAGAAAGAAAATTGTTTATTTGGTGGTACAAAAAATAGTAACAACATATCAACTCAATCTATTTACATCTTAATCCTAGTACAGAGCACCAAAACGGATGCCGCTCAGCATATGCCGATAGATAAAGATTAGCCATGGCGCTGGTTTTCAGGGCAACCAAGATTTTTTCTACATTACAGTCATATCATATCAGATGCACTCCACGGTCATTGAGTATTATTTATAAATAAGTTTTCACTGTTATCAGGTATATATAAATAAAAAAATAATAAAATAAAATGTTCTTTATTTCAGACCATATTTCACGTCCATATTTCGATTAAATTCAAAATTATAAATTAAATTAATAAATTAATATTAAATTTTAAATCTAAATATTAATATTAGGTATTCCCCCAACATTTAAGGGCACTATCTAAGGGCATGGAGGCCTATCCACCTCCTCAACACTGGCGAGTCCCAGCGATCAACAACAGCGCGCAGGAGCGTGTTGCGGCTGCCGCCAGTGCGCTGTAGCATGGAAGCGCAGCGCGCGCGCATGATGGCGGTGAAACCCGCAGTGCCCGTCTCAGCGAGCATCGCAGAAGCGCTGCAGTAACGCGGCAGCCGCAACAATGCTCTGTACGCGTTGTTGTATTGCACACGCAGGTCGCTGTATGCCTTCTGCGTATAGTTAACCCATAGGCTGCATGTATAGAATGACTGGCAGTAAGCTTTAAAGAGTGTGACTTTTACTGGCTCAGTACATTTTGCAAACCTACGGGCCAACATATTGCATCTGACAGACAGCGCCCTGCGCTCCCGCTCAATGTCTAGATTGTCCTTTTGATCTGCGGTGACCCAATGACCCAGATACTTGAACTTTTCTACCCTTTGCAGTTTTACACCAGTAAGTAAAAACTCAGGAGCATCAGTATAACGGGTATTATCTGGTTTAAACATCATAAACTCACTCTTCTGAGCATTGTATCTGAGTCCGTTTGCCACCGCATAGGACTCGCAAATACTGAGCAGTTTCTTCAATGCGCCGTTCGAGGGGGCCAGCAGCACCATATCGTCTGCATAAATGATATTATTTACACAGACTCCGTTTATATGGCAGCCGATACCGGTGCCGCTGAGCTCCTCGACCAACGCATTGACGTACAGGTTGAAGAGCGAGGGAGACGTCAAGCCCCCCTGCCTCAGCCCGCACTCCAACCTGTACTCATTGGAGAAAGCTCCCGCCCATCTCACACAGTTGCTCTGATTATTGTACCAGTGCATAAACAAGGATATTACTTCTCCAGGTACGCTTGTTTCAGTCTTTAACTTATTCCATAGTACATCGTAAGCCACAAGGTCAAATGCTTTTGACAAATCAAGGAAAATAGCGTACACTGGCGTCTTCCTACTGGTGTAGTACTTCACAGTCTCCTTGAGACACAAGCCAGCACTCTCGCAAGAAAGATTTGGTCTAAAACCGAACTGCGCGTCGTGTAGTTTAATGTGCTTGTCCAAATGCTTACCAAGAAGACTGTCAAGCACCTTAGCAATGACCGTGGCTAGAGAAATTGGTCTATAATTTTTAACATCCGAAGAGTCACCCGTTTTATTTTTAATTATAGGAACCACAATAGTACGCATCAAGTTCTCAGGTAAATACGAGTGGCCCATGCATAAAGTAAAAAACATGGACAACACCCTGGGTAGATGAACTCCAGCGTGCTGCAGGTGCTCAATGCTGAGGCTGTCATGGCCAGGCGACTTACCACGCACCATTCCTTTTATGACCGCGCTCACTTCCTTCGCAGTAAATACCACATTCCGATCGCCACTGACAGTCTCAGAATCGGGCACCCACGGCGCCGCCGGCCCCAGTGGAGATTCGACACTAAAATGAGAACGGAATACATTAGCTATGCCAGCGGGATCACACACTCCAGCCACACTCACGGGAAGGCTCGGCCTAGGGTTTAATTTGTTAGAGGTGACAGGTGACAGAACTGACGGAACTTTTTACTTGAGTGTTGTTCAGCTATAATGTCCATTTTTATACGTTCTTGGTTATTCTGGCACCACTTTAATTTTGATTTAAATAGACGCCTTGTCTCCCGCATCTCCTCAAATACAGGTCCAGAGTTCGGTTTACCATGTACTAACCAGTTCCCGAAGCAGAGTCGAGCCTTCTCGTGAGCACCGCGCACGTACCTATTCCACCCAGTGACATGATTACGTTTGTGACTTTTATTTACCTTTTCGTTATAACAACACTCAGCAGCCTTGGACAGTGTACAAACAATATCGTCATACATCGTGTCTAATAATTTCCTATGGCTTTTATCACAACACAGTTTATCGCCGCAATCACTAAATTCTACAGGAAAAATAAGTTGTCGCAATTTTTCATGACAAATTTTATGATAATTATCAATTTGCGATATGTCACGCTCCCCCCATACACATTGATTATTAACAAGTATTTTAGGTTTCAATATATTAAAATTACACTTTATACTTAGAGGATAGTGATCGGACCAGTACGTATTAAGGAGTGGTCCTGAAATAAAGTAGCAGTGTATAATCTTGTGTATTTTTTAATTTAGTGCTAATTTTGAAGCAGTATATTTATTTTATTAATCCGTAGATACAATACTAATAAATAAAAATACAATCATAATAGAATATGTGAGCATATTTAAGTTTTCGCGTTTTTAATTCAACATACTTTGTAACCTTTTGAACAACATAATTTGACAATCTTCAATCGACATCCGCTACAATGCCACAATTGTATTTCCATTTTCACAACCCGTTTTATGCTTTTCAGAATTCCATCTTACCAAGAAGCTACATTAATTAACTGTATTTTAGCTAGGATAGTCAGGAAGATTCTCTAATGTAACCTCTGACAAAGATTTTCTATGGGAGATAATTTTCTATGAAAAAAGGCAAATACATTTAATTAAAAACTACTGTAACTACCTTATTTAAAATGAAGCCAGATAAAAAAGTTTACTATTGAAGAAAGACAATTTATTAAGGTATAAAACAGCTCATCAAATCAAACTATGAGAAAAAACATGTTTTTGAGAAACACCTCAAAAATATTGTCAGAAGACGCTGTTCAAAAAACTATGTGTATGATGGAATACAAAAGGCGAAAACTTCCAAACGCTGTTTTATTTAAGTATGATTGTATTTATGTTTTGTATGATTGTATCTAGAGATTATTTAAATATAAACACTGCTTCTAAATCGGCACAAAATAAAAAGATAAATCAAAAAAGGCACGGCTACTTTTTTTCCGGACCACTCTTTATATAACACTGAACAGGAGTGTATTGAGGATTGCGCCGAGCTTGTAACTAAGCAGTGGTCGAGCCAGCGGCGGCACCCATTGCGCATCACTCACGAAAGTATAACTATCAGTAGGCATAATTTCTAAATCTATACAAGTCCACGACTGTTCATCACAGAAAGATAAAAGTTCCTTTGCAAATAACTCACCGGGGTGTGCGTTGAGGTCGCCTAGTATGAACACAGACTCCGTACTAAAGTTTTCAATTATAGCCGATATTTCACTGAGACATTCAATAAACTCCACTAGGTTTTCACTCGAATCAGTGGGCATGTAAACAGAGAAAACCAATAAACTCCGATCACTGAGCTCAATTTTTATCGCGGCTAGACGTACACTGTTACACTTTACTATCTCAACTTTAGAAAAGATAGACTTTCTCCACAGTATTGCCACTCCGCCGTAAGGCCTACTGCGCAGTACCCCCGCCGAAGTATCAACAGCAGAGGTGCCCGTGAAGGCAAAGTTGTCGTCGATAGTCCCTAGGAACGCCAGGTCGTGGGGCAGCAACCAAGTCTCCTGTAGTGCAACAATGTCGGCCGAGCGACACAGGTCCCGAACACATTCCATGGATCGAATTATATTTTTACAGTTAGAACTAATTAAACTATTCATGATGTAAATTATTTGATTGTGCCTCACGCTTTCTAAAGTCGATAAAACGACGATAGGCTATTCCTTCCGGCCAAAAGTCATCATTCATGAACATTTCATTTTTATCTTTCGGTACAAAAATTTTATAGGAGTCATAATCCTTCTCCATTTTCATATGCATTTTGACCACTTTTACTTCCAAGTTAGACTTCTTTTTTATGTATCCACAAATGTCCTGCTCGGACAAATCTTTTGCTACGTTATAAATGTATAACGGAGCTATAAATTCCGCAGCTCTAAATTTTGAACCCGGCTCTGATGTTGCTTTTCCCCTCTGACCAATAAAACGATTACGAAGTTTACGCTTCTGTACAAGTGTCCACTCATCAGGTCGGGGTTGTATCTTCCATTCACCTTCCCTAACAAAGCTAGCCATAGACTTTTGATTGCATATCATAACATCATTATTAACTTGCGATAACAAGTGCTCAGTATTATCGCATTGTGTAGCTGAGGTGAGCGGGGGCTGCTGTGTGGGTAAAGGTACAGGTACTTGCGCCTCTTGCGCGGCCACCCGCGGTTGCTTATCACTCGACCCACTCGTATGACTCATAGTCAACGGTCGCGGCACCGTTGTGTTCATACCGTCTAATTGTACACTTTCGTGACATTCCTTTGTGGATTGGGATATTTTTTGAACGCTACGATATACCATTTCTGGGGACGACGTATGATGCCCTTGCCCGTCATCGGTAATGCTCTCGTTACATGTAGGGAGTAGTCCCATCGGTCCACTAGCACAGTCGAAGCTACCTATCATAACAGGCACCGCGCTTCATACCTATTTACATTACGTTCGTAACAATCAATTATGGAACCATTTTTAAGTGTATCCACATCACACTTTATCGCATTGAGCTGCTCGAGAGGGGCATATTCCTCTTTAATCATCTTCACGTCCTGCTGGAGCTTCACTATGTCCTTTAAGAACCGCGTCACGTCAACATGATCAAACAATACGGGAGGAAGTTTGTGAAGATCCTTAGCAACAAAAACAGGCAGTACCTCAGAATCTGTGCCTCTTATCAAACGGATCATCCGTTTGATAGTCGTCGATGTCTCGCAGTTCCTTTCCCTCATTTTTTCTTGTTATTTTCCGTTTGTTTGTCGGCACAGAATCAAACAATCAAACGATTTTTTGCAGTGAGAATCTCACTGCCAGAAAAAGCACTCAAGCATATTTTGCTTAAACTGTCATCATTCATCACAGATACTTTATTGCAAACAAAAGCAAGAATCTCGTTAATAACCACATTACAATTCGCACATTTAACCACATTAGAGGCCATCTTTACATATCACTTGCAATGACGGCGACCGAACGCAAGCGCATGCGCGACGCGATTTATGTAGTAAAACTATACCCGTCTGTTTTAACGGCTCTACAAAGGCTTTATCGCCTTTTATTGTCCATATAGCGGTCTCTATCGGATACCTAACTGCAGCTGCACACTAGGGTCCGTGTGCTACACCTTATCTAGCCGGTATGTCCGTTTGCAGCCCCACGTTATTATTCATATCGCCTCGTGATCTCGTGAACACAAGCGGGCCGAGCGCCAACTTACTTAAAATCTCTGTCACCCTGTAGGTAATATTAATATTGGAAGATCGATATGTCCAACATATCATCTTAACCTTTAACTGCATCCTATAGGATTAGGGATTGCAATTGCTGGACCAAGCATCCAACTGGATCCAGCGCTTTTTGCGGCCTCCTTAGCCTAGCGGTAGTGACCCTTACTACGAAGCAGGAGGTCCTTAGGTTCAAATCTTGGTAAGGGCATTTATTTGTGAGTTTATCACAGATAATTTGTTTCATAGTTATGGACTTAAGGATATTTTCTATCTATTTAAGTATTTATCTATATGCATTTATTTTATTTTATTTATTCAAAGGAGGACCGGCAAAAATGTATGGAGGCTGGTCCAAGAACCAATAGCGACGTGACATATATCATTAGAAAGGTATTTCAATATACTACTATAGTTACTATGGGAGCTCATTTAAAATCACTGTGTGAAAAAAGTTACGGCGATATAAAAAACTTATTTCCATAGACGATTTGAAGTAATAAAAATGAATTGTTTCGTATTCCATGACATTGCAGTGCTAGTTAACGTGTTTGTGCGTAGGTCTGGGGGGTGCAGAGGGTGAGGGCCACTCTCTACCAGAATGTAAAATAAAAATAAATAAATTAATGATAAATCCTGCACTCCGCACTCCCCAGATATTATTGCAATTGTTTATCTGGGCGACGCACAGTTGGCACTTGTGCACACATAACATCGGTAGTGTGGTATTTAGGTTTTGGCCGTCATCAGCCCTTCAGGGCACCTACAGGCAATCTGCACCCTCCAGAACTACTCATAAACACGTTTTAACTAGCACTGTAACGTCATGGAATACGAAATAATTCATTTTTATTGCTTAAAATCGTCTATGAAAATAAGTTTCTTATATCGCCATAACTTTTTTCACACAGTGATTTGAAATGAGCTTCCATAGTAAATATTGTAGTATATTGAAACACCTTTTTAATGACATATGTCACGTCGCTATTGGTTCTTGGACCATTTTGTCCGGTTCTCCTTTGCACAGTTTTCTATGAAAATATAATATACGCGTTTTTAGATGAAATGGTTAAAAATCTGTGAAAACCTTTAAATTTATGATTTTTATTTAGCAGGAGGTCCCGGGTTCGAATCCTGGTCAGGGCATTTATTTGTGTGTTCATCACGGATATTTGTTCCTGAGTTATGGATGTTTTCTATGTATTTAACTATTTATCTATTATATATATCGTCGCCTAGTTAGTACCCACAACACAAGCCTTATTGAGCTTACTGTGGGACTAGTTCGGTTTGTGTAAGATTGTCCCATAATATTTATATTTTTATATTTATTAGGCAGCCTACCTACCTAATAAAAATCATCAAATTATAGGCTACCTATAATATCTCCAATAGGGTATATAACGTATACGTTCTACCTTTCCAAGGATAGTTAATATTCATTTAATTAATAGGTATATTCTTCATATATTCCTCCCAATAGGATTTTCTATGCTGTACCTTCTTACATAGATTTAGCAGTGAAAATTAAAATTTTAAATTCATTGCTTATTTATCTCGGAATTAGTAAACAATGATGTATTATGAAATGTAACTATTAAGAGAAACCTATTAAGTAAGGTATATTTAAAGAATATAATTTCTATCCAGCTTTCTGTCCAACAAACAAATATTGTAAAGGTATCGGTACTTATCCGAACTTAACATGGCGGATCTTGAGGTCGAGATCGTCCTTCCTCGCCTGCGCCAGCGCAATTAATTAGTAATGATCCTGCGGCGCGCGTTTACTACCGCGTATATGGGTTACAACCAGCACCGCCGATAGCGTATGGTAATCACCTCGCTTTATATTCATACGACACAAAATCATAAAATTTAATTGGCTATAAGTAATTTTTAAAGCCCCAAATGGGCGCGGGGAATTCTCAGCGCGGCGTACGTACGAGTAGGCACCCAAATACACGTGAAAAACGACCGCAGGGAGTCGTTAACTTTGAGGAATGACGCTAACTTCTGTACTTTACCGCATTCGCTGAACCATACCGCTGTGTAAGGCCCATCGCAGGTATTAATTAGTAACATTAAGTAAACTTAAGAAAAAGGCTTGAAAATGGCCCGACAAGTGAAAAACCTGACGGAGAAAATTCAAGTTGGTTTCAAGAACGGTCTCGTCTAATAAAAGATAATGCGACGAATAGATTTAATGCAACCAGCACACAGTAGGTATTTTAAATACAGCTTGCATATGTGTTTCACACCTTTAAAAACATTTATTTAATGTAAATTAAACGTATTCTCACAGTTCCTAAGTCCCTCGTGCTTTACGGATACAGGAATGGCGATAAGTAAGCGATACAGATCTTCGTCCAGCCCCGAAACCCGGCAACAGGGCGACTCCGGCAAAACGACCGCGCCTGCGCATAAATCTGCGCCATTGACAATCGGTGTGATAATAATAGCCGCCATTACCTTCAGCTCGGCGCGCAACGAGCTGCGCTAAAGGCAGGGAAACTAGTGCAATGGAATGTTCCTTTAGGTATGACTTAAGTCACCTAAGACACTTAGAACGAACCCGCCTTTATATTAGGTACATGATATAGTACCTACTACATTATTAAATTATTTATTCATGTAAAATAATTACAGGTTTCGGGAGTTACAATATTGCTGGAGTGACCAGTTTGTTGGCGCGTCGCGCTCAATCACATAGGTACTTAACAATAAAGTAATTGTTTACAATAAATATGTGACTTATGTCTATTGTTAGTAGGTAACTAAATGAAAATAAACAGTAAAAATATGCATATGTGTTAGGTAAAAAATTATGATATAGTTCAGCAAGTAGTTACACCTTGAGTTCAAATTTAAAGTTGTGATTAATTAAATAACATTTGGATTGAATATCTTCAACATACTACATTTTAAATTATTTTTAAAGGCCGGTTTTTTTATGTTTTCAGTTCCAATTTTGATGTTATTATAAATTCGAGGAGTTATATAGTGCAATGTCCTTTCTCCATAGTAGATAATTACAACTCGTTGGTTCGACATATTTTAGTCTTTTATTGATTCTTAATGTCCTATTGTAACGTCTGGGTACCTTATAGTCGTTGCTCTCAAATTGATCTACGGCTAGGTATAAGATACCTAAATTTTCCTGAACAGGGAGAACCCGACACTTCCAGTATAACTGATCGTAGTCTTCTTTACACTTACTTTTTTCCTTTTTACTTACAAGCATTTTTAAAAATCTTATCTGTAATGATTTTACTAATATAAGACGGAAAAGTTATCCCGTATACACTCAAACCGTAGCTAATTAATGATTCCACTAAGGCGTGTTACACAACAAACAGGGTTTTTTTGCTGACTACATATTGAAGGTGATAAAATTTTCCTAATATTATTCTAAGTTTATTACACAGGTAATCACCGTTAACCCAAGATATTTATACTCAATTACGGATTCTAGTTCATTACACGAACATGCGGATATATAATAACTTGCATTGTTTCTTGTTTGTCAAATTAAAATACTATATTTTTTCAAGAAATACAGGGTTTAACAAAAATATTGGTGATCTGTTTAGGGGCATGATTGGTATCGTATTGCGACTAAGGAAAAGGCGAAAAGTTAGTTTATCTACACTCACATTGTAAGTTCTCTAAAACGTGTTCGTACAATATGAGTGTAGATAAACTAGTATTTCGTAGTTCTTTGTAATAAGAATACGATGCCAATGATGCCCTGACTAGCATGTTTGTTCCACCCTGTATAATTAAACATGTATTACATGAGGCTATTTTCCACTTCCAAGTTCTCTAAGGCTATAACCAAAGACAATATCGCATACTACATATGTATTCGCGTAAGTTATGGACTGTGGTAATTGAGGTACGTACGTAATGGTCGTTTGGCTTAACATAAAATTGGAATTAGTATTTTCTTCCTATATATCCAACTTCACATCAACGCGTCACGCTCTACGACTCCGACTGCGACAACCTCAAAAAAATTCAGGAATAATAGCTATAAAATAATTAATAATTCTTTACCTAAGTACTATTCAGTTCTGTGTTGGCTATTTTTATTACATATTCAATAAGTTATCAATTTTACAGACGAGTTAATATATAATTACGAATTATAACCAGGGGTGGTCAAAGGGTCCTGTGAATTACACGGGGGGATAGCTAGACTAGGAGAAATCACTTACTTAAACAAAGATAAGGGGTGCGCGCGCGTTGCATCTCGGAAGCGAGACGGGATCGAACTGGACAATATGGCGCACGCGAGGTGATCGGGTGATTGATTTGAGTGAATGTGATGTAAGGGTGAATGTAAGAAGATGGAGGGTGGTACAGACGTGTGTATGAAGGTGTGTCTACACGTCTGTTTACTATAAGGGCAGTGCTACAGACTCCCCCTTCGGGCCATGGGGACGTCCTCGCCCATGGGCCGACACACAGGTTGTATCTTACGTGGTTGTCCTCTTCTCTTCTTTTCACTGGTAACCGCAGGTGGAGTAGTAGATGGTTGCTTACGTGGTCTACCTCTCTTTTTCTGTGGTACCACGGCCTCTGCGGGTTCATCACTACTTCTCTGATGGAAAGGTGTCAGGTCTGACACGTGGTATTTGCCAACAGGTTCACCCTTGTTTGATATTAGATAAGTAGTCGGGCTGACTATCTTTGAGATAGTGTATGGTCCATCACGTCGAGGCATAAATTTGCTAGTTATTCCTTTTGTTAGGTTACTTAGGACGTGTGTTTTCAGAAGGACTTGGTCTCCGACGTCATAATTTTCATCTCTACGCTTCTGGTCTGCGTAGATATTCCTGCGGTCTTGTTGTTGCAGGTTGTGTTCTCGAGCTTCAGCGAGGTCGATACTCAATTTCAACAAATAAGGTGTTATCTGAGGTACAAAGTTCTCAGCTTGGATAACTACTCGCAGGTCATGTTTGGTCTCGACGGGCGATCGCATCTCTCTCCCGAAGGCGAGGTAGGCGGGCGACTTCCCGGTACTTTGGGTAACAGCGCTATTCATGGCAAAGCGTATAGCAGATAGGGCGCTTGGCCAGGCGGTGTGGTTTCCTTCAACCATGATGGCAAGTTGACCTTTGAGATCTCTGTTCTTTCTCTCTACTGGGTTTGCTTCTGGATGGTAAAGAGGTATCAGGTTCTGCTCTACTCCTAGGGTGTGCATGGCCTTCTGCATGACTTGGGACACAAATTGTACACCATTGTCAGAAATGACTCGCCTGGGGAATCCGTACCTGAGGAAGATCTCCTCAACCAGGGTTTTGGCGCAAGCTTCTGCAGTAGCAGCGGTTAATGGAAAGAGCTCGACCCATTTGGTCGCAGTGTCCTCTATGATGAATATCCATCTTTCTCCATTCTGTCCAGTAGGTAAAGGTCCAAATAAGTCCATGGCAAGTACCTCAAATCTTTGAGCTGGTGCAGGGGTTTGCAGTAGACCTGCAGGCTTCAAGTTGGAGGGTTTGTAGCGCTGGAACTCGTTACAATCTCTTATGTACTCTGTTATATACCTCTTCATACCAGGGAAATAGTAGCTTTTGCTTATCCGTTGGTATGTCCTCTCAACTCCAGTATGTCCAGCTGTAGGAGCATCATGCAATTCTTTTAGGATTTCCCTCCTCATGGACTGGGGTACGACAAGCTGAGGATCGTCGCTATCGACGTCAGGGTTGAAGTGGTACAACACTCCCTGTGACATATAATAACCTCGCCTGTGCATTTCGTATTTCCGTAGGTGTCATGTGGGGTATATCTACTATGACAGAGCACAAGTTACAAGAGTTCTTGGTAGTGCCATCACAGACTGGTCTGCTCAAGGTGTCAGCAACGACATTCTTTTTCCCAGGTTGGTACTCTATCTTAAGATTGTAGGCCTGTATCTTCAGAGCCCATCGTGCAAGGCGTCCTGTTGGTGTCTTAAGGGTCAAAATCCATCTCAAGGGTTGGTGGTCTGTGGCGAGGATAACTTCTGAGCCTTCTATATAGCCACGGAACTTGTCAAGAGCCCAGACGGCTGCCAGAGCTTCACGTTCTGTTGTTGTGTAATTCTGCTCAGCGCTCGTGAGTAGTCTACTTGCGTACTCAATGGGTCTCTCGTCGTAACCTTCACCTTGGAGTAAGACAGCACCTAAGGCATATCCGCTCGCGTCAACTCTTAGAATGAAAGGTAAAGTATAGTCAACCTGTCTTAAAATTGGGGCAGATGTAAGTCGGTTCTTCAATTCTTTAAACGAATTTATTTGATCTTCTCCCCAGATCCAGTTTTGGTTCTTCTTGAGTAACATTGTTAGCGGTCTTGCTATCTTGGCAAAGTCCGGTATGAATTTGCGGAACCAGGAGCAAGTCTGGATGAAAGTCTTCAAGTGTTTGTCATTGTGAGGTTCTTTCATCTCGTTGACGGCCTTGATCTTCTCATCGTCAGGTTGGATTCCATCGGCTGACAGGATGTGTCCCAGGTATTTCACTCATTCACAGGCAAAGGTGCTCTTCTCTCTGTTGACACGTAATTTGAATAGCTTGAGTCTCTGGAATACAGCATCCAAGTCTTGTACATGTTTCTCGAAGCTATCTGAGAGGATCAGAAGGTCGTCAAGGTACGCTAGTATGGTCACTCCGGGGAGGTTGGAACGAAATCTATCCACTAGTCTCTGGAACGTCGATCCCGAGTTCCGGAGTCCCATTGGCATGCGCTTGAAGCGGAATGTGCCTAGAGGTGTTACAAATGAAGTTTTATCACGATCTTCCACTGCAACTGGTACTTGCCAATATCCAGCACGAAGGTCCAAAGCGGAGATGTACTTAAATTTCCCAGTTCCATGTAAAATGTCGTCTACTCTTGGTAGTGGGTATCGATCGGGTTTGGTCACAGGATTCAGTTTTCTGTAGTCGATGCAGACTCTGATGGTGTTGTCACGTTTCGGTACTAGTACCACAGGGGCTGACCATGGAGACTCGCATTCTTCAATGACATCATCTTTCAGCATCTTCTCGAGTTCCAGTCGCAGGGCCTCCTTATTTGGCTCTGGTAGTCTGTAAGGTGGTACGGATATAGGTTGAATATTTTTATTAATCAACTCAATGTGATGAACAGCATAATTGGTTGGTTCTCCCCCTAGATTGAAAGTGTCCCTATGACAGTCAAGGAGTAGAGTTAGCTTGTCTCGTTGTTCAGTATTGAGTGTGGTACCCTCATTATCGCGAAGTGGCTGAAGTGTCTGAACAGTTTTGCATGTAGCTATGACTACAGGTCCTTCTTCATAATCAAGTTTAAACTTAATATGTGATTCATCACCGAAGCACCAGGTATGGTTTTTATAGTCAGTTATTAGACCTGCTGTAAATATAAAATCCATCCCTAACAATGTTTCATTGTTGGTGGCTTCAGGTAAAACTATGAAAGTTGTAGGTATATGTTTCCCTTTTAAGGTGAGAATAGTCTTTATCGATAAGACATCCTCTTATCCATTGCGTCCATGAGCATATTTAATGTTTAGAGTAGAAGGGGTAAAAGACTCACGGCAGTTCTTCATAAGTTTATACAAACTTGCACCTGCAACGCTCCTCTTCGCGCCCGTGTCGATAATTGCACGACCTTCGCGTCCGCAGACGGTAATAGGGAGAATAGGTCGTGAGCTGTCACCTTGCACTTCAATAAAATAAATTTCGTTTGGTGTGGGTGTGTTAGTGTGTGTGTGTGTCTCGCGCGTGCACATATCACCAGGTGTAGTGGCCTCCGTCGTCGCAGATTGGTCGTCCACTGTCGCAGGTGGATCGTCGGCCGAGAATGCGCAGAACGCAGCACTCGCGCCGCTTCCCGAAGCGCCGGAGTCTCCCTTGCATCGCGAGCAATTAGCGCGTACCACGCCGGGGGTACCGCAGCCATAACACGAAAACTTATCACTTTTAGCACTATCATAGTTATCAGTAGACGTAACGGCCGTGTCCGAACGTTTCGCGAGCAACCATTTGCAATTATCTTTGTTATGTCCGAAATTTTTACAATAGTTGCAAAAGCGACTTTGTTTCGATTTCGCGTCGGAGTTCGAATCGTTTGGCACTTTGTTTTCACTTGTAACACTTTGTCGGGTGAAAGTTTTGTGATTTTGTTGCTTATTATCGACAATCGCATTTTTGTTTGTTTTATTTTCATAACGCTGGTCGACCCGGTCGTTGTTTTTCAGATTTCGAGTGACAGATCGGCCATTGACAGCGTTGACGTTTGATACGTTCACGGATGACGTTTCGTTTATTTCGTTCACCTCGGCCAGTGAGTCTTCGACTGAACGTGTTTTTCGTAAAAGATCGTTGAATGACTTGACGTCTTCACGTGGGACTCGTTTCCGGATCCGTCGGTTCAGCAAACCATAGACCATGTCAATCTGAATTTCTTCTTCTAATGAATATGGTAACTGTGCTATGAATGCTCGAATTTTGCAAATGAAAATTTCTGTCTTCTCGTCATTCTGTTCATCGTGGAATATCTCTCGAAATATGAGGAAAGGAGCCTTCCGCTTGCCGAACGCATGTTGAAGGTCGGCGATCGCCTCGTTCCACGTTTCGACGTTTTTACGAACTCCATTCCACCATGTTGCGGCAAGGCCGGTGAATAAAAATGACAATCCGCGTAATGCGTTCTCGTCTGATATTTTAGCACAATCTTTGTACGTCTGAATGCCATCAATGAAAACTTCTAACGCGTCTTCGACCGAATCTTCAGCTCCGCTGAAGCTGAGTTTGCAACCGGCGAAGTGTCTGTCGCGTGGGGTTGCGGCGGCCTGAGTCGCTAGCACTAGCTTTTCGCACAACTCGGCATGCGATGCTTGCATTTGTTGCAATATAGTCGTTAGGTACTCTTGTGGCATCGTCAGATTACAAGATTTCGCCGATGTCGAAGGCGATTTCTTATCCTTCGGAGGCTTCGGACCGTCCTCGGTATTTGCATCGGCGGCGGCCATGTCTTTTTTAGGTGGCATTTCGCAGTTTTCACACGCGAATTTTCGCCTAATCCACTATTCCGTAACACAATCCGAACGGTGGGCGCCACGTATGACCAGGGGTGGTCAAAGGGTCCTGTGAATTACACGGGGGGATAGCTAGACTAGGAGAAATTACTTACTTAAACAAAGATAAGGGGTGCGCGCGCGTTGCATCTCGGAAGCGAGACGGGATCGAACTGGACAATATGGCGCACGCGAGGTGATCGGGTGATTGATTTGAGTGAATGTGATGTAAGGGTGAATGTAAGAAGATGGAGGGTGGTACAGACGTGTGTATGAAGGTGTGTCTACACGTCTGTTTATTATAAGGGCAGTGCTACAGAATTAATTTAATTGAGCCATTTGCAGTTTATAGAACACGCAAAATGTTAAAGTCGATGCAATTTATTAGGCAGTAAAACGTCAACGTAATTATTTTAGGAGTAAGGAATAGATGTATTTATACTTACTTACAACATTATTAATGCTTTAGCTAGGTATTCGTTTCAGAAGATATTCAATGGTTGGACACTCTTCATTTCAAGTTCATAAACAATGTGTATGGTCACACAATTCAATGCTGATATCTGAACTATTATTACATTTTTCATCACACAAAATAGGCGATAGACGTACATCACGTGATGCTTTCTATAAAAATTAAGTGTTGGAAGTATCTTGTAGGACGCGGAACGTTATAACGTGAATTTTTGCTTTTGAAAAAAAAACAGCTTTTCGTTTTTGGTTTAATGGATTTCCTCGAAGCACAGGGCCATACTCAAATTTTATAATACGCAAACAATACGTTAAAACACAATATATCTCAAACATGACTCCAATACACAGCAAACAATCATAATATTGAATTTGTAATGGAGTTGCATCGGAATAATTTTCAAGAAAATTCTGATATTTAAATTTGTTTCCCACATCTTCGTTCTTCTCGTTCTCTAAAGCTCATTGAGAATGTGCCCCGACATGGAACTGGTTTTATGTCTAATTCTTTTACCGTCCAGGCAATCCGGCTTTGGAATGTTCTGCCACTCTCTCTCAGGCAAGCTCAGACTAAATTCACTTTCAAGCGCTTGTTGCGCAAGCATTTCCTTGACAAGCTTTCTTCATCGTCGTCCTAATGGTTCACACAAGGTATATAAAATATATGTATGTATGTTTATTATTATATGTATTTGTGTAATATGTATTGTGTTTATGAATATAGCTTAATATGTATCTATTGTTAGTTTTTTTCTCTTATTAATTCTGTCATATTTAATGGACCCTGCACCTACTTAACCTCTCTGTTTAGCCCATTGGTTGACTGGTAGAGAATGCCTTATGGCATTAAGTCCGCCATTTGTACCATCTTGTATTGTGCAATAAAGATTCAATCAAACGTTAAGGCGCTATATGTTTACGTAGTTAATGCATTGGAGTTGTATTGAAGTTGTATCGTGTCTGAACGTGTTTTAAAGTTAATACGGCACAGAGTAGACACTCTTCACGGCCAACTCTTCGGAAGAGACTATCTTACAATATTCGTGTTTGATCGTTGATCGTGGTAACGTCCCAGCAAAATCCCGTTTCATCGTTCGGCGAGCCCCGCGTACTCCCGAGCCACACCGCCATAAAGCTGGATAGAGGTGTCACTTGTAGCACTGTAGTCCGCAAATAGCGGCAATAAATCCCGAGAACAATCGCGCGCGCATCGCGCTACACCCGACACGTGCGCGTGCGCGACGCATCTGCCGCGCCCGCTGTCACCTCAATGAAATATTCATTCACGATATAAGTAGGTACTCATCAGAAATCTTAGCGACATCAAGAAATGTACCATCAGGTTCATAATTGCATACCCAATTTATCGATGAATTTATTAATGAATTAGGTATGCAATTATGAACCCGATGGTGCAGTCACCGGCAATTAGTATCTTCCTACACGAAGGCCGCAAAAATATGTGACACGAAGATACTATTGCCGGTGACTGTATAATCGTGTAAAAGTACGACTTCTATAAACTTGTTGTACGATTGTGACTTAGACATTAATATAAAATGTTAATTATGTTTGTCATTTGTAGATACCATGCGTTATTTAGCAAACGACGTCTTTGGGGATAGTGTCCTCCTCGCCCGTTGTAGCTACATCTGTATATTTTTCATAATAACTGTCGTACAACACAGTTATCGTCTTCACAATCTGTCAAGTGTAAATAATTAGCTCGTTACAAACGTCAACCTAAAACTATAAATTGCGCCGCAGTTATCAAAGTAAGCCATAATCTACGTCTCATTGTCCAAAGATAGCTTAGCGTCCGCGTTATGAATCACCTCCATTAGAAGCAGTAGGCTGGTTTATGGGCCGCTAATTTGAGTGAGAGACGGACGCATGAATCATTGCGCGGACGCAGCGCGAGCAGCACGACGCAAGACGGATGGGACAAGGTCGTAGACGCGGTAGTTGGCGTTTTGTTTACTTGTTTAGGATTGCACGTTCTCTGTAAGGAAGGTTACGGTTGTCTCACAGGTTGGTTATCACACACCTTTCAGCGACTATAACAGAAACCGGAACGAACGAATGAGTTCATCGACCAGCGTCTCTATACCTCTCCCGGTTTTCAGTTTACTGTCATGGCCGCTGTGACAACCATCCGCATGTAAGGCACCTATACATACTGATTTATATTGCGCTTCTCTTCACATCGTCTTTGGCAAGAGTTAAATGGACCCTTAAATGCAGATGTGTTCCCACCTGTCCCCGCGTCGGTCGCATGCGGCTGATACGGTTCGGTGCGGCGGGGACAAAATGATTCCTGGGATAAACCCCCCTCTTCCTATCGCCCTGTTAGGCGCTGATGGAAATACACCTTAAATGCATGATATTTTCTTTTGGCTTTATATCATTATTTTTAATGCATAATTGCTTATAGATTCCGGGACCTAATACCTGGTAAAACAAATAAAAATAAACAATTTTCAGTCCCATTACACACTTTGTCTCTCGTGGTTTATGGAACCCATAGATAATTTATTTAAGTTCTGATGAACTGTTTATGTAAATATTTATTTTCTGTTTTGTTTTCTATAGAACAAATTGTAATAGGTACATAATCACCCAACAACAGCTGACTCAGCTAACTTCACACTCTTCAAAGCCCACCCAAGACGAATAGAAAATTAAATAAAAAACAACGTTCATTTTCTTAATGTAATATGAAACGCTACAACCATATACGGAATATTATAAAAATCATTTTCTATTTACTGTGACCTCGGCCTTGATCAGTGTATTAACCTAAACCGAGAACAAAGGATTGTGTACCTATATAAAGCGATCTATTTTCCAAGATTAAACAGTTATTATCCATACGTTAAGCGCTTCACTTACACACGTCCCATTACCATATGGCGACCCTGCCAGTCGGGCTGCTCAAGGCAGCCTCGGTTTAAATACCAGCCAGCTCAGCGAGCTCCACGAACCAGCTCAGCAAGCTCCATGAACCAGCCTAGCCCGGACCTGCGCAGCACAGCTCACCTCACAATGGACCAGCCCCGCTCGACCCTCCAAACCCCCGAAGCTCAGTATGTATAGGTGCCTTACAATACCATAAAATGCCCAGATGCCCATTACCATAAAATGTCCGGCGCGCCTAAAAGCTACCTAAGCTTGTCTTGTTCCTATTAAATGTAAAATGTGAGTAATGAATGACCTAGCTACAAATATTTATTTATTTAAGCTTTTTTATTTGCAAAAAATATAATGTAAAATATGTACTTAAGTATAGAGTACAAATGGCATTCTTTGCCAGTCAACTACAGGGCAAGCAATTTATAATAGATACTAACTGTAACTAAAATATACAGATTTACCTAGTAACTTACATTCTCCAAGATAAAATTAATTGTTTTATTCATTTCATTGTCTCTGGTATGGCCGGTGCTTGTCGAATAGACTCATTCCGTCCAGCGCAGCGGCGCGCGCGCCGTTAATCTCATGCGCGGTGTAAACACTATAAATACGCGGTACCTACATGCGGCCACACCGCTCTATTAAAGCGGGAACAATGGCCATTTGGGGAATACACTAATTCGGTGTAATCTGAGCTCGAAATAGATCCGACGACGACGTTTATGGTGCGCGGGGAGCGATCGATTGACGCCACTTAACGAACGATTGTTGGAATTCTCGCCACTATAAGTAAACAACGCTTTTAGTTTCCTATGCCTACATCTAGAAGCGAAGAAAAACAATCAAACTGTTTTGGTAAGGTTAAAGTTATTTAATAACCTTGTTGTAATTAAGCACCTATTAGCTAACTTGCTAAAAGAGTGCTCCATGCCGGCAAGTGTACGTCAAGCGGGAACCGGCTCCTCAGGGATTTGTCCTGTGATTATAATCCCATCAAAAACATAAATGTGAAAGGCTGCCAAGTTCGATACTATGGGAATGCTTCGCCTATAAAAGAAGTGAGATCTGAATAAGTACCAAGTTCCATAAAAATACCTCAAATCATAAATAGTTATAGGAATGCACACTTGATTTCCAGCAGTTTTTAAGGTACATTTTGAATAAGTATCACGTTACATAGAAATACCTAAAATTATAATAGTCAGAGAAACGCACATCGGTTTTTTTTAGCAGTTTCCTGATAACATTTATTATTTTCAGTACTTTTTAATGATGTTACTTGGCAAGTTTTCACACACCACACACCTTTTCAATGCAATGAATCGACACCTTTGGACTGCAATGACACATTGCAATGACACATTGCAGTCCAAAGGTGTCGATTCATTGCATTGAAAAGGTGTGTGGTGTGTGAAAACTTGCCAAGTAACATCATTAAAAAGTACTGAAAATAATAAATGTTATCAGGAAACTGCTAAAAAAACCGGTGTGCGTTTCTCTGACTATTATAACTTTAGGTATTTCTATGTAACGTGATACTTATTCAAAATGTACCTTAAAAACTGCTGGAAATCAAGTGTGCATTCCTATAACTATTTATGATTTGAGGTATTTTTATGGAACTTGGTACTTATTCAGATCTCACTTCTTTTATAGGCGAAGCATTCCCATAGTATCGAACTTGGCAGCCTTTCACATTTATGTTTTTGATGGGATTTCATTTATTTTTGTTAGGTGTAGGTTCTTTATTATTTTTTTATCACTTTTGCTTTAGGAAATGTCTCATTCCACTTAGGTATGTACTTTATACTATACCCTTTATACTAAGCGTCTAATTCTATTTTACTATTTATTTATAGGTGATTTTTACAAATAAACTGGCTCCCTACACCTATAAAATGTACCTACTTACATATAATTACATACATCAATAACGTACTTTATTCTGTTTGTAAGTACGCTACCTACATAGATAATTAATAACTTGGTAATACCTACCTACCAGTAGGTATTATAATTGGTGGCCTATTATGTAGCCCTAGAAGTGCACCATCCCATCTCATCCCGTGGCGTATCGGAGGGTGAGATGGGCAGTAGTATATATAATTCCATCTTAGAGTATATATGATTTCCATGTTCTTGAATCTGCGATTTTATTAATTGTAAAATTAGAAATTATTTGAACTATGCAAGAAAAAATTGTCTTTTCATTTTTGTTTGACTGATTTAGCGCACCTAGTGTACCTAGTGACCTGCTTTGTACTTCGTAAATCGTGGGTTCGGTTCCCGCAACAGACACACACAGAGTGGTGAACAATTTTATTGTTCTTGTCTTTAAGACAAACATGTATTGTCTTAAATTGGTATGTATCTAAATTTAAATAAGTCTTATCTCATTTCCACTCCATACCTACTTATAGTAGAACAAAATTACACATTCGTTGTTTTCGAAACTGACTCACACTTGGCCGTTTTCAGATTTTTACTTTATTTCGACCTAAAGACAAACCTTTGAGCCAAATTTCAGGTCGATACGACCATTGGAAGATAGACCCACTTAGTTCATTATGACTTCATAGTAGAACAAAGTTACACCTTCGCTATTTTTAAAACTGACTCACACTTGGCCGTTTTCAGATTTTTCCCTTTACTTTGACCTTAAGACCTATCTCCATGCCAAATTTCAAGTCAGTACGACCATTGGAAGTGGTCTAGGTTTTTGATGAGTCAGTGAGTCAGTGAGTGTATAGTAAAAATAGCGATTTTCTGACGTCAATATCTCAAGAACTGCTATAGGTAGAATAATGAAATTTTGTATTCTAGACAATTAAGGGGATGTCAACAGACACTCGAAATTTCATATGCGTAGATAAAATATGTTTTGAGTTATAGGGTGGTCGAAATTGGCCCGAAATGGTTCGTGTGTCGGCCGGTGTGTCGCTTTTTTTTGCTCGAACTTGGCGGACACACTGCCCTGTGTCTAGATTTCACAATGAGGAATTTTACGTATGAATTTTCCGCTAGAGGCGCTAATATAGACTCTCTAGACGGAGGTTCCCGAAATTTCAAATGCCCTAAGTTATCATAGTTATTCGGGGAATTATTTCTACTTGATAAGAATATTTTGCAATACCTGATATAAGTTATGACAAATATGAGCTACGAGTCATTGAATGCGAATTCTTTAAAAGCGGAGCTAAGAAAATCCTGTTTTCACGATCGTAATAACCACATTTTTTACAGCTGTATCTGTGGACCTTGGTCTACCATGGCGACAACTGGTGAGTAAACGGCAGCCCTCATTGTTATTTAATATAACATTTTATTTGTTTTCGTCTGTTTTACTCCTAACATGTCATTTAACTTTTGTTATATGTACCTAACTAGCTATTTCCCGCGGCTTCTCCCGCGTACTAAAAGTACTAAAAAAGGAGGTTCTCAGTTAGACTCGTATGTTTGTATGTAGGAATGTATGTTTGTCCGCGATCATCTTGCGTTTCGCCGTCCCAAAAAAATCACAAAAACGACACCGATATGGATATTTAGACATTTCAACCCCATTGTACCCTAACGGGAGATGGTATTTCACGTCCGCCACGTCGGATTTTAAAATCTTTGTTGTTTTCGTAATCAACGACCCGATAAACCATAGAAACAATACCCATGTTGATTTTCAGACTTTTTGACCACATTTCCCCCTTTGAGGGGTTGAATTCTCAAAAAACCTGCAACACGTATTTACTCATTTATTGTTAGAAATACTTCTGTGAAGTTTCGAATAAAATAGACTAACTAATCTTGTTTCCCCATACAAACTTTGGACCCCCATTTCACCCCCTTAGGGGATTAATTTTGAAAAATCCTTTCTTAGCGCACCCCTAGACCTTATAAGGAACCTACGTGCAAAATTTGGAATCTCTAGAACCAGCGGTTTGGACTGTGCGTTGATAGATCACTATGTCAGTCAGTCAGTCAGTCAGTCAGTCACCTTTGAGTTATATATATATATATATATATATATAAGATTATTAGTTAGGCCTAAAAGAATACGCAACGTTGGGTCTGAAAATAAATATTATGTAATATGGCAATTAGCCACTTTTAGTGTTTAGCAGTAACCACGGACTAGATAAATGCAGTACCACTTTACTGCGACAGAAACGCATATTGCTTGTGTCAACCTATGTGTATAAATAGGTAGGCATTAATAAACATCAATTACCTATATACTCGACTACCAATGTAAAGTGTTTCAATACTACTGCTCACCCCAACGGTGTCCGTCTCTCTCTCCAACAACCACAATCTTTATAATTAATAAAATTAAAATAAAAAGCCTTTTATTTCTTAAATTTACAAGGTTAACTATTATTTACTACCTAATTTATTTATTAGTAGATTGTGTAACAAGGGAGCAAAATGAAA
The DNA here is from genome assembly GCA_947086415.1 of Pammene aurita. Classification (NCBI taxonomy): domain Eukaryota; kingdom Metazoa; phylum Arthropoda; class Insecta; order Lepidoptera; family Tortricidae; genus Pammene; species Pammene aurita. The sequence goes on from OX352297.1 coordinate 480,607, forward strand.
TATTTACGGCGAGGGCGTATATTGATTCCCAAACGAAGCGATGGAGTCTATAATAGAATCCAGAGCGTAGCGAGGGATTCTAAAGTAGACTCCTGAGCGTAGTGAGGGATTCAAGTGTTAACGCCCAAGTTGAAAATAGTTTTGCTCCTATGTGACACATACTGCTTTTCACACCACCTTAGGGGAATTTTTTTTTTATTGTTGAATCATATTTATTTTGACTTTATATGTGCTTAGTGTGCTTCTTGATTATAATGAATCTATTGATTTAATAAGAAATTTGATTGTGATGACGGACTGGCTGAAAAAAAAAACGAATGTCCTAGAACAGAAAAGTGCCACTTTGTTCCCTCCTAGCAGGGAAGAAAAAGCCCGTATACGACTAGGTGGTGTGAAAAATATATTTTTTATTTAAGAACCCTGTTTCCACAGGTGAAGGCCTCCTCCATAGCCATCCATGTTTCCCGGTCTTTGGCTTCTTGCATCCAACTTGAATCGGCGATTTTTTATAATGTCGTCGTGCCATCTAGTAGTGGGTCTTCCTTGTCCTCTCTTTCCTGGGGGGCCCTTCCATGACGTCACTCTTGCAGTCCAGCGTTTGTCTTGGGTACGTGCCACATGGCCTGCCCATCTCCATTTAAGTTGTTTGGCATAGCGGAGAGCATCTATGGCCTTTGGGTGCTGTCTTATTTTGGTATGGTTGATTTTTTGTATTCTTTTAATGTTCAGCATGCTGCGCTCCATTCCTCGTTGACAGGTCCTTATTACTTCCATAGCTCTCCGGGTAAATCTCCATGTCTGGCAGCCATATGTCAAGCATGGTATTAAGCATGTGTTCATGACTTTAGTCTTTAAGCTGACTGGCATGTTACTCTTAAACACCTCTTTTAGTTTCCAATACTTGTTGCAAGTCTGTTGGGCTCTACGTTCAATTTCTATGTCGTTGTTTTTCTTATGGAAGCTGACTTGTTTTCCCAAGTATATGTTTTGTGTAGATCAGTGGTTGATTTCCTACTGTTATTGTTCTTTCCATGCCATTTGTCATTACCATAGTTTTAGACAGGTTCATTTCGAGCCCCACTAACTTTATGCAGGGAGCTGATCATGTACTGTAGTTGTGAGCTTGTCTCTGCAAACATTACCAAATCATCTGCAAAGCGAAGATGGTTTAAGTAGGTACATATATTCCCTTATTGTTCCAGTCTAGTTGTCTAAAAATACTTTCTTTTTTTTTTTTTTATACTACGACGGTGGCAAACAAACATACGGCCTGCCTGATGGTAAGCAGCTACCGTAACCTATGGACGCCTGTAACTCCACAGGAGTCACATGCGCGTTGCCGACCCTTTACAAAAAGGAGGATTCACTGTGTTGACGGCTAAAGGAACAAGAGGGTCCCTCATCGTCAACACACTGGGTCCTCTTTGAGCTCTTTGGCATCCTTACTCACCAGCAGGAACACAACACTATGAGTAGGGTCTAGTGCTATTTGGCTGTGGTTTTCTGTAAGGTGGAGGTACTTCCCCAGTCGGATTTCCCGTTTCTAGGATTGCTATAAACAGCCTCGGTGACAAGGGGTCTCCCTGTCTTACTCCTCTCTTTAACGGGAAGCTCGGACCCTCAGTTTCTATAATAATATTATAGTTTGACTCTGGCAGTACTATTCCTATACATATTTTTGATAACTTCTATGTACTGGTGCTCTACTTCTTGATTCTCTAGGGTTTCCCATATTATTTTATGTGATACAGTATTAAAAGCTTTCTGGTAGTCTATATACGCAATATAAAGATATTTCTGTTTTTCTTGGAATTTTTCTATTAGTTGTTCTAAGCTGTGTATGTGGTCCATAGTCGAAAAACCTTTTCTGAAGCCTGCCTGTTCTACTGGTTGGTTTTTTTCTAATGCAGCGCTTAATTTCAGATTGATGATTGAAGAAAAGAGTTTATATTCCACTGGCAGTAAACTTATAGGTCTGTAGTTTGAAATGTCCTTAGGGTCTCCTTTCTTATAAATTAGAATGATGCTTGATTCAGTCCATTGAGATGGTACAACAGCGGTTTCCAGTATCTGGTTAAATAAATTTAATAGTGGTAGAACTAAAATGTCGTGAGCTATTTTGAGAGCTTCATTGCTGACTTGATCTGCCCCTGGGCTCCTGTCCCTTTTCAGGCCTTGAATTGCTTTTATTACCTCAAGTTCAGTGATGTTATGTAGTGTTTTCTTATTAGCAGTTGATGTTGTTTGAATATGTTTATACTGTCTGTCTGTTTTCTCACTGTAGGGATTTCTGTAAAATGCTGTTGCCACTTCTATTATGTCGTTTCGATTTTGAAATATTTTCCCTGAAGATTTTAGTCCCTCTATCCATAATTTGCTTTGTTTCAATTCCTTGTAGGCTTTTTTAGTACTTCCGGCCTGTATCAGGTGTTTCATAATTGTATTCTTTCTATAATTGGCATAATCCTTTTTTATGTACTTGCTAATAAGTTTATATAGGGCAGAAAGTTCATTTTTTTCACTGCGAGTTTTGTTTTTTGTTTTGTGTAGCGTTCGCCTTCTTTCCATGAGTTGTATTGTGCGCATTGATAATGTTTTATGTTCATTAGGACTTGGGTTGACCGTGTGAGCTTCTCTTAGGCTTCGAGTAATAGCACTGATAAGTATGTTATATTGCGCTTGCACACATTTTGGTTTTCCCGTTCCTTTGGCAGGTATTCTTTTAGCCGTTCTCTATATTGGAGTATTTCTTTTTCATTTTTTAATGCTGCAGTCTGGTTGCCAGAAAAGCTGGATCTAGATTTTTTTGTAAATGCTAGTGATATACTTGCTCTGACTGGTCTGTGATCAGATGGAAAGGTCACATTTAGGACTTCTATATTCTGGAATATGTCTGGGCGATTGGATAAAATATAGTCTATTTCGTTATAGTGTTGGCCATTTGGTGAGCGCCATGTCCATTTTCGAGTTGATTTTTTCTTAAAAAATGTATTAAGTATTTGTAATTTATTCTCAATGGCAAAATCAATAAATTTTTGACCTCTTTCATTCCTCACCCCATATCCATATTGTTTCATAGTCATATGTTCAAATTGCTTGGGTTGACCTATTTTTGCATTGAAGTCTCCCATTATAATGTAGTCCTTATGTGCCATTTCTATAGCCTGAGTGACTGTATTGTAAAAACAAGAGATTTCCTCCTCTTTTGCTGCTTCTGTAGGGGCGTATATCTGTATGATAGATATGTTCTGTTCTTTGAAATTAAGATTTAAAAGGGCTACTCTCTCTGTTAGTCCTGAGAAGCTTTCAATGTGTTATGTGCAATAACATTTTTTTATAAGGAATCCAACTCCATACTTGCCAGGTGTTTGGCCCGTATAGCAGAGTAAAAAATCCTTGTACTCTTCGATTTCTGTTCCTAGGCGTCTTATTTCGGCTAGTCCAATTATATCATATTTTATTGACTCTAATGCTTCTTTTAGTTCTATTAGGCGCTCATGGGATGAAAGTGTTCGGACGTTGTATGTTGTCACATAAAGTATTTGTTCTCGTCTTGGTATTCGATTGTTTTTTTGTCCAGTTTTTGATCCACTTGTATTTTTTGTGTTTGGAGTTTTCATGTGGTACATTGGTTTATTTAGCTCTGGAGGGTTGTAGTCTACTGCCCCCGCGGTGACTGGCCGTGTTGGGGGAGGGTTTGTAATATTATTTTCTGAATTTGTATGCAATAGTAGTTTTTGTTTTTGGGCTGTTGTTTCTGAAGGAGGCTTTGGTAGTTGTTATATCTCACTGTCTTCAATAGACGTCGTCGATGGTGATCGGGTGTGTGGACCACCCTCGGTGTTCATCATATAGCTTAGGATAGTGTTTTTGTTCTCTATTTGAGTTTTATTCTCTTTAGCAACCTGCCTTTTCGAACTTCCTTGTGTAAAGTATGAATTTCCTATCTGGTTTGGAGGAGTAACTTCTAATTCTCTTTTTTTGGAGTTGCGGGGAGAGATGCTTCTATCCGCCTGTTGCTGTTGTAAGTTGTATGGTTCTTTTATCACTAGTTTGTCGTAGCGTATAAATGCTTTTTTCCCTTCATTCCTTGCCTTATGGAGTTGTTCTTGAAGTGATTTGCGAGTTTCTAAAATTTGAAGGGGGAAGTCTTCTTTCATGTAAATTTTTGTCTTCTTTAAATGTCTATTATTCTTCATGATTGATACCTACGTTACCTTCACTGGTCGTATTTTATTTTCACTTATTTTTCCTATTCTTCTCACAATTTCTAAATCTTGTTGGTTGCAGTCAACTTTAAGGGTTTGAGTAACTATTATGATAATGCTTTTCTCCAGGTCTTCATATGAATTTTCAGTTTCGTCCATGCCAAAAAAGAGTAAATTTCGCAGCCGTAAGTGCTTTTCCATGGCAAGGATTTTGTTGTCTGTTTCTTTGATTTGATTGAGTTGTGCTGATTTCTTTGACACTTTCTATGTCATTTTGTATATGGATGAATTTCTGATGTAATTTCTCATCTAGTTCGTTGATGTTCTTTGAAAGAAAGAAAAAAAAAATCTTTTTCACTTCTCATGCTCAAAAAGTGTGTCATATTATGCTTACCAAGGCGGACTAAAGTAGTACATTTAGCCTCTAGGGCTACAATGTACACATATTTATGATTTACAAAACATTTTAAATTGACCAATCAGAACACTTCACCATATTAAATCCACCAATCACAACACACATATCCAAGTTAATCGGAACGCTAGATACTTTTTTGGTGCGTATAGTGTGTAAATAATTAAAGCCCTTAAAAAACATTGTATTTAAAATCAACCAATCAGAATTCAGCAATGTTAAAATCGACCAATGAGGAAACGCAATTTATTTCTCAAAACGTGAGGTGTTTTTTAGTTCCTACTTCACAATCATTAAAAAAGATTGTAATTTTTTGGAAGCGCTTTAAAGCGTGTTTAAACTGTTTAAACACGCGCTTTAAAGCGTGTTTAAACTGTTTAAACGGCTATTAGACATGGCAATTTATAGGGCCCAATCGGTTGTGTCCAACTCCTGTCGGCCCCAACGCACTTTATTACACTTTCCCTACAAATCAAAATTTTGGACCCGGGGTATGTCCTTAAACTACGTCCGGACCTGGGTATGTCCTTAAACTACGCCAAAAAGAGAGGTATGGGCACTGCGAATGGCATCTCGCTAAGTGTTGTAGGGCACGTTCAGCGAATGTCATCGCTCAAATCTGGAGCAGAGCCCGACTGGGGAAGTACCTCCACCTTACAGAAAACCACAGCCAAATAGCACTAGACCCTACTGATAGTGTTGTGTTCCTGCTGGTGAGTAAGGTTGCCAAAGAGCTCAAAGAGGACCCAGTGTGTTGACGATGAGGGACCTTCTTGTTCCTTTAGTCGTCAACACAGTGAATCCTCCTTTTTGTAAAGAGTCGGCAACGCGCATGTGACTCCTTTGGAGTTACAGGCGTCCATAGGTTACGGTAGCTGCTTACCATCAGGCGGGCCGTATGCTTGTTTGCCACCGTCGTGGTATAAAAAAAAAAAAAAAAATCGCCCCTACCGACCCTACCTCACCAACAAATCGTCCCTACCGACCCTAGCTCAACGTTTACAGAGATGCCTTCAAAACATCTAAAAAATGTATTTGGTGAAGCACGGTGATAGTACTCATAACAGTACACATTAAATAAAATCTGAAACTGTTTTTTTATTATAGATATTTAAATGACCGCTCGAGCTGCCTGAATCTAAATTCATCTGCCCAACCCTTCTATTATTTAAATACAAAACTATATAAATATATTAATTACCAGCGAATCTACACAATTTAACTTTTATTTTAAATAAAAAACCGGCCAAGTGCGAGTCCAACTCGCGCACCGAGGGTTCCGTAAACACCTATAACAAGCAAAAACCTCTACGCGTTTACGAGGAAAAAGGTAGTAAGTTAAAAATTTAAAAAAATATTTTTTGTATGATTTTACTCAAAATGTCTACTTTTCGTAATTTTTCCTTTGTCTGTGCTATATGAAGTTTCTTCGTGCCAAGTTTCAAGTTTCTGAGTTTTCGGGAAGTTCCCTTTAGGTTTTGAGTTTCTTGCGAGTACTCAGTTTCAAAATATGCGACTTAAATTGCTATTTCTTTTGATTGCGTTGACATAAAAGTTTGGTTTTGCTACATCTGATAGATCCTATTGCCCTAAGTATTTGACATGAATTTCAATTTAATACCTCCACGCGTTTACGAGGAAAAAGGTAGTAAGTTTAAAATTTAAAAAAATATTTTTTTGTGTGATTTTACTAAAAATGTCTGCTTTTTGTAATTTTTCCATTGTTTATGCTATATGACGTTGCTTCGTGCCAAATTTCAAGTTTCTGAGTTCACGGGAAGTACCCCGTAGGTTTTGCGAGTGCCGAAAAACTCTAAAATTTGCAGCATAAACGACTGTATCTTTTGATTGCGTTGGTTTTTAAGTTTGATTTTTTCACAGCTCCAAGGGACAATAGACTTGAGTATTTGATATAAATTTCAGCTTGATACCTCCACGCGTTCCTGAGAAAAATGGTCTTGACAGACAGACAGACAGACAGACAGACAGACAGACAGACAGACAGACGGACAACAAAGTGATCCTATAAGGGTTCCGGTTTTTCCTTTCGATGTCCGGAACCCTAAAAACCAGACGGAATGTGTAGAAAATGGCTAACATTATAAATAAAAAAGGTAAAATAACTCTAACGACCTCCATAAACAGCTGCGGGTGTCGGGGCACTGCCGATCGCCCTAGATCGGGACTCCTACTCCCTAAGTACCATTACACCTACCAACCCGACAGGTTGCACCCTACAAATTGCAATGTCTAATAGCTACTGTAAAGAGCTAATTATACCGTCGTCTGTGGCATTTATTCGCGGTGTTTATATTTTGTATCTATGTCAAAGAAGTTAAAAAAATTAAACGACCGTCAAGTTAAACCATAATTTAACCTTAGTTTAGTTATTGTGCGTAAATAATAAGTATTTATATCTTATTTTCTCGCAATCGAAGTGAAAAATAGTATGCATTACTCTGGTCTAAAAGCCATATTACCACTCGAACAATTTTCCCTCACTTCGTTCGGGAAAATAACCACCTCGTGGTAATATGGCCTACTTTAGACCCTTGTCAAACAATCTACTATATATACTATTATAATTTCTATTTTATTTTTATTCGTTAGCTATTGTTCTGCCTGCGACCACGAGCGTTACGGCACGCTCGAAACGTCAGGAAAATAATAAAAGTAAGTGTACGCGATTAAGTCCCGTTTTTGTCATAATAATGAGCTATTAAGCAATCATAAAAAACGTGAAAACAAGCAGCATATTAAGCGTTTATACCTTGCATACGTACATAAGATACTTTTATTACTTTATTTGCATAGATGCTCAATATGTCGACAGTAGCGATTAAGGGCCCGTCCACATGTCGGCGGTGCGGCGCCGCCGCCGCAAAGCGGTGCGGTGCCGCAGAAAATTGCGACGCGGCAACGCGGGCGGCGCCGCAACGCGGCACCGCAAATTTCCGCGGTGCGGCGCCGCACCTCGTTCACGGCGCCGCAAAAGATCCGCGGCGCGGCGCCGCACCGCCCGCGTGGTGCCGCAAAAGGACAGTGCGGCGCCGCGCCGCAGCGGCAGCACCTTATAGATAGCTCTAACGCCTCGAGAAAAACAGTGTTGAACCAGTAGACATGGACACCTTCACACGTATTTCTAATTATGTTGTTCTTGAGAAGGCGGAGAAAAAAATCAAACCAATAGAATATTTTGGTTGAGCCCATATCTTTCTATCATGAATGAAGATGGAGGTCATTTCAAAAGAAAATGTGAGGTGTTGAAAATAGGTAACACAAGACTATTTTCGAATGTCTGTACCATGTTTTGAAGCACTGTCGATCAAAATATCTCCTCGAATAAATAAACAACACTGTCGCAGATAGCTTAAAATTACTGTTGTTTTTGTGTAACTAGATCTAAGTTAATCATTTTCTCGATTTATACCAATTTGTTTATTTTTGTCATTTAATAAAGTGTTTAAATTCGTGTTTACATGTCTAGTTCTTAAGTACTGATTTATGTCTTAATTTTATTGATATCATGTCATAGTACGCAAAATGTCTAGATTATAAGAATTTTGTACTAATTTATGAAGAAATGTCCCATATAAATATCAATTTTAACCCTCCTACCAACATGTAATACTGTAAGCTTATTCGTGAATAAATATCTAATTTACACGGCACATACCAGCCACTAGTACGAGCACGCTAAAAAACCCATAAAAGAGGCCAGCACTCGTACTCGTTGCTCACTTCTACAACTACTCCCAGCGGGGAAACACCTGCAACTACACTGCTCAAATGTTTTACAATTCTAAATAAGTGTTTTTATTCATCTCCCTACATGACCTGGTAAATGGTACAGCGGGTCAGCGCTGCTTGGTTCGACGTGGTAATCCGGTCTGCACACAACAGCTGGTCCTTCGAGATCCGGATATCAGAAAACTGCGGCCAATTGAAGAAAGAAACAAGTACGCGCTGAGCTGGATTAATTTCGCTCAGAATCTTCATACGGTGTCCGGCCTAACCGCTGATACACCTGCCCGCTTTCGCGGAAGAGCCCTGTGCTATTTACCAGCTTGCTGGACGGACCGCTCGTGTAGAGGCCATACTCCACGTTCGTGTCCTGGCAACTTTCGTTGCAAACGTCACATGGTTGACGTCTTCACACTGCTTTCGGACGCTCTGGCACTTGCACTTAGCCTTTGCGCGAGATTCAGTGCATCAGGGATTAACGCCCACGAGTAAGTAAAGTGAACGTAGGGCCGCTTTCACTGCACTAGGCAGTGTCAGCCATTAGGTTTTAGATAGGTAAGGTTGGGGAACCCCACGTGCGTCAAGAAGCAAGAAGAAAGAAGAAGATGTCCGATCATACGCTCAAGATGTCTCTTCGCTCACACAAGGGACAACCCTCCAGAGCCGTTACCACGCCGTCTGGTGAAACAACCTCCGGTGATACCAATACATGGGACAAAGGCACCACCAGCACTCTTGGCGATGGTCCTAGTGTCGAACCGCGTCTACAGCCGCCGCCGGCAATAGCGCCGGCGCCCGCTTATTCGGAAATATCGGAAGACGAGGCGGAAAAGACGTTAGTTAAAAGTCCACCGGGGACATCGTGTAAACCTAACACGTCCGCCGGGGAAAAAGACCGCTTTTCTCAGTGCGGCGACCGCGGTAGTAAAAAAGTGCGCGAAAATCGAAGTGTGTATAGTGAAAAGTGCGACGAAAAGTTAGCTCTGTTGCTAGCGGAACTCGAGGTTCATAAAGCCGTCCTCGCCGTTGCTAATAAAGAGACGGAAACTGCCAAGTTAAGGCTACAGATTGCCCAGCATGAGGCGCAATCTGTTAGCGGTAAGTCCGAACCTCTTGTCGAAAAAGACGAGCAACGCGTGAGGAATTGGGTAGAACGACAGTCCCAGCTAGATCAGAGCAATTACGTAACTAAAAATGAAGCGTCCGCGTTAGCGCGCCGGCGCCCAGCGCCCCCGCGCCCCGCGAGCCGCATATGAGTACTCATCGCCCGCCCCGAGATGTGTCTAGTCAGTATGCGCCCATTATGCATAGGCCACCCGAATTACCCGCTTTCGACGGTAATATCACAGAATGGATCGCATTCCGTGCCGAATTTAACGATACCGCGCCCATGTTTAGTTACGTAAATAACGTCAGTCGAATTAGGCGCGCGTTGAAAGGTGAAGCGCGTACCGCGGTGAAATCCATAATGTATACCGTCCAGGATCCATACGAGATAATGGAGGCCTTAGAGAGGCAGTTCGGGGACCCTGAAGAGATCGTGTTGACTGAGCTACATAATGTTAAACGCATGCCGCGCCTAGCCGAAGATAACAGTAATATCGTGTCTTTTGCCGCGCACGTCGCAAATGCAGTAGCGACAATAAAATCATTAAAGCAAGAAAAATACTTGTACGCGCCAGAGCTAGTCAACAAGATCGTCGATAAGTTGAACCTTATTGTTAGGTACGAATGGGGCAAGTTCAAACAAGCTAATTTGAACTCGCCCGATTTAGTCGCGATATCAGAATTTCTGCTAGAAATGAGTTCCGCGGCTAAAAGAACGAGTCGTCATCGAGGTCCGAAGCCGAAAAATGCCGTGAACACGGTTTCCTTTGAGCTGGACAATAGGTCAGGGCGTCATACCGCCCCCACCCGTACTCCCGCCCCCGTGTTCTCCCGCGACTATTCGAGCGACTCCAACGACAGCTACCAGAGCACTCGCCCGCGAAATAGAGTAGATAGAGCTCACACGGGGGAGTATAGGTCGCCGACGGTAGCTCAAACGAAGCCCCGCGAGGCTAAAAGGCCCGCGTATACGGGGACCAAGCCCAAACAACATTCGGTACCAGCACGATTTACGTCACGTGATAAGTGTTTAATATGTCATAATCATGAACACAAAGTGGAAGCGTGTACTAAATTTTTGAATGCATCGGTATCCGAACGTTGGGATTGGGCGAAAAACGAAAAGCTGTGCTATAAATGTCTAGGCGCGGCGCACCGTGGTCGCTTCAAATGCAGGTATGTGGCTTGCGGAGTGCAACAGTGCGAAGCCGGGCATCACAGGTTACTACACGGTTTGAACGCATCTAAAGCGCCCGTGGAAGACAAAAAAGTCAGTAACGTTCACGCGATTAGAATAGCGCCCACGTTTTTGAAAATGATGCCCGTAGAGGTTACGGGCCCACTAGGTACTACGCAAGCCTTAGCCCTGTTAGATGAAGGGGCGGCCCTTAGTTTGATTTCACACGAAACAGCCGATCGTATAATGCCCCGAGAGCGGGGAGAAACGCTCGACATAGAAGGTATAGGTGGGAGCGTGAGCGATCCGGACTCTTGTAACGTGCGATTCGCAATCCGCGGCTTTTGCAGTAGGCATCTAGAAATGATGGAAGCGCTTACCATCAATCGATTGAACGTAGGAGCGCAAGGCGTCTCCAAAAACATAGTCGCGCAGTGCGACCATTTAGCCGACATAGCCGAGGAGCTGTGTTACGATTCTGCCGCGCCTTCAATAATTATAGGTCAAGATAATTGGCATTTGATAGTGACGCGCCAAATTATCAGCGGTAAATCGCACCTCCCGGTAGCTAGTTTGACGCGGCTAGGATGGTCACTGCACGGACCGCATAGGTCATCGGAGGCAACCGTAGCGTTTGTAGGCCACATGGGGGCACAAACGGCCGACGATGAAGCTTTAGCTCTCATGAAGGAACATTTCGATATCGAGTCACTAGGGGTAGTTAAAAAGTTACCTCGGGCCGATCCCGATCAAAGAGCAATAGATTTACTAGAAGCGACATGTGAAAAAATCCCCGGGGAAGATAGGTTCCGAGCGGGTTTGTTATGGCGTACCGATAACGAAGAATTGCCAAATAATAAAGCGCACGCGTTACGGCGGCTGTACAGCCTGGAAAACAAGTTAGATCGCGACCCTATTCTGAAAATCGAGTATACTAAGCACATAAATAACCTGATAGACAAAGGTTACGCGGAAAAAGTAGACTCGCCGCCCCCGCAGGACGCGCCTAGGGCATGGTACTTGGCGCATTTCGCAACGTTTCATCCGCAGCGTGGAAAAATGCGCGTAGTTTGGGACGCAGCCGCTACCGCGTACGGTAGGTCGCTAAATAGTGCTCTTCTAGCGGGTCCTGATCTGTTAGAATCCTTATTCGGCGTGTTAGTCCGTTTTAGGGAAGGCAGGACCGCGGTAATAGCCGACATTAAAGAAATGTTCCTGCAGATAGAGATTGTAGAACGCGATCGAGATTCGTTACGTTTTGTTTGGCGGGGGGAGGACCGCTCAGCCTCACCGCAAGAATATAGGATGAAAAGACTGATATTCGGGTCCGCGGCTTCGCCGACGACGGCATTGTACGTCAAAAACAAAAACGCATACGAACATGCGAAAGAATTTCCGATCGCCGCTGAGAAAACTATAAAAAGCACGTATATGGACGACTCAGTCGTAGCTTTTGACCAGTGTGAGAGCGACGTTAGGCGCATAGTAAACGAAATTTACGCGCTTAATTTACGCGCGTCGTTCGAGCTCCGCGGGTTCGCCTCTAACAACCCAAACGTAATTTCTGACGTAGTTCCTAGCAAAGAGGATACGTCCCTCATCGGGGGAGGCGAAAGCGAGCGCACATTAGGCTTAAAATGGAACCATAGACGCGACACGTTAGGGTTTAACGTAAATTTACGCAACACGCCCGAAGACGTGCTCAACGGTACGAAATTACCCACAAAGCGACAGGTGACGAGTAGCGCGGTCTCGTCTCTGTCTTAGGGAAGGCATTGATGCAGGAAGTCTGGCGTACAGGGATAGGCTGGGATACCGTTATACCCACCTCGCTCGCACCCGCGTGGAATTCATTCGTGAGTAATATTCAGCAACTTAGGGAGTTAGAAATACCGCGATACGTACCCGCGAGAAATAGAGAGGCCGACATGCACGTTTTTTGCGACGCTAGCGAAAAGATATACGCCGCCGCGATATACTTAGTTAGCGAAGGCCCGGACGGACAAAAGTCCGCAGCTTTAGTAGCCGCCAAGGCGCGAGTCGCACCGTTGCGTATTGTCAGCATTCCTAGGTTAGAATTGCAAGGTTGTGTGGTAGCGACACGGCTAGCCGACACAGAAGTAAAGGAGTCCGATTATGTCATTAAACATAGGTATTTCTGGAGCGACGCTCGGACAGCGTTATCCTGGATAAGGTCGGATCCACGTCGGTACAAAAGCTTTGTCGCACATAGAGTAGCCGAAATAGAAAACACAACTAAACCTACCGATTGGCGTTGGGTACCTAGCGCGTTAAACGTCGCCGACGACGCTACTAGGGGCGTCCCGGCCCAGTTCGGAGCTAACCACCGGTGGTTTATAGGGCCTGATTTTATACGGCAAGCCGAGGAGCATTGGCCGCGCGAGAAAACAGTAGAGCCCGTCGTAAAAACGTGCGAAGAGCGCGTCAAAAAACCGGTTTGCTCTGTAAATACCGTTCAAAACAAGTTCGCATACTTGCCCGAGACATGTAGATTCTCGAAGTTCACTAGGCTGGTTCGCACTACGGCCAGAGTTTTGATTGCTGCCGAGGTATTCAAAGCCAGATTGTCTGTCAATAGAAATCCAGAAACAGAAATGAATAACAGACACATAAGTCTAGCGGAGATACTGCTGATTAAACGGAGCCAAAATGAGTCGTATGCCGAAGAGATACGACTAATGGAAGCCGGGCGCGCGCTGCCGGGGAAGTCTGCATTACATCGAGTTGCTATGAAGCTTGATAAGAACGGAATAATTGTGCTAGATGCCCGAATAGACAGAGACGAAGCCCATATACCTGTCTTGCACGCTAAGGAGGCATTTACCAAGCTGTTGATCCATCATTTCCACGCACTTTTCAACCACGGAAATCATGCGACGGTGATCAACGAATTGAAGCAAAGATATTACATAGTCGGACTGCGCGGTACAATTCGTTATCTGACGAATAAGTGCCAATGGTGTCGGACCTATAAAGGAGCTACCCTCAAGGTTCCTGTAGGCGACCTACCGCCAGAGAGGCTCAAGGCGAATCAACCGCCATTTACCGCAGCAGCCGTAGATTTGTTCGGTCCTATGCAAATTGTCATAGGCCGCCGCCGAGAAAAGCGATGGGGCGTCCTTTACACGTGCCTCACCACTAGAGCCGTGCACCTAGAGCTAGCCGCCTCCCTATCGGCAGCCTCTATGATCCTATCGCTACGAAGAATGATGTCTCGACGCGGCGCACCCACCGTTCTGTACTCAGATAACGCCACAAACTTTTACGGCGCAGAACGCGAGCTATCAGAGGCCAAAAACTCTCTGCCCGATAGTCTCAAACAATTTATGACCGAACGACGCATGATCTGGAAGAAGATCCCGCCTGGCAACCCCTCCGCCGGCGGGGCTTGGGAGCGTCTAGTCGGAAGCGTGAAAACAGCTCTGAAAGTCACGCTAAAAGACAGAGCACCCCATGAAGAAGTTCTCCATACGCTACTGCTGGAAGCTGAACACCTGGTAAACTCCAGACCGCTGTCCCCAGTGAATCCTGACTTAGAGGCTGAAGCGCTCACGCCGAACCACTTTCTCATCGGCCGATCGAACGCTATGTCCCCGCTGGGAGTCTTCTCCGACGAAAATATGAGCCTTTCGTCCTGGAAAACAGCTCAAGCACTAGCTGACAACTTCTGGAAACGCTGGCTGAAAGAATATCGTCCAAACCTGATGCCACGATCCAGTGCACACCAGAACGCGACGAAACTACACGTAGGAGATGTAGTAATTATAGCCGACGGTACGATGCCACGAGGTACTTGGCCTAGAGGCGTGATCGCACAGCTCTTTCCAGGTCCTGATGGCCACATAAGAGTAGCCATTGTACGTACTCGCGCAGGAGAAGTCCGCCGCCCGGTTTCCAGACTCATTCTCATCTGCTCCACACCAATCGACGGTGCTGACGCACGTCGGGATTATAATCGGGAGAATTGTCGCAGATAGCTTAAAATTACTGTTGTTTTTGTGTAACTAGATCTAAGTTAATCATTTTCTCGATTTATACCAATTTGTTTATTTTTGTAATTTAATAAAGTGTATAAATTCGTGTTTACATGTCTAGTTCTTAAGTACTGATTTATGTCTTAATTTTATTGATATCATGTCATAATACGCAAAATGTCTAGATTATAAGAATTTTGTACTAATTTATGAAGAAATGTCCCATATAAATATCAATTTTAACCCTCCTACCAACATGTAATACTGTAAGCTTATTCGTGAATAAATATCTAATTTACACGGCACATACCAGCCACTAGTACGAGCACGCTAATAAACCCATAAAAGAGGCCAGCACTCGCGACTAACCCCAACGGTAGGCTGCTCAATCGTCTGTTGATCGAAAGCCTCCCTTTCGATATCCTCCCTCCCCTTGAAGCAACCCACTACCCCCATACTGAAGGACACCGACCAGACATACTCGACGTAGCCCTTCTAAAGAACGTAGCGCTCACTCTGCGTTCTATAGAAGTGCTAGACGAATTAACTTCAGATCATAGGCCGGTCCTCTTGCGACTGGGCCCTCACCCCGATCAAGCCCCTCCTACCAGGACACTCGTGGACTGGGACAAGGTGCAACAAGGTCTCCTAAAGACAGACGCCCCCATACTTAGAGACATACCTGACATTATTACCACAACTCAACAGACTGACCAAGCGATCGACCTATTCACCAACTACCTCAACGCTGTCAAAAGCGAAGCCTCTAGGGAGGTGTCGGCCGAGGAAATCCAACGCCGCCCCCTGCCTAGGGAACTGAGAGAGTTGCTACTAGGAAAAATCGCGCCATTAGGACCTACTCTAACTGGCCTTCCCCCGAAAATCGTCAAATCCTGAGGGGCTTGTGTCACGAGTTCAAACAGCGAATTGCCGAATTTCGGGAGAACTCTTTTAGGGATCTGATGGGGGAGATAAAGCCTAGTCACCAGGCTTACTGGAAACTAGCTAGATCTCTCAAATCAGATACCGTCTGGACTATCCCCCCTTTGGAACGCCCCGGTAGTCCAACCCGCGCACTCGAGGACGACGAGAAAGCAGAATGTCTCGCCAATAGTTTAGAGTCTCAATGTTCGCCCAGCCTCCTGCCTGCCGATGAAGCCCATGTCGAGAGGGTAAATTCTGAGGTGGACAGGAGATCGCGTCTCCCCGTAACTTCACCTCTCGTACCGGTGTCGGTTAAGGAAGTCCACGATCGAGTAAGGTATCTTCGAGTAAGGAAGTCCCCGGGTGCGGATGGCATCTCCAACCGCATGTTGAGACTTCTGCCCGAACATCTCTTACTCATTCTGGTCGGCATCTTCAATGCCGCCCTGTCCAATAGTCACTTTCCAGCCGCGTGGAAACGTGCCACGGTCATCGGAATAGCGAAGCCCGGCAAACCCCGGGCCTCGCCAGCCTCTTACAAGCCCATCAGCTTACTCAGCTCGCTTCCTAAGCTGTATGAGCGAATCATCCTCGCTCGGATTCTCAGGTTCACGACTGAGAATTCAATTATCACGGACGAGCAGTCGGCTTTCGTGCCGGACACTCGTGCGTCCAACAGGTGCACCGCATCACGGAGCACGTGCTGGACGGCTTCTCGCGTCGAACAGGGTTGAAGACGGGAGCTATCTTTCTTGACGTGGCGAAAGCCTTCGACAAGGTCTGGCATAACGGGTTGATATACAAGTTATATCAGATCGGTATGCCGGACAGACTCGTACTCATAATACGAGATTTCCTTACGGACAGAAGCTTTTGCTACCGACTGGAGGGAACGCTTTCACCTCCACATCCTATTAGGGCAGGAGTCCCGCAAGGCTCCGTCCTCTCGCCTACACTCTATTCGTTGTTCACGAACGATATTCCTAGGCACCCGCGTGTCGAACTAGGGTTGTTCGCGGACGACACCGCGCTCTTTGCGACGCACAATCGCTACATTCTTGTTCGGAAATACCTCCAAGAGGCAATCAATGGCTTAGGTCAATGGTTTCGTCTTTGGCGTATTGAAGTCAATCCGGACAAGAGCGCAGCGATTATCTTCCACCCTACTGCCATAGGTCCGACAGGCAGGAAGGTGGCTCCGGTCCGGCTTTTTGACCAGCCCATTCCGTAGGTTAACGAGGTCAAATATCTAGGCGTCACTCTCGACCGTCGTATGACTTTCAAAAGCCACATCCGTAGGGTACGCAACAGAGCGCTGTTCGTATTAGGAAGGCTAGGGCCGATGATTAACAAGTTTAGTAAAATGTCACTTAGAAATAAGCTGACACTCTACAAGACTTGTGTTCGTCCAATCATGGCATACTCAAGTGTGGTTTTTACCCACGTGGGTATGTCAAGTCTCGAGCCGCTTCAGGTCGTTCAGAATCGTTTCCTCCGTAGGGCGACTGGGGCCCCGTGGTACCAGACGACCCTCAGTTTGCACCATGACGCGGGGCTTGACTCCCTTTATGGTTTCTTTAAGCAGACTGCCCGGCGTTATTTTGACAACGCTCCGCACAGTAGTAATCCGCTAGTTAGGAAGGCTGCGAACTACATTCCCAACCCTCCCCCCCTCGGACTCTTAACACGGAAGTCACTGATTAGGGGCCGCTCGGTTCGGCGGCCTAGGCACTACGTCACGGACCAGGACGACGCACTCACAGCGGCCATTCATGAGAAATGGAACGCTGTGCGTGCGCCCTCCCCCACATGTACACTGCGGCGCCCCCGCCGGCGGGGACGCCCACCTCGGAACAGTCGCGACCACATCGACACGTTCAGTCCCTTATCCACCCGGTACCGCCGCATACCGGATAGAGTCACCCCGACAGTCGTCGGGCCTAGCTGAGTTTCTTGCTGGAGTCTTCTCAGCTAGGCTAGGAGTAGCGAACCAGCGACAAAACCCCCATTAGCTCGATCCCCCCCCACTCACCCAGATCAGGTTGAACTCGCTTCAACTGATCTCGCTGGAAGCGCAAGCTCGGTAGGAGCATTCCAGCGTAGCAAACTCGTCACGTTAGGTCGCGGAAAGGTCCTGGATTTTCCCCCGGCAACCATCCCACCAAACAGTCCGCCCGCTTTAGCGCTCCAGAAGCATAAAGCCCAAGACAGGCTCAAAAAACAAAAAAAAACGTACTCGTTGCTCACTTCTACAACTACTCCCAGCGGGGAAACACCTGCAACTACACTGCTCAAATGTTTTACAATTCTAAATAAGTGTTTTTATTCATCTCCCTACATGACCTGGTAAATGGTACAGCGGGTCAGCGCTGCTTGGTTCGACGTGGTAATCCGGTCTGCACACAACAAACACATGTTGAGGAGACCGATTGGACCTCTGGAGATGTTTGGGAAAAAAGTTTTTGTGTCTTACCTTATCTATATATATAAAAGAAGAAACTGACTGCCTGACTGACTGACTGACTGACTAACTGACTGACTGACTGACATGTCAACGCACAGCCCAAACCGCTGGTTCTAGAGATTTCAAATTTGGCACGTAGGTTCCTTATAAGGTTTAGGGGTGCACTAAGAAAGGATTTTTCAAAATTCACCCCCTAAGGGGATGAAATGGAGGTCCACGGTTTGTATGGCGAAACAAGTTAGACTATCTTATTCGAAACTTCACAGGAGTATTCCTAACGATAAATAAATAAATACATGTTTCATTTTTTTTGAAATTTCAACCCCTAAAAGGGGGAAATGTGGTCAAAAAGTCTGAAAATCAACAGGGGTATCGTTTTTATGGTTTATCGGGTCGTTGATTACGAAAACAATAACGATTTTAAAATCTAACGTGGCAGACGTGAAATACCATCTCCCCTGTCGGGGTACAATTAGGTTGAAATGTCTAAATATCAATATGGGTGTCGTTTTTGTGTTTTTTTGGGACGTTAATTACGAAAATGGCATCGATTTTGAAATTTAATATTGTGGACATGAAAATTCTTGAAAGTATTTGTGCAAAATTGCAATCTTCTTCTAAATATATAAAAGAAGAAACTGACTGACATATCAACGCACAGCCCAAACCGCTGTTCTAGAGATTCCAAATGTGGCACGTAGGCTGCTAGTAAGGCCTAGGGATGCACTTAGAAAGAATTCTTTAAAAAAATCACCCCCTCCCTCCTAAGGGGGGAAATGGGGGTCTAATGTTTGTATGGGTAACAAGATTAGTTCGACTATTTTACTCGAAACTTTACAGGAGCATTCCAAACGATAAATGAGTAAACAAGTGTTTCAGCTTTTTTGAGAATTCAACCCATAGAAGGGGGAAATGTGGTGACAAAGATTAAATATCAACATGGGTATTGTTTCTATGTTTTATCGGGTCGCTGATTACGAAATCAACGCTTAAGGGGGTGAAATGGGGGTTGATAGTTTGCAGGGGGAATTTTTAAACGTTGAACCAATTTAGATGAAACTTGGTATAGAGATAGTTTGTATCCCGGGAAGAGACAAAATAGTTTCAATATAGTTGAAAGTTTTATGGAGAATTATTAACAGCTGAACCAATTTAGATGAAACTGGGTATAGTTTTTATCCCGAAAATCAATCCTTAAGGGGGTGAAATGGGGGTTGGAGGTTTGTGTGGAGAATTTTTTACCGCGAACCGATTTAGATAAAATTTGTTGTGGATATAGTTTGAGTCCCGGGAAACAATATAGAATATTGTTTATCCCGAAAATCAATCTTAGAGGGGTAGAAAAGATGTTGGTAGTTTTTATGGCGAATCATTAACCGCTGAACAGACGATTGAAATGAAACTTGGTACATATTATATAGATTGAGTCGCGGGAAACAATATAGGATAGTTTTTATCTCGAAAATCAACCCTTTTGGGGGTGAAACGGGAGTTCAAAATTTGTATGGGAAATGAATAAGCGCTGAACCTATTTAGATGATTTGGTATGGAGATAGTTTGAGTTCTCGGGAAGGATATATAATAGTTGTTATCCCAGAAGTCATTCCTCAAGCGGGTAAAAAGGAGGGTGGATGACTTATTCCACGCAAATGAAGTCGCGGAGAAAAGCTTCTATTAAAGAGTAGAAATCTGCATTAATCATAATCTATTAGTAGTAGTGAGTCGTTGCTGGCATAACAATTCAACATTTATTACAATCATTTCTTTAAAAAAATAAGGGAACCGCCTTCACCAAAACGTAGTATACAAAAACCTCCAAAGTGTAACAAATACTTTTCCGAAAACCGCATCTATATCGGTTCAGCCACACGCGAGACAATCGCGGACAAACAAACATTTCTACATACGTACATACAAACATACGAGCCTGACTGAGAACTTCTTTAGAACTTTTAATACGCGGGCGAAGCCACGGGAAAAAGCTAGTAGTCATATAAGGTAATAACTATTTTTTTTAGTCAACTATTTTTATTGCAAAATGTGTCCATTTCAAAATCAACAGTCAATAACATCTATATAAGTATTCTTAATCTTTACATATTTTTACACAAGTAGATATGACTATAATTATAATTAAATCAACAAGTTTTAAATACGTGATACGTGATAGATTGATACGTATCAATCTAATGCTTAGGTACAAAATATTATTTTTTTAAGTTCTATAAGTTCTTATGTGAATATAATAACTTAACAATCAACAATTTACCAACCAATGTTTAACAGACAAAGGAAATAATTATATAAAATACAAATATGACTAAAAATACTAAAATTAGAACGACAAAATTCGTAAGTACCTACTTAAATATAAATCAAATGCTAACAAAATACTAACTTGTTTCAGTATGACAAACAATCAGAAATTTTCAATCAAGTCTTTTCTATATATACCAAATATGTGTTGTTTATTTATTCGAGGAGATATTTTGCTTAACAGTTCTTCTAAACATAACATACAATATGTTACCATTTATTTTCAACGCCTCATATTTTATTTTGAAAGTCCTCCATCTTCATTCATGATAGGAAGATATGGGCTCATCCAAAATTTTCTATTGGTTTAATTTTATTTCCTACGCCTCCTTAAGAACAACATAAGTAGAATACGTGTGAAGGGGTCCATGTCTACTGGTACAACACTGTTTTTCTCGAGGCGTTAGAGCTATCTATAAGGTGCCGCCGCTGCGGCGCGGCACCGCACTGTCCTTTTGCGGCACCGCGCGGGCGGTGCGGCGCCGCACCGCGGAAATTTGCGGTGCCGCGTTGCGGCGCCGCCAGAGCGGCGCGGCGTCGCAATTTTCTGCGGCACCGCACCGCTTTGCGGCGACGGCGCCGCACCGCCGACATGTGGACGGGCCCTTAGGGTTGGAATTATAATCCTAATACATGAAACGGTGCATACTGAATGGAATGCGTATTGTGTTGGTAATACCGCGGCTCTTCCTCAGATCCCGCCGCACTATTCCTTGCTATTACCGCTAATGAACACAATTAATGAACATAATTGCGTTAATTGCCGGGATTTACGGCCCCTGTGAACTTCCACCCGCCCCCGCCCCGCCTCCGCCTAGCTCACCTGTCTTCCCGGGAAACCTTCAAAGGAGCCGTTTGGACCGATACCACGAGCTGCTGACATGCAATAAACGGTTCTACTGACTGCCTCCTTGTTAGCTCCGATGCGGTCAATACATTACAGATAGATGTCAGAAAATGCACACATGAATCTTCATAATGACAAAGAACAAGAACATAGAAAAATAGGAAAGTTCTGATTCCGACTTCTAATGAAAATAATGCTCAAAAATTCTTAGGTAGTAGTTAGGGATCGGAATAACCTGGACCACTATCAAAGACCATCTTTGATTGCAAATCATACTTATAACTATCATATCGAAATGCAATTGTCTGAAAAAAGTAACTATTAGGTAAATTAGGTAAACTAGTAGTCCGCCTCGAACTCAGAACTCGCGATTTCCTTGCAAACGGATGACCAATATAACAAGACCCATATGATGATTTTTTCGCGCCTTCTAGCTCCATGACCCCTTGATCGATCCTGCCCATATACGAACTCTCAAATTATATGTATCTCTGCTTCAAGTGCTACAACCCCATCAAATTTCATGAAGAACAGAAAAACATTACTTAAGTTATCGCGGAACAAACTCTCAAAATCAAAAAGCCATCGAAATGCCGAGACGTCCCAGTAGCCAGAAGTTGTTTGTAAGAACTCGCTTCGCTTACGCTCCACTCGTTCGATAAATAGGTATGTGATTGATAGGTATAGTAGGTAAGTACTTACTTATATCTAGATATGTTAAAGGATTGGTGATGACTCTAAAAGCCTAAACAATAACTTCAGGTAACTGTTAGTAATATATACGGCTATCTTATGTTTAATATTTTCTCATAATTTTCTCCATTCACCTCATATTTCAGCAGCGTGCTGGAACTATCGTATGTTAACGATACTAGTTCCCTCGCGTTTGCCGCTCGGGTGCGCGGGCGCCGGTTCCCCGAAGCGGCGCGTTTGAGCGCTGACACCGCACGCTAATTGCGCGCTGTTCACACGTTGTTGTTGCTGACATGCGGTTTTTGCGCTCATTACTAGCCAGCCATCGGATCATCGGCTATTGTTCATATGTGAACGAGCCCAATTAATAGTAAAATGGTTTCTCCAACAATTAGTAATTTCCCCGTACGCTAAGGGTAACCCGAGTATAGTCTTCGCCGACGGCTTTATTGGTAGTCTTTCAAGCTTTAAACCCCACTTGCATCCTTTAGTTTAGGGGTTTATTTTGCAATAACTTTTCTGGAGGTCTAAAAACGTTTGAATAATAACTTGCGCTTTGCACAAATATTAAATCACAAGTAATACGTATACTGTGTACCTACATATTTAGGAATTTTTAGGTTCTACTTTCAACGTTTTAGGCTGTGTATTGTCAATTTGTTCGTACGTAACAAAATTACAGAATGAAGGTATAACATTCTTTAACAGAATTATTCCCTATCTCCATCTTTTATACAATTTTACTCAATTTCTTTTAATTATTCCGGTGTGGGTCAATTTGATCTTGATTGTGCTAAGATTTGGAAGACTTCTGTGTAACGGGCAGTTTCAGGTAGGTACTGTGTTTGTTAACAGTTTAAACATTGTTTAACGTTACCCAAGAGCGGTGCGTGCACTGATGATTACTACTTAATGATCTTTACTTATTTACTGCTAGGTAAATGATATCGATTATTGCAAATACCGTTTATCAAAACATGCGGCCCACTTTCTAAAGCTGGTGCATGTAAGTGATAGATAGCGCACGCGAGCACGCGCGGGTGCTTTGCATCCCGCACCACAACACACGGCATCCTGTTATCTAACATACCAACAAAAGTACCCTAATTAAACAACTATTCATGTTTTAGATACCTGACTCAGTATGACACTAGATCTAAGGTAGGTACTTGCGATAATTACTTCGAACTCTCGAACTGAGAACTCGCGACTTTCTTTCAAACGAGTTGACCAATATAACAAGACTATAATAATGACTTTTTTGAGCCTTCTAGCTCTATAAGTCTATAAACCCTTGATCGATCATGCTCATAAACGAACTCTCAAATTGTATTGAGCTCTACTACAACCCCATGCAACTTTCATATAAGTATGTAGATTAGAAAAATGTTTCTAAAGTTATCGCTTTAGCTTACAGTTCTGTTATGTTCGAAGTTGTCTCTAAGAACTTCACTTCAGTTACGCTCCGCTCGTTCGATTAATTTTATTCGAAGCAGCAAGAGCAGCCCAGAGTGGGGCTGATCTTAATTATTGTCATGTTACTTACTGTTTAATCTAATATAGTTACTTATGAATTAGTTATGATACTGACTCCAGTATAATAGGTATCAACATCGACAGATCCACGCTTAGGTATTTTAACTTTAGTGATAATCTTATCCTTGGTACCTTCAGTACAGTACAGTACACTGTACAGTCACGTCTGAAAATATGGATACCTACATTTAATGTGACAAAAATATGTAGCTAAAATTCTAGTACCAAGGCGTAAAGTCTTGGATAAGTACATGTTTTTGTCACATTAAATGTACCTATCCATATTTCACCGTACACTCCGATTTAAAATTTCAATTGGGTACATGGACATGGTACATACATAAGTGTAGACATTAGACACGTTACTGTTACTTATACAGGGTGTAACAATAATGCTGGTGATCAGTTTAAGGCCGTTATTGGTATCATATTGTAATTATGAAAAACGAAGGAAAAGGAAATGGTTTTGTATGGAGGGTTGGCCGGCTGGGACGACATGCCACATAGAAAAAAAAACTCAAACTTTTTCTCAGTCGCAATTAATACCAATTTTGCCTTTTTTTAGGGTTCCGTAGTCAACTAGGAACCCTTATAGTTTCGCCATGTCTGTCCGTCCGTCCGTCCGCGGATAATATCAGTGACCGTTAGCACTAGAAAGCTGAAATTTGGTACTAATATGTATCTAAATCACGCCGACAAAGTGGTAAAATAAAAAGTGGAAAAAAATGTTTTATTAGGGTACCTCCCTATACGTAAAGTAGGGAGTGATTTTTTTTTTCATTTCAACCCTAACGTGTGATATATTGTTGGATAGGTATTTAAAAATGAATAGGGGTTTAGTAAAATCATTTTTTGATAATGTAAATATTTTCGGAAATAATCGCTCCAGAAGTATTAAGTAGTAGTAGAAAATGTGTCCGTCCCCCCCTCTAACTTACAACCATAAGTTTTAAAAATATGAAAAAAAAATCTCAACAGTAGAACTTTATAAAAACTTTCTAGGAAAATTATTTTGAACTTGATAGGTTGAATAGTTTTTGAAAAAAAATTACGAAATAATTTCTGAACTAAGTTTGTAATTTAACAGTATAAGCAGGTGTTTATTGTACCTGTAATTTTTACAAAATTACAATGAAATGGCGTGCTTTCAAATAACCCAACCAAGGGCCCATTTTTTTTACTCTTAAGTGGGGACACTTACTGTGACGGACGGAAAACTATGGAACCCTACACTAAGCGTGGCCCGACACGCTCTTGGCCGGTTTTGTTACACTCTGTATACAACGCTAAATGATTTTGCGTTTCTATTAGGTACTAGCTAAATAGTTACAACCTTAAAAACTACAAGTTTGGTAAAGAACAAGATAATAAATTATCTGCATAGTTGGCTAAGTATCTAGATCTAATGAATTATTAAAATAACGGGTTACCTAGTAATTAAACCTACATGGGATAGGACGGGTTAGGGTACCTACTGATTTCGCTAATATTCTAAATGAAGAGCACCGACAATTAAGATTAAGAAGAAAAGAGCTCGACGGTCAGTTCAATAATTATGATGGTGATGATGTCCTCCCAGACGTATCCGTCGACGGCGACACCTGGACAAGTTATTCAGCAGATACTTAGGTACGTGCTTGCTCTTTACGTGCATGGGCTCGAGCGTGACTTGCAATTGCTTGCAAATCAAGCTTCGTTTTGAAAGTTCGACAGCAAGAGACACAGTAAAGCTCATTATTAGAGTTATATGTGTAGGTGTAGGAGGGCCTGGGCCGAAATTTTCGGAGCTCGCGTTTGGCGTCAAAATCTTCCAGGCGCACTTTTCAATAATAGGTAGACTTAGATACCTATTATCTTACACTTGTTTATTACCATCTAAGTATTTTTAAGAAGATAATTGGTATCGTTCGTCCGTAGCATTTGTGTCTGTAGTTCGTTTGTAGTAATAAATCAATAAATATGCGACATGTTACACAAATCAACCTATTCCCATGGTAAGCTCAATAAGGCATGTGTTGTAAGTACGATATATACATATATAATAGATAGATATAGATAAATACTTAAATACATAGAAAACATATGGATAACATCCATAACTCAAGAATAAATATCCGTGATAAATACACAAATAAATCCCCTGACCAGAGTCGAACCCGGGACCTCCTGCTTCATAGGCACTATAGGCAGGGTCACTACCGATTAGGCTAGATACTAAAACTAGATAGGTAGTGTAACTACCAGAAAATCCGAATCACCCGCTTAAGGACTGAATGCAAGCCATCAGAACCGGTAGGTAGATCTAGTATATATAATTTTCCACGAAGCGGAGGTTTTTCGCCGATTCCGAGTAAATCGGGCGCGCGCGGCTTTCCGCGAACGACCGCGCCTCGGGACGTGACTCCCATCCCATACCTACGGTATCATACAGTTAAAGTCACTGATTACTGATCGACCTTATACCGTTGAGATAAGGCTTTCGTACGGTCAGCTAACTTTATCGATGGTGGTAAACAGCGACGAAGCTATGATTAGCTTTTAATGACTGATGTCATTGGTAGCCCATATCCCTTTGAAATAAGGATTGAATATGATCAGTTAACTGTGTCAGCGATGGTACGTATGTGATGCTACTATGCTAGTCGGATTGTCATCATGTGATAAAACACCAGACTCTTGTCGCTGGGGCATAAATCAATAGGTTTTGCTAGTTTTCAATCCGGTTGACGTTCTTTTTAGGGTTCCATATCAAAAAGGTTAAAAAGGAGCGACTCTGTATCAAACCAAACTGCCTCTCATAGTTATATTTAAGGCTGTTGACAAGCTTGTTCCTGTCTTGTCTTGTTACTCCTTCGATTCTTGAGTGGACACAACTGCAATTAAATGCACCATACTACCTACAAGTCAACCTGCTGTTGTACTGCAGCACCGGGCAACCTCTGAGATAATTGCACTCCATATACATGCAATCACAAAACATTTAACCACAATAGCTGGAATAACCTGACCCAGAAAACTGTATCAACCCTGAATGTGGAGAGGTCAAAGTTTTAGCTTGTAGCAGTTTCTATACGTTTTGTGAACGACAGCTAATGCATTCCGCGGCCTATACTCGATGCTCGAGATTGTCAAAACGGCCGTCCGGAGCATTCCCGCGGTGTTTCTATTCTAATGGCCTCCTAATTGTTCGCCGAATGGCAAAAAACTGGATAATTGCTTGTAGTTATCTTTATGTCAGATTCGCAAAGATAAGGCTAAAGCCTTATCAACTGCTTAAATCCGCGATCCTATAGCATAGCTTAAAAGCTATGCTATAGGATCAGTGTAACATGTAGCTAAGTAGGTAGATAGTTATTAGTGTTGTAAACAACCTAAGACAAATAATAATAAGTATACCTATAGGAATTTCTATCATAGGTACTTAACTAAATACCTACATTGATTTCAGAACCAACATGAATTGTTTAATCAGAATAATGAGTAACATTCTGGCCCTCAGAGTTTCGGCTGCTAATTTCCGAACGTGCTAATGTTTTGCAAGAACATATATGTCCAGCGCTCTATCACATACCGAATTATTATACAACTAGCTTTTGCCCGCGGCTTCGCTCGCGTTAAATTCGGGGTTACACGGTTCCCCTTTCCTGATTTCCCCCTGTAATGCTCCATACAAATTTCCACCCCCGATTTTAAGGAAGTGGGGGGTTAGAAAGAGACAAAAAGTCGCCTATATCATCCCTTCAACTATCTCCACTTAAAAAATCACGTCAATTCGTCGCCACGTTTTGCCGTGAAAGACGGACAAACAAACACACACATACACTTTCCCATTTATAATATTAGTATGGATTTACTGTGCAGGTAAGTATCATATCCAAGTAAGTAATTATATATTTCGTCATTTGATAATAAAATTCTTGCGGTTGCCAACTTGCCATTATGTATAGTCAAAATAGACAGTGAGTTTTCTCCATATCTTTACATCACATTCACTACCGGAAACAAGAACTTTAATATCTAAAATACCTAGCAAAAGTAACCTAATGCAAATTCAATAAGTCGATTCATGAATGCAGGGACTATACCTAGTTAATAAGTAATAGTCTTAGGTATTTGTTTTAAAGGCTTAGCAAGTCGGGCCGCCCGAGATGAAATTCCACCGCGCTTTAGAAGGATGTGTTCTTACCGTGCTTCTAAAATTCCAGACACACATCCACCAACTCAGGTTATTGATGTGAGCGCAATATGCAGTTCAGCTGGTAAGTTAATCTTAATGTTGTTGGTGTGCGACTACCTCTAGGTATACGTGCATCTAATAATACCTTTATTTTACATTTAACAAATTACCGATTGTCTGTATCAAGTTTTTCCTTGCATGACTACAGATGACAAGATATAAATTTCTTTTGAAGTACCTGCAGACGCGAACTTTACCTCACAGATAGAAAACTAGATATGGACTTCGACGTTGAAGGTTTTAACTCCTGAATAAACCTAGTTAGGTTTTAGGTACTCACATTGGTCCTTCCATCCAGATTGATCCTTGCATAATGAGGCAGCGCTCGACTGCCATCGACTGCCCGCCAGCAGAGCTTAGTCCTCCCCATGCGCGTGCGTGCACATGTTAATGGCGCATTGTGCAAGATGGCTGCCTCCGCCGCCGGACGCCGTAATTGCCTTCGTGGAACCCGCGGATTGCGCAAAAAGCTCCCGCAATTAGACCCCAACCCTCCCACCGACCTCCCACCACATATACAAAGCTACAAGAGTCGCCGGACCCTTATCTTTATCCGCGGACTATGAGTTATATAGTATTTGAATTAATTAGTACTGGTTTTGAAATCATTAGCAGTTCTTGGTAGGTGGAACGGGCTCGCGACAATGTTGCAGTGATATGGCAGTTGAAAGGACTTGTGACGGAATATTCTCAGCGTAAGCATTTCATGCCTGGCAAAAACACTCCTTATTTATACATAGAGTAGGAAAAATAAGTATTTATGTCTAGGAATTAACCTGTACCCCTTTGTACTTCGTTAGTTAAATACCTATCTACCTACATTATATTTTAAACAATCTTTTCTCTAAAATTTACCAGACACTTACCTCTTACTCTCCCCTTGATACTTGACGTGTCAGTGAAGGGAAAGAGGTCCCGCTTTGTCGATGTGGAGATTGTGGAATCCTTTCTATTAGTGAAATAATGAAGTCTGTATGTGAACCGCCAAAGTGGGACCATTCACTAAACTCGCCCAATACATATGAATGTAGTTAAAACGAGTGAACTTGCATTTTTATGTGACATACCTAATACTCGTCACCGATGTGGTACCTATCTGGAAACGATTGATATTATAATGTGAGACGTATTTATCTAATTGTTTCGTGCTATTTAGCTACATTACCCACAAAAGTATATATGTAGGTAGCTAAAATGGGTAATTACTTAAAAGTAGGTAAACAATACTGTTCACTTTGTATGAAAAATATAAATCTAGGAGGTAGAATAGAAACTACTTAGGTACCCACATGAATAATTGCAAACTTTACGACAGGAAAAATGTGAGTAATGCGTAATTTAGCGGCATGCCTACCTTCTACCCGCCGGTAATGAATGGCGCCCAATTAAATACCTATTCTTTAGCCCGAATGCCACCGGACTGGCTTGATGCACCGCGGAATGCAACACGAGTGCAACTGAAATTACGCGCGGTGTGACAGCGCAGCGTGTGAACTTCCCGACGACACAGAAACTTGGGTGCTGTTGGGTCCACTTTGCTTTTGATGGAAAACTATCGAAGAGAGCACTGAGGTTCATCTTTTGTCCACCTGGCTTAGATATGAATATAAATATGATACTCAAATAGGA
The DNA here is from genome assembly GCA_947086415.1 of Pammene aurita. Classification (NCBI taxonomy): domain Eukaryota; kingdom Metazoa; phylum Arthropoda; class Insecta; order Lepidoptera; family Tortricidae; genus Pammene; species Pammene aurita. The sequence goes on from OX352297.1 coordinate 509,899, forward strand.
CCTACGAGAAGACGTAGGTACCTATACGTCTTCTCGTAGGTCCTATTTAAGTGTCATTCACGTATTAGGTACCTACGTGATGTGGTAATTTTTTTTATTTAAAAGTCCAGATACCAAAGCATTCAGAAACGGAAACGGAACGTGCAGATTGCTTCACTTAGGTTTGTTTTAAGACATTATTCGGTAGCATTGATAGTGATTCAGTGAATGAGATGCGGTCGATTGATGACTGCTACCGCGGCGCGGTGCAGGCGTGGTATGTGGTATTAGGTTACCTACCGCCATTAAGTAACCGCTTTACGAGCTGTCCAATTCACTTATATCGTAGCGAACCCGACATGATCTCAGTCGGAGTTTGGTGATGAGACTGACGCACGACATTAATGGTTAATCGGACTCCGGATTATGAGACCGAACGAAAAAGTTATAGGTTAAAAGCGATTGAATCGATTTTGATTGATTGATTGGTGATTTTTCAACTCATAAAGACGATTTAAGCGAGTACTTTCAAATCGTGATCTAAAAGGTAAGACACCTTAAAAGGTGCTTACCTTTTAGATTAATTTTAATCACGATTTAAAGACCACGATTTGAAATCCAAGACACAGAAGAGATAATTGTATTTCATATCCAAGATCTGGTTTGAACATCGCACACGTGCCTCATCACTTTGCTGCCATCTAATAGTCAACTTATTGAAAGTTAGGTATTTTTGGGTATTTGCACTGACCGATATACTTGATCCTATTCCAATTGGACCCGACAGGGGCTCGGCACGGTCAGCGTCGACCTCAAAGCGTCCGCAAGTCTGTCTTGTTCGATCCATTCAGGCCCCTAATTAGTTGTGGGTCTTAATGTTTTTATTGAGATAAGGTAATGGGGAACAGTGGCGATGGCAACCCGCCCGAGGCTTTACGAGGTGCCACCGGAGCCGCACACGATTGCCCACCGAAGTAAAACGAGTCATTTATCTGCAAGACCCAAATGTAATGTAGTCCCAAAAAGGGAAATAAACTATTTTCAGATATTTATGACACGGTTTTGTAAGAATTAAGTTAAAATAATTATGGTTTGCCCTGAATCATTAAACTATTTGCTTTTCAAAATATTAGCACACTGACAACCGACTACAAGATTTCGAAGGAGAAGGTTCTCAAATCGTCGGGATCTTTGTTTTAGTATCGTTATTGTTATGTATGTGCACCGATTACTCGAAGACGGCTGGACCGATTTGAAAAAATATTATTTTGTTTGAAAGAGTATACTTGAGTTGGTTTCATTGTAATCTGGTCCAGATCTGACGATGGGATCCTGGAGAAATCGAGGGAACTCTTCAAATATTATAGGCACACCTAATATAGTGATTTCAATATTTTTTTACAGTAGCTCGGCCATTTCTTTTTGGCAAGGTGGAGTCTAAGTGAAGTCGGTTCTTTTTTGTTTAAAATTATTGAGGTTACGCAAACACGAACTCTGGCTGCGGAATTGATGACGGCATTGACTAATACAGGGTGTAACAATAATGGTGGTGATCCGTTTAAGGGTGTAATTGGTATCGTATTCGAATTATGAAAAAAGAAGAAAAAAAAATTTTTCACGTGAAAAAATTAATGATTTTGTATAGGGTTGGCCGGCTCGAACGACGAGCCCCATACAAAAAAAATATCGCGTTAAACATTTTTTTTTCTCACTTTTTTTTAGTCGCAATACAATGCCAATTATGGCCTTTTATTTTATAGATCGCCAGTATTTTTGTTATATCCTGGATAGATCAGATCAATAAGTCTTTCTGCGTATTTTCGAAGTTTAAGTATAATTTATATATTGAAGTTATCTAACAATCTTTACCTATTCTAAACTTGCTATAAAATAAGCAAGAAAATATGATGTAAATATAATTTACTAGCTTTTGCCCGCGGCTTCGCTCGCGTTAAATTCGGGATAACACGGCTCCCCTTTGCCCCCCGTAATGCTTCATACAAACTTCCACCCCCCATTTTAGGGAAGTGGGGGGTTAGAAAGAGACAAAAAGTAGCCTATGTCACTCTCCATCCCTTCAACTATCTCCACTTAAAAAATCACGTCAATTCGTCGCCCCGTTTTGCCGTGAAAGACGGACAAACAAACAAACAAACACACACACTTTCCCATTTATAATATTAGTATGGATAAGTACTTACTTAATTGTAACTGACGTGTAAAAATTGTTAACTTATTTTTATCAATAAATGTCTCATTCTCATTCTTTATTTATAGTTTCGCGTTAAATAGCGAAGGAAATTACTCGTATAGATGTAGGTGACCGTTCATACAAGCCCCTCAATCAAGAATTCAGCACCTCAGTGTCTTAGTGGACTGCTTACATTTAGCTAGTACCTAAGGTTTATCCATTAGTGACCCGAAAACTCATGTAAAGTCAGAGATGCGCTACTGCCTTTACACTGTGATAAAGCGACTGGTGACGAGTTTAGAGCGGTTTAATGTCGCAGATAAGATAAACGTGAGGCTACACGCTACCGGCGGCTCAAAGGACACCAAAACCTCTCCCTGAACACTTGAGGACTTTACCGAGTGGTAATAAAGACTACTATTGGTGAGATTAAGATGGTTATCGGTACTAAAACAGAGAGATGGCGGGTTTCATCGGGATAGTAATTAGATACAGCAGGTAGCACTTCTAGGTACAGGGTGGTGATGGTATCGCGTGGGATGGAATGTGATCAGATGATTGCAGTAGCTAAACGTTAAAAATGCATTTTAGTACCAGCTGGCACTCGCGGGATATTGCCCATATCTCGCTACTGCTCGTTACCATGCGCATCAATTACTCGTTAATATGATAATTAATATGTACTTATTGTAAACTGTTTGTTGCCCTTTGTAGCTTAGTTTAAGGTTTTAACCCTGTCTGTGTACGATGCGTGAGGTCCTTGAATTCGACGGCATTTATGTCTGTGCACTGTTTAAGAGCTGGCCACGTCAGATATGACACAATAATGAGAGCAACAAAACCCGTCTTGTTAGAAGATTGCTATACTATACTTATTGCTAGATCCGGGCATCTAGCAGCTTTTAATAGGTGGAGGTCAGAGTGACAGCCTAGCAAAATTTTTGAATTGGATAATAGTAATATCAAAAAAGGTAAAGGTAATAAAGGTTGAAGAGGAATTTCCTCCCACGAACGCTGCGGCTGTGGAACTATGACTGTGGGCTACAGTATGAAGTTCTTCAAAAAGTGAGTGTATAGGTTCTTAAAGGGTAGGCAACGCGCATGCGAATCCTCTGGGGTTGCAGGCGTCCATATGCTACGGTAACTGCTTACCATCAGGCAGGTATTTAAAAAAACTTCCGAAGTTGTCTCAGTTATAAAGGACACATAGCCTATACCTATTTTAACATTAGAACAAAACAGTGCGTATTATTACGGAAACAAAAACAGTAGGCGACAAACTATGAATTACATTATACGTCGTTTGGCACTACTTTCCCCCGACATAATTTTTTGGCAGTTAATTAATATTCTTATTTATATAATTTCTCATAATATTGCATCAAACCCAGAACTGTCTGAAAATTAGTCAAGCCGATAAGAATCGAGTTATAAGAACGCTCTGCTTTATGATCGTTTTACGAAAAAAACGCTTTGAACGATAATCGCTCCACCAAAAAGCAATAACTCCATGCACCTTTGCTTTATTTGAGATCGAGGCAGTTTATTGATCATCCATCATCACAATGATTTAATTCTTATCGCATCTTATCTATTTATCATATGACAAAGATTCAATAATGAATTGTGGCGTTTTTTATGCGTGCGCGCAGGTAGCGGAGCGGGTGAGCACCGAATTGTCGTCATTAGTAGTAAATCAATAAAGGGTTGCGTTTTTTCGACGGTCGGTGGCGGGCGGCGCGGCGGTCGAGACTAGAGCTTCGAGCTTCAACAGACAGCATCCATGTAGCGATTATTGTTCGACTACTAATATTGGACTGAATTTCTTGATACTTGTGATTTTTTGAAGTCGCTGTAACCTCAGTTATTTATTCAATATAAAAATACAATACGGCATTCAAATTCCAATTAAGAAAATAATACAAACAACTTTAGGAATCTCTGTTTTATTCTAAACCATTGTACCAATCTGTTTTGTTACTTACTAATATGTACCTATATCTATAAATTTGTTATTACCACAATAGCTTTGGGGCTGCAATAAGTACTTCAATGATTTTCACGAGCACCAAAACACCATTACGAAAAAAACATGATTTTGAATAAGAACACCTGATTCATATGAATTTTAGATTTAAGGCTCCATATTATGAGAGTAATCCATCCAAATATAGTCAATTTAATAGTAATCCAAAGCCAAGCAAACATCAAGACAAGCCGATTGCAGTAGTGAGGGGGTCGATCACGGGTCGTCGATATCATCTAAATCAAGTAGTATTGGAGTGGACGCGGACGCGGTTCCCCCGAGCTTTGAAGTCGGCGATGACGCCCCGATTTATATCCGCCAGGTCCTTGTCAAACAGTTTTGTTTCTCAATAAATATCTTGTCTTGCCGCGCGCGATAGGATCGTCGCGGCGCCTTAGTGCCGTACCGGAATTACCGGATAGACTTAGTGGTCCATTACTAGGTTAGGTACTAAGTAATAAGTTCTTGACATGTAATGACCCTACTCATAGTGTTGTGTTCCTGCTGGTGAGTAAGGTTGCCAAAGAGCTCAAAGAGGACCCAGTGTGTTGACGATGAGGGACCCTACTTGTTCCTTTAGCCGTCAACACAGTGAATCCTCCTTTTTGTAAAGGGTCGGCAACGCGCATGTGACTTCTCTGGAGTTACAGGCGTCCATAGGGTACGGAAGCTGCTTACCATCAGGCGGGCCGTATGCTTGATTGCCACCGTCGTGGTATTTAAAAAAAATATCTTTTGATGTTTATCGCTTTTCGTTGAAGAAAACAATCGTGATACTTGCATGCATTTGCGAAGAAATTTAGTAATACATATCTATATCTAACATCCCAAACCGGAGCCATCTTACGGGCGCCACTAATAAAAGCTGGTGAAGATGATGATGATGTTTTTATATATACCACGACGGTGGCAAACAAACATACGGTCCGCCTGATGGTAAGCAGTTACCGTAGCCTATGGACGCCTGACGTCTGCAACCCTAGAGGATTCACCTGCGCGTTGGCTACCCTTTATATAGGAACCTATATACTCCTTTTTTGAAGAACCTCATACTATAGCCCGCTGGGAAAACCTCGGCAGGGAGTTTATACCACAGCCGCAGAGTTCGTGGGAGGAAATTTCTCTTAAACCGTACAGTGCGCGACCCCTTAGGCTCCAGGGTGTGAGGATGAACACCCTGCCCGCGGCGAGTGGTGCGGTGATAAAAAGCTGCCGTGGGCATCATATCAAACAGTTCTTCAGAGCACAACCCATTGTACAAGCGATATAACACACATAAGGAGGCAAAGTCTCTCAAGCATGATGACTCTCAAGCAGACATTTAGCAGTAGTGTACTTAGATTCCTTAGTGTTTATGACAGTGGTTCTATTTTTCAAGTACAAGGCACATTAGGCTAGCACTGGCCGGGTGGTTGTGCGCCGCCGGCGGGCGGTCTCGCCCAAATGGAACTGGATAGGCTCATGAGGGGCGCGGAATGTGGCGATAGCATCGCCAGCCGGCGCGGCGACGAGCGGCGCGGCTCGGGGCGGCAGAGTCTATGACAGCCAGTAATCTCCCAAACTCTCCAGGTACCTATACTCCCAAGTGGTTCCCATTTAGACGTGATAATGGCAGAGCAAAAAATAATTCCTTGGCATTGGTTACGGCGGTATTTCTACACTTCAATACTTACAGTCCTAATAAAATAAAATTAATAACAGTAAAAATAGGACCATAAGTAAACCATTAATCGCAAAGGGCCATTTCGTTTGGTTTTTATCAATAGTGACTTCGGTTTTTAACTTTTTATCAATAGGTACCTATTAATTCGTAAAGGTCAGCATACCTTTATTTGATGCACTCCGATTAGCGTTTAATATCGCGCCAATACATGACATAAAGATATATAGGACACTTACTTTTATTTGACTTAGGTATTAACCTAAATTGCAAATGATACCTAATCTGCAACAGTCTGAGTACAAGTACATTTTATTCTAGTAAAATTATAATGGTCCTTTTTTCTATAGGTACCGCGTACTTCGTATGTACCCAGAGATAATCTACTCCATTAACTGTGGCGAACATGCGCGGGCGCACGTGGCAGCTCTATTAATCAATTATCAAACGTCATTATTTACGTCCCGTTGTCCCGCCACTGTCCCGCCCGCGTCCCCACGGTCCCACTACGGTCCCACTACGGTCCCTGGCGCCCCGGGGCTAGGCTACAAAAAATACCTATATTTATAATATTTATTAATCTATTCTTAATAAAGGAGTTCACACTGAGCTTAGCTTGTGTCTTTGTCATCAGAATCAGCTACCTTAGTTATATCTAGGTGTAGATAGACACCTATTTTCGAGGTAGAATGCGCGCTATCCCACGATGCCCCCCTTTGTAGTAGAGAGGGTAACGCCGCAGGGTTTTTAGTGGGTATTCTCCGATGTAGCGAGTCCCACATACCACCCCAAATATGGGCTACCAAAGCCCGGGGATGAGATGCTTAAATGCATTTCTTCCCTGCGTAAAAAAGGTAGATACCTATATATACCTTAAATTAAAAAAATAACAACGCACGCATTTATATATGAATGAATGAATGAATGAATGAATATATTTATTTCTTAGAATATGGTACATTATGATGGTATAATTATATTATGATAAGTTCAACATATCCTGCCGATATCAGCGTAGAAATATTCCCTGAAAATAATATTACACAATGGAAATCGAAAAAATCTTATTCTATTACATATTACTGACATTCCAGCATGCAATTAACATAATATTTACAAACATTTAAATATTTACAATTATTGATACGATAATAAATAACAGATTTACATTAAATTGAGTCAAATTGATAATTAAGAAATTCCTTATTTGAATAAAAACACTTGTCAATCAGCCAATTATAGAGTTGCTTCTTAAATTTATTATTTGGTAATGTCTTAATGTAGTCAGGTATCTTGTTATATAATTTTATTGCCATAGCGTATGCGTTCTCGCGGAAAATTTCACATCTTTGTCTGGGGAGATACAATTGAAGGGGGTATCGTCCGTTTACCTTATTAAGAACCGTGTCATGTAGTGGAAATAAGTCCGAATATCTTTTTACAAATTTAGCTACCTCGTAAATGTACTGACAGGGCAAGGGGAGAACTTTCAGTTCTTTGAATATTGGACGACAGTGAGCTAGATAATGAGCTCCACAGACTGAACGGACACAATCTTTCTGTACTAAAAAGGCTCTCTGTATATCGACTGAATTGCCCCAGACAATAAGTCCATAGCGCAATACAGACGATACGTATCCGTGATACGCAGAAAGAGCAGCTTCCTTGGATACAATGGCGTTAAGGCGCCGTAATGCAAACACATATCTATGAAGCCTTTTACATACCATATCAACATGGGCTTTCCAGTTGAGATGTTTGTCAATCGTGATGCCAAGAAATATAGCGGTTTCTACAGGTTCGATTGTGCTGCCATTCAAATTTATGTTTAAATCTAAGTATGGAGAATTATATTTCTGAAAATTAATTATTCTGGTTTTGTCAATATTTAATTTTAGATTATTTTCTTCTAACCATTTAATTGCATTGCTTAAATCATTGTTTGTTAAGGTCTCTAGTTCATTTTTATTTTTACTCTTGATAATGAGAGTAGTGTCATCTGCGAATAAGATGCAATCGTGTTTTAAGGCTTTCGGTAGGTCATTTATATATAACAGAAATAACAGCGGACCTAAGATGCTCCCTTGTGGCACTCCACTATTATTTGATACTGTGTTAGACTTATATGTGCATTTGTTGTTATTGACTATTTTTGTTATTTCTGTGTATTGTGTGCGATATTAACGTCAGGAAAAAAAACTATAATACCACCGTACAGTAGTTAAGGTGCCTCAGCCCATCTTCATCAGTAGGTAATAAAAGATATATATAGTAAATATATTAAGTCCTAATGATTTACTTGTTATCGTTATAGGAGTCTAAAGTCTAAAACAAGAATTATGAATGTTATGATGTTTAATATCTGACAGAAACATTTGGAGGTGAAAAATGAGAGCCGAAGTGTCTTAACGAAGCCATAAATCTGAATTATCTGATGGCGCGATAGCGCGTAATTTACTTCCGACTCTATTTAAAACGTGCGTCTGCGCCTATGCGTACCTACAGCCACCGGCAATAGTTCTTCCTATACATGAAGCCCGCATAAACATGTGACCCACTCTTATGGCCCTATAAATAAGAGCGTGTCACATATTTTTGCGGCCTTCGTGTAGGATGATACTATTGCCGGCGACTGTACCTACTGTATCTGTCTGTATCTGTATAATCTGTATGCGCCGATATTCTTCCGCATGCACCGGCGCGGCGATGAAAGCCCTAAATTGCCCTACCTTAAAATTGGCCATACTCTACCTTAAATATTAGCACTTCCCTATCTTAACTGCAACTCTGGCTATACGATACGAATAACAAAATAATTGTAATAATGAAAATTGGAATAGGTAGGTAATGATGGTGCTCAGGCCCTGTAGCCAAGATGACAATCGTTTGCAGAAAACGAAACGAAACGCTACTCGCTCTCGCTCACTCTTCCATATTAGTGCGATAGAGAGACGGATAGCGTTTCGATTCGTTTTCTGCAAACGATTGTCAATTTGGCTAAACCCCCTGAACTCGATTTATTTTCAAAAAATGGAATCGTCTCCCTTTTACTGCACAAAGAAAGAGAAAGCCTACCCACCCAACAAACATTTTAGTCGTATAAGGAGGATTTATGCGACTCAAAAAGCTATAAACATCGTAAAGAAGTATTTTTAGCATTTTATACGACTTATAGTCTTTTATCTTTATACGACTTAAAGTCGCATATAGACGTCGTAGAAACTTCTATACGACTGTTTTACACGACTATTATTCAACTCTCAGTGGTATAAGAAAAATGGTCGTCATAGTAACGTCTATACGACTTTTACATCGAGATTAGTCGTAATAGAGTCGCGAACTATTTTTACACTACTTCTATGTGACCGGTCGTTTAAGAGTAATAAATATCACTCTTATACGATTTTAAGTCTTTTACAACACTTTTTTACGTCTTTTAAACGACTAGTTTTGTAAATATGGCTGAGGAGATGCAGAAAAAATTTGTACACACAGCTAAAAAGTCCTAAAGAAGTCGTTAAGTGGTGGCGCTTACTACTTTAAGTCGCCTAAAGGTAATTGTTAAAATTAAAAGTAAATATATTATTTATTTTAAATAATTTATGAAGCGCATTGATTATATTGAGAAAATAAACATATATTAGTCGATAAAATTACTTTCCCATTAGATTTGGGACCCTAAATACATTGAATACGTGTTTCGAATATATAACACTAAGTTGAAGTATGTTATATTAATAAAATGGTTGTACCTTATAAGCTCTTATTCCGATGTCAATGTTAAACTTAAAACATAAATCGAAACGGCACTAATTATCACGGCATTACATCAAAATTCCGTATAAGGGTCGTGATAAACCTTGATAAACACTTTTATACAACAAAATGTCGTATAGCAGCGGTAATAAATGAATGTTACGACATTTATACAACCACTATACGACCAATTAATGTCTTATACGACCGCTATGTGACTTTATTATGACGCTGAATCGTATAAAATGGGCCCATTTTCGGTCGTTTCGACGTCATGGCGACGTTATGGCGACCAAGCTAGGAACTAAAAGTTACCATCGGCACGTCCTGGTGACCTAAAAAATGTTTGTTGGGCAACTAGCAAAATTGCTGTATAAACATGCCTTTATAAGAAGTAAGACATTATAAAAGGTTTATATATATCCTGACTAAGAAGGTACATCTTACAAAGGCATTTGATAGGACTTATTGGAACATTTAAACTTGTTAAGTACTCTTGTAGACGTATATAAGAAATTCTTATAAAATATTTATCAGAACATAGGTTTTACAAAGGCATTTTATAGGACTAATTGGTCTTGAGAAAATTTAAACTTATTAAGTACTCTTGTAGACGTATATAAGAAATTCTTATAAAATATTTATCAGAACAATGGTTTTACAAGTGCATTTTATAAGCCTAATTGGTCTTGAGAATATTTAAACTTATTACGTAATCTGGTAGACGTATATAAGAAATTATTTCAAAACATTTATCAGAACAAGGTTTTATAAGTGCATTTTATAAGATTAATTAGTCTTGAGAAAATTTTAACTTATTAACTACTCTTGTAGACATCTATAAGAAACTATTATAAAATATTTATCAGAACATAGGTTTTACTAGTGCATTTCATAAGACTAATTGGTCTTGATCATTATTTACACATAGTAAAGCACCTTAGAAGTCAGTTTGTTCTTAGTTGAATCTGCAATAAGTGTTTTCTTACTAAAGCCTTGTATACAACTCCTTTGAAACCAACCAATTTAAAGTGTATTTGGTCTTGTCTAAGCCACATGTAAGATTAGGAGCTATGTTATAAGTCTTTTATAAGATCAATATACCTTACAAGGTTATTACTTACTTTTTTTTTTTTTTTTTTTTTTTTTTTTTAATTACGATTAATTAATTATATTTGAAAATGTAATGCATGCAATTATTTAATCTTAATCTGAATGATATTAAGGAAATAAATGGCTTTATTATTATTATTATACCTTACAAGAACCTTTGGCATTCTTTATTAAAAGTATCGCATGGCTGATATAACCTAAATTTATTTAGCCGAGATCATTTCATAAAATGGCCACAGGTAGATTGCCTTAGATAAGTGTTTAATAAGAGCGAAAGGCTTAAAATTGACTTAACGAGTATTAAATAAGAAATATCAGCCTTACATGCATCTTAAAAAAGAGTAATTGTACTTTTAACTGTTTTTACAATGTCATTTATTGAAACACATTTCAATTTCACAAATAATTTAACAAATAATTAATATTTTAGAGACATTCCAGAAGGGCCCGTGAAAATATTATTAATAATATTACAAAACTATCGAGGAAATGTACTTCGCAAGTTGTTCATCAATATAATACCAAGATAATTTGCATATCAAAGAAATATCAGTTAGCATTAGTAAGAGTACATATAAAAATATAGACTTACCTGGGTATTTATATTTTTAATATAATATCACTTTGTCCGAACATGTTTTCTGCAATGGTCTCTTCGACTGGTTGTGCTAATACTCTTACAATGAGATCACAGAAGGAATATAAGGGGAATCATGCTTAGAACGGCATTAGTAAGAGTACTCAAAGACTCATTAACCTGACAGCATGTCACTGTAAGATATTTGTAAGTCTATTTGTTCTTACAACAGCATTAGCAAGATGATCTTAGGATTAAAAACACACTTAATAAGACCATTATACAACAACTATAATCAGAAATGCTCTTATAAAGTGCGCCCAATTCCACACTTAAAGAGGTTTGAAAGTGTACTGTAAGAGTAAATAAAATTTGGTCTTAGGACATTTGTAAGAGAAAATTTTGCTAGTTGGGTAGTTAGCTCCAGTTTCCTTCCGGACATTTGTACGCACGCCGCCACAGATAGGTGACGTCGTTACATCTAATTAAGGATCGAGGTACCTTAAGTATTGAAACTTGCTTACCTTACGAGTAAAATGACTACACTATAGAGTCCATAAAATCTATTTTTTGCCAGTAGGCATTTAAGTATATTTATACCAAGTTACTAAAGACGTCACGATATACAAACAGTTCATCTTATTATGGCTTGCTACGACTTCATTCATACGTCCCGCCTTTCGCTGCTACTTTCTTAATTAGAACCGATATATGTATTTGGTTATACTTCGTGATTTATTCGTTTCAAGATAACGCGGAATAAATCGTGTAATATTTTAATTTGATTTGTGGTGTAGTGTAATAATGTCGGTGGTGATTGGCTGAAATACTTAAAATGCACCACCTAGATAATGTATAGACAACAAACCGTCTGAAAATGATTGAATTTGGGACATGAAGAATTTTTTTAAATAAATATCAGACGTAAAGTAAAAGTTGGTAGTACCACAGAATAACTAATAGTACTACCGTACAGAAAATTCACTCCTTCACAAAAGTCAGATTTAGGTATAAAACTATACCTATACTAGCCGCCTGCAAGCAAAATTGAAACTTATAAGCGCGCACGAACCGTGAATCTTCTTTGTGCGCCGCAGTTTTATGACCGAGCTGTCGGGGTTGTCAGTTGACAAGTTTTTGTACCTATACTTACTTATTTATTAATCTATACATATAATAAAGCTGAAGAGGGTCGAAAGTCTGTACATGGAAGATAATCGAAAAAAAGTTGGCTGGGGATACTTAGAATCGATAACAGAACACGTTCCAACAATTTTTAGAATTTTTGTCTGTTTATCTGTTTGTCTGTTTATCTGTTTATCTGTTTATCTGTGTGTCTGTTTATTTGACCGCGCATCACGTGAAAACGGCTGAACGGATTTTGATGAAATTTTGTATAGATATAGTTTCTAGTCCTGGTAAAGGATAATATATAGTTTTAATCCCGAAAATCAACCCTGGTGGGGGTGAAAATGGGGTTGAAAGTTTGTATGGAGAATTTTTAACCGCTGAAACGATTTAGATAGAAATGAGTATGGAGATAATTTGAGTCTCGAGAAACGTCAAAGGATAGTTTTCAAACCCTTGTGGGGGTGAAAAGGGGGTTGGAAGGTGGTATGAGGAATTTTTTACCGCTGAACTGATTTAGATGAAAATTGGTATAGAGATAGTATGGGTCTCGAGAAATGACAAAGGATAGTTTCTTTTTCAAACCCCCCGAAGGGGGGGGGGGGGGCATCTTACTTTCGAACCGTAGGTCCAAAGAATGGAAGTGATGCCTGTTACCCGTCGACGCTTTAAATTTACCTTTACCCGCTCTTAAGAAATATTTGAAAATGTCATGAATGTCAAAGGGTTATTGCAGGTTCGAGAACTATATATGACATACAAAGATGCATGGCCCAAACCAAAAAAATACTACAAAATCATCTAACATTTATAGGACACCGTTTAGGTAGGAAATAGTAGTTTATGTAACTGTTACGTAATAAGGGTCCTTAAAACATGAGTGTGGTTTTCATAATAAGATCACACGAGTGTTTTAAGGCCTAATTACGTACAGTTGCATACACTGATTTATCTACACTCATATTATTTATCCTAAATGCATTATTCGGAAACCATAGAATGGCCGCCATTGCACCGCCATGGCCAACTCGATTGTGCCGGCGGTCGCGCGGGCGCGTATCGGCGGCCGCGCGGGAGCGTGCAGGTGTACATTATGTTATCAGAACTCATAACACATCAATATTTGAGCATGTAAAGTTAAAATTACGTTAATGATACAGATAAAAAGCTTATCATAGTAAAATCAGTTGTGGTAATGCTAGCATTGCCTACCGTTTTCGAACACGTTTTAGAGAACTTACAATGTGAGTGTAGATAAACATATTAAACGTTTTGTGAAGCAGTCAGATTAGGATTTATTTTTCTTTATAATTAAACAATAGGTACATTATCTGTCTCTCAACCTGTTTTGATATGTCTTCTTGAAGAACTACGCCTTATTTTGTATCTTTAAGGTCTAATAATGTATTACTGTTTTGAAAAAAATAAGTCCCGTCGAATTTCTTTTCGGTCATAATACTTCTTGGGCCAGAGGTGTAGGGTTAGAACCGGTGGTAGTTTTGGAACGAAGTTCCTTATCTGACGGTTCGCGGATCCGGCCAAGGCGAAAAAAAGTCATGTGACAGACACGAAAAAGCGTCACGTCACGAAAACGCGACACCCATACGATTGAGAAACATGTAAAATGGAATGGAATAAAAAATATATAAAATAGAATAAAGTGAAGTGAAGTGTAGTGAAATTGAGAAGTGACAAAGTGATAAAAGTGAAAAAAGTCGAGAACCTTGAAAGTCGAGAATTTTAAAAATGTCGAAAATGTCAAAAATGACAAAATTTCCAAAATTTCCAAAATTTTCAAAATTTCCGAAATTTCCAAAATTTCCAAGATTTTCAAGATTTCCAAAATTTCCAAAATTTCCAAAATTTCCAAAATTTCCAATATTTCCAAAATTTCCAAAATTTCCAAAATTTCCAAAATTTCCAAAATATCCAAAATTTCCAAAATTTTCAAAATTTCCAAATCATCCAAAATTTCTAAAATTTCAAAAAAATGCAAAATTAAAACCACAAAATTTACGAAAAAGTCAAAATTAAATAAAATTAAATAACATAACTTCGTTCCAATCGCACTCGATTCACATACTTTCCACGACTTTCCCGTATTTTATTTTTCTCTGACGTTCATTAGTGCATTGTAATGTGCTTACATTGACGAATAAATATCTTGATCTACACCAACATCATAAATCCTCTATTCCGCGTTCAGAACCGTATGTAATTAATTACCAACATTTATGCAACCAGTAACGTAACATCAGTGTATTATCTGTGACAGTGTGGTAAAAACGTATGAAAATTCATTACCTACGGTAACGTAATGAAAATTCGCCCCCCAGACCGCCGGCGCAATAATGTTGGTCATGGCTGTGTAATGGCGGTCATTCTAATGGTTTCAATGGATTTTTAATATGTGTGTAGGTAAAGCAGTGTATGCTTCTGTACATAGTTAGGCCTTATTACGTGACAGTTATATCGCCATGTCCGTCCGTCTGTCCGCGGTCTAGCTCAGTTACCGTTCGCACTAGAAAGCTGAAATTTGGTGAGGCCTGATAAGAACTTTCAATAAAAACTATATTGAATAAAATCGGTCCAGCCGGTTTTGAATTATTAGTCAAAAACGCATAGTGAAAGGAAGTGCCGAATAGTAAAATGACGTAAGCGCCGCCAAATAAACGACCTTTTGAACGGATGTTTTGTAACAGGGCAGCATCTACGAAACTCTACACGGACCATCGCCCGACATGCTCTTGGCCGGTTTTTTTTTGCATTGTTATCCCGGAAATCACCCCTTAAGGATTACGAATTCCAATTCCAGAAAATCCCCAGCCAGGTTATACGTAGCCTATAAAAATTCAACGTCTAAAAGGGAGGGGGGGGGTAGCCACTACACTCGATTGAGTTAAATTTGCATGGGTCATGGAACTCCCTCCTCCAAGTGCACCTCAAATAGAAAAAAATCATTTCTGCATTTGTGACCCCCCCCCAATTTCAACCGCGCCTGTTCTTACCTTTCATGCTTTGACTGATTTGACGGGAGGATCGATTTGGATGATATTTGCAGTAGACATAAACGTATAAAAACAAAAGTGGTCCTGTATCGTCCGATATACACCTACTATACTCTCTATGTCGTTTAAATCATGCCAATAAAAATTAATAAAAAAAAGGATTCATATATGAGTGTAGTTTCATTTAGTGGTAATTGTAAAATATTTTATTAGGACTACTGTCCTCTAGCGTATCCATCTGTCAACTTTACTTCAAGTTCCGCCTCCAGGGTAGCGGGAGAGAAATTAGGGGTGAATTAGCCGCTTACTGACACAGACCGAGTTCCACGCGGGCGGAGCCGCGGGCACAGCTAGTAAGGTAAATATGTAGGAATTACAAACGTTGATGAAGTGGTTGACAATATTTTTTATCCGGAGATAGTATGTTTGATTATCACGGAAATAGGTAAGCCACAGCCGTATTCCTTTGCAAATAATTATATCGGTCAGTTCCTTATATTATTTTGGGCAACCAATATTATATATGGATTATATTCGAGGTTTAGGTTTCGAAGCCATTGTGTATTTTCAATTTTGCGCGAGCGGCACGTAACACGACTATCGTGTGAGCCGAGCGGCAGCCCACTGCCATACGCCTGCCCGGGAGGCGCGCCGGCCAAATGTACCTAAACTGCGTAGTGACACCCCCCTGGTAGTACCCAGACTCAAGCACCCGCCTAGGTTAAGACCTGTTCAATGCTATTTCCTCCTCCTACCTACCTCAAATATTTGTCACATTATATAGGTACGAGTATAGCATCACCTGCCGGCTCACCCTTATCTTCAATCCTCGTTTGTATTCAGGTAGCGGCGAGGAATCTCAATCAAAATAATATGTAAACGACACAATTTTTATCGACAGGGCATCGAAACAAATTATATGTATATTAGAACGAGCCTGCGTTCTTAGAACGGCACAAAACGATCACACAACTTGATCGTCGGGATCAGAAGAGTAGGAACCGGGTACAGGACGGTGGCTTACGACGTTCTTCTTTCCCGCTGCGGCGCATTAGAGGGTTATCTATTCAGATATGCGTGATATGGGAGCGAGCCAGCTGCCCCGCCCGTCGATAAACACATCACCCGGCCCTTCGACTTTACTCCCCGGGGTTTAAGGGCCAGTTTGCACTACCAGACCCGAGCTCCCGCCGCGCATTCCGCGCACCGCTCGTACGTCAAGACTCACATTAAAATATCTTTTGTTACCTTATACATATGTAAGGACGACACGTGCTGAGAGGCTGAAAAAATACTCATAATAACGACCGGAAGCAATATTCAGGTGCGACACTTCATCGAGAACTTATAACTTAATATTTGTGCTATAATAAATGTTTCAAGTTTTTCTAATTTCCCGTGAGCCGTCAGCGGTAATGGGGCGCCCGCGCTCGACAACTTCATGCGAGAAGTTACAAATTAACTTTCAGCGAAACATAATGATCCGCACCGTGACTCGCACTTCACTCCGCTCTCTCTAATATGAGCGTTTAAAATTGGAATTCTTACGGCGTTCGGCTTCATCTTTTTAATAGACACTTGTTTAGGACGAAGAAAGGGTCAGTAATGAATTCAGCGGTCGAGGCAAAGGGCTACCAGTTTTTCGCCGCTTGTCGCGGTGACTGTGCGGTGACCGCTCGCGGGGACGTTTTTTCCTCGCCGTCTCCGCGCTTTGAGCCGCCGCCGCACTTAATTAATACAAGCGACAAGCGACCGACGCCGGGGCCAACAAATTTGCCTGCCCCCCGTCCTCCCCCGCCGGCCCGTGAGAGACTGCGAAACGTTTAATTAAATTTATCGACCTTATCTCTCCACATCTCACACCGCGAGCCGCGACCGAGAGCTGCGCAGATTTTTAGAATTCTGAATATCCGTGAGAACGTAGCGACCGGAGCGGACCCGGGCCCGGGGCTCGGGGATGAAGCGGTCGCGGCCGGACAGGTGGACAATTGAACAAATTGCAACAAAAACGCGAGTGAGGCATCAAAGCCGATTCAATTGGGCATTGTCGCCGCGATTGTTTCCGCGCGCCTCATTATGCGGCTCTGATTTATGCCGCGCGGGCCCGATTCACGTGCCACTCATTTGCCAATCGTACAAGGGCGGAAGCGAGCGGCCCCCGAATAAATTTCCCATCGATGATTCGCCTTGTTCAATTAACCCGGACAGCGCTTTGTCCGATCCAATTAAAAGCCCATTACGGCTACAAGCCGCGCAGTGATTAATTGACCTTCCTAATTTTTAAAGTTCGAAGTCGTGTCGGTGTCGGGCGCGAATTATGCGTCTGCCGGTCGCGTCGCGTCATCCCCGGGCGAGCCCGCGGGCAGCCGCGACCTGCTGTCGATGCGTGATGGAATCATTTCTCTCGTGTGACAAACGATGGTGTGTCGGTGGTGGTCGTGATTGATGTCGCTGCCGTATCTGGCATCGGTTCCCAGCGCCGCGGGGCGCCGGCGTCGCCGCTCGGTCCTGCGTGTCACCGGCGGCAGCGACCCATCCTTCCTTTCCTCTGTTTCATAACAGAACAGACCAATAATTTATCGTCCGCCGCCGACTGTTGAAAACTCTCCACCGCGCTATTAATTACAATTTGGTGGCCGTGAATCTATGTTAGAAATTGATTTTATTTCTAATAGGGATTTAATGTTTATCAAGATGTATATTTTTTGTGTTTTGCTTTAGGGGAAAAAAGAGCATGTTAAACGAGGGCCTCTGTATAAAGTTTTGGAATAGTTGAGAAGCATTAATTCGGATCGCATTGTTTATTAGAGTGGTTGCTTTCCCAGGCGGGAGCTGCATTCCGGTCGCTGCACATTGGCTCGATACGAGTGCAAAGGCTCCCAATAAAGGTTGATTCACGCTGTAATGCTCCGCGTCCGACACGACACTTTCGACACTTCATTTTGTATTAGAAAGCATCAAGTTAACTTGATGGGCAAAACGATATACACACTCGGACACCCCTACGTCACATGCTATAATAGCAGTAATGTATTTTACGTATAATCTCTTTAAGTAAGTACCTACTCGCTCAGTCACAACATCAGTAATATTCATTTATGCGGATGCATACGTTATACGCTGTAATAAACAGAATTGAGTCAACGAAATTTAGTTAATTATGAAATTCGTGTCATTATTACAGAAACCCTGTTGAGTTGGGAGTTTTATCACACTTTTTGTCCCGATTATCAGCAATAAAAAAACGGAAAGTTATTTGTTAATTATAATACCCAGCGGCGACATTTCGCTCTACTTCGGTGACAAAAAACTGCTATTTTATCACCGGGAGCAGGAACTTTGAGTTGTGTCGTATACCATACCTATATTAATTTTAATTACTACTGCAAAAAATCATCCGTATCCATTCACAAAGATAGGATCAAGTTGAAGTAACTGGCACTTGAAATAAAACCCGCTTGATGTTTAGTCAATAAGCAGGTGACACCAGCGTCGAGCGTCGAGCGTCGAATGTCAGCCACCCCAACGACACTCAACTCACCCCGATCGACGCAAACCTAATAAAACCATTGACACGCTACTAATTCCGCACCGACTACACTAATAACGAGGGCAGTGTCTGTCTGTCTGTCCGGGGTCACTCTATGAATGCAATATTACTTACAATAATCCGCAAATTCAATTACTACGCGCACTTGTTTGATGAATGTTCGAGAGGGCTGTCGCTTTTCATTACAGTTCATAAATATTGCACCCATTAAAATAAAACTTATATTGGTATTCTAAATTGAACGAAGGAGTTTCATTAAGTTACCCCAATATTTGGGAGCAAAAAGTTCGTCTGAAATAACCGTTGTTCAGTTCAGTTCAGTAGTTGGTTACGTCACAGAAAGCTTACTTAATTCTCTTTGGTTACGTTATGGTATTAAAAGGGAACCTAGATTCAGCAAGTAGTACCTATAGTTTAAAACATTGGGTCACTGATTTCGCCCTTAAAAGAAAATTGTAGGTAATAAGGTAAAGCGTTCCGAAGGCTCGGTAAAGACAGCTGCTGACATACCTATATATTGACTCATATTTTTCTCTTTGTTCCTGCTTTCACGTATTTGGGGTTATAAAGACATCTGACCAACAAGTCAATTAACGCCGTTAAATAGTACAATACAACAGAGGCCGGAAAACATGGATTATCGCCATTATCGGCCAAGTAAGTGTCGGCCGAGCGTAGCGGATATATTTAGTTGAAAACTGATGAGCAACCTCATAAGACCAGCTGTTTCTCTCCACCAGACTAACTCTTGACTGTGCCCTACATCGTGCCGAATCAATTCGTTCCACTTGCAGAATCTGTCTAGTGTCCGAAACAAATGAATGGTGCGATGAAAGTGCATGCCCGTCCCTCCGAGCACGTGCGGCACAAGGACGGGGCACGGGACAAGTGCCCTAAAAAGATTAATACATCCGAGTAATTCGCATTCGCCCCGCCAGGACGATATTAATTCGGTTTTATGACATGCGAAATTACTCTCAATAAATTGTGCATCGCACACGTGCGGGGATATTAAACTTTTCATTAACCAAGGGTCGCCGGTTTTCATTACGATTCTCCTTTGAAAGAAGAATGCAGTAAAAGTGACTGATTTTGTATATTGTTGGTCTATTTTGGACGGCGTTGCTTGTCCTCTTTGAAACGGACAGAGGAAAGGTAAGTGAGTGCTTCCTTTGACCCGCGCGGGGTCCGACCGAGTATGTTCTTGAGCGGACCTTTCATATTTGAGTGTTATTTTGGTTTTGTTGACGCATTATTACATGGCGACTGTATCTCAAGTCACCGCTTTCTCTGTGACCAGGAGATGTAAAGCCTGACCAGAAATATATGATCACGCGCCATGTTGCGGAATTTCATTGGAACTAATTTCTTACACTGGCAATCATTTTAATGACAGAATGATATGCATGTATGAGTGCATGTGATAGGCTGTCACTGTCATTGAGGCGGTTTACTTGAATAATAATAAAGTGTTGAATATGAAATAATAAACGACAGAAAATTCCCAAAATTATCCATAGTCAAGAGCGAAAAACTGTAGATAGTGTATATAACCTGCTGTAAATAAGACGCTCGGGAAATGAAACGTTTTCGCTGTGAAACATTTTGAAATTAACAGCAGAGCTGACAGGTGAAGAAATTAAGATGTCTTAGAGAATAATACGCTCTATGAATATACTGAACTGTTACCATATAAATGAGAATAATAATAGCGCCCTCTTGATAATAATCATTTTTTTTTCACCAAACAACTAATAGGTATCTACAAATCTACTTACATCTAATTCGTGGCAGAGAATAGATAGTAAGATCTTTTTTAGAATTCCCAAGTTGGGCCCGGTGCCTGGTATAAGCTGTACCCATAACGGTAGCAAATGCGTTTTTGATAACAATTTGCTACGACAAATAACTATTCTGAGTATCGGACCAATTTGCGCGACGCGTTGTTGCGCAGGAGTAATACTGCACATTCCTATAAAAAAGCTGACCGATTCCATGAATCTGGCGCTTTAACGTTTTTTCCTTGGCATAGATACCGGACCCGCGCCCCTTTGGAGCTGATTTAGCTGAGCTGAGCTGTACTTAAAGAAGTACAGGTAGTTAAATAATGTGTTTGCATAGGTACTGCTGACACGTTTTTAGGGTTCCGTACCTCGATAGGAAAAAACGGAACCCTTACATGATCACTTTGTTGTCCGTCTGTCTGTCTGTCTGTCTGTCTGTCAAGACCATTTTTCTCAGGAACGCGTTGAGGTATTAAGTTGAAATTTATGTCAAATACTCAAGTCTATTGTCCCTTGGAGCTGTAAAAAATCAAACTTAAAAGCCAACGCAATCAAAAGATACAGTCTTTATGCTGCAAATTTTTGAGTTTTTCGGCACGAAGCAACGTCATATAGCATAGACAATGGAAAAATTACAAAAAGTAGAAATTTTTAGTAAAATCATACAAAAAATATTTTTTTTATTTGTATACTTAAATACTACCTTTTTCCTCGTAAACGCGTAGAGGTATTCAATTGAAATTAAGTATAAACATACTTCAACTTTTGCTTGTTATACATAGGTTTGTACGGAACCCCCGGTGCGTGAGTCCGACTCGCACTTGGCCGGTTTTTTGAATGGATATCCACATACGACCCTACAGCTAGACATAAAATTTGAGTAAAGGGAGACTTACAGAGATTCGTCTGTTAGTTTTAAGTATATAAGTAGGCAATATTGTATTAACGAATTAATTTTGTATTAAGCAGAAACGTCTGCAAGCGTTTTTTCCATTTTTCGTTCAATTATAAAATTGTATTAACGACCTGAATAAAATATTTTTCTTCTTCTATTAAATTACCCCACCGCCGATTAAGTATATAGGCATCTAGTAGGTAAGTATTTTTAGGATGATCGAATGCATAAGTATTTACTTATAAGTTCTTTCCTTCGTTAGGTAATGTAAGGTATTTTAATTTAATTTAATTAAATCATATGTACTTTTAATTACATTTTATTCTATTTTAATGTAATTCTCAAATGGGTTTATTTACATGAATAAAGAAATATTTTAATTTTATTTAATAGTCCTTCCTACCGTTATGGAAGAACTATTACCCTACCTTTACTTTTTATTCTTTTAGTATGTATTCGGTAAATTGTCGTAATTGTCCACGGCCAGTGTAATCTACGCGTGAACGGAACCTGCACGTGCTACTGAAAAGCATAGTTATACAAATATAAACAAAAGAAATTCAAAGGAAAAAAATGAAAATCGTTTTCACTGCTGCACGGAACAGAGGGCGGACAGCTGCTATATTACCGGCAAAATGCCAACCCTCTCGCGCGAGCATTATTTGATTTTTAATTGCGCACGGAATTCTCTGCAATGGACCGGCTCGATTTACCCACTACGCTACGCCTTACCCCTCGCTCGCGGAGGAAACTCCTTCTAGTGTAAATAAAGGGTGAACTCGAGTGTTTTTGTCTATTGTTGTAATTTGGGAAGCAAACAATATTACATAAACGTTAGTGGTGTCTGATGTTTATGTTTATCTTGGTTTAACTGCCAATTCTGGAATATTAAGCTATTTATAAAGTTAAGTTAATATTACTCCACTTTGATTCCAAAAGAATAAAGTTTAGTATTACGTAATTTTTCATTTTTTATGTTTTGTGTCTACAGTACTAATCTATACCTACATAAACAATTTCTTTCGTACATTCGTCGTATAATTATCCTACAAAAATGCACAAGTACCTACTTAAACAGACGTGGCTGGCTCTAATATTTACTGATTTTACAGAATGGAGGTGTCATAAAGGTTTGCACCTATTTTCATATCTGATATTATCGCTGTTGACAGTATATAGGTAGGTATACTGTGTGTAGGTGTGTAGGTAGGTACCTACTTAGTACCTAAAAAGATTCCAAATATTTGTTATAGGTGCTTAAGTAGGTTTCGTGTTGCAGTTTCACCAAGTAACAGCACGCTAGCCTGTGATTTACAACCTACGGTTCAGGCCGTAACTCCTATCGCAGTGATAACGCCCGCACCGCATGCACTCATTATGCACTGCATTCTGCCGTTCATAAACTGCATGTTATATGCGTCTAGACTAAAATTACTTGAGCCCTTCATGAACCTCCTTTCTTATGTTTCGTGTTTGGGTCTTAAACAGTATGACGATTCCATACCTACTCGATTTATAAGTGTTCCTCTTCTGGACTACTTAAGTAGGTACTATTGTTTAAACAATCTCTTTCCCATTGCTTCGGTATTTGTTTTCGTAAACGTTTTTGCTAACTTATTAGCATACTGCAGTTAGCACATAGAATGGATACGGGTAGGCTGATAGGGATAGATCCTCTCTCTCAGCAGTCTCGACCGCTTTTCTTTCCAATTGCCTTTATACAAGACTTCTAGCTTTGTGAATTTTTACGTCCACAATAAAAAAAACTACCCGTAATTCCGCCCTAATAAAAGTTAAACATGACATGATATCTAATATTTATAGCGGAGAACGATACAGATAGATTTGCGAATAGCAACATGCATGCACTTTAAAAAACCCGGCTCATTACAACAGGCTCATTACTAAACCAAACGATACACTACAAATTAGCACTTTACAATACTTAAATTACAATACTAATGAACATTCTAATTTGCCGGTGGGGGCTTCTTGTGGCAGTTTTTCGCAAAGCGTCGGCCCCGACGACGGCGGAACATCTAACAGAGTTCTGGTGGCTGGGCTCACATCTTTTTATGCTCGTGTATAATATATATACACATGATAGAGCATAATATGAAAGTTTTGATACCTCTGTGTAAACTACTTGTTTTTTTTGTATTTACCTAGACCTACGGTAAAATGTTTAGCATAGGTACATATCTACACACCCATAATCTCTTGAATAGGATATTCAGAATTCTGAAATATCGATATATCCGTTACGCCTGAGCTCATGATATTGTGTAAAATCAACGAACATCTACGCTTGCTATCTCTTACATTCCTTCTCGTCCTCAAGTTTCCTCCGTATTTCAGTTCAACCAACGACACATCCACATAAGTACCAAAGAGCACGCATAACTGAGTTTTTAAGGGCGCAATATGCTGTGCGCGGCGCGGCCCCGTCTTTTATTAGTTTTTCCGCGGTGACAGCCCCTCCCCGTCCCGTTTCCCTCCGTCGAATATTTGCTTTGATGAGATCCCTCCGACGGGCTGTCGGGTGCTCCATTATGCTTCTTAGATCGCAAATTGGAGGACAAACGAGTTAATGTCGCGGATACCGGCGCGAGCAGCCGCCGATCCGTGAACCATTGTTGGGTAATCTTTTGTTGATGGTGAACTTTCAGTGCACCTTGCCCTTCGTTTGCTGTTAGATGAGAAAAGTTTAAAATACAAGTTTATTGGTTTATACTCTTGTAAATGACTTACTCAATCTTACTTTAACAAGTAACACAGAAGACATCACCAGCCATTACGAGTTATTATGAATGATTTACATTGTGTCTGTGATCACTGCTGATATATAACCGTGTAAAATGTTATGAGTACCAAAAGAAAATTTAGGAAAAATTCATAGGCAAAATCAATCATTTCTTCTTCCTAATGACCCTCCACTTTTCGCTCATACATACCTATCATATAACATGAGTAACAAGTATAAAACAGCACGCATCGCTGGCGGCACGCAAAGTATGCAATGCCCGACGTAGGACGGATTCGGCGCTGCATGCTGGCCGCGCGCCATCATGGCGGTACCTACCTATCTTATATGCAACACAATCCCTGCTTCTCATACTAGGGTATGTGTGGCCTTGAGAACTGTGACATCGCATGACACATCGCTGACTGCTTATACTCGAGATGGATGAGAATTAACGTTGCAGTCCTCACATATTAGATACGCCGTCGTGTGTCATGAGTGATTTATTTATTTATTTGTAGTTAAGTACTATAATCCTTGACTTTTCAGAATATGTGTGGGCTTGAGAAGTGTAACATATCTGCGTATTCCATGCATCGCTAACGACATGTTCGGATGGTCGTAATTGTCGTGAATTGACGTGGCAGTCCTCACATACCTACACGACAAATAGGTCAGCTCGGACTAATATATTAATACATAGGTTCCTAGTGGGTAAGGTCATGTCTTGTCTTGGGGCATGTACCTGTATGCTTATTTAAATATTATGTAACCTGCATTCGTAGCTGATCTCAGATTTTACAAAGATTAAGTACCTAACCATAAATAAGTTTAATCTAAATATATAAAAGAAGAAACTGACTGACTGACTGACTGACTGACTGATTGACTGACTGACTGACTGACTGACTGACTTGACTGACTGACTGACTGACTGACTGACTGACTGACTGACTGACTGACTGACTGACTGACATATCAACGCACAGCCCAAACCGCTGGTTCTAGAGATTCCAAATTTGGCACGTAGGTTCCTTATAAGGTCTAGGGATGCACTAAGAAAGGATTTTTCAAAATTCACCCCCTAAGGTGGTAAAATGGGGGTCCAAAGTTTGTATGGCGAATCAAGATTTGTTAGACTATTTTATTCGGAACTTCACAGGAGCATTCCTAACGATAAATGCGTAAACACGTGTTTCAGGTTTTTTGAAAATTCAACCCGTAAAAAGGGAAAATGTGGTCACAAAGTCTGAAAATCACCATGGGTATCGTATCCTTTTAGAGTACTTATAGTACGCGGGCGAAGCCGCGGGAAAAGGCTAGTTAGAAATAAGATTTTCTTATTATATAATTTTTAGTTGTGCTCCTTTGAAAAGGTTTCCACGGAAGATCAGCGTTAAGGTAACCTTCTAGGGTACCTTAATGGTACCTTAACACCAAGCTGAGTGGAAACCCTTTCAGTGACATATTTAAAATGTTTCTGTAACAATTTGATGTTTATTTTTTGTAATACCAAGCGTCTTGAATAAAATTATTCTTATAATCATTACTTACTTAGTAAGGTAGGTGCTTAGTCGAATTGGAATTGGAACCAACATAATAATGGGTAGAAAGAAAGATTACTTATGGACTAAGTTAGACATTTTCAATCTGGTCAACGAATAGGGAGTTAGGGAGAGCAAACCCCCCTGATGCGATGTTATCTAAGGTTACATATATAGGGATATAGCTCGCTGACGGAGAGAAATATGAAATATGAAGTTTTTGCCCGCATCGCCGCATTGATTCATATCGGATGTCTCTATAATTGCCTGCCGAGTCACTCGATCGGCTTTTTGTCTCTATCAGAGGATCCAGCACACTGTTGCATGGAAATATCGTTTCAACGTTTGAGTTATTAGGTAAGTACTTACTTGAAATCACAGAACACATTGATAAATTTAAAATATAAGTAATGTAGGATATACTTACGAACGCGTTTAAAAATTCTCTAAAAACTCAAAGTTTTGTAAAAAGTTAAAAATAATTGGAAAAGGCAATTGTCCAAGTGACATCTCAGACGGCATATTGGCTATGGGAATGAACATTAGTACCGCATAGCAGCTAATGAGCTCCATTAGATGAGACAGTTGATGCATACAATGGCAAACCTACCTTCTTTTAAAATTAAAACCTTTAAAACTTCACCTTTGCCACGATATGTGTTAGGTACTCATGTTTTCCTATACTGACATACCTGATAATAGAGATTGTTGATTTCGTTAATACGATTTTAATACAAATTAATTTCGTCAATACATCTAATATTATCTTTGCATTAGTTTCCCGATTTTTATGTTCCCTACCAACAAACGTCTCCAAGTTTTTTCTCATCGACCAATGCGTATCAAGGAAGCCGATTGGGCATTGTTATTTTTTCCTCGCCCCATTTTGGGCCGCTAGACTGCCGGTACCTTTTGATTCAGGCTTCCATATAATGCCGGTTTAGAACTCTCCGAGTTTCTATAAATTTATATTGGTCGCGGAATAAAAATAGGTGGTGGTCAAAGAAGCCGCGAGAGTCGTGGGAACGGCCGCCATTACTGGTGACTTGGTGAGCGCGCGCCGGTTCCACGAAGGCTGACAGCTCTTGATAGACGGAGACCTGTCGTTATATGATGTTTTCTCCAATTTTGTGAATTTTTCATGATGAAAATTATGACGTATTTGTCATTATTTCAATTTTTTTGTTTTATATCATGTCCAGCATAAAACCAGCATGGACTGTAGCATGGATGTTTGAAAGTCTAGGGACGTCACATGCACGTCACCACCGTAATTGACTGCTAATAGATGTACCTTGATATACGTTTTCCTAAAAACCTAATACTGGGTGAAAATCTCAGCCGTGATTTATTTCCACTGCATTTGTCGAAGGAAATTCCTCTCAAACCGCATTACCGCACACGCACGGTGTGTGACCATTTAGCTATCTAAATGATCTATGGGCTGTGGATCTTCCTACCTAGTCTACCTTCTTCATTATCATAATATTAGGTGTAACTTTAAATAGCAAAATTTTACATAGTTTAACTTCATTTATTTGGCCAAGTAGCAAAGTGCGATACATTTAGCAAGTCATATTACATGCAATATCTATACCTAACGCAACTTACAAGTATTTATCATCAAATAGTTATGGCACAGTTACGACAGGTTTTTCTCTTATCTCTATTAAATTGGTTTAGGAATCCCTACAGGCAACCTAGCTTGATTCATTTGTTTTAGTTCGGCAAAGCCGTTGTTTCTGCGAAGTAGAATCCTTGCGCCATAACGTAAGTTAGACTTCCTCATGGTTCTGGGAACGGCGCGCGCGCACAGTAAATCTGTCGGGGCGTCTAGCCGTGCTGATGCTGGTCCTGGCGGTTCGCAGAACTTATGTGGCTCATCGATATCGTCAGCGTCAGCTGACTAGCTGAAAGATACTTAATCATATACCTAATCTTTGTCCATTAATAGCAGCATCTTAGCGTACGCCTAGTGTTAAGTTTTTTAAAGTCTTAGGCGTCTGGTAAAGTTTTTTTTGCGATTTCGCTTAAGTTTTCGATACAATTTTACAGTAAGTAACTAATAAGACTACTATTAGTTTGTATACATATTTTGAAATATAGTTTCTTTTTAAACTGCATCCTAAGTGGAACACTTCTTTGAATTTCTGTTTCATTTATAAATACTTAATCAACAGCTGTTTCGCGATTTTTGCTTGGAGAGGTGAAAAAAGTAAGATTTTTTTTATTGATTAAAGTGATATTAAACTAGTATTGTATGATGATCTAATTTGTTGTGTGAATTTCCACGTTTGCCTCACATAGGTCAGTGATGGGAGATTACAGCTAGGTATCCATAACTTTTTGTTCGATTTTTATATGCATGTCACATTTAAAACCCCCACCAAACGTATAAATACCTTTCCTATTTGACAATTCATAACTGTTCCACGGTTCCTAGGAGGCCTTTCCCGGAACCCGGGAATCCGGAAAAACCATGGGTTACGTCACTATACTTGCACCTGGTATGTAATGTAATAAGTATATTATACTCAGCGAGGACAATCAGAACGGTACAATTAGTATAGACTTTTTTACAAAAGGGACCAGTTTTCATTGTCCTCGACTGTATTTTACTCTTCCTTAAAGTAAAAGTTCATACGCATTATGTCGAAGCCAGGTGTGCAGCCTTCTGTTCCTGGGAAACTTTGACTCTCGGGCTTTGAAGGCACGTTCCGAAGGT
Source organism: Pammene aurita (assembly GCA_947086415.1). Taxonomy (NCBI): domain Eukaryota; kingdom Metazoa; phylum Arthropoda; class Insecta; order Lepidoptera; family Tortricidae; genus Pammene; species Pammene aurita. The sequence goes on from OX352297.1 coordinate 538,578, forward strand.
AAGGATGTATTTCCTAATAGTTATATACACGAAAATACGGTAGATATACAAAATAGTCTGACGAGTTTTCCTGCTCTAGGAGCATTCCATGGAAATCGGTAACAATCTCGTCAAAAATTTCTTGGCATTTTATATAATTTCACATTATTCAATTACGGCTTAAAGTATCATCTTTAAGAATTTATATACAGCTTGTAAATCATTTAATTTTTTTTAAAATAATAGCTAGATATTACATTTGTCTGGTGCCTATTTTAGTGAATGTTTGAGGATATTTATGAGTCAATTCAATAGACGCTATTTATTTATAGTCAACTCATCGCTATATTTAAACAACAAAGTATAATGGTGTTGCATCCCAAACAAAAAGTTAAGACACAATTAGACAAGTTACGTACAAGCTCCCTTCTGAGGACAATAAAACAACGAGAGGCCATTAATAAAGCGGGTAAAAAGGATCTAAAACAAGGCATAATTTAGAGCCGCACCACACTCGGACAAAAATAAAACAATGCGGTGACGCGCTTCCAAAGTTTGGTTCCCCTTTCGATGTCCTCGCTTGCTTCTACTAAGTTTTGTCGAGTAAGTATGAAAAAAAATTCCCAGGATTGTGGAAAATGAGATTTTTTTTACGGCAAAGTTACATAATACTTTCTTCTAATCAGCCGTTGGTGAGTGTAGGTACAGGTACCCTTACCTATACAGTCGCCATCAGATATATCGAAGCGGCCAAGGTGGTCACAAATATCTGAAAAACTCCTCTATTGTCAAAGCAATAAAGTGCATGTTCAGATATTTTTGTGTACCCTGGCCGCTCCGATATGTCTGATGGCGACTGTAGGTACGTACAGAATACATAAGACAGTTTTAAATGCTTAACCCCCGACTTCCCCCGTCCTCCCTCAACCTCCCTCGACATCCCCCGCCTCCGACGCAAAAAGAGTGGCTATAAGTTTGACCGCTATGCTGTACGTGTGTCTGTGTCATTGTAGCGCTTGAACGGTTGAACCGCTTTAAAAGTTTAAAGGTGGATTTTTATATGAAAGCAGGTTTTCTAGCGAGTGATCTGACACGTATCAAAATCGGTTCAGCCGTTTCGAGTTCTTTTTAGGGTTCCTACCTCGAAGGGAAAAAACGGAACTCTTATAGGATCACTTTGTTGTCCGTCCGTCCGCCCGTCCGTCCGTCCGTCTGTCAAGACCCTTTTTCTTAAGCACGCGTGGAGGTATCAAGCTGAAATTTGTATCAAATACTCAAGTCTACTGTCCCTGGGAGCTGTGAAAAAATCAAACTTCTAAGCCAACGCAATCAAAAGATACAGCCGTTTATGCCGCAAATTTCCGCAAATTTTCGAAACTCGCAAGGGAATCAAAACCTACCGGATGCTTCCCGTGAACTCACAATCTTGAAATTTGGTACGAAGCAACGTCTTATAGCACAGATAGAGGAAAAATTGCGAAAAACGTAAATTTTTAGTTACATCATATAGTAAACATATTTTTAAGAATTTTAAAGTTACTATCCCTATATACCTACAGGTTTGTACGGAACCCTCGGTGCGCGAGTCCGACTCCCACTTGGCCGGTTTTTTTAGAACTATTTAGCTTGCATTTTATGTTTCACAAATATTTTACTATTTCCATAACTACATTTAGGTGCAAAACTGTCCCAATACTCCCATAGTAGCATCTTAGTAGAATGTGGAGAAGTGGATGTCGATCGAGGAGAGGGGCACATGATTAATACATACCAGTACTATTTAAAATTTCCTACAAATCAGCCTTACATATGATATACTTAGAATTTACGGTTATTTTGTAATTTAGAATCGAAAAGTAGAAAAAAACACATTTTTATTTTTTCGAATATTTCTAGTTCCTCTTATGGAAACTCCAAATAGGGAACCATACGTAATTAAGAAATTCTGCCTCTATAAAATCATCATGCAATTGCTTTAATGGGACATATTTTTCAAGTTACTTTTAGGTGGCTTATAGTTCGGTGCAAAAGTGTACCATTAAAAACAGCCATAGAAAGTGTTTGTTAGTTCAATGTTCAAGACGACTTTTACTCTGCCATAACTACAAAACTATGTTTGTGATTTAAACAGTTGATACCTTATTTTATAGAGGCTGAATTTCTTAATTATGTATGGTTCCCTATTTGGAGTTTCCATAAGAGGAACTAGAAATATTCGAAAAAATAAAAATGTGTTTTTTTCTACTTTTCGATTCTAAATTACAAAATAACCGTAAATTCTAAGTATATCATATGTAAGGCTGATTTGTAGGAAATTTTAAATAGTACTGGTATGTATTAATCATGTGCCCCTCTCCTCGATCGACATCCACTTCTCCACATTCTACTAAGATGCTACTATTGGGACTGTTTTGCACCTAACTGTACATTTACAAATAAGGCTTAGGTTAATTCCACTTGAACACTATTATTTCACGGAGCTAGTTTGGAGTGGGATCTATCTGAGGATCTAAATTATACTGAGACTGAGACCTGAAGACATACTTGTACCTGCTACTCAGGTGTTATTAGTAAGGATTAGATTCATGATTAGAGACACGATCCAACTTCAATACAACTCCAATGCATTAACAACGTAATACAGCTACGGCATAAACATCTGAATCAGAAATATCAGAATTTTATTCAGAAATATTCCAACGCAACTCCAATACAACTTCAATATTGGTTGAATGTTTGTTGTGTGTTGGAGTTGTGTGATATAGGTTGTATTTTTATTGTATTGTTAATGTATTTTTAAATTAGAATCCGGCACCAGCTATTAAGGGATTGGGAGCACGTTGGATCCGCAATCCAGAGGTTTTCCAGAGTCCTTCATTTTTAGGGTTCCGTAGCCAAATGGCAAAAAACGGAACCCATAAGGGTTCGTCATGTCTGTCTGTCTGTCCGTCCGTATGTCACAGGCATTTTACTGGGAAACTATACGACTTATCTGAATAAAATTTACACATAAGGTGTATTTTGTATGCAGCTACTTAGTAATGTAGTTAAATTTGAAAAAAAAATTTTTAGGGGGGCGCTCCATACAGGTAACTAAATTTAAAAAAAAAATTAACCAAATATCAACATGTGACACATCAATCGATAGGTCTTTCAAAATAACATTGAGGTTTATTTGACTATTTTGTGATTAAGTAAATATTTTCTGAAATAATCGCTTCGAAAGTCAGAAAAGTTGTGTAGCCCCCCCGTAACTTTTGAACCGTAAGTTCAAAAAAATATGAAAAAATTTGAAGAAATGCGCCTTATCATATACTTTCTACGAAAATTGTTTTGAACATTATTGGTTCAGCCATTTTTGAGTTATCTCCAAAAAACTTCTTCTATAGGCATCAGATAAGACCTTTTGGTATTAGTTTGGTTCTTATTCCATTGAAGGTACGGAACCCTCCTATGCGTGGTCCGACACGCACTTGGCCGGTTTTTTTTCTTCATTTGTGGACAATGGACTTAATTATGTTTGTGGTATGTTCCAGCTACTAAATAACTCTTTAGTTAATTAGTAAGTATTATTTATAAGCTGAATAAGAACGACACGAGACGACGATAGATAGGTATATCTAAGGCAAAAATACCGAACAATCAATGCCATACCCATAGATTATATAAGTCCCAGATAGAGTGCGGCTAACAAAATTTTGTGATTCCATAAAGAGCCAGTGTCCTCGTCGTTACGCACTACACACACATACGCACAGCAATAATGAGCCGCTCCCCCGCCATTCGTGTCCAAACGTCTATGCAGTCAAGAGCAGTTAAAAAAAAATTAAAATATGCCGTCGTGCGTTGTCAAATGCTGCAGAAATGCCACCGGTCGAAAGAAAAAAACGGATGGGATAACTTTTCACCGTTAAGTAAACAATTAATTGCGTAATCACATTAAATATCAGTAATTTCATAAACTATTAACTTCATGGTAGCGGTGTTGCCAGGTGGTTCAATAGGGAAACTTCCCGAATGTAAAGGGGTCTATAATCGCCGCGATATGGTGTCAACACGATATGAACCAAACACAACTTGATGTTTTATTTCACGCACGTTTTCAACTAATATTAACATATTACCTAATAGTTCATAAATTATAAGTTTTTGAAAGCAAATTATATTCCTTAGTATTTTTTGAATAAAATTAGTTAATAAACTAAATTATATATTTCTTAAAATAATTACAAAAATTGCGTAAAACATAAAGCTTATATAAAATATTATCAAGTCGTAGGTTGAATGCGCAAAATTATGCCACAATGAGTGATCTGGCCAACTTTTGTCTCATTCTAACTATCGCTCCCTCTCACTCTGATCGGTTGACTAGTCGCTTTAGTAAGCGACTGGTCAAGCGATTAGAACGAAATTGAACTATAGTTAGAATGAGAGGTTAGCTGTCAAACCGGTTGTGCTGATCGATCTAGGAGCATTTTTAACCGAATTCAAAAAAAGGAGGTTCTCAGTTTATGTGTGTGTATATATGTTTGTTCACGATTATCTCGCGTTTGGCTGAACCAATTTTGATGCGGTCCTTATAAACAGCTGTATTTTTTATCTATCGCGTTCGTGAAAACAAAATATACCTTTAAATAATATCTAATACACTGAACTTTACTGTAATAAAATTTACCACGCCGCAGCATTGCGTAGTTCCATATTTTTCGAAAAAAAGGAGAATTTTGTGAGCTACGCTTTTAAAGGATTCACATTCAATGATTCGTAACTCATATTTGCCATAATTAATATCAGGTATTACAAAATTTTCACAACCTTGTTCAAATTAAAAATAATTTTGTGAATTCCATTGAATTACTATGGAATTTAACGGTTCGAAGACCTCCGTCTACACTAACGCCTCTAGCGGAAATTCGTACGCGATAGTCATCATTCATATTCAGAGGCGATTGTCTATGGTTGCGGAAATTTGTCTATTGTAAGATTGTAACTGATTTTTTTTATGGAGGCCATAGACAAATTTCCGCAACCATAGTCTATGAATTGATGAATTCAGATCAATCGTGTCGAGCGACAAATGCCACCTTCTTATCGAAATCGGTTTTGTAGTTTAGGAATGACAGTGTTATAGACAACATACAAATAATATAGGTGTACTTGCCCTTGTACCCCACGTGCCTGATATAAATATAAATTCAATTCAATTAATAGATCATTTATTTCGAAAGTTTCCATATTATATTAGTACATTTTATTTCTACTAAATTAATAACATCTTATAATTATGCCAGAAAGCCCACTGTCCACGACTGTGGCTAGAAGGCTGTCGTAAGTAGGTTTTGCACGATGGAAAATTATCAGTGGGCCCCATATAAAAAAAGCCAGAACCCATAGACCTGGCTGAACTGAATCCCGCTAAGTGTGTGTTGCGCCTAATCTTGCCAAAAGCAAGCCATGTAAAATTAGCGGCCAAGACTCACAACACAAGCTCATAACGCTTTAGCGTCTGCTAGATGGTTGCCAACAAGGCTGACGACGAAGCTCAACCTGACTGAATTTTGGTTCTCTAGTGTGAAACGGTTTGAGATAAGGTAAGTTTATAATAATACGCTTTTAGTTGGGTTCACCTTGGCCATATTAAAAAGGTATGATAAATGCTTAAAATAATAATATTGGGTCGAAGAGAGGCCGGACACACTCAAGTCGTGTCCTTTTATTAATTTATAAATTTAGATATTTAACTTCATTATTTTTTCTTTTATCCGCCTCTTCAGAAATATATTTCATCAAATTTATTAAAACAGGTGCTTATTAATTCTATTTAAACATATATATTAATAATCTATTTTTTTTTTAATTCAAAAATACTGTATTCTTAATCGGGAAAATTTGTATTACATGGCAACACTCGTCTGGACACACACATTCAAACCAGCCGCCATCTTGCGTCACAATTTGTTGTACAGCCATGCTCCGTCCTTTAATTTTTTTCGTCCAAGGCCATACCATATACCATGTATCCATACGTGTAGTTGTTCTTATGTCTTTCTTGTGAGCCGCATCCGAAACAATCAAGCCACTTGCAATAATTATCGGCCAGGGTTTCAATGGCCCTTAATCATGACTTCCTTGTATTTTACTCAGATAATACCTTCCGACATTGACAGTTACTAACAGCAATAGGCCTTATTCCATTGCGATAAGGCTTACGAATGGTGAATAAAAAGAGTCAACGACGTACGATGTACCTACACGTCAAGTTTATGCGGTAGCTGACTGTTGATTCTCGTATAAAATAAATAAGTAGTTGCCGTAAAAGGACCGCTAGAGAGACGAGGCCGGTCGCTACAACTAGTGCTGCCCGGAGGAGTACGAGTAATATTCAAGGGGACTTGTGTGTACCTAACTATAAATACGTATTTCCTCCAAAAATTAAAAATGAGGGGAAAATTCTGAGAGTGCCCTATATGCACTCGCAGATAAAACATTAAAAATCGAAGCCAATTAATACTTTACATATTGTATAACTTTTTAAAGTCCATCCTGCTAGATAACGTGAAGAAACGAGTTAAATTAAAACTTGCACCAAACTTACTTTCCCCACATGTGGCTAAAATTCGTTTTTCCCTGTTTTCAAGGGGTACAGAGCGTTTTTCCGAGGTGGAGTGGTAAAAACTATTTTTGCCACTTAATTTCCTATTAAGCAGAACGTCTGCTAACGATACTATAATGTTTCATTAAAAATAAAGGAAAATTAGAAAAATCCATTGCCTCAGACAGAGCCACGGGCATGTATCTTGGAGTTGTGAGTTGGAGTCTCGCCTGCGCCGGTGGATTTTTACTTTTCCTTTATTTCTAAAGTTCTGCTAATTGTTTACACTAACACTAATTAGTTAGCCTATTCTAGCTAATGACCACGGCAATCTTTTCCTCATATGAAGAACTAATTTGATTCCTAATACTTAGGTACATTATACACGGTGCTCGTGAGGATTGCGAGAGATTTTAATAGTGTATTCCTGATCATAATTGGAGACTAAAATGTCGTATAAACTTTTCTGGAATTCTCCTAGTTTCAGAGTTACTACCAATTTAATAAGAAAACATTTTTTATTGTGACTCAGTGCAAAACGCTTTTTTGATGGCGATTTCACCCTTTATGGGGTCTAGTCTAGACATTCTTATGGACAGATATCAAAGTGCCAAGGAATACTTTACGTAAACTATTTTTTACGAAATAAATGTACTAATTTATTTTAATCGACAGTTTTACCAATGACATTTATGTTTTCATGTTCAAAAGCATTTAAAAAATCGAAAAAAAAAACAAAAATAAAATTATTTTTGGCTAAATTGACCTAAATTCATATAAAATTTATTACTCCTTATGACCTCAGGAATTCGTGGTTACAATTTCGATATAAAAAACGTATTTTTCGATACATATTTAAGTTGGATGGTTTGTAAGTATATGAGATGAGAGATCCTATGAGTTTACCTAGATCCAATTATACATATATGTACCATTATAATATTTATAATTAATTTTAAGCACATATGTTGTTTGACATGTTGTACTTACTGGAAGTCCAACACTGCCTGCAAATAGTCTTGAAAGTAAAAATCTGTCGAGTAATGACGTCATCAAAATTACTTCCCTGCATTAGTGCTCGTCTCGCTAATGCCCAATAGTTGACACCCGTCTACCACCTTCTTTGCTATTTAATTTAAAGATGACATGTACTGGGGCAGCGACAAGCACTCGCACTTACTCTTCTCTCACACGCACATTACTTATTTCTGACATTGCGTTGTTTTAATTTACGTATTTATCTTTATGATATTTATTATTTATATCGTCGCGCGTGCAATATACTCAATTCCGGCAATAACACAAGCCTAATTGAGCCTAATACGGGCTAGTGGGCCTAGGGTTGCAAGGTGTCATGTCCGGCCTGTCCGGCTTTGAGGCTTTTCGTCTGACTGACGCACGAGCGGTGCGAGTCGAAAGTCGAGCGCAAGCAAAGTCGCGATATAGCTAAGCTAAGTAATGTCCGGCTTTTAGGGTGATATGTCCGGCTAAATTAAACACAAAGTCCGGCTTTTGTGTTTTCACTTTTCAGGCCTGGCAACACCAAGTGGGCCCAGGTGGATTTGTATAAAAATGGCCCTATTATTCATATAATAAGTATTTAATTTACCCTAGGAATACGGCCGGGCGGAACGGCACATCACTAGAACAGAGCGGGCACCATAACTATAAATCTCCGGTAGAGCAACCCGCATGCGCTTGAGTATTGCACTGCACCTGCGATTACACTCATTGCATCGATCTTTGTTTAATTATGGCCCCGGCATTGTGTAGGTGTAAGTACTCATGGACTTGAAGTTTCATATTTTATTAAACCTATTATCGACCTAAAGTCGGTACGGCAGGTACTTACTGTACTTAGGTACCATCTCGGATACACAATCAATCCGCTATCAATTAGAATACAATCACAACAAACAAACCAAACATGTGAAGTTATCCAAGTAGGGATCTGTTCCAGATTACCCTAAATGAATGCATTTGACATAAGATATGTGGGTCTATGGGTACGTAGGGTATTCTGCTGAAGGTGACGAGTTGACGACACCACACGGCATAATCTACATATTTAGAATAGAATAGAATACTTTATTTGTATAAAAATGGGTATAAATTGATGTTACATGTGGTTTTCCAGCCTTTTTTTACCATGATGCATGGCGTACAAATATTGTTCATAAAACTAGTATCCTAACTTATATTCTAAATCTATGTAATTATGTCTAATACTCTTCGTGTCAATACTAAGGTATAGTATAAATAATAATAATATTCAGTATTAACAAACAGTATCAAATTAATACAATTTCTGCAATAAAATTTTATGTCAATTATATATTATACATTAGCTATAAAGTACATTTTTCCATAAACTCTTTAATTGAATAAATGCTATTTTGGATTAGATGATTAAACAAAGATTTTCTAAATAATTTAATTGGTAGAGCCTTAAAGTCATCAGTAAAAGTATTAAATAATTTAATTGCCATGCAATTAACGTTATTCCTTGTCAGTGAAAGATTTTTCTTTGTCGTGTATAAATTATGTCTATGTTCCCTTCTTTGTGACCTCGAGGTGATCGTTTTAAAACATGTCGGGTGCTTTTTAACAAAAATACACATTTCATAAATGTACATTGCTGGTAATGTCAATTTTTTTTTGTGTTTAAATAAATCTCTGCAAGAAGCCAAAGGCTCCACTCCACATATGGTTCTCACGCAATCCTTTTGAATTAGGAAAACAATATGTGCGTCCACTGAGTTTCCCCATATAATTAAGTCATATCTCGAAAGGGATGACACATAACCGTTTAAGTCTGATATAGTATTTTTAGTTGACATTTTGAACCATCTCCAACATTACAATACGTTTCTATTAACAGATAACACACTAAAATTCAGCACATCAGTCATTCAACTATGCCCGACACGGCAATTAGCAAGTCATGGAAGCCATAAGGAAGAACCATACAAACCTCCATTCAAATCCGTTCGACAGCACATCAGAACAAAACGTTTGTTTCCTTCTTCTAAATGACATTCATGTATTTAAATTGGAGTCATTTAGCGCTGGGAAAATTCCAACGGCGATGTTGGCATAGAAAATAAAACACTCGCTTAGCAGAGTGGAAGCATTAAATTAAATGACAAGTAGATTACAATGACACCGCGTGATTCGCGGCAGGGCTGCCGCTCACTGCAGTTACGATATACATATATTCAATATTATCCATGCACCAGCGACGAACGGGCCTGAAGTCAATCGTATGTACTTCTATGTATTAATCTACTTGAGCAACCTTTGTTGCCTTTCTTCAGGTGCCTCTGCATTATCTAGATTATCTACTATACACATGTATATATGGGTTGGTATTCAGTTTCTTGAAACATTTGCTATCGACTTAGACGCTAATCTCACGCCCAGGCCAATCTTAACAGAGGGCTTAGCCAAGATGACTCTCTATCGCAGTAATGAAGAGTGAGCGAGAGCGTGTAGCGTTTCGTTTCATTTTCTGCAAACGATTGTCATCCTGGGTACAGGGCCAGTTGTTCAATGGCTAGCGTGCCAATCAGTAGACTCATCAATAGACATTGAACAGTCTACTCTCTCATAAGTGCCACTTCGGGATATTACCTTTTTTTTTTTTTTTTAAACTACGACGGTGGCAAACAAGCATACGGCCCACCTGATGGTAAGCAGTTACCGTAGCCTATGGACGCCTGCAACCCCAGAGGATTCACATGCGCGTTGCCTACCCTTTAGGTACCTATTCACTCCTTTTTTGAAGAACCTCATACTGTAGCCCGCTGGGAAAACCTCGGCAGGGAGTTCATTCCACAGCCGCAGCGTTCGTGGGAGGAAATTCCTCTTGAACCGTACTGTGCGCGACCCTTTGGGCTCCAGGGTGTGAGGATGAACACCCTGCCGGCGGCGAGCGGTGCGGTGATAAAAAGCTGCCGTGGGCATCATATCAAACAGTTCTTCGGAGCACAACCCATTGTACAAGCGATAGAACACACATAAGGAGGCAAAGTCTCTCCTTAGACTCAAAGGTTCAATATCACTCGCGAGTTTGGGATCGTCGACGATCCGCACAGCGCGCCTTTGTACCGAGTCAAAGGGCCCAAGCTGGTATCCAGGTGCTCCCGCCCAAAGGTGACAGCAGTACTCCATGTGGGGTCTGACTTGCGACTTGTAAAGAAGCAGTCTCTGCCCCGGAGTGAAGTATCTCCTCGCTCTGTTGAGCACACCGAGCTTTTTGGATGCCAGCTTGGCCTTCCCTTCAAGGTGACTACGGAATTGGACGTCACTGGAAATGTCGACTCCGAGGATCCCAATACTCCCTGACATTGTAAGGGTTGTGCCTTGGAACTGAGGGGCCACAGTAAATGGGGTTTTCTTAGCGGTAAACGCGCAAACTTGTGTCTTTGTGGGGTTGAATTGGACTAAGTTGTCCTGACCCCACACCGAGACTCCAGAAAGAGTATTCTCGATATCAGACACAAGTTTTTCACGACTCTCTACCACAACGGATCGAGGGATATTGGCACGGCCCGTGTAACAGGCATCCCCAGTACTGTCGTCCGCATAACAATGAATGTCGCCGATAGACAACATATCATTGATATGCAGCAAAAACAGCGTTGGGGATAGCACGGAGCCCTGCGGGACACCAGCGTTTATGTCCATGCTTTTGGAGCAACTTCCGTCGACTACGGCTCGTATGCTTCTGCCGGACAAAAAGCTGGTAACCCATCTGCACAATCCCTCGGGCAGGCCGTAAGCTGGCAACTTCGACAGAAGACCTCGATGCCAAACCCGATCGAACGCCTTAGCTATATCAAGGCTGACTGCCAATGCCTCTCCCTGACTCTCAATGGCTGAAGCCCAGCGGTGAGTGAGATACACTAGAAGGTCACCAGTCGAGCGACCGTGGCGAAAGCCATACTGGCGATCACTGACCAGGTCGTGCTCTTCTAGGTCGTCTTCTTCTACCTATATGGAGTCATAACATAACGTGTTCAGCTATATAACAGTAGTACCTTAATGACTTCTTTATTTTATTTTATTAGAAATGGACCAGCGATTGCCCCTAGCTTCACCTGATGGAAAGTGAAGACGAGGTGCATTGCATCTTCTACTTGTGGAGCGCATTTATAGTGGCCGTTCACAGATAGCAACTTCTGCCCAACTTGAAATTTAAATGTGTAAGTAGGTACCTAGCAGATAAAGTGTCAGCCCTAGATCTCAGCGAGTGCTCGGGCGCAGTCGGCATCAGCGCGCTAGCATGCCAGCGCTGCGCGTTTGAAGTCCCAGCCCTCCCCGCCCTCCCCTCACACCCTCACCGCCATTCAGCGGTAAGAATAGCCAGGGCTATGCTGAAAGATCGCATCACACCGCGAGAAATGACAGATCACGTCAAACTTGACGGGCACGTCGGCCATTTCACGAAACGATTCATCTAATCGTGAAGCAAATTAATTGTGTCTTATTTATCAGCACTCAAATATTTCTCATTCTGGAATGAAACGTAAAATAGATGGTTAAGTTCAGTAGACACTTCAAACGATGCGTTATGGTATCAATGCGCGCATGTTCTAATCTTACTATACATTCCTTTTCTTCTTTTGTCCCGTCCCCTCCGTGTCTGCGTCGAGTGATTTACCGGCGTGCCGTAATTTATGTACGTTTAATTAAAGTATAGCTGATTTAACTCACAAAAAACACTGAGTTAATCAAAAGTAAGCCTTAATTCATGTGTGTAAAGGTTATAAAGGTAGCAAAGTGTGTAACCGGAAGAGGTGCGCTTGCGTCGATCGTGTGTCTCGTAGCTGGATCAATCGCTGGTGCCATTACGCGGCGTATAGATCACGAGGCGTCCGACTGATTGATTCAGTCCACTTGGGACTGAGTTATGGTGACGAGGCACGCCAACACACCACACAAGACACTTTTGGATATTATTAGGTAAGCAATGGTACCTAGCTACCCTTGCCTGCAAGTAATATTGATGCAAAAATTGAGATTTGGAACGATCTGCACAAAATGTGTTTCAATTTTGAGTTTATTTAATTTGCCTATTATCGATTGCATCCTCCGATACTGCTTTCGAAATAAAGTCTGCAGTTTGGACAAAAACTGAAGCAAAATATCTCTAGCAGGTACAGCCACCTTCAATGGTACCTTGCTTCTATCGTGGTCGTGTGAAGAGTAAATAAACTCTTCCACACAAAAGTAAAATCAAACGTTGTCAAATCTTTTGCGTTGTCAAATCAGTGTACTATTTCACTCAAACTAACAATTTCATGCAATTAGAATAGTTGCTGGCGTTATGTTATGATCGAAATAATCAAAATATTCTTTAGTAGGTAAGTCAATGAGGCAAATTCCGTCATAGGGACTATTCCGTCCAATAGCGTTTTTATCGAACAACGAACTGAATTTTTAATTTCATCGACAAAGCAGCGATTACTTTTAGTTTCAGCAATCAAAAGCAAATGGTTTTTTCCTACGAATGAAAATAAAATAAAATATCTTTACGCTCGTGGACGGAATAGTCCCTATGACGAAATTAGCCTCATTGACCTTAAGTAATAAAATACCCGAAATTCCTACAAGTCTATCAACGATTATAGACGCTTCATTGCAGTTGAGTAATGAGCAGAATCCGTATCATTGCATTGATGCAGAAATAGATACATTCTCGGTGGGCCCGTTTTTCTAGCGTGCTTTATAGGTACGAGTATTAGGTACGATACGAACTGACTCGGTAATGTCGCAGGAAGAATATTGTATTTAAGAAACATGTAATAAGTGGTTACAAAAAGTTTTACCCGAAATCTACTTACTATTGACACATCCGCAAATCGTCACCATACCTAATGTAGGTCAAGTATTTCAAGTCACAATAAAATAGGTATGTAGGTAAGTACATACTTACCATGTTTATACACGTTTATCTTTTATCTGCTTAGTAAATTAATAGTACATTACTGCAGAGACCAGTAAGTAAGCTTTCCTGGCTGAGTATTTAGTAGCCGTCCGAGTCGAAGACGAGGACGGCTACAATACGAAGCCAGGTAAGCTGATTACGGTCGAAGCATGTATAGTGCTTTTCTCAAACATGTAAGGAAATATTTTAATACATACCCAAAAATACCACCTAAACTTAAGCAATTTTTCTTATAATTGCTCTAGGTAAACGTACTCATGTTTAAAAAATATGTATGAAAATGAAAAAAAAAATTACATTTAGGTATTCCTTAAACGACTAATTTTCAAACTTATTTATATAAAATTACTTGTTTAATGCTTCAGTTACTGGCTGAGTGATTTAATGTTGTATGAAAATCCTTTACGTACGTCGCGCTGAACCTGCCTTGGAATAGAGTCCCTACTGGTCTCTAATTACTAACGTAACAGGAACATTTCCGAGCATGTTTGAGAAAATGTATTTTACTTATCTATTAAGGGAAAAATAGTAATAACTAATGGAGGTAGATACACAATAGAAAGGCAGGTTCGTATAATACCGAGGTTTTCTTGAGGGGCTACAGTACAGTACAGGTTTTTAAAAGGTCGGCAACGCGCATATGAACCCCTCTGGGTTGCACGCGAGGCGTCCATAGGCTTCGGTAGCTTTCCATCAGGCGAGCCAGTTCATTTATTTATTACATTATCAATTTATCACACGACAAACGCATTTTATGTGTTGTATAAGTACTTTTTATAATTCATACCATACATGTGGCGCACTCCACTTAAGTTAGGCCTTAAGGTTTGTGCTTCACTTACCACCTACGAGGTACTAGGTATTAAAAAGCTGCGTATAATATGCAGCAAACACAGCATTCACTCACGATAAGGACCGGTAATCGAACCTTAGCCTGCTAGCTTTTTAGTCCACTGGCGACAACTAAGCCTGTGTCGTCATAAAAACTATTCTAGACTGACTTGACTAGCTTTTTACTGCTGAAGGCGATCGATAAATCTGTTCTGTGTGCAATATTACAGTCGCTTACCGATAATAGTCGAGCCAAACGCGTAGTACTTAAAGGTAGAGCGTTTAATAGTAAAATAAATGTAGAGCTGTATGGAAACCATATAGTATTCTTTAGCCTGTGTCATCTTGCTTATACCTACCGGCAGGTGCGTATTTACCCTATACCCGTATTTACCCGGGGCGGCAGCCGCTAGACTGGCTAGATTCAGGACGCCTTTTTCGATCCATTTGGAACCCGCCCATTAGACCTGAGAAAGAGACATTAGACCTAATTTTAAACAATCAATTTCAAACGTAACAATTAATAAAATAAAATAAAATAAAAATATTTTATTCAGTAACTTAAAAACACAAATAACAATATCTGCACTGGTGCCTCTTTTTAAGTGAGAAGACACTTGTGCTAAGAGAGCACCGCTCTTCCACGCGGTTATTTAACAGTATCTTAGAAGTATATAAAGTATATTAAACTACAAACAAAACTTTTAATTATACATAATTTCAAAGAAAAAGTGGTAACTTTTAGTTCTTAACCATTTAGTTATAGTCTACTCTTATACTATGTAGTGCAGGAGTGAATGTCAATGTGTTCGTTTATTTGATTATATAGATTGCAAGATTGTGCCTGTTGCTGTCTCCTGGCAAATGCAGTTTTCACTGTATGGGTTTTAATTACATCAGTCTTTTTCCTACGTGTGCATGTATTGTCTTTTTTGTATGTGGTTCGCTTGTGTGTTTTTAGAATAAGATTAAGAATATACTATTATCTTACAGATAATAGATTACAGAGTAAATAGAGTTCGTTAGTAGGGAAACAATTGGTTTTTATAAAGTAGTAAAAACAAAAGTTAATTATATTACTTTTTCCTTGATTAAGTTGATCTTTGAGAATCCGCGATCGGGATCCATAATCATAATAAGCCAGGAACAAATTTCGTTGGTCATCGCGTCCCAGGCGACAACTTGTGAAGTGGTTAAGGGCGATGTGTAATGAAGCCTCGTGAAGGTCAGCTGCCTCTCCGTTGGTGGGTTGAAGAACGGCAGACATTTAATTGATTTAAAAAAAATGGTCATCGCGGCCCGATTGATACTTTGTCAGATGATAGTTTATATCCTATTATAAACATAAAAAATCGTCAGTCAGCTGTATCGCAGTGAAAAGACCGTCAGCTGGTCACGTGAACATACGATCTTCAGGGGCATCAGCTGACGGTCTTTCCACCTAGCTACAGCCGGCTGACGATTTTTCATGTTTGTAAGAGCATATAAACTATCATCTGACAAATTTTCAATCGTGACGCGATGACCGTTTTATTTTTTAATTGATTAAATAGCTGCCGTTCCTCAACCCACCAACGGAGCGGCAGCTGACCTTCACGAGGCTGCATTATATATCGCCCTTAACTACTTCACAAGTTATCGCCTGGGACGCGATTGGTCATGAAATTTGTTCCTGGCTTACGGTCCATAATCTCTTTTGTTTTTAATGTATTGATCTCGTATACATTCGGCCCAATGCAACTACCGAAAACTATCAATCGCTAAGTTAGACTACTTTTAGTTTGACACATTCTAGTACAAGTATAAAATAAGTAATAATCGCGCATGGATATCCAAGTAACGCAGTGTGGCATGTCGAATAGGGGTCCGTTGATATAAGAGCGGTCGACTCGCTATTGACAAGTAAAACACGCAGCTCAGCTAGCTATGAAGTTGATAGCGCCTGCGCCGTGTAATGATGACAGACGCGCCCTGCAAGGCAATATTCTCCATGCAAGTCAAACAGGCAAAAACGCGGGAAACTGACGGATGTCTGAATACTATTATACATAGTAGTTAGTAGGGTCACCCTCCTACAGCTTGTAAAGGTAAAAAGATACAAGAAAACCTAATCCAATGAAATGATGTAGACACTAGCTTTTCCGAATTGCCATATGAGTGATATGACCATCCAAAAGAGGGGAAACTAGGCCATATTAGTATTAGGTGTGGTGTCCTCGCGATGTTTTCCTCCACCGAAAAGCGACAGGTCATCAAACCTATTTCGTCGAAAAACTCAGTGGTACGAGTACGAGTCAAGGTTTGAACGCGAGACCTCCGGATTGAAAGTCGGACTTACACCGACCACCAGGCATTACTTATTCTGTGGCCATAGGCTACCATCAGCGCTACAACTTTTCCTACAATGCTTGACTTTGCCAGGCGACCATCTTTGGAATAAGATATAAATAGCTATTTGGTGAAGAAAACCATGTTTTACAAGCCAGGCAAAGTTGAGCATCATGGTAAAGTTGTAGCAGTTGACGGTAGTAGTACGTAAATGTTTATACGTACAGAAATAAAGGAAAATGACATTGTTATCGATGAGTTAACTTAACTCGGGCCTTATATTATTTATAAAATTTTGTAGTATGGTCAGCTACAGAGAAACACTTTGTATGCAGGGGGGGGGTGTACCTACTTAAGGTTTTTTAAAGTTGTAACTGACGCTCACATAATTAAAGGTTAATTACCTATGATTTTTGAACTACAAAAACATTAAAATGTTGTGAAAGATTGCGTTTTTAAAAACTACTCCGTAATCATTCGTATCCGCATTCGAGCATTCGCATCCTATGAGAATATTTATTATTATTATTTATAAATATGCTCATTCGCGAAAGTGAGAGAAACCACACTCGTGACATCCCTAACCTGTATACCATGCTCTTGGTTCTGGGACAATATCGCTTTGTAGATCTCAACAGTCTAAAGCCTCAAAGAATTCATAAGTCAGTGGGAGTACCTAATTTGACAGCTCCCCAACTAGCAAAGTGATCTTATAATTCAATATTATTAGTAATTGTCTACTAATAACGATCTTATAAAGGGCTTGTCGTAGAGTATTTTACTTATAATAGCATGCGACAAGCTGTAACATACTCAAGAGCATACATTTTTATATTTTAGTCCTATAGTTTGCTAAAAGACAAGCACACAAAACGGTTACAGGATAATGTTACTATTAGTAACATTTCACAAGCGTAAATACTCTCAAGACCATTTGTTCTTATTTCACAGTCCTATAGTTTGCTACAAGACAAGCGCACAAAACGGTTATAAGATACTTTTACTAATAGTAACATTTCACAAGCGCAAATACTCTTAAGATCATTTGTTTTTATTTCAAAGTCCTATAGTTTGCTACAAGTCAAGCGCACAAAACGGTTACAGGATAATTTCACTTATAGTAACATTTCACAAGCGTAAATACTCTCAAGATCATTTGTTTTTATTTCACAGTCCTATAGTTTGCTACAAGACAAGCGCACAAAACGGTTATAATATAAGATACTATTACTAATTGTAACATTTCGCAAGCGCAAATACTCTTAAGATCATTTGTTTTTATTTCACAGTCCTATAGTTTGCTACAAGACAAGCACACAAAACGGTTACAGGATAATTTTACTTATAGTAACATTTCACAAGCGCAAATTCTCTCAAGATCATTGGTTTTTGTTTCACAGTCTTATAGTACGTTAAAGGATTATCTTAATAAGATTCTAATAAGTATAAGTATCGTATAATAGTCTGCAGAAAGATTAAATAGTCCTGAATGATATTTGATCCTGTAGTAGTATTTTGGAAGAGAACAAGATATAGTAATACACTAAGCTTAGGTTACTATAAGCTTGCATCATTATTAGTCTATTCGTTGACATTAGAAAGAAAACCTGCTACGTCAAGTGCAAATACAGATGACGTCAACGAGGGTTCCGTGACGGAATTATTTATTGACTCCGATAGTGAAAAAATTGCAGAAGCGTTCAACTCTGACATTGAGAAATGCAAGAAGTATTAAAAAATAGTGAATTACGTGAAAATAAAACACTGGACCGTAAAATTAATTATTTAAAATAAATTAATGTTCTTCACATAGCCCTGAATGAATTTTCTACTATTTTAAACAAAATATTAAATAACGTTTTACCTAACAATGCACGAATTTTATTTTAATGGCAGGAGTAAAACTCATCTTCCAAGTAGTGATTGTACACTAGCATATAAGAACAGACTTGACACCACAATTGTTGAATCAGTGGATCGTTCACAACTAGGTATAACACTTCTCTGATAGGATGAAGTGTATTATTGACCATTTTGATTTTGACCAATTGACCATTCACATTCGTGGAGATTTATAAAGTCATCTTGACTTAAAAACAGTCAACGTCTAAAAATATCACCATCGCGTAAAAAACTAAAAAGATTAAAAAAATTGTTGCGATTTATAGATTTTAGTAGGTATGAGTAGGTTTCGCGAGGAACCTTAATATATTTTAATATGGAGGCAAGTTATCTGGGTTGAGACTGCTATAAGTGCAAATTTATCTTTAAAGTTCCCATAAGATACTTAATGCAAACAATTTTTAAAACATGGCGAATGTTTTCAATAATTGTCGAAATATTATTTTAACATACAATTCTCTGTATGCTTTTTTCAAAGGGCATTGTGAAATTCAACATATTTTGGTAGACGTTTACAATAAAAATTAATTCCCCGGCGATTTCACCCACTATACACACTATATTTTAGAATACTTATATTATGTTCTACAATAAAAAAACATTATTACAAGTTCATAAAGTTTTTAAGTATTTCTTATTATTATCACGTCACAAAACTACGAGATCCACCGGCCGGTACAACGCAAAATGTTTATGAAACGTATTTCTAACTAAGAACGTTAATAGCTCATTTTAAACAGTATTACTCTAGTAAGATACTTATGTCAGATACTTATAGGAGAAATTGTGTTTAAAAATGTGGTTTCTCAGAGCATTATAGAAGTAATTGTGCTTCTGAAAGTGTATTATAGGGCTTATTGACATTCTGCGAGTTGATTATAAGATCGTTACAAGTAAACAATGCTCCTATAACTGCGCCCAAATCCAGGTATGTAGCAAAGCACAGGTATATTATAAGTATAAAACAAGTAGGCTTGAAGAATACTATAAGTATTGATTTTGCTAGTTGATCCTGCATGGCATACAAAGCGGTTGTCAAATGTATGGAAAGTGCTGTCAAATGACTCCAATGAATTATGAATTCATGAATTGTACCTCAGCCGCTTGCGTGTGTCGGTCACGGCAGCACGGCACTCGCGGTAGAATGTGCGATAGGACCGCATTCCGCGCTCTCAATGGTCAATAATGAGCATGAATGGACTCACTTGTCTATTACGATCAGTCGATCACGAAGACGCTATGTTCAACGTGTTTTTATAACTTTTGGAAGGCAATTGACAGTGAACGGTCAAGATTACGCATGTTATACTTACTTAACATGAACACGATGTTCAAGAAGATAATGGTCAAGATGTTCGACAATGGATATGTTCGGATTCTGACATTTCTGAATAAATAAATTTACTTAAGAATTAATTCGTGAACAACTAGTTTCCGCCCGCTTCTTCTTCGGCGTAGAAGTTTTCATCCGATAAGGTGTATATTTCCAAATTAAGTTCTCAGTAGAGCTCCAAGACATTCGAAGATGTTCCATATTTCAATTTTCCACCTTCAACAGGTTCACGCTGTGTGATGTCTGTCAGTCTCTAAGACAAAGCGGTGTCTGCACCCGCTTCAATCGCGCGCAGTATGGCGATAGCAAGGTCAAATGAGAATGATTACTATGATAAAACAAAACCTATTCTCATCTGTGCCCGCCAGGCAATATTGGGAATACACCGTTAAAGCGACTGTTTTATATGTTTTGACGGACAACGGACGGACAGCGGACAGACATCCGTGCCCAATTCCCCACTATACAATGAGAGATTTGTCCGGCGGACACATCAACCAGACAGGTCCAGCGGACAGATCTGTACGTATATGGCTAATATCATGCATTGAGTATAAGTACCTAAACCACAAAATGATTAGGCAGTACTACTGAAGAACAAATCGAGTTATTTTTTTATGGCGAATGCAGAAGACGCTGCGCTGGTTCGATCCCAGCCCAGCCCTGGGCACTGGAGGCCTAGGCCTAGGCCTAGGGCTAGACATCTATACAAACACAAACAACAAATACAAATAATTTATTGAGATAAGTATAGTACAGTGTTTGCTCTTACGGACTAAGATTTTTTAACGACACGTGGTTAACAAATGCCTGAACCCGGATTCCCTGTGTTTCAGGCAGCGAAGGACAATATTAGTTATTTTTAATCATTCACTTAATTGTAAACTATAAGTATTACACAATAAAATTCTTATCACCTTAACAAAATAAGTAGGTTCTTAAGTAATAAATATCAAGGGACAGTAGGTAGTAATTTTACGACTAATAGTATTTCTCTGTATCATCGTACGTCATTTTTTGAAGGGCGCGTCGTAGAGTATTCTTACAACAGGCATAGCTAAGTGGGTATGTCTAGTTTTGCATTTAACCTGTTGTATAAAAATGGGACGGAAAAGACAAAGAATCTAGATAAAAATACGTGATATCTTTTATATGACAATTGCAATATATTATTGTCTTGGATCTATATAAGTTGATTAGGTAGTCTTTAAATACTTAAAAAGTTCTATGGAAAAGAAGCTTAGTGCAAATTTGATGATCGACAACGTGTAATTGTCACACCTTGGTCTTTGCAGGCCGTAGACCACCTACGATTGCTTACCGACGCGACGTATACCTAGTACCTTTAGAAAGTAAAACTTGAAGTCGCAGCATAAGGACCTCACCAGTATGTCCACTAATTTAAAGATTTCTTCCTCAGCAAATCTTCGCCTTGCACGTCGCGGCGCCGGCGGCTGCGCGGGCGCACCCACTACCTACTCGGAACTCACTAAATAGCAGGTACGTAATATTGCAGAACCAAAGACACCATTCATAATAAACACTGCCATAGTATTTCGTTTTGATAATAACGTCTGTTCATAATTGTATTCAATTATTTCAGCATATTCAGGTGGATTTACATTTATTGCAAGCCAAACGGACCCCAGACTCGATACGAGCCGTGGTAAAAAGCCGAGACATACGCTAGGAGGATGATCATCCATATCCATACTAATATTATAAATGGGAAAGTGTATGTGTGTGTTTGTTTGTTTGTCCGTCGTTCACGGCAAAACGGGGCGACGAATTGACGTGATTTTTTAAGTGGAGATAGTTAAAGGGATAGAGAGTGACATAGGCTACTTTTTGGCCACTTCCCTAAAATGGGGGGTGGAAGTTTGTATGGTTTGTTACCCCGAATTTAACGCGAGCGAAGCCGCGGGCAAAAGCTAGTGTTATATATTTATTGCAAGACGAGGAGAAGCCGGTCTTGAGAGATCCATAATGGCCGTTAGTACGGTGTGCCTTTATTCAACGGATTTCTGCATTATCTATACGAGTAAATATAAGTAGTATAAGGCTTTGAATTCAATAGATACGAGAAGATATCTATCTCACGATAAATCTATCTCGGAAAAAGAAGCCCCGTAGAATATATGAGTCCCATATAAATCTTGGGCATTCTCTTTTCACACAAACTCTAGCTGGACCGATTAAAGATACTCTTGAAATTAAAAGTTTTTAATCGTAGGTGTGTGTGCAAGTGACCGGCCTTTATTTTTACCGCGGTTAGCTGGCAAATACCTACTACCTACCTGCCTAACCCTACCTTATTATCAAGGACGATTTATTATGTATTTACCTTCCTAGTTTTGTGCAATAAAGTGTTTATTATTAGGTGTAGGTACTTACTTTCTTTATCAAGTTACTCGTCTTTGTACTACGTGCAGCAAAAACCAAGGAAAACCTAGTTCTTCCTAAGTTGCCTAGTGCGTATTTTCGCATGATCGCACACCTAGTTCTTCCTAAGTTGCCTAGTGCGTATTTTCGCATGATCGCACGGTCGTCCGGTCCGACGGCGACGTTCTCCTAAATCTAGATGTTGTCGGCAAGGCGAGCTACTCGCTGCTTATGGGCTTCACTCACGGCCTCCATACGGGTTATCCCACTAGTTGGATACACCTATGTGATACGTACGTACTTACTTACATAGTATACATACCTGTATACATTCTCATCTCTCGTTGCGATTGCGTTTAGGGATCCCCCACTTAAGAAAGGATACCCGATACACATTTGGAATAATAGAACATTAATACAATATCCGCTTCAGGCGAGACACAAAGTCGCGCCTCTTGGATACCACCGGTCAATCGTTTATCACCAACTGAACTGTCTGAACTTTCGACGCTTACCAGATCGCTGGGAATATTGCATGTATTTTTACCTTCATCATTGTTATCCTTGGTCTATTTTCCTTTATATATCGAATCTCTAAGTTTAGGTTTTAGTATTACTTTGAAGAAAATCTCGTCAGGTAGGTAGATATGCCTGTAAACATCAGTTCACTGGTCCTAATTCTATACTGCACCTAGCCTAGCTAAATTAAATGCAATAAGATCATTTCTCAACAGTTAAGTGATCTCAAGTCATGTCACGACTCCGTGCCTCAATACCAGTTCCATGGCGCTAATAAATATTCACTCGCAGCGGAAACCGAGCGCAAAAACCGACAAAACAACTCAATATTCATAGAGACTCTCACTTAGCGTCCTCCGGCCGGTGCTCGGTCGCTGTGAAAAATTGAGGCTGCGTCTAACTGCGCAAATTGAGTGAGCATCACCTGCCAATCAAACACCACAGTCTACTGAAATACATGTGTGATGCTTTTGAAACTGCGATTGTTATTCGGTTTTATTAGGGATTATTTATAGGGATATTTAGTCTGGCTGTAGGTTATGGGCCCGTACTGCCAATACTTAGGTACCAGTGGCGGCGCGTCCATAGAACACGATTCCCGTCGGCCTGCCTAATTCTCAGGCATATGAGCAGTTTTCCTAGAGCTCATGAAGAAATTCTAAGCCAAATTAAGGTCCGGCTTTCCTAACATACCTACATTTTGACCCACCGCCACTGCTAAGGTACCACAGCTTACAAGAATCTATATAACTTACGGTTGTTACTTTTCGGTCATTATAGAGATTGATATTAGTCTACTCTGTGGCTATCTCATCTCACCTGCCAATCGTGCACCATAGATTAAAACAATTCTGCTGAAGAGATCTGGAAACTCCTGGTTTCTATTAGATGCTGTTATGGAATGTTGTTAGGCTGTGGCCGTGTGCGTGACGGAGCGGAGGGCGGGGCCTGTGATTGATCGGCGGGACGGACATTTTGTGCTTAGATACGAACTTCTATAAGAAAGTCTTAATAGGATGGAAGCAAGATTTTGGGTGATGCGTCCTTTTTAATAATATACCTATCTATTCTGTATTTTTTTTATAAAAACTGTAGTGTGGCTGCTATTCCAAGATCAAGCTCTTATTTGTTATCTGTGAATATCCATCAACCGTCATAATTTATGGTAAACGTCCTATTTCTCGAGACCCTAATTGAAATACTGCCATCACCCATATTAAGTAAATGATTTAAGTTTTAAACAGGACAATATACTAGAGCTCCCGCTACACGTGTTACACGCGGAGACGAATACCCGTGTACTTAAGACCGACGGTGCTAAGGAACCGGTTTACACGAACCGCCGTCTCTTGGAAACGTTTCCTGGAGACGTTTCCAAGAGACGTTTCTCAGACACGTTTCCACGGGTACACGGGTAGTTAATACCAGCCCGAACGGGTCCGAAGTAGTCACAACCGATTGAAATAAGGTTTATATTTATTTTATTCGTTTCTTATGTGTAGCTTTTAAACGACTCGACACGTTTCGACCCTTACCTCATGCCACTCGTCAAGGACGTTTCCAGATCCGCGTGTATTTAAGAAACGTTTCTTCGGCTACCCGTTTACCCGTAGAAACGGATCCTAACTACACGTTTCTTAATTACACGTGCGAAACGGGCCAGAAAACCGTGTAGCGTGTTATTCAGAAATGGGTATTCGAAACGGGTACACGAGACCCGGATACGACCGGGAGCCCTACAATATACTGGGACAGTGACTTGACAAGTACTCGGAAGTTTACCCTACAATCGTGACTACCGTGGACTATATAAGAACATAATTGTTTACCACACATAACTGACATAACACTGCGGTAGGTATGATGGTCTATATTGTTATGAATAAAACGAATACACGTATAGTTTTACAGCTTTGATATTTAGCTCGCAACGGCTGATCGCGGTAGTTTTACACATACATTCAGGCATATACGGTAGGTTAGGCAGGTATAGGTATCTATATAGTGGGGTCGGTTGGTGACCATCTGCCGAGCATTGTATGGAAATGCGCCGGCGCAGACTGCGCGGCTGCGCGCCCGACGGTGCCCACTAAATATCTGGATTGCATGTTTATAGCTCACTTTTACAAAAATATGATTATTTTATACCACGACGGTGGCAAACAAGCATACGGCCCGCCTGATGGTAAGCAGTTATTGTAGCCTATGGACGCCTGCAACCCCAGAAGATTCACATGCGCGTTGCCTACCCTTTAAGAACCTATATACATTTTTTTAAGAACCTCATAGTGTAGCCCGCTGCTGGGAAAACCTGTGTATGGATTTTTGACATATAGAGGTGTAACCTGTGCAGTCAGAAACAGAAGTGTTCAATGTAAGCTACACACTCTCTTATTATCTAAACAAATTCTTACAAAGATCGGTCAGAACAGAACACCTCGCCCGTTTTACCTACTTTGGCCAGAAGCGACAACTTCTGGCTCTTTATAACTTTAATCAGCTTCCACTTTTCCGACCAGAATCAGGGAAAAGTGGAAGGCGAAAATACCTAAGGGTCCCCCGCCAACCAGAAGGTCTGACCAAATTAAGAAGGCCACCTCAGACAAACTCCATCGAGCGGGAAGGGCTACGGGAGATCGAGACCGATGGAAACAAATCACAAGGACTGCAGAACTAAGTGGTCACGATCCTCAGTAATGAATGAGGGACCGACAAAGAAGAAGAATTTTAATCATTAGATGCTCTTATGAATTTGACATTAATACCTACGAAATATTAGGCCACGCCACAGACGTTGCCAAGTCTGGAGCGGAAGGAGGAACGGAACCGGAACTGTATTGTTTCAGCGGCCATTGTGTGCGGATATTTATGCGGCGCGGGCACCTGCCATCGCCTGATGGGTCATCGCTGCAATGTGAAGGTAAACAAGTATTACATATTTTATATCTTAGTTACTGCCTTCAATGTGTTTGGACAGCTAATAGTGGAGCCGTTATCCATGCACGTATAGTGCAATTACTTTTACTGACAAATCACCCCCGACGCCCATTTTTATGTGCGCAAAGTTTTATGGTATCAAACTTAGCCAAGCTTGATAAATTTACCATTATCTGTCCATATCCATCGACATATGTAAAAGAAGTGTCAGTCTACAGCTCAAGAACGAGGACCTAAATGTCAGCCAAAAATGACACAGAAATGTCTCCAAAATCACTCGAAAATCTAAAAAAATTATTATCTTCTTCTCTATAGTCCTTGCAATATGTATTCTAGCGATAGACAGAGTGAGTGTGTTAAGTTTACGGGAAACGAGACTACTCTCTTTCACTCTGTAGCAAACATAATGTGCATGCAGTGGTCAGCTGTCGGCAGTCCTCCGCACTAAACTTGTCACTTGATTGGGGTGACATTGCTGGACTGACCGGCAATGCCATTGTTTTTGTCGTGTGGCCTAAACGGATGGTTGATGTACCCAAGACATTCCACAGAATGTTGGATTTGAAAATTTGAATCGCAAATTAATTTCTTATATACTTTTTTGTAAACAATTGGTAGGATCCGGTAGGAAGGTATTGTAATGACTGACTTATTTCGTTTAATCCTAGGGAATACAAACCGGTATGAAATGGTATAGAAATTACAGGTGAATCAGTAAATTAACATTTACCATACATAATATTTGCTAAGTGCATTCCCTAAGTAATCCCAATAATATTACAGTAGAATGAACCGAATAAAATATGAAATATCATGATTATTAGTAAAACATTATTATTGAGTTCACCGTTATTAGGTACTTAAGTGCGTCACTCTAGGGTGTTTTAATGAAAGTACTGTCAGCCACGCCACGTGGCAAACTTATAGGCTATTATTTCTTAATTGACCGAAGCGTTAGCGAAGGTTTATAGTATCGCTTCACAGCGCAAGAGTGAAAGTTGTGAATTTTTTACCGTGCATAGTGCCACAGTGTCTCTGACTATTTTTAGTTGCTGGTCAGTACAATTTTTTGACCTTCATATCTAAATCAGGTTACGTAGCCAACGTGCCAATCGTTAACGCTCCGTAGCGAACGAAACGCAACTGTCACTGTCGCACTAACATGTAAGAGTGATAGAGAGGGGTGACTACGATACGCTACAGAGCGTTAACGATTGGCACGTTGACTACGCACCCAGGATGGTCCCATCAGAATTCATTATGTTAAGAGGCCTTATTCCCAAAACGCGCGAATTCCTTAAAATGCTTCATTTTCTTCGAAGGCTATGGCTAAAGTACTTAGTTTTTTTTAATCAACTATTGATGCATATAATAGTTCATTTCTTTATCTAGACGGCCATCGGAGCAATACGAGTATTACATTTTAACGAGTAAAACATGAAAAAAATTGGTCGTCTTGGAAGGCCTTACCGGATTTTCCAGTTAGATGTACCGTTCATTTCCAAATTACGCAAAAAAGGGTAACAATTGTTATTCAACTTGAATAAAAATCAATTGAGTATATCATGTCTGAGACGGCCATGGAAATAAATATCGAAGATTCATCTTGGATAATAGACAAAATACCTCCTGATTATATGGCAGTTTTTTGATGAAAACACGTCTACATTTAATTTTTTCCAGGAAAACTCTATAAATATTTTGCCCTAAAAAGATTACCATAGGAAAGTTAAACTATATTTCTATCACGATAAAAAATATCATTACTATAGTGGTACGTTTTAACTGAATTTTTAAAAATGACCTATAAATCACACTTCACAGGACACTTTCTGTAAGAATCGTATTTTTGGGTTCTTAATAATAATAAATATGGTTCAAAAGTATTTTTTTGTGTTACTAATACTTCAAACTATCTTATAGATAGCATTTTATGCGGCTTTTTTCATTAATAGAGTTTTTCGACCTTTTAGGGAATAAGGAGCCTTAACACTCTCGTTAGACTGCTAGGGGTTATGTGGTATCATTTTCTTATAAAGCCGAAATGACGAATTAACTTTTGATATCAAAAATGTGTAAGATTGGACATAAAAAATATATATCGGCGGAGACAAAAACCACTCAGCCTCCCTCCAATGTATAATAGTCAATTTGTCATCGTGGGGCACTTTACATGGCCAAAATATTCACAACTTTAACTCGATGCGCACAATTTTTTCCGATATCTGTTTTTCCTTGGCCGCCATATTTGGGTTAAACACTTAGAGGTGCAGATGTACGAGTAGATATCTCGTAGATATGTGTACAGTCGACGTTAAAGATACGTTTACACTTTTGCAGCTTATTACAAAGGAGTAAGATTGCAAAGGAGTAAGATTGCAGCTTATTACAAAAGAGTAAGAGCAAAAGTGCAAAGATATCTTTGACGCCGACTGTACGTATGTAGGTATCTACAAACAGCACTTAACGTAGTGTAACATAAAGGTTTAATGATTGATAAATGTAAAAGAGGTCGGTCATTACAAGCCTTTTAGCGCCACAAGGATCCGCCAGAAATAGCAGAACGACAGCGTGCTCAGCGAGCCGAGCGTGCATCTGTCGACCGCACAAATTTTAGGTTAATCTGCTTAAATGTCTAGTAAATCGTCATTCGACTACTGAACCCACAGACATGCAGCGAAATAGACGCCTTTTTCAAAATAAGTTCGTTTTAGTTAGTTAAAATTGTAAATGCTAGTTTTTAGTTAAATAACTCGTGTTTAATGACATACGCATGCTGTGGTTGCCTGTAAGTGGGGGATCAATTGTATATGGTTTCAATCTTTATATTTAATTGTGTGTTGTATCTCCTGTTGGTAGTTCTAATCAATAAACAAATAATAAACAAAAAGAGCCACATTAAAAAATACAACGGGTGGCGCGGATTACACATAAGGTATGATATAACTACAAGTTATATTGATGGACCTTACGCGAAAGTGTTAGGGACGAGTAGAGAGTATACAATATGTTTATCTACACTCACATTGTAAGTTCTCTAAAACGTAACGTAACGTAACGTAACGTTCAGCCGCGAAAGCTGAAGACGCCAGTTCGAATCTGGCCTCGGACACCGGAGGGTTTGGTCACTTTTTCTGAAGTATATGACATCTATTTTCAGTTCTCTAAAACGTGTTCGAAAAGGGTAGGCAATGGCTAGCATTACCACAACCGATTTTACTATGATAAGCTTTTTATCTGTGGCAGTAACGTAATTTTAACTTTACATGCTCAAATATTGATACGTTATGAGTTTTGATAACATAAATGTACACCGGCACGCGCCCGCGTGACCGCCGGCAAAATCGAGTTGGCCATGGCGGTGCAATGGCGGCATTCTATGGTTTCCGAACACAGCATTTAGGATATATAATATGAGTGTAGATAAAGCAGTGTATGCAACTGTACGTAATTAGGCCTTATTACGTAACAGTTACATAAACTACTAATAAAGCGCCACAGTGTAAGAACTATTTGAGGCTCCGCGTCAGAAGCGCCATCTGAACGAGAGCACAGCAAAGATACGCTACTAGTACTAGATCCCTCCTACATTTCCTAGACTCCTACATTTTCAGTATCTTGGGGTTGCTCTCGTTTAGACGGCGCTTCTGACTCGGAGTCACAAAAGTTTTTAGCCTGTGGCTGTCTATATTTGTATAGTCTGTGGTACGAGTAATTCTAGCCAGTATATATACGTACCTTTATATCTACTAACGATTATTACTTACTCGTACGATTGGTCAATAAATATTACAGCTGTTTAAAAATACGCCAATATTATGCACATACATATAGAAAATAAAACGAGATATGTAGATTTTTTTTATACCACGACGGTGGCAAACAAGCATACGGCCCGCCTGATGGTAAGCAGTTACCGTAGCCTATGAACGCCTGCAACCCCAGATGATTCACATGCGCGTTGCCTACCCTAAAAATTAAAAAAAAAGATTAAGAAAGAAAAAGAAGAAGGAGAAAGTAGATTATTAAATGTGGTTCAAAACTTTAATTAGATACGTGACGTCATGATCATGACGTATCAATTAAAGTCAAATTTCTAGACACATGTGTTACACTTCCAAGCTCACTTCACCTTCCAAGCTGTTCGCTTGTGGAATGCTTTGCCCGTGGATATAAGACTAGCGAAATCTCTTCCCTCTTTTAAAAATGAGTTGAAACTCTATTATTTGTCTCTACCTTAATTTGCCAATATATTATGTGTATGTATATATTGTATGTGTTATAATTATAACTTATATATATGTATGTATAAGTATGATATTTTTATGTTTTATTTATGTATTTTTAGTTAGTTTTTAATATTTATTTAGAAATTTGTAGGAGTTTGTGTGTTGGTGTGTAATTTGCTCCCTATACTTTAAATTATTTGCACTAAGTACCTGTAATCTTAAATTAATTCTTCATTTCCTGCTACCCAAATGTTGTCTGGGAGAGATCGCTTTTTAGCGATAAGACCGCCCGTTGTTACCTTATTTTAACTTACCGGTTGTTTCTTGTATTTTTGCAATGCAATAAAGAATATTTACTACTTACTTAAATATGAGTGCAATTGAATGGTCTACTCAGAACATGTCTGCAGCAATATGCAGATCAACTGATTTCAATACCTAATGAGCATTGCTAATTACCCGTGCCGACTAATCATTCATGTAAATGGTATTCTATAATTTACCGCAACACATACATGGATGACAGCGGGAATGCCTTATGTGAATGTTAATTTGTTGGGACATTTGTCTGGCGCTTTTATGGTCGTTGAATAGTGACTGTTGGCACTTGACATGTTGATAGGATCACTAGGTAGTTAGAGAGCCCATGACACAGAACCTAGTTCGATAAGTCTCCTAGATTAGATATATCTACTCAAGCCACATAGGTACCTACTATATACCTACTGCCCCTGCAATAGTGTAGGAATACAAAGAAGCGCGTATACATATCTGATACAAACGCATAGCCATAGAAGATAAAAGTTTTTCCACAACATCAGCTACAACTGATGACTAAATGGCCCTCGCTGTCGATACGGGCGATCATTAAGGAATATTTTACAATGTTGTTTGCCTACATTATATTATTGTCTACCCACCTTAAAATAAAATAAAATATGCAAAGGTCTACAATGGGAACAACCCTAGTAGAGCATACCGGGATACAAGGTAGGTATGTTTAGAAAAAAAATAGCGTAATTGAAAGCCCTGGTGCAGATTCAGCATGGTCTGACTCTATTAGTAGAGTATGTTGTCTGGTAGAGATCGCTTTTTAGCGATAGGACCGCTTGTTGTTAGCTAGTTTTTATTTTTATCGCTGTATATTTTCCTTTTTTCACACGTAATATTATCGCTGTATTATATGTTACAATACAGAATAGGTATTTATTATTATTATTATAGTAGGTACCTAACCTATTATGCATAAGATAAAAATGTAACATTGTGTGAAGTGCTTGATACATTCATACATTCGTCAGAGGAATCAGATGAAAAACAATTGCGAAACCTTCAAATATTTCTCAGAAACCGTACGAAACAATTAATCAAATCACAATGAAACAAACTGTGCAAAATTCCGGCGTTCCCCAAGATCGCTAATTACGAGTACGGCTACAGCTAGCGTCGCATTCTTCTGGCATTATTCGCATTCGTGTGTCTAACATGATACTGTTAGTGTAAATCATTTGACAACGCGAAGAACGCCAAGCGCGCGGGCCCGTAGAAACTACGGTGGTACACTCGATAATACTAAAAATGGGTCGATTTGTATAGAATTTCCTTGGAAAGTGACACGGTTTCATGCCTCTTAAGTGGAAAACAATTACATCTGCATGCGACAGCTGGCTATTCGTAAAGATCTTAAAGACAACGTCCACATGATTGCGATGCGGAAGCGATACTGAACTGAAGACCCCAGTATTAGCTGTGACCCCAGTATTAAACATTTTATGAGTATCTTTTTGTGTTATCACAATTACATTTAAACAAGTAGAATTGTGATTCTATCAAAACCAAGTCACTATTAAACGTTTAACGTTGGTATTATAGGTATCATGTATCATATTATATCGTATAAGCAATTTCATTTTGACATCTGTTTGACATGAACTTGAAATCATTAACCGACTTCAAGTTTTGAAAAGAGGAGGTTCTCAATTCGGCGTGTATGTCTTTTTTAACCGACTTCAAGATTTGAAAAGAGGAGGTTCTCAATTCGGCGTGTATGTTTTTTTTTTTTTTTTGTTTTTTATTTTTTATGTTTGTTACTCCATAACTCCGTCATGTCTGAACCGATTTTGAAAATTCTTTTTTTGATTGTAAGTATATATATACAGATTGGTCCCGTTTTTGTCAAAACGCAGTTCTGATGATGGGATCCATGAGGAATCGAGGGAACTCCTCAAATCTTAAAGGCATACATATAGTGATTTTTATATTTTTATCAACAAAACCATCATTTTCATTCAAAACAGTGACATTGGATGAAGTAGAACTGCTGATGATGATCAGAACGGAACTCTTCAACGACGCATAGTTCACGTTTGGCGATTCGTCCTCTTCGCTGTGTTTGTTTAGCAAGTTTAATTGTCAGAACAAATGTTCGTCCAGCTCAAGTTCTGATGATGGGATCCATGAAGAATCGAGGGAACTCCTCAAATCTTAAGGGCTTACACATAGTGACTTTTGTATTTTTATCAACAAATCAAGCATTTTCATTCAAAAGAGTGACATTTGATGAAGTGGAACTGCTGATGATGAACAGAACGGAACTCTTCAACGACGCATAGTTCATGTTTGGCGATTCTTCCTCTTCGCTATGTTTGTTAAGCAAGTTAGATTGTCAGGACCAATTTTCGTCAAGCTCAAGTTCTGATGATGAGTTCCACGAGGAATCGAGGGAATTCCTCAAATCTTAAAGGCATACATAAAGTGACTTTTGTATTTTTATCAACAAATCAAGCATTTTCATTCAAAAGAGTGACATTTGATGAAGTGGAACTGTTGATGATAATCAGAACGGAACTCTTCAACGACGCATAGTTCACGTTTGGCGATTGGTCCTCTCCGCTGCGTTTTTTAAGCAAGTTATTTCATTGTATGGAATCTAAGTGCACCATCTATCTACAATAATCCTTCACCGGCTACCCCCATTGAAGTCGGTTTTTTTTTCTTAAAAATTATTTTATTTTTTTATTTTTTTATTTTTTTTATTTTTTATGTTTGTTACTCCATAACTCCGTCATGTCTGAACCGATTTTGAAAATTCTTTTTTTGATTGTAAGTATATATATACAGATTGGTCCCGTTTTTGTCAAAACGCAGTTCTGATGATGGGATCCATGAGGAATCGAGGGAACTCCTCAAATCTTAAAGGCATACATATAGTGATTTTTATATTTTTATCAACAAAACCATCATTTTCATTCAAAACAGTGACATTTGATGAAGTAGAACTGCTGATGATGATCAGAACGGAACTCTTCAACGACGCATAGTTCACGTTTGGCGATTCGTCCTCTTCGCTGTGTTTGTTTAGCAAGTTTAATTGTCAGAACAAATGTTCGTCAAGCTCAAGTTCTGATGATGGGATCCATGAAGAATCGAGGGAACTCCTCAAATTTTAAGGGCTTACACATAGTGATTTTTGTATTTTTATCAACAAATCAAGCATTTTCATTCAAAAGAGTGACATTTGATGAAGTGGAACTGCTGATGATGAACAGAACGGAACTCTTCAACGACGCATAGTTCATGTTTAGCGATTCTTCCTCTTCGCTATGTTTGTTAAGCAAGTTAGATTGTCAGGACCAATTTTCGGCAAGCTCAAGTTCTGATGATGAGTTCCACGAGGAATCGAGGGAATTCCTCAAATCTTAAAGGCATACATAAAGTGACTTTTGTATTTTTATCAACAAATCAAGCATTTTCATTCAAAAGAGTGACATTTGATGAATTAGAACTGCTGATGATAATCAGAACGGAACTCTTCAACGACGCATAGTTCACGTTTGGCGATTTGTCCTCTCCGCTGCGTTTTTTAAGCAAGTTATTTCATTGTATGGAATCTAAGTGCACCATCTACAATAATCCTTCACCGGCTACCCCCATTGAAGTCGGTTTTTTTTTCTTAAAAATTATTTTAATGAAGTTATCGGTTTTCGGCAAAGGTTCAGGACGTGTTTAAGGTAAGGAAGAGAATCAAGCGATGCTTCTTATGTAAAGTTTAAGTTAATTTACGTCACACCTGGCCATAATGTGAGTTTTACAGATGGAGACGTAAAATTGTGTACTCACCACGGGCAGTAAAAAAGTAGAGGGCTATCGCATATTTACAACTCTCGCCTGCGGCTCGGGTCACAAATACCTGCAATTTCGGGCTTTCTTTCTTTTACGTAAGTCCTTGGTAAGTAATGTACTATTACTCAATGGAAGGCGCAGTTAGATTTATTCATGGATTTAAAATAAATAAATTTTGTGTTATTCGCTGCGTTAAAAAGTAATTAGCTATGCAATATCTAATAAGCCGTGGACGATGGCCTCATATTTAGATCCGCACAATGATTCCCGCGGTTTCTCTCGTTATAGGCTAATTTGCCAGTCTGGGTGTAACCGCCTTGTTCCAAACAGTCGTATCTCGACACGACTCCCACATACTGACAGCAAGACACTTTGACTAAATGTAGACCGTATTACGTTGCAGTAAGGTATATGAATGGTCGGGGAACTATGTCGACGATGGTAAGGCTCTATAGCCGGAGATCTGGCCCCGAAAAATAGTATACAATTTTGAGAGCAACGAAACCTCTTGCAGGTCACAAAGAAAGCAGAATAGGTAGATACATAACATAACATAAATACTCTTTATTGCACACCCCAAATTAAAGGAACAAAGTATACACAAGTTACAAACAGAAAAGTAGAGGTAAAACAATTGGCGGTCTTATTGCTAAAGAGCGATCTCTTCCAGACAACCTTGTATACGTGAAGAATACAACTGCGCGAATCAACTTTTTAATGTTGTTTACTCTGTTCCCAATGTTCTCATTGTCCTAGGGACATCTTTATACCGTCTCATAGAAAATGTTTGGTTGTCCGATGGACGTACCATTAGTAACGAGGGAAAATAAAAAGTTGACAGACCGAACTATACAGTTCTGAGTCTGGCGAAATATATAAGAGATTCCGTTGGGGAGAAAATAGCAGGTGGCGATCAAATGAAAACTGATAAAATATGGACCATGGTCTTAAATGAGACAACTGCAGCATTTTATAAGTGGTGCTTCGGCATTCCTTTTTGCCCAACTAATTTTTTTGCTGGTGGCACTCAGACGTCCACCTATGAACAGCTGCCTGACGCCTGAATTTAATAACAAGGTGTAGCATGACGCTATGTTTATCGTACGACATCTGTCGACTTTCTTTAGAACTTCTGAACTTCTGTGTCTAAGGGATTATTAATGTCTAAGGGCTAATTTTGAATATGAATTTTTGAGGTATTCCAGATTGTCAAAAAAAGAAAAGTTGATTTTGATTGAGTGTGTCAGATGGACGTGGAGATTTTTAAAGAAAAAAACATACCTATTCTGTTTTAGTCTGAGGGTTTTGCTATAATTTGCTTAGTTGCATCGTGTTGAAGTGCGATCTATTTCTCTAGATCTTTGCGTTCAAACATTATATAGCAAGTGCTAATACATTATTGAATTAAATAGAAATTCTTTTTAAACCAAATACGTTGCCGGACAAAAAGGCCACCAGTGGGACCGCCTGAGCCGGAAGGACTCCGGAAGGCGCTTGTGGGTGCCGGACCGGCGAGACGGTCTGCAACCGCCGCGTGTTCCGCGTGATTCTTCACCGTCGTCGGAGAATTAGAGCCCGCATCCAGCGGGCTCTCCAAGTGAGAAAGAGAGTTCAGCGAGCTGTTGGGGCCGCCTAAACCAAAGGGGACGCTTGCCCACGAACTCTATTCAAATTTAACTACAGTTTTAGCCATCCTGTCTTTCGAGAATATCATATTATTTACATTTTTTTAAAAACGTTGTAAATACGATTCCTTTTTTTTGTATCCAGTGTTTTTGTGCCATAATAGCTTTTTTTTGTTGTTTTGCTAAAATATTCCCAAAATTCTAATTGCCTCATTTGACGGGCGTACAAAGACCTGGCTCTTTAATTTAGGCTACGTTCAGCCAGCGAATCATCTGTCACCATCCATATCACCCGCCTCATTAATCCATTATTTTCCTGCAGCCAAATTACCAGCCGAGTCTTTATTTGTACTTACCAGTTTTGCTAGTACTCCATCCTTTTTATTTTCCTTTTGTGCGGAAAGTAGACGTTTACGATACTAAGGTAACTATTAAATGTGAAATATCCTTATATAGATACAGTTATCGTAATTTTTATGTGAAGTGCTAATTTTAAATATTCTGATTATTGTAATTTAATTACATTCTAACCACTAAGGAAGTTATTGAATGCGAAATATCTTTATATAGATACCGTTATCGTCATTTTTATGTGAAGTGCTAACTTTAAATATTCTGATTATTGTTGCTAATTTTAAATAATTTACTTTATCTTCAAAATTAAACGTGTTAATGCAATTATAAAAGTGTTTTACTGCAAAGGATAGTATAGAAAATAGTATTTTTTGTATTTTGTTTTTTAATAAAAATATTGTAAAAACCCTTAGCCTACGAACCAAAATTAACCACAAGAAAGGATAGTATACCAACATCTGCAAGATTTCATCGCGCACAAAATTCCAAATTGTATTGGTTCTACAATATTTTCGAAGCTAGCTCTTAGTGTAGCAGATACAGCCGTATTAGACGGAACAGTTTCACTCATTGTGGAAGTTGGCATTGTTGACGGGTAAATGAGTGGAACTTTGTTAGCACGCAGAGTTCAGAGGTGGGAGTTTATACGTGCGTGTGTAAGGTAATTACAGATTTGAATGTCTGTATTATAGGTATTGTACCCACCTTATACACGGTGTAACATGAGGAAACCGAATAATTTTAACAGCGTATTCCTGATCATAATTGGAGACTGAAATGTCGTATAAACTTTTCTGGATTTCGCCAAAAAAAAATTTTTTTTCTTTTTTTTCGATTTTTTAAATGCTTTTGAACATAAAAACATAAATGTTATTGATAAGGATGTCGATTAAAATAAATTAGTACAAATTTATCGAAAAAAATAGTTTACGTAAAGTATTCCTTGGCACTTTGATATATGTCAATAAGTATGTCTAGACTAGACCCCATAAACGGTGAAATCGCCATCAAAAAAGCGTTTTGCCCTGAGTCACATTAAATAAATGTTTTTCTATTTAAGTGGTAGTAACTCTGAAACTAGGCGAATTCCAGAAAATATGTATATGACATTTTAGTCTCCAATTATGATCAGGAATACGCTGTTAAAATTATTCGGTTTCCTCATGTTACACCGTGTATGTAAAACAGCAGAACTCCGTTAAATTTTAACTCTTTCTAACAAGTACAAATTTCAAAACGACAGATGATTACCAACGGCGTTTTACATTTGTCGGACCGGACGTAGGGTCAGGGAGGGAACAGTCGCTAGGATTTTTTCAACAGGCTGTTGCATGAAAAATATAAATCCATGAACTAATTGTTGCAAGCACAGAGCACCGTGCATTATTAAACTTTCATATGTAGCAAATATACTTGCTGTTACTTTCACCAAAAAAGATATATCCATTCTTTTTTAGAAATTGGGAATCGAGCCACTGTGTACCGGTTGCTGTACACAGTGACTAGGACCCGCTAGTACACAGTGGTTCTAACAGTACACAGTGGCTCGAGTCACTGTGTACTACGCCCTGTACACAGTGGTTCTAACAGTACACAATGGCTAGGTACGTAGAAATCGAACCTAAATTATATAACAAATAACATTTTTGTTGAATAAAACGGTAATTAGTATAGATAAGCCCAATTCCGGAATAATCGTTCCTGATTTCATTCCATTAAAATAGGTACCTACCTAAATGTTGCATGATTTATTCACTTTCATTTTATTAAAAAAAAAGAGTCCAAGAATTATTTTTAATAATCACAGAATTTTTATTCTTATTCATATTCAAGTAAATTTTAGCCCAACTCTGTAAGGTGCACAGTGGTTCGCGAGCCACCGTGTACTTTTCCAAAACGAACGACTGTTGACCTTGGCGTCATTTTGTATTTTAGTTCAAATTAAAAACACACACAAACACCTAGGGCCTTGAATTATCAGCCAATACTAAGTAGATTAGACACACTCTTCGATAATAACATAAGTAATTGAAAATCTCATACGAGTTAAGAAAAACCGGCCAAGAGCGTGTCGGGCCACGCTCACTGTAGGGTTCCGTAGTTTTCCGTCCGTCACAGTAAGTGTCCCCACTTAAGAGTTAAAATAACACCGCCATGTAGGATATGATATGAGCGTTCCACGTACAGCGACATCTATCGGCAAATTAAGTAAACTAGCGCGCGAGCATAAAGTATGGAAGATGATTTTTATGGGATAATTCTTTATTGCGTGAACCGATTTTCACCGTTTTTACTTTATTTGAAAGCACGTCATTTCATTGTAATTTTGTAGAAATTACAGGTACAATGAACACCTGCTTATACGGTTAAATTACAAACTTAGTTCAGAAATTATTTTGTATTTTTTTTTCAAAAACTATTCATCTTATCAAGTTCAAAATAATTTTCCTAGAAAGTTTTTATAAAGTTCTACTTTTTTTTTTCATATTTTTAAAACTTATGGTTCAAAAGTTAGAGGGGGGGGGGACGCATATTTTTTTACTTCTGGAGCGATTATTTCCGAAAATATTTACATTATCGAAAAATGATTTTAGTAAACCCCTATTCATTTTTAAATACCTATCCAATAATATATCACACGTTAGGGTTGAAATGAAAAAAAAAATCACTCCCCACTTTACGTATAAGGGAGGTACCCTAATAAAAAAATAATTTCCACTTTTTATTTTACCACTTTGTCGGCGTGATTGATATACATATTAGTACCAAATTTCAGCTTTCTAGTGCTAACGGTCACTGAGATTATCCGCGGACGGCCGGACGGACGGACGGGCAGACATGGCGAAACTATAAGGGTTCCTAGTTGACTACG
Organism: Pammene aurita; assembly: GCA_947086415.1. Classification (NCBI taxonomy): domain Eukaryota; kingdom Metazoa; phylum Arthropoda; class Insecta; order Lepidoptera; family Tortricidae; genus Pammene; species Pammene aurita. Next base: position 577,535 of record OX352297.1, read on the forward strand.
GAACCCTAAAAAGAGGAGTGAAACTTATCTGAAAATGTAATTTTGATAGCATTAAACACAAAAACGCACGATAACACATTCGCATGGCGCCGGAGCGCCTCACTAACTAGTTCGTACATGGTCGGGTACGGAACGATTCCGATTGATGTAGAGGACAGACATAAAGCTCTTTCCGTTTCTCGCACAGCACATTCGAGCCACTGTTCCCACCGAGCGACTGTACCCTCCCTGACCCTACTTACTTATATAGTATTTACTCGTGAGCAGGTATATGAAATCGTTAGATACAAGATTCTACCTAACGTAAGATATACTCGTACCTACATTACAAGCGAGAATATCAATTTTCATTTGATATTTTCTCATTTCTACGGCGCATTGGCTTTAATATTTTTACGGAATTGATCAACATATTGTAGGTAGGTATCTACATAACCACCAGCGACCAGTGAATGCGATGTTTCCCCTTTAGCTAGCTATTTAATCTTTAATCTATATAAGCCAAGAGACAGGCGCGGGCTGAAAAACAGCGCTGTGCAGCCGACCGAGCTCGCGGCAAATGCTATGAGCTCCGAGCCTATTGTCGCGTTTAGTTTAGTTTTTAAGTTGTGTGTTACTTGTATTTTTTTTTCCTTTCCCTTCTTGTGTATTGTTTTATGTTTTTTTGTTTGCTTCGGTGTATGTCTACGTGTCTGTATTTCTTTTTGTATTTTTTTTCTGCGAGAAAAATGCTTTTTTATTTATTCATTTTTATTTTTTATAAAGGACTCAAATTCATGTAAATAAAACTAATTCTGCCTTAAGTACCTATAGTAGTAGTAAATGGTTTTAAGTTATAGTTGATTGCCAAAAATGCCAAAGTTAGAATGGATGTATTTGTAAATTCTGATAATCTGTAAATTATATAAGTATAAAAAGTATTTATGGTCAATAAAGTATTTTTAATTTTTTTTTTACTTTTATATGTGCCAAAAAATATAAAATAAGCCAGAGAAATTGAATACTTAATTAAGAGAGCTCGATTCGAATTTTACATATTGGTGGTAGTTTGTAATACGTAGATGTTAATTTAATAATTTAACGGCCTCCTGGCCTAGTCGGTAGTGACCCTGCCTACGAAGCAGGAGGTCCCGGGTTCGAATCCTGGTCAGGGCATTTATTTGTGTGTTTATCACTGATATTTGTTCCTGAGTTATGGATGTTTTCTATGTATTTAAGTATTTATTATATATGTCGTCGTCTAGTACCCACAACACAAGCCTTATTGAGCTTACTGTGGGACTGGGTTGATTTGTGTAAGATTGTCCCATAATATTTATTTATAAAAATAAAATAAAAAAATTGCCGTGGGAGGGCGGGAACATTCACTGCAGTTGTAAGTATTTCTTTTATATTAATTTTTTATTTAGTAAGTATTAGGGCACACAGAAAAGTTTTCCTTCAAGAAGTTCATCACACAGTTAATAGTACACGGCTAGCCTTATACAAACAGCAACACTCTTAACTGTACATCGGTGGACCTTATTACAAAAGACATAAGGTCCACCGATGGGCAGTTAACAGTGTTAGCGATGGTACCGACCTACCGACTAAACATTTGAAGCTTGTTATTTTTCAATTTTCGTTGCAGCTTCAGCGTCGTCAAACTGCCAAGTACCAACGCCAACAACGGTCAAATAACAGCCCATAGCGCACTGATTCCGTTTTTGTCCGGCGACATTCCAGCCGGTGATTCCGGCAGCCGCAACAACCATCCATCTGCGCTTTTTTAATTAAACCCGCGTCTCGCTCGTATTGTCTTTGGACTCTTTGGCCCTTTGTCGGTCTTTGAAGGACATTCGCAGGGCTGACAGATATCACGGAGGTAACAACCGAATTAGAGGAACTTCAATCCGCAAAATATTTTATGGTGAAAGTATCATGAACTAAGCATTATATTGGTTATTAAAACCCGTTCAGAGTGTACCTATTAATTAAGTTTACGAATCTACTACTGTAGGTGCAATCGTGGGCAATGACAACTGGTCACCTTGTATTAGTAATTAGATGTAGAGTAATTTATAGGTAGGTAGATCGTATAGGTTGAATTATATAGAAATAGTTTAGTCGTAAACACATAAAATAAATAAAAGGAAAGAAGACATAAAACGAGAAAGTGCCACGAAATGGCCTCATCCCTCATCTCAGCATAAGACTGGCGGTTGTCAGCGCTGATCTTCCGATGAGACCATCAGGTGAAAACAATTCACGAAAGGTAACAGAAAAAACCGGCCAAGAGCGTGTCGGGTCACGCTCAGTGTAGGGTTCCGTAGTTTTCCGTCCGTCACAGTAAGTGTCCCCACTTAAGAGTTAATAACACCGCCATGTAGGATATGATATGAGAGTTCCACGTACAGCGACATCTATCGGCAAATTAAGTAAACTATTGCGCGCGAGCTTAAAGTATGGGAGATGATTTTTATGGAATAATTCTTTATTGTGTGAACCGATTTTCACCGTTTTTACTTTATTTGAAAGCACGTCATTTCATTGTAATTTTGTAGAAATCACAGGTACAATAAACACCTGCTTATACGGTTAAATTACAAACTTAATTCAGAAATTATTTTGTAATTTTTTTTCAAAAACTATTCATCCTATCAAGTTCAAAATAATTTTCCTAGAAAGTTTTTATAAAGTTCTACTTTTGAGATTTTTTTCATATTTTTAAAACTTATGGTTCAAAAGTTAGAGGGGGGGGGACGCATATTTTTTTACTTCTGGAGCGATTATTTCCGAAAATATTTACATTATCGAAAAATGATTTTAGTAAATCCCTATTCATTTTTAAATACCTATCCAACAATATATCACACGTTAGGGTTGAAATGAAAAAAAAAAATCACTCCCCACTTTACGTATAGGGGAGGTACCCTAATTAAAAAAAAAATTCCACTTTTTATTTTACCACTTTGTCGGCGTGATTGATATACATATTAGTACCAAATTTCAGCTTTCTAGTGCTAACGGTCACTGAGATTATCCGCGGACGGACGGACGGACGGACGGGCAGACATGGCGAAACTATAAGGGTTCCTAGTTGACTACGGAACCCTAAAAAAGATAAAAAACTAAAAGCAAACATAGAGAATTAAAAGAAACATAAAGATTATTGATCATGCTTTCCAGATGTGTCTGTCCAGTAACCATAATGATACCTATACATACATTCTACGTAGGTACGGTAGTACTATTAGTTATTCTGTGACGTAGGTTTAACTCGGCGTACTCTTATAGGTACGAGTCTCTTATATTCTTACCCCCTTATTCATAAACGGCCACTAAAGTTAAGAGATCGCTGATAATCGTTTATCCCTTTCCCTCATATAGGTTGGACGGAAAGGGACAAACGATTATCAGAGGCCTCTTAACTTTAGTAGACGTTTATGAATAAGGGGGTTAAATACTAAGCACTGAAGGTTATAATTTTTTTAAGGTAGAGCTAATACAAAGATACTTCAAAGACACAAACGCAGTTTTTTCGTCGCTCGTACAGAAGTCCTTAAGGCTGTCATGTTTGTGGTTGAAATGTGGTGCAAATGAAGATTTATTATAATCGGCAGCCCTTGTTGGGCGCGGGGCGGGGCGGGGCGGCGGGGCGGCGGGGCGGCGGGGCGGGGCCCTTGAAATCGCCGACACACCAAACGGGCGGCGCGCACGCATCCACACTGATATAAGCAGTGATCGTACATTTTCCAGCAAAATTGGTGCAAAGACGTTTTTTTATTAAATTGTTATTTAATTACCAACCATCTCTACATTATTACTTAGTTCTAAGTGGCTTAGATTTTATTTGATTCTTGGTTCAAACATTTAACAGCCTCAAAATAATAATAACCTTAGCACTGCACCAAAAATGCTGGAAAATGTACGATCACTGGATATAAGTTACGTTATCTGGTATAGTAAAAGTACCTATGTAGGTTAAGTTCGAAGACCTAATTGAAGATCCCTTGAACGGTCTAGAGATATTAATTTCTTTAATTAAATTAAGGTAAATTCCCTACTCCTAAATAGGTAATAGACGTGTAGGTATACCACGAGTTCCATTCAGGTTCTAAAATTGTAAAAGTATGGCTGAACAAAAGGCAACGTAAGTACCACCCTCTACCCCGGTGTATGAAACACACCGCCATGCACAAAAATACCCTAAAAAACAATTTTATGGCGGACACACCCTAACGCCACAGATTATATAATAATTATGCAACGTATAATAGTAATATATTTGTCTTAAAAATCCGCAGTAAGTCATTCCCAGGGCCTCAATTCGAAATGGCATAACTGACAGTCGCTTGCGAGAAAACTATGTAGGTATGTTATCACACTTTTGTGACAGTTGAAATTTGGGGTGGAATCACTCAAGAGTGATATCTAAAATGTTGGCCATAGCCATAGACAAAACGCTCTAGCGAGACCTAATGACAGATTGACAGTTAGGTGTGGACACGTGTGGACAGATGGATATCACTCTATCCACTAGCGATACAATCCACGTCTCACAGTTTGGCATGTCGAACGAATCGAGGCCCTTGACTCGACTCAAGGCCCTTGACTCGACTCGACTCATTAACGTCATTATCCAACGTTCAATACCACGCCTCGAACTCTAATGATTATCTCATCTTTCCCTCATGACCGGAACTCGAAAATTCCTGCGTGACAGAAAAATATAGCATTCCTTAACATTCCGAGTATTCAGTTCAGGCGCATATGGCGGGGCAGGTGATGCGGAAGCCACGTCACGGCAATGTCGTTGCGACATTGACATTGACTCATTATTTCATACATGGATATATCCATGTCCGTGCCTCCACGTATTCGTGACACTCTTGTATTGTACTTAATCTTTATGATGTTAACAACTATAGAAAAATTAAGCCATATCAACATATGAGACAATTAGCTCGTTTTCTCCAGTCGCGCACCAGTAAGCGAAAGATGTGGACGTGGTGACTGTCGATGAGCTTCTGCCACCCGCATGAGAAAGAGATAGATAAGCTATAAGTATAAGCATGGGTAGAGAGTGAAATATATAATAATCGCGAACTTAGACATCATAGAATCATTTAAATTATTTATAAAATATTGTTTGGCTCAACTTAAAGTAGGACAGTAGGTAACCTACAAATAACAAATCATTGTGTAGTCTAGTCAACGGTTGTTACGGTTGGTTGGTAGGTAAGGTATGTAGAGTTGTGGACAGAAGATAGCTATTGTACCGCACTATTGTTAACTTAATTAAAGACATCAACTACTACATTCTAGGTATCACTACTTTATAAGTTCTGATGTAATCGATAGGTACGATACCTGCACATATTTCGGCACTGGTCCCTGTATGTGTGAGTAAAATAAGTACCTATAGCTTATTAGATATATACATATAATGCGCCGCGCAGACGACCACGGCCAGCAGCGGGTCACATCCACATCCTCACGTCACATCACAGCCAGACAGCTACACGCGCAATAGGGGACCATGATGTCGGGTTGCACTTTATAAAGCTACACTGAAAAAAAATAAGTCCAACTAAAATGCATTTTATCTTAGTTGCTAATAAAATGTTTGGAATAAAAATATATTTATTTACTATATCTAACTTTATAATAACTTTTACTAAGTGCTCTTATAGCTTCAACAGACATCAAAATCTTATTAGGCTCATATGCAGTCAAGATGCGTGTTACATTAAATAAGATCTTCATTGAAGCAGCAAACATTTATTTATTTCATAACTTTTACTAAGTGCTCTTATAGCTTCAACAGACATCAAAATCTTATTAGGCTCATATGCAGTCAAGATGCGTGTTACATTAAATAAGATCTTCATTGAAGCAGCAAACATTTATTTATTTCAGCGAAAATATAACTTGTACAAGTTAACTGAAAATAGATGTCATATACTTCAGAAAAATTGACCAAACCCTCCGGTGTCCGAGGCCAGATTTGAACTGGCGTCTTCAGCTTTCGCGGCTGACGTCCTGACCACTAGACCACCCGGTCACAAGTACAAGTTACATTTTCGCTGTTTTCCTCTGTTTCTATATTAACCATATTTGGTTGAAGAATGGGCAATCGCTTTAAGCATTACCTGTAGCATGACGCTACGTTTATCGTACGACATCTGTCGACTTTCTTCAGAACTTCCGTGTCTAAGGAAGGTCTAAGGCTTGGTCGCGGTTGTTATATAAAAAGCGTACATTGTGATTCACGGCATTACGGGTAGATGGCGCTTATATCAGTCCGCATTCTGACTACACTACTACTACACGACTGGCAGTTATAAATTGAGATAATACTCGCGCTAATTTTGAATGTGAATTTTTGAAGTATTCCAGATTGTCAAAAAAAGAAAAAGTTGATTTTGATTGAGTGTGTCAGATCGACGAGGAGATTTTTAAAGAATAAAACATATTCTGGTTTAGTTTGAGGGTTTTGCTATAATTTGCTTAGTTGCAACGTGTTGAAGTGCGATCTAATTCCCTGGATCTTTGCGTTCAAACATTGTATAGCAAGTGCTGATACATTATTGAATTAAATCCAAATTCTTTTTAAAAACCGGATACGTTGCCGGACAAAAGGGGCCACCAGTGGAGCCGCCTAGGCCGGAGGGACTCCGGAAGGCGCTTGTGAGTGCCGGACCGGCGAGACGGTCTGCAGCCGCCGCGTGTTCCGCGTGATTCTTCACCGTCGTCGGAGAATTGGAGCCCGCATCCAGCGGGCTCTCCAAGTGAGAAAGAGAGTTCAGCGAGCTATTGGGTCCGCCTAAACCAAAGCGGACACTTGCCCACGAACTCTTTTCAATTTCAACAACAGCTTTAGCCATCCTGTCTTTCGAGAATATCATATTATTTACATTTTTTTAAAAACGTTATAAATCCGATTCCTTTTTTTTGTATCCAGTGTTTTATTAGATTAGATATAGATTGCCATAATAGTTTTTTTTGTTGTTTTGCTAAATTCCCCGAAATTCTAATTGCCTCGTTTGACGGGCGTACAAAGACCTGGCTCTTTAATTAAGGCTACGTTCAGCCAGCGAATCATCTGTCACCATCCATATCACCCGCCTCATTAACCCATTATTTTCCTGCAGCCAAATTACCAGCCGAGTCTTTATTTGTACTTACCAGTTTTGCTAGTACTCCATCCTTTTTATTTTCCTTTTGTGCGGAAAGTAGACGTTTACGATACTAAGGTAACTATTGAATGTGAAATATCCTTATATAGGTACAGTTATCTTCATTTTTAAGTGAAATGCTAATTTTAAATATTTTGATTATTGTAATTTAATTACATTCTAACCACTAAGGAAGTTATTGAATGTGAAATATCTTTATATAGATACCGTTATTGTAATTTTCACGTGAAATGCTAATTTTAAATAATCTGACTATTGTTGCTAATTTCAAATAATTTACTTTATCTTCAAAATTAAACGTGTTAATGCAATTATAGAACTGTTTTACTGCAAAATGGCGCCCGATAAGGTAAAGAACTCTGGATTTACTTTTAATAATTGTAATTAAATGTTTTTTTTTTGGACCTGTGAGACGGTGACCGTAGACCGGTCGCGGTTCTATTAACCTTGATTTTGGTTTGTTTCAGCCTGCTGCCTCCTTACGTCCCATCATTAACCCGAATTCCGTCATATTGAAATATTGCTTTTATTTATGTTAAAATAAAACCAATTTATCTGTTGATCTTTACTTATGCCTTTTTCTCAATTACCCGTAACATATCCCGAATACCTTATTTCATAGTTTGAGTCCTGTAGTTAGAGCCCGTAGACGTTAGGGAATTCGCAGGTAAGTCAGACATAGAATGTATGATTTGCGTTTTGTTTTTTTTTTCAGAAACTGAACTTGCTTTTTTTGAATTCGAACTCTCACTTAGCATTTAGAGTGTTATTTTCTTTCTTTGACTTAAGCGCTTGGTTTAGACCACTGATATACTCGAACTTCGGATTTTAATTTTTAGGTCGATTAACTTTATTTTTTGTTTGAACTTGCAACGCAAGACAACGTTCGACTTTTCGCCATGTCGCACTTAAGTAATGAAGGATCAATTGCTGAGACGCCTCATGCACACTCGTCGTTAAACTCGCACGATCCGAGGATTTTAGAACCAATGGCAAACGATGAAGAACAGTTTTTTTTATTCTGAACCACGACACCAAGTGATGCATATGTCCGGACTTCCCCCGCCTTTTCCTTTCAAAGATTATTCACTTACGAAATGGAACTTGAACTTTTCCGGGGACACTTGTGTTCGCGAATTTTTCTTTCGAATCGAGGAAGAAGGTATGGCGCGTAACGTCAATCCTTCATATGTTGTCAGACGTTTCCATGAATTGTTGTCAGATAGTGCCTTGAAACATTTTAGGGCAATCAGATATCCGGGTCTTACTTACGCGGAATTAAAGTCTGAATTCGTTAAAACCTTCGACGTAGCCGATTTCGATTTCAAGCTTGAGAGCCAACTTCGCGCTTTATCACAGAAGGACAACCAGTCAGTGGTTGATTTTGTTATTCAGGCGCACGATCTAAACGCAAAGCTTCGTACACCGGTTTTCGAAGACAACCTGTTTAACATTATTAAATATGGAATGAATCCTAGATATCATCCTTGTCTTGCAACTAACGTGGTTAGGGATATTGATGGTTTGTTAGAAGTCGCGAAAAATTTTGAAGCCTTTCAAGGTTCACGTCCAGCACGTTTGGCTATTGCACCGATTAGTGCTCAAGTTGTAGGTCAACCCAGTTCTATAGTGTGTATGAAGTGTGATGCAACTGGTCACAACTATCGTAATTGCCCTAACGTTTCAGGGGCAAGCGTAAGCGTGTTGGTGCAATCACACGCGATTGTCCTAGTTGTAATTCTGGTCCGTCACAAAACGATTAAGTGGCGCACTGAGAGGTCCATCGGTGTCGCCCGTTTATATTAATAATTCCCCGGATAATAGACTTTTTATTGATGTTTTAGTTGCTGGCTCTTCGGTAAGAGCTCTTTTGGACTCTGGTGCTCAGGTTTCACTAATTCATATATCCCTCTTATCGGAGCTCGGTATAACATATCACGAGGATATCCGGCCTTATGTTGTCTCCGCCGACAATTCTCCTATTGAAATTCTAGGCGGTTTGGACGTCCCCATTCTTTTTAGTGGCATTCGCGTTCTGCACCCCTGTCTAGTGAGCAGTAATCTTCCTACTGCATTTATTTTAGGAATTGAGTTTTGGAATGCTGTTGGTCTCATTGACATTTTAAAGAAAGCATTCCGCGATGGTTTGTCAGGTAAGCTTTACGTCGCTTCACATCATGTTCCTGTCGCAGTCCCACGAGTAGGTGAGGTTCGCTATGTCCACCCTCGTACGGTGCTTGCACCACTGCAGGAATCAAAACTCCAATCTGTTATTGACGAGTTTGAGGAGATTTCTTCTGATAAAGCTGGATTAGGTTGTACTTCGTGGCTTTCGCATAAGATTGAGACTGTTGATTCGCCCATCCGCCAACGTTACTATCCCTTATCTCCAGTCAAACTCAAGATTCTCAACGAAGAGATCGACAAGATGTTAGAGTCAGGCGTTATTCGTCCCTCACGATCACCCTGGGCTTCCCCAGTGGTGATGGTTACCAAGAAAGATGGTAGTGTCAGGTTTTGCGTGGACAGTAGGAAGTTGAACAGCGTTACCATCAGGGATTCATACCCTCTCCCGCGCGTCCTTGATAACCTACGAGGTGCCAAATATCTAACTTCGTTGGATTTTAGGAGCGCCTTTTGGCAAATCCCCTTAGCTGATAAGGCCAGTTGTGAGAAAATGGCCTTTATTGTACCCCAAAGGGGCCTCTTTGAGTTCTTTTGTCTCCCTTTTGGTTTAACCAACGCTGCGTTCGAGATGCAGAGGCTTACTGACATGATTGTCAATTTTGAATATACCCCTGAGTCTGAGGATTTTATCTTCGGCTATATTGATGATTTGATTTTGGTGTCTCGTGATTTTGACAGTCATATGCGGCTTATTCGTAAGGTTCGTGATAGGTTGAAAGAAGCTGGTCTTACGGTTAATTTAGATAAGTGCGAGTTTTGTAAATCTGAATTGAAGTATCTCGGCTACATCGTCAATGAGCGTGGTCTTCAAACTGATCCGAAGAAATTAGAAGCTATTAGGGATTACCCTACCCCTTCTTCTGCCAAGTCTCTACGTGCTTTCATTGGTATGTGTTCGTATTATCGCCGTTTCGTGGATGGTTTTTCTTCGATTATTGCTCCTCTGACGGCACTTATCGGTAAGAGAAAGGGACGTGATCCCATCGATTGGAACGATAGTGCTAGTGAAGCTTTTTCTAAATTGAAGGATGCCTTGATGAGCGCTCCGTTGATGGCTTGCCCGGATTTTTCGAAACCTTTTATCCTTCAATGTGACGCTAGCCAGGTTGGCTTAGGCTCGGTCCTGGCTCAAGAGTTGGACGGCGTTGAACATCCAATTGCTTATTATTCTCGTTTATTCACTAAAGCTGAACGTGGATACGGGACAACCGAACATGAGCTTCTCGCTGTTGTTGATTCCATAAAGCATTTCCGCGGGTATCTCGATGGAATGAGGTTTAAGATCATTACTGATCATATTGCTCTTAAATGGTTGATCACCCTTGATAATCCTACCGGGCGCTTGGCTCGTTGGGCAACTTTGATTTCCCAATATAACTTTGAGATTGAACATAAAAAAGGTGTCCTTAATGTTGTTCCTGACGCCTTGTCCCGCGCTCAAGTTGGGCTTATCTCATTCGCGCGTGGCATGGATCCTTCTGGAGATCCTTGGTATGAACGAATTTACCAGGGGGTTTTGGACAATCCTCAAATGTTTACTGCATTTGCTCTTCGGGATGGTGTCTTAATGCGCAGGGTATCTATCGAAAACCCTTTAGCAACTAATCCGTGGCGTATAGTTCTTCCTGCTTCAAGGACTAGAGAGGCGGTTGCTGAAATTCATAATGGATTTCCCAACGTTCATCCTGGTGTTATGAAAACGTATTTAAAAGCTCGTGACTTATACTACTGGCCGAATATGTACCGTGATGTTACAAGGTTCCTTTCCGAATGTCAGATTTGCAAGTCTATTAAAATTGCAAATTCACAACCTCGTGGACTTCGCTTATTTCCTCGTCGTGTTGCGGCTCCAATGGATCTTCTTTCCATTGACTTAATTGGTCCTTTACCGGTTAGCCGTAATGGTTGTCGTTATATTTTGACTTTGGTTGACGTTTTTACCAAATTTGTTTGGTTGGTCCCTTTGAAGTTGGTGAATGCGAGGTCAATATCGATGGCATTAGAGTCGGAGGTTATTTTGCGGTACGGTGTTCCTACTAACATTCTCTGTGACAACGCTACAGTTTTTCATAGTCGTCAATTTCTGGATTTCCTGGCGAGCTATAATATTCCAGGTCCGTGTTATACCCCATATTATTCGCCACAAGCGAATGTTGTGGAGAGATATAACCAGGTCGTGATTACTACTTTGAGCATTTTAGTTGAAAATGACCAACGCAGTTGGTCGGGTCATTTACATCGGGTCGCTCTTTATTTAAACTCTTGTATAAATTTGGCTACTGCTTATACACCGAATTTTTTGATGTACGGCCGCGAGTTGTCAATGATTCGTGAACGTGTTGAGAATCAGGTTGTGGACCAAGATGTGGGACTCAGCCGGATGGAACGCGCTTCGAATCTTCAGACGCTTCGTGAGGTGTACGATAAAGTTTCTGATTCGATGGCTTTGGCCTTTCATCGTAACGCCGCCAAGTTCAACACGAACCGTTCTTCGCCAAGAATCGTTGGTGACGAAATCGTTTGGCGCCGAAATTTCCAGCGTGGCTCCGCTGATCCTTTTCGAGGCGGTAAATTCGCTCCACGTTTCGTTCGGTGCCGTGTGGTTAGACGGGTGTCTCCACAGGTATATGTACTGGCTGATACCGATTCCGAGCACGTCGGTACCTATCATATTAAAGATATCTTTTTTGGCCTTAGCATTAAGTTGTGTTTTTTTTGTTGCTTGGGGTTAGTTTTCTTGTGTTTTCTTGTGTTGTTGTTTGTTTGTTTCTTTGTTTGGTAGGGAGATGCTGTAGCATGACGCTACGTTTATCGTACGACATCTGTCGACTTTCTTCAGAACTTCCGTGTCTAAGGAAGGTCTAAGGCTTGGTCGCGGTTGATATATAAAAAGCGTACATTGTGATTCACGGCATTACGGGTAGATGGCGCTTATATCAGTCCGCATTCTGTGATACACGACTGGCAGTTATAAATTGAGATAATACTCGCGCTAATTTTGAATGTGAATTTTTGAGGTATTCCAGATTGTCAAAAAAAGAAAAAGTTGATTTTGATTGAGTGTGTCAGATCGACGAGGAGATTTTGAAAGAAAAAAACATATTCTGGTTTAGTTTGAGGGTTTTGCTATAATTTGCTTAGTTGCAACTTGTTGAAGTGCGATCTAATTCCCTGGATCTTTGCGTTCAAACATTGTATAGCAAGTGCTGATACATTATTGAATTAAATCCAAATTCTTTTTAAAAACCGGATACGTTGCCGGACAAAAGGGGCCACCAGTGGAGCCGCCTAGGCCGGAGGGACTCCGGAAGGCGCTTGTGAGTGCCGGACCGGCGAGACGGTCTGCAGCCGCCGCGTGTTCCGCGTGATTCTTCACCGTCGTCGGAGAATTGGAGCCCGCATCCAGCGGGCTCTCCAAGTGAGAAAGAGAGTTCAGCGAGCTATTGGGTCCGCCTAAACCAAAGCGGACACTTGCCCACGAACTCTTTTCAATTTCAACAACAGCTTTAGCCATCCTGTCTTTCGAGAATATCATATTATTTACATTTTTTTTAAAACGTTATAAATCCGATTCCTTTTTTTTGTATCCAGTGTTTTTGTGCCATAATAGTTTTTTTTGTTGTTTTGCTGAATTCCCCGAAATTCTAATTGCCTCGTTTGACGGGCGTACAAAGACCTGGCTCTTTAATTTAGGCTACGTTCAGCCAGCGAATCATCTGTCACCATCCATATCACCCGCCTCATTAACCCATTATTTTCCTGCAGCCAAATTACCAGCCGAGCCTTTATTTGTACTTACCAGTTTTGCTAGTACTCCATCCTTTTTATTTTCCTTTTGTGCGGAAAGTAGACGTTTACGATACTAAGGTAACTATTGAATGTGTAATATCGATATATAGGTACAGTTACTCGTATCTTCATTTTTAAGTGAAATGCTAATTTTAAATATTTTGATTATTGTAATTTAATTACATTCTGGTAGTGGTTACTAAGGAAGTTATTGAATGTGAAATATCTTTATATAGATACCGTTATTGTAATTTTCACGTGAAATTCTAATTTTAAATAATCTGACTATTGTTGCTAATTTCAAATAATTTACTTTATCTTCAAAATTAAACGTGTTAATGCAATTATAGAACTGTTTTACTGCATACCTTATAAAACACGACCCTGCAGTTTAACAAAAACTACCAACCGAATATGTATATGAAGTTTAAGGAAAAGCAGCAAGAAAAACACCGAACCGTCTCTACAAGTTTGATATGAGAATTAATTCACTAATTTATCATTTTGACTTTGGTAATGCGTTCTTCTACTTTGAATCTGAACATAGGAACCCTGTAGGTACCTGTACTAGCTGTATCTAAATATCTCAGTAGGTACTTAATTATAATTATGCCCCTAAACTTAGTTTAGCGCAAGTTAATTTAATCTCTTTTTCATTTTATTACATGAGCACCTTAATTTATTAAGTTATAAAATTGGAAGCTATGAGCTCTTTTATCACATTTAACATGAACAATTAAAATAAATTCGTTAATTGATCATAAAAAAGCAGCATGATGAGACCTTAGATTTTTTGCATCCAAATTTATAGTGTCCCGCGTTATCGTTATCAAGCTTAGTGTTATTAATCGAAGTACCGGCCTAATTAGACTGTCCTGCGGTGCGCGGCCGCGTGGCCACCCACCGCGCACTAGATTCCACGCCACGTTTTTTACACCCTAATTAAGCTAATTTATCGAGACAATAAGAGAAAATTATTGGTAGCCACCGTCCGCTTTATGAGAGGTATTAAATCGTTGGGTTTAGAGCGGCTACCGGGCTTCGGCTGCCACAATAAATATACAACAGATCCCATCAGATAACGCTTAACGACAGCGGTTTCTATGGAATGCTTTTGACATCGCCTTGAAATGCCGGTGACAGCGCGCTGGGCACCTAGAATGTGGTAAGTGATAAGGAGGTGGCGGGCAGGTGAGCCGCGCCCGACATGAAGAGGCCGTGCGATAAAACGAGCCTTAACGAGCCTGCGGTCGTAAAACAGCGCGCGGGCGCGGCGGGTGATGATAACATCGATCTCTGTGTCTTTGTTGTTTGCGTAGGTACCTATCGAAAGATTATAAAGGGCCTAATCAAATTAATCTTAATTTTTTATATTTATTTCGGAGGTATTAAGCAAAAACACTACCGTAAGCGTTCCATACAATCAAAATGTATAAAAATAAAGGATAAATGGTATAATCCATCGACTGCCTCGAACTCGTGTCTCCTCTCGCTCCAACCTATTGTTGGTAATTGCCTATTTAATAAAGCCACAAGTGATAATTTACAAGCGGTAGTCTCTTTTTACGCCCATGTGTTAGAAAGAGACTACCGCTTGTAAATTGTCACTTGTAAGGCTTTATTAAATAGGCCACAGCTCTGCTGACCTACCGAGACTTGCTCCTTGACTGCGAATTATTTCACCATACATACGACTACCGTAGCGTAGACGTAAAAAAATGTACATTAAGTATTGATGTATACAAAAAAGGAGATATGGTACCAGGCGCTCGATTGTGTGCCATCAAATATAGGTTCCGGGACCTATATTGAATTAGTCGTGTGGCAGTCTCTCAGTTACACTTTGTGCAATGCGCAAAATATGGAGGTCTCCCTTGCATGCCCGTGTTAACTATATAGGTTTATCTCTTTTGCCTATGTTGCATATACATTATAGCGGTGCATTTTACAAGTGTGTAGGTGCTGGACCACATTTCAGATTTGATTATTATGAACGTCACTCATCTTCCTTTTTGTTTATGTCTATGACATTAAGAAAGTTCTTAGTTTGTAATATACCTACTAATATCTATAAGGCATGTAGATATAGGAATGAGTGCTTCAAAATCTTGACAAGGTAATTATGGCGAGTGTATTGTCCATTTCAAAATCACAACTGTAAAATGAATATATAATGACGACTTTTGCCATATTTTCTAGAGGAAGTAAAACAGTTTCTAGGTATATTGGTTGAAAATCCACTTGTGATATGACTTGAAAAAGATCGTTCTACATCAAAGGACGTTAGAGTAGTATATTCTAGAACGACTACAACTCGCTCAAATTGTTGAGTAATTGCCATCTGTCTTATTTCTATAAAGTCCGGATTTCTATTGAGTACTTTTTTTCAATTATCTTAAACTGTTTCAGGGCCAAAAATTGTTAAAATAGTCTAATTTCCTCTAATATTTGAACACCTCGCCTTATAGAAATATTGGTGCCTACACTGCAATTTTGTTATTTTGTGATGGAAGTGACTAAAGTGACGTGAGTGTAACCATTATATTTTATAGTAATTTTAGTTTTAATATCGACTCCATAGTTTTCTATCATCTATCCCCATGCGATAAATGCAAAAATCCGAGGCAAGTGTCTATTAGTGACCTAGAAGAGTAGTAAAATGCGAAAAGGCCGGGACTAGACTTGTAAGTACATTTTTCCTGTAAACAAGTAAAAAAACCAATAAATCTTTTTTTTAATCAAACCCAAGAAAATTGACACGTTCATTTTATAAACCAGAATCCATAATTTAGGTTTTAAACTAAAAATATTCACCGATAAAGAATTATAAAAAACAATGAAAGTTGTCATAAATAGCAAACATGCAAACGAGCCGCCCGAGATTAATATTGATAACGATGAATTGTATTCTGGTATTTGTAATTAATAACGCCTTTTTATGTTTTGTAAGTAGTTTTTTTTGTCAATTTTATAGAATCCATGGACAAACTAAATTATGAGTAGGTATATTTTAGCAGATATGTACTTAGAACATTAACCAAAAATACAAAATACTAGCGCAGCTTATGTCGGTGAAAACAGTGTCCGTTTAAAAAGATCTTACTAACACTAACGCAAAATAATTACAAAGACACTCGAAATTTGACCTTAAATTACAAAAACCGACCAAGAGCGTGTCGGGCCACGCTCAGTGTAGGGTTCCGTAGTTTTCCGTCCGTCACAGTAAGTGTCCCCACTTAAGAGTTAAAATAACACCGCCATGTAGGATATATGATATGAGCGTTCCACGTACAGCGACATCTATCGGCAAATTAAGTAAACTATTGCGCGCGAGCTTAAAGTATGGAAGGTGATTTTTATGGGATAATTCTTTATTGCGTGAACCGATTTTCACGGTTTTTACTTTATTTGAAAACACGTCATTTCATTGTGATTTTGTAGAAATTACAGGTACAATAAACACCTGCTTATACGGTTAAATTACAAACTTAGTTCAGAAATTATTTAGTATTTTTTTTTTTCAAAAACTATTCAACCTATCAAGTTCAAAATAATTTTCCTAGAAAGTTTTTATAAAGTTGTACTTTTGAGATTTTTTTCATAGTTTTATAACTTATGGTTCAAAAGTTAGAGGGGAGGGGGGCACATTTTTTTTGCTTCTGGAGTGATTATTTCCAAAAATATTTACATTATCAAAAAATTATTTTAGTAAACCCCTATTCATTTTTAAATACCTATCCAACAATATATCACACGTTAGGGTTGAAATGAAAAAAAAATCACTCCCCACTTTACGTATAGGGGAGGTAATGAAACATTTTTTTCCACTTTTTATTTTACCACTTTGTCGGCGTGATTGATATACATATTAGTACTAAATTTCAGCTTTCTAGTGCTAACGGTCACTGAGATTACCCGTGGACGGACGGACGAACGGGCAGACATGGCGAAACTATAAGGGTTCCTAGTTGACTACGGAACCCTAAAAATGCTTGAATAGATGCCAGTACAAAGTAACGTATCTCTGACATTGAATGTCCTAAATTATATAAATAAACACTAGAAGCGGTCGTAACGTACATTAAGTCGCATTATAATCCCCTGCAAATGGTCGTAACGGACAAAAAATAACAAAAGTTGAATGAAATGTCTGTTGCAAAAGGGCGTAATGTACACGAAGTTGGAAGTTACGCCAAAACCTCTCACAATATTTTATGATTTGGTGGATACGGCAACGTTAGAAAATCCAGGTCAAGCACAGATTTTTCATGGATCGTATCGGACATTTTTTTAAAGATATCGAGACGTTAAACACATATCTACTGCATTCATAACCCACCGAGGAAATTATACATTCGAGGAAATTTTTTCTCATACAATTTGCATGAAAATGAAAACTTATTTTTCACATGCTATTTTTTTATGCTAGTCGTTTCCATTTCTATCCAGAAGATATCAATAGTTTCCTAAGGGTCAACTTACGTACCTACATGTAAGTTGACCCCTTATGTAACTTACTAAAATAGTAGATTGTATACAACAAGTGCATACAACGCACCATTTTACGCGAGGCGTTTATCCATCCGATCGAGCTTGCGAGCGAGGATTGATATAAAGTCGAGTGTAAAATGGGTTTTATGGACGACTTTTACACTCTACTTTTCACTTCAATTGCGATGAATTTTTTTATCGTTAATTTTAAAACAATTTTAAGTTGTAATTAAAAATATTACAATGAAAATAAATATGGTTCCCGCCAATTAATTTTTTAATGTTTTTTTTTTATTCTGAACATGTGAATCTAGACTTAGATACTTGTTTTCTGCCCAATCATAGAAACATTTCGAGGCATTTTTAAACAATAATCAACCCCTATTTTATCTGATTTCATTAATTTAAATATAGCAAACACGGAATTCAATTAATTAAGCAAGAATAAAACAAAAAAGTTTCAGTATTCTACGAAATGTTACTGCTCAATTAATTTGTGCAATATATTTTGAAAGTGTTTGGCTGTTGAGCCTCATTATAGTCATTATCTTAGTTTTAGAAGAAACTTTTACTTTATGCACTAGAGCTTAAAAGGCGATTTTATGTCTTCCATGCACGACTTAGTCGAACTTTACGAGGATGAGAAGAAAAACCCGTAAATTGAAGAAACCTTTTCCATACATTTACTATGCAAAAAAAGTGTTATCGTTAAGTGTTATCGTTTCCGAGTAAAAAGGCTGTGACATACGGACGGACGGAGAGACGGACATGACGAAACTATATGGGTTCCGTTTTGCCCATTTTGGCTACGGAACTCTAAAAAGTAGTCCAAACTTTTGTGAACCGGGACCATAAGCCCAAAAGTTGTAAAAACGTTATTATTTTTCAAACAGTCCTCCTACCGCCATCTGTTGCGCCCAGTGAAAACTACTTGCTCTGCTAGTGTACGCTATGTAAGTATAGGCGGCAGACACAAGGTGAGAGGTTGCATGTGGCGCCTGAGAGTTTTTGTCATTTCCGTTAGATGGCGCTAGTTCGGGGCTACGAGCAGAAATCGCAAATGAATCAAACTACAAAACAAAGCCATAGACATCCTGACCATATACATATACCTGTCATGGTAATAATAATACCAACAAAGATTGAACGGAATTAGGGTTACCAGGCCCAAAAATGAAAAAGCCGGACTCCGCGATTAATTTAGCCGGACATTTGATCCCAAAAGTCGGACGGCGCGTCATTTGCGGCGTTGCATATGCTACGCTGGTCTTTCGAATCGTGCCACTGGCGTGACTGGCGCGTCAGACAAAAACCTAACAAAAGCCGGACAGGCCGGACGAGGAATTATTTGGCCGGACACACCCGTAAAAAGCCAAACATGTCCGGCTAAAGCCGGACACCTGGCAACCCTAAACGGAATGGTCTTATTAAACATTTTTTTTATTCCGTTGAAGTTACGGAACTCATCATTATGCGTGGTCCGACACGCCCTTGGCCGGTTTATTTATTAAAACGTATTTTGTCACCAATTATTATTTTGAGTAAGGTGCGTTGCGGTAGGTTGAACACCGGTTAAAATAAAAAATCGTTTGTAGGTAGTCTATGGGAGTTCCCTACTTCTGGCCATGGATTTATATGAAGTGGATGTAACTAATTCTTACACTTTTTCCCTAACCACAGTTAAACCTTATTACGAGTAGGCGTTCACAGGTGACTAGTAAAAAGTAAGTAGTAAAAACCGGCCAAGAGCGTGTCGGGCCATGCTCAGTGTCTAGGGTTCGGTAGTTGTCGGCTTGTTACAATACATCCGTTCAAAAGGTCGTTTATTAAGGGATATTTGACGGCGGCTACGTCATTTTACTATGCGGCACTTAGGACCTCTCACTATGCCGATTTTATTCAATATATTCAATGTTTTCATTGAAAGTACTTATCAGGCCTGCCTTCCATGAATTCGTTCAAATTTTTTGGAGCCACGGTTCAAAAGTTAGATGAAATGAGAGGGACGCCGTTTTTTGAACTTTCAGAGCTATTATTAACAAAACTATTAATTTTATCCAAAAAATGTTTTTGAAAACCTGTATTCTTTTTGAATGACCAATCCAACGATACCCCACACGATAGGGTTGGAGCGAAAAACCCACCCCTCACTTCATGTGTACGGGAGGTAGGTACTCTAACAAAAAATATTTTTTAATACAATTGCTCAAAAAGTTTAGTTCATGTAGCTGCAAATCGTGCATAAAGTTTGATTTTATGCACTAGTGCTAAAAAGTAATCTGATCTGTAAATCGTGCGTAAAGTTTGATTTTACGCACGATTTGCAGATCAGAATTTTAAATAAATGAGTATTATGCGAGACCCGCTTATAAATGACCCACCTGAACTACGCGGGATTGGGCATAAAGGAGTATTATGCGAGACCCAATAGTATTACTTGAACAACGCGCGATTGAACGAAGCTGTCTTTCGTACACTGACAGAATATAAATGTAATTTTATTTCATTGTAGTTTTTTCGCTATTGTATTAAAAAACGTTGTTCGTCACACGTGCGGAAGTGTCATTTTCACTCGTCCCGAGTCTTGACCCTCGCCTCTCGGCTCGGGTCAAGTAACCTCGGTGCTCGTGCAAAGTGACATACTTCTCGCACTTGTATCGAAAACTACTATTTCCAGTTTTAATTCTACCACTTTGTTGGCGTGATTAAAACACATACTCATACTAAATTTCAGCTTTCTAGTGCTAACGGTCACTGACCTAGACAGCGGACAGACGGACACGGGCGGACATGACAAAACTATAAGGGTTCCTAATTTACTACGGAACCCTAAAAACGGTCCGATAGAGAGCATAATGTAGGGGGCACTGGCTCATTCGCACTCGTTACAAAATTGTCACATTTAACACATATTGACATTTTGATTGTCTGATGAATACTGATGAGTGATGACGTCATTACCTTCTTAGTCAAAACGAGACACAGTCCCCTAGATAACCTTCTCTGTTGGCCTCGAAGAATTAGATCCACGTCATACCAGAAATATATGATCATGCGCCATGTTGCGGAATTTCATTGGAACTAATTTCTTACACTGGCAATAATTTTAATGACGGAATGATATACATGTGTGAGTGCATGTGATAGGCTGTCACTGTCATTGAGGCGGTTTACTTGAATAATAATAAAGTGTTGAATATTAAATAATAAACGACATAAAATTCCCGAAATTATCCATAGTCAAGAGCGAAACATTGTAGATAGTGTACATAATAAACTGCTGTAAATAATACGGTCGGGAAATGAATCTTTTTCGCTGTGAATCATTTTCAAATTAACATCAGAGCTGACAGGTAAACAAATCAAGATGTCACCATACCACAGAAATAGGACGCTCTATGACCATACTGAACTGTTGCCATATAAATGAGAATAATAGCGCCCTCTTGACAATAATCATATATTTCTGGTCAGGCTTTAAATCCATGCTTCTGGCATATTTTTTGTTCCTGGCAACTTTATTGGGAACGCCATTTTGTTGGTCCCCGTCCCCCAGCGTTGCCAGGCGTACGATAATTGTCGTACATGTACGATAATTTGCACCTCCGTACGATGTACGTTCCAATGTTGATTATCGAGTTTATTAAAAGTACGATAATTTTAAGGTAAATAGGCTAGTATTCAGTGTAGTACACTACACTTAAAAAAAACTATCCTATTTATGGCATCGTGTACCAGGCTGATATGCTATTGGTCCTTTATGACATTTAGCGTCAACTAAGAAATATGACCGACTAGAGTCACTATAGAAATGACATTTGCATGCCCCAACTGCCATCTCCTTTTTAGTGACTCTGAGGAAAGGGACAGCATGTGACTTTAGGGCCTTATAGGTAGTCTTGATGTCAAGTGTCAATTTAATTGTCATTAACAAAATTAAAGTTAAAATAAATAACCTTGAAGCCGTATGTAAAGTGCGTGTGTTCTTTTACACGTTTCATATTTCAGCTCATTTCCAAAGAAAATTATACGATAGTGCCATTTTTAGGGTTCCGTAGCCAAAATGGCAAAAACGGAACCCTTATAGTTTCGTCATGTCATGTCCATCTGTCTGTCCGTCCGTCCGTATGTCACAGCCATTTTACTCGGAAACTCCTTTGAGTTAATAAAATCTTAATAAAAAATGGACATACGGTGTATTTTGTATGCCGCTATTTAGTTATGTAGTTAAATTGCAGAAAAAAATATTATTAGGGGGGGCGCTCCATACGTGTAACAAAATTTTAAAAAAATTCACTAAATATCAACCTGTTGCACATCATTCGATAGGTATTTAAAATCGAGATTTCTTTAAACATTTTGTGATTAAGTGAATAGTTTCAGAAATAATCGCTTCGTAAGTCAGAAAAATTGTATCCTCCCCCTGTAACTTTTGAACCCTAAGTTAAAAAAAAATAAAAAAAATTGAGAAGATGCACCTTATTACATACATACTTTCCACGAAAATTGTTTGAACATTATCGGTTCAGTAACTTTTGAGATATCTCGAAAAACATCAGATACGTCCTTTTGGTATTAGTTTGGTTCATATGTCTTTGAAGGTACGGAACCCTCCATTATGCGTGGTCCGACACGCACTTGGTCGGTTTTATAGGTGTACGATAATTTTACGTCTGGTACGATAATTTTTAATGGTTGGTACGATAATCCACTTGGAAGCCCCTGGCAACACTGCCGTCTCCCTCAGTCGGTGCCAGTGTTGTTCCGGATACGGTAATTGCCGTAGTATACGGCAATTCAGGGGCATTACAGTCAAAAATACGGCACACGGCAGCGGTCCCATTGCCGTATCTCCATACATTTTTTAGACACGTTTTCGCCAATTTTCTGGATACGGCAATTCAGCGGCAATTATTTTAAGAATTTGTATAGGGATACGGCAAATTACGCCTCGGAATACGGCAACCCCAAAATTGAACAAGAACAACACTGGTCGGTGCCAAGTAACTAGTTATTAATCTGTGGTCGCCGGTCGGTGCCGAAACGTGATCAATCAGTGTTTTGTTTGTTTGATACGTCCATGAAACATAATACGTATGATATAGATAAACATATTACAGTGATAACACTGATAGTGATAACTTAAATGAATAAAAAACATCGACCATATTGAAAATATTTAATTAACAGGAAACACCTCATGTTTCAAACAAAAGTTACATTAGTTGTAATAATTTAATAAGTAAAAAAATCTTTTGCAATGAGTAATTATTAATAAATCCTAGGGAACTTTATAGTACTCATTCATCATTACGATAAAAGCCTTAAAATATGCGTGTATTAGGTAAGCCGTGCTTGTCTTTGTGGTTCGAGAAACATTGGAGGAAAAGGGCCCCTCACGGCCAGAGCTGTGCACTCTACAGCTTGTAGGCCTGACGCATGACGAGATCGAAGTAGCAGTCGTTGTCCATGGACACGCTGATGCCGCTGTAGTAGTTCATGAACTCCTCCAGGGTTATCTGAATAGGAGATATAACATCAATTGAGGTGTCTTAGACTAGACTTTTGTTTATTACTTGGAGGTTATTCAACTTTCGTTTGAAATCGATTACTCCTTCATTAAATCTCTGAAGGCACATCTAATTCGCTTTACGACGTAATGGAGTTCAATATAATAATTTTAAACAAAAAAGAACTTCATTTAGTCTCCATCTTTTCAAAAGGAAATGCCCGAACTTCTGTAAAAAATATTTAAATCACTATAGGTGTGCCTATAATATTTGAAGAATTCCCTCGATTTCTCCAGGGTCCCATCATCAGATCCTGACCTGGTTACAATGGGACCAACTGTGAAGTAAGTATACACTTTCAAACAAAAACAGAATCAGTCCAGCCGTCTTCAAATAATCGGCATACCCCGGATGACGGGAGCAAAAAATAATGCTTAGTTAAATATCGACTATTCTATCGATATACATGCATACATTTTTTTAATATGAAATAAAATCTTATTTATAAAACTTACTGTCTCACATGTCAGATTGTTACATAATAAATAACGTAACGTTAAAAAATAATATTTAAATAAAAAACTACAATTTTCGTAATGAATTTACTTTTTTAAACATACATTTTTTTAAACTTATATAGATGTCATATACAAAGGAAAAAGTGACCTAGGCCTCCGGGTAATAAACAAATCAAAATATTTATTAAAAACAATTTGATTTGTTCTTCAGTTGTACTGAGGGCAGCGCCATCTCTCTCGCTTTCAATGAACTCCTACGAGTTCGGATTGGAGGTACGGACTCATAATGTTCTACCTTAGATGATTGGCTAAAATGCGCCTGAGCATTTACAAAGATTGCATATACACGGGAAAATTCGACCGGTGCAGCTGTGACCCGGGTGGCCGAGTGGTAAAAGGCGTCTGCCGCGAATGCAGAAGACGCTGGTTCGATCCCAGCCCTGGGCACCGGAGGCCTAGGTCACTTTTTCCTTTGTATATGACATCTATATAAGTTTATGATTTATATCGTAGTGTCTACTTAAAATAAACAAATCAAAATACATTTTTTTCTAAACATACATATGTAATGTAGCATAAATTAAAAATCGTAGGAACCTGACTTGTAAGAAGTGTTTAAGCATAAGATTTTATCATAAATTATTATTATGGATGTCGATTATCGATAAAACAGTCGATATTTAATCAAACACTTGTGAAAAGTGCATTTTTGCTCCCGTTGTCCGGGGTATGATAATCGGTGAACATACATTAATATATATCGGGTGGAACAATACGATGGACTTTTACGAAAATGGGGGTTTGTTTAGCTCTAGTTATAACTTTTAAGCCAATGAACCATGTTAATATTCCGAACCGTTTTCAAGTTAGAGCTTGTTAAAATAAAGTGCAAAACACTGCCTGTTACAACCCTAATTAGTAAACGGGTTTAATGACCTTTATAGTAAACAAACTTTACATGACTGACAAGAAATGTCATGTTAAAGGAATAACGACATAGGCACCACAAGGAAGTCATCAAAAACACCGACTGAAATTAATAATATTTCTGTTCTTTGAAAATGTAAACATTACGTAGGAGCACTAGGGTTGGCAATGCAATATAAAAAAACATCATTCTAATTTATTTCTCTGTTTTAATTGCGAGGGCTATTATTAGTATAAATCGATTATAAAACATTTATAAATAACAATCCTTTCAGCATAGTTCTTAGAATTGCACCACCCGGTATATATATATATATATAGCATATAGCAAAAACAAAGATCCCGACAAATTGAGAACCTCCTCCTTCGAAATCTTAAAGGCGGTTGAAAACAAGTTAATGTCAATGCCGAAAGATATTAATTATTTTTTAAGCCATTCCTGACTGTTGGTTATTCTTATTCAATTAAATTAATATAAATTCCATAGAACACCAGAATAACTTGACACCGGAGAATAATTTGACAGTGGAGCAGTTTGATACCCACATGGCCGTCAACGGTGCCTTCCTTCTCAAAGTTGGCGAGGAATTTGCCCACAATCAATTCTTCGTACTCCTCGCCACTCTTGTACCTGAAATTAGATAATAAAATAGTTGGATAGATTCACCGCCAAAAATATAGATTAAAAACGTTCTCCAGAATGTAACAAATACATTTCTGAAAACCGCATCAAAATCGGTTCTGCCAAACGAGAGATAATCGCGAACAAACATACATACAAACATACAGGTCAAACTGCCAACCTTCTTTTTTTGAAGTCAGTTAAAGACTTGCGTCATAATAAGGTCCGCCCTTTGTAGAGGGTTTTCTTTCATTTAAAATAGTAATGTGACGTCTTGTTAGTAGTGCCGTGCTATATTGTTATATTTCAGGTAATTTCAGCCATGTCAACGTTGGAAATCAAGCCGAAACAGGCTACTTTTGAAATTTCGACCGCTCGACTCTTCAAAATCTGTCTGAAACTTTTGTAAGCGAATATTTTGACACCTTATGCCAGACTTGACGTGAGGTTACTGGACACCACGGATCAGAAGACAATCCGGATAGTACTTTTACTATATTTCCCTAACCACAGTTGAACCTTATTACCGAGCAAAAGAGTCGTTCATAGGTCACTAGTAAAAAGTGATAAAAACGGTCCGATAGAGAGCATAATGTAGGGGGCGGTGTCTCACTCGCACAATGCTGCCAACTTATGAAACTTACCAATGTGGTTTTATTTATATACATTTATTTTAGTAACACACTAGAAGTCACTTCCTACTTATAATAATTTATTGCAAGATTTTGAATTAATACTTTGTTCCCTTTTAGCTGCTTTGAATTTGTTTACGACGTAAATATTATTCATTCAATTAATTAAAGAATTGCAATTAATATTGCAGACAGTAGTAAGTTTTGTAATATTTAAAATACGGTCTGGTATCCCCATCCCATCAGTCCCATCACTGACATAATATGTCACTGATATTATTTCAAATGACGCCGCTCAGCTCAACAACATTTCGTAACAACATCTTTAAGTAAAAATGGTCAAGATATGTTGCGTAAAAGGGTGCAGGGGTGAGACTTTACAATAATATCCACATATCCAGTAATCCACAATCATTCAATTTTACGATTTAACAACAAGTTAAGATTGTCAAACAATAGGGTGACTATGATGTCGGCAAGCTGCGGGTCGGTTTTGTTGTTTTTACAGAAATGTACATAAGTACATGGTCTTTTCCTAAGTATTACTTACACAGGACAGGAGTGGCCCGCGGGTCTTTTTAGGCCCTTTCGAAAGGGTCCTAAAATGGCACAAGGCCATACAAAAAAATGTAGTAGTGGCAGTATAATAAATAAATAAATAAATATTATGGGACAATCTTACACTAATCAACCTAGTCCCACAGTAAGCTCAATAAGGCTTGTGTTGTGGGTACTAGACGACGATATATGTAATAGATATATACATATAAATACTTAAATACATAGAAAACATCCATAGCTCAGGAACAAATATCCGTGATAAACACACAGATAAATGCCCTGACCAGGATTCGAACCCGGGACCTCCTGCTTCATAGGCAGGGTCACTACCGACTAGGCTAGGAAGGAGGCCGTTAAAATATACTTTATTTTACAACATTTGTACAACAAAGAAAAATACAACAGGAAGAATATACAATATTTGTATGTACAAATATTCCAAGAAAAGATCTCTTCCAGTCAACCATTGAGCAGTTTGATGTATTGATGTTTTCTTTATTTACCTTTAAGTATATTAAAGTCGGAAAACTGTCCACATCAGATATGACGCAATAGTGAGAGCCACGAACCCCCTGTACTTACTTAGTTTTAGTTTGCTACACTAACTATCCCCTATTTTAAGACGCAGACATCTGGCAATTGTTCATCGGTGTTATGCAAACGAGTTGTAAGAAATAAATATCTTACAGTTCTAGGTTTGATGCCGTGCAGTATCATGTAATTAATAAGATTATATCATTTTCAGGAGTTTCTGTTGGGGGAAAATAGTGCAAAATGACGTTACGTTAATGTATTGTTTGTCGCCTACCTACTGTTTTTTTTCCGTAGCGATACGCAATGTTTTTACTTTTTTTGTTATTATATTAGCGATGGACTTCGACAGTTTTTACCTATTAACTGAAATATTTTGCTGGTCTATCACTCTGACGTCCTCCGATAAATAGCTGCCAGATGCCTGGATCTAGTAATAATAAGTTTAAAATAGTAAACTAATTAGAGGGGTTATCTGCTCTCATTATTGCGCCAACGTATCTGAAGTGGCCAGCTCCTCAAGTCAGTAGAATGTATAAGTTCCCATATGAACTATGAGATTTCTCTTTCTGGACAATACTTACTAGACGACAAGTATATTTTATTTTATATTTATCTTCATACTATCCCAATCCCACATACATCATAGTACATATGGTCACTCTACTTAGAATGAGATGCAGCCCCCCACATTACCATCTCTTTCGGCCTCACTTTGTGGTCGAAGTATGACCTCCAGATTGTATTTAACTTCATGCTGGACACTGAACTTTTATGAATAAGGGGGACTCATAAACATCTTTTCAGGCCTGAATTAATTAATATATGTTTTGTCTGTTTCCAACAAACACAACTGTCAAAGTGACGGATAAAGACAAAACATAAAAAAACTGAGAAACGTTTATAAATAAGGGGGTTCAGAGTCCGGTAACGGTTTGAAAACGAAAATCGCTAATAATGAAATTACACACATGAATCGCATCTGATAAGATAGTTTGAAGTCTTGTTATTGCAAAAAAGTTCTTTAGGTATATATATATTAATATATAATACCCTAAAACTGAATTCTTACAGAGCTTGTTTAGTGAGGACGTTGATTCGTGCAATCTTGTCGCTTGATTATTAATTATTATTATGCAGGACTTTTTATATCTTTCATATTATCTAATTAAAGAATGAAGTACAGTTTATTTCTGTATTTTTATTTTTGTTAAATGCTTTAATACCTTCCCAAAAATACCACCTAAACTTCGCGCTTCGGCATTTTTTTATAAAATTGCTCTAGCTAAACATACTCTCCCTTAAAAAATATATATGAAAATTTTAAAAAGAACTTATACTATTTAAAAAGAAACGTACTTTTGAAATATGTATACAAACAAATAGAAGTCTCGTTAGTTACTGCAAAATTACGGTTTAAAAGTAAACCCCCTAAAGTCACAGGTAATTGTGATGGGTAGCGCTAAACAAATCTCCAAAATTGACTTTCTCAGGCTCCCTCCGATAGTCTTCGATGGTATCCAAATTCCTTTTTCCAACCAAGTGAAAAATCTTGGCGTAATCATGGATCGTTGTCTATCATGGGTGCCTCAGGTGAGTGAAGTGAGCAGGAAGATGTTTGCTGCCATAGGGTCTCTCAGACGGCTCCGGAATTTCCTGCCAAATGCTACTAAAATTGCGCTTGCTCAGTCGTTACTTCTCCCCATTCTTGATTATGCAGATATCTCCTATTTAGACCTAACCGAGGAGCAACTTAATAAGCTTGAGCGTATTCAAAATGCCTGCATTCGGTTCATTTTCGGATTACGCAAATTCGACCATGTTTCTAGTTTTCGTTCTCAACTCAAATGGCTCCCTATCCGTCACCGCCGTAACTCTCACATACTTTCTTTACTCTTTTCTATACTTTTTAACCCTGCAACTCCCCGCTACCTCAAAGAGCGTTTCTCTTATCTTAATTCTATTAGATCCTCTCAAAAATTGCTCCTAAAAGTGCCATCTTCATCTTCCAAATTTTATAATTGCTCATTTACGTTCCAGGCCGTTCGTTTGTGGAATTCTCTCCCTCTCAACATAAAACGCGCGCAATCTATTGGTAGCTTTAAATCGCAACTTAAGGAATACTATTTATCTCTTCCTTAGGTTTTTAAGTTGACACTGTTGTTTCTTATTGTGTGTATTATATATGTATATATGTACGTATATGTATGTTTATTTTGTATTTATTTAAGTATGTATATTCATACGAATGTGCTGTGTTATCTATTTCGTCTCTTTTGTTTCTATGCACCACCTACTGCTTATTGTTTTTCTATAGTCTCCACTACCCAAAGGTTGTCTGGAAGAAATCGCTCATTAGCGATAAGACCGCCTGTTGTTACCTCTACCTAAATTTATCTAATTGTAAAATTTGTGCTTGTAACTGTATGAGGTGTGCAATAAAGAGTATTTATTATTATTATTATTATTAATAGTATCAAAAAGTTGAGCGAAATCGAAAAAAAAGTTTACTTTCGTAAATATTCGGCGCAGAGCGCAGACGCTCTTTCGAGCGGTGAGCGGTCAAATGCGATAACTCTAAATAATTTTTCATTGTAATAAGAACTCTATGTAATATTCATTTCAAAAACCATTTTTGTTTACTTATCTGGGCTGACCGCTCACCTCTCACTGTAGTCTTGTGCGCGTAAGCCATAAACAGTAAGTATACCTGGGGTCGGAGTCCACCGAGTAAGCGGCCCGCAGGTCCCCCGTGGCGATGACCCCGGCCCCGGTTTTGTCCAGCTTCTGGAACGCGCGCTCGACGATAGCGCGGCGGCCGTCGTTCATCGGGGGCTGGAAAAACCAACATTTTGTCTTTGCCATTATTCCCATCATACTTTGGGATGATGCAGATGGGAAAGAGGGAAAATATTATCGTAGGTAATAAAAGATCCTTCGCCATATTTGCACCCTCAAATAACCCGGGCTACAGTATGAGGTTCTTAAAGGAGTGCAACGCGCATGTGAATACTCTGGGTTTGCAGGCGTCCATAGGCTACGGTATACCGTCAGGCGGGCCGTATGCTTGTTTGCCACCGTCGTGGAATTTAAAAAAAACCTCAATCGCACTTATCTATATATATAAAAGAAGAAACTGACTGACTGACTGACTGACTGACTGACTGACTGACTGACATATCAACGCACAGCCCAAACCGCTGGGTCTAGAGATTTCAAATTTGGCACATAGGTTCCTTATAAGGTCTAGGGGAGCACTAAGAAAGGATTTTTCAAAATTCACCCCCATAAACATCTTCCATAAAATTTTAACTTTAAAAAATACAGACGGTCATGTCAATACTTTTTATAATTAGGAACGATTTTCATACATCGTTCCTAAATTATAGTATGAACTTATAAAAAGTGTTGATTTGACCGTCTGTATTTTTTAAGGTTCAAATTTTATGGATGATGTTTATGGCCCATATTAAGTCTTGTTTAAACACGGATACGTCAGTATTTTTTAAAATATAGATAGCATAAGCAAAATTTATATTTTTACCAAATTTAAAATGTCATATTTGTATGCAGTTGTATGGCAAAAATAATCTTGTCCTTAATTATCTGGCCACGACTGTATATGCATACTAAAATACATACGCGAATCTGTCTGATGAAATCATCCACGCTGATATAGCCACTGTTGTGTGTGTCTAAGTGAGCGAACAACTCTTCTGCGTCCTGCAAAATAATGTAAAAAATAAATGAATTGTAGGTACTTGAAGTGCTTACATAATATAATCTTAAATAAAAATGAACCGACCTTTCCAAAAGCAAATGCTCGAGCTGCTGTAAAAAATACTCAAATATATATAGGTATTAGGTGTGCCTATAATAGTTAAAGAGTTCCCTCGATTTCTCGAGGATCCCATCGTCAGATCCTGACCTGGTTACAATGGGACCAACTGTGAAGTATACTCTTTCAAACAAAAAAATAATTTTCCGAATCGGTCTAGCCGTCTTCGAATAATCGGTGAACATACATACAAAAATAGCAAAAACAAAGATCCCGACGAATTGATAACCTCCTCCTTCGAAATCCTGAAGTCGGTTGAAAATGCATTGTATGTAATAGGTTTGTTTAGAGATATCCCTAAAATACACAAACAGCTTAAAAAAGAACAGTCTGTCTGTATAGATCAAGAGCCCATGACACTAAACATAGTTCGATAATACTCCCAGACTACTTAAATATATAGTATATATCATCTGGGAGTCGCCATTTTATGTTTCCCCATTAAAGACGTAACTTAACTAATTAATTATTATTAACGTGGGGGGATGGTAATAATTAAATACGTAACTAATTATATATAATTATAGGGAAACGCGAAATGGCGATGCTGCAATGCATAAAACCTGGCGACGTAAGTAAAAAAAAAAGGAAAATAAATATAAAATCCGGTTTCTAGTATAAGATTGATAAGTCTCCCGGGTTTCCTTTGTTCCTCAAAGCAGGGGAGGGGTAGGGCTATACGATAAGGCAGTGCTGCAAGCCCAAGTGCTTGGCCTTGTCAGTGGCAGCAGCATCAAAAAAGCTACAAAGCTTCGATGTATGCCAAAACAGAGCCATATCCCCTATTGAAGACGTAACTAATTAATAATTACAATTAGGTATATAATAATAATAAATAATAATAATAAATACTCTTTATTGCACACCTCATACAGTTACAAGCACAAATTTTACAATTAGATAAATTTAGGTAGAGGTAACAACAGGCGGTCTTATCGCTAATGAGCGATTTCTTCCAGACAACCTTTGGGTAGTGGAGACTAGAGAAAAACATTAAGCAGTAGGTGGTGCATAGAAACAAAAGAGACGAAATAGATAACACAGCACATATATATATATATATATCGTCTAAGTAATGAAACCCCATAAAAACAATAATTTCTAATAGAACTTCGCCATATCGTCATCATCCTCTTAGCGTTTTGCCCCGCCCGGGATTCGCTTGACAACCTAATCGCATCAATTGGCGTAGGCACTAATTTTTGACGTCGACTATACAGATATATCTACTTACATGATAATCATATTAATATCAATGTAGGTTAGTTACCTCGTGGCTAATCTCCAGTCCAGTGTGTTTGATGCCCGTCAAAAACTCGTCCTTGTTCAGATCTTTGCCTCCATCGTGATCCATTTTTCGGAAATGTCTGTGATATTTATTGCTTCATTAATGTTAAACATAAAAATTGCTCAAGTCCACTTAACATTGTAGGTAAGAAAAATGTATTTATGAACAGAACATATAATTGTCGAGTCAGCATACAATTGAGGCTTCAGTCTTTGCATTAGTATTACTCTTAGATAATTCAACCCGGATGGAGTAGCCATGTCTGTAATTTTCTATACAAAAAAAGTCTGCCGATTTTTGCGGGGGAGGGGAACGTCAAATGTATGGCTATTCGTACGTAACGTACAAATAGCTGCGTCAGATAAACGTCAGTCCATACAAGTGTATGACCACTGATCATATGTTTTCGGCAGAGGGGAACGCCTACCAATGGCGACTCCGGTTGGTTGGATTCTCTAAGGTATACAAATAAACCTAAGTAAGTACTTGTAAAACATTAAGAGTTGAATTCGTTAATATGCTGAGCTATTTCTCGGGCTCCGATGCCATACGGAACATCCACAAAAATGTGGGATAATTTTTCAGAGCTAGCACTTTCCATGCTTATTACCATTCACTGCCACTCGTGCTTGCAACAGTTGCAATAGAAGGTGTCCTTTCAAAATAACTAGTGTCCATCTCCGACCGAAGGTTTCGCCTGTCCAGCTCCATGATCCCACACGCGCCGCGCGAGAGACACAGCAGGCGCAGCTTCACCAGAGGATCGGTGGTCGCGTAGAGCTCTCGTGCGCTCTTCTGCGTCAACTCTTTCTCAACTTTGGACAATATAGACTCCCCAGATGTAAGTTAGTATGTACTCGCCTGGCCAGCTCCATGATGCCACACGCGCCGCGCGAGGGACACAGCAGGCGCAGCTTCACCAGAGGATCGGTGGTCGCGTAGAGCTCTCGTGCGCTCTTCTGCGTCAACTCTTTCTCAACTTTGGACAATATAGACTCCCCAGATGTAAGTTAGTATGTACTCGCCTGGCCAGCTCCATGATGCCACACGCGCCGCGCGAGAGACACAGCAGGCGCAGCTTCACCAGAGGATCGGTGGTCGCGTAGAGCGCTCGTGCGCTCTTCTGCGTCAACTCTTTCTCAACTTTGGACAATATAGACTCCCCAGATGTAAGTTAGTATGTACTCGCCTGGCCAGCTCCATGATGCCACACGCGCCGCGCGAGAGACACAGCAGGCGCAGCTTCACCAGAGGATCGGTGGTCGCGTAGAGCTCTCGTGCGCTCTTCTGCGTCAACTCTTTCTCAACGTTGGACAATGACACCCCAGATGTAAGTTAATATGTACTCGCCTGGTCAGCTCCATGATGCCACATTCGCCGCGTGAAAGACACAGCAGGCGCAGCTTCACCAGAGGATCGGTGGTCGGGTAGAGCTCTCGTGCGCTCTTCTGCATCAACTCTTTCTCAACGTTGGACAATATAGACTCCCCAGATGTAAGTTAGTATGTACTCGCCTGGCCAGCTCCATGATGCCACACGCGCCGCGTGAGAGACACAGCAGGCGCAGCTTCACCGGAGGATCGGTGGTCGTGTAGATCTCCCGTGCGCTCTTCTGCGTCAACTTTTTCTCAACGTTGGACAATATAGACTCCCAGATGTAAGTTAGTAGATACTCGCCTGGCCAGCTCCATGATGCCACACGCGCCGCGCGAGAGACACAGCAGGCGCAGCTTCACCAGAGGGTCGGTGGTCTCGTAGAGGTCATGCGCGCTCTTTTCCATCAACTCATCCTCGACGCGGCACGGCGTCGATTGCGGACGATGCCATGCTACTGTAGAACAAAACAATTATTATGTGATTAAAATATTACAAATACACCTATTATCGGTGTAATTTTGTCGATGCACATCAAGTATCAAAAGAAACAGAATTTGACTTAGGTTTGAAAAAGTGAAAATAAATGTCAAATACTTCATTTAGAAGGTACCCAGTTTGGCCAGTTTATGGGCACTTTATGGTACCAGCCCAAAATTTTCCCAAGCAAGTACAATCGTGCATGGATACCCTTACCCTTTTGATCAGTTTTATTAACCGACTTCAATTTCATAGAAGGAGGAGGTTCTGTATTCGGTTTGGGCTTTTTTTTTTATGTATGTTCACCGATTACTCCGAGACGCGTGGTCCGATTTGAATAATTCTTTTTTTGTTTGAAAGGATATACTTCCAAGGTGGTCCCATATCAATCTGGTGCTGTTCGGATGATGGGATCTATGAGGAATTGAGGGAACTCCTCAATTTTTAAAGGCACATGTATGGTGATTTGGGTATTTTCTTAAGTAACTCAAGCATTTCCTCTCGAAAACCACCAATTTGACGGAACGGACCTAATGATAAAGACCACATATGACATGTGGAACTTTCCTTTGTTTAAGCGGGTGTATTATGAACTTTTTCTTATACGTCTATACCGATTATTCCGAGACCCGTTGTCCGATTTGAGTAATATTTTTATTGCTTATAAAGAGTTACCTCGAAAGTAGCGGACTAATTTGGTTGGACCTGATGATCCATGAGGGAATCCATGAGGGATTGAGGGAACTCTTCAATTTTAAAAGGCTCATGTATGGTGATTTGAGTGTATTTTTAAGCAACTCGAGTGTTTCCTCTCGAGAACTACCAATTAGATGGAGAGGACCCGATAATGAAAACCGCAGATGACATGTGGAGTCCCTTCCATAAACAGCTATTTGAATTGGGTAAATATTGTGTGAAAGAAGGAAGCAAATTTAGTTTATGTCGAAAGAGCTGATTGAGATCCCGAGAAAGCGTAGCAAAAGATTCTACTAATTTATAAGCCTGAGCGTAGCAAGGGCGTTTAAGGCACGAGGTGCAAAGTTAATAACGTCAATCTCGTGTGGCACATATAACTCTTCACCTCAGCCTTCACACCGACTACATCTGCATCGCTGACCGACCGCACCGCGCACCTTCGGGTTTTGATTCCCACCTCAATCAGACTAGTGATACCTATTACGACTATTTTATTTTATATGCGTCCTAAACGCGGGGGGAGGTACAGTCGACTACAAAGAGATGTATCCACTTTTGGACCATATTACAATGCAATAAGGTGATAAAGTGGATACATCTCTTTGTATTTGACTGTACATTATTAACCGACTTCAATTTCATAGAAGGAGGAGGTCTGTATTCGGTTTGGGCTTTTTTTTATGTATGTTTACCGATTACTCCGAGACGCGTAGTCCGATTTTAATAATTCTTTTTTGTTTGAAGGGGTCTACTTCCAAGGTGGTCCGATTATTAATCTGGTGCTGTTCTGATGATGGGATCTATGAGGAAATGAGGGAACTCCTCAATTTATAACGGCATATGTATGGTGATTTGGGTGTTTTCTTAAGCAACCACCAATTTGATGATGTGGACTTCATGATGATGGTTGTTTTGATGATAATGATGATGATTTTTTTTATGTAGGATTTTCAGCGATTACTCCGACACCCGTGGTCCGATTTGAGGAATTATTTTTTGTTTGAAAGGAACTACCTCTAAGATAGTTCCACATTAATCTGGTGCTGTTCTGATGATGGGATCCATGAGGAATTGAGAGATCTCCTCAATTTTTAAAGGCACATGTATGGCGATTTGGTTGTTTTTTTAAGCAACTCAAGCATTTCCTCTCGAAAACCACTAATTTGATGGAGTGGACCTTATGATGAAGACCACATATGATATGTGGAACTTTCCTGACATCGAGTAGGTATTATGAACTTTTTGTTATACATATATCTTAACCGATTATTGCGAGATCCGTTGTCCGATTATGATAATTATATAACCACTAAAAATGGAAAAATAAAAACTTTTTACAAAAAAAAGATAAACCGACTTCAAAAAGTGTAAAATAAATTATTATATTATTTATATGCGTTACAAACTGATATGTTTGAAGTCGGTGCCAAGCCAAAAAGTTACAATACCGGTCAAATCAGCTT
Organism: Pammene aurita; assembly: GCA_947086415.1. Taxonomy (NCBI): domain Eukaryota; kingdom Metazoa; phylum Arthropoda; class Insecta; order Lepidoptera; family Tortricidae; genus Pammene; species Pammene aurita. The sequence goes on from OX352297.1 coordinate 613,623, forward strand.
CAAGTCTGAAAATCACAAAACATATCGATACCTATTTACATTGCAAAGGTGAATGTGAATCTGTCTGTTACATTTTCACGTCTAAACCACTAATCCAATTTTGATGAAATGTGATACCCATGTCTATATATTCTGATACACGTCTACTTTGTCAATAATCAGAAAAAGACGGCAAATAAATAAAAAAAACATGTATTGATTGGTTGACCTTCCATCCAAAATTTGAAATATCGTGCCTTTTTCTACTGAAAAGGTGGGTCCCACACACCCGGTGTGTCTGAGTATAGATAGATCAATCTAGCCATTGAATTCCTTTACACTTCGATATTACACCTTAAATGAAGTAGGAGAAATAATTCAAACCGAAGCACGGGCTCCGTTCGAGATATGGTTAGTCCGAAACTAGTAAAAAAGTTTATTAAGAAACATCATAAGACGCATGATTATACTTTCTTTCTGTACTTGAATGAGAACCTACGTGCAGTCAATACCGTATTAGAATAGTTCTATAGTATGAAGGACAATTCACTGACCAAATACGCCTCGTTCATATTAACTCTTTTGTGATTTTCAGACTTGAAGCTGATTTGACCGGTATTGTAACTTTTTGGCTTGGCACCGACTTCAAACATATCAGTTTGTAACGCATATAAATAATATAATAATTTATTTTATACTTTTTGAAGTCGGTTTATCTTTTTTTTGTAAAAAGTTTTTTCAATATTTCCTGTTACCTACTATTTCCGCTATATTTTCCGACAATTCCGACTCCCGGTATGAAATACTATTATCTCTTCTGTGCTCCCGGTATTATTGTATTCACTCCTGATGAAAATTTTAACACAAAATTTGTCATTTCAGTTCCAAAACCGGCCAAGTGCGTGTCGGACCACGCATAATGGAGGGTTTCGTAGCTTCAATGGAATAAGAACCAGACTAATGCCAAAAGGTCGTATCTGATGCCTATAAGAAGTTTTTTGGAAATAACTCAAAAATGGCTAAACCGATAATGTTCAAAACAATTTTCGTAGAAAGTATATGAAACGCGTATCTTCTCAAATAATTATCGTATTTTTTGGACTTACGGTTTAAAAGTTACAGGGGAGGGACGCTGTTTTTCCGACTTTCGAAGCGAACTTTTATTAAGATACGTCTTATAGTTTCCGAGTAAAATGGCTGTGACATACGGACGGACGGACAGACGAACATGACCAAAACTATAAAGGTTCCGTTTTTGCCATTCTGGCTACGGGACTCTAAATAAAGCCTTTCTCAAATATTATTTCTTGACGTCATAAACGCTTTTCTATGGTCGCAATCTTAGGCATCTTAGTCGCTCCAGCTAAACATAATATTTATCTTGGCTAAAAGTCGTTTTTTCCATCGTCGGTGTCGACAAAGTGGTACCCTAGGCAGTAGGCACTAAAATCTCTCTCTCTCTCAAAAGTCTCAAAAGGTGCTTATATTGGTAATTTCAGCGTTGGGCTCAAATCATAGATTCATTAAAGCATGATTTACCCGTTTCTGCTAAAAAGTAAAACCCTATTTTCGATAAGTTTTGTCATTTTTACGGTTCCGTAGCCAAAATGGAAAAAACGGAACCCTTATAATTTTGGTCATGTCCGTCTGTCCGTCCGTCCGTATGTCACAGCCATTTTACTCGGAAACTATAAGACGTATCTTTATAAAATTTAGAAATTAGGTGAATTTTGTATGCCGCTATTTAGTTATGTAGAAAAAATATTTTCAGGGGGGCGCTCCATATATGTAACTAAATTTCAATTTCTTTTTTACCAAATATCAACATGGGGCACATCAATCGATAGGTCTTTATAAATAAAATTGAGGTTAATTTCAACATTTTGTGATTAAGTCAATATTTTCAGAAATAATCGCTTCGAAAGTCGGAAATATAGCGTCCCTTCCCCTTCCCCTGTAACATTTGAACCGTAAGTCCAAAAATGATAAAAAAAATTGAGAAGATGCGCGTTATCATATACTTTCTACGAAAATTGTTTTGAACATTATCGGTCCAGCCATTTTTGAGTTATTACCAAAAAACTTTTTCCATATAGGCATCACATACGACCTTTTGGGATTAGTTTGGTTCTTATTCCATTGAAGCTACGGAACCATCCATCCATGCGTGGTCCGACACGCACTTGGCCGGTTTTTTTACTAAACTGCCCATAACTCGGAAACTAGAATCGACAAAGTGGTCCCTTCTACTAAACTCGTGCACATATGCTAGAATACTAAATCTGTGTATATGCATGCATAATATCAATCTCTTTGAAGTCCATCCTGGCAGATAACATGAAATAATTTTAAACAAAAAAGAACCGACTTCACTTAGCAGTCACCTTTCCAACAGCAAATGCTCCAGCTGCTGTAAAAAATACTCAAATCACTATAGGTGTGCCTATAATAGTTGAAGAGTGCCCTCGATTTCACCAGGATCCCATCATCAAACCCTGACCTGGTTACAATGGGACCAACTGTGAAGTATACTCTTTCAAACAAAAAAGAATTTTCCAAATCGGTCCAGCCGTCATCGAATAATCGGTGAACATACATAATAAAAATATAGCAAAAAAAAAACAAAGATCCCGACGAATTGATAACCTTCCTCCTTCGAAATCTTGAAGTCGGTTGAAAATAAGTCGAAACATGTACCAAATTACAAACTAGGTACAATGTGGATAAAACGCGTGTTCCCTTTCAAGGGATAAAGAGCGCGTTTCCGAGGTGTGGTGTGGATGGGTGAAATAGTTATTTACGCTACAAGTGTAGAAAACAATGGCGGGTGATGTAACCACGACCGAAGTGAGTGTTTACAAGCCACGAGTAACTCCAGTACCTAAGCTCGATCTCACGGGGCTCGTTTTCCACCATTCCACCTTCACTTTCGTCGAGCGAAAGTCAACCTTAAGATAATGTTTATACAGTTAGAGCTGGTTCCCACGCGTCAGATGTCGGGCCCGGATTTTAACCGGATGTTCCAGTGGCAGAACATTTAATATGAAGCTGACACACTAAATTAGTGTCGGACGAGTGTGAAGAGCTTCATATGAAATGTTCTGCCACTGGAACGACCAGGAACGACCGATTAAAATCCGGATCCTACATCCGACAAGTGGGAACTAGCTCTTACGTTTTACTTATCGGTATTTTGGTTTTTTAAGGTTCCGTATCCGTAGCCAAATTGGCCAAAATCGGTCGGTCCGTCCGTACGTCACAGATAGATTATTCATCACTATCACTACATAGTATAAAACAAAGTCGCTTTCAGCTGTTTGTCCCTATGTATGCTTAGATCTTTAAAACTAAGCAACGGATTTTGATGCGGTTTATTTAATAGATAGGAGTTATTCAAGAGGAAGGTATACTCGTATATGTATAATACATGCATAATATACATAGGAGAAACACTGATGATTTTAGAGGTTTCTAATTTGATGTCGTAAATAAACCCATTTTTAGGGTTCCGTAGCCAAATGGCAAAAAACGGAACACTTATGGATTCGTCATGTCTGTCTGTCTGTCTGTCCGTCCGTATGTCACAGCCATTTTACTCTGAAACTATACAACGGATCTGAATAAAATTTACACATAAGGTGTATTTTGTATGCCGCTACTTAGTTATGTAGTTAAATTTGTTAAAATAAAAAAAATTAAGGGCGGCGCTCCATATATGTATCTAAATTTCAACATTTTTTAAAATCCAAATATCAACATGTGACACATCGATAGGTCTTTAAAAAAAAAACATTGAGGTTTCCTTGTCAGTAAGTGAATATTTTCTAAAATAATCGCTTCGAAAGTCAGAAAAATTAAGTCGCCCTCCTGTAACTTTTGAACCGTAAGTCCAAAAAAATATGAAAAAAATTGAGGAGATGCGCCTTATCATATACTTTCTACGAAAATTGTTTTGAACATTATCGGTTCAGCCATTTTTGAGTTATCTCCAAAAAACTTCTTCCTTAGGCATCAGATATGACCTTTTGGTATTAGTGGTTCTTATTCCATTGAAGGTACGGAACCCCCCCATGCATGGTGCGACACGCACTTGGCCGGTTTTTATCCCGAGCGAAGCCGGGGCGGGTCGCTAGTGAACTATAAAACATACAAGATGTCCTTAGCCATTGGACAAAGCCAAAGCCCAAAACGTACATTGGGTGATTGGTAATTCGCCGTATTCCTTGAAAGGGGTTATTCTATCGCTTATTTGCAACAATTTAAGTCCAGTCAACCAGGGGTCAATACTCATTGGTTATCAAGTTATTTGAGTTTTTCGTTTTTTTTTAACTACCTTTTTCGACCAAAACTGGTAAATGTGAAAAAACTGTAATAAGGGAAATACAGGAAAGAAACCGACTGAATTATGTAGGCTAGTTAGTTACAGTATGCTATCACTGCTATCAGTCATCTTGAAATGTTTTAAAATTAGTCGCGTTGCGTGTAATGCGCCGTGCAACTCGTGCAAGACAGATAAAAAAGTGTGGAAAAATTTGGAGGCGATGTACAGTCAGCGTCAAATAGTTGGTCTGAGTAGCCAAATATATCGGTACAGATCTTTATATGTATGGCAGTAAGGGTGTGTTACGATATAAGTATTTGGCCACTTTGACTGCTCCTAACTATATGACGCTCATGACGCTGACTGTAATAAACGTTTTACTTTAAAAAAAAAGGCTTTGTCAAATGGCTACGGACAACTGTATAAGTATCAATGAAATTTTATCGAGAGGTGTGTTGCTTTTGCTACTTAGTTTGTCTACACTCATATTGTAAGTTCTCTAAAACGTGTTCGAAAACGGTAGGCAATGGCTAGCAGTACCACGACCGATTTTACTATGATAAGCTTTTTATCCGTAGCAGTAACGTAATTTTAACTTTTCATGCTCAATTATTGATGTGCTATGAGTTTTGATAACATAATGTACACCTGCACCCTCCCGACGTCGACGCCGACAGCCCGACACGCGCCCGCGCGACCGCCGGCACACGAGAGTTGGCCATGGTGGCGGTGCAATGGCGGCCATTCTATGGTTTCCAAATAAGGCATTTAGAATAAATAATATGAGTGTAGATAAAGCAGTGTATGCAACTGTACGTAATTAGGCCTTAAAACACTCGTGTGATCTTATTATGAAATGAGCCGCAAACCACACTCATGTTTTAAGGACCCTTATTACGTAACAGTTACATAAACTAGTTAAATTGCTAAAAAAACTATTTGTAATAAAATTCGTCGAACACTTCTGAAATTGTCATCCAATATGGGAAAAAATACTATCCCTAACTATACATTTGTTTTTCCCAAAAACTACTTCCATTCCAAAATAACATAAGTACCGCGTAGCTACGCTACGTCCTTTCGCTTTACTTATTCCATAGTCGGTACGTACTTACATTGAAGGTACGTTAGGTACCTACGTAGGTACAGCCCACCTCTCCGGTAACCTCTATTTTTACGCGTGCTCTGTCTGAGACGCACTTGCCCGGGTTGTCAGGTCAGGCTATTGCGCAAATGCGCAGTGTCTCGGGTCGCCCTCCGAGTGCCCTATCGTCCCTTAAATGTATGAGCAGAAGTCATATCATAGGTAAGTAGATATAAGTAGGTAATTACGTATTGTTTTGTTTGGTCCGTACCAAATGAACCCTGCATTGCATTGATTGAAATTTTTAACTAAACCATTGTCCGTGTTAAAGTATCGAAATTAATTTAGAATTGTTGATAGGTAACCATAATAATATTCATACCTAAAACAAGTTGGACATAATATTATGAAATTACACGGAAATTACATAATGTTATGAAAACGGCCACCTTGTCAACTTTCACACTGCTGCGGTTTCCGCACGCGGCGACGGTGTGCGAACGAGACAGCGCTATGCACGTCTATAGCGCTGTCACGCTTGCACACCGTCGCCGCACCCGGTTGCGGCGCCAGTGTGATAAATAGTGATAATCACCTTACATGGAACAGTGGCGTAGCTAGGGGGGCGTGCATAACCGCTATACGGATTAATATCCTTGATCAAAATGAAGAGATTTTATCCGCATCTCTAGGTACTCTTAACTCCCTTCACGCCGGAGTAGCTCCCCACAATTGTTAGTGAATGACATATCGCTGGCTCAATATTAGAGGGTAGGTCACATGAAAGAAAAAAAATATGTTTAGGCAGTCCTTATTTATAATCATGTCATAAATCTTTGTTTCATATTAAAAGGATACCAGATATAGGAAAACATTTTTTTGTTGTGGTTGTGAGCCCAAACTAACAATAATTATATATTTTTAATGGTATCCAATCACTTGGTAAGTGAACAACATTTCATAAATATTCATTTTACAACGTCAGGCAAATTAAAGATTCCCAAATTAAATGTTGCACAAAATATTGTTTTACATATAGTTCATGAGACAAAATATTAACTTTATACAATCATCATGATACAAAACATTATTTGAAAAAAAAAAATCATTTATTGTTTACGGTAATTCATAAAATAACGCTCAATGTAAAAATATTAAAATACATTTTTTTGTAAAAAAATAATAATCATGGTGTTTACGCCAGTCTGACGTGTCGTTATGTACGACTACTAAATTGTTAAAATGAGAGATGATTTAAGTTCTAGAATTTTTTAATGTTCTATATTATTGTACTTATTTTATTGTATTGACTATACACTTCATACCGCCCGATAACGACACTCGTCGTTACACTGAAAAGTATTTTATCTACACTCATATTGTAAGTTCTCTAAAACGTGTTCGAAAACGGTAGGCAATGGCTAGCATTACCACGACCGATTTTACTATGATAAGCTTTTTATCTGTGGCAGTAACGTAATTTTAACTTTACAGGCTCAACTATTGATATGTTATGAGTTTTGATAACATAATGTACACCTGCACCCTCTCGCGCAGCCGCCGACAGCCCGACACGCGCCTCCCCGACAGCAGACACAATCGCGTTGGCCATGGCGGTGCAATGGCGGCCATTCTATGGTTTCCGAATAAGGCGTTTAGAATAAATAATATGAGTGTAGATAAAGCAGTGTATGCAACTGTACGTAATTAGGCCTTAAAACACTCGTGTGATCTTATTATGAAACTCACCTGCGGCTCGTTTTAAGGACCCTTATTACGTAACAGTTACATAAACTACTATTTTTATGAAAAAACAGTTTATCATCTGACGTTTTGCAAAGTAACTGATTTTAAAAACGATTTATTCGTGAAATTATAACTTTTTAAATAATAATTCTTATTTCAATTTTTATAAATCATCAAAGTTACGAAATTTGTATTTGTCGCGTAATTATTTATAAAATTCAGGAATGACATGTTGTTTCTTAAGTGATTAATGTAATTAAAATGCTTAAAATATGCCACCAATATGCTCGATACGATAGACGATTATTTTGTTATTATTTATTATTGGATATTTTAACATGAAATAAATAATAAATATCAGAGAAATATCCCACTTACAAAAATTATACCACACTCAAGTGTAATTATAGATAAAATGTTTTTTAGTTGCACCACCCCACCAAGCGAAAATTTGCATCAAAAATTTGACTGGCTCCCCTTCTTAAATTAATCCCAGTGCTAAAAAGGGTCAACTCTGCAAAAGAAAATTTCACCAACATAATTTTCCGTAAAATTAGGTATATACCACGGACTATGATAATAAAATAATGTATCTACAACTTTTTTTTTAAATAAAACGCAAATAACTTACTTTTTAACGTTTTGAAAATTTTATTGATTTTTGTGGTAACCAGGGACCGGAAAACCCCTCTTTAAGGTTAATCCTATCGATTCGGTAACCCAATCAATTCGGTAACCTCATAAGGTTACCCAATTATAACGGTAACCTTATTGAAGCGGAAACCATAACCTTTGAGACGGTTAAGCTAAATACCCTATCGCGATAGGGTTATTTTTAAGGGTTTTCATTGGGTTATTTTAACCTTATTATCATGGGGTTGTTTGGTGTTTTACTTCATTTAAACTAGCTAAGCGTATAGATTCCTGACCGTAGTCGCGTTGCTGAAGCATGAAATAAAATTAAAATGAATATAACATAAAAAGTAAACAAAAATTAAATTTTTTTTTTTATAAATTACATAAAAATTAAATAAATTTAAAATTAAAATAAATAAAGATAAATTTAAAATTAAATAAAAATAAAATTAAAATTAAATAAAAATTAAATGAAATTAAATGAAATTAAATGTAATTAAATGAAATTAAATGAAATTAAATGACATTCAATGAAATTAAATGAAATTAAATGAAATTAAATGAAATTAAATGAAATTAAATGAAATTAAATAAAATTAAATAAAATTAAATAAAATTAAATAAAATTAATTAAATCTAATAAAATGTAATAAAATTAAACAAAATTAAATATAAATTAAATAAAAAAATGTATAAAATAAAAATTAAATAAAATTAAATAAAAATTGAATCAATTTTAAATAAAAATTAAATAATTTTTTTATAAAAAATTAATAAAAGTAATAAAAATTTAATAAAATTTAATAAAAAATTAATGAAAGTGTAATAAAAATCTAATCAATATTAAATAAATATATAATAAATATATAATAAATATATAATAAATATTAAATAAATATTAAATAAATAGTAAATAAATATTAAATAAAATATAAAATTAAAATATTAAATAAAAATTGAGTCAGCACTTCGTGGCCGCTCGTGGTATTTTACATGGTTTTAGGATTAAATTATATTACATATATATTATTATATTACATAGTGACAACAATAAAACAAGCACTAAATCGACTACTATAAAAAATTATCGGCCCTAAATGCATGTGATCGTGTAGTCCAAAATGGAGGACCCTCTACGTTGTGTAAAAATTAATACAGTAATAAAACAAATTATGTTGCAACGATGTTCCCAAATAACTTATAATTTTACTTGAATACGTACATTCATAATAAATAAACCAAATGTAACAAACTAACTATAAACACTATTTTTGTAAAAAAATAATTTTAGATTATAAATCTGTTAATAAACGTTAAAAAACCGTTTAGTAAACAAAATTAAATGAATACATGAAAACAAAATAAACTTGATCCGCGATCCGTATCCGTACCCTTATATAAATCAAAAAAAAAAAAAAGAACGATTTTACGCCATAAATGCCATAATAATAAATCTACCTTATTTTATACCATTGTTCAACAAAAATGATAAATAACTTGTCATCTATGTCAATTACAACGTTACACTTTCTTGTCGGTTTACATTTAAGTTGATTTGCAATTTTGCTAAACAAAGAATGTTTATTAAGGACCAGATGGACTCCTCTGTTAAGGGTCAGAATAAATGTAATAGAAGCGCAGCGCCAGATGTGTGGTCTTTTCTTTAAGTACGCATGTTATTTAATTATAACACAAAGGGCAAGGATTAGTAAAAAGGGAGGTTGTGACCATAAATAGTAATTTATTAAAGGGAAGGACATAGTAGGTACAGATTTAGTACAATTGGGATCATTTTCGTCAGACACACATTAAATATTATGTTAAGGGCGGAGGCGGGTCCATATGCAAGATATAATTTGCGACCGGTCGCTGCTTGTGATGGGTCTGTCTCTATGGTAACTACCTGTCCGGTAGTTAACATGGTGAAGGGTCTCGGGGGGAGCTCACAGTTGCCGAGAACCCCGAGGCAAAACTGGTTGTGCTCCTTCCCGAGGTTACTGCCTGTTAACTGCCTGGTTCTAGCGTAGAAACAGGCAGAACGGAAACAACCAGTTGAGCCACTTCGGGGCGCATTTGCAAAGGGTCGAATGTCATATTCGAGAATCGGTGGCGACATCCGTATGCCGCTGTCGAGGACCGAGTATGGTAGGTGACTCAGTGCAAAAACGCCTTGCCTAGGAATCCCAACACATCCCTATCCCTCAGATGGGTCATTAGTTGTCGGGTCCCTGCCTGCCTGCCTTCGTGTGCGCGTCCCTGGGGAATCGACTGCTGTTAATCCATCGGTCGAGTCTTTCGGGGGCGGTTCCATGGAGGAAGGGTGGCGGGAGCTCGTGAATAATGACCTATATCTTTTATAATCAGCCGTAAGCGATGACGTGGCATGTCGCAGCGGGCTCTCCATCCACAAAGAAGGATGGTTAGCGGTAGAATGCCACCCGCGTGTTTGTGCCGTGCGCGGGGACCCGTACGGGTGGAGAAGGAGATCCTGGGAGTGGGTTTTTCGAAGCGGGGGTCTGCGGTCGTTATCCCCGTTAGACGAAACTCCTTTGGCTCTAGATTCATCTCACACGGGAGGTCCTGAACTAGCCAGTCAGGATCAATCGGCTGTCGTGTCCAGTCTGATGGCCACATGGTGAGTGTCCTGGGGTGTGGGGTGCATAATCGGCGGAGCACGATTCCTGAGTCGGCTGTGGGAGTTGACGATGGTTTTGGCACCGTGCGGATTCATGCATAACACACTTTTGGGGCACTATATTAGTCTGGTATCCCTGGTGCGTCAAAGCACCCCCAAATGTGAGGGCTCCGAGGAGGGTGGGGAGCCAGCCTAATGAAAATTTTCAATGGAGGTATTATGGACACACATTTACCTAAAACGACGGAAGGGAAAAATGCCGGACCCTTAAGGGATGAGGCTATGGCGCAGAGCGCAAAAGCGGGACCAGCGGGTCGTGTACCTGTTCAGAACAGGAACGCGGGAGCTGGGAAAGCTATAGGGTCTGCTAGGACTGACGCGGCGTATACCGCAACGGACAGGGGCTGGGGTGGAGCAACCAGTTCCAAAGGTACCGTCCAACCTTTTCCCTCAGGGTTGAAAAGTGGACACGCTCAGCAAGCTCCCTTAGGGAAGCCGACTGGTGCAGGTACTGGAGGAATGGGGGGCGGAACTGCAGCCACCTGTGATAGGCGGGCAGGAGCACCGCTTCCAAATCCTGCTGGAGCGGCACCGGTCGCCCTTGATAGCGTGGCCAACCCCCAGGGTTCGGACTCGCAGTCGGGTGGAGGAGCTGCTCTTACCAGGAGGCAGAAGAGGCGTGCTAAACTGCGAGCAAGGGTGGGAGCACAAAATGATGTGCCCACAGCGAGGGTTGAAGCAACCCAGAAGAAGAGGCCATTGAGAGAGAGTGGCGAATCTTCCCTGCTCGCTGGCGACCACAAGAGACCGAAGGTCGGTGGCTCGTTCGCTGAGGTCGCTGCGAGCGAGAAGATGGTCATTGTCCCAATGGCCTTTCCGGCTGAGAAGATCTTGGTAGGGCAGGTAACATCGATCCAAACAGCCATTATAGAGCTCATGGTGGAGAGCGCTGTGGATCCCCTACCAAGGGTCTCCGTCGGAAACGTCGTGGGGGGTGCCCTCCACGTTAACTGCGTAGGGAGGGAGTCCGCCACATGGATCAGCTCTGTAATCGGGGGAGTGGAGGTTGCCGGGCTGCGCCTTAGGGTCATGGCCGTCAGGGATCTTCCAAAACCAGTCAAGATGGCCTGGAAAACGAAGATTCTTGCCGGCGTTGACCTTAAACTGTTCTTCCCTCTGATGCAGAGGTTTAATCCTCGGCTTCACACGGAGGAATGAAAGATAGTGGATACCTTGGCGACGGACGCCGGTACCAGGAGAATCGTTTTGATGGACCGGGTGTCGGCGGACGTCATCAAGGAATCTGGCTATCAACTACACACAGGGATCGATCTCAGCTCATTCAAGCTCCTTGAGGATGCGGAGGGGAAGGGGCATGGAGGGGCTGGGAGCGGTCCCTGTGTGACGGTAGGGATACAGCAGGCGCCTGTGGAGGCAGCCGCAACGGCCCCTGATTCAGCGGAGCCACCTTCTGGTGGCGGAGCAGTTCAGGTGGCAGAGGGACAGTCGGCAGAGGGGGCGGGCATGGTGTGCTCAGGGGGGGGGGTGATGCCGGACCACGTATGGCTCGCGAGTCGTCACCGTTGTCGTCGGTGGCTGGCTCGGAGGAATTACGTGGACTGGCGGAGCTCTACCTGGAGAACGCCCTGTCACCCATGTCCTTTGACGACACTGTCCAGGAGGTGGCTGCTGATCTCAGCACCACCAAATAATAAGAGGACTCATGGAGGGCCTAAGGTGTGTACAAATAAATCTACAACACAATAAAGCGGCCACTGTCCTTCTGGCAAGGCAGCTAAAATGCGATAAGTTTGATATTGCTCTTATTCAAGAACCATACATTTATAAAGGTGAGATAAGAGGCTTAAATGGTACTGGAGTAGACGTGTGCGCCGCCATCAAAATCCGCGGCGGCGGCGCGCCGGGAATTTTCGGCGGCGTGGCTGCGCCACGCCGGCGTCAAGGTCACTTTCCACGGTTCACGTTTCGCATTAAAATATTTTAAATATCAAAAACTTTTTAGGAACAAGGAACATATTATTAAAACGATATATAATGCCGTTTGCTTCATTCAGTCCTGCCTATTTTTCGGAAATCGCTTTAATGTTGATGTTTTTCATAATTGTGATGAATTAAGATCCTTTTAAAGCCAACTCCATCTAGCCAGTGGCCGAGAGACTGGACTGAATCCATGGTTATACCTCTCCATAAAAAGGCTTGACGCTAAAATGTGACAACGATAGAACTTTGTCTATTATATATATCGTATACCAGTAAAGTATTTCTTTACATCATGAATTCGCGATTGAAAAAGTTCCTGGAGCGGAAAATACCTGCAGAGCAGGCTGGCTTTCTGTCTGGGCGAGGGACACGGGAGCAGATTTTCATGTGCCAGATCACCGAGAGATGTCGTGAATGGAACAAGCCATTAGTCCTATGCTTCATAGATTACGCCAAAGCATTCGACTGTGTTAGATGGAAAAACATGCTGTACGTGCTCCTGGCGATGGGTGTCCCTGCTCATTCAGCTCCCCCTTATTGAGTACTTGTACGCCGAAACTGCAAGAGTGCGCACCGAGAACACCTTGTCGGACCAGTTCAAGCCGGAAAGAGGAGTAAGACAGAGCTGTATGTTGTCTCCGGAGCTCTTTAATATCTACGGCGAATACATCTTACGTAAAGTCACCGAGAACTAGGACGGTGGCATATTAATTGGCCGCAAAACGATCTGCAACCTACGCTATGTTGACGACACAACGCTCTTGGCTTCCAATGAGGAGGAGATGTTTCTTTTGTTCCAGCGAATAGAAGCGGAGAGCATCGAATTAGGACTTCACGTCAACAATGACAAAACGCAAGTTAATGTTCGTACACCGAAAACAGTCTCCTCTACGAAGCCTAGAACTAAAAGACCTAGAATGCGTCAGCGCCTTCACCTACCTCGGCTCACTTATATCTAGCGATGGTAGCTGTGAACGTGAAATCATCCGGAGGATTCATATAGCGAAGAGTGCTATGACTCGGTTAGATAGGATCTGGAGAGATCGCGGCATACAGAGGCAGACTAAGGTTAGACTCATGCGTTCCCTGGTGTTTCCAATTTTCCTATACGGTTCTGAAACTTGGACTATCAAGCAGATCTGAAAAGCCGTATCGACGCGTTTGAGATGTGGTGTTGACGACGGCTTTTACGGATACCTTGGACTGCGATGCGCACTAATCAGTCCATACTAGAGGAGCTACGCATAAAGCGCCGGTTGTCTACGACGTGCCAGGACCACATACTTCAGACACCTCTCTTAACGCTCCTCGGATAGCCTGGAGAGAATCATCATGACGGGAAAAGTTGAAGAGGCCCTCCCCCTGCAAGATCGTGTGCCCAAATCACTGCACCCATGTAATTAAAACTGCAAGAAGCCATGCGTTTAGTGAGAGATATAAGCCTATGGAGGAACCTGGTCTTCAACAGAAGGACATGATCCTCAGCTCTGAGGGAACGTCTAGTGATGATGAAGATCCTTTTTTGACTCGCAAGTCGCAGTAGGTCCAAACATACCGTTCAGTATTAAGGATCAATCCTGCCACCGAAAACACTTCTTTTCTCAGGATAATTTAGTTGGTGGTACAATTTTGACGGCAGATTTATTATTTTCGTTACCAATCTTATTAATTAGGCCATCGAGTTCATATTTGTTAGGTGAGCGGTTAATCATACTCATCTATTAATCTCCCGAAAGAGAAGGAATTGACCAAACCCTAAATATTTCAATGTGTAGATGTTTTCATGGTTTAATACGTCAATATACGTTGTAAAATTTTCATTTTACTTTCTTTCATCGGTAATTATCATTGGCTAATTTTTGCCGAATTCTGAAATTTTGGCCAACGGCGTGGATTTTGAAATCCGCGGCGGCGGCGGCGGCGTGGGTCCCACGGCGCGGCTACGCCACGCCTATTACTGGAGGGACAATAATATACCTTTGCCCCGAAAGTAATATGAGGACATGTATATATGTTAAAAATGGCGTTGATTTTATGATCTTACACGCTTTCTGTTCCAGGGATCTGACCACGGTCAAGATCCATAACAAGGGGGGGGGGGGGGGGGGGGTACGGCACTCATCATCTCATCAGCCTACCTTCCCTATGAGGCAACAGATCCAATTACACCACAACTGCGAGACCTTGTTGCGTACGGCAGCCGGGTGAACACCGGCCTGATAATTGGCTGCGACGCTAATGCGCACCACGTCATCTGGGGCAGCTCAGATGTCAACAGAAGAGGGGAGAAAGTACTGGATTTTCTGGTGAGTTCTTCTCTACAATTACTAAATAAAGGCAATGAACCGACATTCGTCAACGCTAGACGAGGTGAGGTTATTGATTTGAGGCGAGGTTAGCTTCTAACAATGCTAGTAATAATACTAACTCATGGCATGTATCTCAAGAAATTTCTTTATCAGACCATAGATATATATGCTTTAAGTACAAGACTATAATCCCAGTAGAAACTGTACGTAGGCGGAACCCCAGAAACACAGACTGGTCAGCTTTTAGGAGCGACCTGAAGGCGGATCTAGGGGATCCAAAAGGCAAGCTAAACTCTATTATTGACATAGAATTCGAAGCGGACAAAATCGTCCAAGCTGTGTTAACGGCATGGACCAGCAACTGCCCGGAAAAGAAAAACCTGGCTAAGAAGATACCGTGGTGGAATCCAGAGATCGTAAAACTCAGGAAAGAAACACGGGCCATCTTTAACGATGCTAAAAGAACTAACAACTTTGAGCATTATGCACGCAAACTCACGGAATTTAACAAAGCCGTGAGAAAAGCGAAAAGGAAAGCGTGGAGGAACCACTGCGATCAGATAGAGTCTTTACCGGAAGGCATGAGATTAACAAAAGCGCTAGCCTCGACAAAGTCAGTACCGCTCACCTCAATCAGAAGGAGTGACGGATTGATGACAGAAACAGGGTTAGAAACTCTCAAAGTAATGTGTGAGACACACTTCCCAGGCTCGGTAATACACCAGGGCGAACCAGACGAAAGTACAATTAGTGTTGTAGAACAGTCAACGAGAACTACTAGACACAATTGGGACACGTCAAAAAAGGTAGATCACAACAAGCTAAAATGGGCGCTCTCGACATTTCAGCCCTATAAAACCCCGGGCCCAGATGGAATCTACCCCATCCTACTACAAGAAGGCGCCAATGTACTCATACCACACTTGAGTAGACTGTACAGGGCGTGCATAGCCTTCGGACACGTTCCGCGTGTTTGGAGGATGGTAAAAGTAACGTACCTACCTAAACCGGGCAAGGCAGATTACACAGAGGCCAAATCATATCGGCCAATAAGTCTTTCATGATTCTTTCTCAAGGCGTTGGAAAAACTGGTGGTAGGGTATGCAGATGATTTAGTGATACTTGTTAACGGGAGATTCCCCAGCACGGTATCAGAAATCATGAACGGAGCACTGAGGCTTGTGGAGCAGTGGTGCAATAACCACCAACTCTCGATCAATCCAGGCAAAACAGTGGTAATACCATTTACCAGGAAAAAGACCCTGAATGGTATGAAGCAACTAAGACTCTACGGAAGGGTACTAGAAATATCCAATGACGTAAAGTATCTAGGTCTGACACTGGACAAAGAACTAAATTGGAAAAAGCATGCCGACCTCACCATAACTAAGGCTATGAGAGTGTTTGGCATGTGCAGGTCAGCATATGGAAAAACCTGGGGCTTAACCCCGAAGGTACTGAGGTGGATCTATACCATGATGGTAAGACCTATCATACTGTACGGGAGCCTGGTCTGGTGGCCAAGGACACTAAAGAGCACATGCAGAGAAGCCCTAACGAAAATACAAAGAATGGCATGCATGGCTATCACCGGCGCATTCAAAACGACGCCAACGGCGGCGCTAGATATATTACTTGATCTACCGCCGTTACACTTAGTGCTACAGTCTGAAGCGCGCAAGTCGTTACACAGATTGGCTGTTGCAGGCCTCTGGGACGACAGCAAGCCGAAGGCCAAACACACAAGAATGGAATCTGACAATTTCATGGATAGGCTAACAAGCATGGGCTGTGACAAGATGCAACCCAAGTTTGTTTTCCAAAAGAATTTTAAAGTAAAAATTCCCACAAGGGCCGATTGGGCCGAGGGTCTTGAACCACCAATCTCTGATGGTGAAGACAGCATATGGTACACAGACGGTTCCAAAATAGGATCGAGTACGGGAGCTGGCATTTATGCAAATGACTACAGTAGTAGTATAAGCATGGGCAATTATGCAACAGTGTTCCAAGCGGAGACGTATGCTATTATTGCCTGTGCACAAGAGAATATAGATAGACAGACCCGGGGAAAGAATATCTATATACTCAGCGACAGTCAGGCAGCGCTTAGAGCACTTATAGCGCCCAAAGTGGAGTCCAGACTGATATTCAATGGTATCCAAGTCCTCAACAGGCTTGGAAGGCAAAACAAAGTGCAACTGATGTGGATCCCAGGGCACAAGGGCTTTATCGGCAACGAAAATGCTGATGAGCTTGCTAGAAGGGGCTCTATGAATAACTGCTTAGGCCCGGAACCATTTGTGGGACTCTCAAAGGGAACCATAACAACGGCCATAAAGGACCACACCAAACATAAACACCAACAAGAGTGGGGTAGTTTGACAGGTCTAAGGCATTCAAAGCTATTCATGCATAGAGTTGACTCAAGCTGGAGCAAAAAGCTTTGGAAACTTAGTAGAAAAAGGCTCCAAATCATAACAGGAGTTTTTACAGGCCATTACGCCGTGAAAGGAGTACTGGCTAAAATGGGACTGTCAGACAATACTGATTGTAGAATGTGTGGCGAAGAGGAAGAAACAATGAAACACTTAATGTGTGAATGTCATGCTCTTGCCAGACTAAGAATGAGGGACTTTGGAATCGGCTATCCAGATCCAGAGGACCTCAAAGCACTGCCCTTGAGCTCCATCACCCAACACATGGAGATGGTTGAAAAAGCTCTTGAGTAAGTGTACTAGGGGGCAATTACACAAAAGATCCCTTTGGGTCGAAGTGTATCCATTTGGGCCCCCGAGACAAATAAGATAAGATAAGATAAGATGTTACTGTTTAAAGTTTTGCCAATAAAAGTGAAATAAAGAGTGTATTGACAATTATAAGGACAAGTGAAATGTGTAATAACTTTTTAAAAGTTTATTATTTTGCGTATGTTTTGGGCATTTGGTTGGAAGGCCTTTTTAAACGTTTTAGTGTTGACTAAGACACCTGTAACCTTTGCTTTCGGGCGACTTTTCGTCGTTTGCTTCGGACGTTTCTCATCAGATTCGGACAACGTTTACTGTGACCAGTTTCGACGCTTGAGCCAAGTTTTTTTTTATTTTTTTACGGAATCCGCTTCCGTGAAGCTTTGCCGAAGTTTTCTCTTCATGATTGCCCATCACGTCCTCGTTGGGACGTACCTAAGGGTAATTTGGCGGATTCATATTCTTAGCAGCATGACGCACGTCGTGGGTTTCCATCCACTCTCTGATGCAGGGGGCACAGTGGCAACTAGCCAAATCGGGCCAAAATAAAGTAGAGCCCCTGTGGCGTCTAATCAGTGACAAAATTCATTTTGTCCACACTTCTTTATGTAAAGATTGGCAGTCATCGTGGAAGTAGTGACGAACGCCGTAGATTTCGTACTGCATTCGCATATTACCTACCACACATTGTCTTAGATCCAAATTTTTCGGAAAAAATTGACGTTTTGTTCTCATTCAGGTGTTCTCCTTTGCGAATAGTAGAGTACTACAGGCCCGGTAGAACAAAAAATCCAGTTTGAAGGGGTTTTCGTCGCTTAGAATTATGCACTGTTCATTTTTAAGTAAAACTGTGTCATATAAATTTCGAAGACGGTGTTTAACTTTTGCAGCCTATTTTGGAGTTGGTTTGGCTTCCGTTGCTTCCGAGGGCTACCCAGTCGTTGCGATTCTTGGCCCTTTGAACCATTCCTACAGAAGTTCTCTACTTTTTTCCACATATCTTATTGAAGCACTAAGTGAGTTTTTGATTTTTAGATGTATCTTTGAGTCGATATTGCGATTATTCGAGCCAGTTTTTCGACGATTTTTCGACTTGTCATTAAAAGAGAAGTCTTACCCAAACTTTTTAATGCAATTTAAATCGCAGAAACACACACCCTCACGATTTTAGCGATCTTTCTCATGTACATACCGTTTTCTCGTATGTATTTGTCCAAGAGTATTTTTCGTTGCTCCTGTGTATGGCCTCTCAGTTTATGAAATCAAAAGTGATCCGAAAAAATAATTCTAGTAATTGATTTAACATCATATCATCTACAACAAAATAAATAATTTATGTTTTTAAAGCAAATAAAACAAGAATGACGGCTTGTTGCAGTTGTCCTTATATTTGTCAATACAGTCTTTACAACGAAATACCATGAATCATGATCCTCTGTACTTTTCGGCACGCATAATATACACATTATTGCAATCTTAATTCATTAAATTTACAAAGACAGCATAACAAAATTGTAGGCAATCAATAAGATATTCATAAAAATAATATAAGTAGGTATTTCTTTTTACCACTACGTCACCAGTGTCATCACATCTGGTTAAACCTAAAATAATCGAAAACAAAAGACCTATGAGATTTCGGCTCGCTCATATACCTCGCTGCTCAGATAAGCTTTCCGATATGAAAGTAAAAATTAAATATTAAGTTAGGTATTCCCAAGAAAATGATAAGAATATCGAGGTACTAAGATTACCACGATCCGCTATCGCAACTAATAGTTTTTATTTCTACCAAATATGAGACCAAAAGTCAAAAATGATATTCATAACTAATTTTCTACAACTAATGTTATTATTAGTTTTTAAATATTAATTAGATGCTTATGTGAATATATTATCGCCGACTCTATACAAATATACTTGATACTTAAAACAATAGATTTTAATTCCTATGCACGAATGCCACGAATACATATCTGTAATTTCTCCAAAGTATAGTATATTAGTAGTTATAAATAAAGTATAAATAATATAATCTATATAACGAAATGCAGCGCCACTCCAATTTTACAAATCTCTAAAAAGTACAAATATTGTTAAAAATGAACACACTAAACACCGCCGGCGAAACCTGTTTTCTTAGTACCGGGAACTTAGTCGACCAACCCCGTGCCCGTGGCCACTACACTAATTTAATAATAATAAGCCTAATTCGAGTGTAAGTAAAGCTTACATTCGTTTGAGCTGGCTCAATGCGCCCAAGGCCCCCATGATGCGGTAACCGAATCGATTCGGTTATTTAAACGGTTAGTGGTACCTTAGGTTAACCGATCGATACGGTAACCGAATCAATAAGGTTACCTCATCATAAGGTTACCGTTATAACAGGGTTTTTAAAACCACCGCTAAAATAACCCTATGAAATACCAGGGTTATAGTAACCGGTTCCGGTCCTTGGTGGTGACACTACAATATCCACACCGGGTGCCGAACCAGGGACTATCTTTGTCTGGTGGGTTGGGGGTCATAGTTCTAACCTAACCCACTTTATTTGTAGCCGTTCGGGTCGGTTGAGGGTTACAGTTCTAACCTAATCTAACCTACTTTATTTGTAGCCGTTCGGGTGTCGGTTGAGGGTCACAGTTCTAACCTAACCTATTCCACTTTATATGTAGCTGTTCTGGTCGGTTGAGGGTCACAGTTCTAACCTAACATAACCCATAGTATTAATATGAGTCTATGACCTTTAAAGCGCTCCAGTTCATAAACGATCAAGTTACTCAAAAAATTGTAATAATTAAAAAATGCTTATTTTAGCATGTTCTAAATGATTCAGTTATAAAAAACAGGGGTTATACTAGTGAATTTTTTTATCGTAAATAATTAGTCCGTCTCCGTAGTAATTCTATGGCCGAATTCGCAACTTTGGACCGCTTAAGTTCTTAAACGGGCAAGTTAATCAAAAAATTGTAATCAATAAAAGAGGCTTATTTTAATGTATTATTTACAGTTCTAATCAAATAAGTAACAAAAATACGAAAAGTCCTGGGATCGGGCCCCCTTTGCTATACCCAAACCCGGGTGCCATGCCACCCATGCTAGCTACGCCACTGACATGAACTAATCGTTATTTTTATTATTCGATACCCACACGAACCGCGTAGGTTTAGTTTCAAAGTCGATTATCGAAACAAAAACAACTAAATCGCAATTTAGCAGCACTACCTAAACGGATATTAACGGTATTATCTATTCACAACCAGGTATAAACAAAAAAACACAATGGCAGAAGACCATTTCATTAAAACGCTAACTAGATTAATTACATCAATAACATTAGAACTGTTATTGCTGCATAGTAATTAAATCAGTGTTAAAACGTCAAAAAAACCATTAAAAATTGTAATAAGCAACAAAATCCAAAAGTAACTTACTGTTCGAGTTGGTTTCGCTTTTACCGGAATACATGTTTTCACAATTAACCACAACGATAACTGTATAATATGAAACGTAAACTCTTTCTTATTAAAATTCGTCGAGCGGCACGTCTCGTAGGCGGCAAATAATTTAGCAGAATAACTTATTTCATGGACATGGATAACGGGTCCTTCAGTCGTCCTTTGGCAAATTGGCAAGCAGATGGCTTACACGCACTTGCACTTATACGCCTACGAAGGTACTCTGACTCTGTGGGCGCAGTGACGCCTAGCATTTATCGAGCCATGAAATTATTAAGCTAGACTAGACTGCTCAATGGCCTAAAAAAAGCGAGCCGAGTGTGATAGCAGACTTTTCTCTTTCTGTTACGGTGACCCCGTTTAATTTAAAAGTTATAGCCCGTTTACATGCAGCCCTTGCCGCTTCTCGCGCTACCGGCCGGCAATATTGCTCAAACCCCTTCCACTCGGGCCAATTTAAAGGACGCAGCTATACGACGGAACGAGATCGCGATATCGCTTGCTCCCTCTAACGCATAGCTGCGTCCTGTAAATCGGCCGATTAAATTGGCCAGTGTGGATGGGGTTGGTGGATATCATTGATATATTTCATCGTAATTACGTACTCACGTCTTATTCAAGTGGTCGGCAAGCTCTTTTGGGCAACGTCGGGCAGCGGCAGCGTCAGGAGAAGTATCGTGTTTACATACTGCTCCTGCTCATTTCCCTCCCCAATTTCCTGCTCACTGCCGTGGCAGGGGAGTGGGCTAGATGTAAACGGGGTATCAGGATATGATATGATTCTATTAATATTACAGAGTTAAGTTAGGAAGTCAACAGGTCTACCCCGACCATGTCGAAAATCGGAATTTGGTTATACCCTCTCTACTTGCAAATTCGAAAAAGACACGGGCAACGATATGCGGTAATTCTGGTCTTCGGATTGCAATACAATACCGAGTAGGGCCAGGTGCGGATCCAGGATTTCGTTCAGGGGGGGGCACTTTCGAGGATTTCATTCAGGGGGGGGCACTTTCCAGGATTTCGTTCAGGGAGGGGCATTTTCCTTCACAAAAAATCTCGCGGTCCACACCTATGGGCCCCGTAGTATACGAGGTTTGCGTTTCAGGGGGGGGGGGGGGGGGGGCAATTGCCCCCCCCTGTATCTGCGCCTGAGTAGGGCGCTTTACGTGTCGCGCTTGCATCACTCCGCCGTAGCCGACGATGTGGTGGAGTACGTCCGCTGGCTTCTCGTTTAAGGTACGCGAGCTACAGTCCCGGCGCTACGTGGACTTCAGTTCGTTTGTGGTGCGCGTGTCGCGGCCGCTGCAGGACACCATCGCGAGTGCCAACTTCTGGCCTAATGGTGTCGTGTTTCGGCGATTCCGGGGATTTCCGGATATCTGCTGAATCCTACGCCAGATCAGACGACGCAACCTAGCCTCGAACGAGTATATACGGGGTCAAGCTAAATAAAAGTGTGTAAAAACAGAATTGTTTTCCCACAATGCACCCCATCTCGAGCAAATGCTACAAGACCTTAGCACGGCAAGTCTTGAAGTCGGACTCGAAATGAAGGGCAAAAACCCAGTTAATTACCAATGGTGAGAAACGTAGGGCCAGGGTAGATGGGCAGCATATTCAATATGAGGAGGAATACATCTATTTGAGCCAGATAGCATCCTTCGGTAACAGACAGTCTTAGGAAATCGATCGACGCATCGAGAACCTCTGGCGTCTGGAAGAGCTTGTGGTCCATGAAGACGCTAATGAAGGGCAACCTTATATTAGCACTAAAGCGCAAACTCATCGACATGTGTATCCTGCCTATCCTAACCTACGGTGCCCAAACATGGTCATTAACCGAAGCCCCTCTGGGTCGAAGTGTATCCATATGGGCCCCCGAATCAAATAAGATAATCAACCACACGCCCAGAAGTCACGACTCAAGATTTGGCAGTGACCAATGGAGCGCAGTATACTTGGAGTGCGCAGAACCGGTCGGGTAAGGAACACCGAACTGCGCAGACCAGATGTCCATAGAATTACATAAGAAAAAAAAAATGTTAAAGCCGCCAAGCTTAAGTGGGACTGGGCGGGGCACGTATGCCGAATGCATCCAGAGGTAGGCCAAAACGGAGATGGCGAGACGATCTGAACTCGTTTTGTGGTGATTGACGAGAGCGTGCACTGAACAGTGACAGGTGGCGCAAAATAGGAGAGGCCTTTGCCCAGCAGTGGGACACAAAATAGGCTATTAAAAACAACAAAAAAAACAGACAATGCAGAGAACGCGGAACATTTTCTTATCAAAATAAATAATTGATAAATAACACAATCCTAGAGGCATAAGTATGTACAGTCGCCATCAGATATATCGGAGCGGCCAAGGTGGTCATAAATATCAGAACACCCCTATTGTCAATGAGATAGCTCCGATATATTTCATGGCGACATACAAGCATTTCTCTGTAACTTGTCAAGAGAATGACTTATCCGTTTTTGAATGAGGGTTTTGGTAAAGGTATTGTAATTTATTGGTAGGATTCAGGTGCGACGTATTTACGTGTCCATCATGTCCATGATCGCCAATAAATAACAAAACACGAGCCATTTTAGGCAGCCACAATTATTCTATTACTACCTGTAAAGTAAGAAAATTACACAAATGAAGAATCAAATTATTTTAATAAATATTTTGATTTGTTTATTTCAAGTAGACACACTAAACTACTATATAATTTTTTTACTGTCATATACAGAGGAAAAAGTGACCTAGGCCTCCGGTGCCCAGGGCTATTATACTCATACTATATAGAATTCATCCTTAAGTACCTACTTGTCTTAATTATCATGAAAACAAACACCTCAACGACATCATCACACTTTGCTCAGGGATTATTGCTGAAAATATTATTGTATACATACTTAAAGAAACTCACAAAGTATTGAATTCAAGCAAGACAGAGTTGGGCAGTATTTCAATTACATGTATTTGAAATACAAATGCGTATTTTGTTGTAAGTATTTTGTGTTTCAAATACCACACATATGTATTTAGTATCTTTTATTTCAAATACTTTAAGCTCTAAAATACATTTTATTAAATTCCCTAGGGATATGTGCTCCTCCGGTCCAGACGGTCCAGTTGAGAACCTGTGTTGGTTACATTCATTCACCTACCTACTATATGGAACTTATCCAACAATAGTTTTAGAAACGTAATAGATTTCATGAAACAAATTCCTTTACAAATTCTTAAGCCGGGTATTCATTAGGCAAGTTTTGTTAATAAACTGTTTATGAATTTGATCATCATGTTTTGCAACAAGTTTACCGTAAACACTGTTTCTGAAACTTAGCAGTCCACACTAGTTTAGCTGTTGCAAAACAAAACAATTGAAATCCGGTTGTTGGACCACACTATTTCCATGTTTCTAAACTTGCGTCACACACGTCCACACTTGATGACATCTGTTTATAAACTGAATGTTTCGTCTTGCTCTCCACCTAGAGTGGGGAGCACAGCAACATGTTTATGCAACAATATTTCATCATCCTTGTTTATAAACATGTTTACAGAGATGATGAAACATCGTGCAACACTGTTTATAAACAGTCATTAAACAGTGTTTATTAACAAAAGTTGCCTAATGAATACCCGGCTTTAAACACCTTTAAGGTGCAACACAAATAAGAGTTATTCCTTGAATATACAACAGTCAAACTGGATAATTACCAATTCACAACAGTAACTCTACAACAGTTCAAATAAAGGTCTAGGCTAGGTATCAACAGTCTTCTCACTAGTAAGCATACCAATCACATCACATCCCATTTGTCTCCCCAAAACAGTGCTGCAGCACTACGTTTTTACCACATCCTCACGGTTCCTTGAAAAAATCTGGGCGACTCTTGATCTCCTTAACCAATCCGCGTGCAATCAGCGGTGCTGAGAAACGATCGACAGCAAGCGAGGCGGCCACCCAAACTGGGCGCTGTAACGCCAGGGCCATGCGCCGCGCCAGGCCTGCTGCGCCGTCGCCAGCTTTCTCGTCACTCAGCGACGTTGCCAGCGCACCTTGCTCGGAAACCGGCAGACCTAAAGCGAGGTCCCCCAGCTCGGGCCTCGGGCCGCCGAGCCACAGCAGCATGGAGCCCTTCATGCGCAGCGCGGCCACGCGGCACACCAGCTCGCCACTCCATACCTCGAACTCGTGCACGGCCCAGGTGCTCCGCCGGTACACCACGCGCCGCTTTGACGTCGTCACGAGAGGACCCGACTCTGGCACCATTTTGATTGGTTTTAAACTATCGGTCGTCAGAAGCCGAATTAATCAGATTTTAGAGATGGAAGACAAACAAATGAATGAATTTAGAACTTTATTGCTAATTCGCGCATGACATTAGCATTTATTTATGACAATGACATGACAGATGGACAATAAAAAAATGAATCAATTTCAATGGCTGACACTTGACAGACGCTATACCAATCTTTTGAAGTTTTAATGAGTTTACAAAGACAGGTAAATTTACAGGACCAGTCACTTTGATTTTAGTAGTAGGGTACTAGCGTAAGAAAGAGACAGTCTGCTTCTCTCTGTCTATTCTTGAAGTAAAACTTGAAGTAATTCATATTCTATTGATCCATTCATTTAAAACCTGAACTTTTCAAGCTTGCAAATACAAATCCATGCTAAAAAGTCTAAAAACATCAGAAAAAAACAAAAATGTTTCAAATGTCACTTTGATCGACCAATAACATAACGACACAAAACAAGGCAAGATACCTACCATTGGTACATCGAATGGCGTGGTAGCGTGTGATTGGTTGTTAAAATTATCAGCGATTTTTAGTCCAATACAAAATAGAACCGTCACCGTGCTGGGCTAATCGGAGCGAAGCGTAGTCTTTTATCACTTCCTTTCTATTTTCTTGATTTTCTTCTATCTGTCAGTTTCAAACGGATCGCGAAGACATTAGGAAGGCGTCGCTGCTATTTCGTGTTAACCGGCGCAATATAATTTAATATTAAAATATAGTTCTTGAATAAGTAATTATCACCCGTGAGGGAGATCTAACAATGAAGTACTTTTTATTGTTGGGATTGGGCCTCCTGCTCGTCTCAGGTAAATATCCTCCCCGTTTTGTCTACGTAGCACAAAACGAGATAGTTTTCTTATAATTTTACATATTATAGATTCTGTTATGGTCTAAATCTTGTATAAGTAAAGAAGAGTGTATCATTTCACACGAATTTAATTACGCGCGCGAAGTTTTGTGTGCTCTATCTTGTAGATAGACGGGGTCGACGTTCGGCGTTGGGCTGCGTGAGCCCTAGAACTTTCTGTTGCTTCTGCTGTCCACTGTCGCTTTGTTTTGAACACTTACACTCTTTACACGTTATTTGTCTGTTTTTCATTCATGTCTACCCACTTCCTGTTGGATTGGTGTGACAGCTAGTATGGGAGGTTACTAAGATGTGGCGAACTGTTTTCAGGATGGGCCGTGGCGCAGGAGGGCGTGGGGACTGTGGAGGAGATGACGGTGGACGCCGACCTCGGTATCTCGCGTGAGGGATCCCGGACTGGTGAGTACCTGAGCAAATTTAAAATTTACTAAGTACCTATAAGCTTTTATACCATAATGATAAAGAAAGAGGCGCAGGATATACTGCAGGGCTCAACTGTACAATATGTGACATCGAGTTAAGGCTTCATATTTTTTTTGTAGCTTCTACTCGCCAAAAGACAACTCCTCATCAAATTATAAGTTGCGGAAACGTTTGGTTTGCGAGATAAAAAATAATCAAAGTTCCATATAAAATCCCGATTTTACACTGCCATGACACAATATTTTGCGTTTCGTTAAACGTGTTGAGAAAAACTAAAACGTGATGATTTGTTTTATGTTCAGTTTTTACATAAATACAGTTTTTTTCGACTTATTTGTGTACAATAATAGTTACATGATATTTATTCAATGATTCTTTTAATTTATAAGCATTATTTTGTTGATTAATAATTATCAAAAATGGTACGATTTTACTAAAACGCGTAAAACAAAATGCAAATAGAATTGGCGGGGTATGCGGGCGGGGGATACGACATGACACTTTGTAGGAACTTTTTTAGGTTAGTTCAAAGTAGTTTCAGACAGACTCTAAGGCAGGTGGGTGTAGGTACGACGACGAGCGAAGCGAGGAGGAGTGTTAGGTAGAACTGCGACCCTACAGCGCGCGAGCCGAGCGAGCGAAGCGAGCGTGCCGCGGCAGCGGCTGGCGAAGCGCCAGAACCTAACACTATCACACTCCCCCCTCTCCTCTACAAAATATTGTGTCATGGCGGTGTAAAATCGGGATTTTATATGGAACTTTGATTATTTATTATCTCGCAAACCAAGCGTTTCCGCAACTTAAAATTTGGTGAGGAGTTGTCTTTTGGCGAATAGAAGCTACAAAAAAAATATGAAGCCTGAACTCGATGTCACATATTGTACAGTCCTTCCTACTGCAGGTTAGGCAATGCACTACGCCATATTTTCCCGCGGTGTCATTTACTTCAGAATAGAAAAAACAATCTGAGACAATACAAAGCTGTTTTCTGTAAACCTTTTTTTCTTTATGTTACTTTGGTATTGTTTAACATATAATTCCTCTGACAGCAGTTTGAATCTTCTGGATTCTTACAAAAAAAAATTATGATAAAATTAATATAAATAGTACATTACTGCAGAGACCAGTAAGTAAGCTTTCCTGGCTGAGTATTTAGTAGCCGTCCTCGTCTTCGACTCGGACGGCTACAATACGAAGCCAGGTAAGCTGATTACGGTCGAAGCATGTATAGTGCTTTTCTCAAACATGTAAGGAAATAAAATTACTTGTTTAGTGCTTCAGTTACTGGCTGAGTGATTTAATGTTGTATGAAAATCCTTTACGTACGTCGCGCTGAACCTGCCTTGGAATAGAGTCCCTACTGGTCTCTAATTACTAACGTAACAGGAACATTTCCGAGCATGTTTGAGAAAAGTATATAACTATACTTTACAATGTTATCAGTGTGTAACGTAATCAGATGTGTTGACCTTAAAGTTGGTAGCGAAACTGTAAACATTAAACGAATATTCATTGAAATAGGTAATAAGAATAAGTATTTTCTGCATTTAAATATTTTTGAATATCTATTAATTGTTTAATAGAATTTAGTAAGTACCGCTTAAAATATTGCTTGTAATTTTGTAGTATTTTTTAAGGAAGTGTCATGGCCTTGTTTTGACAAAGCAGGTAATCTATTAGTAGTTTATCTGCACAGGGTTTTCCTGCAGCTTATCTTTTCACTGATAATGCTAGATCATTAATATTTGCCTGATTGAATTGGATTAGTACTAATTATTTTACCGTTTAATCTTTATTTAACAGGAGCAAAAATGATACATAGTAAAGAAAATAAAAACGGATTTAAGTTTTATTTAATTGTATGGGGATATAGTGAAATAGGCAATAAAATAGGATTTTATAACGCAACATCCAAATTTTGCAACCATTGCACAGCGTTGGGCGTCACCTCCATCAAGTCACCGCTGGATGATGTGCTCCATAGTCTGGTCTTCGATTCCACAGTCCCAGAGTGCGGAATCTTTCCAACCCCACTTATGCCGAAAGAAATTGCATCGCCCGTGCCCATTTCTTATTAAGTGATCAAACAGAATAAAACTTTATTTCATTAATGTTATGAGATAAACTAAGACAATATGATTGACCATTAAATAGATTCAGCATGTTTTCCAAGTAAGTTTCACCTTTTCAGCACTTCGGTTGATGCTTGATAGAATGTATTAAAGTGCAAAAATCACTTGTTGTATGGCGGCACTGGCATGCCGTAGCCAGAGTTGAACTTAAGATATTGGTAACTAGTAGGGCGTATTATACTTTCTTGTCAAGGTCGAAAGTATTGCAAGGGAGCCATGGGGACGATGTGGTGGAGTACGTTCACTGGAAGACTGGCTTATCGTTGAGGGTGCACCAGCTACAGTCCCGGCACTACGTGCACTTCAGCTCGTTTGTGGTGCGCGTGCCGCGGCCGCTGCAGAACACCATCGCGAGTGCAGATCTCTGGCCGAAGGGTGTCGTGTTTCGGCGATTCCGGGGCAATCTGCCGAATCCTACGCCCGATCAGACGACGCAACTGAGCCACACGGTTACGTCGCCTAAATCAACCTAGTATTAAGTCATTTTATATGTTTATTTTGTAATTCGCAGTGCCTTGGTTTTTACTGTAATGCTGTGTAACTGTTTTGAATAATAAATAATAATAATAATGTGGAGTTTAAAGTAGGGCACTACCCCATAGAAATCCCTGTACTCCCCCTAGCTACGACCCTGGGCGCTGGTCTATCGCCGCCGCTGCGGCGGCTGCTTAGCCAGCTCCCGAGCGCGCAGCTTGAGCCACGCGGAGTCCCGCAAGCCGTGCTGCAGGCGCCGGTCGTGGCGCGGCGCCGCCCAGATGTGGGGGCCGTAGGACTCCCACCAGCCGTATCTGCAAAACAAAACCAAACTGGGATTGTGTGAACGTAGCACTGGGTTTTGTTAGAGGTGTAGCAGAAACAATGTATTATCTATCTCTGTGTGTTTCCTGAGCGGTGCATTGGCAGGATCATTTATTGTAATAATTTTTACCTTATTGAATAAACTACATTTCTTGAAATGGGTTCGAAAATGTTTGAAACACATCTTTAATTAATAATTATTTATTGTATTTCTCCTCTTGGGATTCACGGGCCTATACGGCAGATTGTTAGGCGTGGCTTGCGTTGGGATATAGATCCTATACGTAGTTTAACATTTATTAACTAATTGATACTAACTCATGCGAAGACTGCACAGGCCTTGCATGTTTGTCCCTAGGACCAAGTTTGAACATATCCTGCACTTTGTTGAGTGCCCGCTCTTCGCACGCCGCATCCATGGCTTCCTCACGCCCCGTGCGACGCCAAAACTTGTCAGTCACCAGCGCCGCTGAAATCACAAGGCCATTTAGCTTACTTTAGGCCGCGGACTCGATTCACGTGAACACGTGACCAGCGGCGCGAATTGTCATCCGAAACGTCCATTCATAGTCACTTTGTTCAAGTCGCGCGAGTACGCCGCTCGCGCCCACCGTTACAGAAGCACAACACGATCGATATCTTAGACTTGAACGGGCCTGTTTTGGACGACAGCGACGGCCGCTCGCCGCGTTGCAGTTCGCGCCGTCGGTTGCGTGCATTAAGTCCGCGGCCTTAGTAAATATAGCGGAGAAAGATGTTGCAACGTGCAAAGCTGTCGCAGTTAAAAATGTATGTACCTTCGCTACGTGGTGCACCAAAATATCTGAACACTGAAACCCCTATAAAGCAAGACAGAATCCCGTAACGCGTTCAGGCATTTTATTTTCGTTCGAAGTGCGAACGTTCAAAGCTACGAACGAAGGTATGCAGGCGTTAAGCCGCTATTGTTAGGACAAGAAATTGTATTTTGAGGCAGAAAATGCTTCTTTTCGAATCGTACTGATTTGTCGATGTTATCTCAAGCTAATAGTCGTAACTTTATGTTCACTAGTTTAATGCCAATTTTTATGAAGGCTAGTGCAATCGTTATTCGTGGTTATCTCAGTCGTCAAGTTGAAAAAGCATTGAACAAACGACGAATTAAAAAAAGACTTGTG
Organism: Pammene aurita; assembly: GCA_947086415.1. NCBI lineage: Eukaryota > Metazoa > Arthropoda > Insecta > Lepidoptera > Tortricidae > Pammene > Pammene aurita. The sequence goes on from OX352297.1 coordinate 644,223, forward strand.
CTCGAGTTGACGACGTACTCTGCGTTCTGTGTGAGGGTCTATAAAAATATGGTATCGCCATGCAATGTCACGCCTAACGGACTGTATGGTTAGCCATAGGGCGTCAGTCTAGGACTTAGGAGCTAAGCCTTACGGAGTTTAAGCGGGCGGACAGCGGACTGGTAGGAGTGTCCCGGCACCCGCTGCGCCGCGAACCGCAGCTTGAAGGAGCGCGGGTGGCGCACCGGCGACGCGGCGGGCGGAGCCGGCGCGCGGCGCGGAGGGCTGGCGCGGGAGCTCGGCTCCGTCGACGACATGGCTTGACTGAGAACGGAAAAATGCCGGGCAACACTAGGGAAGGCACTATTAGGCAGGCAATGACTAAGCGATTTCAATAATTCTACAATAGATTATTTTTACCGAAGGTATTTGCTTGGTAACCGGGTCGCAATTTGCGTGAACAATGCTGCCTAGTTGCGATATTGTTGGGTCAATGGACGTCGCTACGACCACGAGCGCGCATGCGTAAATACACTATATTCTACACGTAGATAAGACATAACGATACATTTACAAGCAATCGACCAATATCAACAAACAATTATAGATTCAAATATTAGAAGAAAAATGTTACATATGTTGATTCCGTGTCTCATTAGTTCCACATTTAACATGCTTCACTAGTTCTCATAATAAATAACTTGTTTTTTTCGCAGATGCGGAAACGGTGGCACGCGAGGCGGAGGCCATCAACCCTGATGGTCTCTCTCCGGCACAGATGGCGGAGCTGAGGGCCAAGGCGTCCAACCACACCTTCCAGACCGAAGTCAACCGCATGATGAAGCTCATCATCAACTCGCTGTACCGCAACAAGGAGGTAGGTTTTCGTGGGCTAGGCTTCCGCAAATCGACGTCATAAATTGCACCTTGTGTGCTGGGTTAGGGATAACTTTTGCCAGCCCCAGGGCTACCAGGAACCCTAGCAGACCCTTAAAGTTAATGTTGCCAACGACTTCTGGGAGAGACCTGGCCGATACGATAATTCTGGTGTTGTGGACTTAGCTTTCCGAGTAGGAGACAAAGCTGGGGCCTCTTAACAAGGAGCTTCTATGATAATATGCAATCTTTGTAAATGCTCAGGCGCATTTTAGCCAATCATCTAAGGTAGAACATTATGAGTCCGTACCTCCAATCCGAACTCGTAGGAGTTCATTGAAAGCGAGAGAGATGGCGCTGCCCTCAGTACAACTGAAGAACAAATCAAATTATTTTTAATAAATATTTTGATTTGTTTATTTTAAGTAGACACACTACTATATAAATCATAAACTTATATAGATGTCATATACAAAGGAAAAAGTGACCTAGGCCTCCGGTGCCCAGGGCTGGGATCGAACCAGCGTCTTCTGTTCAGCGCCGAGTGGTAAAGGCGTCTGCCGCGAATGCAGAAGACGCTGGTTCGATCCCAGCCCTGGGCACCGGAGGCCTAGGTCACTTTTTCCTTTGTATATGACATCTATATAAGTTTATGATTTATATAGTAGTGTGTCTACTTAAAATAAACAAATCAAAATATTTATTAAAAATAATTTGATTTGTTCTTCAGTTGTAGCTTCTATGATGCCTCGGTAAGATATGAAGGGGCAGTCAACCAAGAAGGTTTGAGACCAGCAATATCCAGATTCAGTGCTAAAGCCTTCAACCATTATCCATCTGTCCTAAATAGTCATAGATCTGTTTATTTATAGGTCTTTGGGCTCAAGAGAATCGTCTACTCAAACGGGCTTCAGCACTCAGTATTATGGAGAATTAAGCGCTCCGAAACACCGCGTATTGGCTAAACAATCGCGAGCGAAGCCGTAAAATTATTAGTATAATGAGCTGTGAAAGAGTTTATCCCATTCCTTGCAGATCTTCCTCCGCGAGCTGATCTCCAACGCGTCGGACGCCCTGGACAAGATCCGCCTGCTGTCGCTCACGGACCGCAAGGTGCTGGATGCCACAGAGGAGCTCGGGATCCGCATCAAAGCGGACCCGGAGCGCCGGCTGCTGCACATCATCGACACCGGGCTCGGCATGACCAAGAACGACTTGGTCAACAACCTGGGTACCATCGCCAAGTCGGGCACGGCGGACTTCTTATCCAAGATGCAAGATGTTGAGCAGGTGAATATCCCTTTTATTTTTATATAAAATTTGCCATATTTAGGACTTTATTCTGTACCGATCCATTTATACAGGGTGGAAAGATAAGTCGGGCCCTGGAGGGAAACTACCTTAAAACCTTGAGATAGCTCAATTCGCTCAAAGGAAACATTCTTTTATTTTTCCTAAAAACTAAAACTGCATTCACAGGTTTTTCTTATTTTTTTACTTTTTTCCATACTAATTGTATGAAAAATATTATTATTATTATTTATGGGTTCTGTTCCTAAACTTGGTTGGTATTTAGAAGTTTTTATCCTCGTTGGAAACAGGATCGATTGGCATCAATTGTCATAAAAATTATTTATGGCAAAAATTAAAAAAATAAATACTTTTTATGAAAACTGTACTCTTTTCCAAAAATTTGTAAATGCAGTTATGTCCCTTTAAATAAATTAAAGAATGTTTCCTTTCAGTGAATTGAGCTATCTCAACGTTTTAAGGTAGTTTTCCTCCAGGGCCCGACTTATCTTTCCACCCTGTATACTTTACTCTGACCTACAATTGATTAAGACTTGCCCTAGGGGGCGAGGCACGTCCACATTAGCCGAGCTGCCTCGCGCGGCAATTTCCTCGCGAGGCGGTGCGTCAGGTGTGGACACGCCTATTGGCCATAAGTTCGCATTCGTACTTGTTTATAGTTTATTGAGTACATTTTCAGGAGTAGGTACAGAAATTTAACGAGTTTAGATTGTTGACTAACTAAGCCTGCTATTCGCAGAGCGGCGCGCAAGAGATGAACGACATGATCGGGCAGTTCGGCGTCGGCTTCTACTCCGCCTTCCTGGTCGCCGACCGCGTCACCGTCGTCTCCAAGCACAACGACGACGCCCAGCACGTCTGGGAGAGCGACGCCAACTCCTTCAGCGTGGCCCCCGACCCGAGGGGAGACACCCTGAAGCGAGGGTCACACATCACGTGAGTACACACAGTCTACCTCAGATGAACATGTTCTACTCCGCCTTCCTGGTCGCCGACCGCGTCACCGTCGTCTCCAAGCACAACGACGACGCCCAGCACGTCTGGGAGAGCGACGCCAACTCCTTCAGCGTGGCCCCCGACCCGAGGGGAGACAACCTGAAGCGAGGGTCACACATCACGTGAGTACACACAGTCTACCTCAGATGAACATGTTCTACTCCGCCTTCCTGGTCGCCGACCGCGTCACCGTCGTCTCCAAGCACAACGACGACGCCCAGCACGTCTGGGAGAGCGACGCCAACTCCTTCAGCGTGGCCCCCGACCCGAGGGGAGACACCCTGAAGCGAGGGTCACACATCACGTGAGTACACACAGTCTACCTCAGATGAACATGTTCTACTCCGCCTTCCTGGTCGCCGACCGCGTCACCGTCGTCTCCAAGCACAACGACGACGCCCAGCACGTCTGGGAGAGCGACGCCAACTCCTTCAGCGTGGCCCCCGACCCGAGGGGAGACAACCTGAAGCGAGGGTCACACATCACGTGAGTACACACAGTCTACCTCAGATGAACATGTTCTACTCCGCCTTCCTGGTCGCCGACCGCGTCACCGTCGTCTCCAAGCACAACGACGACGCCCAGCACGTCTGGGAGAGCGACGCCAACTCCTTCAGCGTGGCCCCCGACCCGAGGGGAGACACCCTGAAGCGAGGGTCACACATCACGTGAGTACACACAGCCAACCTCAGACATGACCATACTCTGTGTGGGCTTTTACTCTGCCTTCCTTTTCGCTGAATATGTCTCCTTCGTATCTAACTGTGACTCTTACTCCATTAATCTCGTATCTTACTTAATGACACGTTAAACTGCCATGCTAAAACTTTTAGTCCTTGACCATGTTTAGTACTTGGCCTGATGCTCATTGTGTCCCCCTTTTTAAACGGTTGCACATTCTCCCTCTACCTTGTTTATATATAAGAGACGTATGTGTCTTAGTTAATAACAACCGACATTTATTTAAAACACGTGGTGGAGTAATGAACAGGGTAACCCGACAAAAAATTATGAATTTATTGTACAAACCACGTGCTTACAAAATGATTTATGACAAAAACGTATTTAACATGTGTATAGTTATTTATAATGGATTACCTAATGACATAAAAATACTTCAAGGAAATAGTTTTAAGAAAAAAATATTAGCTGGCTTCTGGACGAATGTTTCTACAGTGTAAAAAAATTCTTAGTTTTTATACAAAATTCTAACCTTAATCATTGACATATTTAATATCAATACTATTTCTCCTAATTAATAATGTTAATACTATTTGTCCTGATCTCCTGATATAATTTTACAAATTTTATGATTATCTTTTATGTACTAATCTGTATATATGTGACGTTATCATGGTTAGGGTACCACTTTGTCGCTTATGGATTCCGAGATATCAATGATTTTGTTAATCAACTCGAAAATAGTGAAAATTGGTTTTAATTAAAAATAGCTTCTACACATTAAAAATAATACGGTGTATTGATAAAAAGTTAATCGTTTCAACTAAAAGTAGGAAAAAAACACAATCAAAGTTTACCGACTAGGGTACCACATTGTCGCTCATAAGCTTGAAGTAATATCGGGGCCATTGGAAAATGTAGTAACACGTGTTGTCTAAATCTCAGTTTACTCCCATCCATTTGCTTGACAGTTCGTAACTCAGCTGCCCGTTACGTTCACTTAGCTTTATGGTATGTTACCCTTTTAACAATAGTGGTCAATAAGCAATAATTATTAAGACAAAGCAAAACTCTCTATTTTAATCTGGCCTAAATCAATCAACTAGATACAAAATATATTAACAAAATTCATATTATGTTAGTTTATTCAATTGGATTGTTAAAAATAAATAAATAGATCACATAGGATAATAAAATTATTTACAATTTTAAAGTGCGTTGCGTCTGGACGGTCTGGACCGTCTTAATACGCCACGAATATGCTGCTCGTACGCTGCGCACGCGTTGCTCTAGCCGGAGAGCTAGCAACGGAAATAGGTTTGCTATTATATAGAGAAATGAACATTTCTCTAGTTAGTGTGCCATACTATAAATTTGAATAATTCGGGTGCCTGGCAGATGCTTTGAATGAATGAAAAACTTAAATATAAATAAGGGGAGGGATCTAAGTTAGTGACAGATCAAAACTTTTTAACAGTAAATATAGTTGACTTATATTTAACAAGCTTCTGAGGGACAACCGTATAGATAATCAGTTAATATTTGTACAAAGTCACCAATCTCTCAATCAGACGTAAGAATTTAAATGACTTGGCGTCAGCACTTACGTACCCCTAGGTGCGATGTTGAGTAGTGTAAATCATTTTCATAATGATGTTAAATGCAAATTATTACTTTTGTAAGTAATAATTTTATTATAATAAGTCTTAATAATAAGTTTGATCTCATAAGTCATAAGGCGACAATGTGGGACCTAAGGAATGTTAAACTAACAACTTTGATCTAAATTAGTAAAGCTGACGAAAATACTGTTATTTTTTATAAAATAAGTTATGTTATTGATTCATAATAATATTTGTATTAGATATATGCACTTATATTGCGGACACTATGTTAAATAATGGAAGTAGAATTCTTATTTCTCTAAACTTATGAATAGCGACAATGTGGTACCCTAGATCTCTTTACATACAAAAAATCATGTTAAAAGTCTAAACTTTGAAGTCAATTTTTTTTTGGAAAACAACATTACTTTTGTGTTTAATTACACTTGATCATTAGTTTTGTTCCTAAATTAACGTAAACTATGAGAATTAAAAATTATAATGTTGATTTTGTATATTTTTTATGTAAGTGTTGATTTTGTTTGTTTAATTATAAAAAAAAATTATGCCTTGAGATATGGTTGTTTCATTATTTTTATTATAAACCTTACCTACATCACATTCAGAAATCAACATAAGCCAGCTGAAAATCTGTCGATTTTGAGTTATATAAAATATTTTATTTTTGATTCTTGACTCTACACCCTACGTGCATTATTATTGTATTATTTCTATAAAATGTAAAATGTTAGAGACAACATATGATTTGTCGAGTAATATAATGTATGTGGAACATTTTAAAACCGCTATCTCCATAACTTCAACCTATAACTAGGTTTTTTAGGCTTTCAAACTTTAAACTCGAATATCTCAAAACAGTACAAAGATATGTTGAAACTTCAAAAAATTATTAAAAATAAAATACTCAACATAGCGATCTCGTTCTTTTTGCATATGAAGGAGAATGTTTTGAACTATAAGGAGGTACGAATAACTCAATACCGACAATATATTACCTTTACCATGACAATGTCACATATATTGCCTGTTTGAAAATATTTGCACGCTTGCATGCAGGCTGAATGCACTGAACTTTATTTTAATTATAAGAACTGTATATTTACTGTGTTCTATGCGAATAAAATTCTTTGAATGTTTGAATCTTTGTCACCTTCAGTAGTAAAGGCTAATTTCTCTCTCTCTTTACCAGCCTTCACCTGAAGGAGGAGGCCGCAGACTACTTGCAGCCCGACACCATCCGCGCCCTCGTCAAGAAGTACTCGCAGTTCATCAACTTCCCCATCCACCTGTGGGCCTCGCGCACCGAGACCGTCGAGGAGGAAGAGGCTGACGAGGCCTCTCCTGCCGCCGATGATGATGATGCCCAGGTAAAAAACCTACAATAATGTCTTCTGACTGTCCCACAGGCTTGTCTCCGTCAGATACCAAGAATAGTAAAGTCCAAACTTTACAAGTTAAAAGTGTGATAAAAGTTTGTTTTTAACAGGTTGAGGATGTCACAGAAGAGAAGAAGGAAAAGAAGAAGACTGAGCGCACCGTGTGGGACTGGGAGCTCATGAATGACAACAAGCCTATCTGGACCCGCAAGCCCGCTGAAGTCTCCGACGAGGAATATGTGACCTTCTACAAGTCCCTGACCAAGGACACCAGCCCGCCGCTCGCCAAGTAGGTTTTTAAAGACCTTTGGAAGTTTTCAATTTGTTGTCTAAGATTTTTTTATTTTGCCTTGCGACAGGATGGTTAAAAACCTTGCGCTTGAAGTGAAAAGAATAATAGAAGTTCACGAGTAGACTTTCCTTTCATCAACATAACTGTTTTTTATAGGTCTCATTCTTTATTTCATTGCATATTTCGCTGGCCCAGTATTACAGGGTTCTATGTTTGACTTTTATTGAATCGAAATTTGAAAATTGTCATAGTGATACTAAGTCTAAATTTAAATACCCCATACTTGACGTGAAAACGGATTCCCGGCCTCGTAATCCTATCCGGCCTGATAATCCCTGTTTCCCCGGCCTCCGCTGTAATGTCATAGCGGCGACTCCTCCAACCGCTATGCTCGGTCTATACTATACTACTGGGCCGGTATAATTCAATTTTTCAATTTCAATTCAAATCATTTATTTCAGGCAAAGCCCATAAAAGTGTTAGTAATTGAAACAAAAACATAAAAGTTACTTATAGAACGTGCCGCGCGCGCAGCCCGCCGACTCCTCCAACCACTATGCTCGGTCTATACTATACTACTGGGCCGGTATAATAGTTGGCCCGGCCTGTGTTGTATTGTAATGTCCCACTCCCACTGTGGCAGGGCGCACTTCGTGGCGGAGGGCGAGGTGTCGTTCCGCGCGCTGCTGTTCGTGCCGCGCGCGCAGCCCGCCGACTCCTCCAACCGCTATGCTCGGTCTATACTATACTACTGGGCCGGTATAATAGTTGGCCCGGCCTGTGTTGTATTGTAATGTCCCACTCCCACTGTGGCAGGGCGCACTTCGTGGCGGAGGGCGAGGTGTCGTTCCGCGCGCTGCTGTTCGTGCCGCGCGCGCAGCCCGCCGACTCCTCCAACCACTATGCTCGGTCTATACTATACTACTGGGCCGGTATAATAGTTGGCCCGGCCTGTGTTGTATTGCAATGTCCCACTCCCACTGTGGCAGGGCGCACTTCGTGGCGGAGGGCGAGGTGTCGTTCCGCGCGCTGCTGTTCGTGCCGCGCGCGCGGCCCGCCGACTCCTCCAACCGCTATGCTCGGTCTATCCTATACTACTGGGCCGGTATAATAGTTGGCCCGGCCTGTGTTGTATTGTAATGTCCCACTCCCACTGTGGCAGGGCGCACTTCGTGGCGGAGGGCGAGGTGTCGTTCCGCGCGCTGCTGTTCGTGCCGCGCGCGCAGCCCGCCGACTCCTCCAACCGCTATGCTCGGTCTATACTATACTACTGGGCCGGTATAATAGTTGGCCCGGCCTGTGTTGCATTGTAATGTCCCACTCCCACTGTGGCAGGGCGCACTTCGTGGCGGAGGGCGAGGTGTCGTTCCGCGCGCTGCTGTTCGTGCCGCGCGCGCAGCCCGCCGACTCCTCCAACCACTATGCTCGGTCTATACTATACTACTGGGCCGGTATAATAGTTGGCCCGGCCTGTGTTGCATTGTAATGTCCCACTCCCACTGTGGCAGGGCGCACTTCGTGGCGGAGGGCGAGGTGTCGTTCCGCGCGCTGCTGTTCGTGCCGCGCGCGCAGCCCGCCGACTCCTCCAACCGCTATGCTCGGTCTATACTATACTACTGGGCCGGTATAATAGTTGGCCCGGCCTGTGTTGTATTGTAATGTCCCACTCCCACTGTGGCAGGGCGCACTTCGTGGCGGAGGGCGAGGTGTCGTTCCGCGCGCTGCTGTTCGTGCCGCGCGCGCAGCCCGCCGACTCCTCCAACCACTATGCTCGGTCTATACTATACTACTGGGCCGGTATAATAGTTGGCCCGGCCTGTGTTGTATTGTAATGTCCCACTCCCACTGTGGCAGGGCGCACTTCGTGGCGGAGGGCGAGGTGTCGTTCCGCGCGCTGCTGTTCGTGCCGCGCGCGCAGCCCGCCGACTCCTCCAACCGCTATGCTCGGTCTATACTATACTACTGGGCCGGTATAATAGTTGGCCCGGCCTGTGTTGTATTGTAATGTCCCACTCCCACTGTGGCAGGGCGCACTTGGTGGCGGAGGGCGAGGTGTCGTTCCGCGCGCTGCTGTTCGTGCCGCGCGCGCAGCCCGCCGACTCCTCCAACCGCTATGCTCGGTCTATACTATACTACTGGGCCGGTATAATAGTTGGCCCGGCCTGTGTTGTATTGTAATGTCCCACTCCCACTGTGGCAGGGCGCACTTCGTGGCGGAGGGCGAGGTGTCGTTCCGCGCGCTGCTGTTCGTGCCGCGCGCGCAGCCCGCCGACTCCTCCAACCGCTATGCTCGGTCTATACTATACTACTGGGCCGGTATAATAGTTGGCCCGGCCTGTGTTGCATTGTAATGTCCCACTCCCACTGTGGCAGGGCGCACTTCGTGGCGGAGGGCGAGGTGTCGTTCCGCGCGCTGCTGTTCGTGCCGCGCGCGCAGCCCGCCGACTCCTCCAACCGCTATGCTCGGTCTATACTATACTACTGGGCCGGTATAATAGTTGGCCCGGCCTGTGTTGTATTGTAATGTCCCACTCCCACTGTGGCAGGGCGCACTTCGTGGCGGAGGGCGAGGTGTCGTTCCGCGCGCTGCTGTTCGTGCCGCGCGCGCAGCCCGCCGACTCCTCCAACCGCTATGCTCGGTCTATACTATACTACTGGGCGGGTATAATAGTTGGCCCGGCCTGTGTTGTATTGTAATGTCCCACTCCCACTGTGGCAGGACGCACTTCGTGGCGGAGGGCGAGGTGTCGTTCCGCGCGCTGCTGTTCGTGCCGCGCGCGCAGCCCGCCGACTCCTCCAACCACTATGCTCGGTCTATACTATACTACTGGGCCGGTATAATAGTTGGCCCGGCCTGTGTTGTATTGTAATGTCCCACTCCCACTGTGGCAGGGCGCACTTCGTGGCGGAGGGCGAGGTGTCGTTCCGCGCGCTGCTGTTCGTGCCGCGCGCGCAGCCCGCCGACTCCTCCAACCGCTATGCTCGGTCTATACTATACTACTGGGCCGGTATAATAGTTGGCCCGGCCTGTGTTGTATTGTAATGTCCCACTCCCACTGTGGCAGGGCGCACTTCGTGGCGGAGGGCGAGGTGTCGTTCCGCGCGCTGCTGTTCGTGCCGCGCGCGCAGCCCGCCGACTCCTCCAACCGCTATGCTCGGTCTATACTATACTACTGGGCCGGTATAATAGTTGGCCCGGCCTGTGTTGCATTGTAATGTCCCACTCCCACTGTGGCAGGGCGCACTTCGTGGCGGAGGGCGAGGTGTCGTTCCGCGCGCTGCTGTTCGTGCCGCGCGCGCAGCCCGCCGACTCCTCCAACCGCTATGCTCGGTCTATACTATACTACTGGGCCGGTATAATAGTTGGCCCGGCCTGTGTTGCATTGTAATGTCCCACTCCCACTGTGGCAGGGCGCACTTCGTGGCGGAGGGCGAGGTGTCGTTCCGCGCGCTGCTGTTCGTGCCGCGCGCGCAGCCCGCCGACTCCTCCAACCGCTATGCTCGGTCTATACTATACTACTGGGCCGGTATAATAGTTGGCCCGGCCTGTGTTGCATTGTAATGTCCCACTCCCACTGTGGCAGGGCGCACTTCGTGGCGGAGGGCGAGGTGTCGTTCCGCGCGCTGCTGTTCGTGCCGCGCGCGCAGCCCGCCGACTCCTCCAACCGCTATGCTCGGTCTATACTATACTACTGGGCCGGTATAATAGTTGGCCCGGCCTGTGTTGTATTGTAATGTCCCACTCCCACTGTGGCAGGGCGCACTTCGTGGCGGAGGGCGAGGTGTCGTTCCGCGCGCTGCTGTTCGTGCCGCGCGCGCAGCCCGCCGACTCCTCCAACCACTATGCTCGGTCTATACTATACTACTGGGCCGGTATAATAGTTGGCCCGGCCTGTGTTGTATTGTAATGTCCCACTCCCACTGTGGCAGGGCGCACTTCGTGGCGGAGGGCGAGGTGTCGTTCCGCGCGCTGCTGTTCGTGCCGCGCGCGCAGCCCGCCGACTCCTCCAACCACTATGCTCGGTCTATACTATACTACTGGGCCGGTATAATAGTTGGCCCGGCCTGTGTTGTATTGTAATGTCCCACTCCCACTGTGGCAGGGCGCACTTCGTGGCGGAGGGCGAGGTGTCGTTCCGCGCGCTGCTGTTCGTGCCGCGCGCGCAGCCCGCCGACTCCTCCAACCGCTATGCTCGGTCTATACTATACTACTGGGCCGGTATAATAGTTGGCCCGGCCTGTGTTGTATTGTAATGTCCCACTCCCACTGTGGCAGGGCGCACTTCGTGGCGGAGGGCGAGGTGTCGTTCCGCGCGCTGCTGTTCGTGCCGCGCGCGCAGCCCGCCGACTCCTCCAACCGCTATGCTCGGTCTATACTATACTACTGGGCCGGTATAATAGTTGGCCCGGCCTGTGTTGCATTGTAATGTCCCACTCCCACTGTGGCAGGGGCGCACTTCGTGGCGGAGGGCGAGGTGTCGTTCCGCGCGCTGCTGTTCGTGCCGCGCGCGCAGCCCGCCGACTCCTCCAACCGCTATGCTCGGTCTGTACTATACTACTGGGCCGGTATAATAGTTGGCCCGGCCTGTGTTGCATTGTAATGTCCCTCTCCCACTGTGGCAGGGCGCACTTCGTGGCGGAGGGCGAGGTGTCGTTCCGCGCGCTGCTGTTCGTGCCGCGCGCGCAGCCCGCCGACTCCTCCAACCGCTATGCTCGGTCTATACTATACTACTGGGCCGGTATAATAGTTGGCCCGGCCTGTGTTGTATTGTAATGTCCCACTCCCACTGTGGCAGGACGCACTTCGTGGCGGAGGGCGAGGTGTCGTTCCGCGCGCTGCTGTTCGTGCCGCGCGCGCAGCCCGCCGACTCCTCCAACCACTATGCTCGGTCTATACTATACTACTGGGCCGGTATAATAGTTGGCCCGGCCTGTGTTGTATTGTAATGTCCCACTCCCACTGTGGCAGGGCGCACTTCGTGGCGGAGGGCGAGGTGTCGTTCCGCGCGCTGCTGTTCGTGCCGCGCGCGCAGCCCGCCGACTCCTCCAACCACTATGCTCGGTCTATACTATACTACTGGGCCGGTATAATAGTTGGCCCGGCCTGTGTTGTATTGTAATGTCCCACTCCCACTGTGGCAGGGCGCACTTCGTGGCGGAGGGCGAGGTGTCGTTCCGCGCGCTGCTGTTCGTGCCGCGCGCGCAGCCCGCCGACTCCTCCAACCACTATGCTCGGTCTATACTATACTACTGGGCCGGTATAATAGTTGGCCCGGCCTGTGTTGTATTGTAATGTCCCACTCCCACTGTGGCAGGGCGCACTTCGTGGCGGAGGGCGAGGTGTCGTTCCGCGCGCTGCTGTTCGTGCCGCGCGCGCAGCCCGCCGACTCCTCCAACCACTATGCTCGGTCTATACTATACTACTGGGCCGGTATAATAGTTGGCCCGGCCTGTGTTGTATTGTAATGTCCCACTCCCACTGTGGCAGGGCGCACTCGTGGCGGAGGGCGAGGTGTCGTTCCGCGCGCTGCTGTTCGTGCCGCGCGCGCAGCCCGCCGACTCCTCCAACCGCTATGCTCGGTCTATACTATACTACTGGGCCGGTATAATAGTTGGCCCGGCCTGTGTTGTATTGTAATGTCCCACTCCCACTGTGGCAGGGCGCACTTCGTGGCGGAGGGCGAGGTGTCGTTCCGCGCGCTGCTGTTCGTGCCGCGCGCGCAGCCCGCCGACTCCTCCAACCGCTATGCTCGGTCTATACTATACTACTGGGCCGGTATAATAGTTGGCCCGGCCTGTGTTGTATTGTAATGTCCCACTCCCACTGTGGCAGGGCGCACTTCGTGGCGGAGGGCGAGGTGTCGTTCCGCGCGCTGCTGTTCGTGCCGCGCGCGCAGCCCGCCGACTCCTCCAACCACTATGCTCGGTCTATACTATACTACTGGGCCGGTATAATAGTTGGCCCGGCCTGTGTTGTATTGTAATGTCCCACTCCCACTGTGGCAGGGCGCACTTCGTGGCGGAGGGCGAGGTGTCGTTCCGCGCGCTGCTGTTCGTGCCGCGCGCGCAGCCCGCCGACTCCTCCAACCGCTATGCTCGGTCTATACTATACTACTGGGCCGGTATAATAGTTGGCCCGGCCTGTGTTGTATTGTAATGTCCCACTCCCACTGTGGCAGGGCGCACTTCGTGGCGGAGGGCGAGGTGTCGTTCCGCGCGCTGCTGTTCGTGCCGCGCGCGCAGCCCGCCGACTCCTCCAACCACTATGCTCGGTCTATACTATACTACTGGGCCGGTATAATAGTTGGCCCGGCCTGTGTTGTATTGTAATGTCCCACTCCCACTGTGGCAGGGCGCACTTCGTGGCGGAGGGCGAGGTGTCGTTCCGCGCGCTGCTGTTCGTGCCGCGCGCGCAGCCCGCCGACTCCTCCAACCGCTATGCTCGGTCTATACTATACTACTGGGCCGGTATAATAGTTGGCCCGGCCTGTGTTGTATTGTAATGTCCCACTCCCACTGTGGCAGGGCGCACTTCGTGGCGGAGGGCGAGGTGTCGTTCCGCGCGCTGCTGTTCGTGCCGCGCGCGCAGCCCGCCGACTCCTCCAACCACTATGCTCGGTCTATACTATACTACTGGGCCGGTATAATAGTTGGCCCGGCCTGTGTTGTATTGTAATGTCCCACTCCCACTGTGGCAGGGCGCACTTCGTGGCGGAGGGCGAGGTGTCGTTCCGCGCGCTGCTGTTCGTGCCGCGCGCGCAGCCCGCCGACTCCTCCAACCACTATGCTCGGTCTATACTATACTACTGGGCCGGTATAATAGTTGGCCCGGCCTGTGTTGTATTGTAATGTCCCACTCCCACTGTGGCAGGGCGCACTTCGTGGCGGAGGGCGAGGTGTCGTTCCGCGCGCTGCTGTTCGTGCCGCGCGCGCAGCCCGCCGACTCCTCCAACCGCTATGCTCGGTCTATACTATACTACTGGGCCGGTATAATAGTTGGCCCGGCCTGTGTTGTATTGTAATGTCCCACTCCCACTGTGGCAGGGCGCACTTCGTGGCGGAGGGCGAGGTGTCGTTCCGCGCGCTGCTGTTCGTGCCGCGCGCGCAGCCCGCCGACTCCTCCAACCGCTATGCTCGGTCTATACTATACTACTGGGCCGGTATAATAGTTGGCCCGGCCTGTGTTGTATTGTAATGTCCCACTCCCACTGTGGCAGGGCGCACTTCGTGGCGGAGGGCGAGGTGTCGTTCCGCGCGCTGCTGTTCGTGCCGCGCGCGCAGCCCGCCGACTCCTCCAACCGCTATGCTCGGTCTATACTATACTACTGGGCCGGTATAATAGTTGGCCCGGCCTGTGTTGCATTGTAATGTCCCACTCCCACTGTGGCAGGGCGCACTTCGTGGCGGAGGGCGAGGTGTCGTTCCGCGCGCTGCTGTTCGTGCCGCGCGCGCAGCCCGCCGACTCCTCCAACCGCTATGCTCGGTCTATACTATACTACTGGGCCGGTATAATAGTTGGCCCGGCCTGTGTTGCATTGTAATGTCCCACTCCCACTGTGGCAGGGCGCACTTCGTGGCGGAGGGCGAGGTGTCGTTCCGCGCGCTGCTGTTCGTGCCGCGCGCGCAGCCCGCCGACTCCTCCAACCGCTATGCTCGGTCTATACTATACTACTGGGCCGGTATAATAGTTGGCCCGGCCTGTGTTGCATTGTAATGTCCCACTCCCACTGTGGCAGGGCGCACTTCGTGGCGGAGGGCGAGGTGTCGTTCCGCGCGCTGCTGTTCGTGCCGCGCGCGCAGCCCGCCGACTCCTCCAACCGCTATGCTCGGTCTATACTATACTACTGGGCCGGTATAATAGTTGGCCCGGCCTGTGTTGTATTGTAATGTCCCACTCCCACTGTGGCAGGGCGCACTTCGTGGCGGAGGGCGAGGTGTCGTTCCGCGCGCTGCTGTTCGTGCCGCGCGCGCAGCCCGCCGACTCCTCCAACCACTATGCTCGGTCTATACTATACTACTGGGCCGGTATAATAGTTGGCCCGGCCTGTGTTGTATTGTAATGTCCCACTCCCACTGTGGCAGGGCGCACTTCGTGGCGGAGGGCGAGGTGTCGTTCCGCGCGCTGCTGTTCGTGCCGCGCGCGCAGCCCGCCGACTCCTCCAACCACTATGCTCGGTCTATACTATACTACTGGGCCGGTATAATAGTTGGCCCGGCCTGTGTTGTATTGTAATGTCCCACTCCCACTGTGGCAGGGCGCACTTCGTGGCGGAGGGCGAGGTGTCGTTCCGCGCGCTGGTGTTCGTGCCGCGCGCGCAGCCCGCCGACTCCTCCAACCGCTATGCTCGGTCTATACTATACTACTGGGCCGGTATAATAGTTGGCCCGGCCTGTGTTGTATTGTAATGTCCCACTCCCACTGTGGCAGGGCGCACTTCGTGGCGGAGGGCGAGGTGTCGTTCCGCGCGCTGCTGTTCGTGCCGCGCGCGCAGCCCGCCGACTCCTCCAACCGCTATGCTCGGTCTATACTATACTACTGGGCCGGTATAATAGTTGGCCCGGCCTGTGTTGCATTGTAATGTCCCACTCCCACTGTGGCAGGGCGCACTTCGTGGCGGAGGGCGAGGTGTCGTTCCGCGCGCTGCTGTTCGTGCCGCGCGCGCAGCCCGCCGACTCCTCCAACCGCTATGCTCGGTCTGTACTATACTACTGGGCCGGTATAATAGTTGGCCCGGCCTGTGTTGCATTGTAATGTCCCTCTCCCACTGTGGCAGGGCGCACTTCGTGGCGGAGGGCGAGGTGTCGTTCCGCGCGCTGCTGTTCGTGCCGCGCGCGCAGCCCGCCGACTCCTCCAACCGCTATGCTCGGTCTATACTATACTACTGGGCCGGTATAATAGTTGGCCCAGCCTGTGTTGTATTGTAATGTCCCACTCCCACTGTGGCAGGGCGCACTTCGTGGCGGAGGGCGAAGTGTCGTTCCGTGCGCTGCTGTTCGTGCCGCGCGCGCAGCCCGCCGACTCCTCCAACCACTATGCTCGGTCTATACTATACTACTGGGCCGGTATAATAGTTGGCCCGGCCTGTGTTGTATTGTAATGTCCCACTCCCACTGTGGCAGGGCGCACTTCGTGGCGGAGGGCGAGGTGTCGTTCCGCGCGCTGCTGTTCGTGCCGCGCGCGCAGCCCGCCGACTCCTCCAACCGCTATGCTCGGTCTATACTATACTACTGGGCCGGTATAATAGTTGGCCCGGCCTGTGTTGTATTGTAATGTCCCACTCCCACTGTGGCAGGGCGCACTTCGTGGCGGAGGGCGAGGTGTCGTTCCGCGCGCTGCTGTTCGTGCCGCGCGCGCAGCCCGCCGACTCCTCCAACCGCTATGCTCGGTCTATACTATACTACTGGGCCGGTATAATAGTTGGCCCGGCCTGTGTTGTATTGTAATGTCCCACTCCCACTGTGGCAGGGCGCACTTCGTGGCGGAGGGCGAGGTGTCGTTCCGCGCGCTGCTGTTCGTGCCGCGCGCGCAGCCCGCCGACTCCTCCAACCACTATGCTCGGTCTATACTATACTACTGGGCCGGTATAATAGTTGGCCCGGCCTGTGTTGTATTGTAATGTCCCACTCCCACTGTGGCAGGGCGCACTTCGTGGCGGAGGGCGAGGTGTCGTTCCGCGCGCTGCTGTTCGTGCCGCGCGCGCAGCCCGCCGACTCCTCCAACCACTATGCTCGGTCTATACTATACTACTGGGCCGGTATAATAGTTGGCCCGGCCTGTGTTGTATTGTAATGTCCCACTCCCACTGTGGCAGGGCGCACTTCGTGGCGGAGGGCGAGGTGTCGTTCCGCGCGCTGCTGTTCGTGCCGCGCGCGCAGCCCGCCGACTCCTCCAACCACTATGCTCGGTCTATACTATACTACTGGGCCGGTATAATAGTTGGCCCGGCCTGTGTTGTATTGTAATGTCCCACTCCCACTGTGGCAGGGCGCACTTCGTGGCGGAGGGCGAGGTGTCGTTCCGCGCGCTGCTGTTCGTGCCGCGCGCGCAGCCCGCCGACTCCTCCAACCGCTATGCTCGGTCTATACTATACTACTGGGCCGGTATAATAGTTGGCCCGGCCTGTGTTGTATTGTAATGTCCCACTCCCACTGTGGCAGGGCGCACTTCGTGGCGGAGGGCGAGGTGTCGTTCCGCGCGCTGCTGTTCGTGCCGCGCGCGCAGCCCGCCGACTCCTCCAACCACTATGCTCGGTCTATACTATACTACTGGGCCGGTATAATAGTTGGCCCGGCCTGTGTTGTATTGTAATGTCCCACTCCCACTGTGGCAGGGCGCACTTCGTGGCGGAGGGCGAGGTGTCGTTCCGCGCGCTGCTGTTCGTGCCGCGCGCGCAGCCCGCCGACTCCTCCAACCGCTATGCTCGGTCTATACTATACTACTGGGCCGGTATAATAGTTGGCCCGGCCTGTGTTGTATTGTAATGTCCCACTCCCACTGTGGCAGGGCGCACTTCGTGGCGGAGGGCGAGGTGTCGTTCCGCGCGCTGCTGTTCGTGCCGCGCGCGCAGCCCGCCGACTCCTCCAACCGCTATGCTCGGTCTATACTATACTACTGGGCCGGTATAATAGTTGGCCCGGCCTGTGTTGTATTGTAATGTCCCACTCCCACTGTGGCAGGGCGCACTTCGTGGCGGAGGGCGAAGTGTCGTTCCGCGCGCTGCTGTTCGTGCCGCGCGCGCAGCCCGCCGACTCCTCCAACCACTATGCTCGGTCTATACTATACTACTGGGCCGGTATAATAGTTGGCCCGGCCTGTGTTGTATTGTAATGTCCCACTCCCACTGTGGCAGGGCGCACTTCGTGGCGGAGGGCGAGGTGTCGTTCCGCGCGCTGCTGTTCGTGCCGCGCGCGCAGCCCGCCGACTCCTCCAACCGCTATGCTCGGTCTATACTATACTACTGGGCCGGTATAATAGTTGGCCCGGCCTGTGTTGTATTGTAATGTCCCACTCCCACTGTGGCAGGGCGCACTTCGTGGCGGAGGGCGAGGTGTCGTTCCGCGCGCTGCTGTTCGTGCCGCGCGCGCAGCCCGCCGACTCCTCCAACCGCTATGCTCGGTCTATACTATACTACTGGGCCGGTATAATAGTTGGCCCGGCCTGTGTTGTATTGTAATGTCCCACTCCCACTGTGGCAGGGCGCACTTCGTGGCGGAGGGCGAGGTGTCGTTCCGCGCGCTGCTGTTCGTGCCGCGCGCGCAGCCCGCCGACTCCTCCAACCACTATGCTCGGTCTATACTATACTACTGGGCCGGTATAATAGTTGGCCCGGCCTGTGTTGTATTGTAATGTCCCACTCCCACTGTGGCAGGGCGCACTTCGTGGCGGAGGGCGAGGTGTCGTTCCGCGCGCTGCTTTTCGTGCCGCGCGCGCAGCCCGCCGACTCCTCCAACCACTATGCTCGGTCTATACTATACTACTGGGCCGGTATAATAGTTGGCCCGGCCTGTGTTGTATTGTAATGTCCCACTCCCACTGTGGCAGGGCGCACTTCGTGGCGGAGGGCGAGGTGTCGTTCCGCGCGCTGCTGTTCGTGCCGCGCGCGCAGCCCGCCGACTCCTCCAACCACTATGCTCGGTCTATACTATACTACTGGGCCGGTATAATAGTTGGCCCGGCCTGTGTTGTATTGTAATGTCCCCCTCCCACTGTGGCAGGGCGCACTTCGTGGCGGAGGGCGAGGTGTCGTTCCGCGCGCTGCTGTTCGTGCCGCGCGCGCAGCCCGCCGACTCCTCCAACCGCTATGCTCGGTCTATACTATACTACTGGGCCGGTATAATAGTTGGCCCGGCCTGTGTTGTATTGTAATGTCCCACTCCCACTGTGGCAGGGCGCACTTCGTGGCGGAGGGCGAGGTGTCGTTCCGCGCGCTGCTGTTCGTGCCGCGCGCGCAGCCCGCCGACTCCTCCAACCGCTATGCTCGGTCTATACTATACTACTGGGCCGGTATAATAGTTGGCCCGGCCTGTGTTGCATTGTAATGTCCCACTCCCACTGTGGCAGGGCGCACTTCGTGGCGGAGGGCGAGGTGTCGTTCCGCGCGCTGCTGTTCGTGCCGCGCGCGCAGCCCGCCGACTCCTCCAACCGCTATGCTCGGTCTATACTATACTACTGGGCCGGTATAATAGTTGGCCCGGCCTGTGTTGCATTGTAATGTCCCACTCCCACTGTGGCAGGGCGCACTTCGTGGCGGAGGGCGAGGTGTCGTTCCGCGCGCTGCTGTTCGTGCCGCGCGCGCAGCCCGCCGACTCCTCCAACCACTATGCTCGGTCTATACTATACTACTGGGCCGGTATAATAGTTGGCCCGGCCTGTGTTGTATTGTAATGTCCCACTCCCACTGTGGCAGGGCGCACTTCGTGGCGTAGGGCGAGGTGTCGTTCCGCGCGCTGCTGTTCGTGCCGCGCGCGCAGCCCGCCGACTCCTCCAACCGCTATGCTCGGTCTATACTATACTACTGGGCCGGTATAATAGTTGGCCCGGCCTGTGTTGTATTGTAATGTCCCACTCCCACTGTGGCAGGGCGCACTTCGTGGCGGAGGGCGAGGTGTCGTTCCGCGCGCTGCTGTTCGTGCCGCGCGCGCAGCCCGCCGACTCCTCCAACCGCTATGCTCGGTCTATACTATACTACTGGGCCGGTATAATAGTTGGCCCGGCCTGTGTTGTATTGTAATGTCCCACTCCCACTGTGGCAGGGCGCACTTCGTGGCGGAGGGCGAGGTGTCGTTCCGCGCGCTGCTGTTCGTGCCGCGCGCGCAGCCCGCCGACTCCTCCAACCGCTATGCTCGGTCTATACTATACTACTGGGCCGGTATAATAGTTGGCCCGGCCTGTGTTGTATTGTAATGTCCCACTCCCACTGTGGCAGGGCGCACTTCGTGGCGGAGGGCGAGGTGTCGTTCCGCGCGCTGCTGTTCGTGCCGCGCGCGCAGCCCGCCGACTCCTTCAACCGCTACGGCGCCAAGACCGACCACATCAAGCTGTTCGTGCGCCGCGTCTTCATCACCGACGAGTTCAACGACCTCATGCCCAACTACCTGGCCTTCATCCAGGTGAGCGTGAGCTTCCACCACGACCACGACCGAGTGTGCTACCATGGTACACATTTATTATTTTTTAATACGCGAAAACTTAATTCTTGCTGAGCTATTCACTAAACATAGTGAAGACGTTGATTCGTGCAATTTTGTCGCTTGATTTTTTATTATTATTATTAGTTATGCTCTCCAATATTTTATATTATCTAAATAAAGCATAAAGTCAAGTTTATTTCCACATAAAAAAAATTATGAAATACTTTAAGACCTTCCCAAAAATACCACCTAAACTTCGGCAATTTTTCTTAAAATTGCTCTAGGTAAACATACCCTTGCTTAAAAAATATGTATGAAAATGAAAAAAAGAACACTTTTTCCTTAAAACACTAATTTTCCAACGTATTTATATATGTATTTTACACTAGTGTGTACCATCATTTTAATAAATAAAAATCTTATTCTTTTAACATCTCCATGCAAAAATCGCGAAACAGCATGTAATATAAAATCAAAAATGTGTTCTACTTATGCAGTTTAAAAAGAAACTATCTTTCAGTATATGTATAGAAACTATTAGTATTTTTATTAGTTACTGTAAAATACTATCGTAAAGATGAGCGAAATCGAATAAAAACTTTACCAGACTAAAGGAATTATTAAAAAAAAATTTCACCACAAGGCCAGCAGTTGAAGTTTTATGAGTTTTTTTTTGGCTAAATAATAAAAAATCATAACAGATCTTCAGATTTAAACCTCAAAAACTGACTGATTGGAACTAATTAATTAATTAATACATGTACTTACCAAATCCAACCACCATACCAAATTTATACTATTATCAATGCGTTACTAGTTTCTTAAAGAAGCATTTCTCTTTATTAATTGTTTCAATCGCAGGGCCTGGTGGACTCGGACGACCTGCCCCTGAACGTGTCTCGAGAGACCCTGCAGCAGCACAAACTGATCAAGGTCATCAAGAAGAAGCTGGTTCGCAAGGCTCTGGACATGCTCAAGAAGATATCAGACGAAGAGTACGAGGCCTTCTGGAAGGAGTACTCTACCAAGTGAGTTTGAATGTCTAAACTATAGGTTCTGGTTTTCAAAGTAGCATTTAGAAATATCAGCAGACTACATGGTGCTGCGTCGCTGCAAATCGCTGTGTTCAGTTTTATTGTAAGGCAGTGTCCGTACAGTGGCAATCGTGGCTCACAAATTGTCTCGCCAGAAGACTTTCTTTAACTTTCAAATATTTTATGAAAATGAAAGCCCGACCACCTGCAGCTATCAAATATAACTACCAAAACGGTGTGCTCACGTGGCCATTATGTGCTCGAGTGTTTGTAAACAAGATCGGCTCCGAGAGTCGCACGGAGGCGCACGAGCGCCAGCTATTCCGGAGTTGAAGCAGTCGCCGTGACCGAAAGCGGCTGGGAGTATATATTTTATGACTATTTAACTCACACCTGGCAATAATGTGAGCTTACATCGCTCGCCTGCGGCTCGGGTCACAAATACCTGCGATTTCGGGCTTTCTTTCTTTTACAGTCCTTGGTAAGTAATGTACTATTTAAACAAAAAGAACCGACTTCACTTAGACTCCACCTTTCCAAAAGGAAATGCCCGAGCTACTGTGAATAATACTCAAATCACTATAGGTGTGCCTATACTATAGTTGAATTAGTATGCTATAAATCACTATAGTTGAAGAGTTTACTCGATTTCTCCAGGATCCCATCATCAGATCCCAATATCCCAATATCTAAAAAGTCTAACCCTAATTTCTTTTCTGACTATCGCCCAATTTCAATTCTTCCCTTCCGTCCGTCTTGGAACGGCTAATACACTAACAGCTGACTTCATTCTTAACTATACTTCACAGTTCTGTGGAAGATGGAAATCCAGCCAAAGTGTGGAAATTTTTGAAAGGTCTCCGAGTTGGCAAATCTCAACAGGCAACCAATTTAAACAATATTAGCGTTGACCAGCTTAACCAGCATTTTTCATCGTCCACCTGTTTCAGTGGTCCTAAGAAATCTAACTCACTTCATCATCTTTCATCACTTCCTGCCTTAGATTTCTCTTCTTTCTATTTTAGCCATTTCTGTGAGAGTGATGTTAGGAAGGGTATATTGAATATCACTTCTAACGCCGTTGGTGTTGACTGTGTTAGCCGAAATATGATACTCCCTCTCCTTGATTTGTTTGTTCCTATTATCACCAGTATTCTGAATTTTTCCATTTCATCAAGTACTTTTCCCAGTCTGTGGAAGAATGCCAATATTATTCCTTTACCCAAAAAATCCAACCCCAGTTCCTTCTCTGACTATCGCCCCATCTCCATTCTTCCTTTCCTATCCAAAGTCCTCGAACGGCTAGTGCATCAGCAACTAACTTCCTTCCTGAATAGAAATGACCTCCTAAACCCATTTCAATCTGGTTTTCGTCCGGGCCACAGTACTACCTCGGCTCTTGTCAAGGTTACCGATGACATCCGTTTGGGTATGAATGACCAGAAGCTTACAGTTCTTGCACTTCTAGATTTCAGTAATGCGTTTAACACGGTCGATTTTGACATTTTGCTCGCGTTCTTACAGTCTCTTAACATATCGGCTGCAGCGATTGACTGGTTCCGCAGCTATTTGGTTGGTCGTCGGCAAAGAATAAAACTAGATTCTTCGTGTTCTTCCTGGTGCAGCACATCAGCTGGTGTTCCACAGGGTGGTGTGCTGTCTCCTCTTTTATTTTCTATCTTCATTAATTCCATAACTCTTGATCTCTCCTCTTCGTATCACCTCTATGCCGACGACCTTCAAATATATTCGCAGGGTATGCATAGCGATCCCAATTCAGTTATAGAAGCCACAAATCTTGATCTGCTCCGCATATCAAATTGGAGTCAAAATTACCGTTTAAAAGTAAACCCCCTAAAGTCACAGGTAATTGTGATGGGTAGCGCTAAACAAATCTCCAAAATTGACTTTCTCAGGCTCCCTCCGATAGTCTTCGATGGTATCCAAATTCCTTTTTCCAACCAAGTGAAAAATCTTGGCGTAATCATGGATCGTTGTCTATCATGGGTGCCTCAGGTGAGTGAAGTGAGCAGGAAGATGTTTGCTGCCATAGGGTCTCTCAGACGGCTCCGGAATTTCCTGCCAATTGCTACTAAAATTGCGCTTGCTCAGTCGTTACTTCTCCCCATTCTTGATTATGCAGATATCTCCTATTTAGACCTAACCGAGGAGCAACTTAATAAGCTTGAGCGTATTCAAAATGCCTGCATTCGGTTCATTTTCGGATTACGCAAATTCGACCATGTTTCTAGTTTTCGTTCTCAACTCAAATGGCTCCCTATCCGTCACCGCCGTAACTCTCACATACTTTCTTTACTCTTTTCTATACTTTTTAACCCTGCAACTCCCCGCTACCTCAAAGAGCGTTTCTCTTATCTTAATTCTATTAGATCCTCTCAAAAATTGCTCCTAAAAGTGCCATCTTCTTCTTCCAAATTTTATAATTGCTCATTTACGTTCCAGACCGTTCGTTTGTGGAATTCTCTCCCTCTCAACATAAAACGCGCGCAATCTATTGGTAGCTTTAAATCGCAACTTAAGGAATACTATTTATCTCTTCCTTAGGTTTTTAAGTTGACACTGTTGTTTCTTACTGTGTGTATTATATATGTATATATGTACGTATATGTATGTTTATTTTGTATTTATTTAAGTATGTATATTCATATGAATGTGCTGTGTTATCTATTTCGTCTCTTTTGTGTCTATGCACCACCTACTGCTTATTGTTTTTCTCTAGTCTCCACTACCCAAAGGTTGTCTGGAAGAAATCGCTCATTAGCGATAAGACCGCCTGTTGTTACCTCTACCTAAATTTATCTAATTGTAAAATTTGTGCTTGTAACTGTATGAGGTGTGCAATAAAGAGTATTTATTATTATTATTTGTATCTCCTTTGAGAATCACGGGCCTTTATATCCCGGTCTTTTGATAGGCTTGCGTGGGGATACAGATCCAACACGCAGAGGCCCCTTGGAGAAATTTGCTATGTTATACACCTGCTAGAACCCATTCACGGGTACATTAATAGATACCCGTGAACCGGTTCCAGCAGGCGTTGCAGATATTGTAAATAAAATGGACAGAGTAAAGGGCTATGGTATTGAAGTTTGGCTGGTCAAAGATTAGGCTATTGTAAAGAGGTCCGGACACCTGCCATAACAATTTTATAACATGTTATCGAGGCAGGCGGTGACTCGCCGCCAACTAGATGGGCCCCTGAAACTGCCGTTGCAAAAACGACCAGGAGCAACATCGGTGTGAGCGGCTCAGGGTGTGGAGAGGTGTACACCACTTTCTGCCAGTGACTGTAGGAAGCCCAGCCACTGTACCAACTCGCGACTTATGCAAATTTCACTTCCACCCTGCGAGCATATAGCTCTGACGGCTCCTCTCTGGACGGCCAATTAAGGCAAGCCAGAGCTGAGAGTCCTGCGGGTCCCCTTGAGGTCCACTCCGACCGACGAAGACACGCCGGAGACGGAGACCCTGATCGACTCTCTGGAGCACTCGGGTCCGCGGGGTCGTCACTCCCCGACAGCTCGCCACAAGCTGCCCGGGCAGCTTTATTATTATTATTATTATACTCTATGTCTTTAGGTATTTAAATAAATGTAAACAAACAATTTTTACATTTTCGGGTAGTTATAACTTTTATTGGTTAACCAATCAAATACAAAACTGCCTGGATCTGTCACTTAACGACCTGGCTTTAACCAATATTATTTGATCGTGTAATGTTTTCATCTACCCTCAACTGGCTTAAGGAGCTATTTGAGGGTAGATCTTATTTACTTTTATTTAAATACCTAAAGATACAGAGTATAGAAACGATCTTTTTAACCAATATCAGTCTGGTTTCCGATCTGGCCATAGCACCACTACAGCGCTCATCAAAATCATAGATGATATTCGTTTTGGCATGAATGACAGAAAGCTAACTGTGTTAACCCTCTTGGACTTTAGTAACGCTTTTAATACTGTCTAATTTGATATCTTGCTTGCTATCTTGCGTTCTCTTCACATATCCCCTACGGCCATTGAGTGGTTTTCTAGTTATTTGACTGACCGCCGACAAAGAATAAAAGTGGAAGCTTCCCGTTCTTCTTGGTGCACTACGTTGGCCGGCGTTCCACAGGGCGGCGTGCTGTCGCCTTTGTTATTTTCAATATTCATAAACTCCATCACTCAGAATATTTCTTCTAAGTATCATCTATATGCTGACGATCTCCAGATCTATAAGCAGGGCGTACTTGGCGATCTCCCATCTGTCATGAACAGCATGAATGATGACTTGGCGCGTATTCTACAATGGAGCACTAGTTATGGTCTGAAAGTAAATCCCACAAAGACCCAAGTCATCATAATCGGCAGTGGTAAATTGATTCCCCGTGTAGATTATTCAAGCTTACCACCTATATATTTTGATGGTATCCAGATCCCTCTATCAAGCCAGGTTAAAAATCTAGGTATTGTTATGGATCGCACTTTATCTTGGATACCTCAAGTGGGAGAGGTCAGTCGAAAGGTGTTTGCTGCTGTCGCTTCTCTTAGAAGACTCCGAAACTTCCTACCCATCGCTACAAAAACTTCGCTTGCCCAAACTCTGCTGCTTCCGATCCTTGACTACGCCGACATCTCCTATCTTGATCTCACGGAATATCAACTTAATAAGCTCGAGCGTATTCAAAATGTATGCATTCGGTTCATATTTGGTTTGCGCAAATATGACCGTGTATCTAGTTTCCGCACTCAACTCAAGTGGCTTCCTATCCGCTATCGTCGCAACCTTCACATTCTCAGTCTCCTCTATAGTGTACTTTTTAATCCGACGACTCCCCCCTATCTTTAAAAGCGTTTTAGTTACTTGAATTCTATCAGGTGCTCTCAAAATTTTCTCCTTTCTGTCCCTTCTTCCTCCTCCCAATTTTATAATTCTTCGTTTACTTTTCAGGCAGTTCGTCTGTGGAACTCCCTTCCCGCAGAAATAAGGCGTGCTAAATCATTGGCTGCATTCAAAGCCCATCTCAAGGATTACTATTTGTCTCTTCCTTAGTTCTACTGATGGTCGTTAATAGGTCTCGACAGGATTATTATTTTGGCTGATATATATATTTATATATGTAGTTTGTATGAATGTATGTATTTTATATATATATATAAGTATTTGTATGTATTTACTGAAATATGTATAATATATGTTTGTATTTTTATTTATGTACTTATGTCTGATTAAGTGATTAGTATTTCAATGTTCGTGTTTTCAAAATAAGTTTTTTGCACCTCCTATTGACTTTTTCTGCATTATCTTCTCCGCTACCCAAAGGTTGTCTGGAAGAGATCGCTCATTAGCGATAAGACCGCCTGTTGTTTGCCTCTTTTTATCATGTTTTTTTTTTCTACTGTGCTGTTTTTCTTTTGAGGTGTGCAATAAAGCATTTATTCATTCATTCATTCATCAGATCCTGACTTGATGA
The DNA here is from genome assembly GCA_947086415.1 of Pammene aurita. Lineage (NCBI taxonomy): Eukaryota > Metazoa > Arthropoda > Insecta > Lepidoptera > Tortricidae > Pammene > Pammene aurita. The sequence continues at coordinate 671,001 of OX352297.1, forward strand.
CAATGGGACCAACTGTGAAGTATACTATTTCTAACAAAAAAAGAATTTTCCATATCGGCCAGCCATCTTCGAATAATCAGTAAACTTGTTTCCTGACACGCTGTTCCACTTTCTTTTGGAGTCATTAACTGATTTTTCATTTCTGTTTTTTTTTTTTGGGCTGCCGCTTCATAATACCTATCGATAGGGCGGGCTTCAGAGCACGGCAAGGGGGTTTATGTATTTTTCGACATCAACCTTGTGCGTCTGTCTAGCACCATTAATTACTGTGTCAATTTCGAGTAATCGCATGATACCAAGTCAAACCAAAATAAAGTAGGCATTCTGTGTTTTTGAATGAAGGGCAGTAGTATTTTTATCAAGCACTCTTTACCATTTACTTCAGCGCTTAAGTTACATGTGGTGAAAAAAGATACATTCCAATGCATGCCACATTGACAAATTGCTTGCCAAAGTTAGTATCTTTTTATCGAATTTCTCAGCACGGAAGCCTTTATCTGTTTGAGAAACGTTTTCATCAGCAGGTAAGGTGAAAAACTCGTCTGAGCAGTGTTTCAAAATCTAGTTTACAGTACGTTTCATCGTCCATTTCATAATGGACTACGTAGTACTGAGACCTTACAAGATCTGCCAAAATCTGGGCGAAAACAAGGTCCTTCTAACCCCAGAATTGCGGAACAGATTCGTTGAAATGTTCTATCAAAAACCGACTATGTCTATTCGGGAAGCGGCTCGTATAGCAAAAACTTTTATAGGAATGATTCAGTGAATCAAGAAAAGGTGCCACCATTAAGACATGTAAAAACCAAAAACAGCCAAATCGTGGTGAACAACAGACACAACAGTCAGTTGATGTTCGAAAACGCACCAGAAAACTGTATGATCATGTTCTGACCAAGAAAATGCAAAGTAATGATACTTTGCATTTTCTTGGTCAGAACGGTCGGTACGGTCCTTATTGAAATAATAAGCAATCGCTAAAAATTCCTATTTTATCACTCAAAACCCTGGTGACAGAACTTAAACCAAGTATAGTGATTTAAATATTTTTTACAGTGGCTCGGGCGTTTCCTTTTGGAAAGGTGGAGTCGTAGTGAAGTCGGTTCTTGATGTTTAAAATTATTAAAAATGCAGATGGTAATAATAATTCAAACTGCAAAGTTTTAGAGAAGTTTAGAGGACTGATTTATAAAAACAGCGCAACAAGTAAATGAAAACGATTTGCTCACGACATCATAACTAGAAATGGAATATGAGCGTTTAACAATCAGTGAGTGTAACATTTGTGTAGCATCAAGCTGGGCGTGATGGAGGACCCGTCCAACCGCGCGCGGCTCGCCAAGCTGCTGCGCTTCCACTCCTCCGCCTCCGAGTCCATGACGTTCCTGGCTGACTACGTGACGCGCATGAAGAAGGGGCAGAACCATATCTACTACATCGCTGGTGCCAGCCGTGCTGAGGTACATTAGCTCTTCGATCACGAAATCTTGCATTTGTGAATTTAAAGCTAATGATTTTTTTTGTTTTGTGGGGTAAAATTGATGCACGGATTTTTTAGAGGCGTTTGATAAGGTAGACTGCCTTTGTAGCCTGTTACCAAATTAATCGAAGTGTGTTATGGAATTTGCAATAATTTTCTGCGTTTATTCCACTTTTACCGTCAAATAAAAACCAACTGAGAGCTATCAATGCGCGTTTACTATTAAGCTTACTTCAGGCGTCCCTCAAGGGTGTCATCTTGGTACTGCTGTTTTTAATTCTGTTTATAATAGACCTTGTGGATTAATTTAATTTCTCTATTTGAGTTTTGCAATACTTTGCCCATAATAATGACGCACAAAGTATTTTTGAGGGTATTTGCGTTGTTTTGTCTTCCCCAAATCTTCTAAAATCGTAAAATTTGTGTTCAGGTGGAGAAGTCCCCATTCGCGGAGCGCTTGGTTCGCTCGGGCCACGAGGTGCTGTACCTGACGGAGGCGGTGGACGAGTACTGCCTCGGAGCCCTGCCCGAGTACGATGGGTTCAAGTTCCAGAACGTCGCCAAAGAAATCTTCGACGTCAACGAGAGTAAGTAACTTCCATTTTGGCATTCTTTCATTCCCGACATTAATTGATACATAATAAAAATGTTCTTAATCAGCACACATAAAGTGACATAGTAATAGGAATCCTATACGACACGCCTTTGCCGACGAGAACAGATCGTTCTTAGTACAGAGTCAGACTGAGTGCTCCGTTAAAATAAACCAGCATAAGCAAGACTACCTGATAACCGTGGACCCTACTATTATTGAGGTCAAAATAAACTAGTCAATTACTGTCGGTAAAAACCATGGGTTTTATGAATTTAACCACTTGACTGAACCATATTTTTGATATCTATTATCTTCTACGTTTACGGCAAAAATATAAGTTTAAAAGTAAACGTTTGTATTCGCAGGCGAGCAACAGAAGGAGCGCTGGGAGTCGTACAAGGAGCAGTTCCAGCCGCTCACCAAGTGGCTGGACTCGCAGCTGAACCAGTTCATCACGCGCGCCGCCGTCTCCAAGCGGCTGGCCAGCTCGCCCGCCGCGCTCGTGGCCACCGTGTTCGGCTGGACCGGCAACATGGAGCGTCTGGCGCTCTCCAACGCGCACCAGAAGGTGAGGCCTCCACCGATCAACAGCTGCCAGGCTCATCACGCGCGCCGCCGTCTCCAAGCGCCGCCTATAATAGAATATTAGCTTACGATTTTGCGAAACTTCTTGCCAGTTATTGACGCGAAGCTGAAGCGGATCCGCCGCCACACTGTCTCCCCAACGATACCTGGGCCGATCTACTAGACCGCGACTGGTTAGACCCGTACCGATAAATTATGAAGTTTCGATAATATTAAAGATGCTTATTATTCGCATACAGAGTTCAGGCCATTCAACTTAGCTAATAATAATAATTTGTGTCATCCTAGGTTGTTGCGTAGGTAGAAACTTAGACATTTCTTTTTTTAAACATTATTCGTTAAATAGAAAATTAGAGATCAAAATTGTTTTTTCACTGTAACAGCAAAGTTGTTACTGACGCACGCACGCGTTTTGTGTCACTTTCGTCAATGGGAATACTGACGTTCAATCAGCACATATATGTGGACTTTTACAAGCCTATATAAAATTAGAGTTGATCGATTAGGTACTGTGCTTTCTAAAATATCGGTATCTATTATTTAAATAAATTTGTGCCATATTAATCAATGATATTTATTTACTTTAATTTTTTTTCTTGTATGACCCCTGTTAACAGTACAATAAAATATTAAAGTTATTAAAGTTTGCATCAATATTTTTATAAAAGCGTATCGAAACAATGTTTGAAATTTGTGTCATTATAATCAATGGATTATTTTTATTTTTCGGAATGAAAATTTGTTTTGCGTAACGGGCATGCGCGGGGAAGGGTAAAGCGCGGGCGGGGTTCATGTGCCGACCAGGCTGCCTAGCGGCTTGTTTGTTTTCTATTATTACTCTATACATACATATAGTAATAGTAGTAATAAGTGCGACAAAGACAAACAGCGATTTTTCAGTCGCTGTTCTTTATTTTTAATAGTAAAGAAAGCAATAATATAAAACTTAAGCAAGTTAAGGATAATTAACGTAAACGTAGTCCATAAGGGACTGCAACGGCGGATCTGTGTGCCACGGTAAACCTAGTTTACCATTTAAACAGTATTTTGGCAAATTGTAACTTGTAACTACTAAATATGTAATTTATGCATCAAGGCGGTGTGTTTACAGAGTGGCTATCGTGAAACGCGAAAATCGAAATATCGTTATCTGCCTCTCGGTTGGACTAGCAAAGGGCCGGGCTGGACTTAATAAATTTTTCATCAATGTGATGTCATAATAAGGCTATGTTTTTATTAACTTATCGTATATAACACATACAAATAAGCAACTTTTCTTTAACACATTTTTTTAACTCAATAATTTCGAAGTTATGGGGCCCTGAAGGTTAAGTACAATTTGGACTATTTTGCTTGGAATGGTATCATTATAACACATACTTTATTTTGTAGAATGTGTTAAAATAAGCAAGTTTTATAAGAAACATTTTTTTTACCCAAAAACATCGAAGTTACCGGACTTTGAAGATTGACTACGTGGACTAATTTGGACTTAAAAAATAAAATGGCGACGGGGTATCATTATAACGTGTACTTTTAATGATTTTTTTCCCTATAGAATACGCTAAAATAAGCTTGTTTTATTTGAAAAACTTTTCTCCAAAATAAAAAATGGCTGATTGGGCATGAAACTTGTATATCATTTGGAATTCGAAAAAAAAACCATCGACGGGACGTCATTATAACGTGTACTTTTTATGGTATTTCGTATAGAATACGCTAAAATAAGCTTGGTTTATTTGATAAACTTTTCCCTAAAATAAAAAATGGCCGAGATAATGTTCTTTGAACTTGTATATAATTTTGATTTGGAAAAAAACTATCGACAGGACCTCATTATAACATGATCTTTTTATGATTTTTCCGTATAGAATACGCTACAATATGCGTGTTTTATTTTAAAAACATTTTTTTCTAAAATCGAAAATGGCTGAGATAATGGACTTTGAACTTGTATACAGTGTGTTTTTTTTAAGTGGGACAGTATGGGGAAATCCTAAAGTATAAGAGATACAGGGAAACTGTCTTAGGAAACATTAAGTACTTTTTTGTGAAAAAAAAATTGGTATAGTCAAAATTTTGGTCAAGTGTGAGTTGTCCCTAAAAATGATTAATTTTGATGAAATTTTTTTTTGATGCACATCTACTCAGTTTCATGAGGGGATCATTTTATTGTATGGGAAGAAAAAAATCGGGACAGCAGAAGTTAGGTAAATTTAATAAAATAATTTTACGTTAAAGTAAATGTTCAAAGTGGCCTCCCTCTTGTCGAATGCAGGCACGAGCGCGTTTCAGAACACCTCTGGTTGCTTTAGACAAGGCGTTGTGATGTATGTTGTTCAAATGATAATGCACTGCGTCTTTTAACTCTTGTACCGAGTTGTAAGTATCTGCATAAATTCGACCTTTAAGGTACCCCCAAATGAAAAAATCCAACGGTGTTAAATCTGGTGAACGTGGTGGCCATTCAATAGGGCCATTTGTGCCCATCCAGCGATCAAGAAAATGTTCATTTAAAAACTGTTTAGTATCGATACTATTGTGGGCAGGGGCGCCGTCTTGTTGGTAGATGATATTATTCAAATTATTTAATGGAATTGCCATATCTACTAAATCCACAGCCATGTTTAATATTTCCTGATATTTTTGACTATTCAATGTTCCATGGTAAATTTTAATGGCAAAGATTTTATTATCTAATATTGCACACCAACAATTAAAGGAAAAGCGGACCTGGTTATGGGTTGCCGTAGTTCGGAAGGGGTTTGTACGTGCCCAAAAATGATTATTTTTTCTATTGTACATGCCATTGTTTGAAAAATTGCATTCATCTGTCCAAATAATCCGGCTTGGAAAAGACGGGTTTCTAATCGAGCATGCTACAAACCACTGGCAAAATGCTAATCTCCGGTCAGTGTCTCCTGGAAGCAATGCTTGTACAAGATGACCTTCTATGTAACACTTGTACTTGTAAGCCTTCAATACCTTTCGTACTGTAGATTTATGCACACCGATATTGTTAGCAGCTTCCCTCAATGAGGCTTTTGGGTAGGCTTCAAAATATCCTAAGATTGCGATAGTTGTAAATTCATTTATTACTGTGGCTCGTCTCTTCCGTTTTGGTGTAAAACAGCCTTCCTTTCTTAAATTTTTCACCAGTTTGTCAAAAATTTTGCGGTCCGGTTGATCGCGGTCCGGATAACGTTCCCGATACCACTGTAACGCATTCACAGAGCTACGATAATTTACAAAATACGCTTCAATTAAATCTACTTTATGCGAGTTTGGTAATTCCATGACGAAAACTTAACATAATGTAAACTTTAAACAATGAAATATCAAGTAAAATACTGTTTGTTTCAAGAAGTTCCAAATTTAAAATTTGTTTTTTTTTTAAATTAGATTTGTAAGGTAAGGTGCTCGCGTAAAAATACCTTAAAGTATTTTAATCCTTTTTAAACCAAATAAAGTGTTCCAAATTCAAATGTAAAACTGGAATAGGCAATATTTTTTTTAATAAAAACCTTGCAGTGGGCAGTGGTAGGCAATTTACACGGGTTGTAATAATGAAAACGATTTTCTTAAATTTGACTAACTTCTGCTGTCCCGATTTTTTTCTTCCCATACAATAAAATGATCCCCTCATGAAACTGAGTAGATGTGCGTCAAAAAATAATTTCATCAAAATTAATCATTTTTAGGGACAACTCACACTTGACCAAAACTTTGACTATACCAATTTTTTTTTCACAAAAAAGTACTTAATGTTTCCTAAGACAGTTTCCCTGTATCTCTTATACTTTAGGATTTCCCCATACTGTCCCACTTAAAAAAAACACACTGTATAATTTGGACTTCGAAAAAAAACCGTCGACGGGACGTCATTATAACGTGTACTTTTTATGATTTTTTCGTATAGAATACGCTAAAATAAGCTTGTTTAATTTCAGAAACTATCCTCTAAAATAAAAAATGGCCGTGTTAATGGACTTTGGACTTGTATATATGTAAAAGCGTGTTTCATTCGTCAAACTTTTCTCTAAAATCAAAAATGGCCGAGATAAATGGACTTATATATATTTTGGACTTCAAAATAAAACCATCGACGGGACGTCATTATAACGTGTACTTTTTATGATTATTCTGTACAGAATACGCTAAAATAAGCGTGTTTTATTTGAGAAACTTTTCTCTAAAATAAAAAATGGCCGAGATAATGGACTTTGAACTTGTATATAATTTTGATTTGTAAAAAAAAAACTATCGACAGGAGATAGAGTATGCTAAAATAAGTGTTTTACGAAACTTTTCTCTAAAATCAATAATGGTCGAGATAATATGGACTTTGAACTTGTATATTATTTGGATTTCGAAAAAAACCATCGACGGGACGCCATTATAACTTTTTTCTCAAATCAAAAATGGCCGAGATAAAGGACTTTGAACTTATATATTATTTGGATTTCGAAAAAAAACCCATCGACGGGACGTCATTATAACATGTACTTTTTTATGATTTTTCCATATAGAATACGCTAAAATAAGCGTGTTTTATTTAAAAAACTATGCTCTAAAACCATCGGCCGAGGTAATGGACTCTGAACTTGTTCCTCCTTTTTGTAAAGGGTCGGCAACGCGCATGTGACACCTCTGGTGTTGCAGGCATCCATATGCTACTGCTTACCATCTGGCGGGCCGTATGCTTGTTTGCCACGTTGTGGTATATAAAAAAAAAGAGTAAAATAAGAATACAATAAAACAAAATAAACGGAATAAAAACAGACTCAATACAAAATGACAAAATAAAAACAAAATACAGACGAAAATAAAAAACAAAAATAAACAAAAGTAAAAACAAAATACGTTAGTGTCGTGGAACACTCGGTTAGAACGAAGTAATATTATTTATTTTTGACTTTTTCGTAATTTTTGTCGTTTTTGAATTTTTTGATTTTTTTGAGATTTTTGAGTTTTTGAGATTTTTGAGATTTTATAGATTTTATAGATTTTATAGATTTTTGAGATTTTATAGATTTTTGAGATTTTATAGATTTTTGAGATTTTTGAAATTCTTGAAATTATTGAAATTTTTTAACTTGACTTTTTTCACTTTGTCACTTCTCACTTTCACTTCACTTCACTTTATTCTATTTTTAATTTTTTTTATTTCATTCCATTTCACATGTTTCTCAATGCTTTTTCGTGACGGTCACGTGACTTTATTTCGCCTAGCCCCCCATCCGCGAACCGTCCGATAAGGAACTTCGTTCCAATAAAACAGAACTAAATAAAAAAATTACGTCGCGTTTTCTACCCATAATTCACGATGCTTGAAATCTTCGAAAATGTACTCAACAGTCTTGTCAAAACACAAACAAACCGGCTACCGCTTAAAAGGTACGCACGAGTTCATTGCCCGCGACTCGCTCCTCCGCTCAGTTTTGTCGTGTATGCCAGCTTTATCACCCCGCGCGTGCCTCCGTGAGCAAGTACCTACCTACATCGTAACAGCTAAGATGCCAGCGACTGGTTGACCCATGGATTAGCTTGTTAAGAAGCGAGCCGGGGGTCTACTTCTAGTGGTCGCTACAGAAGTAAGCCGAACAGGCGTGCCATCAAGGTCACGCGCTATAGTTAAGAAGATTTCCTCTGAACGCAAATATTGTTTCTGTTTAATTTTAGACCAAATATCATTGATGAAAGTGACACAAATTTAAATATCTACTTTAAAATCCCTTTTTGATTATTAGAATGTGAACTCTGATGACTTTAATAATTTATTGAAACGATAACAGCCTAAAAAAAACAAATTACTAAGAAACTTAAATTTTCATTGCTTAATTTGACACATATTGATTTTATTGACATATTTTGAGGTGATGATATAGTTAATCCTTATTTTATGAACTCTAATTATTTATACGTAGTTTTTTAGCGTTGTCATACTATATAAAATTGCACTCGACGTAAATGACACAAACTAGTTTTGTACAACAATAAAACTGTTCTTAATACAAAACAGTTATATTTTCTGACTCTAATATTCTTTTACTCAAGTTATGGCAAGCTAAAAAAGTTAACCTCAAATTATTGAATTACAAAAAAAGCACCAATTGAATATGACACAAAACGCACTGAAAGATTCTCATGTACACACTGTATTTCCAACTTCAATAATAAGTGACTTTAGAATTTTCGAAACTTAACCCTCAAAATATTGCCAACGAGACGGGACTATGGTCCCAAGACCTAAAAACGCTCTCTGGACAGCCCGATCCTCACCCATTCTCTGTAGGTGACCGAACCACCGAATTCTGTGGGCTTTCGTTTCGCCGATGATATGAGTCTGGCCAATAACTCTTCGATCTCGGCATTCCTTCGGATCCTCCAGGTGATATAATTTCTCTTGTTGGTTTCATCGATCTGTGATGAGATGCCGATCGGCCATTGGTTTATATAGCCATCGCAGTCTATGTAGGCTGTAGACTCCTCTTCAAAATACCTTCCAGACGCTGCAACTATCATCTGCAAAGATGCTGTGACCATAGACCGACTGTTGGTCCCAGAAACTTTTCTCCGCTACCAAAAGAGACCTTTTCTTTCAGTGTCAGTTCTTTCAATTCTGATATAATTTGAATTGTTCAAATTTCGTATTGGTCCGAACCATTACCAAACGTTTCCAAGTTTCCAAATCGTTGCAAGGTTTGCCAGTCAACGGCTTATCCTTGTGGATGCTTCTTTGCGAAGCGTGACCGAGCCATAGCGCTTGACATCCTGTTTTCGGTTTCTGTAGTCTGCTTTTAAGATTAAATTTAATTTTCATCTATCCTGTTCGGAAAGTTTTATTTTACTGGGTAGATAGCCGGGTGGGAAATTGTTTTTTCATCCCTAGGGTGGAAAATAATTAGCTGTGTTAATTGTGGATTGAGTACCGGCGAAACATTAAATTTGTCTTTTTCAAATTGTTCAAATTTTACTTAACATTTTTATAAATTATCTATCTTTTATATATATATATATATATATATATAAAAGATAGATCACCTTTGATCAGTCACCTTCGAGTTATATATACAGGGTGGAAAGATAAGTCGGGCCCTGGAGGGAAACTACCTTGAGATAGCTCAATTCGCTCAAAGGAAACATTCTTTTATTTTTCCTAAAAACTAAAACTGCATTCACAGTTTTTTTCTTAATTTTCACTATATTCCATACTAATTGTATGAAAAATATTATTATTATTATTTATGTGTTCTCTTGTGCCCTAAACTTGGTTGGTATTTAGAAGTTTTTATCCTCGTTGGAAACAGGATCGATTGGCATCAATTGTCATAGAAATGATTTATGGCAAAAATTACAAAATAAATACTTTTTTTGAAAACTGTACTCTTTTCAAAAAAATTGTAAATGCATTTATGTCCCTTTAAAGAAATTAAAGAATGTTTCCTTTCAGTGAATTGAGCTATCTCAACGTTTTAAGGTAGTTTTTCTCCAGGGCCCGATTTATCTTTCCACCCTGTATATATATATATATATAACAAAGGTGACTGACTGACATAGTGATCTATCAACGCACAGTCCAAACCGCTGGTTCTAGAGATTCCAAATTTGGCACGTAGGTTCCTTATAAGGTCTAGGGGTGCGCCAAGAAAGGATTTTTCAAAATTCATCCCCTAAGGGGGTGAAATGGGGGTCCAAAGTTTTTATGGGGAAACAAGATTAGTTAGTCTATTTTATTCGAAACTTCACAGAAGTATTCCTAACAATAAATGAGTAAATACGTGTTGCAGGTTTCTTGAGAATTCAACCCCTAAAAGGGGGAAATGTGGTCAAAAAGTCTGAAAATCAACATGAGTATTGTTTCTATGGTTTATCGGGTCGTTGATTACGAAAACAACAACGATTTTAAAATCCGACGTGGCGGACGTGAAATACTATCTCCCCTGTTAGGGTACAATGGGGTTGAAATGTCTAAATATCCATATGGGTGCCGTTTTTGTGATTTTTTGGGACGTTACTTAAGAAAATGGCATCGATTTTGAAATTTAATATTGTGGACATAAAAATTCTTGAAAGTATTTGTGCCAAATTGCAATCTTCTTCTAAATATATAAAAGAAGAAACTGACTGACATATCAACGCACAGCCCAAACCGCTGGTTCTAGAGATTCCAAATGTGGTACGTAGGCCCCTTATAAGGCATAAGGATGCACTTAGAAATTATTTTTAAAAATTTACCTCCTAAGGGGGGAAATGGGGTTCAAAGTTTGTATGGGAAACGAGATAAGTTCAACTATTTTATTCGAAACTTTACAGGAGTATTCCTAACGATAAATGAGAAAACAAGTGTTTCAGCTTTTTTGAGAATTCAACCCATAAGGGGGAAATGTGGTGACAAAATTTAAATATCAACATGGGTATTGTTTCTATGGTTTATCGGGTCGCTGATTACGAAATCAACACTTAAGGGGGTGAAATGGGGGTTGATAGTTTGTATGGGGAATTTTTAAACGTTGAACCAATTTAGATGAAACTTGGTATAGAGATAGTTTGTGTACCGGGAAACGACATGGGACAGTTTTTATCTCGAAAATCGATCTTTAAGGGGGTGAAATGGGGGTTGGAGGTTTGTATGGAGATTTTTTTACCGCGAACCGATTTAGATAATTTTGTTGTGGATATAGTTTGAGTCCCAGGAAACAATATAGAATATTTTTTAAGCCGAAAATCAATCTTAGAGGGGTAGAAAACATGTTGGTAGTTTGTATGGCGAATTATTAACCGCTGAACAGACGATTGAAATGAAACTTGGTACATATTATATAGATTGAGTCGCGGTAAACAATATAGGATAGTTTTTATCTCGAAAATCAACCATCTAGGGGGTGAAACGGGGGTTGAAAGTTTGTATGGGAAATTAATAACCGTTGAACTTATTTAGATGATTTGGTATGGAGATATTTTGCGTTCTGGGGAAGGATATATAATAGTTGTTATCCCAGAAGTCATTCCTTAAGCGGGTAAAAAGGAGGGTGGATTACTAATTCCACGCAAATGAAGTCGCGGGGAAAAGCTTCTATTCAAGAGTAGAAATCTGTATTAATCATAATCTCTCAGTAGTAAGTCGTTGATGGCGTAACAATTAAACAATTATTGCAATAATTTCTTTAAAATAAAAAATGAGGGAACCGCCGTCTTCAAAACGTGGTATACTGAAACCTCCAGAATGTAACGAATACTTTTCCGAAAACCGCTTCTAAATCAGTTCAGCGAAACGCAAGATGATCGCGGACAAACATACATTCCTACATACAAACATACGAGTACTTTTAGTACGCGGGCGAAGCCGCGGGAAAAAGCTAGTCCTTTATATACCAGTTTTATAATATGTGCGTGTGCTATTGTACTTTCCTCACAGTCGAAATGAAAAGCAGAGTGTTTAACTCGGGTAAATTACCCATTTCAACCCTCGAACTATCGGCGCTCTGACTTCGTTCGAGCGCCAGAAATATCTCAGGTGAAATGAGTCACTTTCAACCCTCGGTTAACAATCTACTATTGACGCTTGTCATAGTGAACTGAGAAATGTATCCGTTGTCCAGTCTGACGACGCGCAGCGCAAGCACCACCTGTCGCAGAAGAAGATGTTGGAGATCAACCCGCGCCACCCGCTCGTGCGCGAGCTGCTGCGCCGCGTCGGCGACGCCCCCGACGACGCCGCCACCAAGCTGGCCGCCGTGTCGCTCTACCGCACGGCCGCCTTACGGTACTATTGGCGTCCTTATATACACCCTATATACACCCTACCCTACAATCATTTAAACAAAAAAGAACCGACTTCACTTAGCCTCCACCTTTCCGACAGCAAATGCTCGAGCTGCTGTAAAAAATACTCAAATCACTATAGGTGTACCTATAATAGTTGAAGAGTTCCCTCGATTTTTCCAGGATCCCATCATCAGATCCTGATCTGGTTACGATAGGACCAACTGTGAAGTATACGCTTTCAAACAAAAAAAGAATTTTCCAAATCGTTCCAGCCGTCTTCGAATAATCGGTGTACATACATAAAAAAAAATTAGCAAGAACAAAGATCCCGACGAATTGATAACCTCCTCCTTCGAAATCTTGAAGTCAGTTGAAAAGAATGGAATTTACTCAGACTCCACATTTCCACAAAGCAAATGCTCGAGCTACTGTAAAAAATACTTAAATCGCTATAATATTTAAAGAATTCCCTCGATTTCTCCAGGATCCCCCTATCAGACCCTGACCTGATGACAATGGGGTCAACTGTAAATTATATTCTCGCAAACAGAAAATACTTCCAAATCGGTACAGCCGTCTTCGAATAACCGGTGGAACTTATATGAAAAGAAAATCGAATTGTGAACTTCCTTCGAAATCTTGAAATCGGTTGAAAACAAAGTTTTTGTTAGAAATTCAGTATTTTAGATGCAAAAAGCAGTCTTTTTAGGAACGGTTTAATACGGGCATTTAATATTGAAATTAGATTACTTTTTCGTATCAGACATTTAAACTAACCTATCCAGGTATGAATAGCGATCAGGTGTGTGTGTGTGTCGTACAGAATAAAGAAGTAATGTTGTATTTCCCGTCAGATCCGGGTTCATGCTGCAAGAGGGTCAGGCCGTGGAGTTCGCAGAGTCCGTGGAGCGGATGCTGGCGCAGTCGCTGGGCGTGCCGGACGACGCCGCGCCGGACGACGAGCTGCTGGACGACGCCGCCGCCGACGCCGACGACGCCGAAGAAGTGCCCGCCGAGGACCACGACGAGCTGTAGGACTGAATTATTTATACTGTGTAAAGGTGCGTCCACATCTGACGCGTTCGCACGATCTGGACGCATCTTAACAAGCCTGGAGTTGTAGTGTACAGAGCCTCGGAAATATTGAGCATACTCATATCACGAAAATACCGGAGACTATTAAATGTCTATATTTTAATATTTCAAAGTAATGCTCAATATTCTCTGGCAACCGATATTGAAATTATTTGACGTATAGCGAGTTATTACCTATGTTAGGTTCCAGTTATTTCCTGTGAGTCGCGAAAATGCCAGATAATTTCAATTATCTTCAATGAAATTATTGTGATGAAATAAGTTTTCCTTGTCGTCAACTAAGTATATCTATATTTCATATGACATAATTTATTATGAATTACTTTATTAAATACATTTTTGTATTATGTCACAATCGTAACTTGGTCCTAATTTAAGTAATATAAAATAAAATAATATAATATGTTATATGAAATTTCAAAGAAAAACGCTTGCCGCACCGACCTTTTAGTTTTGAATTTATTTAAATGACTCTTGTTATTTCATCGACCAATTAATCAATAAACAATGCTAGAAGCTCCTAATAGTAGTGAACACGAATATGCATTTATTTTGATTCTGCAGTCGTATAGTGCCGCCTCGCTCTCTAGTTTTAAATTTACTTTATATAATTGCAATAGGACTTCATTTTTCACATATGAGTGCAAATTTATATAAATTACCTATTAGAGGTAAAAAAATCTTGTATAATTTGGTTTTACTGTGGTCGCGTCGCGGCGGCGCCACTAGCGATAAGTTGTCGTGTGTGAGTGCGACGGGAGAGTGCCCGCGGTGTAACACGAGCGAGCGCGAATGTTCGCGAGGATATGTTCACGCTCGTTCGCGAGTGTGGTGAACATTTTTGTAACGGGAGACGGCGTAAGCTGTAAATAAATTATATTTATTAAATCTGATGTTTTATTTACTACACATTTGTGAACTAACCTTGATAGATATACCTACAGAAAATGTTTGTAAAGACTATTCAAAACCTAGTGGAACCCAAATTACCCGTACCATGAAGACGAATGAAAGGATACCTTACTCATCAAAGTCATCAACATCATCTTTAACGGCCTCCTAGCCCAGTCGGTAGTGACACTAATCTCATACGTTTTGCTTTAAACAAACTCATTCTGGTTTGGCGCATGCCGCATTAATTAGTGCATTGAAATTTGTCAAAACATCGAATAGGTTAATCGTGTAAGACACATTGGAGATTAAACATGTATAATGTTGCTCATACGCCAACGAGTTTGCTGTAAGAGGGCGAATATAAACCTTATTTGAAAGTATTAAGATTTAAGATCAGTTTCACAATGCACACAATGACGCCAAATGACAATGTTACCTCTAACTACCCTGAAATACGGCAGGGCAAAAAAAGGGGTATGATTAGATTTTAGCAGTCTGATTTCACCATTCAAGAAACAACCGAGCCGATTGTGATGAGATAAATAATAATAAATCTTACACAAACCGACCTAGTCCCACAGTAAGCTCAATAAGGCTTGTGTTGTGGGTACTAGACGACGATATATATAATATATATATATTGATAAATACTTAAATACATAGAAAACATACATAACTCAGGTACAACTATCTGTGATAAGATAAACACACAAATAAATGCCCTTACCAGGATTCGAACCCGGGACCTCCTGCTTCGTAGGCTATGACGGATATATCCGTCGCTGGCGTCGAACAGGTTAAATTTACATTGTACATGTGTGTCTGTGGTAGGAGGCCACAATGCGCTCAAGCCATATGCCGATTCTGAAGCCACGGTGTAGTTTGACGGGGTGCTGGGTGCTGCAACATGCAGCTTGATATTGCCATTATAACGGAGGTTTCGACACCAAAAAAACAAGTATAACTTAAACAAAATATATACTTTATTCAACAAAATAGTTTCTGCTAGTTACGATAATAATGGCTTCGTTCACAATATCCTATTACTGAGAACAAAAGTCAAGACCATTGAATGGTACGGAAAATCACAAATAGGTTAACCAATATTCAATCTTGTCGAAAATAGACAAAAGATACACACTAATGTAGTATCAGAGACTATAAATAATATAGACAGCCGCAGTCTAGGAACTTTTTGAGGCCCAAGTCTGAAGCGCCATCTGGACGAGAGCTACCCAAAGATACAAAAATAGTAGAGGGAAATGACATTGCGCTGCAGCGCCATCTCGTAACGAGAAGCGTACCTACCGTAAAAGCGCTTCAGACTCTGGCCCTCAAAAAGTTCTTAAACTGTGGTTGTCTATATTATTTATAGATAGTTATAGGGTAAAGTTGGGGCCAGACGGCATACAACCACAGCCCTCTGCCACGAGACCTTGGCAGAAAACAGAGATTTTAAACCATGTAGACAGTGGTTGGTGCCAAATTCTTCATGACCTTTAAACGCCCTTGGTGGCTAGGTGTGCTCTGCCAACCATTGGCAGAAGCGGTTGGTTGGTTGTCAGCCATGTAGCCGCTCGCTTCAACCACTCGCTCCAACCAAGGTCACGTGGCAGAATCTGCGGCTATCTGCCGTCTGGCCCCAACTTAAACTACCGTTTCATCGGCGACCGACCAATTGGCACCGGTGAAAATAGGTGCCAATGACTGGTCTCAACGCTAATTTTTAGCTTTTTAGTTCATCCTACTGACGTGGATCATTGTTTTGTATTCAGGTGTCCACTAAAGCGTATTTCATCCAAGCATATAAAAGCACTTTTATAGAAAAAATATAGAGGAATATAAAAATTTTGTATCTTCAGTTACTTTTCCACTGACGTGATTGGTTGAACCAACTACAATTCACGATTTTAAGCTCACATGGTCATTCACATTATAAATATTATTTGAAACGCTAATATATATAGTAAATACCCCGTTTCAAATAATATTTACAACTACAATTCAATACACATAGCATTATATTAATTATAAAAAATAGCGCAGATTACATGATAAAGTCGGTTTTCATCTTCTATATCAGGCAGTTAGTTAGTCGTCTTCGTTTGGTGAGCTATTAAATTGCGACGCCATTACTGTGCCACTGTTTGCGTGCCTGTTTCTGGGTATTATATGAGTGCAACCATGGACATATAAAATAAGGAGACGTAATGCCGTGAAGACAAAACATTGCTTCGTGATTACGCGCGACACGCACACATATACAACTCGTGGATGAGCCGTGATTGGTTCAAACGTCAAAAGTGAGTGTGTGTGCACGAGACCGCGGCTTAGTATGGAACAAGGATGATTAAGACATGGATGGACAATGCCTATACAAAATCGCGTTCCTCGAACCTTCAGGCTATACGTCTGTTTTCGGTACTGAGTGCCACAGCGCCATCTGTTGAGTCTGGAGCCGAGTTATTCTGTCAGCGTTAATCGCCGAACAAAATATTAGAAACTAGAATTTATTTATTTAATCTTAATTGCACAAAATAAGATGGTACTAATGGCGGACTTAATGACATAAGGCATTCTCTACCAGTCAACCAATGAGCTTAACAGAAAGGTTAAGTAGGAATTTAGTGTTTGTGGTGACCGATAGATGACGCTAGTGCTTTAACCTGAAATAAGGGAACGCGATTTTGTATAGGCATTGTCAATCCATGTTTTAATCATCCTTGGTATGGAATCACGGTTTTATCTACGTGGGATACGTCTCCTTATTTTACATAATACAGTGAAAGTAGCGACCGCAAAACTAAAAAAATCTTATTATTATGTGATGTGGGTTCAAAATACTGCTGTTTCACAATACCTACAGGGCGGAACATTTACAATTACGTCAATACGTACAAAATTATACGTATTTCATAAATCATAATCCATTCATATCATAATCAATAAATATTAAAAAAATAACAAACACTGAGTGTTACGTAATTATTAAAATTCAAAAGCAATATGAATTGATAAAAATATTGACAATACTTACTATAAAATATAACGATAACTCACGTCGTCACTTTAGTCACTTCGCGTGACTTGTTTCGGAGAGCTTAGGTCTCCATCTTCAAGCACTAAAAGTGCTATTTGAACCGACCTAAGCTCTTCGAAACATGACGCGCGAAGTGACTAAAGTGACATGAGGGTAACCTTTATATTTTACAGTGTATGTCTCACGAAAGTATAAATTTAATAATATTGACAATCTAAAACTCATATAGCTAACAGTTTGTAATTAATAATTGCACATTTTAGCCACTTAAGTAAACATTCAAAACAAGGACTCGAAACCAGGCAAACTGGGAAAGCTAACTTTCAAATTTCGTTATCTGCATCTCTTTCGCTCTTATTAGCAAGTGCGCGAGGCACGCAGATACCAAAGTATATCCGATAGCTGCGAATATTCCTATCATATCCTTAATTTTTTTCCACACCACGCCATTATGTACGATTCTCACATACGGGCGGTAGTGGCGCGCATTTTATTAGCATTAACGGGATTTGAACCTTCTATACAGCGGTTAAGTTTCATATTCTAATGGTATCAGTAATGGGGGGCGATTTTTGAGATTAGAACGCTCGAATATGACATTTAAAACTCTGAATAAAACGAAGAAATGATGTTTTAAAAATAACAGCGATAGTAATTTAAAATCATGATTATTTATACCAGTAATTTTATGCTTAAATAATGGCGACAAAATTTTGTGTGCGATTGATTATATCCGAGGTTAAATTCTTTGAATTCGAGTGCTCGATTGTCAAAAATCGCCCCCATGGTCGCGAGCATGCGCAACCACGTCGCGTGGCGCGGTCATTCAAACATGGAACTAATCTCCTTACATGGAAGGTTGAATTTCCTTTCGTTTTAGTAAAACGCGCGCCTCCGCCCGTTCGGTGGGAATCATACATTAGTGGCCACGCAGCAAAATATACATATATTCTTTATTTAAAATATGTAATTTGTTTGCAGATAGCTGCCGAGTACAAAATTAAAAAAAAAAACATTTTAGAGATTTCAATTTGTAAAGTAAGCCTGGGACAATGTTGAGCATATTCATTATTATACATAATTATGATGTTACGGCTAATTAAATAATTAATTATGAGACAGCCGCTCAGGTTGGCTACTCACTCTTTCCTACATCAAACGCTAAAGCTTGGTCACACTCACACTCCAGCGCGGCGCCGCCGGTGTCGCCGCACGTAGCGCCGGCGTCTCGCCCGTGTGTGATAAAGCCTTAAGCATAACTTGACTCGGAGGTATATGCTATGCTATATATTCCTCTGGCTCGAGCCATATTCGCACACATACGGCCAATAGCATGTATCCAATCTTAAAATTAATTCAACTAAATAAATTTTGCTAAAGCATCAACATCATACAGGCAAGAGCGGCCGTCCGTCCGTCGCCCGCGCGTTCAACTTCGCGCGGTTATATTGAAGAACTGCCAACGCCGCCAGCGCCATGCCCGCGATGTTCAGCGGCGGCGCCGGGTTCCTCAACAATATCAACGACGCACTCACAACTAGCACGCGTTTGCCGCACGACAACACAGCGTACGATAAAGGCGTGACGCGCGCTAATACGCTAAACGCTGCCGCCGCTTGCAACCACGCTAGAACACCGTCTAGTAACAGGAGCCCTGCTGTTCTCGGCGAAAGAGATTCCGTTAGTAACGCTGGTCCATCACTCCACGCCCAAACAGGGAAGAACATGAGCGCCGCTAACGCGCTTAAAGCAGCTAGCACTCTTAATGGCGACCAGCCGGCTCTCGCCAGCAGCCTCTTGGAGTATAGATGTTGCAGGGAGAGTAGAGCGGCGGCGGCGAGCGCGGAGAAGAGGCCGGCGGCGTGGAAGTGCATCTCGGTGGCGGAGGCGAGCCCCACGCCGCCCGCGACGAGCACGAGCGACGCGGCCACGCCGCGCGGCTGCCGCTCGCCGAACAACAGGCGCGCCAGGCCCGCCGTCCACAGCGGCGTTGTCGCTTTCACTGTAATGTCACCTCTAATATTATGTTGCTGCTTGAAATTAAGGGCCACAATATTACAGTAAAATAGTTTAAGGGAATAAAGTATTGAAAAATTCAATTCAATTCTCTTTTTTATGTTTTGATATTTTATTCGCGTGTAGTACACAATTAAATATGTAATATTAGTTGTACAATTTTCTAACCCCCTTATTCATAAACGGACACTAAAGTTAAGAGATCGCTGATAATCGTTTGTCCCTTTCCCTCATATAGGTCGGACGGAAAGGGACAAACGATTATCAGAGGCCTCTTAACTTTAGTAGACGTTTATGAATAAGGGGGTAAATGTTTACGTAGTAATATAGGAAACTTTAGGCCTAATTTGTAATTTGTATTTTCGAAATGACTGTTTTTGTATATGGCTGTTTGTTTTCTAAATAAAAAAAAATAAAAAAAATTAAATGCTTCACAAGCGCAACTAGTCTGTTAGCCCACCAAATGAAGGAAAACTTAGAGGAACTAATTCGTGTATAGCCAAATTTTGGTGTAGTTGTAGGCAAAGGTGTCTTACACAACATACTAAAAGTACCGGTGGATGGGGGCGCCGCTAGCGGGGTGGAGGGGGTGCAAAGGTGCCTTATTTTGATTTTTCGTAAATAACTCGGTAACGGTGGCTCATACGAAAAAATGTTCTATCGCTTAATTCATTCACATATAATTTTCTATAAATAATATTCTTTGCACTTTTTTGCTGGGATCAATGTTTAATGAGATATCGAGGAAATACGATAAACACTTTTTTAAACTTTCGGAGCTAATATTTACGAAAGTATTAGTTTTATTCAAAAATTTATATAAATTACCCTCATTTGTTTTAAAATACCTATCCAACGATATCCCACACTTTAGGGTTAGAGTAAAAAAAAAATTTACCCCCCCACTCCATGTGTACGGGAGGTACCCGAAAAAATAATATTTTTACACATTTTATTTTAAAACTTTGTGTGCGTAATTAAAACACATACTCATACGAAATTTCACTTGTCTAGTACTAGCCATCACTGAATAGGGTGAGCAGGGTGCCTACCCTTTTAGTTTCGGCATGTCCGTCTGTCCCCGTCTGTCCGTCCACGGCTTTGCTTAGTGATATTTAGTACTAGACGTCTAGACGGATAGATGGGGTCAGACGGACATGGGGAAACTATAAGGGTAAGAAGTGAGGTAGCAGGGTGAGCAGCTTGCTCAGTGATGGTTAGTACTAGAAAATAAAAAAATCGTATGAGTACGTGTTTTGTTCACGCCGGCAAAGTTTTCAAATAAAATCTGAAAAAATATTATTTTTTCGGGTACCTCCCGTACACATGGAGTGGGGGGGTAAATATATTTTTACTCCAACCCTAATGTGTCGGATATCGTTGGATAGGTCTTTTAAAAAAATAAGGGTATTCTAAAACTATTTTTGGATAAAACTAATACTTTCGTAAATATTAGTTCCGAAAGTTTAAAAAAGTGTTTATCGTATTTCCTCGATATCTCATTAAACATTGATCCCAGCAAAAAAGTGCAAAGAATCTTTTTTATAGGAAATTATATGTGAATTAATTAAGCGATAGAACATTTTTTCGTATGAGCCACCGTTACCGAGTTATTTACGAAAAACCAAAATCAGGGATCTTTACACCCCTCCCTTCCCGCTAGCGGCGCCACCATCCACCGGTACTTTTAGTATGTTGTGTAAAATACCTTTATCTACAACTACACCAAAATTCAGCTATACACGAATTATTTCCCCTATCAGGCAGTTAAGCGTCTTCGTTTGGTGAGCTATGTTGCTGAATCACTGAAATACAGCATTTATGAAACCTCTGATATTTGTATCAAGTTGAGTTCAATACAAATACAATAAATAAAATTATGCAAGACTGGAATTAAGGCATACAAGGTTTTTAAGCATGTATGTTCAATCAGTCCGTCTCAAAGGGTCCCAACATACAAGTACCGTACCAAATCTAAATTCTCGTTTTTCAGGATCATGCAAAGTTTAGGACATGTGAATAATGTATGTATGTATATTGTTTTAAATTGTATGTCCTAATTTATGGGACATCACTATACCCTGGTTTGACGGGAGTGAAAATACAATTCTGCTAGTGATTAATTAAATATCGACTTTTCTATCCACATCCTATGAAGCAATATAAATGGTTATTGATTGTAAAAAGATTAAAATAAGAGTGTTAAGTATTTGGTACATGGCCTTTCTCATTAAAAAAAAAAAAAAAATAATGTTTATTACCAATACCAAAAAATTTTTTACTTGCAAACCTGTTTATTTTATTTTATTTTTCATTTATTCTTATTGCAATTAGAAATTTATTACTATTAATTATAGTTTAACATTCAAAATTAAAACAAATAAGTACCATACCATTAACATTACCAAAATTATATAAAGTATTAAAGAATTTCTACCGTATTTCTTGTATACCTATTTGTAATATTTATGAATAATAGGTATAACGGTGATACAATACATAATTTTTTTAGCGACATTGATTATAATCAGAGCTCGGATTTTTCACGGCAAAACAAAACACTAGCGTAATTTAGCCAGTGCTTGAAATATTATTTTATCGATATCGATAATTCAGAACTAGAAGAAATAAAAGTTACCAAATAAAATTAATATGTAATACTAACTAATAAAAACATTTGTATAAAGTTACTATATATTAGAAACAGACGCAATTTCTTCTTCAAAATCTACGTCAGTACACACAGCAGCACAAGACATTTTATTTGGGTAATAGCGATAGGAGTAGATGATCATTATCTTTTCAACATTCTCTGGGAGTAAACAGTTGCGTTTATCACTATAAATCCATTTATGTACACTAAATGTACGTTCAACTTCAGTTGACGTCAAGGGAGCAAATTTATAGAATTCATTATCAGTTCGGGTAATATTTTCAGATATGTCTCTTAAAATTTCGTAATCAGGATTTCGTTCGAGCACGGCTTCAAATTTACGTATCACTGGTAAAAGTTTACTCCAGTTTACGTAGCAACAAACAGTATCCAGAATGAGGAAGGATTCCGCAATGGATAAAGTCGAACATTGCAATTGTTCTATTGAAGAGGCTATTACTTCGTAGTTGTCGCGAATGAAATTTAACTCCGGTCGTAGTTTGCGTGTTTGAAAACATTTTTTTGCAGCTCTTATAGCTGCCGAGTCATTAGCAAGTATGGAGACGACATCACGTATTTGCTCATAGTATTGAGCGTAATATACCGCAGCAGATATCCAAGTTCCCCATCTGGTGATAATAGGCTCGGGAGGTAGGGGAATGGACGGATATTTTGCCTTAAAAAGGCGTACACGCTCTGGAGATTTTAGGAATATCTTTTTGACATTCGATATCAACCCATCCACACCTTTGAAATTATCTCGCACTTCTTCGGCAACCCGGTGCAGACCATGAGCTAAACACGTAATGTGTTTCATACGAGGAAACGTTGCTTTTAAAATACGACCGGCTTTAAGCATATATGCGGCACTATCTGTGCAAAGTAAAAGCAAATTGTTTACGTTGTCATTGAAAGAATTTTGAAACAAAAATTTTAATTGGTTTATTATTAGGTTTGCTATTGTTTCCCCATTTACCTTCTCTAAAACCTTCGACCCCAAAAGATAAAATTGCTTAGGACAATTTTTTTGCAAAGACCGAATCACCACGTTTGTCACACATTTTCCCATGAAATCTGGTGTTTCGTCTATAGATATCCACAAATAATTGGTTTTGTTTACCTCTCTTATACCCTGTATAGTTTTTTTGTACGCGAGATTTATATAAATTTTTCGCAGGGTCGATTCGTCCGGTAAAGAAGTCATAGAGCAGTCGCAACATAAATACTTGTTAAAAAAATGACGAAAATTATTGTTGTTGACTGTTGCCCATGGTATGTTGCATGAAATCACTTCATTATAGACTAACTCAGGGTGATTTTCAATCCACGTTTTGATCCGATCTTGTACATTACTCATTTTTGTATTAATTGATACCTTGCAATATTAAGTTATTATACGTATATCCAACAGGTCGGATTCAATGCGTTGCGAAATAAATAATACCTAGATGCAATTTACGTTTTATACGTAATGAAATGACAGTTAAAGTGTGAATGTCATATGTCATGTGAGATGAAATTTGCAGTCGTTTCTATCATTTTAAATGAGGTGGTACCGGTAATTAATGCACAACCTTCTAACCCCCAGTAGGTCACCTTAAGACTGGTCAAAAATATTGATTTTGAGCTCTAGTAAGTCTCCTGTTTTTCGAAATTTTCGCACGTTTGTTAGTTTTTAAATTTTGACATTCACACTGATAGGTGTACCATCGAATAAAAAAAGAAAAAATGTACTGAGGCAATACCTGTCATAGACTCTAGTAAGACTCGATAGGTGTCGATAAAATAATATTTCAAGCACTGGCTAAATTACGCTAGTGTTTTGTTTTGCCGTGAAAAATCCGAGCTCTGATTATAATATATGTTGTGACCTCACACTATTGAAACGTCAGTACAAAATTGCTCCTGTCAAACTGGGCTTTAGCCATCACTTACCTAATTAAAACCATTTCACTGTTTACATGCATGTACTGTAACAATAGTAAGATTTGTCATAGCTACTATTTACAATTAATAGTAGCCAATTGTAAATAATACTATGGCATAAATTATTTACCCTACTTTGAAACTGTCCCCAAGAAGGTGAACCTGTGTTTATTTAGATGTTGTATAAAATGTGTAATAGATGGTTACCTGTGTGTGCATAGGAGACAGGCACCTTCCATATGGAGACCTGCGAGCACAGCGTCGTGAGGAACTTGGCCAGCGCCAGCGGCAGCAGCGCGCGCAGCAGCGGCCGCACGGGCGGCGCGCGCTCGCGCAGCACCGCCGGCGCCGAGCACAGCGCCGTGCACGCCAGCTGCGCCATGGCCACCGTCAGCGGCCGCGGGAACTCCGTCAGCAGCAGCTTGCCCACCACGTTGCCCAGCGCCGAGCACGAGAACCACGCCACGCACAGCGCGCCCACCGCCAGCGCCGCGCGCGCCTCCGCGCCGCAGCGCCAGCGCAGCCAGCGCGCCCCCGGGAGCAGCATCACCGAACTAATTCCCTCATTTTGCTAACTTCTCCCACTTGCCCTTCACTGTTAGAAATGTCGCAACATCCGATTCGGTCGTCAGTATCGTCACTCTCTCGTTTCGTTTGCTGCGGCCTTTGGCAAAATTTCCATTCCAGTCCAGCTGAAATGTGTCACATTTCTGTCAGTGTCACTGTCTTGGTGACGTATGAAGACTATTCAAAGTAGTAAATTTAAAGCTGATTAATACACAAATTACAAATTTCATGATTTGAAATTTCCATTAAAATTTATTTTCGGTTTTAATTCTATATTTTGTAATAAATTAATCAATAATTGAAGAAAATTGACATACCTATGAATGTAACATACAACAAACAAAGGTTGACAGACTCGAACTCATACATTTCGAACATGACAACTTAACGTTTTGTTATCATGTGATCGAATCTGTGGTAATTTTAGTTAGACACTTTAGATTAGACAGCCAAAAAAAGCAAGAGAAAGTTTGTTACTTCATTTAAGTATTTAATAATGAATTCATTATTTATTGACACATTTGGCAAATATTTCTGTGCATACATTTTCTTTACGGTACGTACGTGAGTGTATAGTATCGTGACTGCAAATCTGAAGCGATAGATAAGGAGTCCGTGAATTGGCTGTGAAGTATCGTGTTGTGTGGAAGTGTTTACTTGAGGCAAGACGTCGCGTCGGAGCTCCTCGGGTTGTTGGATGGTCCACGCGACCGACAGGTGAGTGGAGCGAGGGACGAGGGCGGCTGCCGTAGGCTCATCCCGCCCACGGCCTTTTGCCGTGCTTTCGTTACATGTTTACGGGTCACTCTCCTGTTACCTGGTGTTTATACACGTTTCTATGCTCTGGTCATAGGCAGATATAGTCGTCGGCCGTTTCTGTCGCACGTAAGACATGTTAGGGGCTGTAGACCCCAAGCAGGGCGCCGCGACCCGCGCTGAACGACGATGACATCATCCTGTCTATTCAACTTGTTAGGCAATTGCTGGCCTCCTGTCAAACAGGTCACAGGTTGGTTGACACAGCATGTAATGTTAGGTCTTCAAATGCTCATGTTTTACAACTGTTTTGGCCTTTGCAGCCTGTCAGAACTTCTTTTGTAGATTTTAAACAAAATATATTTTTTTAAATAAGGATGTTCAAATTGTTGATGTCCCATCAAAGCATCCTCTGGAAGGTAGGGCTGTTGATTACACCAAGCAGTCATTCAGCCAAATTTTTTGGAGTTGCTACTTGCTGAAGGATATTGTCCTGGCAACATGCCTCACTATTCTTTTCTGACCTTCATATTTCCCTGCTGAACCAATAGTTATCTTTTGAAGCCAATCTACAAAATAACCTAAAGGTGCTTTAAATTAATGTTCTGCCACTCCCAAAACAGGGATGTTTACCCTTTTATTAATAAAGGCCCATTCAATAAAATTATTTTATGTTAAGGACTACTACCACCAAAGGTTTTACTTACAACAACAAAATTGCAACTATGGGTTTAGCTGAAAAATTATCAATTCAAGTACTTCAGAAGACAACCTGTAGTTCAGTCACTGTTGTAAAGCAGAGTCTCTTAACTACGGCCTGCGGGCCAAATCCAAATGCCATCCAAGTAAACTGAGTAAATACCTAACTTGCTCTGAGGCGTTGTGTCCCTCTGTGGCCCTTCGGTAAAATAGTTTGGAGACCCCCGCCAGGTATTTATTATAAAGATATAGACCACTAATACTAAAAGGGTCATAATGACATGTTAGTTAAATCCAGTGGGAATACTCGTAGAGTTCTATGGCCACCGGCCGGTTTTACATTAGATCTCAATACTTTTTGCAGTAGGAGAACTGTGTTGCGAGACTGGCATTTTTGTACATAACGTACGTAATGTTTTTGATGGGATAATACCGTGACAGTAGAGTTCTCCAAACCAGAGTTTTATTCTTAATAATTCTGTCATATTTAATGGACCCTGCACCTACTTAACCTTTCTGTTTAGCCCATTGGTTGACTGGTAGAGAATGCCTTATGGCATTAAGTCCGCCAGTTGTACCATTTTGTATTGTGCAATAAAGATTAAATGAAGAAAATCGGAATGCGGAGTATTTACTAGTTGTGAATAATGATGACAAGACAATAATTAATAATTATATGTCTTAATATGAAACATTGCTCATCTTATCAGTGTTAAGCACTTTGATCCAAATTCCTCTATGCGTAACTATGATGTTAATTAATGTGTTATAGATATTATAATTATGATAGAGCTATCACTAATTGGTATGAAATATTATAAAGTTACTGGTATTTGCAATGCATGAATGCAAATCTAAGTATTATACAGTATTTAAGTGAATTAACGCCATTATAAGGAAATAAGGAAACAGAAAGAAAATAAAACACAAATACAGTTAGGGCAGATGTCCCGGTTTTGGCCACTTTAAGGAGAGTTCGTCTGTTAAGATGTCTGTCATTTTGTGTCAATAAAATATATTCATTTGTTGAAAATATATTACTATATTTATATTAACTAATTTATTAAGGTAAGGCTTCATTTTCAACCGACTTCAAGATTTCGAAGGAGGAGGTTATCAATTCGTCGGGATCTTTGTTTTTGCTATATATATATTTTTTTTATGTATGTTCACCGATTATTCGAAGACGGCTGGACCAATTTGGAAAATTCTTTTTTTGTTTGAAAGCGTATACTTCCACAGTTGGGCGCATTGTAACCAGGTTAGGATCTGATGATGGGATCCTGGAGAAATCGAGGGAACTCTTCAACTATTATAGGCACACCTATAGTGATTTGAGTATTTTTTACAGCAGCTTGAGCATTTCCTTTTGGAAAGGTGGATGCTAAGTGAAGTCGGTTCTTTTTTGTTTAAAATTATTCTGGGTAAAAACTACATAACATATCTAAAAACAACAAAACTGAGGTGATTTTAGAAAGACCAACTAAATGTCCTGTTTCCTCTTCCACCCTGTATCGACACTATCTACTGAGGTACATCCTAGTCGTATCACTCTTGACCTGTTTTCTAAACCACTGGGTCACTTGACTAGACTGGACTGCCAACCTACAGCTACGACAACCTAGCGGCACTGATTGACCCCCTCTCGGACTCGTGACAACAGATAATAGGCCCTCAGATTTAATATAGTTACTCTTAGTACTTAAGTTGGTACTTATATCTTTCAACGGCCTCCTAGCCTAGTCGGTAGTGACCCTGCCTACGAAGCAGGAGGTCCTGGGTTCGAATCCTGGTCAGGGCATTTATTTGTGTTATTATCACAGATATTTATTCCTGAGTTCTATAACAGGAATAAATATCCATATGTTTTCTATGTATTTAAGTCTTATCCATATTTATCAATTATATATATCGTCGTCTAGTACCCATAACACAAGCCTTATCGAGCTTACCGTGGGCCTAGGTCGATTTGTGTAAGATTGTCCTATAATATTTATTGTCCTATGATAATCACTACATAGTATAGAACATAGTCGCTTTCCGCTGTCTGTCTGTCCCTATGTATGCTTAGATCTTTAAAACTTAGCAACGGATTTTGATGCAGTTTTTTTTAATACATAGAGTGATTCAAGAGGAAGGTTTATATGTATAATACATGCATAATATAGTATAGAAACACTGATGATTTTAGAGGTTTCTAATGTGATGTCGTAAATAAACCCATTTTTTGCGCTTACATTGCAATCGCTGGCTGAGTCCTAAGAGATAGAACAAAATAATGTACTACAGTATTGTACATCTTAAAAAGGTCTATAAAAAAGTCCGCGATGGTATATGTCTATCTGTTAGGGATAACCCACAATAACCATTTTTGATCCCGTGCGAAGCCGGAGCGGGTCGCTAGTATATAATATAAAAATATCTTGGATGCTCAGTAGGACATTGAACCATTCCCTCTTCCACCGTGTACACCTACTCTGCCGAGCTACACAGTCGGTTCGCTCTTGACCTGTTTTCTAAACGGCAGGATAATTGCTAGACATGGTGCAGCTTCGGCCTGCGAGCGCCGCCGCCGCCGCCCGCGACCTACGGCCGTGGCGTAGCGGCACTGATTGACCCGGCCTTGAACGCGACATATACGCTCTTCCCCAGATTTGAGTTAACTACACATTAGAGCAATGAACTATGCTTATTTGTAGAGAATTTTATATACAAAGTTCAATAAATCATTATTTTATTTTTTTATTTTTATTGTAAAAATGTTTACATGACATAACAGTTACATTACCAATGCGTCACGAAACTTAGACTAACAAACTAGAAATATGTACATTAAGTAACTCAAATAACTGGTAACAAACAAACAGATTATATTGGAACAGTAGAGCACCTATCATCCATCGCCTCACAGAATTTCAGACATTCATTACACACTGCCGCCCATCGCCAAGCAAACAAGTCGCACTCCGGTGTTGATGCCAGGAGCGCATTCAGCTGTGAGAGAGCTCGGGGCAGCGGCGAGTTCCTGCACGACACTGTGCGCGCCGACGGCACGGCCAACAGGTTGCGGCGCCGCGGTCTGATCCTGGGCACGTCCGGAACAAACAGTCGTACGAGACGCTCTACGAGTTCAGGACAGTCCGACTCGCCACGCAAGACACGACATGCTGCAATTAGCAAATGGTAATTTCGCCTGACCTCCAACGAGTTGTACCCAAGGGAGCCGAGTAGGAATTTTGTTGGGTAAAGATACGGGTACAATCCGAACATTTTCTTATAAAGAAATCTTAAGAATGCCTTCTGTACCTTCTCAAGAAGTAAGGTATACGTCGATTCGTAGGGGTTCCATACGATCGACGAAGTCTCTAGCTTACTCCTTACCAGAGCGTTGTAAACCATTTTTATGGAAACCGGGTCATGAAAATGGCGGAGATTTCGGATCACGAAACCCAGTCTTCGAAAGCAGCTTTTAGCGAGAGATGAAATTTAATATGCTCGTGAAAAGTGAGCTGCGTATCGAACACCACGCCAAGATCCTTGACAGAGGAGACACGATTTATTTGATTCAACCCAAGCAAATATTGCGCATGTATAGCGTTGCTAGAGCGGCTGAATGTACACACACAACATTTCGCAGGGTTAAAAATAAGTTTATTTTCAATACTCCACCGCAACACCGAGTCGATGTCTTTTTGTAACGTCTCACAATCGGCTCTTTGCTCAATCCCGTATACCAACTTGAGATCATCGGCATACAATAGGCACTGAGCCGCCCGAAGAACCGATTGGAGATCGTTAATCATAATACCGAAAAAGAATGGCCCCAAGATAGAGCCTTGACTGACACCAGACCGGGTATGGTATGGAGTCGAGACAAAACATCCATGTCGAACGAATTGCTTCCGATCGCGCAAATAATCAGCGAAAAAGGTAAGCAATTTGGGAGCGAAACCAATTTCATCAAGTTTCTTAAGTAGCACGTCGTTATCCACGCGATCGAATTATAGTAGTTTATGTAACTGTTACGTAATAAGGCCTAATTAGGTACAGTTGCATACACTGCTTTATCTACTCATATTATTTATCCTATCCTAAATGCCGTGTTCGGAAACCATAGAATGACCGCCATTGCACCGCCATGGCCAACTCGATTGTGCCGGCGGTCGCGCCGGCGCGTGCCGGTGTACATTATGTTATCAAAACTCATAACCTATCAATATTTGAGCATGTAAAGTTAAAATTACGTTATTTCCACAGATAAAAAGCTTATCATAGTAAAATCGGTTGTGGTAATGCTAGCCATTGCCTACCGTTTTCGAACACGTTTTAGAGAACTTACAGTGTGAGTGTAGATAAAGCCATTTATTCTGAACTTAGAGTGATCTTTGATTACAGAACACTTATAGGATATCTCTGAGTTCAGTTTGCCGTACGGCATAGGCCTCTTCCAGCATTTCCCACCGGTTTCTATCTTTCGCGACCCTTCTCCTATTCGGCCACTCTTTGCAGAATGCGTCCAAGTCATCCCGCCATCTCTTTTTAGGGTTCCGTAGCCAAATGGCAAAAAACGGAACCCTTATGGATTCGTCATGTCTGTCTGTCTGTCCGTCCGTATGTCACAGCCATTTTACTCGGAAACTATACGACGTATCTGAATAAAATTTACACGTAAGGTGTATTTTGTATGCCGCTACTTAGTTACGTATTTAAATTTGAAAAAAAATATATTTCTAGGGGGGGCGCTCCATACATGTAACTAAATTAAAAAAAAAAATTAACCAAATATCAACATGTGGCACATTAATCGATAGGTCTTTAAAAATAATATTGAGGTTTCTTTGATCATTTTGTGATTAAGTGAATATTTTCTGAAATAATCGCTTCTAAATTCAGAAAAATTGTGTCCCCCCCCTGTAACTTTTGAATCGTAAGTCTAAAAAATATGAAAAAATTGAGGAGATGCCCCTTATCATATACTTTCTACGAAAATTGTTTTGAACATTATCGGTTTAGCCATTTTTGAGTTATCGCTAAAAAACTTCTTCCGTAGGCATCAGATACGACCTTATGGTATTAGTTTGGTTCTTATTCCATTGAAGGTACGGAACCCTCCTATGCGTGGTCCGACACGCACTTGGCCGGTTTTTTAGTTTGCCTCTGCCCCGGTAGCCATCCTGTGGGACCCACTCGGTAGCACGTTGGTTCATCTTTCCGGACGCATACGGCAAACGTGTCCTGCCCAGTCCCATTTTAGCTTGGCGGTCTTGACACCAACATCTACAATGCGAGTTCTGGAGTGCAGTTCAGTGTTTCTGATTCTATCAGTCCTGCGAACACCTAATATACTACGCTCCATCGCCCGCTGGCAAACCTGATGTCTGGATTTTTGAGCTTACACGCCGCAACTTTTACTCGCGTACCTATACTCGTATTTACATTTATTCGTTGTGACGTTTCGAACGTGTCGGTCACGTTCTTGGTTTCAGGGAAATAATATAAAATTGTGTGAAAAAACCGGCCAAATGCGAGTCGGACTCGCGCACCGAGGGTTCCGTACAAGCCTGTAGGTATATAGGGGAAGTAAAATTATAAAAAATATTTATATTATGTAACTAAAAATTTACGGTTTTCGCAATTTTTCCTTTAAATAAAAATAAATAAAAATAAAAATAATTTATTTCAGATTTTAAAAATCCATAATGTGTTAAACTTATACCTACAAAACTTAACCTAAACAAGACGCTTAAACCTATGTTAGTAAAATACGGAAAATACAAATACAAAATACAAATACAAATACAGATTATATTATTTTACCCTCCCCGTCACAATACCTACCCAATGCCCCAGCATGGGGCAGTCGAGGCGTCCAGCCACCATCCTCAGGATGCTGTTTTCGCTACCTCTCACTCGTCTCAGCAAAGAGGCTACCCTCTTGCGTCGAATGGCATATAAACCATCTGTGTGCGCCTCTGCAAACATGCCAGACGCACTGCAGTGGCGAGGCAGCATAAACATCATCCTGAAAATATTGTTGAACTGGACACGCAACGCGTTATAAACGCGTTTTGTATGCTTCAGCCATAGACTGCACGCGTAGAAGGATGTACAATAAGCTTTAAAAAGTGTGAGCTTGACTTCCCTTGTACATCGTGCAAATCTACGAATGAGCATGTTGCCCCGAACTGCTAGGGCCCTTCTCTCTCTTCCTTTATCTGTGCTATAAGACGTTGCTTCGTGCCAAATTTCAAGTTTCTGAGTTCACGGGAAGTACCCCGTAGGTTTTGCGAGTGCCGAAAAACTCTAAAATTTGCAGCATAAACGACTGTATCTTTTGATTGCGTTGGCTTTTAAGTTTGATTTTTTCACAGCTCCAAGGGACAATAGACCTACGTATTTGATATAAATTTCAGCTTGATACCTCCACGCGGTCTTGATAAAAATAGTCTTGACAGACAGACAGACAGACGGACAACAAAGTGATCCTATAAGGGTTCAGTTTTTTTCTTTCGAGGTACGGAACCCTAAAAATGAATGCATTTATTTTATCGTTGTATTGAACGCTGTTATTCAAACGTCCCAGCAAGGAAAACATTCGCTTTCTCGCTTATTGCCGCCGGTGGGAGACCTGCCTTTATCATAAAACTAACGACCCGCCCCGGCTTCGCACGGGATTAAAAATGGTTATTGTGGGTTATCCCTAAGAGATAGACAAATACCATCGCGGACTTTTTTGTAGACCTTTTTAAGGTGTACAATACTGTAGTACCTGTAGTTTTGATCTATCTCGTAGGATTCAGCCAGCGTTTGCAATGTAAGCGCAAAAAAAGTGTTTATTTATGATATCACATTAGAAACCTCTAAAATTATACATAGGTATAAGCTTTCCCCTTGAATCGCCCTATAATATCTATTAAAAAAAATCGCATCAAAATTCGTTGCGTAGTTTTAAAGATCTAATCATACATAGGGACAGACAGACAGCGGAAAGCGACTTTGTTTTATACTGTGTAGTGAGTCATTCTTGCAAAGGTTATCTAACCACGTTCGTTTTCGCCATCGCCCTAATCCTAAGCTTATCAAGTTATCACTATTATCTGGCACATTAAAATTGATTAGCTACTATCACAGTTCCAAATCGTAAGTGAATAATCATGTTATTGGTTTACCTAATGTGATGTTTAATAAAGTCATCCCCTAGCATTTGTAGCGGTATTTTTGCCACGTCTCCATATTCCATTGTGCCTGGAGTCCGCTCGTCAACCTAATACGTGGGAATTGGCGCTGGCGTAAAACTAGTTTTACGAAACCGACTGCCATTTGACCTTTTAACCCAGAGGGGGAAACTAGTCCTTATTGGGATAAGGTCCGGTTTTCTCACGATGTTTTTTTAAACCAAAAATACGTATATACAAAACAATTTCATCAACTCATTATGACATTAACGGCCTACGATGAGCCCCACCTGAGTTTATGCCTCGTTTTAGCATTCGCCAATTAATTGTCCTAACTAACTAAACGATGGGTGGCCCCGACAACTTGTCAGGGAGTGTCTTAAGAGCACTCAAATAGCTCTTAACATATTTATTATTCATATCTATTTGTACTAACGGGACTTACCTTCGACGTTTCGAGGACGACATTGTCCCCGTGGTCCCGAAGAAAGACTTAAAATTATATACGCGATTAAGTCCCGTTAGTACAAATAGATATGTGTAAAAACCGTGAAAGCTTAAATCGCTTTGGTTTCATTTAACCTAAATTGCATAATGCCTTATTCACTAATTTACCGAAATCACTAATTTACCGAAATTTCAAATTGCCATGTTACTGTAAAACCTTAATAACAAATTGCCTCACTCATAAAATGATCAAAAATCATAATGACATTGACTTAAAACCACCATTTCCCAAAATACCGAAATTTTGCAATGTACATTCCCTATGATTCACATCAAATACCGAATGTCTGATACGACCAAAATACAAAATAAATAAAGAATAAACCAAAATATACCTTACAAGTTAGGTTACTGTCTGAGCGTTAACGAAACTCTTTAAATTTTAGGTATTTTGGGATTTGATTATTTTGAAATTCCTTCGTAATAAAAATGTGGTGTTTTGAGAAAAAAAAATAGGCATTCTGGGATTTAGGTATTTTGACACCGAGTCATTTTGAAATGTAGGAGTTTTAGTAATTGGGTACAATAAACTTAGGGCGTAATGAAACCAAAGCCTTAAATCAGTGTTATATTTATAATTCCTCAAAAAAATACGTAGAAGAAAGAACTACAGGACAAATGAAAACAGAGAACACAGTCACAGAATTACTTAGGTAGGTATTAGTACAGTCACCGGCAATAGTATCTTCCTATTCGAAGGCCGCAAAAATATGTGACACGCTCTTATGGCCCAAACAAATAAAAGCGTGTCACATATGTTTGCGGCCTTCATGTAGGAAGATACTATTGCCGGTGACTGTACCTTTTGCACCTGCAACATCATTTGAATCCTAACACATCTTTACCTTCTCGTTATTAATAAAATTTAAAATTCCTTTGTTAACTTTTGTCCATTTCTAAAATACCCTAATGTTAAAGAGACGAAGGAAAAACGCAATAGGGAAGATGCAGCTATAATATTTACCATTATTTTGTAATCAAAAGAGCTCAAAGAGGACCCAGTGTGTTGACGACGAAGGACCCTCTTGTTCCTTTAGCCGACAACACAGTGAACCCTCCTTTTTGTAAAGGGTCGGCAACGCGCATGTGACACCTCTGGAGTTGCAGGCGTCCATAGGCTACGGTAGCTGCTTACCATCAGGCGGGCCGTATGCTTGTTTGCCACCGTCGTGGTATAAAAAAAAAAAATGTTGAAAAAACATAAAATAATAACTATTAAAACGGTTTTACTTTAATTTATACTCATTTCAAACAATAATTACGATTTGAAGTAGTGTGAAACGAAAAGTATTTTAATCCACCAATCATCGTCTGGTGACGTCACTCCTGTTTTGACAACTATGGATGGTATAGTAAAAGATGACAATCTCATATGACGGAATTTAACGCCTTTTGACGGACACTTTTGCAACATAGAGATTGTCATCCTTACCTTCTACCATCCATAGAACCAAGGATGAACAAATATCACGATTATGGCGATTGACACTGACACACATGAGTGACGTCACAGGGACTGTAGCTCCGTTTAGGCGCGAAAATTTAAATTGTGAGTTTGTAACAGCAATTTTTTACTATAAATTATAGTATTTTCATTTTTAATACACTCGTGGTCTATTCTACGTGCAATTCTTTTTAATTAAAGCAAAAAAAAAAATATTGCATCTTGCCTATTAACACAATCACCGCTATGCTACGCCGTACCCGACATGGGTTTCCCACTTAGAGAATTTTCCCACTTTGTAGCGAAAAGGCTGCGTAGAGGCGTGACGACAAAGTGTCGTGATTGGCGCTGAATGGGTTAAAGAGCGTTTAAAATTTAACAGAGGCTTTTAAATAAGACTGGTGGATCTAAATCCGAAATTCGAAAAATGTCTCTCCCTCCAATAGTACAACATGTTCGATTTTCGATGTTCGGTATTAGCCCCCTGCCCTGCAATAATGTCTTGTCACGAAGACAAGCCATCACGAAGGCCGCAAAAAATATAAGAATACATATTAGGATTATGTTAGATACGCGTAATTAGCTGTGAAAGATTTAATTGCAGTTGACTGTAATTTGTACAACGTGAGGCAGCCGTAACCCCATAATAGTAGTTTATGTAACTGTTACGTAATAAGGGTCCTTAAAATACGAGTGTGGTTGTATGTAACGAGCCGCAGGCGAGTTTCATAATAAGATCACACGAGTGTTTTAAGGCCTAATTACGTACAGTTGCATACACTGCTTTATCTACACACATATTATAAATCCTAAATGATGTGTTCGGAAATCAGTAGAATGACCGCCATTGCACCGCCATGACCAACTCGATTGTGTCGGCGGTCGCGCGGGCGCGTGCCGGCGCTCGGGGAGAGCGCGGATCTTGGTAACGTTACCGTGGGTAATGGATTTTCATACGTTTTTACCACACTGTCAGAGATATTACGTTACTGGTTGCAATAATGGTGGTAGTTACATACGGTTTCCGAACGCGGAATAGAGGATTTATGATATTGGTGTAGATAAACACGTTTCCTACCGTCGGATTAGACGTGCCGCTATGTAGATATTGTAGATACAACATTTTTACGCTACCACATAACTACAGGTGTAACAAAAATACTGGGGATCCGTTTAAGGGCGTAATTGGTATCGAATAGACGGTGATTTTTTTTAATGTTTGGTATCAATCGATTCGTTTTGTTGTGAGGATCAAATGTAGGTAAAACTAAGTTCATGGTGTTTGAACCTACTGGGTATCGGATACCCATAGTACCTCCCATCAAGTTGAATGGCAGCCCCCTGGAAAGGGTGAGGACTTTTAAATATCTAGGCCATGTTGTCACTCCAGACCTAAAGGACGATATGGATATTGAACGCGAACGGCGGGCCCTGTCGGTGAGGGCAAACATGATTGCGCGTAAGTTTGCGCGCTGTACTAGGGAGGTGAAAGTAACCCTTTTTAGAGCATATTGCACTTCCCTGTATACGTGCAGCCTATGGGCATACTACACGCAGCGGGCCTATGGGGCCCTCCGGGTCCAATATAACAACGCGTTCCGGGTGTTGGTGGGGCT
Organism: Pammene aurita; assembly: GCA_947086415.1. Lineage (NCBI taxonomy): Eukaryota > Metazoa > Arthropoda > Insecta > Lepidoptera > Tortricidae > Pammene > Pammene aurita. The sequence continues at coordinate 707,817 of OX352297.1, forward strand.
GCCCCGCTTCTGTAGCGCATCAGGAATGTTTGCTGAAGCGCGCATAGATTGCTTTTATGCGACTATGCGCAAGCGATGCTCATCCCTGGTGCGCCGGGTGCGGGCCAGCCCCAATCTCATCCTGCGCTCGATAGCCGAGAGGTTTGACTGCCCATATTTGAGGCACTGTGATGATATGCATGTTTCTAGAAGTACTTATTATGTGTAACTACTACGTAGGTGCTTCTAGAAACATGCATGACACAAAATTTAGAGATTAATTAAGGATGTAATTTATGTAGATATTAACATAGCTATAAGTAGTATAAGTATATACTAACCAAACTATGGGTCTAAAGTTATCCGAAATAAATAAATGATTTGATTTGATTTGATTTGAAATGTCTATATGCGACCAATTGCGTTAAAGCAACACAAAAGTCAGAACTTAGACTTAAAGTCTGAGATTTGCATTTGTTTCTCGAAACGCTCCTAACAAAATGACGTGCAAAAGTGACGTCACGATCATATAGTCGCCCTGTTTAAAGTATTAGGCCAAGCAAATAAGATCTATAAAAAGTGTTTTGAAGAATTAATTCCCAGCAGGCTGGAAATCGCTTTAATACCTTCATGTGGTCCTAAATGCATGTAATCCGAGTTTGCCTAATCCCAAGAGGTGTGCATAGCTTTTTAGCGAATTTTTTGCTCTTTGTCAAGTTTTTGCTTGTAGCTCGAAAACAGTACGTCCGACGGAAAATGTCATGTATATCAATATTAAAGAGGGTTAAATTATGCGTCGAATGAGTAACTTAACTTTTAATTCGGTTCAGCGGTACAGCCGAAATCAAAAGTTATAAACCGGGAAAATGTCTCATTTAATTGAAAAACTCGTATTTTGACTTCCATACCACATATCTTTGAAACAGATGACTTCTGTTGAAAAACCTATAGAATAAAAGTTGTAGAGAATACAATTTCACGTTATATTTACATCTCAATTTTCAAGTAGAGTCATTTTGAAAGACTAAATTTGGCATGAATTTAAAATCAGTTTTTTTCTATATCCTTCTGAGTTGCATATTTTCCATAAAATATGAGGTATGAGGCGACCATTTAATACATCGTTACAACTAAAAACATTTAATTGCATATTTCTAAAACGTATCTAATCAGAAAACTATTTATACACCGTGTTTTGTTTTCATTTCCGGTAATTCCAAGGGTACATTCCTGAGCTTAACTTAAGTATATTTCTTAAAGACGCTGGTGTCCTAGTTCTGAGGTAATTGATAGTTCTTTTTCGTCTTTCTGATTGTGTATATTTTTCTTTTAGTCTGAGAACCCGCTATAAAGTCATGTAACTGTGTGTTAAGTCAATACAATATTAATTTTGTACTAAGCAGAAACGTCTGCAATAGAAATCTCAATTTTATAATTGAAAGAAAAATGGAAAAATTCGGAGCGGTGTCCCGAAAGGTCGCAAGTTCGAATCTTGCTCGTCGCGGTGAATGTTTCCATTTTTCTTTCAATTATAAAATTTTCAATACAATATGTTTCCTTTGTATCTCGGATTGTTAATGTTCGAAATTTCATTGACATGTCATAATGTTCAATTGTTTGGTTGAGTTAATATACAGATTGGGGAATCAATCAAAAACTACTGAACCTATTTGACTTAACACACATGTGCATCAATTTGTAGTGGGTTCTCAGAGTAAAAAAATAATTAAATGTAGGTTTACACAATTAGAAGGCATTAATAAAATATCGATTACCTCAGAACTGGAGCTAAGTAGGACACTGGCGTCTTCGAGAAATAAACCTAAGTTAAGCACAGGAATATACCCTTGAAATTACCGGAAATAAAATAAAACACGGTGTATAAATAGTTTTTTGATTAGGTACGTTTTAGAAATTTGCAATTAAATGTTTTAAGTTGTAACGATGCATTACATGTACGCCTCACACCTCATATTTTATGGAAAATATACAACTCAGAAGGATTTAGAAAAAACTCATTTTGAATTCATGCCAAATTTAGTCTTTCAAAATGACTCTACTTGAAAATTGAAATATCGATATAACGTGAAATTGTATTCTCCACAACTTTTATTCTAAAGGTTTTTCAACAGGAGTCATCTGTTTCAAAGATATGTGGTATGGAAGTAAAAATACAAGTTTTTCAATTAAATGAGACATTTTTCCGGTTTATAACTTTTGATTTCGGCTGTACCGCTGAACCGAATAAGAAGTTAAGTTTGAACCGAATAAGAAGTTAAGTTACTCACTCGACGCAGAATTTAACCCTCTTTAATATTTATATATATGACACTTTCCATCGGACGTACTGTTTTCGAGCTACAAGCAAAAACCTGATAAAGAGCAAAGATTTCGCTTAAAAGTTATGCACACCTCTTGGGATTGGGCAAACTCGGATTACATGCATTTAGGACCACATGAAGGTATTAAAGCGATTTGCAACCTGCTGGGAATTAATTCTTCGAAAAGATCTAATTTTCTTGGCCTATATGGAAAAATTATGAAATTGCTACTTTTTTTGTGTGAATATTTTTTTTCTTAGTTTTTCGTAATTAAAAGACGATATCAATTATGCCCTTAAACAGAGCACCGACATTTCTGTTTCATCTTGTATTGAACAAAATATTCCGCAATAGAGACCGATGTATATTCATAAAATGGACCGCAGAATCAAATTAAGCTTATAGGAAAATGTAAACAGCATAAACATTAATAATCGACCTTGTAAACACGTCATGATACCTATGAACCTAATCGTGACCGTGATATGATATGAACATCGGTTACCGAGTAGACCCCAGAATCCATTGCCCCCGTCACCCCCTGGGCAAAAGGCCGAGACGAATGCTAGGAAGATGATTTTTTTAAATACCACGACGGTGGCAAACAAGCCCGGCCCGCCTGATGGTAAGCAGTTACCGTAGCCTATGGACGCCTGCAACTCTGGAGGTATCACATGCGCGTTGCCGACCGTTATCAAAAAACGAGGATTCACTGTGTTGACGGCTAAAGGAACAGAGGGTCCCTCATCGTCAACACACTGCGTCCTCTTTGACCTCTTTGGCAACCTCACTCACCAGCAGGAACACAACACTTTGAGTAGGGTCTAGTGCTATTTTGGCTGTGGTTGTCTGTGAGGTGGAGGTACTTCCCCAGTCGGGCTCTGCTCCAGATTTGAGCGAGATGACATTCGCTGTGCTGTTCCCTACCACACATAGCGAGATGACATTCGCAGTACCCATACCTCTCTTTTGAACGTAGTTTAAGGACATACCCGGACCCGGGTCCAGATGATAATGAATGAGTGCATTTTTCAGATGACGCGGGCCCACAGAGCATGTGCATATGCTCTCAGATCCTGAAGAACGTGTGGAGCTCCTACCATACGAGGAAGGTTTGTACGACCTGAACTAGTAACAACGATAATATTTGATGTTTTATTTTTACCATTTGTCTACGCTTTAAAATGTCCCAGATACCCACTTTCCTAGACATTAAGTACAGTAGATCCGAGGAGACTTTACTCCAGCTTCTTGATAGGAATGGCTAATGGTCAGATACTTTTTTTTTTTAATACCACGACGGTGGCAAACAAGCATACGGCCCGCCTGATGGTAAGCAGCTACCGTAACCAACACACTGGGTCCTCTTTGAGCTCTCACTACTACTACTCCTCATATATATTCATATTCATACTTTATTGGTAATATAAAATTACAGGTCAGAGCTTAAAACTAGAAATAAATAACAATAGATGTCAATAGTTGCGACATAGTTACGACTAGGTAAAATATATTATTGTTAAATTAAAATTATTTTACTATACATATTTATTTGTCACAAATTCTTACACACTAAAGAACGACCGCTCAACAAGCCACGTTTTGAGTCTGGTTTTAAAGCTTACGAGACTAGGCGCGTCTGTAATTGATGCTGGTAGGTTTTTATACACAGTGGGGCCCATAACGTTTATACTTTTAGCCGTTTTTGCTAGTCTGCGGGAAACTCCCTCTAGTTTGTGTCCATAGCGTGTAACACGGTCACTATTTTCACCCCGTCTGGCATAATTATCTAGATTCTCTCGCACGTACACGGCTATTTGTATACCTTTGACATTCGCAGGGCGAGGGTGAGCGTGCACGGAATGGTGAGATGGCGCGGCGGCGCGTGACGCGCAAGTGGGAGGTGTTCGCGGGCCGCAACCGCTTCTGGTGTGACGGGCGGCTCATGACGGCGCCCGAGCCCGGGGTCTTCCTGCTGACCCTGGTGCTGGTGGCGGCCACCAGCGCGCTGCACCTCGCCTTCGACGGGCCCTACCTGGGTAAGATAAATAACATAGCGCAAACATTTCTTACAAATGCAAGCAATTAGGAACATGTATGATTTTTTTGGAAGACGTCATTCGATTCTATTTCCCTGTAGATTCAAATGTCTCTAATAAACCTACTATCTATGATAGCCCTGAAACGTCAAAAATGTGAAAATACGTTAGGTGTCTGCGCCGCGCGTCAAAACGCCCCATACAAAAAGTGTGAGGATTGTGACGTCACCGACCACAAAGTTGCAAAAAACTGTTTGGAAGGAACAAGTTTTTGGAAGATTTTTGTAATTTTAGGCACGAAAAAATGCGTTTAGCTATATAGTTGTCGCTAGCTATATAGTTTTGAAAATACATTTGAGGTATAAAAAAAAATGCCTACAATTTTAAGTTTTTAAACCGCAATATCTTTAAAAAACTGTTAAAAATTATTACGGATTTCCACTTATTTATATTAATTTGGGGTTGTTGAACGTGTTTATGGAACAAATTCAATTAAATATTTTTCATGCATGTTCTCTATTGAGAAGAAGAAGCAATTGACCGAGCAATGCTGGGAAAATAGTGTAAGCATTTGATAAAGTAAGTTGGGGAAATTGCAGAGGTCTAAACAGCTGGGATGAAGAGATTAGACCAGCGGCTCTCAAACCGGTGACGGAACCCTTTTGTAAAGCAAAATATTTGACGGAGCCCCAAAATAAAAATAAAATATATATGTGCTAAACAGATAGAAGAGCTGGTTTATGATTTTTTTTCTTAATATTAAAAGTATTCTCGCGGAGCCTCCGCAGAGGCTTTGTGGAGCCCTAGGGCTCCGCGGAGCACACTTCGAGAATGTCTGGATTAGACGAGAGACACATCATAATACAGACTTACGTTGACTAATCTATGCCATTTTTATCCCTTCAATCCTATTTCAGCTCGTCGCGTGTCCCCCGCGCTTCCAGCCGCCGGCGGTATTTTAGCAGCCCTAACGCTGTGCGCCCTACTTAGGACTGCGCTGACGGACCCGGGCATCCTCCCGCGCGCCGCGCCCGCCGAGGCCGCCCTCGACGCACCCTCGGCCTCCGCCGCCCGTCCGCCGCCCCGAGCCAGGTACACTATACGTCTACGCATATCTTACTACAGTACGCGAACAGTTTTGAGCTTCGTTAACTCACAAGTGCGATTTTATTTTTTAGTTCGAGAATATGATATGATTACTTATAGTAAAAAATATTTTCTAACAGTTTTTGACGTCGCGCTAGGTATTATATAAATATTTGTTAATAACAACAAGAAAAGATTATACTAGATATATTTTCCTTTGCCATACTGTTGCATTCAACTATTTCATCATCATCTATCATTTTATAACACTTTGGTCAATAGATTATGTGAGCATAATCGAAAACAATTTGTCAAAATATGAAATGAAATGAAATGAATGAAATGAAATGAAAATATTTATTTCAGACACACAAGTAGGTATCCATATTTTGTCTACAGAACTATGTTAGTAACACAATAATATAAAATACCAATAAAAATAAAATAAAACCATAATGTGTTAGTAAAATTTATAATGCTCATTGGATCGAACGTGCATGGACATCCAACGAGTGATAAGGGGGCTATCGACCCTCTCTGCAATCACCCTCAGGAGAGTGTTGGTGCTGCCCCGTACACGCTCCCACAGAGACGCAACCCTCTTTCGCAGCACCGCCTGGAAGCCGTCTGTGCTCCACTCGGTGAACATCCCTGATGCGCTGCAGCGCCCCCCAACAGTCCCCTGAAGGCGTTGTTATACTGGACACGCAAAGCACTAAAGGTCTTTTTGGTATAGTTGCTCCACAGGTTGCACGTGTACAAGTTTTGACAGTAGGTTTTAAATAATGTGATCTTCACCTCTCTGGAACAGCGCGCAAACCTGCGTGACAACATATTACCCCTAACCGATAGTGCTCTGCGTTCCCTTTCTAAATCAACATCATCTTTGAGGGTGTCAAATATAAGTGACCTTGAATTCTAAACAAATTACAAATAGCTAAGACGACATATGCTCTTGACAAAACCGTTATAAAATGTAAAGTTATGTTGCAATAGTAAAAAGCGATAGCCTGGTTAAGAAAAATAGAACTTACATTATCTTTTCTATGTGTAGCAAACAAATACATGTATCACCTAGCGCAATACTAACCATTGTTAGAAAATATTTTTTATTATTAGTACTTAACGTATTCTAACAGGTCACAAAATAAAATCGGACTTGTGATTTATGTCATTTTTATAGGTTAGAAAGGCGTTCCCGTACTCCACTATCTAGCAGATTAACGAAAGAAAGATGAATGAGAAAGCAACTGCATATGGTCGCGATTTTCAGCTATGGGGAAACGAGAAAGAACAAACCCCACAGACAACCAAACTTAATCGCTTTTAGGTGGTGGTACAGTCGCCATCAAATATATCCGAGCGGCCAAGGTACTCAAAAATATCTGAACATGCACTTAATCGCCTTGACAATAGAGGCGTTGTTCAGATATTTGTGACCACCTTGGCCGCTCCAATATATCTGATGGCGACTGTACATATAATAGCTCAAATAGCATTCGAGCTCATTCAGCCCTAATCACGACATGTCATTACACAGCTACGAAGCATTTTGTCTGCATAGCGGGAAACCCACGTTATCGGTTACGACGTAGCACTACGCGGGTAGCTTAGCAGCGAATAATCTGTGCTGAATCGTAATTCAAGCACATTTCTCTTGTCTATTTGTTGTACAGTCGCCATCAGATATCGGAGCGGCCAAGGTGGTCACAAATATCTGAACAACGCCTCTATTGTCAAGGCGATAAAGTTATTTCAGTTATTTTTGAGTACATTGGCCGCTCTGATATATTTGATGGCGACTGTACGTGTGTACTGACGCCAGTAATGATGCAGTCTCGGCTCGAAAACCGTAAAATTAACACTGCTTTCGATATCCATCCATATAACTCTGCCAAGAATAACTGTTTCATAACAATAAAGGAAGTATATACTCTTGCCGTGCTATATGGCGTCGAGCGGTTTAGATATTAATACATATGTTTTATTGTATTACCATCAACAACTACGTTTAACTGGTTATTAAAAATTATAGCGAATGCCTCGTTACGAGTAGTGCGCACTCAGGTCTAGGATGAAATGACTTCAGGTAGACCTAATATTTGCATGGAACGATAAAATAAATGATTTGGTATCGCCAATGGGTATCGCCCAATTTTAATTTGCCCGATCATTATAATAAGTATTTTTGTACTAATAACTGACATAATTTAATTTTCCAAACAATACAATTCAAAAGTAGCATACAAAAAAATGTCAACTTAAAACTACTAACTTCGAAAAAGGGTGAACTGAACCCACGAAGCGTGATCATTTTCATTCTTATAAAAATGGGACTTAGTCGAGTACACTTACTTTTATTGTTTTCCTGACGGCAGCCGCCAGACCTCTGCCGGCGACCACGGGCATTACAGCACGCTCGAAACGCCACGGAATTAATGAAAGTAAGTGTACGCGATTAAGTCCCGTTTTATCAAAATAACGAGTGAAAATCGTATGAGTTTAAATCTGATCATTTTCATAGCCGTACAATCATGTTTGTTTTGCTCGTGACTCCTAGTTTTCCTAATAATTATAACAGGTTTACGTTCGACGTTATGTTGGTGCAGGGAGGTGCTGGTGCGGGGGCGCGTGGTGAAGCTGAAGTACTGCTTCACGTGCAAGCTGTTCCGGCCGCCGCGGGCCTCCCACTGCTCGCTCTGTGATAACTGCGTGGAGCGGTTTGACCACCACTGCCCGTGGGTAAGTACTGCTCCACGTGCAAGCTGTTCCGGCCGCCGCGGGCCTCCCACTGCTCGCTCTGTGATAACTGCGTGGAGCGGTTCGACCACCACTGCCCGTGGGTAAGTACTGCTCACGTGCAAGCTGTTCCGGCCGCCGCGGGCCTCCCACTGCTCGCTCTGTGATAACTGCGTGGAGCGGTTCGACCACCACTGCCCGTGGGTAAGTACTGCTCACGTGCAAGCTGTTCCGGCCGCCGCGGGCCTCCCACTGCTCGCTCTGTGATAACTGCGTGGAGCGGTTCGACCACCACTGCCCGTGGGTAAGTACTGCTCACGTGCAAGCTGTTCCGGCCGCCGCGGGCCTCCCACTGCTCGCTCTGTGATAACTGCGTGGAGCGGTTCGACCACCACTGCCCGTGGGTAAGTACTGCTCACGTGCAAGCTGTTCCGGCCGCCGCGGGCCTCCCACTGCTCGCTCTGTGATAACTGCGTGGAGCGGTTCGACCACCACTGCCCGTGGGTAAGTACTGCTCACGTGCAAGCTGTTCCGGCCGCCGCGGGCCTCCCACTGCTCGCTCTGTGATAACTGCGTGGAGCGGTTCGACCACCACTGCCCGTGGGTAAGTACTGCTCACGTGCAAGCTGTTCCGGCCGCCGCCGGCCTCCCACTGCTCGCTCTGTGATAACTGCGTGGAGCGGTTCGACCACCACTGCCCGTGGGTAAGTACTGCTCACGTGCAAGCTGTTCCGGCCGCCGCGGGCCTCCCACTGCTCGCTCTGTGATAACTGCGTGGAGCGGTTCGACCACCACTGCCCGTGGGTAAGTACTGCTCACGTGCAAGCTGTTCCGGCCGCCGCGGGCCTCCCACTGCTCGCTCTGTGATAACTGTGTGGAGCGGTTCGACCACCACTGCCCGTGGGTAAGTACTGCTCACGTGCAAGCTGTTCCGGCCGCCGCGGGCCTCCCACTGCTCGCTCTGTGATAACTGTGTGGAGCGGTTCGACCACCACTGCCCGTGGGTAAGTACTGCTCACGTGCAAGCTGTTCCGGCCGCCGCGGGCCTCCCACTGCTCGCTCTGTGATAACTGTGTGGAGCGGTTCGACCACCACTACCCGTGGGTAAGTACTGCTCACGTGCAAGCTGTTCCGGCCGCCGCGGGCCTCCCACTGCTAGCTCTGTGATAACTGTGTGGAGCGGTTCGACCACCACTGCCCGTGGGTAAGTACTGCTCACGTGCAAGCTGTTCCGGCCGCCGCGGGCCTCCCACTGCTCGCTCTGTGATAACTGTGTGGAGCGGTTCGACCACCACTGCCCGTGGGTAAGTACTGCTCACGCGCAAGCTGTTCCGGCCGCCGCGGGCCTCCCACTGCTCGCTCTGTGCTAACTGTGTGGAGCGGTTCGACCACCACTGCCCGTGGGTAAGTACTGCTCACGCGCAAGCTGTTCCGGCCGCCGCGGGCCTCCCACTGCTCGCTCTGTGATAACTGTGTGGAGCGGTTCGACCACCACTGCCCGTGGGTAAGTACTGCTCACGTGCAAGCTGTTCCGGCCGCCGCGGGCCTCCCACTGGTCGCTCTGTGATAACTGCGTGGAGCGGTTCGACCACCACTGCCCGTGGGTAAGTACTGCTCCACGTGCAAGCTGTTCCGGCCGCCGCGGGCCTCCCACTGCTCGCTCTGTGATAACTGCGTGGAGCGGTTCGACCACCACTGCCCGTGGGTAAGTACTGCTCACGTGCAAGCTGTTCCGGCCGCCGCGGGCCTCCCACTGCTCGCTCTGTGATAACTGTGTGGAGCGGTTCGACCACCACTGCCCGTGGGTAAGTACTGCTCACGTGCAAGCTGTTCCGGCCGCCGCGGGCCTCCCACTGCTCGCTCTGTGCTAACTGTGTGGAGCGGTTCGACCACCACTGCCCGTGGGTAAGTACTGCTCACGCGCAAGCTGTTCCGGCCGCCGCGGGCCTCCCACTGCTCGCTCTGTGATAACTGTGTGGAGCGGTTCGACCACCACTGCCCGTGGGTAAGTACTGCTCACGTGCAAGCTGTTCCGGCCGCCGCGGGCCTCCCACTGGTCGCTCTGTGATAACTGCGTGGAGCGGTTCGACCACCACTGCCCGTGGGTAAGTACTGCTCCACGTGCAAGCTGTTCCGGCCGCCGCGGGCCTCCCACTGCTCGCTCTGTGATAACTGCGTGGAGCGGTTCGACCACCACTGCCCGTGGGTAAGTACTGCTCCACGTGCAAGCTATTCCGGCCGCCGCGGGCCTTCCACTGCTCGCTCTGTGATAACTGCGTGGAGCGGTTCGACCACCACTGCCCGTGGGTAAGTACTGCTCCACGTGCAAGCTATTCCGGCCGCCGCGGGCCTTCCACTGCTCGCTCTGTGATAACTGCGTGGAGCGGTTCGACCACCACTGCCCGTGGGTAAGTACCGCTTCACGTGCCAGCTGTTCCGGCCGCCGCCGGCCTCCCGCTGCTCGCTCTGTGATAACTGCGTAGAGCGGTTCGACCACCACTGTCCGTGGGTAAGTACTGCTTCATGCATGCTCCTTTAGTGGAAGTGTTGGAGGATACCATAAAATAATTGAATTTTGAACTATTTCAGTGATACACTTTTTATATAGGTTTTTTGTTATAGACCTTATGTAACATTGATCTTCCGTGTGTGTGCAGGTGGGCAACTGCGTGGGGCGGCGCAACTACCGCGCGTTCTACACGTTCGTGGTGTCGCTGTCGTTCCTGGCCGTGTTCGTGTTCGCGTGCGCCGTCGCGCACGTGGCGCTGGAGGCGCGCTCGCTGGGGCTGGCGGCGGCGTTACGTAAGGTATACTGCGTGGGGCGGCGCGACTACCGCACGTTCTACACGTTCGTGGTGTCGCTGTCGTTCCTGGCCGTGTTCGTGTTCGCGTGCGCCGTCGCGCACGTGGCGCTGGAGGCGCGCTCGCTGGGGCTGGCGGCGGCGTTACGTAAGGTATACTGCGTGGGGCGGCGCGACTACCGCACGTTCTACACGTTCGTGGTGTCGCTGTCGTTCCTGGCCGTGTTCGTGTTCGCGTGCGCCGTCGCGCACGTGGCGCTGGAGGCGCGCTCGCTGGGGCTGGCGGCGGCGTTACGTAAGGTATACTGCGTGGGGCGGCGCGACTACCGCACGTTCTACACGTTCGTGGTGTCGCTGTCGTTCCTGGCCGTGTTCGTGTTCGCGTGCGCCGTCGCGCACGTGGCGCTGGAGGCGCGCTCGCTGGGGCTGGCGGCGGCGTTACGTAAGGTATACTGCGTGGGGCGGCGCGACTACCGCACGTTCTACACGTTCGTGGTGTCGCTGTCGTTCCTGGCCGTGTTCGTGTTCGCGTGCGCCGTCGCGCACGTGGCGCTGGAGGCGCGCTCGCTGGGGCTGGCGGCGGCGTTACGTAAGGTATACTGCGTGGGGCGGCGCGACTACCGCACGTTCTACACGTTCGTGGTGTCGCTGTCGTTCCTGGCCGTGTTCGTGTTCGCGTGCGCCGTCGCGCACGTGGCGCTGGAGGCGCGCTCGCTGGGGCTGGCGGCGGCGTTACGTAAGGTATACTGCGTGGGGCGGCGCGACTACCGCACGTTCTACACGTTCGTGGTGTCGCTGTCGTTCCTGGCCGTGTTCGTGTTCGCGTGCGCCGTCGCGCACGTGGCGCTGGAGGCGCGCTCGCTGGGGCTGGCGGCGGCGTTACGTAAGGTATACTGCGTGGGGCGGCGCGACTACCGCACGTTCTACACGTTCGTGGTGTCGCTGTCGTTCCTGGCCGTGTTCGTGTTCGCGTGCGCCGTCGCGCACGTGGCGCTGGAGGCGCGCTCGCTGGGGCTGGCGGCGGCGTTACGTAAGGTATACTGCGTGGGGCGGCGCGACTACCGCACGTTCTACACGTTCGTGGTGTCGCTGTCGTTCCTGGCCGTGTTCGTGTTCGCGTGCGCCGTCGCGCACGTGGCGCTGGAGGCGCGCTCGCTGGGGCTGGCGGCGGCGTTACGTAAGGTATACTGCGTGGGGCGGCGCGACTACCGCACGTTCTACACGTTCGTGGTGTCGCTGTCGTTCCTGGCCGTGTTCGTGTTCGCGTGCGCCGTCGCGCACGTGGCGCTGGAGGCGCGCTCGCTGGGGCTGGCGGCGGCGTTACGTAAGGTATACTGCGTGGGGCGGCGCGACTACCGCACGTTCTACACGTTCGTGGTGTCGCTGTCGTTCCTGGCCGTGTTCGTGTTCGCGTGCGCCGTCGCGCACGTGGCGCTGGAGGCGCGCTCGCTGGGGCTGGCGGCGGCGTTACGTAAGGTATACTGCGTGGGGCGGCGCGACTACCGCACGTTCTACACGTTCGTGGTGTCGCTGTCGTTCCTGGCCGTGTTCGTGTTCGCGTGCGCCGTCGCGCACGTGGCGCTGGAGGCGCGCTCGCTGGGGCTGGCGGCGGCGTTACGTAAGGTATACTGCGTGGGGCGGCGTAGTATCAGAGTAGTGTGACGGTTAGCTAAGATGGCGGCTTGAGAAGGAAACAACCAACCTTAAATCAACACCAATTTATTTAAAAAAACCTCAGGTCTGGGTCTTTATGCCCGAATGGTTCGCTTCCGCGGATTGTAGGTACTCCCCTGGCCCTCGCGCTGGTGTTCGGCGGTGAAGCTCGGTGGTGGAGGCCCCCAGGGGCACCAGGGACTGGCCGGCCGGCGAGACGGGTGTGGCTCCACCAAAACTGGACGCCAGGGGAGAGCGCCTTGTGCTTCTCACAAAGAAAAGTGAAGGTCTTCAAACTTAAATGTCGCACCCTGTGAATAAACGTCCCGCATTAGATTGGGCTCCTCCGTATTTTGTTTCCTTTGATGATGAGCACCCCGGTTAAGCGAAGGCGAGGGGAAACCGAAAATAGTTGGTGTAGGTGCTCAAAATTAGAACGGAGTTACAGAGATAATAAATTAAAATAAAAGGAAATGTTTAATTTCTATTTTCTAAAAAAAATACGGGTAGCCGTAAGTAGCATGACGCGGCAGATGGCTGATGCAAATTGGCTTGCATGGCGGCTCTCGAAATACGCGCATGCATTTATCTATGGAACACTATGAACACTATTATCACTAATCTTAACATCTTTCTTTACTATCTTCTAAAATTACGTATAGCTAAAAGCGTTAACTTATATAAGATGATGCTTAGAAAAAATGGAAAAGTAGAAAAATCCACTGCCACAGGCGAGACTCGAACTCTCGACTCCACACACACACTCTACAGTGGATTTTTCTACTTTTCCATTTTTTCTAAGCATTGTGGTATCGTTAGCAGACGTTCTGCTTAATCCAAAATTAATTGTTATATAAGATGCATTGTTCAAAATTTACCCGAATATGGCGCGCGATAACACACTAAACTATTTTAACATTATGAAAAAACCCGGGAGTCAGCGTCCCTGATCAGAGTTAATCTTAGTAACATTTTTTTTATTAAAAACGCGTAAATTCTTTGAGTGAGCTTGCCCATGCTAATTAGTTTTTCACGATTTTTCATGATTGTTGTCTTCATTACTTTTTTTTTGTAATTGTTTGTTTTTCTTGCTATTAATGATGTATGTACTTGCTAAGTCTACGCATATTTGTACACTGTATTAATATTTAGTGAAGTTAATTTCTATAAGGTTTCTATCTGTGAGAACCTATAATTGGCCTCCAATTTATATATCTGTTGTCAACATGTTGTATGTGCTGTTGGTTTTCCAATAAAAAAAAATAAAAAAAATTTGCGGAGACGACCGACACGCACGACCGCTCGCACGAACTGTGGTCCGTGCGAGCGCAGCGCGGCGCCCGGCCGCTATCGCTTCAAGAGGCAAAATGGCCGAGCAGTGCAGTGCTTCGATATCCCATACAGAAAAAACTCGTTCTGCAAGTCGAGATATTAAGGCGACGGGCGACGCATCGCATCAATACGTTAAGGCGCTGCGTTACGTAAATAAGTTGCTAATGATTATTATATTTTATCTTTAACATGCTAATTATAGTTAGTTATTTACTTGGTTAATTTGTAAATAGCTAATTTTATAGTAAATTATTAATTTTATTATTATTTTTTTTTATTTTTTTTTATTATTTTATTTATTGGAAAACCAACAGCACATACAACATATTGACAACAGATATAGAAATTGGAGGCCAATTATAGGTTCTCACAGATAGAAATCTTATAGAAATTAACTTCAGTAAATATTAATATAGTGTACAAATATGCGTAGACTTAGCAAGTACATACATCATTAATAGAAAGAAAAACAAACAATTACAAAAAAGAAAAGTAATGAAGACAACATGATGAATCATGAAAAATCGTGAAAAACTAATTAGCACGGGCAAGCTCACTCAAAGAATTTACGCGTTAGATTACTCCGTATAGATTGTGTATTTATATTAAACACATCAATATCATGCTCTCTTGACAGCCTGTTAATTGAACTACCCGCGCGAATCAGGAAGCTGTTACGTCTGTAATTTGATGATGCAAGGGGAACAGAAATAGGGGGATAATACCTTTTAATCCTCATGGGAGTATTGAACTTAATACTACTAAGCAGTTCTGGACAGTCGATGCTGCCATTAGTAATTTTTAAAAAGTATACAATGTCAGCAATTTCCCGACGCTGTGACAAGGGCAATAGATGGTGTTTTTTGCATACACTAATATAGTTTAATGAATTGTATGGGACATGTAATTTAAAACAAAGAAACTTAATGAATTTTCTTTGTATCCGCTCAATCCTATCTATATAGACGTTGTAACAAGGGTTTCAGATCTGGGAGGCGTACTCAAGTTTGCTCCTTACAAATGAACAATATAGGATCTTAAAGGTTTTAGCCTGCGTAAAATCAGAAGAGCTGCGCATTATGAATCCAAGGGACTTAGAAGCACTCGCCACAATGCTATCGACATGAGAGTCAAATAATAATTTAGAATCATGTATTACGCCAAGATCTCTTAGGAAAGATACTCTTACTAAATATTGATTATTTATAGCATAAACAGAAGTAATCGGTGATCGCTGACGTATGAAAGTAACTACCTGACATTTAAAAGCGTTAAGATCAAGCTTATTTTCTCTACAGTATAAGCCCAAACGATCTAGATCAGCTTGAACTAAAGCAACATCATGGTCAGATTTAATTTTTGCAAAAATTTTCATATCATCAGCGAAAGAAAGCAATCTAGAAAACTTAAAGCATATAGAGATATAATCAATGAAGATATTAAAGAGCAGAGGACCGAGCAAAGATCCCTGTGGGACACCGCTTGGAACTTTAACCCAACTAGAAACATAATTACTTGTAACAACAGCTTGAGATCGATATGATGTGAACCACCTCAACAGGTCACCGTTTATCCCTAAGCGTTGGAGTTTCATAATAAGCAACTTATGGTCAATGCGATCGAAGGCCTTACTGTAGTCCGTGTAAATGATACGAGTATCTACCTGATCACCGCTATCCATTGCCTCAGTAATAAAATCATTTAACAACACTAGGTTGGATACAGTGGATTTCCGTTGCATAAAGCCATGTTGAGTATGGTTAAAGGAATGCTTAATAGCATCATAAACTTGTACATATACAATTTTTTCTAAAACTTTCGATAAAATACATAGTTTAGACACAGGTCTGTAATTAGTTATTTCTACGCGAGACCCTTTTTTATGAACGGGAGTAATAAACGCACTTTTCCATATATTTGGAACGACACACTCATTAAGAGATCGCTTAAACAATAGTTCAATAGGCTGCAATAGGCCCTTAGCGCAATTCATTAAAAATTGAGCCGGAAGCTCATCGGGGCCCGCTGATTTAGAAGGGTCAAGGCTATGAAGTAAGCGAAGGATGAAATCCGGATTAATTTCTATTTTGGATATTTCGTTTGATGAATTACAGTTACCACTGCGAGAAGAAGCATATGTGCTATTGCTAGGAGCCGAGAACGTTGTAAAAAAGTAGTCAGAAAATGCATTACATATATCTACGCCATTTGAAATCACTCTATCACCGTATTTTAACGAACCTGGTATACCATGAGATTTACTACGTGATCTAATATGAGTCCAGAACTGCTTTGGATTCCGGGCAATATTGCCCTCAATACGGTTCATATACTATGTCAAATAACATTCACGTTCAATTCTTTTCACGCGGTCTCTTAAAATACAGTAAGAAGTATAATCAGACAAATTGCCATAAGTTTTATATTTATTCAAGTACTTATTTTTCTCTTTAATAACCTTTTTGAGAACAGCAGAAAACCAAGGAGGAAAAGTATTCCTGTTTAGGACCTTGAAAGGAATATATTTGTCTCTCAATTTTTTAAAAGTGGAATAAAAAAACTCTACGCATTGGTCAAGCGATCGCCAAGAAAATTCACTTACCCAATTAATCAAGAATAACTCATTATTAATCGAGGTATAATCTCCCTTATTAAAATAATATTTATAGCGTGGTGCCGGCTTAATAGACTTTAACACAGAAAATTGCAATAAAATAATTAAGGCTTCATGGTAAGGGTCTATTGGAACTAAAGGGTCACAACACTTACTAACGTTCACGACATCGTTACATAATATTAAGTCTAATGTTTTATTGTAGCGATTACGGACCCCATTGTATTGGTATAAGTTAAGCAAATTTAAATCGTCAATGAAACCGCGCTCCTCAACTGTTGTGTAATTTACAGGGCTTAGATATGAATTATAATGCAACCACTCAATATTACTCATATTAAAATCCCCAGAAATTAGGAACTTATCATTGGGATGATTAAATACTAATATTTTCAAGTTGGTTACAAAAATTAGATAATTGTTGCGAAAACGTTAATCCTCTATTTTGCTTGCATAGATATAAGACACAGAGATGAACCTTAAGTATTGTATTAGAGTCATCAGTCAAAGACAGAGTGACCCACAAGTCCTCAGCTGTGGAGTGGTACTCAGGGCGCGACACCGCGGCCAGGTCTCTGCGAACAGCGATGAGCACGCCGCCACCGCGACCTTGACCGGTCAGCTCCGCATCGCGGTCACGCCTCCAAACCATATAACGCTCGTCAAATAGCTCATTATCTAACACTCCATCCAAAAGCCACGTTTCCGTCAACATAATGACGTCATAGCAAGCTAAACTTAAATTTCTATAAAATGTCATGTTTTAGTTCGTAAGCCCCTCACGTTCTGGTAATAAATTGTAGGATAACTAGACCGATCATCCATTTCTAAAAAACATACCTAAAAACAATATATTAAGACATAGTAATGAACGAGTATAAATAGAAAGCGCGTTAATGCAATAATACGACTTGACAATCCAGAAAATCGGACGTGTTAAATAAATTAAATAATCAGTTGTAGACATAAACAGCTTCCCATTAGCACGAGTGAGTAAGTCGTAAACAAGCACGAAAGTCAAACGTATTAGACAAGGATAAATATCTTTTCTCAAACATGCTCGGAAATGTTCCTGTTACGTTAGTAATTAGAGACCAGTAGGGACTCTATTCCAAGGCAGGTTCAGCGCGACGTACGTAAAGGATTTTCATACAACATTAAATCACTCAGCCAGTAACTGAAGCACTAAACAAGTAATTTTATATAAATAAGTTTGAAAATTAGTCGTTTAAGGAATAAATGTAATTTTTTTTTTCATTTTCATACATATTTTTTAAACATGAGTACGTTTACCTAGAGCAATTATAAGAAAAATTGCTTAAGTTTAGGTGGTATTTTTGGGTATGTATTAAAATATTTCCTTACATGTTTGAGAAAAGCACTATACATGCTTCGACCGTAATCAGCTTACCTGGCTTCGTATTGTAGCCGTCCTCGTCTTCGACTCGGACGGCTACTAAATACTCAGCCAGGAAAGCTTACTTACTGGTCTCTGCAGTAATGTACTATTTAATGAGCTCACCTGCACTAGCAACAGTACCAACATGCAAAAAATGCAATCGGCGATAAGCGGCCGGCGAAGAAGACAATAGCAACTGCCGCCCGGTTTAGGTCGGACAAAGGTACTTAAACTTTGTGAGATATATAAAAGCCGAAATAACGATAACAAGGAATCTAAATATAATAAGTCATTGACTAAATTAACTTGTTTAAATCATTATCACTATTAATTATGAATACTTTGGAAGAGTCGTCCTTGCGCACGTGAATTTTCGCGTATTTAACCCATATGTACGCATACCCTTTCGACTTCAGGGTACTCTTCGTCTTCGTCAGCAGCTGCTTGAGTGCAGGAGTCAAGTGGTCATTGGCGAATATCCGTTGATGACCTTGAAATCCGATTTCATCAGCCGTTATGGTTTTTTTGAGTCGCGCTGAAGCCAAGAAATCTTCTTTTATGTATCTGTTAATAAATCCTATGATGATACACTTCTCATTAGAGTTCTGAGCAGGGACCCTTGAAATATAATTGATGCTATTCTTGTCGATTGAGTAGCCCACAACGCCGCAAATCTTGTCAAGGATCGAGAACAGGTTCTCATTTTTCTTAAGTGGGACCCCCTTAAGGCGACGATATATGCAAACACGTCAAATCGAGGTGTTTTTGTGCAAGGTTTTTGAAGAAAACAAACCACTTTGGAGCATGAATGTTACATTTTCTGTAGGGGCATATAGTTGGGTTCGCTGTACCGATACGTGCTTGGTCTTGTATAACATAATTAGGTATATATATCATCGTTAAGAAACTGTTTTGGAGAAAACTTGTCGCAAGTTTTATGTCGGTCAGAAATAATTCTATGTTGCGAAATTAAACATAACTACTTCTTAGCACATTACTAATGTTCGGCCGATAACTATAGTCGTATTAAGCGCTTAATAAAGGTTTTAGACGCAAAACCTTGTAGAGCCTGTAATAATCAGAACTATGCAATTGCTGCAATAAAACTTATAGGCGTTTATTCTATTGCAGCCAGAGACATGTTTCATGTGTCAAATTTGAGTAATATGATTAGTAATTTTGAGTGCGGAAATTCGTTCCACATAGCTTAGGTTATAGTACGCTTGCTTTCTAAGTAGATATGTCCGAGTTCAAATCTAGGCTGATGTTAACTTTTTTGTTTATTTTTTATCTCATTTCTCATTTATATTTTCAATCCTGATCCTAAGCGATTTATAGGTATTTTTGGACAAAAAAAAAGTCAAATCATACTATAGTCAAGTTACTAGTTAGTTTAATCTTTTTATTTTGACTTTTTTACCCAATATATTTAAACTACCAACTTATAAAAGAGACTAATTCATTATTCAATTTTTACAGTGGGTATGGGTACTTTTTACCATAGACGGCTTCGTCCATGTTTTTACCATAATTTGTATTACAAGAGCGCGTTTGTTCGAGCAGTTTCCATCCGCGGCGACGTTGCCAGCTTACTTTCATTTGCTCATTTCGCGTCTTGCTTTGCGCTGTTGCAAGCTAGATCTATATTATGATATGAATGACGGATACATTGAATAGAATCAAATGCGCTTGAAGTTGAAACACATTCGTGCATTTGTCAATGATTTGTCCACATCATCGTGATAGGTTATATCTCTCTCTTTACTATGGAATAAGAAAGAAACAATCGGCTCGGCTGTCTCGGTACTCTACGATGTCTGGTCGCGCCATTAGGTTTATATGGCTTATTGTATGTTCGTTTTCGTACGATTTAAAAGATATGGTGAATTATTAATATTATTATTAGGTAGGTAAGTAGATATGGAATTAATTTAATCGTATAAGTATATATACCAATATAATTTCTCACAATCCCTAAAATGAAAAAAACAATAAGTAAGGTACGATGGGGTAAGACCGGACCATTTTTGAACTAGTTGGTCAGCTTTCAGGGCTGACTTTTATGCTTTACCTTTGTAAAAATTTCTCGAAATATTAATCCTTGTTTCAAATCAGTATGAAGTGTACCTAAGCTGTTTTTCCTGTATAAATTTTCAAAATCTACTCCTTCTACTTAAGATTGGACTATTGAATAAAATGTACTCTTAGTAAGTTTTTAGGTGCTAGTTTTCTTCCACTTATCGATTTTGCCAGCTTTGTAATGCAATAATAAATTTTGAAGTGCCCTTACTTATCGTTCTAGAGCTTATATGGTCTTGTTTAGATTAATATTATACGAGAATAAATCATACTCGAAAGATTTTTTTATAATAAAACATTTTTTGTAAAAGTGGAGTATGTGTCAGTTTTCCGTCCATACTTATTGATATATTGATATTCAAGTTTTTTAAATAAAAGCTTATAATTAAAATATCAATTAAAGAATAAATAATTATTATCAATGGCAAATTTGACCTCAAAAAGTTTTTTCCATGTAGACGGAGAGCTGGCCACGTCAGATATGACACAATAGTCAGGTTTTATTGCTCCCATTATTGTGTCATATCTGACGTGGCCAGCTCTTAGTCCAATAAATTTGTAGCAGTTTAATCAGGTGGACGGCAACCCGGACGGGAAACTAGCATAACCACCCTATGAACGGTTTCAAATAATAGATATAATTATAAACCGCCTTTATTATGTTAATTCATAATAATTCAAAAACGAGTGAGTTAAAAATATTGAGAGTGGAAAGACAAGATGTTTCAAACCTTTGAAGCAAGATGTTTCAAAATTTAAAAATTTTAAAAAACGCTTTTGGCTATAATTCTTTTTTTTCCCAAGCCTACTTGAAGAGATATAATACGTATCCATACTAATATTATAGTGTGTCTGTCTGTTAACTCTTCACGCTTAAACCGTTCAACTGATTTAGATGAAATTTGGTATGTATAAGGGGATGAAAACGGAATGGAAGTTTATACGGAATTGTTGCTCCCTGTTGACTTGAAATAGCATACGTGCTAGTTTTATATTTGCTCTTAGATTTTACTAACTAGTAACTTTTATTTTGCGTTTTATTATGTAATTCCATATGGCTCATGTTAATTTCGCGTAGACGAAGTCGCGGGTAAAAGCTAGTATTTTAATATTGTAATGGATTTTGATATGATAAAACTTTTGAAATAGATGGCAATTAACCAAAACTAACCCAAAAATGTACCCAAAAAACCGTGACGACCCTATACACGACACGATACAACTAATCCATACTAATATTATAAATGGGAAAGTGTATGTGTGTGTTTGTTTCTTTGTTTGTCCGTCTTTCACGGCAAAACGGGGCGACGAATTGAAGTGATTTTTTAAATGGAGATAGTTGAAGGGATGGAGAGTGACATAGGCTACTTTTTGTCTCTTTTTAACCCCCCACTTCCCTAAAATGGGGGGTGAAAATTTGTATGGTTTGTTACCCCGAATTTAACGCGAGCGAAGCCGCGGGCAAAAGCTTTTATATGTTATTAACTTACTCGTGCTGACTTTTCGTGTTTTTAAATCTTTTGTGTAATTTCAATTTATAATTCTTATGTGAGACGACAAACGCTTTTATATTTGTCAATATTTTTAGTAAAAAACACTTATGGTATATAAATGAAAATGGTTAAAACATGTTAAAAAATTAATCTTAAACTTTAGGTTGAATTAAGTTATTTGCTTTTTAGCTATGGTTTTCTGTAAGGTACTTCCCCAGTCGAGCTCTGAGCCAGGTCCAGATTTGAGCGTGATAACATTCGCTGAACTGTGCCTTACCACAGTTAGCGAGATAACATTCGGAGTGCCCATACCTCCCTTTTGGACATAACATACCTGTGTCTAAACCTGTTCCTAGTAACCAACTAGGTACCAATTTAAAAAATGTTCACAGCAACAATTAATTGGATCCAGTCTTAAATGCCACGCAAAAACAAATCAAACCATTTTTTGTGACAAACAATTGAATTTATAGAACGAAACTTTTTTGTCTATAAAGATCACATGTATGCGCGACTTCGGCAGCAGATAGCATTCATCCTCCATACTACCCTCTTGAACCTGATGTTTATTCAGTGTTGGGCGTAATTTATTAGATGGTACCTACTTTTGTAATGAATTAAATTGCTAATTAAATTACATGAAAATCAATTATATTAAGTAATTGAAATTGCTTGTAATTGAGATTACATGTCAGTAGTATTCCCGATTACATATAATTTGTAATTGCAATTACTTTTATCTTAACTACTTTTACTTGTAACTTCGATAATTTGAAATAATATACAAGTTCAATTTCTTTTTGGGTCAGTGGGGGCAGCTACCAGATCCCTCGCTGCAACGCGAAAATGGTCTTAGAAGACCTTCCCTCAATTTCAAATTAATCAATCTTCATTAATTTGAAATTGAGGGAAGGTCTTCTACGGATTTTGGAAAAAAACATACAGGATGCGAGATGAGGTCACATTTGGTAAACTTCTTTTTGATGCCAATCGATCCCATTCTTGTATGGGATCAAAAATAATTTACGGCTAGAAAAGCCACAAATTGAGAAAAACTTTTCCCATACTTTATGAAAATTGTTTTTTTTATTTTTCACATGCTGCTTTTATGCCAATCGATTCCATTCCTATCGTTTCTAATAGTTTCCTATTATTAGGTATTGTACTAAAAAGCCACAAATTAAATATTTTCCATACATTTACTATAAATAATAAATAAATATTATACGACAATCTTACACAAATCGACCTAGGCCCACAGTAAGCTCAATAAGGCTTGTGTTATGGGTACTAGACGACGATATATATAATAGATAAATATGGATAAATACTTAAATACAAAGAAAACATCCATAACTCAGGAACAAATATCTGCGATCAACACACAAATAAATGCCCTGACCAGGATTCGAACCCGGGACCTCCTGCTTCGTAGGCAGGGTCACTACCGACAGGGCTAGGAGATCGTCAAATAAAGAATAAGTGATTTTTAGGGTTCCGTAGCCAAATGGCAAAAAACGGAACCCTTATGGATTCGTCACGTCTGTCTGTATGTCTGCCCGTCCGTATGTCACAGCCATTTTACTCGGAAACTATACGACGTATCTGAATAAAATTTACACATAAGGTGTATTCTGTATGCCGCTACTTAGTTATGTATTTAAATTTAAAAAAAAATAAAATTAAAAATTTAAATTTAAGCTCCATACATGTATCTAAATTTCAAAAAAATTGTTTTTACCATATATCAACATGTGATACATCAATCGATAGGTCTTTAAAAATAATATTGAAGTTTTTTTGATCATTTTGTGATTAAGTAAATATTTTTTGATATAATCGCTTCGAAAGTCAGAAAAATTTTGTAGCCCCCCCTGTAACTTTTGAACTGTAAGTCCAAGAAATATGAAAAAATTTGAGAAGATGCGCCTTATTATATACTTGCTACGAAAATTGTTTTGAACATTATCGGTTTAGCCATTTTTGAGCCATTTCCAAAAAACTTCTTCCATAGGCATCAGATACGACCTTTTGTTATTAGTTTGGTTCTTATTCCATTGAAGGTACGGAACCCTCCTATGCGTGGTCCGACACGCACTTGGCCGGTTTTTTAAACTTTTCATTTAAACAACAGTCGTTTTTATTAAGCATACCTACCGGAAGAAACATTTAAGTAAAATGTTAATGTACCTGAAAAAAGCGGCATCGCCATTATATCAAAATGCAACTAGGTACAGGTACACAATAGTGTTGGAGGATGTGTGGTTTGTATTTGCAACTAAAGGATAATTTTCCAGATAGGTAATTGAATTATCCGATGTTCTCCCGATGCAGTCTTATCCCAACGCACTTTACCGTCCTCATTGAAAGCGATTTTGACCATCTCTAATTTCGTTATAGATACTAAAAACCTGGATTTTTCAGAGCAGAAGAGGACATAAAACAAATTAGTTACAAATAATATTATCTTCAGTTAAGTACATTTTATTTGAACTTTTATTTTGAAAGACTTGACACGTACTTGACACATAGAAATATAACCGCCATGATGAATGCTTATTTTGGATATTTAGAATAAAACATTATAATTGTGCGATTATGATACTGTAGGTAATGGCGTGCGTTGGTCAAGTAGTTTTATCTTATAGGTAACTTTAATTATTTCGTCATTGATTACCTACATACAATAGTAACTTTAATTAAGTAAGTACCACGGATCAGAATACAATCCGGATAGTACTTTTACTATATTCCCCTAACCACAGTTGAACCTTATTACCGAGCAAAACAGTCGTTCATAGGTCACTAGTAAAAAGTAATAAAAACGGTCCGATAGAGAGCATAATGTAGGGGGCGGTGTCTCACTCGCACAATGCTGCCAACTTATGAAACTTACCAATATGGTTTTATTTATATACATTTATTTTAGTAACACACTAGAAGTTACTTCCTACTTACAATAATTTATTGCAAGATTTTGAATTAATACTTTGTCCCCTTTTAGCTGCTTTGATTTTTTTACGTCGTAAATATTATTCATTCATTAAATTAAAGAATTGCAATTAATATTGCAGACAGTAGTAAGTTTTGTAATATTTAAAATACGGTCTGGTATCCCCATCCCATCAGTCCCATCACTGACATAATATGTCACTGATATTATTTCAAATGACGCCGCTCAGCTCAACATTTCGTAACAACATTTTTAAGTAAAAATGGTCAAGATATGTTGCGTAAAAGGGTGCAGGGGTGAGACTTTACAATAAAGTAGACTTGCCTTTCACCGGTAATCCACAATCATTCAATTTTACGATTTAACAACAAGTTAAAATTGTCAAACAATAGGGTGACTATGATGTCGGCAAGCTGCGGGTCGGTTTTGCTGTTTTTACAGAAATGTACATAAGTACATGGTCTGTTCCTAAGTATTACTTACACAGGACAGGAGTTGCCCGCGGGTCGTTTTAGGCCCTTTCGAAAGGGTCCTAAAATGGCACAAGGCCATACAAAAAATGGTAGTAGTGGCAGTATAATAAATAAACATTATGGGACAATCTTACACAAATCAACCTAGTCCCACAGTAAGCTCAATAAGGCTTGTGTTTTGGGTACTAGACGACGATATATGTAATAGATATATACATATAAATACTTAAATACATAGAAAACATCCATAACTCAGGAACAAATATCCGTGATAAACACACAAATAAATGCCCTGACCAGGATTCGAACCCGGGGCCTTCTGCTTCATAGGCAGGGTCACTACCGACTAGGCTAGGAGGCCGTTAAAATATACTTTATAGTACAACATTTGTACAACAAAAATGCAACAGGAAAGTACAAGAAAAATGCAACAGGAAGAATATACAATATTTGTACATGGAAGAGATCTCTTCCAGTCAACCATTGAGCAGTTTGATGTATTGATGTTTTCTTTATTTACCTTTAAGTATATTAAAGTCGGAGAACTGTCCACATCAGATATGACGCAAACTATTGCTCACTAGAGAGCCACGAATCCCCTGTACTTACTTAGTTTTAGTTTGCTACACTAACTATCCCCTATTTTAAGACGCGGACATCTGGCAATTGTTCATCGGTGTTATGCAAACGAGTTGTAAGAAATAAATTTCTTACAGTTCTAGGTTTGATGCAGTGCAGTATCATGTAATTAATAAGATTATATCATTTTCAGGAGTTTCTGTTGGGGGAAAATAGTGCAAAATGATGTTACGTTAATGTATTGTTTGTCGCCTACCTACTGTTTTTTTTCCGTAGCTATACGCAATGTTTTTACTTTTTTGTTATTATATTAGCGATAGGCTTCGACAGTTTTTACCTATTAACTGAAATATTTTGCTGGTCTGTCACTCTGACGTCCTCCGATAAATAGCTGCCAGATGCCTGGATCTAGCAATAAGTTTAAAATAGTAAAGTAATTAGAGGGGTTCTCTGCTCCCATTATTGCGCCAACGTAGCTGAAGTGGCCAGCTCCTTAAGCCAGTAGAATGTATAAGTTCCCATATGAACTATGAGACTTCTCTTTCTGGACAATACTTACTAGACGACAAGCATATTTTATATTTATCTTCATACTATCCCAATCCCACATACATCATAGTACATATGGTCACCCTACTTAGAATGAGACGCAGCCCCCCACATTACCCTCTCTTTCGGCCTCACTTTGTGGTCGAAGTATGATCTCCAGATTGTATTTAACTTCATGGTAAGTACACATAAAATGGAATCATTATCAAAGCGCCATCTTACTGTAAAAGACCGCGATTGCTTGACTATTTAAACATGTCAACATTGAATTGTCATAGTTCATCTCAAGTATACTAGATGGCAGAAGCAGAAGCTGCGATTATAAAAACGCAAAATGCAGTCGTCAACCGCGATACCCGTCACCTTAATCTCCACATTGTTGAGACGTTGCCACTGATCCCTACTAGCGAGTTCAAATTTTAGGGAGGAAACTTCTTGACCTAGACTTTCTCAAAATCAAATGGCATTTGTTTTTTTAGTTTAGTATGATGTGATATGCGAATTGTACAAAGTGCCATCTCTCCTATGAAATTTTTGCAAAACATTTTAGTGCGGGTATTTCAAACGGTCACTCTGACTACGCGTCATTGCTCTGAATAAATGTAAATTTAGTGTTAAAGTCGTGAAATTACAGGTACAGATATTTTATTGGTAAAATGTTTTTTTTTTTTTTCGTGAAGAGTTTATAAATGTTATCCGAAATTTTTATTGTTCCTAGGAGCCGGCGTCAGCGCTGGCGGCAGGAGTGTGCTTCCTCTCCGTGTGGTCGGTGCTGGGTCTGGCCGGCTTCCATACCTACCTCGCTTCCACAGACCAGACTACCAATGAAGATGTGAGTAATGACACGTACTCCTATCCAAAGAATACCTAAACAATGACTTTTTGTCAAAGTTTCGTTAGTATGAAAGCGTTTTTTTACCTTTAAATTTTCACATGTGTCTTAGATTTAGGGCTAAATTTTTAAGTTAAATTAAAAAACAGTTTTACAAAATTTGCTGCTTACGAAATTACGGCAAACGATATATCGGATAGTCGATAGGTTCTCGGAGAAAAAGCGTATATTTGTAAGTAATAAATGTTTTCTCTCCCCACAGATTAAGGGTTCATTCTCGTCGCGGCGTGGCAGCGGGAACCCCAACCCCTACTCGCGCGGCAACGCGTGCGCCAACTGCTGGCACGTGCTGTGCGGCCCGCTGGCGCCCAGCCTTATTGACCGGTACGTACGTTATCGAACCGAGCGAGCGAAGTTCTTACAGGCAACATACTCAGACACAACGGGATTGTTAGATGGTTATCGAGACGTCTATGCATTTCGATGGCTTATTGATTTTTAATAGTTGAACAATTTCAGTAATGTTTTTCTGATTTTTATCGAATATGTTGAGGTTGCAGCAGAGGTAAATAGAAATTGAGGGTACATAAGCAGGATTGATTACGGGGTTGTAGAGTTAGAAATCGCAAAAGCTCTTCATAGGGGTCTTGTTATATTGGTCAACTCGTTTGCAAGTAAATCGCGAGTTGTCAGCTCAGTTCGAGGCGGAGTACTAGTTTATAATAGATAGTTTGTTTGATGTGCACAGAAATGGTGTAATGTTGTATATGATGAGCCCTTACGACGGTGTGTGTGCGCAGGCGCGGCGTCGTGGGCGCGGAGGCGCACGAGGAGCTGCCGCCCGCCTTCGCGGCGGCGCTGGCGCCCCCCGCCCCCGCCCCCGCCCCCGCCCCCGCCACCCACCTCCCCGCGCTGCAGCCCAGCACCGAACACAACGGTACCTTCTCTATTCTGCCCCACTGACCCCACACATACATACATATACATACAACACTCTATAATCATTTTAAACAAAAAAGAACCGACTTCACTTAGCCTCCACTTTTCCAAAAGTAAATGCTCGAGGTGCTGTAAAAAATACTCAAGTCACTATAGGTGTGCCTATAATAGTTGAAGAGTTCCCTCGATTTCTCCAGGATCCCATCATCAGGCCCTGACATGGTTACAATGGGACGACCAACTGTGAAGTATACGCTTTCAAACAAAAAAATAATTTTCCAAATCGGTCCAGCCGTTTTCGAATAATCGGTGAACATACATAAATAAAAATAAAAAAATAGCAAAAAAAAACCGGCCAAGAGCGTGTCGGGCCACGCTCAGTGTACGGTTCCGTAGTTTTCCGTCCGTCACAGTAAATGGGGACACTTAAGAGTTAAAATAACACCGCCATGTAGGATATGATATGAGCGTTCCACGTACAGCGACATCTATCGGCAAATTAAGTAAACTATTGCGCGCGAGCTTAAAGTATGGATGATGATTTTTATGGGATAATTCTTACGCAATAAATTGCGTGAACCGATTTTCACCGTTTTTACTTTATTTAAAAGCACGTCATTTCATTGTGATTTTGTAGAAATTACAGGTACAATAAACACCTGCTTATACGGTTAAATTACAAACTTAGTTCAGAAATAATTTTGAATTTTTTTTTCAAAAACTATTCAACCTATCAAGTTCAAAATAATTTTCCTAGAAAGTTTTTATAAAGTTCTACTTTTGAGATTTCTTTCATATTTTTAAAACTTATGGTTCAAAAGTTAGAGAGGGGGGGGACACGTCATTTTTTTTTAAATTCTGGAGCGATTATTTCCGAAACTATTTACATTATCAAAAAATGATTTTAGTAAACCCCTATTCATTTTTAAATACCTATCCAACAATACAGGGTGTTTGGTAACCGGATGCAAAGCCGAAAGCAGGAGATAGCCTAGGTCATGTAGAACATTTTTAGCCATACTTGTCTTAGACAAATGTTATTAGTTTTTTTTAAATTTAAATTTAAAAATTTGTCGGAGAAAACTGCAAAACTTCAGACTAAATCGATAATTAGTACTTTTTTTACTGCAGGTAGATTTTTTTTTGTTTTATTTCGTATTGTGCAATGTCTATCAAACACTAGAAAAGTGATTTCAAACATCTGTGTCTAAAGAAAACAAGTTGACAGCGATTTAAAATTTTAGTTACATGAAAATGTAAACGATTTAAGTGATTTCAAAGTACGATAAAAAAAAACTAAAATAGCCACGAATTTTCAAACCATTTTAAAAACATGCTTGGCTTTTACCCATTTATTTAAGCTATCAAACACGACTGTAGCTACTGTATCCTTGAAAATAAGCCACCTAAACCAACTGGGTAGCTAAAATGTTTCACTCTACTTGTGATACTTGTGGTAGTTGTGGTGACGAATCTCATTATGATTTTACAATAAAACATTGGTTCTGAATACTAAGTTGGCGTTGACTTGACATTTGACTTGTTTTAAAAGGGTTAAGTGTACTGGACAAAACTACCACATGCAATTTTAACAAACAAAGGCTTGCGGCGGTGAGAGACAAAAGAGACTGATAGCGGCAGGCGGCGGGCGATAAGACAATCATGTCTCAAGCCATTTTATCTTTGAAAATAGGCTACCTGTACTAATAAGAGGGAATGTTTAGGGTAAATTAAAACAAAAGCATAAAAGATAAGTTATTTATTTTTACGATCAACACATTAAAATTACACATCATCGCTCGTTTTCAAAATGTGACCCGCCGTTTCGAATACAAGCACGAGCCCGTCTTCTTACTTCTGTGGTGGTTGTTCCGAATATCATTTCTTCCCTCATCCTTTCGAACGCCGCTTCTATCCTCTCCCTCAGCTCTTCTACGGTATTAATGACCTCTTGTGTGTAGACTAGCTCCTTAGCTCGGCCCCAAACGAAAAAATCCAATGGTGTCAAATCAGGTGACCGAGCGGGCCAAGGGATTCGTCCGCCTCTGCCGATCCAACCGTCCGGGAAACAGTTATCCAGATGCTCCCTTACAGCCAGAGAGTAATGGGCGGGACAACCGTCGTGTTGAAATGTCACTGCACCGGGCAGCTGGTCTTCGTCAATAAGCCTGGGCAAATCGTTTTGTAAAAATTCCAAATAATTTGCCCCATTTAAATTATTTGGCAAAAAATGTGGCCCAATAAGGACTCTGCCGATGATTCCAGCCCACACATTGACGGAAAACCTTCTTTGGAAGGACACTTGCTTTTTCCAATGTGGATTGTTGTTTTTGTCAGCCCATTGGTGTAGGTTATGGAAATTTGTGATCCCCTCCCGGGAAAATTTCGATTCATCGGTCCAAAGAATGCTTCGCAAAAAACGTCGGTCTTCGATATCCGCATTGAGTAAAAATCGGCAGAAGTCCACTCGGCGTGCAGGATCTCCTTCGTCCAAACCTTGAACTCCGATGCCGCGAAAAGGATATTTTCCCTCACGATTCATTGTGGCCCATACTTTCCATGTGGACAAGTTCAGATTACGAGCTACCACTCTGATGCTCGTATTCGGATCCTCTGCAAATGCCTGTAGAACGTCTTCCTCCACTTCAGGGCGATTACGTCCTGGATTCCCTCCATGTTGCACAGCAATACCATTCTCACGTAGCCTTCGGAATGAATTGTAAAACACTCTCACATTAGGCAATCTCCGGTTTGGAAAACGCTCTTGGTACATCCGTCGGGCCATCGCTCCATTACTGTCAGCTTTGCAGTACATGTAGATAATGTCGGCGTATTCTTCGTTCGTAAACTCCATGTTTACAATGAAGAAGTCGTAATTACACGTGAAGGAGCGCCTACGGCAGCTACAACTTGACACGGTAAATTGAGATGAGAGCGGGAAATTAAACCACAATGAACGTCTAATCGCAACTGAAGTTGTAACTAGACTAAATTACTAGTTTTTGCACAAATACTCATGTAGCTAATCAGTTTATCTTTGTCAATAAAGCACAAAACCGATCATCTTTGTTTAACGCCGCTCACCGCCTGCCGCTATCAGTCTCTTTTGTCTCTCACCGCCGCAAGCCTTTGTTTGTTAAAATTGCATGTGGTAGTTTTGTCCAGTACACTTAACCCTTTTAAAACAAGTCAAATGTCAAGTCAACGCCAACTTAGTATTCAGAACCAATGTTTTATTGTAAAATCATAATGAGATTCGTCACCACAACTACCACAAGTATCACAAGTAGAGTGAAACATTTTAGCTACCCAGTTGGTTTAGGTGGCTTATTTTCAAGGATACAGTAGCTACAGTCGTGTTTGATAGCTTAAATAAAAGGGTAAAAGCCAAGCATGTTTTTAAAATGGTTTGAAAATTCGTGGCTATTTTAGTTTTTTTTTTATCGTACTTTGAAATCACTTAAATCGTTTACATTTTCATGTAACTAAAATTTTAAATCGCTGTCAACTTGTTTTCTTTAGACACAGATGTTTGAAATCACTTTTCTAGTGTTTGATAGACAATGCACAATAAGAAATAAAACAAAAAAAAATCTACCTGCAGTAAAAAAAGTACTAATTATCGATTTAGTCTGAAGTTTTGCAGTTTTCTCCGACAAATCTTAAAATTTAAATTAAAAAAAACTAATAACATTTGTCTAAGACAAGTATGGCTAAAAATGTTCTACATGACCTAGACTATCTCCTACTTTCGGCTTTGCATCCGGTTACCAAACACCCTGTATATCACACGTTAGGGTTGAAATGAAAAAAAAATCACTCCCCACTTTACGTATAGGGGAGGTACCCTAATAAAACATTTTTTTCCACTTTTTATTTTACCACTTTGTCGGCGTGATTGATATACATATTAGTACCAAATATCAGCTTTCTAGTGCTAACGGTCACTGAGATTATCCGCGGACGGACGGACGGACGGGCAGACATGGCGAAACTATAAGGGTTCCTAGTTGACTACGGAACCCTAAAAACAAAGATCCCAACGAATTGATAACCTCCTCCTTCGAAATCTTCAAGTCGGTTGATAAAACTCCAATGGGATTAAAGTAAAACAAAAACGAATTCGATTGTCGGCGTCTCTTTCACTCAAATAAGTATAGAGAGATAGGGATCTCTCTGAGCAAGCGGGTAAAGTCAGCAAAGTGTGTCTCTGGTCAACTTTGTTATTTGTTTTTAAAGTTTTTTTTTCTAAAAACGCTGCGTTTATTTAAGTTGTTAGGTTGGTAGCAATTTTTTTAGTTAAGTGTTGTTTACACGAAATAATGTTAAACTACTAAAACGATACGTCGTGTAGGCACCAGTCCGTTTTTGGGGAATAGATTATAGACTTTAATTTAGATCAATTATGCATGTTCTTATCTATGTCATTATGAATGTATAAATGACAAATATAAGTGCTGGAGTAGAAAAAAAAACTTACTACTGCCGATACTGTAATTTATATAATAATTTAGCAAGTAAGCTTAAACTAATCTTTACAGGGGCAAATGTACCAAATACGCTGGCTGCGTTGGCACGCTTAATGGTTATGTGTGTTAAGTATTTATAGTAGGTACTAGCTTTTGCCCGCGGCTTCGCTCGCGTTAAATTCGGGGTAACACGGTTCCCCTTTCCTGATTGACCCCCGGAATGCTCCATACAAACTTCCACCCCCCTTTTTGGGAAGTGGGGGGTTAGAAAGAGACAAAAAATAGTCTATGTCACTCTCCATCCCTTCAACTATCTCCACTTAAAAAATCACGTCAATTCGTCGCCCCGTTTTGCCGTGAAAGACGGACAAACAAACAAACACACACATACACTTTCCCATTTATAATATTAGTAGGTATAACGTTAATTGTGTTACAGGTACTGGTAGCTACAGCAACCTGTTCACGGTGATGCCGGTGACCGGCAACCATGCCTACCACAACCACAGCCTCGACCTCGACCCCACGCCTCTGCACGGTAACTCGACTTGCCTCATATTAAAGCGCAACACACTCTTTAGCAGAATTTAACTATCATAGTCAAAATCAGCTGAAAGACGAAGAAATCTAATTTTAGTTTAATTTAATCACAAACATTCAATACAACAGCCATTGAGTAACAGGAGATGACATGCCTAACATATTTTTTGTCCCAAAAGTTGTAGTGAAAATCACTACAAGTCTATACTACTCTTTGATTCAGTCACAGCTGTCAACCGCCAAACATGGCACACAAAATTTGTTCTAGATGTCACATCTAAAGGGTGAGTTGAGTACTATTAAATTGTCGCTATCATTTTCTTTATTTTTTTTCTGACTGCAACCTTGTTCGGTTAAACTTATCACATTTAAAAATAGAACGTATTTACATGATTTTGTCTTTAAAAAAACATTCAGTCGTTTTTATCTCTCAAGACGTCGTCGAAAGAAAAAAGTGTTCGCGAATTAATTTTAATTTTCCCAATGTATCTACTTTGGAGCTTGCTAAATCGTGCAAAACAAGCCGGAGAACAGTGCAAAGGACCCTAAAAAGCTAAAACAAGTTGGAACTATTCAAAGAAAGCAGCGGGAAGGTCGTCCAACGAGAAAACGGATTCTATTCTAGGGTGTGGAAGCTGTTTGAGTAAAATTCGTCTATGTCGTCTCGAAATGTGTCCAAGAGAGTTGGTACAAGTCAATCAAATGTACAAAAAAATTAAAAAAAGTGCGGTATATCTACTTACAAAAAGCATAAAGCTCCGAAAAGAACAGTAGAACAGTAAAATCGAGCAGTTAGACGGTCTAGATTACTGTACACCATGTTGATTAAAAAACAGGTTGCTTAATTATTGATGACGAAACGTATGTGAAGGCTGATTTTAAATTAATACCGGGAAACTAATACTTTTCTTCTCGCAACGTCTCTGGTCTGCATGAATCAGAAAATTGATTCCAGTGGAGAAATTCGCCAAGTACCTCGTGTGGCAAGCGATATGCCAGTGTGGCATGAGAAGTTCGCCTTTTGTAACCACAGGCACGGTTAACACGGATATTTATATAACCGAATGTTTATAAAAAGATTATTACCACTGATAAAAAAGCACATTTCATCGATATTGTTTTGTCCAGATTTGGCAAGTTGTCATTATTCGAGGCCAGCTTTGGATTGGTATGATCTGAGTTCTGTCGATGTAGTGCCGAAGAATAGGAATCCGCCAAATTGCCCAGAACTACGGCCGATAGAAAAATACTGGGCCAACATTAAAACGAAATAGGCATTGTGAACTTTTTTCATGTATTGTATCAATCTATTCGTTTTGTTGTGAGGATCAAATGTCTATATGCGGCCAATTGCGTTAAAGCAACACAAAAGTCAGAAATTAGACTTAAAGTATGAGTTTTGCATTTGTTTCTCGAAACGCTCCTAACAAAATGACGTGCAAAAGTGACGTCAGTATCATATAGTCGCCCTGTTTAAAGTATGAAATTGCTATTTTTACAGTGAAATGTTGCGTTTATGTATATGGTTACAATACAATTTATTTAAAAGTAAAATGTTAAAAATCGAATGGTTTTTTTATTTATTTCGTACTTTAAAAAATTGAAATTTTGTGAAAATTTGAAGCATAGATAGATTTTATAATTTTCACTTTATTCAGATATATTGGTAATTCTGCATCCTATCAACTAAAGTTTATTGCATAATTCAACATGTGTCATCAGTCATCATCCCTATTGCGGAAAACATGCCAATCGGCTACATCGTTACCGATTTCAAAAGAAAATGGGTAAAATGTACGAAACTAGGGTCGCGTCAAGAGTAAAGTACGGGAATTCTCTCGTCGTGTTCTGGAGAAACCATACAATTATGTTAGGTTATGTATTTTATTATCAACTTTCTTGTAATAAAGAATTTAGAGTAACTAGAATAATATATCAACTTAATAAATTAAAATGGAGACGTTTTAATAGTACTCACCCTTTAGTAGAATACATAATAAATCAACGATAACAGCTGAGTTTTATCTAAAGTAGCTGGATTCCGTGTGATTTGCACCTAATAAGGTTGTGTTACAAACATACTATTCAGAGCAATGACGCGTAGTTTAAGTGACCGCGAGGCAACCGGATGGCTCCCGGTATTTAAGCTCCTGAAGTGATGAGGAACCGCCCTGTGCAACCCGAACTGACACAACTTGGACTGGAGCGTAAAAAAAATTAGCATGCTTGTTCTTCATTACATACAAACACCGGAAACAAATTGCCATCCGCCCAGGCCGGGCAGTTATCGAACCATCAGAGTTGGAAGCCGGACGAAAGGTGAATTTTTCTATCGGTGGAGGAGAACTTAGGAAAAACGCACTTACAATCGTTGAAATCGGATGGCATTTGTTTTTTGAATTTTGTATGATGTGGCAAACGATATGCCTAAATGCCATCCCTCTCCTATGAAATTTTATCCCTCTGTGGCCACCCCTACAAACGAGAAATTCGTCAAATTTGAATACGCGCAATAAAATGTTTTGCAATCCATTGCCACCCAGAAGTACAAGATATTTTAACCGACGTAAAAAATATTGTTAACCGTGACACAATAGAATTTTTTTGGTACGAGATTTGAAAATTATTTCACTGCTGTATACGATAGTCTTCTGCAAATTTACTGCAATAATAAAACTAATTAGATGTGTCATCTACAGCCAATCTAAAGTAATACAGGAAAAAAAATCATATTTTGGAGGCAAAATATATCAATGAAACTTAGTTTATTAACCTTTTGGCCGCCAAGCATTGAACAAAAATGACGCGCCACCGACGCCACGTAATCGCATATTGTCAAGCGAAATTGAACTTTGCGGAAGCCCGCGTAGGTCCCTATTGCATTACAAAGCCAGTCGGCTGTAGCAGTCGTTGGCGTCCATGCGACAACTTTTTGATGTCGGCCACAGCCGACTGTGGCGGTCAAAGGGTTAACTTTATCTTGGCACTAGAAATGAGGATCTGCCGAGTCCTATCAAAATATAGGGGTCCTACCGCTATCGGGGGGTGATGATATGATCAGGGGGAAAATGTTTGAAAACGCAAATTTCACAAACTGGGCTGGGCAAAATACATAGAAAATTACACTTCATTAGTGTCCTTTTCTATGTATTTCGTTTTGCGCTGAATCGAATGAGGCCATACCCATGCTTATAGGATCAATATTTTGCGAGATATGAAGAGTTTTATCTAACTCTGGTAGTTAGTACCTAGATGTCGCTTACGGCTGCTGTAAAGCCGAAGTACATCAAAAATAAATGCAAAAAGATGATTCAAGGCATTGAAAATTTCGTCAACTTAGTAACTTGACCCATAGCTTAATTGGTAAAGCGATCGAGCCCCGGCAAGGCGTATCGATGCAGGTTCAGGAAGTATAGACTATGAAACATTAAAAAATAGGTATACTTTTTTAGTTTGCTATATAAAGCCCTTATTAAAAGCCGAGTAGAAGTATTAATTTTGTATTAAGCAGAACGTCTGCTAACGATAACACAATGTTTAGAAATAAAGTAGAAAAATCC
This sequence comes from Pammene aurita, assembly GCA_947086415.1. Classification (NCBI taxonomy): domain Eukaryota; kingdom Metazoa; phylum Arthropoda; class Insecta; order Lepidoptera; family Tortricidae; genus Pammene; species Pammene aurita. The sequence goes on from OX352297.1 coordinate 744,246, forward strand.
ACTGCCTCAGGCGACAAACATTGTGTTACCGTTAGCAGACGTTCTGCTTAATACAAAATTAATTGTAGTATATGGTAGCGCATTGTTAGCGGTGAATTCGCAATACAACTTGGGACTCCGATGGCCGGTTGAGAAGGGTAAGACTTCTTCAGCAGATCTCGCTAGGCGTCCCCCTTAGACGCATAAAGGATATAGTGGAGAAATTAGCAGCCATCAGGCAAGTCTCAGTTGGTCAGAGCGATGGGCATGTATCCCAGAGTCGCGAGTTCGAGTCTCGCCTAAGGCAGTGGATTTTTCTACTTTTCCTTTATAACTAAACATTGAAGTAATATTATGTTTGTATAATATAAAACACAGAAAGCTAGAGAGTTTCCAGGCCACGAACGCTCACATTATTGTCATTACTCACATTATTGTCTCGAACAAAATAATAAAGACCTTCAGACACATCCTGGTTCCACCGCTAACACACATATTCAAAATGTGCATCTCTGAAGGAATTTTTCCGAAATGTCTGAAAAAATCCGTTGTAATCCCTGTCTATAAATCTGGTAGCAAAGTTCAAGTAACAAATTATAGGCCGATTTCTCTGTTACCAGCGACATCAAAAATTCTGGAAAAAATTATTAACAATAGACTTGTTCAATATCTGGAGAAGCATTCGCTTTTGGCAAAAACGCAGTTTGGCTTTAGGTCCAAATTATCAACCGGAGATGCTGTACATGAACTGACTGACTTTTTAGCTCAGGAATTAGACAAGGGTAACAAGACAATAGGAATCTTCCTGGACCTTGCCAAAGCTTTTGACACTGTTTCTACTTCCATTTTACTGCACAAGCTTGAATCACTAGGCATTAGAGGCACACAGCACAAATTAATCGCGAGCTACCTAGACGGACGTACGCAATGCGTAAAAATAGATAACATTATCAGTTCTGATTTAGAAAACACATCTTTTGGCTTGCCACAAGGAAGCGTTTTGGCCTCAACCCTATTTTTTAATTTATATTAATGACCTATGCAATCTAAAAATAGATAGTGGCAAAATCATTTCCTACGCAGATGACACTGTCCTCCTTTTTTCCGCAAAGTCAACAAACGAGGTCTACGAGTACGCACAACGCGGATTTAATGTTGTAACTAACTGGCTAAAACTTCATCTATTAACACTTAACTCTGACAAAACGAATTTTATTAGTTTTGCCATGCGGAAAACAGATCCGGACGCACATAACCTCAAACTCTACGTACATAACTGTAAAGAAAAATCAAATAATCTTTGTTCATGTCAATCCATAGCTATTTCTGACAAAATTAAGTATTTAGGAGTCATGATAGACGAAACCCTCTCCTTTAAAAATCACATTGAAGCATTGTGCAATAGAGTTCGAAAGTTAATGTTTGTATTCAAAAAACTTCGTTCAATCGCTGACCCAAATTTAATCAAGCAAGTATACCTTGCACTATGTCAATCGATACTAACGTACTGCATTTCTTCTTGGGGTGGCACAGCAAAAACTACACTTCTAACCCTAGAAAGAGCTCAGAGAGCGGTACTAAAGGTAGCTACTTCCCGCCCATTCTTATACCCTACTGACCTCCTTTATAAATCATGTGAAGTATTAACTGTTCGTCAATTATATATATTAAGCACAACGCTAAAGCAGCACGCCAGAACTTCCTTTAACCCTGAATATAGAAATAAGAGACGCAAAGATATTGTAGGTATTAAAACAGTACAAAAGAAACACGTATTTTTATCTAGATTCTTTGTCTTTGCGGGCCCATTTTTGTACAACAGGTTAAATGCAACACTAGATATATACCCACTTAGCTATGCCTGTTGTAAGAATACTCTACGACGCGCCCTTCAGAAAATGACGTACGATGATACAGAGAAATTACTATTAGTCATAAAATAACTACCTATATACTATCCTATATATTTAATACTTAAGAACCTACTTATTTTGTTAAGGTGATAAGAGTTTTATTGTGTAATACTTATAGTTTATAATTAAGTGAATAATTAAAAATTAACTAATTTTGTCCTTCGCTGCCTGAAACACAGGGAATCCTAGTTCAGGCATTTGTTAACCACTTGTCGTTAAAAAAAAAAAAAAATTCTTAGTCCGTAAGAACAAACACTGTACTATACTTTTCTCAATAAATTATTTGTATTTTGTATTTGTTGTATTACTAGCGCGATCATTTATTCCACTTCCCCCGTCAGACAGGTTCGATAAATATGCCACTGTCTGTCTGTACAGTTGCTTCTAACCTTTGTAGGGCTGTTACCCCCGTGACCATTTCGAAAAAACAATTTTACTCCAATCCTTACTTGTATAACTCGCGGGAAAGGACATAGGATAATATAATTACGGAATTCATCCCTATAGGGGTCGAGAGGAGCTAACAAAGATGCCAGCAGATGCTACTTAATAAATCAAAGAGAATGTCAAGTGCGTGTCGGACCACGCAAAATGGAGGATTCCGTACCGTACCTACTGCCATGGAAGAAGTTTTTTCAAGATAACTCAAAAAAAAATTTTGTTCAAAGAATATACATACAAAGATGTATCTTCTAAATTTTTTGGATCCCCGGTTCATAAGTTATAGGGGGCCCAATTTTTTTTGACATTTGGGGCGATTATTTCAGAAAATATTCACTTAATAAAAAAATGTTTCAGGAAACCTCGAGCAAATTTATTTTTAAAGACCTCTCGATTGATGTGCAACATAACATGTTGACATATAAAAAAAATTTGCGTTTAATTACATGTATGGAGTATACTAAACTTTTTTTTTGCATATTTACTACAAGTAATCCAGTAAGTAATCCAGTTTCGACTCGTTGTCAATTTGACAGAGTTAAAATTAAGGTTCAGGAGGCTGAGGGGAAAAATATTTTTTACCCAAGCTGAATCGGGGTTTACTAATATGTGGCCGAAAATTGTATGGCAAATTATCACTTCAAACTATTTTTCCTATTGTTTCATTTGGCTGAATCATCAGATGGCAAACCAGTGTTTCGCATATATAACATGTAGTTATATATGTGTGTGTGTGTGTGTGTGTGTGTGTTACTGGTTATAGTTTTTATTTATTCAATTAGTTTAATATAGTATTGTATATAAATTATTTTGTTACTCAATAAATATTACGCAAATGATTATTTAGAATATTATTATTTGACAAAATATTTAATTGGTCATGTTTGAAAATGTCTTTACTTATTTGATTAGTCGAATGTATTAGGTATCTTGTCTTAGAATCGTCATATTATGCCAGATTACATAGTAGATCTAACGTGACCTACCTAACCCGGGTTGGTTGGGGGTCACAGGTCACAGGTCAGTTTTTGAGCAGCCATTCGGGTTGGTTGAGGGTCACAGTTCTGAGGTGGCGGCCCTGCGCACCACGTGCTGCGGCACCCGCCGGGCATACCAGAGGTGTAGACGAAGGCGGCACACCCGTGACGAACTTGTACCCCTCCTCGAAACCTACCGTGCTGCCAAATCGGAACTTGTGGCCTGCATTGCTCGGCGGAAAGACGAGGCGTGGAAGAAATTTCTTGGAGACCCTTAACCGGGATCCGTGGGGGCGCCCGTACAAGCTTGTACGTAACAAGCTTAACAGTGCCTACCCTATGAACTCTCTCGAGCCTGACCTGTTGGAGGCAATAGTTGCAGGCCTCTTCCCGAGAGCCAGGGAGTTCTCCCCCCCTGTTATGGCTCCACCTGACAGGGATGAGGAAGTTGGTGAAGTCCCCCCCATCACGGAGGTCGAAATGTTTGCGGTCACTGATGAGCGGTTGCGGGGTAGACGTAAGGCTCCAAGACCGGACGGAGTGCCGGGCAAGGTGCTGCACCTGGCACTCGGCCACCTCGGTGGTCGGCTGAAGGACCTCTTTGAGGATTGTCTCAAGGAGGGCCGCTTCCCGGGGTGCTGGAAAGAGGCGCGCCTGTGCCTCCTACGTAAGGAAGGTCGCCCGGCGGACTCACCGGTTGGATACCGCCCGTTGGTTCTTCTGGATGAGGTTGGGAAAACCCTAGAAAAGATCCTGGCCTCCCGCATAAACAGGCACCTGCGGGACGAAGGCCCTGAAGTGTGTGACCGCCAGCACGGATTTAGAGCGGGGCGGTCCACCATCGGGGCGATCAAGGCTCTCCGGGAGTTTGGGACCACGGCAGAGAGTAAAGGAGAGGGAGTCGTTGCGGTGTCTCTGGATATCGCAAACGCGTTCGGCTCCCTCCCCTACGAGGTGATCAATGAGGCACTCCGGTACCACGGAGTGCCTCTATACCTTAGGAGGGTGGTAAGGCACTACCTAACTAATCGGGTAGTGCTTTATGAAACCCAGGGCGTTCGGACGGAGAGGGCAATGGAGCTCGGAGTTCCACAGGGGTCGGTCTTAGGACCACTACTGTGGAACATCGGCTTCGATTGGGCCATTAGGGGGGCCCAGCTTTCACGCATGGTCACCGTTTGTTATGCGGATGACACAATGGTGGCTGTTCGTGGAAAGCAGTTGGAGGAATCCCTAAGAATGGCAGCCGTGGCCACGGACCTGACGGTGGGCAGGATACAGCGCCTGGGCCTGAAAGTCTCCCTCACTAAGACAGAGGCCACTGTCTTCGGGGGGCGTCAATGGGGGAAATGCGACGGCCGAAGGATCCCCATCTCTGGGGGTGCTGTCCAGGTCAGGGCCCATATTAAATACCTGGGCCTTGTCCTGGACAGAAAGTGGAACTTTGAGGAGCATTTCGCGAGACTTACTCCTCGGATCGTGGGTGCGGCGGCAGCACTGGGACGACTGATGCCTAACGTGGGCGGACCAAATGCGCCGTGCAGGAAACTGTACGCCGGGGTGGTCCGCTCTATGGGCTTGTACGGGTCGCCCATCTGGGCGGAGAGGCTGACGGGGAAGACCAGGGCCCTTCTCCGACGACCGCAAAGAGTAGTGATGCTGCGTGCGAGCCGGGCATACAGAACGGTCTCGCACGCGGCAGGTTGTCTCCTTGCCGGCACACCGCCGTGGGAGCTGGATGCTCTGGTGCTGGCAAGAAGATATGAACGGAAAATGGAGGTGAGGGAGCGCAACGACCCCCCGGACCCCGAGGAGGAAAGGCGCGCCCTACGGGCTTATGACGCTCGCCGGAGGGTACTATGGCGGGAGCAACTAGAGAACTCCCCCTATGGAACGCGCACCATAGGGGCGATCCTCCCGTCACTAAAAAGGTGGCTCGAGCGCAAACATGGGGCCCTGACATACCGACTGGCACAGGTACTGTCCGGGCATGGGTGTTTTGGACACTACCTGTGTCGAATAGGCAGAGAAGAGGGGCCCCAGTGCCATGAATGCGGCGACGACGACGACACTGCCCAGCACACCCTAGAGGTGTGCAAAAAATGGGCAGACGAGCGCCGCATTCTGACAGCATACACCGGAGGGAACCTCTCGCTGCACAGCGTCATCACGGCGATGCTGAGTAGCGAGAGAAACTGGGAGGCAGTAGTCTCCTTCTGCGAAACAGTAATGTTGCAGAAGGAGGCTGCGGAACGGGAGCGTGAGGACGCTGCAGATGCGCCACAGCTCCGTCGAAGACGGAGGGGAAGAAGGCGAGCACAATATGTGCGAGACGCCTAACCCCCTGTAGGGTCGGCGGACGGCGATCCGCCATTGAGGCCCTACTTGCGTGAGAGGACGGACTGGCTCTCCTCTCCCCAGGTGTATGCCCTCTAAAAGGAGCGACCGGGGGGGTATCGCGGAGAATGACTGATGGACCCGTGATGCCCCCCACGAACGTTTAGGCGGTTAGCCTGGAGTGTTTTAGTGGGTATTCTCTTCACCTTCTCTTTGATAGAAGAGAGGCAGGAAGAGCGAGTCCAACATACCCCCCGCAAGACCCTTACCCCGGGGCTGGGGGGATGCGTAAACGCATTTCACTCCGTCAAAAAAAAAGGGGTCACAGTTCTAACCTAACCTAAACCACTTTTTTAAGCTGCCGTTTGGGTTTGTTGAGGGTCACAGTTGTAACCTTACCTACTTTTATGATCAAATAAAAAGTATGCGAAATAATAATATGCTAAGCATTAGTTTGCTAACTAAAAGTTCTGCAATAAGTTGGTTAGGAAGTGAAATAAGGCGAAAAACTTACACCCTGAATCGTAAACGCTTCACACGTTTTAGTCGCTCGGTCAAAAACGAAACCTGCTACATAGTTCTTGGTATGATTGATACCGTTTCATTGATGTTTTTCTGCGCTCAGAGGTCTGCATCGGCGGTCCGACGATCGGCGCGGGGACAGGACCGGCAGCGGGGGCGGGGGCGGGCAACAGCACAGTGAGCGCGCTGAGCGCGGCGCGGCTGCGGCTCCTGCACGACACCACCATGATCGACGCCGCGCTCGACCTCGACGAGCCCGAGCCGCCGCTACATCTACACAGCGTGGTGAGTACTACATATACTCGCGGGGTGGGGGGTGGGGGGCGGGCAACAGCACAGTGAGCGCGCTGAGCGCGGCGCGGCTGCGGCTCCTGCACGACACCACCATGATCGACGCCGCGCTCGACCTCGACGAGCCCGAGCCGCCGCTACATCTACACAGCGTGGTGAGTACTACATATACTCGCGGGGTGGGGGGTGGGGGGCGGGCAACAGCACAGTGAGCGCGCTGAGCGCGGCGCGGCTGCGGCTCCTGCACGACACCACCATGATCGACGCCGCGCTCGACCTCGACGAGCCCGAGCCGCCGCTACATCTACACAGCGTGGTGAGTACTACATATACTCGCGGGGTGGGGGGTGGGGGGCGGGCAACAACACAGTGAGCGCGCTGAGCGCGGCGCGGCTGCGGCTCCTGCACGACACCACCATGATCGACGCCGCGCTCGACCTCGACGAGCCCGAGCCGCCGCTACATCTACACAGCGTGGTGAGTACTACATATACTCGCGGGGTTGGGGGTGGGGGGGGAGGGCGGGCAACAGCACAGTGAGCGCGCTGAGCGCGGCGCGAATGCGGCTCCTGCACGACACCACCATGATCGACGCCGCGCTCGACCTCGACGAGCCCGAGCCGCCGCTACATCTACACAGCGTGGTGAGTACAACATATACTCGCGGGGTGGGGGGTGAGGGGGGGGGGGCAACAGCACAGTGAGCACGCTGAGCGCGGCACGGCTGCGGCTCCTGCACGACACCACCATGATCGACGCCGCGCTCGACCTCGACGAGCCCGAGCCGCAACTACATCTACACAGCGTGGTGAGTACAACATATACTCGCGGGGTGGGGGGTGAGGGGGGGGGGGGGGGCGAGCAACAGCACAGTGAGCGCGCTAGAATATGATATAATACACAAAGGAAATATTATACATGTATTCTTTTTCTCCACCCTACTATCGCTTTTAACTAGTATAAGATAACTTCACATTTTATAACGGTTTTTTCGAGGACATCCTCTTAGCCATTTGCCATTCATTTACACTTTGGAGGTCTTATAACTTTTTTGTACGAATAGTTATTGTAGTGAAATCTGTATTTTATTAAAGCTATACTAATATACAAAATATGCTGCAAATATTTTGGACTAACTCCACCTCTTACCTATTTTACTAGCTGACTACATTTTTCAACTCAATCTCACGCGGCACGCACCGCTTTCAAGGTTATTTCGTCCCAAATATGCTCGATATCTTTTTTTTCACTGTCCATATTTGCTATTTTATAATAATGTGACCTACAAGTGCCTACAAGGCATGTAAAAACATACCAAATCAATGTAATAAATGCAAATCTGGAGAATGGAGTGGCCGTTTACTTTCGGCAATATAATCATCGAAATTAGCTTTTCTCAAAGCTTGAACAACGTTTGCACTGTTTTGAGCACAATTTTGTGAGAAAATAATTTAATTTTTATTCCTAAACACAGTTTTCAAATTTTCAGGAGCGTATTTCGACGAAAACCTCTGATTTATAATGTTCATTATTAATGTGCGACTTTATCGGTAAATATAACGAAATTTGGCCCCACATATTTAACTGAACCCCACACTACCACCAATAGTTCCCTCTGGAGTCTGGGAACATTAACCTCATGGTTTAGGCTGTTTTTTATACTTGCTGCTCACAAACGACCGTTTTGAACATTGTAAGGCTATTTTAATTCAATGAGTGTCTCGTCAGAAAATCAACTCCTTCCTGCGTGCCAGGAATGTATTGAGTTGGATTATTTACTCAAATTTTCTCGATTGCTACGGAAAAACGATGAACTTCACGTTTATTGTAGCTATGATATCCAGGATCCACCTCCAAAATACCACGTAAGGATCTCCTCAAAATTTTCAGATCGGCAGTTGATTTTTGGATGAAGCGGCTTTTGTCCTCTAAACTCGCACTCTCACGATATTTAGTATTTTAATGGTTCTAGCTGAACGTAGCTGACCAGATTTTTTCCTGTCTTCTAAAGAGGAGCTATTTTAAGACCTTCTCATTGTTGTGTAAACGAGATTGCGTTTGATTCCAAAAAGTTTTACCGCCTTGAATAAACACCTTTGCAGTCGCCATTACGAAATTTTGTACTAAATTGTTAATCGAAAGTACTTCATTGAAGAGTAAAGACAAATTTCAAGTCCTTGGCGTTTTTTACTATTACATTATGTTCAAGTTAACTTATTCTTTAGATTAATATAATAAATGGATGGCCTGCAGCCTGTATGCCTTCAGGGTCAAAGCAAAAATATGTGTATTCGAACTTATTGGACACGGTGTATAATTTTAAGGTCAATTATATTTTTCAAATTGTTATCGATTATTCTCAGATAAGCTCTTGACCAAACTGTTATAAAATGATAGACGATGTTGACAGATTGGAATGCAATAGTATGGCAGAGAAAAATGAAGCTTGCATAATATTGTCTTGGTGTTAATAACAAATAAATACCTATATAATACCTAATAGCGCAACGTCTAAAACTGTTAGAAAATATTTTTCGCTATTAGTACTCAGATTATACTCTCTAACTAAAATCGCACTCGTGAGTTATCGCAGCTCAAAACTGTTCGCGTACTGGCCTATAAAATATTTGGCATGAAAACGGAAACCTAGAAACAAACACGTTTCTAAACTCATCGCATCAAAGGAGATCGTCAATTTTTGTTAGGTGATCAGGCCCAGATTATTTAGGACCATTTAGGAATGACTCTTACCTTTAAAAAATCGTCATAATTTCTAGATCAGGACGGTGGTAAAAAAATTTCGTAATCTAATGGGAAAATTGAAAAATCATGCATTTAAAACTTGAATCTGACGAGGACAATTTTTGAAAGCGTGCATGCCTATGATTTATACATTAATGTAAAAAAGTACTGGTTTTTTAAAGAAAATGTACAAAAGCGGACTTAAAAGCAAAACGGGAATCATGATGAAATAATAAAAAGTCATATTTTGATCGTATTTATGGTTCCTGTACTTCGGTAAACAAAGACGGCTGTCAAACCATCGTACTATTAACTGAACATTCCTAACACCTATTGCGAAGGGATAAGGTTTACCACCGTTAAGTGCGATAGCACTAGTATCTGACATTGCAAAATTGAAAAAACGATGCGTTTCGTTATCGAAGGAGCATGATATTATGCCATTATGAAACCTTCTTTTAATATTCAAAAACCGATCAAAAATGCAAAAATACGCATTTTCAATCTTGAGGCGTTTTAATACAGTCGATTTCTAATTTAAACTTCCGTATTCGTAGGCTTAGATATTATTTTAATATTACAATGTTATAACTTACCGAACAGTATCAAAACGCAGATTATGTAACGGTAGATATTGACAGTGTCAAACCAAAAAACAAACCCGTTTCAGTCCAGGTGAAGTTAAACTTTATGTCAATGCCATAAGGACGTTAACGACTTGTCTTGCTGTATTTTAATCGCGGAAAGATCAACATAATGTTTATTTATGTAGTATTTCTAATTCCCGTTTCATTTTTTTGTAATATTTTTAAGTAAGTAGTTTAGTAATAAAATGAGTATTTATTTTACATTGTAGTACAAACTGTATACGGTTTATATCAGGTGGCCCAGAATTGACGATCTCCTTTGATAAGAATAATTTATTTTAATCGTGCCTAGAATTAGATATAAATTAAAGATTCTTTGAACAAAATATGTATTTACCGTTATCGGCAATAATGACCTCGTTGGAGTTGGAGTGTCATTATCAGCAATGCTGCAATATAAATAGCTACGACGCCGACACTTCGCATGATAAGTACCTATTCCCAACAAAGTGTCAATCGTTTATTATTTCGTCTATACTACTTGAATCCGTATTGCCAACCTTTTCAACCGACTTCAAGATTTCGAAGAAGGTTCTCAATTCGTCGGAATCTTTATTTTTGCTATTTTTAGGGTTCCGTAGTCAACTAGGAACCCTTATAGTTTCGCCATGTCTACCCGTCCGTCCGCGGATAATCTCAGTGACCGTTAGCACTAGAAAGCTGAAATTTGGTACTAATATGTATATCAATCACGCCGAAAAAGTGGTAAAATAAAAAGTGGAAAAAAATGTTTTATTAGGGTACCTGCCCTATACGTAAAGTGAGGAGTGTTTTTTTTTCATTTCAACCCTAACGTGTGATATATTGTTGGATAGGTATTTAAAAATGAATACGGGTTTAGTAAAATCATTTTTTGATAATGTAAATATTTTCGGAAATAATCGCTCCAGAAGTAAAAAAATGTGTCTCCTCCCCCCCTCTAACTTTTGAACCATAAGTTTTAAAAATATGAAAAAAATCTCAAAAGTAGAACTTTATAAAAACTTTCTAGGAAAATTATTTTGAACTTGATAGGTTGAATAGTTTTTGAAAAAAAATTACAAAGTAATTTCCGAACTAAGTTTGTAATTTAACCGTATAAGCAGGTGTTTATTGTACCTGTAATTTCTACAAAATCATAATGAAATGACGTGCTTTCAAATAAAGTTTTGAGAAAAATTACAAAATAATTTCTGAACTAAGTTTGTAATTTAACCGTATAAGCAGGTGTTTATAGTACCTGTAATTTCTACAAAATCACAATGAAATGACGTGCTTTCAAATAAAGTTTTGAAAAAAATTATAAAATAATTTCTGAACTAAGTTTGTAATTTAACCGTATAAGCAGGTGTTTATTGTACCTGTAATTTCTACAAAATCACAATGAAATGACGTGCTTTGAAATAAAGTTTTGAAAAAAAATACAAATAATTTCTGAACTAAGTTTGTAATTTAACCGTATAAGCAGGTGTTTATAGTACCTGTAATTTCTACAAAATCACAATGAAATGACGTGCTTTCAAATAAAGTTTTGAAAAAAATTATAAAATAATTTCTGAACTAAGTTTGTAATTTAACCGTATAAGCACGTGTTTATTGTACCTGTAATTTCTACAAAATCACAATGAAATGACGTGCTTTCAAATAAAGTTTTGAAAAAAATTATAAAATAATTTCTGAACTAAGTTTGTAATTTAACCGTATAAGCAGGTGTTTATTGTACCTGTAATTTCTACAAAATCACAATGAAATGACGTGCTTTCAAATAAAGTTTTGAAAAAAATTATAAAATAATTTCTGAACTAAGTTTGTAATTTAACCGTATAAGCAGGTGTTTATTGTACCTGTAATTTCTACAAAATCACAATGAAATGACGTGCTTTCAAATAAAGTTTTGAAAAAAATTACAAAATAATTTCTGAACTAAGTTTGTAATTTAACCGTATAAGCACGTGTTTATTGTACTGTAATTTCTACAAAATCACAATGAAATGACGTGCTTTCAAATAAAGTTTTGAAAAAAATTATAAAATAATTTCTGAACTAAGTTTGTAATTTAACCGTATAAGCAGGTGTTTATTGTACCTGTAATTTCTACAAAATCACAATGAAATGACGTGCTTTCAAATAACCCAACCATGGGCCCATTTTTAGGGTTCCGTAGCCAAAATGGCAAGGAACCCTTATAGATTCGTCATGTCTGTCTGTCTGTCCGTTTGTCACAGCCACTTTTTTCCGAAGCTATAAGACCTATACCAATGAAACTTGGTAATTAGATGTACTTCGTGAACCGCATTAAGATTTTCACACAAAAATGAAAAAAAAATGAAAAAAAATGGGGGTCCCCATACTTCAAACTAAAACTCAAAAAAATTTTTTTCATTAAACCCATACGTGTGGGGTATCTATGGATAGGTCTTCAAAAATGATATTAAGGTTTCTTATATCATTTTTTTCTAAACTGAATAGTTTGCGCGAGAGACGCTTCCAAAGTGGTAAAATGTGTGTCCCCCCCCCCCGTGACTTCTAAAATAAGCGGACGATAAAATTTAAAAAAATATATGATGTACATTACCATCAAAACTACCACCCAAATTTGATTTGAACGAAATCTAGTAAGTACCTAGTTTTTTTTTAATTCGTCATAAATCGCAAACCGCAATTTACCTTTAATTCAATCAACTGAAATATAAAATCCTCATGAACGCTATGACTCGATTGTTGTGATGGGTAAACTTTTACTTATATATCTACAGGTTTGTACGGAACCCTCGGTGCGCGAGTCCGACTCGCACCTTGCCCGGTTTTTTTAACTCTTAAGTGGGGACACTTACGGTTACGGACGGAAAACTACGGAACCCTACACTGAGCGTGGCCCGACACGCTCTTGGCCGGTTTTTATAATATCGGCAATAAATAGGTACAGTCGCCATCAAATATATCTGAGCGGTCAAGGTACTCAAAAATATATGAACGTGCACTTTATTGGCTTGATAATAGAGGCAATAAAGTGTACGTTGTTCAGATGTTTGCGACCACCCTGGCTGCTCCGATATATCTGATGGCTACTGTACTAGTTTGGTGAAGAGCTCATGACAATGTCACAAAAAACAGGTCTTTAGAAGAATTTTGGATATTATCCGAAATTTCCGACTTAAGATTAGGCTTGTGTCGAAATTTCGTGACAATTGTAAAGCCTGACCAGAAATATATGATCATGCGCCATGTTGCGGAATTTCATTGGAACGAATTTCTTACACTGGCAATAATTTTAATGACAGAATGATATGCATGTGGGAGTGCATGTGAATCATGTGATAGGCTGTCACTGTCATTGAGGCGGTTTACTTGAATAATAATAAAGTGTTAAATATTAAAAAATAAACGACAGAAAATTCCCAAAATTATCCATAGTCAAGAGCGAAACATTGTAGATAGTGTATATAATAAACTGCTGTAAATAATACGCTCGGGAAATGAAACTTTTTTCCTGTGAAACATTTTCAAATTAACATCAGAGCTGACAGGTAAACAAATCAAGATGTCACCATACCATAGAGAATAATACGCTCTATGAATATACTGCACTGCACTGCTGCCATATAAATGAGAATGATAGCGCCCTCTTGACAATAATCATATATTTCTGGTCAGGCTTTAGTGTTTTTCCTGACATATGTCAAAAGCTCTTTTTTACAAAAGTAGTTGTTTTAGTGATAACGATGCTGACATATGTCGCATTTGCCATGCAGAGTGGTGAAATAGAGGCCGGCCTCTTTAATATTGCTGATGAACTGTACATAGATTGAGATTGTATTGTTTTTGTTGTTGCAGACGACGCCTCCGCGGATAGCCACGGCACAGCTCTGACACGAGCGTATTGGAATACGTTATTTGTACAAATATGTTATTATTCTTGTAAGATTTTCGAGACTCGCTTTATGAGGAATAAATATAATTATATAATTTGTTGCTTTTGCTTTCTACTCCATTTTTGTACGCCTTATCCTTCAGTCAGCGTAGAAGATATACAGGTGTCCTTAGCACAATTATTTTCTTAACGCTTGAATCCCTCACTTCGCTCAGGATTCTATGCTAGAATCCCTCTATGCTCGTGCGTCTGTTGTGGGAATACTCTCCGTTCAGGATTAAATCTACGCCCTCGCCGTAAATATGTCATTTTGTCCCATTGTGACGCAATCTACTATTTTTACGATTTTTTTATTCTATAGTTTTGATGATATTCAAGAAATGGTGAGACTTTTAGTTTAACCCTCCTGTTATTATCTCGGACATTTCTGGGCTTTCAACTGCTTTCAAAAGCTTTTTCAACTTTTTGAAAAAATTCAGAAAATATGTTTTTATTATTATTATATCCGACCGAGGGTTCAGTACATCATACGGAACCCTCGGGGCGCGGGTCCGACTTGTACTTAGCCGGTTTTTCGGAATGAATCGCCTATCTATTAACAAACAGGATCTAGGTATGTATAAAGGTTAATAAAGTACCCACAAATTACAATTAGTTTCCTATAATGGTTATATACACACTTCCAAAATAAAAATAAAATTAATTGCCCACTTAAATTCACAACCACAATATCTGACTCAGTAGTTCGGCATTACGCATTAAGTAGGTATAGGTGCTGTACGTGACGTAACGAAGTCGACTGCTCAAAAAATGATCAGCTGACCTCGGGCACCGTTGTTTGTAGCTGGCTAACGGCGATGCCAAGGTCAGATTATCCGCAAAGGCATTCCACACTTTTTTGCTAGAGTTCTAAAGATGGTAAAAATGTTATTAATTGACCAAGCAACGTTCTTTATCTTTATAAAATAACTCATCCTTGCTCACTTTTTATTTCGTACAATATAAGACATTTATTTGATTTTACATAAGTTTTTATCAATGTTATATTGGCGTATTGAATTCTGCGTACCGCTGTACCGTCACTTGCAATACCTAATATCAATTTGATTGTCTACTAATGATAAGGATGATAAGGTACGAAAGCGTATCATAGATGCATAAACAACCCATGTTGTTTATGCTAATTGCTAACGTATGCGGAATGAAATCTGGACAACATTCAATTTCTTATAAAATAAATATAACATAGTTATTTTTATAATCTTTCATGGTTTTTAATAATGTATTTAATCACATTAAACGCCAGAGTAAGTTTACTCCAATGCGACGTTTCAAACGAAAGTTGTGGTACTTTATGTCCATCGCTGTCGACAACAACAATGTACAGATTTTTTAAGATCTTTTATCTTCCATCGGATAACTTTTTAAGGAAGCTTCGTATACTTGACATTTTTCACATTCTTTACCGTAAGGTTGTTGGTGTTCTCAAAATAATAGTTACCTTGCCACGAATTTCCATTTTAAACAACATAATATTAGTCATTCAAAAAATCCAAAAATGAAAAAAACACCTGTTTTTACATTTTTTGACTAAACGACGTGGCCGTATTTTCGTTTTTTTTTTAATTTTTGCAGACAATGGGCGTAACTTGTCTTAATTGTTAACTATGTCTTCAAGATATTTAAAACAGTTTTACTGCCACATTTGAATGCCTTCCTGAGTTCTCTATAAGATTTTATGACTCGCCCGGGCTGTCATTTTCTTTAATCGATCTCTCTCAGCAAACTGGCTAATGCTGGAATGTTTCCCTAAACCAGGCTTTCTTTTGGCAATTTTTGTAAAGAAAAAGGTCGCAAAAATATTATAAATAGGTCTTTAGCTCTATCCCATTTCCACAAAATTTTCTACGGTCTTCGCTTTCAGCCATAGGGAATTAATACTGTAGAAATTACATACTGTTTCGCGACGTTGTTCTCCTCGATTAACCATAATTTTAAGATAAAGAATCCAATGCCCATTAAAAGTACGGGATTAATTAACTAATGTTGGACTTGTCTTTCAATTGGCATTTATATAAAATTTGAGGCTTTCTTTACTTACTTTTTACGTCTTTAAAACTTTGTCCAGATTTCATTCCGCATACGTTATGTATGGTACACCAACCACGATTGACGACTTGATCAACGTAACGTAACTCAGCAAATCACTATGAAACTTCCCATACCCTAGGTACGAGCACGGAGCACGGAGTTTAATTGTTGCGCCACGTAAATATAGGCTTCATATTACATTGGACATTTCATTTCATAGAGTAATTATGAAACAATAACACAATAGCTTGATCCTTAAACTCAACAATTAAAGTCCGGGCCGTGACATGTACGTACAGTCGCCATCAGATATATCGAAGCGGCCAATGTATTCACAATTTAAATATCTGAACAAAGCCTCTATTGTCAGAGCGATAAAGTGCATGTTAAGATATTTTTGAGTACCGTGGTCGCTCCGATATATTTGATGGCGACTGTACATACTTACAGTAAAATTTTGGTAACAGTTTGATGCAACCGACCTTTTGTTTTAAAACTTTACACGGGTCACAGTGCATTGCCCCCAAGCTGATTACACTATTAAATTAATTTGTAACTTATCTCGCCATAAGTTCGCAAAACAGGAAAAAGCACGTATGCACGCAGGCAGTGATTCATACTCTGTCTGCAACTCTGCGCCTGCGCGCCGGGCAAGCCGAGTCGCCGAGGGCGAGGGCGGTTTCACTCAGCTCAGGCCAGGCCATTCGATTTGAGTGTTGGAGGCGGACGCACGCACCCATTGTTTTAGTGATGGCGGGAAACGGTGATACTTGTGACTTGCCCGGAGAGGACGAGCCCGACAGGTTAGTGGTAGTGGCGATACTTATTTACATAATATCTAATTGTGACACATGCAAAAGTTTTTGAGAATAGGAGAGACTGTCTAAAAGTTATGGTGCCGAAGTTTTAGCGAGTTGCGTCGTAAACAAATACCTAAGTTAAATACAATTCTTGCAAGTGATGGGGCAGTTGCAATAATTGGGGTATACAGCATACTACATCAAACAAAAAAAAATAGGTGGGTCATTATCCAGATATAATCAAACTTCGTCGTATCTACTAAATGTATGAAAAGCTTGATGGCACTCTGATAGCAGACATGCATTTTGTGAATGACTCTTCGAACTGTACGAAGATAAGGTGCTTTACTTTTGGTAGTAACTATAACATCGCCCAAACCGGTCCAGACGTAGTTCAGCTTAACCCACACCAGAGTTAGACGAAGTCGAAAATGGCTTGAATGGCTTCGGGAAAAGGATGGTACGGCCGTGCCTTAGTTGTTTGTTTTGCTCGACTTGGCTGGGGCACTACCGTGCCCCCAGATCTATGATCCAAATTCACGACGATACAATATGAATTAGCATAACAATAAAAAAGAAAGTCTAACTGATCTCTTGAAGTTAAATAATCGTGTAGTGAAATGTTCTATTTTTATCATATGACATAATCAGAAAGATTTAATTATAAGTTAAGTTAAACGCTGTGGTTTGTTAGCCTCGTATCGTTATTCTCTTGGCTTAAACATTTCGTCTTATTGGTTTTACATTTGTGTGATTGCGTCACTTTTTTGTAATATGCCATATAAAGGATAGAGATGAACAAAGGATGAGATACAAATGTTTGTAGTTTTGAAAGAATTTAAGAGCTAGAGTCTAACACAGGCAGGACCCTTGTATGTAATTAACTCTTAAGTCCTCACTTCGCTCGGTCCACCTATGTACAACCAAGGCTTACATTTAGCACTAAATACCTATAACATTTTGAACGAAACTATTTTATCGACACATTTATGATTTTAACAATATGTATCTCGAGGTAGAGTGGAATGAATCATCTTGAGAATCCTATTTTTGCGAGCTTGTTCTGTCTGTTTATTATTTTTACCATTTTCGGGAATTCGGGTTTATAAGAATCGTATGTACATAGACACGTCAACACGTCTTTTGCAGATGTGCGTTCGCGGTTGTAGGTACCTACTCGTAAACATAATATTATATTTTTACAAGTAACAATTTTTGTGATAGTTTACCTATATAATAGGCCAATCAAATTATAATTTTTTGAAGAATTAATTTCCAGCAAGCTGGAAATAGTTTTAGTACCTTCATTTGGTCCTAAATGCGTATAATCTGAGTTTGCGTATTCCTAGGTTATGCATTATTTTTGGGACATGTTTGCTCTTGTGTTGATCCTATTATTAATGACCTCATTTCAGCAGTTCAACTATTCCTGGCAGCCCTATATTCACCTTAGGTCAAAGAGACCTTGAACAAAATCCGCCACGAGATATTCTTAAAATCTCTCGTAAAGACCTTTCTACCCCTCTTTTTATTAGGGTTCCGTAGTCAACTAGGAACCCTTATAGTTTCGCCATGTCTGCCCGTCCGTCCGTCCGTCCGTCCGTCCGTCCGCGGATAATCTCAGAGACCGTTAGCACTAGAAAGCTGAAATTTGGTACTAATATGTATATCAATGACGCCGACAAAGTGGTAAAATAAAAAGTGGAATTTTTTTTTTTATTAGGGTACCTCCCCTATACGTAAAGTGGGGAGTGATTTTTTTTTTCTTTTCAACCCTAACGTGTGATATATTGTTGGATAGGTATTTAAAAATAAATAGGGGTTTCCTAAAATCATTTTTCGATAATGTAAATATTTTCGGAAATAATCGCTCTAGAAGTAAAAAAAATATGCGTCCCCCCCCCTCTAACTTTTGAACCATAAGTTTTAAAAATATGAAAAAAATCTCAAAAGTAGAACTTTATAAAAACTTTCTAGGAAAATTATTTTGAACTTGATAGGATGAATAGTGTTTGAAAAAAAAACACAAAATAATTTCTGAACTAAGTTTGTAATTTAACCGTATAAGCAGGTGTTTATTGTAGCTGTAATATCTACAAAATTACAATGAAATGACGTGCTTTCAAATAAAGTAAAAACGGTGAAAATCGGTTCACGCAATAAAGAATTATCCCATAAAAACATCTTCCATACTTTAAGCTCGCGCGCAATAGTTTACTTAATTTGCCGATAGATGTCGCTGTACATGGAACTCTCATATCATATCCTACATGGCGGTGTTATTAACTCTTAAGTGGGGACACTTACTGTGACGGACGGAAAACTACGGAACCCTACACTGAGCGTGGCCCGACACGCTCTTGGCCGGTTTTCTTTTATCCACATACATTCTACTATAGAGTACTAGCTTTTGCCCGCGGCTTCGCTCGCGTTAAATTCGGGGTAACAAACCATACAAACTTCCACCCCCCATTTTAGGGAAGTGGGGGGGTTAGAAAGAGACAAAAAGTAGCCTATGTCACTCTCCATCCCTTCAACTATCTTCACTTAAAAAATCACGTCAATTCGTCGCGCCGTTTTGCCGTGAAAGACGGACCAACAATCAAACACACACATACACTTTCACATTTATAATATTAAAGTATGGATATGGATTTTCGAACCTGCACCCAACAAATGTCTACTACTACTCGGACTACTTACACGCATTTAGGAGCAAAGAGCAAATGAAGGTTATTAAGACGATTTACAGCTTGCTGGAAAAAAAGTTTTAAAACTATTTTTAGGGATCTTATTCCTAATGATAATTAGTAATTACCATGTTAGCTTGAAATAGTTTAAAATGTGTTTTTGCACGCAGCTTTCAAAGGGATAAAGAGCGCTTCGAGGTGGAATGTCGAAAAGGTTGTTTCTTGTCTATCTATATATGTTCAACATTTTAAGAAAATAAAATAAGGAATCAAACTCTGTATGTAAATAGGAGCCGTATTAGACGCGGACGAAGTCGCGGGCGGAGCGGATAGCTCGTATTTTATAAAATGTGTGTGTGTGTGTGTATTTGTTTGGTTGATAGATGAGTACTTAGATTTAAATTTATTCTTTATGTTTTTATTAAAGCTTACTCTTATAGTATTGTATGGTTCGCAGGTCGATTTCCGACGACGAATACACAGCGATGTTAGAACCAGAGTACTATGACATGTCAGGGGCAAGGAAGATGGTCATCTTCAACCACTTCAAGTATGACAATCCTTACCCCGAAGTGAGGTAAGTATCTAAACTTACAGTCAGTACCAGAAGTAATTACGCGGACGAAGTGTTCATTATCATCTTGGCACCACGTTATTGTTAAGAAAGATAAATTAGAGCGTGAAGTTCCGTACCCAAAAACGGAACCCTTATATTTTCGTCATGTCCGTCTATCCGTCCGTCCGTCCGTATGTCAGCCATTATACTTACTCGGAAACTATTAAACCTATCTTTAAAAAAATTACAAAAATGCCAGTCTCGCAACGCAGCTCTCCTACTGCAAAAAGTATTGAGATCTAATGTAAAACCGGCCGGTGTCCATAGAACTCTATTCTCACTGGATTTAACTAACATGTCATTGTGACCCTTTGAATATTAGATGTATATATTTTAGTAAAATACGTCCATTTGTATTTTCACCCGACTTCAAAATTTCGAAGGTTTTTGCTTTTTATGTATCTTCCTTCACCGATTATTCGAAGACGGCTGGGCCGAATCGGAAAATTCTGTATTGTTTAAAAGGGTATATACTTGACAGTCTCATTCAACCCATAAAGACGTATTGGTGTAGCACCACGAAATGGACCCTGCTCAGCAAAATGTATGTATAGTATGTCAGCTAGCGCTGGTCTTCCGTAGGGCCTACTTGGTGATGCCACGACCGATAACACAAACTGAAGACAAAAAAATGATTTGAGTATTCTTGTATTCGCTTGGGCAAATGCTCCTGGGGAGCATTAGGGTATGTGAAGTAGGTTCTTTTTTCTTTAGAATGATAAACCTATAATGAAACTTTGGGAAAACCGAAAAGGGATCGTCATCGAGGATCGGAAGTTAAATTATCAGAATATACATTATTTTGAAATGAAGTTGATCATCCCTTGTTGTAAAAATTACCGCTTCATAGGATGCACAATGACGTCCTTTCCGAGCATGAAATGAAAAACTTTGGTTGTGGTAAAAGTTAATGTTTCTGTTTTATCTCCAGAGAAGCTCCAACCACGCGCCACGGGACACAGCGCGACGTGGAGGCCCTCACCAAAACCGGCGAAACGCTGCACTTTGACGTCAAAGTCTACCACGACAGAACGCACGACCAGATTGTTAACATCATGGATGATTGTGAGTTCCTTTGAATTTGTTTTAAATGTTTCGGTATAAACTTAATACTCCTGCAGTTATGTACATTTCACCTGAAAACTTTAACGGGTTGTTCTGGGGAATACTGATAGGAAGACTCGATCTTAAATTGTTGACCTCGAGGAGGGGACCTAGGCCAACACTTCTAAATTTTCTGACTATTTTAAATTTTTTGTTTATATCTCATAAACTAAACTGAGTTTTTCGGAACTTATGTAGGGAATATCACTTAATTTAATTTACCAGTCGCTTTTCGGAGAAGGAAAACATCGTAAGGAAACTGGACCTAATCTCGATAAGGCCTATTGCCCCTCGGGGTAAGAAGGTCAGATGGCAGTCGTTTTCGTAAAATCTAGTGCCTACGCCAACTCATGGGATTAGGTTGTCAAGCGGATCCCAAGCCGCGCTAGGAGGAAGAAGAGGAGGATCTTAGAGCACTTTTTGTGCGTGTGACGTGTACACGTTGCATGACAAAGTTAAAGGGCAATAAAATTCCTGTAAGTTAGTTGTCAAACCAAATGTTTAGGCCAAATATTAACGAAGGTCCTCGAGGTCGACGACTTATGAGTCTTCGTAGTATACCCCCAAACTACCCGTTAAAGCTCCATTTGAGTTCGGATTACTTTCCAGCTAGCCTTACCCAGGGTTGGGCCGTATTTCAAATACATGTATTTGAAATACAAATACGTATTTTGTATTTGTATATCAAATACTGTCTTCGAAAAGTATTTGTATTTTGTATTTCAAATACTTTAAGCTTTAAAATACATTAACATAAAATACATTATCTTGATTCCATAATCATAATATAGACCGATTTTTTACTATAATTAGTTGGCCATTAGGCCTGTGGCAACAAGAGTATAAGTGTCAACGCGAAACTTTAAGTATTATGTTTTACCGATAAATATGTACTTGGTATATGTATGATTATCAGAAGGTCGGTAAATGAATAAAGCGTGTTCGTTAGTTGGCGTTTAATCCACGACTGCTTAAGTGCTTATTCGCTGGACGCAGCCAGCGATAACACTATAACTAGGTATACATGTTTAGATATACAGAAGTATGTGACACGGCGGTTTGGTACATATATGTATAGGTATGTAGGCTTGCCACAGTCCTCCGCCCTTAGAAAAACCTAATTAAAAAGCTAATTAAAAAGATTACAAAAGTTACACTTTAAAATTACACATTAAAATATGAATGCAAAATAATGAATGAAAATTGTTTTATTTCTACCTATCTAGTTCTAGTTATTTTCCTAATCCGCACTTTTTCACTACAGCATCTGCACTGATTTTCACTACACAATCACGTGGTTTATGGTAGGTTGCGGCGTTGGTGCGCTGATGGCACTGGCTTGGTACTTGGCAGCAGCAGCGGTGCGGTGTACTATAATCTTCTCAATACGGTTATCTACCGTAAACTTAATACGTCTTTTACAGTAACGCCAGCCGACGTATAAGGTGGCCAATGATACTAATACGCTTACTAGTACCACGGCTACGAGTGACATTTTGAAATTTTTGCTCTCTCCGGTGTCCTGCTCCTCCGAAGTCTTGAGTTTAGTTGCTGAAGCGACACCATTCTGCGCTACAATTGTAGTTTTGCTCGGTGGGTTTCCCATTGTTAGGAGTAAACACCAGTTGAAGAAGGAACTTGTGAACTGCTCGGTAGCTGGGTATGCACTGGTCGTAAGTGGGCTGCAATGTTATAAGTCGAATCTCACGGTCTTCTTTACCGTGCGACCGGATCTTGTTATCACTGGCGGTGTGGTCGATGTGGTGTCGTGTTGCTGCGCCGTTGTTTCGGTACTCGGAGATGTAATTGTTGTTTCATTCCTTTGAGCCGGGCTTGTAATCGACATATCATCCGCAATTAAAAGATAAGCTGGTTTGAGACGGTCGAGTGACACAGTGACATGTTTATTGTTAACTATTATTACGAAGAACTTTGGGTGGCGAGATAAGACTTGGAATGGGCCTTCGTACGCAGGTACTAAAGACTTCCGTGCCTCATTTCTCATGAATACATGTGAACAGGAATGTAACGTAATGTAATGTCTTTGTGCACGAATATATTATTTTTGTTATGAGAGCTACTAGTGTTCGCTATACTCGGAACGGATGAAAGAATGTGGGCTAAATTATTTACATGTTCGCTGGTATTGACGTTTGTTTTAGGTTTGGTAAATAAATCTCCTGGTAATCTAAGGTTTGTCCCGTATAAGAATTGAGATGGACTGAAACCTAGGTCTTCCTTTATGGCTGAGCGTAAACCTAGCAGAACTAAAGGTAATTCATGTGACCATTGTGTATTGTCCTTACATTTGGCCATTATAGCAGCTTTTAATGTCCTATGGAATCTTTCGATAACTCCATTCGCCTTTGGATTGTATGCTGTCGTACGAACACGTTCGATTCCTAGTCTTTTTAATAATTGTATAAATAAATCGGACTCAAATTGACGACCCTGGTCTGAAGTGATACGTCTGGGACAACCGAAGCGAGCTATCCAGTGTTCTACGAACACTTTTGCAACCGTTTCAGCTGTCATATCTTTTATGGGGATCACCTCAGGCCATTTCGTTACTCTATCTATAATTGTTACACAGTATCTAAAATCTAATGGGGTAATCGTGTGTCTTTGAATTTTCGCTTTCTGACAAGGGATACAACACTTTACAATATTTTTTATGTCGGTGTTCATGTTTGGCCAAAAGTACCTGTTTTTAACTGCGTTTCTAGTAGCGGCGACGCCGGGATGACTCACGTTGTGCACTGTTTTGATAGCGAGTTCTCGGAAGTGTAATGGTAGATATGGTCGGATGTTATCAGTAGATGTTTCGCAGGTTACTTTTATTCCGGACTCTGGCAATGTAATCAATTTAAATTGAAGATTGTTATGAGTTTTGAGATTCTGTAATTCTGAGTCGTTTTCTTGTGCTTCGGCTAACGATTTGTAATCAAACAAACTAGGCATTGTGATTTCGTTTATTCTTGATAAGGCGTCGGCTACCGTATTTTTATCGCCTTCGATATATTTAATTTTGTCACAAAACTGAGATATGACGTCTAATTGTCTCAGACGTCTGGGCGAGTCTGAAGGTGTGACCTTTTTTGTTAGTGCAAACGTTAATGGTTTGTGGTCTGTTAATACCGTTAATTCTTTGCCTTCTACCATGTGACGGAAATGCCTAATACTCATAAAAATTGCTAACAACTCTCTGTCAAACGTACTGTACCTACATTGGGTTTCTGTTAGTTTTTTTGAAAAGAAAGCTAAAGGTTCTAGCTTATCGCCTATCTGTTGATGTAAGGCTGCGCCTACGCAGTTTCCGGAAGCGTCCGTCATTAAAATCAGTGGTGCGGACACTTCGGGATGCGATAATATCAAAGCTTCGTTTATGCTTTTCTTACATAGACTGAATGCTTTTAATGCAATTTCGGTCCATGTAATTTTTGTTTTGTCATTATTTTTGGCATTATGCATATACGCGTTTAACGGTGCTTGTATTTCAGCGGCTTTAGGAATGCTTTGTCTATAAAAATTCATCATTCCAAGGAAACGCCGGAGTTCCTCGACTGTGTTCGGTAGCGGGAAGTTTGAAATGAGTTGCGTTTTTTCGTCGCTTGGTTTGATACCTTCCTTACTAATGTGATAGCCGAGAAAAATTAATTCCGATTTGCCGAATTCGCATTTTTCCGTGTTTATAGTGAGTCCGTAGTCGTTAAGTCGTTCTAAAACTGACTCTAAGTGTTTGATATGTTGTTCCTTCGACTCGGAGCTGATAATTATATCATCTAAGTATGCGAATGCAAAATCGAGGTTTTTGAGTATATTGTTGATTAACCTCTGGAAATCCTGCGCCGCATTTCGTAAACCAAAATTCATTCTAGTGTATTCAAATAAACCAAATGGCGTAATCACTGCAGTTTTTGGAATATCCTCCGGTGCCATGGGTATATTATGGTATGGTAGGCTTTGCGCACATCAATTTTGGAAAATATTGATTTACCTTTCAGTGTGTATGTAAAGTCTAAAAGTCTTGGTAATGGGTAACGGTCGGGAATTGTTTGTGCGTTTAACCTACGATAATCACCGCAAGCTCGTGTTTCCTGTCCGTTTTTTTATCAACACACACGAGTGGGTTCGCCCATGGGCTATTAGATGGTCTACAAATGCCTAATTGCGTCATTCTTTCGAATTCGGCTTTGGCTAGTTTGTATTTTTTTTTGTAGTGGGCGTGCTTTCTCATAAACTGGAGGACCAGTTGTATAAATATGATGTTGGACGTCGTGCTTTGGATTTAATTTGAAATTCTCTTTTTTAGCGATGCCAGGGAATTTCTCTAATAATTTGTGATATTCGTTATTGACGTCAATTGATCGAATGGTACTCGGCTCAATATCTCTTGAAATGCTGGTACTTCGTGATAGGTAATTAGTCTTATCTATGAGTTTCCTACCATGTAAATCGACCATTAATTTGTTAGCAACAAGGAAGTCGGCACCTATGATTGATCTTTGGACGTCTGCTAATATAAATTTCCATTTAAATCTACGACGTAGGCCAAGATCGATTATAATGGTTTTGTCGCCAAATGTCTTAATTTTTGAACCATTGGCAGCGTATAATGTATAATCTGACTGAATGTTTTGCCATTTTCCGGCTAAAACAGACACATCGGCACCGGTATCTATTAAAAATCGCGTGCCTGTGTTTTGATCGGTTACGCATAGACGGTAAGTATTTTCGACACCGACAACGTTATTTATACATGCCGGTGTCGGTTTTAGTTTTCCGACCCGGCAGTGTAACGACAATTTGTAAGATCACCGCATTTACGAGCATCTTGACCGTAGGTGAAATGCTAAAAGCACTTATAGTTAGGTTCCCCTGGTTTTGCTACTTGGGACATGTACGCTACTCTATTTGAACTATTGCTTTTCGAACGTGTTCGCGACGGATCGCGTTGAAAGCGTGGACGGCGGACATGATCTCGCGAGTTTCTACCTGTTCCACTTAGCTTACTAGTGATAGCCTGAATTTCTAACTTTAAATTTGCTATTTCCCGGGCTAACTTATCATTTTCGGGTTTAGAAGATGTGGTTGCTATAGAGGCCAATTCAGATGGTTTAGCATTTTCAATTATTTTATCTGCCATCTTGCTAAATTGTCTAATTTTACCTCTCCTGAGTCACAAGCCGTTATTACTGCGCGTATGGATTGGGGTAAGCGACCAACAAATAGTAATTTTAGTGTGTCGTCCTGAACGCGGTTTTTTCCTAACTCTCTCATGCGTCTGAGTAATTGCGAAGGCTTTTGATCACCTAATTCTATTTCGTTCAGAAGTTGATTTAACTGTCTTGATTCTGATTTCTCGTACACGGAAATTAATCGCGCTCTAATAGTTTCGAATTTATTAGACTCAGGCATGTTTTCTAGAATATCACTGATATCACGCAATTCGTCTCTCCCCAACTTAGCAATCAAAAGCTGACTCTTATGTAGATCACTTGCCTTCTGTGGATCCACGATGGCGTCGAACTGGTGAAACCAGAGTCTCGGCTGTTGGCGCCAAAACTCAGGAATGCGCGACGAGAGGGTGATGGCTGTGAGCTGCTGCGGGAATTGCTGTTGTACATCTTGGTTGACGTGCTGCTGTGGCTGTGGCGGTGGTTGTGGTGGAGATTGTTGTGGTGGTTGTTGCACTCCGCCGGTCATGGTGATGGACCATAATAGAAATTTAAATTAAAAAATGCGTGGGGCACTTAAAATCACGTCGGGGTCACCACTTTACCGATAAATATGTACTTGGTATATGTATGATTATCAGAAGGTCGGTAAATGAATAAAGCGTGTTCGTTAGTTGGCGTTTAATCCACGACTGCTTATTCGCTGGACGCAGCCAGCGATAACACTATAACTAGGTATACATGTTTAGATATACAGAAGTATGTGACACGGCGGTGTGGTACATATATGTATAGGTATGTAGGCTTGCCACAATGTCAATAGTTTAGTTCGTTCCGCGTTACGCGCATAGACATACTAGCCATAGACCTGTCATGGTAATAATAATACCAAGATCCCAGAAGTAGAAGCACGAGTAGTACTAGTTTGAGCAAGAATGGTGATCTAGTCCGTGATGGTGACAATGACTTCATCGTCTTTGCTGACTCTACGCATGTCAGGCCCGCGACAGCTAGGATGGAATTAGAAATCTGTAATTGACAACGGGAAAGAACTAAAAGTGTCCTTGAACGCAACCCAAATATTAGGAAAGTATACATAAAATTTTATTCTAGCCTGTGACCTTCTGTGCCAGTCGACAGACTGTTTTCATTGGCTGGTTACATTCGGTGATTTACGAGAGGCTTATCCAGCAATACTTTTAGGAATTTAGTTTTTATAAAATTCCCTCTACAATGAGGATAAACGCGCAAAAATATGCACAGATGCAATAGAGCAAAAAGCTGGGACAAACGCTAGGATGAAGGAGGTTTATTTTAAATTCCAAGATGGCGAAATACACTTTTTCGTATAAATGGTCATAATAGCCATTTTCGACTATTTAGGGTGTGTAGATTTCGAAAATGATGTCTGTTTTAAAATCCAAGATGGCGGTTACATACTTTATTCTGAAAAATCGTCATGGTAGTCCTTTTCGGCTAATTAGGGGGTGTAGATTTCCAAAATTATGTTTGGTTTAAAATCCAAGATGGAAATACAGTTTTTTGTATAAATTGTCAAGGTAGGCATTTTCGACTATTTCAGGTGTGAAGATTTCAAAAATGATGTCTATTTAAAAAAAAAAGATGGCGAATATATTTTTTTCTGAAAAATCGTAATGGTAGTCGTGTTCGGCTAATTAGGGGGTGTAGATTTCGAATATTATGTTTGTTTTAAAACCCAAGATGGCGGTAATACACTTTATTCTGAAAAATTGTCATGGTAGTCGTTTTCGGCTAATTAGGTGTGTAGTTTTCAAATATTATGTTTTAAAATTACAAATGGTGGAAATACACTTTTATGTATTCATTGTCATGGTAGTCCTTTACGACTATTTCGAGTGTGTAGATTTCAATTTTTTTAAATACCACGACGGTGGCAAATAAGCATACGGCCCGCCTAATGGTAAGCAGTTACCGTACCCTATGGACGCCTGCAACCCCCAGAGGATTCACATGCGCGTTGCCTTCCCTTTAGGAACCTATACACTCCGTTTTTGAAGAACCTCAGCCTCGGCAGGAAGGTCATTCCACAGCCGCAGCGTTCGTGGTAAATTATGTCTGTTTTAAAATACAAGATGGCGCATATACTCTTTTTCTGAAAAATCGTCATGTTAGACATTTTCGGCTAATTAGGGGGTGTAGATTTCGAAAATTTTACTCCTGAGTCCATCACCAGACCTCGGATTTTATCTCAAGCGGAAGTGCTCATCAAGGTAAGTCTAATGACCCCAAACACGATGAAGTTATGATGAGTAGATAGGGAGTTCTGGTGGCCAACTCCTGACTCCATCATGAGACCCTGGACCTCATCTCAAGTAGAATGCTCGTCAAGGTAAGTCTAATGAGCCTAAACACGATGAAGTTGTGACAAGTAGATAAGGAGTTCTGGTGACCAACTCCTGATGAGACCCTGGAACTCATGTCAAGAGAGCAGTCATCAAGGTAAGTTTAATGAGCCCAAAGTCTATGGAGCTGTGATGAGTAGATAGGGAGTCCAAACACGATGAAGTTGTGACAAGTAGATAAGGAGTTCTGGTGACCAACTTCTGACTCCATCATGATCCCTGAACCTCATCTCAAGCGGAAGTGCTCGTCAAGGTAAGTCTAATGAGCCCAAACACGATGGAGCTATGATGAGTAGGTAGGGAGTTCTGGGCTGAATTCCGCTAAATGTATGTCGCGCCTAAAAAGTATTTCATAAAATGTATTTTGTATTTGAAATACATCATTTTGAAAACTGTATTTTGTATTTCGTATTTCAAATACCTGTCGCCAAAGTAGTTTGTATTTTATATTTCAAATAGGTACCTGTGGCCAGAGTAGTTTGTATTTTGTATTTCAAATACAATGAACCCAGTATTTTGCCCAACCCTGGCCTTTGTGGGACTTAAAATTAAGCGAATGGTAAGGTATATCTTTACGAAAAATAAATAATTGAATGAAGCTTAGCTGCCAGGGTTTCGCAGGCAGGTTGTAAGTAAGTCAAATTTGGTTGGCCTCACCTTCATTCGGCATAACTGCTGGATTATAATGGACATCCAGCTTGTTTCTTTCTTGTTTTATCAAAGACTGTAATTTTCTACAGACCTTCTATGTTTAGGCAGGTGCCTAAACATAGAAGGACTATGAGGTCATAGTCCTCACACGTTGGTCTGAATCTAAATTCATAACCACAGATAAACCTAGCTAACTCTTGAATATTCAGGCGAAAGAGCCAATAGATAACGAACGAAGCGGTTCGTGGTACCAGTTCGGCTTGTAGCGTCGTACGTCACTTGTTTGGCAAAAGTACGCATATATACTCTTCCACCTGCCTGCTCTTTCAGTAGATTCTCGCTATCATAAGGTTGTCTGGAAGAGCTCGCTCTCTAGCGATAAGGCCACTTGTTGTCTGCTTCTACTTTTAATCTATATATAAGTAGGTACCTATTTGAAATCTCTGCTTTTAGTGTGTAAGCCGGAACACCAAGAGACGTCGTGTGTTTGCGTATGCATCCTGACCCGCGGATGGAGCGGCGGCACCCTGTTCGCGAAGGACAAGGCGTTCAATCTCGTAGACATCGTCAGCAAGCTGCAGGATCATGCACCTGGCCTGGTGAGTCCACAAGAAACGTGTGTTTGCGTATATCTGACGGACGGGTGGAGTGGCGGCATCCTGTTCGCGAAGGACAAGGCGATCAATCTCGTAGACATCGTCAGCAAGCTGCATGATCATGCGCCTGGCCTGGTGAGTCCACAAGAAACGTGTGTGAGGTGTGCGTATATCTGACGGATGGTTGGAGTGGCGGCACCTTGCTCGCTGCTGTGTTAAGTCAGTTTGGTAACGTGTTTGCACTTGCAGGTGGGCAAGCCGAAGCTGGTGTTCGTGCAAGCGTGCCGCGGCCACCGGCTGACCGCGGGGCGGCGCGTGCGCCTGGACGGGCCCGGCGCCGGCGCCCTGCTGCTGCTGCCCTCGCACATCGACACGCTCGTGCTGCGCTCTTCTGCGGAAGGTCGGTCCCGCTCACGGCAATACACTCGGTCACAATATTACCCCCCTACGACTGAATAAAAAGAGATACGTATAGGTACAATTGCATGACTTAGAACCGTACCTACGTCCGTACAGAAACAGTAACTTCCTATCCACTGAGGTAGAATGGATCGGAGACGTGCGGAATCAACCAATAGCATCAATAGGCCGCTGTGAGATAACCCACCGCAGTGGAAAGGCAGCCTAAATTATGTAACCGTAATACCTACTCGAGTACATTTGTGTTTCTCGTCATTCCAATCTGATCATATTTTCCAGACTACAGGTCGTTTCGGAAAAGGCGCGGCTCGTGGCTAATTCAGGAGTTATGCCGAGTGCTGGACGCCAAGCATCGCCAGCTGGACCTCATGCAGATGGTGGTGATAGTCACCAAGCTGGTCGCTCTAGAGTGAGTTTTACAGACTACAGGTCGTTTCGGAACGGACGCGGCTCGGGGCTGATCCAGGAGTTGTGCCGCGTGCCGGACGCCAAGCATCGCCAGCTGGACCTCCTGCAGATGGTTGTGATAATCACCAAGCTGGTCGCTCTAGAGTGAGTTTTCCAGACTACAGGTCGTTTCGGAACAGACGCGACTCGTGGCTGATCCAGGAGTTGTGCCGCGTGCTGGACGCCAAGCATCGCCAGCTGGACCTCCTGCAGATGGTTGTGATAATCACCAAGCTGGTCGCTCTAGAGTGAGTTTTCCAGACTACTGGTCGTTTCGGAACAGACGCAGCTCGTGGCCGATCCAGGAGTTGTGCCGCGTGCTGGACGCCAAGCATTGCCAGCTGGACCTTATGCAGATGCTTGTGATAGTCACCAAGCTGGTCGCTCTAGAGTGAGTTTTCCAGACTAACAGGTCGTTTCGGAACGGACGCGGCTCGGGGCTGATCCAGGAGTTGTGCCGCGTGCCGGACGCCAAGCATCGCCAGCTGGACCTCCTGCAGATGGTGGTGATAGTCACCAAGCTGGTCGCTCTAGAGTGAGTTTTACAGACTACAGGTCGTTTCGGAATGGACGGGCTCGTGGCTGATCCAGGAGTTGTGCCGCGTGCCGGACGCCAAGCATCGCCAGCTGGACCTCCTGCAGATGGTGGTGATAGTCACCAAGCTGGTCGCTCTAGAGTGAGTTTTACAGACTACAGGTCGTTTCGGAATGGACGGGCTCGTGGCTGATCCAGGAGTTGTGCCGCGTGCCGGACGCCAAGCATCGCCAGCTGGACCTCCTGCAGATGGTGGTGATAGTCACCAAGCTGGTCGCTCTAGAGTGAGTTTTACAGACTACAGGTCGTTTCGGAATGGACGGGCTCGTGGCTGATCCAGGAGTTGTACCGCGTGCTGGACGCCAAACATCGTCAGCTGGACCTCCTGCAGAGGGTGGTGATAGTCACCAAGCTGGTCGCTCTAGAGTGACTTTTTTAGACTACAGGTCGTTTCGGAACGGTCGCGGCTCGTGGCTGATCCAGGAATTGTGCCGCGTGCTGAACGCCAAGCATCGTCAGCTGGACCATATGCAGATGCTTGTCCATTTTCAATCGACTTCAGTTCGTCGGGATCTTTGTTGCTTTTTCTTGCTATTTTTTATGTGTGTTCAGTTGTTCACCAATTATTCGAAGACAGCAGAACCGATATAGAAAATTATTTTTTGTTTGACAGTTGGTCCCACTGTGATCAGGTCAGCATCTGACGATGGGATCCTGGAGAAATCGAGAGAACCTAAGTGAAGTCGGTTCTTTTTCTTTAAAATGATTGATCATCTTCTTGGGTATTGTGAATGAGGCAGACCTTCCTAATGACCTGACAATGCTTTGTTGCAGGCGTACCACCCAGTGTCGCAACCGACCGGCGGTGCATAACAAGAAGCAGACTCCGGAGATGCGCTCCACTCTCATCAAGACCCTACACTTCACCGACACGATAGACTTTTAAAGATGTAATACATAGATGGCACTGTAATAAAGAAGCATCATATTGGTTATACTTTGTATGTCAAATCTATACAGTCTGTGGTAAAAGTATCTCGACGAATTAAGGGAGCCAAAAAAAAAACAGACAGTTGGCATCATTTACGATCTGCGGGCTTTTATCCTCATTGGTACACGAGGCCCGAGGTCTAATTAATGTATCTATCGCAATAAAAGAGAAGTGAAAAAAAGATGTTCCACTCGGAAATTTCGGAAGGAGTTCAAGGTGGCGGCTTCCGGCCAGGCCGCGAAGTGGCTCGTCAGTTCTTCAGCCGACGAATTCAATTATGTGTCTTTGTTTTTTAATTAATATACATTTTTGTTTGCTCAATAATATTGTAATTTTATAGTTTTATAATTATGACATAATACAATTTAAATATAGTAATCGTAATATTTCAAAAACATGTTGTATTTTTCGCCTTGTCCATATGAGTCCGAATTGAAGGCCTATTACGTTTAAAAGTATTGGAGGATAGGGCCCTATCCTCCGATAATAGGCCTTCAACTCTATACTGACAGTATCTTCTCAGTCACCTATGACAGGGGGGTTTCACTACGCAGTTTAGGTACATTTGGCCGGCGCGCCTCCCGGGCAGGCGTATGGCAGTGGGCTGCCGCTCGGCTCGCAGGATAGTCGTTTCACGTGGCGCTCGCGCAATATTGAAAATACACAATGGCTTCGAAACCTAATTCTCGATCTAATCCGTATAAAAGATGTCTTTACGAGTCTCTAAATAAACGGAAGAACAAGGAAGCAGAAATAACATTTTTAAATTCCGAACGTTAGTAATAGTTTAAATAAACATACTTAATTTATTGAATATTGGTTGCCCAGAAACAATATTAGGTACTGACCGACATATTTTCAAAGGAATACGGCTGTGGCATACCTACTTCCGTGAGAATGAGACATAATCTCTATAAAAGTTTCTATCTCTGGATAAAAATTTCATATTTACAGAATCAACGTTTGTAATTCCTACATATTTATCTTAAAAATAATAAATCAGTAGGTATAGGTACAAAAACTTGTCAAGTGACAACCCTGTGCCGACGCTCACAGCTCGGTCATAAAACTGCGGCGCGCAAAGAAGATTCACGGTTCGTGCGCGGTTATAAGTTTCAATTTTGCTTGCTTGCGGCGAGTATAGGTATAATTTTATACTAGTGGAGTACGCGGGAACGGTAAAATTGCCCTGAAAAAAACATAACTCACAAGTCTGATTTTTTTTGGTATCAGCAAGAGTACACTGAGCACGAATGGCAAAAAAAAAATTCTAACTGTTTTTGAGGTCGCTGTAGGTATTAAAAATTAATTTGTTAGCGACATTTATAAGTTTAACAAAAGATAATTCAAGTGGTATTTCTTTTCATTAGATTATCGTATTTAACTATATGAATGTCCCCTGGCATTTACTAACAGATTTATCGATAGCCGTTTTTAAAACAAATAAAAAATATATACTTCCTCTAAAAGATAATTTAAGTGTTATATGGCAACTGAAATATATTAAAAACTATCGAAGGCAAGTAATGGGTTTGATTTATAACACATTATTCAATCGCTTAAATTTTAATGAACAATTGAATTTTAAAAGCGTTCTAATAGGCATAAAAGAAATCACGAAATTTTCAAGTCAACGCGTTGTGTTCATTATCATTTTACTAAAACTTGCACCAAAATTATAACAAATCCATCAATCGCTCCCAGTTTTTTTTACTTATCAGTTCTTAACTTAATTCAAACGCGCGGAGATTATGGCAGCCGTCATGGCGCTAGCGGCGGGACCAATCATTAAGCGCACGCGACGTTGCCGGTTCGCCGTGCGCCGTTGCCCGGCCGCTGCGCTGTTTCCATGGTAAACCAGTAGGTACGCGAATATTGTATCTGGACGTTTGGTTTAGTTTAGGGCACAGAGTAAATAATAGTACTGCCCAGAATGCGAACAGTTTTAAGCTTTGATAACGATTAAATTTTTTAGTTGGAGAGTATAATATAAAGGTATTACAATAGGTCAGTGAGTTCTTTCATTTTTATACGTAAAACGTTCCCGTATGTACCTACTAGTCATATTGTCACTTCTTCTTTCATGACACGTTCTTTTTTTCTCTTATGCATGTACTCGAGTATGATGTCAAACTGGTTGAGTAACACATTGCTGGCTTAGGTATAAAATGTAAAAAACTGGTATTTTTGAAGTTGCGATATTTCAATCCTTCTTAGTTATAAGTGACTTTGAAACTATATATTTACATTTATAATGATTTGGTGAAACCAAATAAGAACGGGAAGGAAAAAAACAGTCAATACACCTAATAGCAGAATAAAACATTCCCACCTGCTCCCATATCGCTTTTTATATGCGAGGAGATGGAAAGTTTTTTTGCCCCTTCCTATATTCATATGGAGGGAAATATTCCTATCGGTTCCCAGCGGGCACAGATGGAAATAGGTGTCTTTCATCCGTTCCTGGCGGGTACAGACGTCGAACGAGAGGAGTCATTCGCATGTGCGATGTCCTTGGTCATGCGCGGTGGGGACAGATAATAAATCTAATACGGGAATAAAAAAATCCCACCTGCTCCCACATGACTATCCATGTGGGAGTAGATGGAAAGTTTATATTGCCTCCTACTATTTTTACATGAAGGGAACTATTCCCATCGGTCCCTAGCGGGCACATGTGGGAATAGCTACCTATGTTCTGGTACTGACGTCGAACGAGAGGAATTGTTCCCATCTCATCTATGCCCGCCTTGGTCATGCGAGGCCGCGGCAGATGGGAATACATCTAATAGCGGAATAAAACATTTTCACCTGCTCCCATATGGCTTTTTATGTGCGAGGAGATGGAAAGTTTTTTTTACCCCTTCCTATATACATATGGAGGGAAATATTTCCATCAGTTCCCAGCGGGCACAGATGGAAACATGATTATGTAACATTTTAAACTAAGATATTAGTTAAAGCCATGGCGCGTAGTTATGGTGTCCGAGAGGCAACCAGATGGCTTGCGGTATTTGAGCTCCCGAAGTGTTGCGGAACCGCCCTGTGCAACCCGAACTGACCCAACTTGTACTTTGTTTCCCCTCCCCCTCTTATTTTTTTCCGGTTTCCAACACTGACGGATTGATCGACTGACCAGGCCAGGGTGAATGGCAATTTGCACGAATACACTGGAAATAAAAAAAGTCAAAGTGGGGTTAGTTCGGGTTGCACAGTCCCACAACAAGTCGGGAGCTCAAATACCGCAAGCCACCCGGTTGCCTCGCGAACACTGCAACTACGCGTCATTGCTCTGAATATATCAGTAAACGAATAACAGCCATCTATATTCATTAGTATGATTTAATCAACTTACTGCTTTAACGGCTTCCTAGCCTAGTCGGTAGTGACACTGCCTATGAAGCAGGAGATCCTGAATAAGGTATTTATTTGCGTGTTTATCAGGTTCCTGAGTTATGGATGCTTTCTATGTATTTAAGTATTTATAAGTATTTATCTATTATACAACGTGTTATACCTAAGACTAGAAACCTAAAAACTGTTTGTTCAGAATCTAGAGTGGAATCGATTGCAGTATATCTTAACATGGGTATATTTTTTCTTTAATTTTCCAATTTTACACGCGTTGAGTCTAAAAGTTTCTAATACTACAGTTTACTATTTTATCGAGAGGTTAGGAGATAGAGGTTGACTATTTAATAAAGGCTGGCAGCTTTGACAAACTTGTTTTTTCACTGTACATAGTGTCATATGGGTTGTAATTGTCAAAGTATGTCATCTGATGTCATGTCATACAAATTGACAAAGTAGGTTGATAGGTTGACATGACATGACACATGTAGAGATGTGACACCAACGCAACAAATGTATAGTTAACAATTGAATAGAATTGCAAGGAAAACGAAACATACGAATATCTTTCAAAATAAGTAACTGGTTGAAAAATAAATACTCGAGATTAATTAGCAATAGTAAAAACTATTTGGGGGGTCTGGGGTTTTTAGTGGCTCAAGTAACACGTTGTATATACTCGTATCGTCGCCTAGTAACTACAACAACAACATAAGTCTTATTGAGTAAGCTGTGGGACTAGGTTGATTTGTTTAAGGTTGTCCCATAATATTTATTATTTACTGCTAGAACAAGTTTCGTGACATCTAAACTAAGAGTGTATTTCCATTTTTCCACACCACATGTGACGAACCGATAGGAATACAGCGTATAAGGGTATCAATAAACGATAAGTCTTTCATATTGATTTATTTTACTAGCCAATACACTACTGGAATACATTACGTAACATCTAAACAAAGACATTAGTTAATAAACGATAACAACTTTTCATATTTATTTGTTTGATTTAGTCAATTTGCAACTGGTACAAGTTAGTAGTGTCAAGATAATTTTGAATCCCTTTTCTGTTTACCTATTTCTGCTGCGGACTGTACAAATTATGTAACATCTTAAGTAACGGCATCATTAAACGATAACAGTCTTTCATATTTATTTATTTTGATTTACTCTTACCACAGAATAACTAATAGTACTACCGTACAGAAAATTCACTCCTTCATAAAAGCCAGATTTAGGTATAAAATTATACCTACACTCGCCGCCTGCAAGCAAAAATGAAACTTATAACTGCGCACGAACCGTGAAACTTCTTTGCGCGCCGCAGTTTTATGACCGAGCTGTGAGCGTCGGCACGGGGCTGTCACTTGACAAGTTTTTGTACCTATACCTACTAATTTATTATTTTTAAGATAAATATTATTATTATTTTTAGGAATTACAAACGTTGATTCTGTAAACATGAAATTTTTATCCGGAGATAGAAATTTTTATAGAGATTATGTCTGATTCTCACGGAAGTAGGTATGCCACAGCCATATTCCTTTGAAAATATGTCAGTCACTTCCTAATATTGTTTATGGGCAACCAATTTTCAATAAATTAAGGATGTTTATTTTAACTATTACTAAGTAAGGACTTCGGGACCTATCAATATCGTCCGGAATTTAAAAATGTTATTTCTGCTTCCTTGTTCTTCCATTTATTCAAACATCCATAAAGACATCTTTTACACGGATTAGATCGAGATTTAGGTTTCGAAGCCATTGTGTATTTTCAATTTTGCGCGAGCGCCACGTGACACAACTATCGTGCGAGCCGAGCGGCAGCCCACTGCTATACGCCTGCCCGGGAGGCGCGCCGGCCAAATGTACCTAAACTGCGTAGTGAAACCCCCCTGCTCTTACACCCAATTATTTCGTACATTAGTCCCTACTACATCGTACATTAGTACTAGTGGACTACTAGTTAAAGCAATGACGCGTAGTTTCAGTGACCGCGAGGCAACCGGATGGCTCGCGCTATTTAAGCTCCTGAAGTGATGAAGAACCGCCCTGGGCAACCCGAACTGACCCAACTTGGATTGGAGCGGAAATAGAGGGGGGGGGGGGGTGCAAAAATGTTTTTATCGTGAGGCAACCGATTGAAACAGCGGTTGCCTGAAAGAATGTACGCTGGTAATACAACACAATTTTATTGCCATCCCTCCTGGTTGGACTGGTTCCCTGTACGAGAGCGAAGAAAAAAATTTAAAAAAAATTGTCAGGCAACCGCTTGAAAATTAGCATGCTTGTTCTTCATCACATACAGACACCGGAAACAAATTGCCATCCACCCAGGCCGGGCAGGTATCGAACCATCAGAGGTGGAAGTCGGACGCAAGATGAATTTTTCGATCGGTGGAAGAGAACTTAGGAAAAACGCACTTACAATCATTGAAATAAATGGCATTTGTTTTATGAGTTTTGTATGATGTGGAAAACCAATTTTGTTATATAACCAGGGTACATTCTTTCAGGCAAACGCTGTTTCAATCGGTTGCCTCGAGATAAAAAAATATTTTTTTGCACCCCCCCCCCCCCCCTCTATTTCCGCTCCAGTCCAAGTTGGGTCAGTTCGGGTTGCACATGGCGGTTCCTCATCACTTCAGGAGCTTAAATATCCGGTTGCCTCGCGGTCACTAAAACTATTATCATTATCATTGTAACCTACCATCTGTGGAAGAGCAGTATCTCTTGATACAAGTATCAAAAATATTTATATTAACGAGATACTAGCTCAGCTACTAGAAGTTACACAATAAACTATCTTATTTATTATTTTTAACTGAACAAACCAGTCGAAGTTATGTAATATCTAAAGGAAGACATTAGTTAATGAACGATAACAACATTGCATATTTATTTGTTTGACCAAGTCATTTACAACTGGCGTAGTCAGTGGCAGAAGCAGCTTAGTGGGTGAGTTGTTCAAAATTACGTTCACTCACTCTTATTCTCTTAACAATAAAGTAGTGTCAAGAATCTTTTGAACACCTCCCCGCTAAGCTACTTCTGCTGCTGACTGTACAAATTAAGGAACATCTTAAGTAACGGCATCAATCAACGATTAGAGTCTTTCATATTTATTTAGTTGAACTAGTCAATCCACTGGAATAACTTATTTAATTTAAACATGTAACCAAAGAGATTCATTAATAAACGATAACAGTAACTTTTCCCATTTGTGCCCACCGTGGACCGAAGGGAACAATTTGTTTTCCATCTGTGCCTAACCCACGTGACCACAGGCGGAGACAGGTGAGAATATACTTAACAAAAACATCAATAAACGATAAGACTTATAATTTACTTCTTTAAAGTTGCCGATCCACTACTGGGATAAGTAATGTAATATTCATTTCGTATATGAAAGCTATTTGAATCCACAACACCACAGACAGCTATTTGAATTCGGCGCAAAACATAAATATACATGTCCATGTAAACATGACCACAAAATGCACTTATCTTCGACATTTTGTTTTGTTTGAGAGGATCATCGCCATCGCGGTTGAGCGGTGAGAGTTAAACACAAACAAAGACAGTGACACGGCGCGTCGTGATTGGTAGACCCGCTCGCGCTGCCTGCGCACAAGACTCCCGCGCCAATCTCCATGCGTTCAAATTACGAATTGAACTGATAAGTTCAAAAAACTTACAGCGATTGATAAATTCGTTATTTTTTTTTAATATACATTACTATAATAATAATAAACTAAACACGCTGACTTGAAAATTTCGGAGATTTTTTTTTATGGTCAAGACAACGCTTTTAAAATTCAAATGCTGTAATAAAATCAATCTATTGATGAATCTATTATAATTTAAACATGATAGTTACTTTACATAGCTTTCAATACAATGCAGTCATCATAAAACACTTGAAAAATGTTTTTGTGGAAATATGTTTTTTTTTTACGTTTTACATTATACTTACTGAATTAAGCTGTTGAAAAATACGTTATTCAATGACAGCCGATGTTCAAACAGTCAAATACTATTATGTCATGAAGAAAAATGCCATTTGTATAATCTTACCTTGAATTAAGAAGGCCCGTTAACAAATACCTACTTTATACCTAAATCTACACCAAAATTCGATATATTTTTTTATAAGGAGTAGTTCTCAGAGTATTCTAACCGACTACAAAAAATTGGCCACTTGTGAGTTATCGAAGCTGATTTTGTTCGTGTTCCCGACTATACCTAAATCTGACTTTTGTGAAGGAGTGAACTTTCTGTACGGTAGTACTATTAGTTATGCTGTGCCTATGACGAGTTTGGCAGACCCTGATTCTAAGATCCAGTTTGCGAACTTATGATCTCCACTAAACGATACAATAGGGATAATGACACATGTTGAATTATGCAATAAAATTTAGTTGACCTATAATCCTAATGCAGAATTAACAATATATCCAATTAAGGTGAAAATTAAAAAAATCTATTGAAATGGTTCAAAGGTCCCATGCTTCAAAATTTCAAAATTTTTCAATTTTTTAAAGAAATATAAAAAAAAACAATGATACCATTCGATTTTTATTTTTTTTTAAATTGTATGGTAACCATATACATAAACGCAACATTTCACTGTAAAAATAGCAATTTCATAATTTTACATACAGGGCGACTATATGATCGTGACGTCACTTTTGCACGTCATTTTGTTAGGAGCGTTTCGAGAAACGGCCGCATATAGAAATTTGATCCTCACGACAAAACGAATCGATTGATACCATACATGAAAAAAATTCACCATGCCTATTATATAGATGTGACCGAATACACGTCTTCTTTACATGATCTATTTACTTACCTAACCTACTTTTCCCAATGCAATATGGCTTGTAGTAGCTCCGCGAGAAATTGAGGACACTTATCTACCTACTTAGAATATTATAAATATATTTGAGGACACATTTTAGTAAAACCAGCTTGATCAGTTTATCAGCAGTTTATCAGTTATCTATCGACAGTTTATCAGTTATCTATCAGTGATAACATCGAGCGTGAAATGCGGCGGCGGTATCACTGGCTGATAACTCGCAGTCTGCCGTTTGCTTTGTGTTCAAAACATCATTCTGTTGTGTCCTTATAGCAAACCTGAGCTGGTGTGTTGAGGAACTTGGGATTGTTTACCTACTAGTCTCGCTGAAGTAGATAAATGTTCTTTAAATACTGGTTTTAGATGTGTCACTACATTGCTTGATCGCCTATAAAAAGTAAAGGTAAACAAGATAAACTAAATCATCAATGTCACGAGCTAACATTAAAGTATGTTGAATTGAGACCCTGGTCCTTTGATCTTTTATTACTTAGATTTTTTTAAATTATGATGCATGATATCGATAATCGAAAAAATCGCGAAAAATTTGAAAAGTGATTGTAGGTACTTTCTTCCTACTTAACTCATTCACATTAATTGTAGAGTTGGTAGCGTGCACGTTTACATCATGGAGGAGACCGAAGCAGACTTCAGCAACCTTTTCAAGAAGAAAGCTGATAGGTATGTAAAACGAGACGGTTTTAGGTTTTTTTAAATCGAGATTTCATACATTTTTCTTAAATTTTACCATTAAAGGGTAAGGTTATTATAGGCTTATACTAATTAATTAGAATCCTGGGAGTAAATAGGTGTACCTATTAAGTACGGATTTTATTTTTACTTGGGGACTACCTTGATCAATTTCACTCAGCCAAACCTTCAAGTATCCGCAGATAGTCATAATAACTTTCTA
Organism: Pammene aurita; assembly: GCA_947086415.1. Taxonomy (NCBI): domain Eukaryota; kingdom Metazoa; phylum Arthropoda; class Insecta; order Lepidoptera; family Tortricidae; genus Pammene; species Pammene aurita. The sequence goes on from OX352297.1 coordinate 785,577, forward strand.
CTAACCTCCTCAATACCACCATAGATTAATGATAACACGGTAGACTTATAATCATCTTTTATTGGCCCAAAACCTCTAGGAAAGGGCATAAAAAAGGAATAATAAACATAATTTTACTGTCTGATAGGGGACTCAAACAAGCACGCGAACAAACGCCGTCTAGAATATCATAATATACAAATCGTTTGGTTCGATGCCGATTTACCTGGCTAGGTAATGAGCAAGATGCTAATATCTAACATAAAGCAGGTCAAAGGAAGCAGAGAGGGCAGAAGGCAAAGAGCCGCCACCACTCGCAGCGCTAACCTTCGACCCCCGGGACTGGTACTACGACATGTCGGGCGACAAGATCATGCTCATCTTTAACCATAACACCTACAAGAGGAGCCGATACTTCAGGTAGGTACCTAAGTGTAAGGTCTGAGTGGACGCTCGAAGCGGAGCGTTCGGCGGGGCGTGCAGCGAGCTGCATTCGCTTTGTGCAGCGACGACTTAGGACACCAGTATGAGTTTCATTAACATGCACGCCGCACGCCCCGCCTCGACACGCCACGCCACGCCCAACTCGAGCGTCTACTCAGGCCTTACGAGTGCACTAATGTATGACAATCGCGCAAAAAATACCAAATTCAAATTGGTTTTCCAACGGCTGCCTTTCAAACTGGTTTTCCAATATGTGCGTGGTGGAGCAGAATCTGCAGAACGGACTAGGAGAAATTTTTACAATAAAAAATGCAACAAAAAATTGGTGTTCCATATATTATCCGAATGCCTAGCAGTTCTATAGTATAACGGTTACATATTGTACACCCATATCTTTTAATCACTACGCGCGACATGTTCACCAACCTCTGAATGTAACCGTTATACTTATTCTATAGAGTTTATAATATGTCGCACGAAACTTCAAATTTAATATAAGCCTAGCAGTTGTTCATCATCAGTGCAGGTCAGAGCAGTGGAGATACCTACAAAACCAAGGAACAAATTCGTGATAAACGCTCAAATATAGGTACACCGTCGTTCCTGGGATTTGAACCAGGGGGCTTACGCTTCGTGAGCAGGCTTCATACCAATGCCAGAGATAGTTAAATAACTGGATGCATCATGAACAAATGTTTCCAGAGACAAGAAACCGTCGGCCCGCTCGGGCACGCTGCGGGACGTAACAGCGCTCACGGACACCTTCTCCAAACTTGGCTTCCAAGTGACCCCGCACCACGATAAGACGCACGATGAGATCCTCGCCATTCTCGGCGACAGTGAGTATTGCAGGCTTATTTGTATATCTACTTATTAAAATACAAGGCCGAAATCTGTCGCCACCATTGTCTTACGTTTCGATGTTGAAATATTATAATGATTAATAGTTGTCACATGAAGTGCAAGCAAATTCAATGCAAGAAACATAACAAATCGTGCTTTATTTTGAGGCATATGTACATATGCGGTTAGCGCGACTAAAAAGATGGAAAAAAGCTTAAGACTAATATAATATAAATATGCTTTGAAGGGAGCAAACGTCACTTACACTGGCCCATGTAATGATGGCCCGTGGTGGAGGGAGCCAGGTCAAGTCAGGCCAGGATAAGTCGACGTAGTTCGTAAGTCAACTCACTAAATAGATGGCGGTCATGTACCTAATCATAATTTTGTCTGGGCTTTGTCTACATCTTTATCCCGTTTCAGTGTGTGTACAGCCGCATACCAACACGTCATGCGTGTGTGTGTGCGTGCTCACGCACGGGGAGAGCGGCGGGGAGCTGTTCGCCAACGACCGTCCCTACGAGATGAGCGATCTGCTGAACAAACTGCAGTACAACGCGCCCGGACTGGTACGTTCTTACTCTACTCTGTGAGCTTTCCAATCGGGCCGGAGAAAAGAGCTAAGCCGGCTATCACCCTACTGCGGCGCGGCTTCCGTTTGATTAGGTGTGCGAGCAGAGATAGCGCTCGTCTGTGTGTGTACAGCGCTGTCTCGACATCGTTCACCCGGCCGGTTGCGGCGCCACTACGATAACCGCGTAAATTCCATACAATCCGAACCCGCGAAAAGGAATGGAGGCTCGGCAAACCTACATAGGACCTCGGGTAAAAAAGTCTGGAGACCACTGATTAAGAGGTACAATTTTTTTTTTATATGCTACGACGGTGGCAAACAAGCATACGGCCTGCCTGATGGTAAGCAGCTACCGTAACCTATGGACGCCTGTAACTCCACAGGAGTCACATGCGCGTTGCCGACCCTACACTGCACTGACTTTGGCTATTGAAGGTAGAATAGCGCTGTAAATAGATATTTAGCTTCTTTCACTCTTCAGGTCAATCTGCGTGAGATGGTGGGGACCATTGATAATGTTGTGTTGCAGGTTGGTAAACCGAAGTTGGTGATAGTGCAGGCGTGCCGAGGAGGCCTGGTGGATGCAGGGCAGGTGGTCCAGCTGGACGGGCTCGGAGACGCCGCGCGGCTCCCTTCTCATGTCGATACCCTCGTGCTCACCTCTTCAGTGGAAGGTAGGCAAAGAGGCAGGGGTTGGCTACCGTGGTAGAAAGGAGAACGACCTTTCTGCTTCAGCGGAATAATATTTTATTAGAACCAATGAGGGTTTCGATTCGGAATTGTTTTTTTCACCTGGCGGCGGCACCGTCATGAGAGGTATTTTTGACAGCAGGTGAAAATCCACCAATCAAAATTATATTATATTATTATACCGTTTTAGACAAGCAGCTCGCGCTGATAAGTCTAAATCAAAGTTCACTTAGCACTAATTCACAGCTTTAGATAGTTGGTCGAGTTTATTTTTGTACTGATTAACACTGTTGGAGTTCACAACTTGGGAGGGTAATTTGTTCCAAGTATTTACAATTTTTGTCTGTGAAGGAGTACCTGAAGGGAAACCATCCTATACCGCTAAAAAGAAAACTCATGGACATGTGCATTCTCCCCATCCTTACCTACGGAGCGCAGACTTGGTCTTTGACAAAAGTAAAAAAATCCAAACTCAAAGTTTGTCAGCGGGCCATGGAGCGTAGTATTTTGAGCGTGAAATTAACCGATCGCATTAAAAATACAATACTACGCTCCAAAACGCGAATCACTGATGTAGCTGTAACTGCCGCTAAGCTTAAATGGGACTGGGCGGGACACGTCTGCCGTATGCCGGATGCTCTGTGGGCCAAAACTGTCACCCGTTGGGTCCCACAGATTGTACGGCGTCACGGTAGACCTCGTCGGAGATGGCGGGACGAGCTTGACGCCTTAGACAGAGACTGGTGGGAGACTGCAGGGTATAGGGATACGTGGAGAAATAAGAGGGAGGCCTTTGCCCAGCAGTGGGACAATATTGGCTCATAATGATGATGATGAATGATGATGATTTACAATTCGGTTCGCAATAAAGTTTTTGCTGATATTTATATTATGTATTGTTGTTGTTAGTTTAATATGTTTTTTTTTCACCCCCCTGGCTTTTACTCCTTGCTGGTAGAGGCAAGGTGAATTTAAATAACATTATTAAACATGATTGGTGGGTTATGACAGCTAGACCTTTCGCCAAGGTGCTGGCACCTGGTGAAAAAATCGATTACGGAAACCCTCATAAGTGGTGGTTCTATAATTTAATGAATTTAATATGAAATTGAATTGACGTAGTAGGTAGGGGAGTCTTGTCCTGCATCCCGTCGGGGACGGTCGCTTGCCTGCGAAAGCTATTGAGCTCCTCAATGCCCGCCTAAAAACAATAGCGACCCTTCGCCGCACCAGATGTATTAACTTTCGAGCCACAGCGACAGTACCGCGCTACTTAACTACCATAACAGCCAGTTACTTTTAGCTAAAGTGCGAATATTTACGTGAATAGTTTACATCCGCATATGTACGCGCGTTCATATAAATTTAACCAGTACCAGTGAGTGAAACCTAGTGTGGTCGGTCGGCGCGCACACCAACATACCTCCACGGCTGTGCACAGGCCACAGCACCACAAGCAAGAGCCATAGACCCAACGCAGAGGCAGTGTACCGCCTGCGGATATCGCCCTCCTCCACGATACGGCAGTCTTGGGTGAGCCCTTTCCATACTATAGGTACCAGCCGAACCAGAACTGTAACGATCGAGAACTTCCGTCAACCCCAACCTTACCTTAGGCCACGGTTAACGTCGGTAACGTCATCGTCTGCCCCTACACAAGCCTTGACTTTCCTGGAGGTAAATATTGTTTTGTAAAAAAGCTACACCCCTGGCTGGTTAATATTTATATGTACGCGCGCTTAATTAAACGCCGCATTTTATGACCTATATGTATTTTTGCAATAGGGCAGGTGCGTCAATACCATATATTAGTTATGTGCACGCCGTGCACCAGTGAGTGATATTACGTGCCTGAGGTCCGTGTCCACATCAACCGGGCTGAATTACGTGCTCCTGCACCGCAGCCTACCAGCGTCCAATTGCTGTGACGCGGAGACAATTAAATATCTCCACCTACTTTAGTGGAAAACTCGGTGAACAACCCGCTCCTTTTCTGGCCTTAAGACTTAATTCTTATGCATCGCGCTGAAAGGCCAAGCAAAAGACCGGCTCCGTACAAATTACTTACAGCAAATAAAAGTAAATAATTAAATTAACAAGTAAATACCTTGGGGTGTGCTTGGGCACATTAGGTATAAAACAAATAGCAGTTACTGAGATCCGTAGCCATTTATTTAAGTACCTGCTTTAATAAAGGGCCTACAAGTAGCCTCTTCAATATCAGATAAGCATACCGAGCCTCCATGCTTCTATAGTCAATCAAAAATAAACAATAGTTAGCTATCAGACATAGTAATTAAAAAAAGGTGAGTGGTGACCATACTCGATTCCTGGTCCCCATTCTATAGACACTTTACAAAAACCCCAAGCTGTGAATAATTTTCATTCATTAATCAAACCCCTAAAACACTAGAATACCCAATTACGTCAAATATTAATAAAGTAGCTTTACTAAGCCTAAATACTATAACTACTTACTAATTAAAAAGAAAAAAGAACAAGACCGGTAAATGGAGAGACTCGATTAGTAATGATTAATTAACCGACAATTTTAGGACTAATCAGTTTACGGCCATAAAAGGGGCTGATCAACGAAAACCGCGCCTACGGCTACATCAAAGTCACCATTAGTAAACTATCTAACGTAACACAGTATATGTTCCTCATATTTACCGGTTAGGGGCGAGTACAATAGTCACGGGGACTCTTACGCCCTTTTGCTAGTCAAAATCCTTGATTTAATCAAAGTAAAATAACCACGCGAAAGTAAGCCAGTCGCCAACATCTGGCGGTCAGCTCGCCTGGGAATCCGGATAGCAAAAACAGCACAATAAATAAACATTGTACAATTTTTACCAAGAGATACATTATAAACATTTATTTACCATCTGTGAGCTTAAAAAAAACTAAGGGACAAAGAGTGACGAACGGGACCATCGACGCAAAAGAGGCCGCTTTCTCACGAAATAACACAGCCCAGGCCGTTAGGCATAACTGCCTACTGTCGTTGCGTTTGTAGATAGTAACATCAAATATCTGCCGACACAACCCTTATTCACCGTTCCAAGACAAAGACTCTAAGACCATAAAGCTGTAGTAAAAAAAGAAATTTTACAAGATATATTGCAGGCTATAATTACCGGCGCAACTTATATAGGGACTGCGACCGCACATGGCTAGCCAGTAAATAGTTTAGAAATTGTCTTCCCATTGTTGTAGTAGCCTTTACTCCCTTTCTGTATTTCCCCAGCAAGGCCACGTGCCAAACGTTTTTTCTTTCCCTTCTGTAAGCTTAGGCGGTAAGGTACGTTTATTACTTCAGCACACGATATGCGCGCTACGATAAAGTCCCGTTGTGACCAAACCGTAAGAAATTCTAAGATACTTGCTAGATTTATACAGGAAAAGAAAATAGATTGGAAAATAGCAAGACTAATGCATAAAATGGTCATCTCCCCCGCCATGTCATGCGGGCTAAACGTAGCTGCCCTGACTAAAGCCAACAGGTCCCGCCTCAGACGCTATGAGAGATACATCCTCAAGAAAATGCTTCTAGCAGCCAGGGATCCCCCTAAACAAAAGATCAGCCAAATTTTAGAGGGGAAAACTATGACGAAAATCATCGAAGTCCGTCGGCTCTCATACCATGGCCATGTGCTCGGACGGGACAAACCTCATTTACTTCATGTTGCCCTGAACTACAGAGAGTGCGGGAAAAAAGAAGGACGTCCTATATATACGTGGGTAAACTCACTTAATCACGATATTAGAAACTACACGAACATATCCCGCTCCTACTGGGAACGCCTATCCGCAAACAGAGGTCGCCTAAAGAAAGAAGCGGAGAAAAAAATATAAACAGCCGGAAACAGACACCGAATCCCAACCAGAGGAAAAAGACTACGTCACGCAAACTAGAACGGAGAACGTCATAAGAAGAAGGCATTAAACACCAGAGCAATATTCGCGGAATCTGTAAGGAACAATCCGGGGTGGGAAAGAAAGGGGACCTGGGGAGGGGGGGACTAAAGCAGTCACAAATTTATTATCTATTACTCACCAAGTATAGTATCTATCTACCCCACGATGGCTTCACGATGCTTGTATTCGGGTCGGCTCCAACCTCCTGTCTCTCCTATCACCCAGACTGCAAACCTACACTCCAGACCTATTTACCTGGTATCCCGGTGTCTTGGGCAGGTTGTTGGTGCATGCGGCAGGGCGGCAGAAGTTGGTGCTTTACTGGTTGGGGGTTCCGAGTACCCGGTTCTATTTAGCATTTGTGGTTTAGTCGGGGTCGTATGATACTAACGCACTCGGCCGGCTCTCTATCGCTTATGCTGAACCAGGAGGGTAATCCGAGCTCCTAATGCCGTTTTGTCCTAACACCTCCCTCTCGTAGTCTCCTCTTCCGAGTCCTTGCAGAAGTACTTCTGGCTGGGATTACCACTCGTATCGTATCGTATCGTAAATTGAATTGACGTAGTAGGTAGACGATTTAAGTATTTTGTATCATGAAGCGGATATGTAAGTAAGAAAGTAATAATCATGTAATAAATCAGTGCGCTACCTTTTCAGATTACGTGTCGTGGCGGGACCTCCGAGGGTCCTGGCTGATCCAGGAGCTGTGCCGTGTGGTGAGCGCCACCCACCGCCATCTTGACGTCGTACAGATGGCTGCCCTCGTTACTTCGCTCGTCGCAAGGGAGTAAGTTATTATTTTTACCTACACTCATACTGTAAGTACTCTAAAATGCGTTCAAAAACCGTAGACAATGACAAGCATTACAACAAACGATTTAACTATGATAAGTTTCTTATCTGCGGCAGTAACGTAATTTTAATTTTGCATGCTCAAATATTGTTAAGCAATGAGTTTCAAATTCCGAACATCGAATTTGATAACATAATGTTGGTCAGGAAGGAGCACAGGATTGCAGCTTCCTGACCAACGGCACGCGCCCGCGCGAGCGCCGGCACAATCGAGTTGGCCATGGAGGTGCAATGGCGGTCATTCTATGGTTTCCGAACACTTAATTTAATATATATAACATGAGTGTAGATAAAGCAGTGTATGCAACTGTACGTAATTAGGCGTTATTACGTAACAGTTACATAAACTAGTATTATTATTATTAAATGATTTATTCATCGTCGAGCCGAGCGTCGTGTCGGGCTTTCAAGAGATTGTAGGAGCGTTCATTGCAGCCTACCCCATCTCATTTCCTATATGTTAATTTGCTATGGCAACGCACCGCACCACACTATTATATAATCTGTGGCACCGCATTCAAGCGGTCATTTAGTTTGTACCCAAGTGCGACAATATTTGATTTACTGTTTTGGTTTCATCAGGTCCCTGTTGTCTAAGGCTACCGAAAGGAAACACTGAGGCGGAGATCAGCCGAGATGAGAGGAGACGTGTGAGAATCAACCAATATATCGCAGCATCCGCCACTATTCATCCCCGCATCAAGGAAAGACAGCCTAATTAGTTGATTACCGCACGTCTCTTCTCATCTCCGCCTCAGTGAAAGGGGGCAGTCTTAGGTTTAATAGCATAAACACTTATCCATGGGCGGGAACACGTATTAATCTTACTTATAATAACTTATAGTTACACCCAGATTCAACATTGCATGGACAATTTATGAATAAATTCATTCATAATGTGTCTGTGTGGGTGTCTGTCGCAGGCGCGAGTCGAACACGCCCAGCGACCCGACGACGCACCACATGAGACAGACGCCGGAGACCCGCTCGACGCTCACCAGGCTGCTCCGTTTCGATGCTGTTTCAGGCTTGTAGCGCAACACTTATGTCATGTCTTTCTCCAACCAAAAAGGTTGGATATTTCTAAAGCGTGTTTTCTTACAAAAGTAGCAAAGTAGTCAATTATTCATCCTAGCGTTTGTCTCAGCTGTTTTTGCTCTATTGAGCCTGGGGTTCGCAACCTAATCCCAGAAATTGGCGTAGGCACTAGTTTTTACAAAAGCGACTTCCATCTGACCTTTCAACCCAGAGGGGAAACTAGGCCTTGTTGGGATCAGATCCGGTTTCCTCACGATGTTTTCCTTCACCGAAAAGCGACTGGTAAATATCAAATGATATTTCGTACAAAGTTCCGAAAAACCCAGTGGTACCGTTTTACCGACCATGCATTCATTGAGAATGTCGACCTTAGTAACATGATTTAAGGTTCAATATACTCAAGGGCGTCGCCAAGGGAGGGCAGAGGGGGCAGCTGTCCCCCCCCCTAGATATAAAAAAAATAGCCAAGTGTTGTACCTAAAATTCATATTTTCTTTACCCTCCATTTATATTAAGTTGCCCCCCCCCTCTGGACCATCGGCTGGCGACCCTCTTGAATATACTTAGTTGTTTAAGTTATATTAGAAATGAATGGCCATTCCGTAACTAGTGTAACTACCTTCAATATAATTTAGTTCTAAGATCTCACATCTAAGTATTAGCCCTATTGAATTAGTCGTTAGGACTGGGAGATTGTAAATAAAAACTACCATATTGTTTTATTGAAATGACTTTTATTAAAATATCCATTTATTCTTATAACATTCATAATATCACTGCAACAAAAATACAATGGAATATTACAAACATTCTCCTAATTGCATCAAGTAAATAAATCCCGCACTGAATAAACATTCAAAAAACTATCCATTATGTAAATCTTAGTGGGTATGTCACCAGAGATAACATAATATAGCCCTTTGTTCAAGGAGCGATGTCGTTACATGTAAAAATGATAGCGTTTCAGCTATATGCATGCACATTCGAGTGGTTGGTTAGACAATATGGGCGTTTTACGTAAACTATTTTACCAAATGTGATATTCTGTTATCTCCGGTATGTGGTCACTTTAGCAGCACTTACGGTGGAAGCATGGAGTGGACTTCAGGTCATTTCAAACACTCTCGCAGCATTCGCAGTTCATAAAATAAACGTATGGCGGCCTAATCACATCACACATTACGCAGAATTATACTTTGTATGAGTAGAAGTAGCGAATAAAATAAATTTGATTAATAAGTTTGCATCTTTATCTGTAGATTATCTCTTTCGCTCTCTCCATAATTATTTAATTTTGAACTCTGACTTTTTATAATAGAGTTGAAAGTTATAACGGCCACAAATGGCTTCGTATGCAGTAAAAGGTAAACACTATTCCTTTATCAATGGTGTTCAGATATTATTGAGCAGTCAAAATGAGACATAATCCACACATATTAATGAACCGAAACAATTTCATCAGACAAATTGGACATTTGTGCTAAAGCAAACCAAAACCCTGTCATTATATTGGAATCGATTGTTCGTAGCAACATACCAACAATTAAATAATGCATTGAATTATAGAAAAAATATGTTAAAATCAATCAGTTAAAACATGAGACAAACTTAGATGCACAGAGAACTAAATCGTGGCAATATTTGAACTACTGAGCTAGATGGTGCTGCTGCAACTTATATTTTCCGATAACGTTGGAATCCAATCTAAGGTTGTTCTTCTTCAGCGAATATGCGCCTCCTATTGGGCATACGCCTCTCCAATTTTCCTCTAAGAAGACTGATTCATTGTTTCACTCCTCCAGAGGACAACTTGGCCTGCAATCTTTTTAATGTCGTCCTCCCATCTGTTTGGAGGTCTGTGATCTGGTCTCATCCTCCTCCCACGACCTCGGCTACGTGTCGGGCGCAGGCTTCAGAGTAGCCACAATCTAAGGTTAACGTTTGTCAACCTAGTTATTTCTTACAGCCGTCAAATTACCAACTAAAATATTTTCCCCTACTTTACGCATACCTTTATCTATGTAAAAACTTGACAGCGTTAGCGCAGCTCCGTGCCATCTAGTCTAGCAGCTTCGAACCCAACGAGATGTTCTCTCTGTGCGTCTGTTTAATTTGTCTATGATTAAAATCCGCCTTCAACTTTATCGGCATTTGATATGTGCACAACGGAATGGGATACCAAAAACATAATTAAGTATATGGCGTAAAATTTAAAATGCTATTAATAATCGTTTGTCCCTGTCATATATTCTAACAATTCTGTATGTTAGAAAGGGACATTTGACAGAGGTTTTATGAACTGGGGTAGTGTGGCGCTTGCCTCGACCCCTCTGTAGTCTGTATAGAGGAGCGAGGCAAGCGTCGAACGCTATTTATTGAATCTACTGTTTGGCGGGAACTCCATAGTAATTACTACAATAATATTACTTTATATATAATGTTATTTATGCCGTGGGCTGTGACAGGGTCGGCCCTATACAATTTTACGTAAAATTGAACTATAATGACACCTGTAATAGCACTAAAATTGTTACTAAATGGCAGTATAACAAAAACAATATTATTGTAGTAAATGTCAGCGCTGTCGGAGAAATAAATGGAGATAATGAGATGCCTAACATAACTGGACCCAGTGTAAACAAGATCGTACAATGTGGGGCGAGTTCCGAAGTGGGAGCCCACTGCGGCGCATGGCTTCATGCACATTTCGAATTTGTAGTGTGTAACACTGGATGTGGACGTCTAAAGGCCTCGTTACTTATCTCGTTAATATTCCGAAATCGTTTGGAAGTGTTATAAGCTACGCTGTCAAAGTTGGTTTCATGTTTTCAAAGGTACTGGCTCGTTTGTAGAAGTCTAAGATATTGATGCGGATAAAGTGCCGAAAATATGTATACATGATCTTGTTCTAATAATAATGTGATTTTTATGAGATGTGTTTCCTAAACACGTGTGTTCTAGGTATAATTATTGGAAGCGAAAATACTAAAATGTGTAGATTGCATTCATACGTACCATGCGCCGCAGTAATTGTATTTTCCGAATTCTATTCCAAACATTTGTTTACATTAAGTCCGTGGAATTAACAATAATCACCAATGTTTCATGTTTACGTATAAATATAGGCAAAACCAAACACTGGGTGGGATCAAGATATTTCAATGTCATTATCAATATCAAAGATTTACTGTTTCCAGGAGAGTTGTAAAGTGTAAGGAAACTGCAATTCTGTCAAAAGTTACCATTTGACAATGCAGTTACCACAAAAGCATGCTATCAACTGTCAAACTCGGTATTTTTCCTACATTTCACAACTCTCCCGCAATGTTGAAATCTCTGTCAATATTCAATAGGCGAGATATAAATATTTACACGTAAACTCCGCGGCGACGTATCAACGTGTAACGTTGCACCGATCCTATTATGCTATTCAAGAAAAAGCACGATGTTACAAATTAAAAAGCTCTTAAATAATATCCCAATTATCTAACCACTCTAAAAGCTCAAGCGACAAGTCAGAGACAACACGACTTTGATAGAAATATATCATTCTGATGGCAAAGTGATACGACGAAAATTTACAGCATTATTTGAAGCCATCTTAAAGGCGTTTTTCTGCAATAAACATTGAACGAAGGTAATAAAGAGAATTACAATCGGCACGTAAAAAGGGGTCCTAATACAACACCTTTCTCCGACAAGAGCCGAGCGAGTGCTCTGTAATTCACTTTATTATCTAAGGCAATCATGGAAATACTTGGGGTTGTACATATAAATAAATTGGGTTATCATTTAATAATGATACCAATCCCTAAGTAACAGTTTTGAATATAATCGATTCGTTAAGTATAGCTGCAGTGACACAGATGAGTAGTCTATACAGGATGACAATATTTAGCCATATTTTGCGAGGCAAATATGTAACATACTGTGAAACTTCCTTTATACCAATTAGAGAATGTAACCCGGGGTTTTGTTGTATGAAACCCGGGTATTCGTTGTATGAAACCCGGGGTTTTGTTGTATGAAACCCGGGTATTTGTTGTATGAAACCAATTTGTTGTATGAAACCCGGATTTTTGGGTTTAACCCAGGTTTATTCATACTAAAAAAATCCGGGTTGCATTCTCTAACACCCATCTCGAAATCGCACAATTATTTCCTAGCTAGAGTATAATTGGTATCTCAGTTGAAAACTATAAAACCTTCTTCAGTGATTTCGAGGTTGGTATTTAAGTCAAAGTAGTTTAATAGCTACGTATTCACCTCACACAGAATGTTTAAAAGCCCTGTAACTACCTAAATCTTCTAGAGTGATTACAAAGTTGGTCGCTCTAGACATAAATCTTTTTATAGTTTTGTGTTTTATATTTTTTTTCTCCGCTCTCGCTAGGCGCCCTAGATGGAAGACCTAGGTTATCGGTTGATCTGGTTGGACATCTTGAGGAACTCGAGGAAGCCGGCCTGCATCTCGGCGTCCATGCCGGTGTCCCACGCGTCATTCTCCAGTTCCTCGCTGAAATGGAATATCAATTGCAATTTCTGTGTCGGTAGCTTGGATATAATTTATCTATTAAAAGTTAATAGTACATTAAAAGTAACAGGTCACTGCTAAAACTAAATTAACTACCAATTCATTACAAGTTTCAACAATAATTATAAAAACCATTGCATCAGATCATTTATTTTCACCACTCTCACAAAAGAGTACTACTTAAATTCGTAAGGTGGAAATCACTTATAAATATCCTAAAGTTGTCCGTTTAAACATAATACTCAGCCAACAATGTGCTACTTCGCCTCCTCGACAATAATGTACTAATAGTTGGTGGATATTGTTGATAAAACCACGTCAATCATATGTGATAAAATGGGTAAACAATTAAAAAAAACCCCTCTTTCTGGGTTTGAAGTGTAATTTGACCATTAATTAAATATGCGACTTTATCTTATGATATCTTTTTACACTTATTTTGTAAAGGATGGATTTACAATCTTTTTGCATCGAGGATCTTATTGTCATCTAGGTCAGGATCTGGAGGGAACTCTGCAACTATATTATAGTGATTTGAGTACTTTTTACAGCAGCTCGAGCATTTGCTTTTGCAAAGGTGGAGACTAAGTGAAGTCGGTTCTTTTTTGTTTAAAATTATTATAAGCTTTTACTGCATGGGTCAAATCTTGCAAGTTAAATTTGACCCACTCATCATGTGTCAACATCATTTCAAAATCAATGCAACCACTGAAAAATGCATTGTATTGTTTTGTTATGGACATGTATATTAATGACAAATCAATATTATAATAAAAGCTTGCATCAAAATAGTACATTCGTACTCAGAGCGGTAAAATAAAGAATGGCTCAGATCACGGGCATTTGTCGCACGAACCGAAGGTGGGGGCCATAAACAAGCGATCTGAGGCCTTCTATACCCGTGGTGCGTATGTTACAATTTTACGTTTTCACCTGGGCGTGAAGTGTGATTTGACGCTGCGTGCGCGGGCGGTAAATGTAAGTTTACGGCCGGAGTGACGTCAATTAAATAATAAAAATAAGCATATGGCGAACAAAAGTGAGATTATGAATGAGCGTTACTTACAGTATGTCCTCCTCGAGCGCGGCGCTCTTGGGCGGCAGGTTGCTCTGCAGGAAGGCGCACTCCTCGGCCGTGAGCGAGTGCCCGTCCGCCAGGAACCCTCCCCCTCCTCCCCCTCCCGCGCCTCCACCTCCCCCGCCGCCCCCGCCGCCGCTCCCCGCGTCGCCCTCGCCGTTCGACACTACAGAACCACCTAATATGTAAGAAACGTGGTTGAGAACGGACAGACACGATACAGTTTATACACTAGTTTTATCTTAAGGCCGTCGGCCTAAAATTTAAATTTCATAAAAAACACAACTTCAAAAAGACACGTCTAAATGTTATTAAAATGCTAAAGGTCTTTTATTTTATAAGTAGATTGTTATTAAATCAAATACAAACATTGAAAACATTGAAAAAAATTAAACATTAATTGGTAAAGCGATCGAGCCCCGGCAAGGCATATCGATGCAGGTTCAAGTCCTGCTGGGTTGATTATTTTTTCAATGTTTTCAATGTTTGTATTTGATTTAATAACAATCTACTGTATGAGTGGAATGCCCCACTTTAAAAACATGCAAAAATAATTATTTTATAGGTACTTCGTAAATGCGTGTGTGTTAACATGTCTTAAAAGCGTGTTAGTGTATAAAGGGCGTGTGTAAGGGAAATTAATGTGTTAGTGTGTATAAAGGGCGTGTGTGTAGGAAATCAGTGTGTTAGTGTATACAAAGGGCGTGTGTGGGAGTAATCAGTGAGTTAGTATGTATAAAGGGCGTGTGTGGGAGTAATCAGTGAGTTAGTGTGTATAAAGGGCGTGTGTGGGAGTAATCAGTGAGTTAGTGTGTATAAAGGGCGTGTGTGGGAGGAATCAGTGAGTTCGTGTGTATAAAGGGCGTGTGTGGGAGGAATCAGTGAGTTAGTGTGTATAAAGGGCGTGTGTGGGTGGAATCAGTGAGTGTGTATAAAGGGCGTCTGTGGGTGGAATCAGTGAGTTAGTGTGTACAAAGGCCTCCTAGCCCAGTCGGTAGTGACATTGCCTACGAAGCAGGAGGTCCCGGGTTCGAATCCTGGTAAGGGCATTTATTTGTGTATTTATCACAGATATTTGTACCTGAGTTATGGATGTTTTCTATGTATTTAAGTATTTATCAATATCTATCTCTTATATATATCGTCGTCTAGTACCCACAACACAAGCCTTATTGAGCTTACCGTGGGACTAGGTCGGTTTGTGTAAGATTGTCCTATAATATTTATTATTTATTACAAAGGGCGTGTGTGGGTGGAATCAGTGAGTTAGTGTGTGGGAGGAATCAGTGAGTTAGTATATACAAAGGACGTGTATGGGAGGAATCAGTGAGTTAGTGTGTATAAAGGACGTGTGTGGGAGGAATCAGTGAGTTAGTGTATACAAAGGGCATGTTTGGGTGGAATCAGTGAGTTAGTGTATAAAGGGCGTGTGTGAAGAAAATCAGTGTGTATAGAGGGCGTGCATGTGTGTGTGTGTGTGTGTGTGTGTGAGTGTGTGAGTGTACCTCGTGCCGGCTCGGCGAGCCCCCAGCGCGCCTGGCGCAGCGCCAGCACGGCGCGCACGGCGGGCGAGGCGGCGCGGCGCTTGAGGGCGTGTGTGTGTGAGTGTGTGAGTGTACCTCGTGCCGGCTCGGCGAGCCCCCAGCGCGCCTGGCGCAGCGCCAGCACGGCGCGCACGGCGGGCGAGGCGGCGCGGCGCTTGAGGGCGTGTGTGTGTGAGTGTGTGAGTATAGAGGGCGTGTGTGTGTGAGTGTGTGAGTGTACCTCGTGCCGGCTCGGCGAGCCCCCAGCGCGCCTGGCGCAGCGCCAGCACGGCGCGCACGGCGGGCGAGGCGGCGCGGCGCTTGAGGGCGTGTGTGTGTGAGTGTGTGAGTATAGAGGGCGTGTGTGTGTGAGTGTGTGAGTGTACCTCGTGCCGGCTCGGCGAGCCCCCAGCGCGCCTGGCGCAGCGCCAGCACGGCGCGCACGGCGGGCGAGGCGGCGCGGCGCTTGAGGGCGTGTGTGTGTGAGTGTGTGAGTATAGAGGGCGTGTGTGTGTGAGTGTGTGAGTGTACCTCGTGCCGGCTCGGCGAGCCCCCAGCGCGCCTGGCGCAGCGCCAGCACGGCGCGCACGGCGGGCGAGGCGGCGCGGCGCTTGAGGGCGTGTGTGTGTGAGTGTGTGAGTATAGAGGGCGTGTGTGTGTGAGTGTGTGAGTGTACCTCGTGCCGGCTCGGCGAGCCCCCAGCGCGCCTGGCGCAGCGCCAGCACGGCGCGCACGGCGGGCGAGGCGGCGCGGCGCTTGAGGGCGTGTGTGTGTGAGTGTGTGAGTATAGAGGGCGTGTGTGTGTGAGTGTGTGAGTGTACCTCGTGCCGGCTCGGCGAGCCCCCAGCGCGCCTGGCGCAGCGCCAGCACGGCGCGCACGGCGGGCGAGGCGGCGCGGCGCTTGAGGGCGTGTGTGTGTGAGTGTGTGAGTATAGAGGGCGTGTGTGTGTGAGTGTGTGAGTGTACCTCGTGCCGGCTCGGCGAGCCCCCAGCGCGCCTGGCGCAGCGCCAGCACGGCGCGCACGGCGGGCGAGGCGGCGCGGCGCTTGAGGGCGTGTGTGTGTGAGTGTGTGAGTATAGAGGGCGTGTGTGTGTGAGTGTGTGAGTGTACCTCGTGCCGGCTCGGCGAGCCCCCAGCGCGCCTGGCGCAGCGCCAGCACGGCGCGCACGGCGGGCGAGGCGGCGCGGCGCTTGAGGGCGTGTGTGTGTGAGTGTGTGAGTATAGAGGGCGTGTGTGTGTGAGTGTGTGAGTGTACCTCGTGCCGGCTCGGCGAGCCCCCAGCGCGCCTGGCGCAGCGCCAGCACGGCGCGCACGGCGGGCGAGGCGGCGCGGCGCTTGAGGGCGTGTGTGTGTGAGTGTGTGAGTATAGAGGGCGTGTGTGTGTGAGTGTGTGAGTGTACCTCGTGCCGGCTCGGCGAGCCCCCAGCGCGCCTGGCGCAGCGCCAGCACGGCGCGCACGGCGGGCGAGGCGGCGCGGCGCTTGAGGGCGTGTGTGTGTGAGTGTGTGAGTATAGAGGGCGTGTGTGTGTGAGTGTGTGAGTGTACCTCGTGCCGGCTCGGCGAGCCCCCAGCGCGCCTGGCGCAGCGCCAGCACGGCGCGCACGGCGGGCGAGGCGGCGCGGCGCTTGAGGGCGTGTGTGTGTGAGTGTGTGAGTATAGAGGGCGTGTGTGTGTGAGTGTGTGAGTGTACCTCGTGCCGGCTCGGCGAGCCCCCAGCGCGCCTGGCGCAGCGCCAGCACGGCGCGCACGGCGGGCGAGGCGGCGCGGCGCTTGAGGGCGTGTGTGTGTGAGTGTGTGAGTATAGAGGGCGTGTGTGTGTGAGTGTGTGAGTGTACCTCGTGCCGGCTCGGCGAGCCCCCAGCGCGCCTGGCGCAGCGCCAGCACGGCGCGCACGGCGGGCGAGGCGGCGCGGCGCTTGAGGGCGTGTGTGTGTGAGTGTGTGAGTATAGAGGGCGTGTGTGTGTGAGTGTGTGAGTGTACCTCGTGCCGGCTCGGCGAGCCCCCAGCGCGCCTGGCGCAGCGCCAGCACGGCGCGCACGGCGGGCGAGGCGGCGCGGCGCTTGAGGGCGTGTGTGTGTGAGTGTGTGAGTATAGAGGGCGTGTGTGTGTGAGTGTGTGAGTGTACCTCGTGCCGGCTCGGCGAGCCCCCAGCGCGCCTGGCGCAGCGCCAGCACGGCGCGCACGGCGGGCGAGGCGGCGCGGCGCTTGAGGGCGTGTGTGTGTGAGTGTGTGAGTATAGAGGGCGTGTGTGTGTGAGTGTGTGAGTGTACCTCGTGCCGGCTCGGCGAGCCCCCAGCGCGCCTGGCGCAGCGCCAGCACGGCGCGCACGGCGGGCGAGGCGGCGCGGCGCTTGAGGGCGTGTGTGTGTGAGTGTGTGAGTATAGAGGGCGTGTGTGTGTGAGTGTGTGAGTGTACCTCGTGCCGGCTCGGCGAGCCCCCAGCGCGCCTGGCGCAGCGCCAGCACGGCGCGCACGGCGGGCGAGGCGGCGCGGCGCTTGAGGGCGTGTGTGTGTGAGTGTGTGAGTATAGAGGGCGTGTGTGTGTGAGTGTGTGAGTGTACCTCGTGCCGGCTCGGCGAGCCCCCAGCGCGCCTGGCGCAGCGCCAGCACGGCGCGCACGGCGGGCGAGGCGGCGCGGCGCTTGAGGGCGTGTGTGTGTGAGTGTGTGAGTATAGAGGGCGTGTGTGTGTGAGTGTGTGAGTGTACCTCGTGCCGGCTCGGCGAGCCCCCAGCGCGCCTGGCGCAGCGCCAGCACGGCGCGCACGGCGGGCGAGGCGGCGCGGCGCTTGAGGGCGTGTGTGTGTGAGTGTGTGAGTATAGAGGGCGTGTGTGTGTGAGTGTGTGAGTGTACCTCGTGCCGGCTCGGCGAGCCCCCAGCGCGCCTGGCGCAGCGCCAGCACGGCGCGCACGGCGGGCGAGGCGGCGCGGCGCTTGAGGGCGTGTGTGTGTGAGTGTGTGAGTATAGAGGGCGTGTGTGTGTGAGTGTGTGAGTGTACCTCGTGCCGGCTCGGCGAGCCCCCAGCGCGCCTGGCGCAGCGCCAGCACGGCGCGCACGGCGGGCGAGGCGGCGCGGCGCTTGAGGGCGTGTGTGTGTGAGTGTGTGAGTATAGAGGGCGTGTGTGTGTGAGTGTGTGAGTGTACCTCGTGCCGGCTCGGCGAGCCCCCAGCGCGCCTGGCGCAGCGCCAGCACGGCGCGCACGGCGGGCGAGGCGGCGCGGCGCTTGAGGGCGTGTGTGTGTGAGTGTGTGAGTATAGAGGGCGTGTGTGTGTGAGTGTGTGAGTGTACCTCGTGCCGGCTCGGCGAGCCCCCAGCGCGCCTGGCGCAGCGCCAGCACGGCGCGCACGGCGGGCGAGGCGGCGCGGCGCTTGAGGGCGTGTGTGTGTGAGTGTGTGAGTATAGAGGGCGTGTGTGTGTGAGTGTGTGAGTGTACCTCGTGCCGGCTCGGCGAGCCCCCAGCGCGCCTGGCGCAGCGCCAGCACGGCGCGCACGGCGGGCGAGGCGGCGCGGCGCTTGAGGGCGTGTGTGTGTGAGTGTGTGAGTATAGAGGGCGTGTGTGTGTGAGTGTGTGAGTGTACCTCGTGCCGGCTCGGCGAGCCCCCAGCGCGCCTGGCGCAGCGCCAGCACGGCGCGCACGGCGGGCGAGGCGGCGCGGCGCTTGAGGGCGTGTGTGTGTGAGTGTGTGAGTATAGAGGGCGTGTGTGTGTGAGTGTGTGAGTGTACCTCGTGCCGGCTCGGCGAGCCCCCAGCGCGCCTGGCGCAGCGCCAGCACGGCGCGCACGGCGGGCGAGGCGGCGCGGCGCTTGAGGGCGTGTGTGTGTGAGTGTGTGAGTATAGAGGGCGTGTGTGTGTGAGTGTGTGAGTGTACCTCGTGCCGGCTCGGCGAGCCCCCAGCGCGCCTGGCGCAGCGCCAGCACGGCGCGCACGGCGGGCGAGGCGGCGCGGCGCTTGAGGGCGTGTGTGTGTGAGTGTGTGAGTATAGAGGGCGTGTGTGTGTGAGTGTGTGAGTGTACCTCGTGCCGGCTCGGCGAGCCCCCAGCGCGCCTGGCGCAGCGCCAGCACGGCGCGCACGGCGGGCGAGGCGGCGCGGCGCTTGAGGGCGTGTGTGTGTGAGTGTGTGAGTATAGAGGGCGTGTGTGTGTGAGTGTGTGAGTGTACCTCGTGCCGGCTCGGCGAGCCCCCAGCGCGCCTGGCGCAGCGCCAGCACGGCGCGCACGGCGGGCGAGGCGGCGCGGCGCTTGAGGCGCTCGAACATGGCGTGCATGCCGCCCGGGCAGTCCGCGTCCAGCGCGATGCCCGACAGCTGGAAACGCAGCCCCAGTTAATAACAAACATAAACATCATTTATTTTCTAAACTGAATTTACTGACAAAACATCTGCTTTCAAGTCTCACGCTTCGGACATGTAAAAAAGGCGTTTTCCCGTGGCCGTTAGGTTAGGGTGCCAACTGAGTGGCGGCGGTAGCGCGTTTGGTGCCGAGTCAAACAAATACAAACGTATGAGTGGCCTCAATGCAAGTTGCTCAATCTCTTGGAAGTCGACGCAAAACTAGACGCGACGCCGAACTCTCGCCACTTATAAAGATCCGTTCCGATTTTTTGTAAAAGCGTCGCTAGCACGTAATTTTTGCAGATACCTGTAAAATTTCTTGTTCGTAAAATGTACAGCGCGTGCAGTGCACGAACAAATCCCGAATGGTGCGTATTTAGACTACGAAGAGAAACCGAATGGATCTATATTTTTTTTATTGATCGCGAGGTCTACAGCTGCTACTAGTTTAAACTTTCGGAGCTTTTATTTACGAAAATAGTGACGTCACGACCACGTCACAGCGCCGCGACAACCGGAGCGGCGGGCGCGACGCGCGGGGAGCGGGGAGCGGCGGGCGCGACGCGCGGGGAGCAGCTGCGACCCTCCGCGCGCCCGCCGCCCGCCCACAGCCCGGACCGTGCCGCAGCCGCAGCCGATGTTCCGAGCTCGACCAACGAACAACGGCTGCTTCGGCCTTTCCACCCTGTACTACAACCTCAGAGGGCCGCGCGAAATCACGCGTCGTTAGCCGGGGGTTTATTCCTGATTCCACAGTTCCACGGGGAACACTCCAACGTCCCGTCCTAGCCAGGGTCACCGTACCGCGTGATCGCGTATCCCGGATAAATACCGGAACTATCTCGTAGCGTAGAATCTAGCTCCCTTCAGACGACCTAACTTACAACTTAGACTACGTTTACTTTCATTAAAGGGCGTACAAGACCCAGTTATATTAGTTACCTTGGTGTTTTACTTTGACCCTATCCTCTAAACCCTGCTTTAGCCTGAAAACCTCACAAAGCCCCTCAGGCTGAAGGATATGTTTGGTTGCCCTCACGACAACCATTACAATATATTAGTTATATTCAAAAATTGTTTTAAAAGACCCTTATTCTTTTTGAAGGACCTATCACACGATAGGCTTGGAGGGACAAAAAGTCAGCCCCTATGTGTACGGGAGGTACCCTAAAATATAAGATTTTGCGAACACTTAAATGTTGTACACCTTCTGGTGTCATCATCATCCTGTCCAGGCCGATTTCGACCATGACTGGTTCGCGCTGGCTAGTGAGAGCGACGTTCGTGGGCTCTCAGGTGAAAGATGTAGCCTATTTTAGCAGTAAATGTACGGCCACCAGCATCCCTCCAACAAAATGATAGTTTATGACCGCAGGTGGTCGGGCCTTCAACTCGTCGCGCTTCGCGTCAGGTTCTACTAGTCTCTGGTCTTCGTAGGCTTGCACTTTAGTCCTCACTGTATGCCTCCGGTCTTACGCCAAAGTCTTCCAGTGCGATGGTTTACTTTCCCTAAGATTTGGAACTGCCATATTACTGGATTTGTATGAGAAATAAAGGCAGCGTGTGATTAACACTACACGAAGAAATGCAACGACACGCGTAGATAGATAGTGATGCGATCGATTAAAAAACCGGCCAAGTGCGTATCGGACTCGCGAACTTTAAAATTATTAAAAATATTTTTATTACATGATGTAACTAAAAATTTACGGTTTTCGCATTTTTTCCTTTATCTGTGCTATAAGAAGTTGCTTCGTACCAAATTTCAAGATTCTGAGTTCACGGGAAGTACCCTGTAGGTTTTGATTCCCTTGCGAGTTTCGAAATTTTGCGGAAGTTTGCGGCATAAACGGCTGTATCTTTTGATTGCGTTGGCTTAGAAGTTTGATTTTTTCACAGCTCCAAAGGACAGTAGGCCTGAGTATTTGATATAAATTTCAGCTTGATACCTCCACGCGTACCTGAGCAAAAGGACGGACGGACGGACGGACGGACGGACAACAAAGTGATCCTATAAGGGTTCCGTTTTTTCCTTTCGAGGTACGGAACCCTAAAAACCCGCCAAGTGCGTGTCGGACCACGCATAATGGAGGGTTCCGTACCGTACCTTCAATGGAATAAG
Organism: Pammene aurita; assembly: GCA_947086415.1. NCBI lineage: Eukaryota > Metazoa > Arthropoda > Insecta > Lepidoptera > Tortricidae > Pammene > Pammene aurita. The sequence continues at coordinate 807,503 of OX352297.1, forward strand.
AACCAAACTAATACCATTAGGTTGTATCTGATGCCTATGGAAGAAGTTTTTAGGAGATAACTCAACAATGGCTGCACCGATAATCTCCAAAAGAATTTTCGTCGAAAGTATGTGATAAGGCGCATCTTCTCAAATGTTTTCGTATTTTATAGACTTTCGGTTCAAAACTTACAGGGGGGACACAATTTTTCTGACTTTAGAAGCGATTATTTCTGAAAATATTCATTCAATCACAAAATGTTCAAAAAACCTCGATGTTATTTTTAAATACCTATCGATTTATGTGCAACATGTTGAATTTGAAATTTAGTTACATGTATGGAGCCCTAAAAATATTTTTATCTGCAATTTAACTACATAAATAAATAGCGGCATACAAAATAAACCTTGTCTTAATTTGATTAAGATACGTCTTATAGTTCCTGAGTAAAATGGCTGTGATTTACGGACGGACGGACATGACGAAACTATAAGGGTTCCGTTTTTGCCATTTTGGCTACGGAACCCTAAAAACATCTCTTTAAATGTTACGGTTTCAAGTTGTCGATTGTTAATAGAATTTTTCATCCCCCTAAGGGATGACATTTGGGATAAAAACTAAACTATCTTCATACCAAATTTCATCTTAATCGGTTCAGCGGTTTAAGCGTAAAGAGGTAACAGACAGAAAGACACACTTTCGCATTTATAATATTAGTATGGATCTATGTATTTATTCCAATTTTAACGCAGTAAATAAATATAATGTAGTTATGATGTTAAGATGACATGTATTACCATGTTAAGATGAAATGTAAGCATTTAACTCAACCAAAACTAGAAATACGAAACATCTTGTAAGCATAAACATCAAAAATCCGTAACGTATTTAAGAGAAAACTTCTGCGCCACCTTACAATTGGGGTCGCTCAATGACGTCACCCATGCATGACCGTGTTAAAACAATAAATAAGTAATAATTGCAGCAGCATGTCTGTGCGATCCGAGCGATGCGTCAGCGCCGGTATTCGCACGTTTTGTTTAAACGTTGTCAACTCAAACAAATAGGTCGAATACGGTAAAAAGGCTTGCATAATGAATGACACTCCTTTTAATGAAAGTTGAAGACACTGCACTGGCGTCACCATTTTAACGTTAAGTACCTAAAGTTTTCGCACAAACATAAGCAAAGAAAAACCGGCCAAGTGCGTGTCGGACGACGCATAATGGAGGGTTTCGTGCCTTCTATGGAATAAGAACCAAACTAATATTTAGTCTATTTAGGCTAACTGGGGCCACACAATTACGTAACTTTTTGGTAATCATATTTAATTTTAGTTTAATTGGCTTTAGACACAACATTCGGTGCTTGATTATGCATATTTTTTTATTATATAGAATATATAGATCAAGACACTTGGAGACCTTATACATCTCTAAGGATAATTTGGAAATAGTATGTTTATTGTATACTAGAATCACTTACTTTTTTATTATTATTTAAATTCAAAATTTGTTTCTAACTGTTGATGATGGATTATTATAATTTGGAAATTTATGTAGAAGACACAGTTCAGGTAAGAAACTATATCAAACTTGTATGTAATTCATTTTCAAATAGTCAGATTTGGACTCATCTTTTTTCTTTGGTATTTTTCTTAAACCATAACCTATTGTTGGTTAATCTAACCTTGGTTTGATATGTTTTCTTATAGAACAACGCACTTATATGTATTGTTTAGTTTTGATGTACTGTTGTTTTGAAAAAATAAGTCCTGCCGAGTTTCTTGCCGGACATAATTCTTCTCGGGTCAGAGGTGTAGGGTTAGAACCGGTGTAGTTTGATTTTTTTTTTCTCTCTTTTACTTTGACGTGTAAAAGTGCTCTTGTGGCCTACTTACTGAATAAATGTTTGAGTTTGACTACTCCGACATCATTAATACAAAAAGGACGTATCTGAGGCCTAAGGAAGAAGTTTTTGGAGATAACTCAAAAATGGCTGAACCGATAATGTTCAAAACAATTTTCGTAGAAAGTATGTGATAAGGCGCATCTTCTTAAATTTTTAAATATTTTTTGACTTACGGTTCAAAAGTAACAGGGGGTCAGGATACGTCTAATAGTTTCCGAGTAAAATGGCTGACATACGGACGGACGGACATGACGATACTATAAGGGAAAAATTTCCCTCGAATCTTCGTTCGAACTTTCGATTTTTGTGTTCGATCTATAAATAAAACTTTTTTAATGCTACGACAGGGGCAAACAAGCATACGGCACGCCTTATAGTAAGCAGCCACAGTAGCATATGGACGCTTGCAACTACAGAGGTGTCATATCCGCGTTGCCAACCCTTTAATATAAAGTTCACTGTGTTGACAGCTGAAGGACAAGTCGCCCGTCGGTCCCCCGTCGTCAAATCTCTGCATCCTCTTTGACCTCTCTTGCAACCTTGCTCACCGGCAGGTACACGACACTATGGTCTAAGAGCTGGCCACGTCAGATGTGACATAATAATGAGAGCAATGAAACCTGTCTAGTTAGACTGCTTTACCATCCTTGTTGCTAGATCCGGGCATCTGGCAGCTTTTAATGGGTGGAGGTCAAAGTGACAGACCAACAAAGTTTTTAAGTTGGATAAAAGTAATACCAAAATAGGTAAAAAACGCCAAAGTTGTGTCATTTATAGAGGACAGGGCCTATATTTTAATATGAGATTAAAAACCATTGTCTGTTATTGCGGAAACAAAAACAGTAGGCGACTAACTAAAAATTGCATTTTACATCATTTGGCACTACTTTCCCCCAACAGAACCTTCTGGATATGATATAACCTAATTAATTACATAATTTCCCATAATATTGCATTAAACCCAGAACTGTAGGATTTGTTTTCTTCAAGTTATTTGGATTCTTTGACCTCCACCGCTTTACAGCTGCCAGATGTCCGGATCTAGAAATAAGCATAGTATAGCAAACTAACTACATGGGTTTCGTTGCTCTCATTATTGTGTCATATCTGACGTGGCCAGCTCTCCGTTTACTAGGAATAGGGTCTAGTGCTATTGGGACTCGGCTCCAGATTTGAATGAGATGACATTGTTTATTGTGATATAAATACATTTGTACCTCAACAGCTAATGCCAAAGTGACACAAATTCAGACAGGAATATTTTTGTTAAAAAATTAATTGATATTACAAAGAAACTACTCAACAGTACTCGCAGGCATCTCTCTTTCAATCACTCTCTTGCACTCGGTCATCAATCGTCCAATCGTGCTTGCAAACAAATCACAGCTAGGCTGAGCCTCGAGCACGGAGTTGCGCAGCGCGTGCGCGTGCGCGTGCGCGTGCGCGTGCGCGTGCGCGACGCCAACTGCGCACTCCGCCAGCGGGTGTCGCTGTCGCCGCGCACGACTGTACTGATCAGGTTCAAACTGACGTACACAGGTCTCTATCAGGGTTATGCAATATATTCAGTCAATAAAGATTATTCTTATTATTCTTATTTTATTCCTGATAATGCCTAATTTGAATTTGGCCAAGGTAAGGGACTGCGGAATTGCAAGGAATCGTACTCTAATTAAAAATAAGTTGGGACACAGGAACGGATAATATAAATAAATTCGCTTGTACAGAGTGTCCAAAAAGAGTATCAGCACGGCTAGCACGTCTTATAAGAGCGACTTAAGCCGCGAGTAGGGAAACCTTCCCGCGCCTGTCAAAAATCTCGCTTTCCGGTAGCATAACATGCACCCGCGGCTACAACTGACACGAAGAGAACTCAAAGTTATGCAAAGGATTTTAGTTCAAAGTCGCGAGTCACTGTCATTTTATGACACTGGCATTTAATCGCGAGTCTGTCGCTCCTTTCACGCGCAAGTTGTGCTGCCAACTAGCGACAACGCATGAAGTCGCGCAGATCTGTCTTTTGTCACGCCAGTCGCGCGTAAGACGTGCTAGCCGTGCTGGTATTTGTTTTAGCTCTAAATTTGAAACGGAGAGGCGGAGGGGAGCGGGGAAGAGATTGTATAGTCCGCCATTTTGTGGAGTTTTAGTCGCAATAAAAGCAGTACCCGGTTATGCATCGCACTTTTGCGTACGAGCGTATTATTGAAACACTGATTCAATGGAAACTGTTAACGAATAAGGTTATTTCGCGGAGAATATTTCTCCCAGAAGCCCCGAACTTAGCCTGCTTCATCATTTCGTAAGAGGATACGTTAAAAGTAAGGTCTATGAGAGAAATCCGATGAACCTAACGCAATTTAAACAAAACATTAGATCAGAAATTGCAACAATATCGAGAGCTATGTGTTACATGTGTGTGTAATCACCAATCTTCAGTCTGTAGTCAGCAGCAACCGCAGCATTTTCCATTTTGTATTCCAATAATTAACAATAAAAAAAATACTTAATTACTAGTAGTTTTCGATTTATTGAAATAACAAATACCCGATACTCTTTCTGGACACCTTGTATAATGTTTTTAAAAACTGTTTCTGGACTTGCTCCAGCATGAGAATATATTTTTTCTCATACGGACTCCAGACCAATGAACTCGATTCCAACAAACTCCGGACGAGCGCCGCATACAACACGCGATTGGCTTACGCATTGGATTTGGCTGGATGAGCATACGCTCATAGATTTAGAATTTCGCAGAACAAATCTAAGTCTTTTGCACGCGGCATCAGACAGACATTAGCTGAGCTATGCCCCAAGTGCACGTGTGGCAGGCCATACTTAGCAAGACGACATTTGTACTGCCCATACCTCTCTTGTGGACGTAGTTGAAGGCCAAGTGTGAAGGTACTGGTGTGGGTAGCAGGTGGGAGGAGGGAGGAGGGAGGAGTGGCGGCGTACCTTGAGCAGCTGGCAGACGGACTTGACGTTGAGCTCGTTGTCAGTGTCCAGCAGGTGCAGCAGCACCTTGCACAGGCTCTCACCCAGCGACCGGATCCGCCCGCCCTGACACAAACGGTTCATTATTTTTTTTACTATTTTTTTTTTATGTCAAAGAAAGCAAACGAGCACACGAATCGTCTAATGGTAAGCAATTAACACCGCTCATAGACGCTCGCAACACCAGGGGGGTCACAAGCGCGTTGCCGGCCTTTAAGATGGAAGTACACTCTTTTCTTGTTAATACTTCTGTTACAAATATCAATTAAAAGCTAATAGAAACGTGGTAAATAGTGGTGAGAGTTTAGGGAAATGTCTGTGGGACATGTCTTATCCCGAGGTAACCCCTCGGGCGGCTCTAGAGGCAATCATAACACAAGACGGGCGCCAATGCAGCGGAAGGAGAATGGAGTCATTTGTTGTAGGAGTAGTTGAATAAGAAACTGAAAGAGAAATTACTAAATCATCACGAAGCACTTTAGGTATACATGGATCACTTTGATTATGTATATTATAATGGATTGTCTCTTTTTTTCGCACCATGCCTGCCTATCAAATTCGTTGCTACTCCAGCAGTTTAAACCTATACTCATGCTGCAACTGTCCATAAAGAACACAAAAATATGCAGTGTTAACATGTAACAGGACACGACATGTGATGAGGCCGGAGAGGACCTTGTTCTGCAGGCCTCACCTGGCTGTCCTCCAGCTGCGTGTAGATCTCGGCCAGGAACATGGCGAAGCCGCGCACGTTCTCCTCGGAGCCCTCGAGGCCGGAGAGGACCTTGTTCTGCAGGCCTCACCTGGCTGTCCTCCAGCTGCGTGTAGATCTCGGCCAGGAACATGGCGAAGCCGCGCACGTTCTCCTCGGAGCCCTCGAGGCCGGAGAGGACCTTGTTCTGCAGGCCTCACCTGGCTGTCCTCCAGCTGCGTGTAGATCTCGGCCAGGAACATGGCGAAGCCGCGCACGTTCTCCTCGGAGCCCTCGAGGCCGGAGAGGACCTTGTTCTGCAGGCCTCACCTGGCTGTCCTCCAGCTGCGTGTAGATCTCGGCCAGGAACATGGCGAAGCCGCGCACGTTCTCCTCGGAGCCCTCGAGGCCGGAGAGGACCTTGTTCTGCAGGCCTCACCTGGCTGTCCTCCAGCTGCGTGTAGATCTCGGCCAGGAACATGGCGAAGCCGCGCACGTTCTCCTCGGAGCCCTCGAGGCCGGAGAGGACCTTGTTCTGCAGGCCTCACCTGGCTGTCCTCCAGCTGCGTGTAGATCTCGGCCAGGAACATGGCGAAGCCGCGCACGTTCTCCTCGGAGCCCTCGAGGCCGGAGATGATCTTGTTCTCGTCGGCGGAGCAGCGCTCCAGCAGGCAGGCGCGGAAGGTGGACTCCTCGGGCGGCGCCAGCGAGTCGTACATGGAGCAGAGCCGCGCTCCGTTGTAGCGGAAGTTGGGCTCGCCGATCGACTGGGGAGCAATGACCGAGTTACAAGTGGGATGGCAAAAATAGGGACATGTGTGTTGTAACAAAATAGCGCATTTAAATTGAAAATTCAGAAAAATTATTTTGTTGAAAAACAATATTTTGATATTAAAATTGTCTGCAAGCGAACAAGAGTTTATTATAAATAAACAAAATAATTTTGAACAAAAAAGAACTGACTTCACTAAACATCCACCTTTCCAACAGCAAATGCTCGAGCTGCTGTAAAAAATACTCAAATCACTATAGGTGTGCCTATAATAGTTGAAGAGTTCCCTCGATTTCTCCAGGATCCCATCATCAGATCCTGACCTGGTTACAATGGGACCAACTGTAAAGTTTCTTTCAAACGAAAAAATAATTTTTCTAATCGGTCCAGCAGTCTTCGAATAATCGGTGAACATACATAAAAAAAAAAGCAAAAACAAAGATCCCGACAAATTGATAACCTCCTCCTTCGAAATCTTGAAGTCGGTTGATAATAATTACGGTTTTACTGACCAAACACAATTTTTAGCAACTTTTAGAGTGATTCCATCCAACAACTCTTGAAATCACAATTTAAAACAGAGTTTTGCAACGCTCATCCAAGATTGCATGAACATTCTGTATATAAGAAGCGGTGCAACCATTAGATTAAGTCGGTTTGTCGATAATTGGGTGATGCTGTAGAGGTACCTGGTTGACGATGGCATCGATGAGCGCCCTGGTGTAGCTCCGCTCGTGCAGCATGGAAGCGAACGAGTCCACCAGCGGCCCGCAGAGCGTGTCGAACTTGCCGGGGTCGAAGGTTATCTCGCACATCACTGTTATCAGGTTGCCGATGTTCTCCTGCACAATACAAGATTACTGTGGTTATTTCAGCTATGGTTAACCCTTTGACCGGCGAAGACGTCAAATCACGCGCACGGAATGCCGTGTTCTCAGCGCCAGCACGTGATAACACGTCCAAAATGTAACCAGTTTGCGCGGTCAAAAAATTAATGATCTAAACGATATAAATAGAAAGTATAGAAACCCAATATGCTTTAGGTGTCCCGTTACCAGCAATAGTACCATCTTACAATCGAATGCGGATGTCCAAAACAAACCGTCCACCACATCGTTTTCGAATGCCCAATAACAAAATATAATGGACCCCCTCTGGATTTACGCTACTGACTCCTTAAGGAAATTAGAATATAAATTGTGATCATTGCATGAAAAAACTTACAACACAGTGTATTAATTAGCCATACGTTAAATAAATAAATAACCATCTTACATCCTACACGAAGGCCGCAAAAATATGTGACATCTTATTTGTAGGGCCTTATGGGCGCTCTTATGAGCGTCACATATTTTTGCAGCCTTCGTGTAGGATGGTACTATTGCCGGTGACTGTAGATAAAATTGTAGAAAATTGTATAAGTAATTTGGATTGAATTTAGATAAAAGATTGGAAGGTGGGCAAAAAAAAAACCGGCCAAGTGCGAGTCGGACTCGCGCACTGAGGGTTCCGTAAAAACATGTAGGTATATAAGTAAAAGTTCACCCATTGCATTGACATAGAAATTGTTACAGTTTAAAGGTATTATAGACCTGAGTATTTGATATGAATTTCAATTTAATACCTCTACGCGTTTACGAGGAAAAAGGTAGTACTTCAGTTTAAAATTAAAAAAAAAATTTTTTTGTATGATTTTACTAAAAATGTCTACTTTTCGTCATTTTTCCTTTGTCTGTGCTATATGAAGTTACTTCGTGCCAAGTTGCAAGTTTCTGAGTTTACGGGAAGTACCCTTTAGATTTTGAGTTTCTTGAGAGTACTCAGTTTCAAAATATGCAACTTAAATTGCTATTTCTTTTGATTGCGTTGACATAAAAGTTTGGTTTTGCTACATCTGAAAGTTTCTATAGCTTTGAGTATTTGACATGAATTTCAATTTAATACCTCCACGCGTTTACGAGGAAAAAGGTAGTAAGTTTAAAATTTAAAAAAATATTTTTCTGTATGATTTTATTAAAAATGACCACTTTTTGTAATTTTTCTATTGTCTATGCTATATGACGTTGCTTCGTGCCAAATTTCAAGTTTCTGAGTTCACGGGAAGTACCCCGTAGGTTTTGCGAGTGCCGAAAACTCTAAAATTTGCAGCATAAACGACTGTATCTTTTGATTGAGTTGGCTTTTAAGTTTGATTTTTTCACAGCTTTTTTTGACAATAGATCTGAGTATTTCACTTCACGCGTTCCTGAGAAAAATGGTCTTGACAGACAGACAGACAGACAGACAACAAAGTGCAAACCTATAAGGGTTCCGTTTTTTCCTTTCGAGGTACGGAACCCTAAAAAAGATGTCAAAATTTTATAAAGGCTAATGAACCAATGATATTGAAGTAAATGAGGCAAATGTTTAAGTTTGTGACAGATTTAAATTATTATTTTTCAACCGACTTCAAGATTTCGAAGGAGGAGGTTATCAATTCGTCGGGATCTCTGTTTTTGCAATTTTTTTTTGTTTTAGTTTTTTTTTTATGTATGTTCACCGATTTTTTGAAGACGGCTGGACCGATATGGAAAAGTCTTTTTTTGTTTGAAAGAGTATACTTCACTGTTAGTCCCATTGTAACCAGGTCAGGATCTGTTGATGAGATCCTGGAGAAATCGAGGGAAATCTTCAACTATTATATACCTATAGTGATTTGAGTAATTTTGACAGCAGCTCGAGCATTTGCTTTTGGAAAGGTGGATGCTGAGTGAAGTCGGTTATTTTTTGTTTAAAATTATTTAAAAAAACAAGGAGGGAAAAGGGGGAGGGTCAACTTCTGAACCCAACAGCTAATTATCATTTAAATTTAAATTTAAATGTGTGTGACACATTATCAAAAGAGTTGAAAATTATAACTGCCATATCAACAAGCTAGGTTCGTGATTGGCTCTTAAGAGGTTAATTTATGGATAACACACCCTCAGGTCCATGTTCTCGGCCTCCTCTAGAGAGCAGTTCATGTTATCAAAGTTGTACGGGTTCTGGTCCTGTGCCTGCCGCAGACGGTCCTGCACGGAGAACCTCTGGGGCCTGTAGGGGGCCGGGTCGGCGGCATAGCTCTGCGGGGTGTAGTTTGGTGGGTACCATTCCTTTGCCTCCGCAGACAGGTTGGACTTCGGTGCTTCCACTGGTGGACAAAATTTACAAATTGTTAGACATAATGAATGTGTTTATTTTGCGATGTTATAACCTCGCAACTCAATCGAGGTAGCAAACTTGTGGAAGTTGTACGTTAGGGTTGACATAAACATAAAAACCCTTTGAAAAATGAAATTCATTGTTTAAAATAAATACACATATGTAATTTAGAATCTAGTTTAGGTTAATATGACGTGATAATAAATCATACTTGCAGGCTTTTTTATGAAAAATATGGTTTGCAAAGGTGGGATATGTGACAGTTTTCCATCCATACTTATTTAAATATTTATATTAAATTGTTCCCATTTATTTGTACCAGCTTAGTCCGGTGAACGGCAAACTGAACCTGGACGGGAAACAGGCATAATTACTCTGTGATAATGGCGCATGCACTGTGCCGAAATATCGGAAACTCGACAAAACAAATACACATGGTAAATACCCAGTTTTAAATAGTTTTTGTAATGTGAATGGCTGCTTATTTTTAATAATAAACTCAGTGAAATAATTAATTTACATATGTACAGTCTGTTGAAGCTCAAGGGAATATAAAACAAAAATGGTAACATGGACTTGGCACATGTAACGATTATAGATATTATGCTTATAGTTTTTTGATGTTTTCACTTAATATTATTTGTTGTTTGACATGGAGATGCACATTAATATTTATATTGTTTCAGTGACAATACTAAAATTTTAAAAATGTATGACCTAAGTACATGTATACATGTTTGGTGAAGATAGTATGTGTAAGAAACTGATATAATTAATTAAATGTCTGATAGCTATAGTACTTATCTGTGGATTTAAAAAGATAGCCTAAACTACCGAAACCACAAGTTTAAAGTTAAATGACCTGTACACAACACAGGTTGATGAACTAAATTAATTTGGCTAAGCAAATTCTGGTACCTACTATTTTTATAAAAATAGTGACAAACAATGTCCGAACATGTATGACCTTAGGCCAACTGAGTTAAGCTTGTTGAAGTAAAAGTAACAAATACAAGACAATAGAGTGTGAAAACAAATAAATATACAATTATTATGAACTATTAAGCAAATATTTTCTAAGCTTCTTCAGAAATAAGGACTGATTCATTATGGTTAAGGTGATAATGGCACAATCACCCTTATTGACACTCAATAATGTAGTAAAAGTGTTGACTTGGGCGAAACAGTATACATTCTTAAAACAATAATAATAATAATAAATACTCTTTATTGCACACCTCATACAGTTACAAGCACAAATTTTACAATTAGATAAATTTAGGTAGAGGTAACAACAGGCGGTCTTGTCGCTAATGAGCGATTTCTTCCAGACAACCTTTAACTGAGACAACAATTAACAATTTAACTGAGATTCTCCTTGTAAGTAAACATATACCTGTAACAGGAAAACCCACGTTTCTTTAATATAGGTAGGTACTTCTTGTACTAAATAGATACAACTAACCAGAAATTATGCAGAAATATATTGTCATGTTATGTAAATCATGATACAAACTTGATATTATTTGTGTAGAATATTTATTTTCAGATAACACATTATTAAACTTATCCATGATGTTTATCACATGAAGGTGGCAGCAACCTCAATCCAAAGTCCGATTTATATTGAGTTAAAGATTCTGACCTCATAATCATGAGCCCTCAGGGGGTACACTTAAGCTTGAGATTTATACTTTATGACCTTTGGCAGGATACTGGCATTTACATAAATAAACTGTTTACTAATTTCTGATATTAAAACCTACTTACTCAGTTCTGTATATGGGGCACTTTATTCAAACAATTTTGTAGATTTAGCACATGTGGCTCCCTCAAAGAAATCAAATCACAGGTCAAAGCACTTCGTTAAATTGTCACAGTAGATAATTATTACGTAGGTATTTATACAAAATGAGGACATTTGAATACACCATAAACACATTTAATTCTGAAGATGGACCAAGGACTCGACGAAAAATCCCGCAAGTGTACGGCCGGCCGTGTTCCTTCTGTCAAATTACGTCGACGTCATTAGAAATTGAAATCCCTACTTTCACCCGACCCGAAGTCTTGAATAAAAACGCAGTTAACTGGCCAACTAGGGCGACGTCATCGCGCGCTGGGTCGGTTTGAGAAACTATAGCATGTCCCGCATCCCTTTTACCTTTAGCGTCCTCCGCGACGTTCCTCGGGGGCCGAAGCTTCCGCGGCTGGTTTTCGGGCTGCTGCCATCCGCGGCCTCTACCTCTAGACCCCCCGATGTCTCCGTTATTCATTTCACAAGTTTTAGCTTTCCGCAGTAACTCTGTAAGAATGTCTTAGTAGAAATTTCATAACCCACAAAAGGATAGTTCTTTGTGCACTTGTTACATCCACAATTTTCTGCTTTCATTAATTCAACACGTAAACAAAGACGAATACGATCAAGTCAGTTCCTACAGCGATGCCTCCATGTTATTTGTGCGAGTGGGGCAGGAGATATTTTTACCACTCACCAACAGAAGCGTTCACAATCTAGGAATTTCTAGAAAAATCTACATTCACGAAAAAATATTCTACAATTGGTATTTTAATAAGTTTTGCACAAAATTGTTATTAAAGCCCCATATTTACATTTCATTTGCTAAATTTAAAGGTGCGTCTTGATTACTAGCCGTTCAACTGTCATGGTAATAAAAATACCAAGATTGAACGGAATGGTCTTATTAAACTTTCAATAGGTATGACAGAGAAGGCGCTATTATAGTAACAAGGCTGCAACTTTAAAAATACTTGCTTTGAAGGCCTTGATTTGCTTGCATTGAAAAAGTGACCGTTGCCTACGGCTCAAAAACTTGCAATATGGCTGGAATGGAACAGATTCTACGTTTTTCACATTCGCGGCAGACATAAACCGGTATTAGACATTGCAATTTGTAGGGCCCAATCTGTTGTTTGCCCTGCCTCTCCCTATCCCTCCATCAGCTCCCTAAGGGTCCTAACTCTTATTGCACCTCCCAACCTGACAGATTGGGGCCTACAAATTGCAATGTCTAAGAACCCTGTTACACTTTACTTTTTTTAGTCTTACTTTAGTTTTACTTGTCCTAGCTAGCATCCCAATTAGGATCCTAACTTTTTTCAATAGTAAATTTACTTGCAAAATGCGGTTAGACTTAACTAAATTTAGAAACTAAATCATTTAGGAAGCTAACTAGGACAAATTTATACCAATTAAACGGGTGTTGGACATTACAATTTGTAAGGCCCAATCTGTTGTGTAACCCGCCTCTCCCTAACGCTCCTTCAGCTCCCTACGGGCCCTAACTCTTATTACACCTCCCAACCTGATAGATTGGGCCCTACAAATTGTAATGTCTAATACCGGTTTTATACTTGTAGGCTACCCAGGGTACAGTCACAACTGTACATTTTATTTCAAAGTCTGTAAATGTTAACCGTTTTGAATTAAAAAGTTACGTACGGTCTCCTAAGACCATTTTTGTGTAGCATCACGGGATCTTAGGGCTTCCCGAGAACTTCGAATTATATATTGATATGCCAACTTTTTGTAAATTCAAATGTAGATATTACTTTTGTAGCTGAACTAAAAATACATACATAAAAGTTCTATATGACAATACAAATAATAGTTACTCCTCTTTATGAATCGTGTTAAATTTAAAATATGATACAAAAAATATAAAAGTTATGCTTAACAAACCGAAAGCGCGCTAACAATTTTCTACATACAAAGCGCTTCTTTTATATAATGGACAAGGTGACATTCTACAAAAAAAAATTGTATTTATCCTCTCCGCAGATTTTTTTATAAATATGGATTTTTACATTTTTAATGTCAAAAATGATTTCTGCATGTCGGTTTTGTACGGAAATAATACCACACAACCCCTAGCCAGCCTTAACCAGAGAGTAATAACACATATTGCACGGGAGCCCTGATTTTGATGTGATGGTACAAACATTTTACGGTTCTCCAAAACTAAAAGGCACTCTATGCATGGTCAAAACTTTTTCTGAATGCGCACAATTTTTTCACTTTGGTACTTGAGTGAAAACCATAATATTATGTCTGCAATTGGGACAAAATCGCAACATAAACACTTTACTTGTTCAAGCTATTTATTATATTTCATATAGTTTTTAGGTCAGATATAACTAATCAGATAGATTAACAAAATTCCTTGTTTTAACTAAAGCTAAGCATATAACTTACAGGTATATTACAAAAATATACAATGAATTTCCAACTAAGTTGGTATCATTCAAAACTAATTTATTTCTTTACCAACATGATGAAAAAAAAAACAATACTGTACTGTTCAATATAGTATTAAAGTACCTAAGCCAGATTAGGCATGATTGTAGTCTGTAATTTAATTTCTAGAATATTTATCAAAGCATAGACTTTGCATTAAAGAATACAAGATACATGGGTATATTGGTTGAGACATATATGTATTGTAGCAGGTGCTTTAACACTTTGACCACCGAGAACCCGCCTGGTAGGCACTCGTAATGTTTGGGCACGCGCGTTGCATGTCGTAACCCGCCTGGCGAGTTCTGTCGGTTTCTGGGGTATTGTCCAAAATTTTGCCCGGTTGCGAAAGTGTTAATCAAAACTTAGAGCTGTCTAAGAAGTCTTCATTAAGGCTAAAACTCAAAGCAAGGGTTTGGTATTTAGATGCAGTCAGTAAGTTTGTCTAATCTATTACTATGGGCAATTATTGTCTATATCAAATATGTTCTATATACTAAAGGACTCTCCGCATCCACAGGTGCCCTTGATGTTAGGGTTGTTAAACACAAACTCTGCTGATAATTTGTTCTCTACGAAGTCCATTTCAGTTCCTGTAAAAATAATATGAAAACACTTTATGGTTAAGTAATGATAATGATTAAGTATTAAGTACATTTTTGTTTTGAAGAAGTTTTTAAAGACATTTACAACTCAAGACAAGCCATTTGAATTATAAGTGGCCAAATATGGACAAATAACACATACTATAGTGTTGGCCATAAGCACACAGGTTACTTTTAAATTGTTGACAAAGCAAAAGACTGGCAAAGTTGATTGAACAATTATCTATAAACCTATTTAAAAAATACCAATACACACCTAATAACGTTAACTGTGCCTTCTTATCTATAATAATGGTGACTCCATCTTGTTTCACTTCTTCATCTAATTTCTCCTTTGTCTTAGCATAATCTAGTGTGTAGGACAAGCCGTTACATCCCCTTTGCCGAACTCCCACTTTCAGCCCGATGAACCCTTTAGCCTCTTCTTTAGCCATTATTTCTTTAATCTTATTCACTGCTGATGAAGTGAGTACCAAGGCTGCACGAGAAGGCAGCAAACGCTTCTTTACGGCCCTCACAGTGGCACTTGCTATAGTTTTAGTCGCCATCTGAAAAACGTATTTACGCGATGAAGCAATGACGCGAAAGTCCAACAGGAAATTGATCGCAGTTTGCAAATATCTTCATGAAAAACAAACATGTAGGCCTATTGCCAAAATAACTTACGAAACATAAACGTCTGATTGCAATCTCACTGCGTAATATATATTTGGTATGTACGGAAAGTAATTGCACTGTACGATAATTGATATACTTACAATTTAATTTTTCTTTAAAGTTTCATAATTATGGTCTATATATTTGTATTATTGTTTAATTTTTATTGGAATTTTGATTCTGTCAAAGATTAAAAAATAAAATGACATGGTAGTACTAGTAGTGTCATTTTGGCAAACATGCTATTCAAGCCACATATTTAGCTATCTTTCTTATTGATTTCAGCAAATTTGAACGCGTCTTTTTGAACTGTTTCATGACAAAAATGACAACAGAATTTTGACACCGACGTAAGTGACGTTTAACGACACGTCTCCGCTACCGAGCTCGTGTTGCGTGTAGTGATTTTCGTTTTTCTTTACAAATGATTTAATATAACAACGATGGGAGGCCAAAAATTTGAATATGATGAGAGTGGATCGACATTCTTTTATTTTGTGTTATCATTTCTCGCTTTAATATTAGTGCCAGCAACGTTTTACTATTGGCCGAGAAAAAGAAAAGAAGGTAAAGCTTTATTTCATGTTTTCTAGTAAACGCGCATAAAAATCGTGGTTGTTAATGTGTTTTTGATGATTGTCCTACATTTGAGTGCTAATGTGACTCATTCTGTTGGTACCTAGCTGGGCGCTGTACCGTTATGTCAATAGGTTTGTCGCGCGGCGAAGCGATTCGTCGCATCGTATAGAACACGTTAATATTCGAGTGACACGGCCACTGCACACCACTCATTCATCTTTCGATCAACCTCACTTAGGTAGTCAAAAAAATTCAACCACATTTATTTTGCTACTTTGGAGCCTTAGCATTAATTTTATTCACCACCATCACTTATGCATAACCACGCCGATGCTACCATCTATAGAAAACAATCTACAAACTAATTTAATCCAAAAAGTAAAACAGGTAGTTATGAGTTGAAAACTTTCATGCTAGAAAAAGTAGTCTACTTGTCATGCTTCTTCTATTATTTATTCCATGACATCACAGGAGCAATCAGGATGTCTCTCAACTGTGTATCATCAACATCATGTACATGGTCAAGTTTTACTTGTATTAGAGATAGTAATACAAAATGAGTTATCAACCGACTTCAAGATTTCGAAGGAGGAGGTTATCAATTCGTCGGAATCTTTGTTTTTGCAATTTTTTTTTTTTTTTTTTTATGTATGTTCACCGATTATTCATAATTCATAATTCATTTATTGCGTCATAATCATGTGTTACATAAGGTCTTACAAAAAAGCTTACTGCTAACGTTCACATGAACCCTGTTAGGGCATAGCAATGTTCATTCTTACTAAACTATTCGAAGACGGCTGGACCGATTTCAAAAATTCTTTTTTCGTTTGAAAGAGCATACTTCACAGTTGGTCTCATTGTAACCAGGTCAGGATCTGATGATGGGATCCTGGAGAAATCGAGGGAACTCTTCAACTATTATAGGCACACCTATAGTGATTTGAGTATTTTTTACAGCAGTTCGAGCATTTGCTTTTGGAAAGGTGGATGTTTAGTGAAGTCGGTTCTTTTTTGTTCAAAATTATTTTGTATACTATTTTTAGTTTTAGTTGCTTAGTAAAAGTCTCTAACTGATTTGCAATGAATCAGTATGCAACTGTAAAAAATATTTAATTTCATTATTATTTGTTGTTACAGATCCTGCAAAACAAGCGGAACGATGTCAATGTCCAAATTGTATAACAAAACAGTCAATAATAGAGCAATCACAGCCTTACAAATGTTTAAAGAATTTCCTAATAAAGCTCGCGATAATCTCCGGGTGGGTGTTACTCGCATTTTTAGCATATAAGGTGTCACAGTTTGATTATGAGATGTCTAATTTTGATCCATACGAGATACTGGGCTTGCCTCCCGGTGCCACGCAGGCTGAGATCAAGAAGTCATACCGGAAGCAATCTCTGATTCTTCATCCGGATAAAGAAACTGGTGATGAAAAAGCTTTTATGAAGCTTACCAAAGCTTACCAGGTAAGGGATAATTTGGTACCTATTAAATGGCTTGCAAAAAACTCATGAGGAATAGATTTAAAAAAGAACTGAACCATTGCAGTTCTAGGTATAGTTATTGCCACAAAACAAAACCACAACATGTCATACATGACAGCTGAATTTAGAAATTTCTGTTCTTTTTCATATCAATAGCAAGTTCAACAGTGTACTGCAAGATTGACACCAAGTTTACAAAGTTCCTTTTAGGTATTATTTTGAGATATTTTTGGTTAGTCCAGGATAAAAGGTCCCATTTGGTTGATATGGAGTTATTAGTACCTACCTCATAAAACTTCACAATATAGTGAAAGAAAGAAGTGTCCATGTAAATCGACAAAAAAATGTCCCCTTTCACAAAACTCATCAACATAGTTTGGTTCAAATCAGATTTACTATTTATACTTATGGGCACTACTAACTAAATCAATGACATAGCTTGCATGGCATATGTGACATGATTAACCTTTTTTCAGGCCCTAACAGATGACGAGGCTCGACGGAACTGGGAGAAGTACGGGAACCCCGACGGCCCCGGGGCCATGAGCTTCGGCATAGCGTTGCCCAGCTGGATCGTGGAGAAGGAGAACAGCGTGTGGGTGTTGGGGCTCTACGCACTAGTGTTCATGGTTGCTCTGCCTACTGTTGTAAGTTAAAGAATAATTCAGTTTTTACATTAAACTTAATAAGTAAGTTTCTGAATATAAAATGATTACTGGGAGATTTTTTTGCTAACACTGTTCTTTTGACTGGTCATTTGTGTTTATGGCGATCATTTGGCCTCCTCTTTTATGTAGACTTCAAGCAATCTTAAAGGCTCCGTCAAACTGCCTCGATATCTGAGCGGGCGCGACACTCTCAAAGCGCGCAACAAGGATTCTTCTTTAGGTATACATTAACTGTGCATGTATAGTATATGTAAAAAAATTCTGATTAAAATTAAATCATGGTACGTAATGATGACTAGCATTTATCAGTTTTCAAATAAGTAGGCGCTGTGATCTTTAAATTATAAAATTAAAATTTCTGCTTAGTAATAGTAAATTTAATTTAGGTAATGTGTGTTTTAAAAACTAGTGCCTATGCCTATGCCAATTGTGCCGTTGCAAAGAAGCCGGGACTAACGCTAGGAAGATGATAATTACGTTTGTTTTTTAGGGTTCCGTACCTCGAAAGTAAAAAACGGAACCCTTATAGGATCACTTTGTTGTCCGTCCGTCCGTCCGTCCGTCCGTCTGTCTGTCAAGACCCTTTTTCTCAAGCTGAAATTTATATCAAATACTCACTACTGTCCCTTGGAGCTGTAAAAAAATCAAACTTCTAAGCCAACTCAATCAAAAGAACAAGTTAGTTGATTAGCGTTAATTTAGTTTCAATCAGCGCCCATCTTTAATGATTTACTCATAGCGAAATTACTTGATTGTTTTGTGTTATGATTTAATCAGCGATTATTCAATCGGCGATGATAAGTAATCAATCACCGATTTTAATCAAGTGTGCACACATACAGCCATTTATGCCGCAAATTTCCGCAAATTCGAAACTCGCAAGGGAATCAAAACCTACAGGGTACTTCCCGTGAACTCAGAATCTTGAAATTTGGTACGAAGCAACGTCTTATAGCACAGACAAAGGAAAAATTGCGATAACCGAAAATTTTTAGTTAAAAATATTTTTAATAATTTTACAGTTACTACCCCTATATACCTACAGGTTTGTACGGAACCCTCGGTGCGCGAGTCCGACTCGCACTTGGCCGGTTTTTTTAAACCAAAACATTTTTGTAGGTTGGTACCTGGTGGTACCGGTCCATCCGCTACTCCGGCGAGCAGGTCCTGCTGGACACCACGCAGATGTACTTCTACTTCTGCCACAAGACGCCCTCCATGCCTCTGAAGAGGGCGCTCATGATCCTCGCGGCCTCCTGCGAGTTTGACCGCAGACACAACTCCGAGATCATTGAGAGGATCACGGACAATGAGGAAGTGCCCATGGTAAGTTATTTTAAAGAATATTTTATTATTACAAGTTTAATTTCGTAATAATTGAAGGCCTAGAAATTAGAGCTTCCGAGCGTTCTACCAAGGTAAAGTGTCTTAAGGGGCTCCACACGTTTTTTATCGATTTTTGACCAGTTTTGAGTCGATATTCCAACATTTTCACTACAGATAGAATTATAAGGCAAACGGCTATCGGTTCTTGAATCTTTTATCGCCATTCTGTAGAGCCGGATTTTAAAATAAATGAGCCCTATTTTTTAAATATGGTCTAAAACACGCTTTTATCGATATTCGAAATCTGTAAAGAATCTTACATTTTACGAAATGATAAGCTATAAAAATCATTAGAAAAATAAGGGATTCAAATCGAGTCGAGTCGAGTCATTGGCGCCAGGGAGCCCCTTAATTAGCGTAGCCAGAGAGCCGAAGGCTCGACGGCGGAGCTTCGAGGCTAGACAATGGCCGAAAGCCAAGATGACCTGTTTTCATTGTTTTTGAGTGTATAGCAGATAAACTATAAAAATACCATTTTCCATACATTCCATAAACTTAACCCTTTGAACGCCATACGTCACTCACACGCCAAGATCATGAACACAAATGAGACAATATAAACCTTATTTGAAAGTATGAAGGTTACATTGACAACGTGGGATGTGGGCTCGATAGTGCCCGCTTTTAAGCGTCCTTGGCGTTGAGAAGGTTAACCTTTTGGCCGCTACAGTCGGCTGTGGCCTGTGGCCGACGTCGGATAGTCGTGCCGTGGACGCCAACGACGGCTATATCCGACAGCTTTAGGGACCTACGCGGGATTTCGCAAACTTCAATGAGGGTTTATTTCATGGATTACACCACTACTGGACCCGGGTATGTCCTTAAACTACGTCCGGACACGGGTATGTCCTTAAACTACGTCCGGACCTGGGTATGTCCTTAAACTACGTCCAATGAGAGGTAGGGCACAGCGATTTGTCATCACGCTTGAATCTGGAGCGGCCCGACTGGTGAAGTACCTCCCCCTTACAGAAGACCACAGCCATAATAACACTGCTACTTTTTTTTTAGGTATGTAGTGTTGTGTTCCTGGTGGTGAGTAAGGTTCCCAGAGCTCCAAACCCCCCCCCCCCCCCCATGATGATGGCGCAGTTAAAAAATATGCTACCCCAGGAGGGTACCAGCTGCGCTAGCACTGGAGAATCCCTCTCTGGGCTTCCATGCTCAGGATACATTGTACCTGAGCGTCGACGCCCAGACTGCCCCTCGTACTCTGGGGGGGGCAAAACGGCGCTCTATCATTGCAAATCTGACCGAGGCAAGAGTAAAGTAACTACGGCACCCCCTGCTACGCTGGCCGTGGACTTCTGCAACATCAGGGGTTTACATTCAAACTTAAATGCTGTCCACCAACACCTCGAGACAGCAAAGCCGGCCTTGCTCTTTTTGACCGAGACGCAGATATCGTCTCCAGCGGACACATCTTACCTCTCTTACCCGGGATACGGACTAGAACACTCCTTTATACCCAGGGCCGGGGTATGCGTGTACGTTAGAGATGATATCAGTTCTCGCCGCCTCAGCAATCTTGAAGGTATGGACCTCTCCATTTTGTGGCTGCGTGTAGACAGCGATGACCATCCTCGCGTTTACTCGTGTCTGCATAGGTCCCATAGCGGTAATGCCGAGACTGACCGACTCATTGAGCAGATCCAAATGGCTACAGACTCTGTGCAGCAGCAGATTCCCTCCGCCGAGATTGTGATACTTGGTGACTTTAATGCCCACCACGCCGAATGGCTTGGCTCCAGCAAAACCGATCATGCGGGGAGATCTGTTCACGACTTTGCTCTGGCAAATGGCTTGACACAACTGATTACAGCGCCTACGCGAATCCCAGATGTGGAGACCCAGGAACCATCCCTGTTGGACCTTCTGCTGACTTCTCATCCGGCCGAATACCAAATATCCGTCGTAGCCCCACTCGGCTCCTCGGATCACTGCCTGATCCGGAGTACGGTGCCACTCATGTGCCCGCCGCGTCGGCGAGTTGCCTGTAGCCGCCGTGTTTGGCACTACAAGTCAGCAGATTGGGACGGGATGCGGTCCTTCTTTGCTTCGTACCCTTGGCGGCAGGTTTGCTTCACGCCGGATGATCCTGATGTCGTCGCTGATTCTGTTGCTGACGTTGTGCTGCAGGGAATGGAGCTCTTCATTCCATCCTCTGCGGTCCCTATTGGTGGAAATTCTCAACCTTGGTTTGGTCGATCCTGCAAAAAGGCATTTCGCCGTAAGCAAGAATGTTACCAAGCCTGGGTAAATGCAGCGGCGACTAGGGATGAAAAAACCAGCGCATTAAAAAAGGAGTTCAACTTTGCCTCCCGGTCCCTCAAAAGAGTAATTGCTAAGGCAAAGTCGTTGCACATTGGTAGAATTGGCGAGAAACTAGAGCGCCTCCCCTCGGGAACTCGTGCGTTCTGGACTCTTGCCAAAGCTATCCAAGGGAATTTCTGTAAGCAATCTTTTCCGCCTTTGAAAATGGGAAATGACTCGTTGGCTCACGACGCAAAAGACAAAGCCAATCTTCTAGGCAAACTCTTTGCGTCCAACTCGACTTTGGACGACGGGGGATACGCACCGCCGACCATACCGCAGTGTGAGAGCAGTATGCCGGATATACAGTTCCGCCAAAGCTCACTGCGTAAAGCACTTCTTTCCCTCGACATTCATAAGTCGAGTGGGCCCGATGGAATCCCTGCGATTGTGCTGAAGATGTGTGCTCCTGAGTTGGCCCCGGTTTTAACGCGCCTTTTTCGGCTCTCTTACTCTTCTGGCATAGTCCCGATCTCGTGGAAGTCAGCTTTGGTGCACCCGGTCCCAAAAAAAGGTAACCGCTCAAATCATTTTAGAGCGAGCACAAAGAGCAGTTCTGAAAGTCTGCCTGGGACTCCCCCGTCGGTATTCTACGTCTGAACTTTTCAACAAAGCGCACGTCTTAAGTGTTCGTAGACTTTTTTTACTGCGTGCTTCCCTTTACATGCACAATATGGTCTCTCGTGATCCTAACCATAAAGACATGATACTAAAACGAGTCTACAAAATCCCTATACCCCTTGTTAAAACTACTTTTGCTACGAGATTCTCATCTTATCTCTTTCCGCATTTATATAATAAATTAGTAAAAATCTGCGATATACGGCACTGTGATTTAGCTGATGCAAAAAAGCATATCCAACCCCTACTTTTCTCTTGGAGTTATGATGAGTCAGAGGACATTTTGAAATGACTATACTTATAGTCATTTCAAAATGTCCTAACTAGGTAACTGTGTAACTAGGTACTTACCTAGTTTTAAACTTCAACATTCCACGTCTGATCTCAAAAGATGAATAAAATATACAACTAATATTCTTCTTCCCTATTTTATGTCTTTCACACTTTTATTTCGTAGGCATTCACACACACATCACTAATTCATACATACACACACACATTAAAAACACACATTCTTAACTTTACTTAAACACCGCTTACTTATAACTTACCAAGACCATTTTAACCGACTTTTTGTACTTAAGTAGATAGTTTCTCGGTCATTTAATCAAAATTCTTAGTTTTAAGTTTAGATTTAATGTTCATGTATTTCTTTAAGATCCCCACGTCACAGGCTCAGCCTAGTGTGGGGATCACTGTATTGCCATTGTAAAACCAATATAATATGAAATAAATATATTTTTTTAAATTTTTTAAATCCATCCAACTACAGGCCAATAGCTATTACCTCCCTGTTCTCGAAGATAATGGAATCCACTATCAACTGCCAGCTCCTTCGGTACCTAGAGGACCACCAGTTGCTCAGCGACCGCCAATACGGTTTCCGTGGGGGCCGCTCGGCTGGTGATCTTCTAGTTTACCTGACACATCGTTGGGCGCAGGCGATCGAGACAAAGGGTGAAGCATTGGCAGTTAGTTTGGATATTGCGAAGGCCTTTGATCGGGTATGGCACAAAGCACTTCTATCGAAACTTCCTTCTTATGGGCTTCCCGAGAAATTGTGTGAATGGGTCAGTAGCTTTCTTGCAGACAGACGCATCAAGGTCGTAGTTGACGGTGAATGCTCTGACTCCATGTCTGTGAATGCTGGTGTCCCCCAAGGCTGCGTGCTATCACCCACGCTGTTCCTTCTGCATATCAATGACATGCTGCAGATTAGCGGCATACATTGTTATGCAGACGATAGTACGGGTGATGCCTACTACACCGGCCGAACCAACATTTCTCGGGAGAATGTCATTGAGAGCCGGGACAAACTTGTGTCTGAAGTTGAGACTTCCCTTAAAGAAGTTTCAGAATGGGGTCGACTAAATTTAGTCCATTTTAACCCTACCAAGACACAGGTTTGCGCGTTTACCGCAAAAAAGCTTGCGTTTGTCGCTTTACCTCGTTTTGAGAGCACTTCCTTAACTGCGACTGCCAGTGTCCAGATCCTTGGCGTCGACATTTCGAGTGAAGTCCAGTTCCGCGGCCATTTAGAGGGTAAGGCCAAGTTGGCCTCAAAAAAGCTCGGTGTGCTCAACAGATCGAGACAGTATTTCACTCCGGCCCACCGCCTCCAGCTTTACAAGGCACAGGTACGCCCACATATGGAATACTGTTCTCATCTGTGGGCGGGAGCGCCCCAGTACCAACTTCTCCCTCTGGACCGCATCCAACGGAGAGCGACTCGAATTGTCGGCTGTCAGGATTTTACGGATCGGCTTGACTCCTTGGCGCTGCGTAGAGATGTAGCCTCGCTCTGCATCTTCTACCGCCTCTATCATGGAGAGTGCTCCGAGGAATTGTTCGGATTAATCCCTGCCGCTTCTTTCCGCCATCGTCCTACGCGACAGCATTACCATCATCACCACTTAGATGGTTGGCAGTCCTCAACTGTGCGTTTCTCGAGAAACTTCCTGCCTCGCACAACAAAACTGTGGAATGAACTGTCGTCTGCGGTATTTCCGGACCGATACGACCTTCAAACCTTCAAGAAAAGAGCGTATTCCCATCTTAAAGGCCGGCAACGTGCTTGTGACCCCTCTGGTGTAAAAACTAACCACCAGGCGGTAGCACCGTGGCCAGAGCTTTAGCCGTCATAATCCACCAATATATATATATTTTTTTAATTATTATATGGCTTTTACTTTTCGCCGATTTTGGCGAGGTGAATTCTGCCAATGTCGAGGTGTATACTTTTGATTTTATTAATCTTTAGTAATAAATAAAAGCAACGTTGTTCGGTTGAGACCTTGCTGATTGTAAAGTGATAGCCTCCTTACAAACACGTGGGCGGCCGGGACCCCGGATAACCGTTTGTTCAACTAAAGAGTGGTTACTCGCGTTTTGGGACTAATTTTTCATTAGCTGCACACTTGTTCGTTAGGTCACCGCACAATAAGCTATCAATATTACACACTGAACTACGTAAATGAGCAAAAAACAAAAAACTATTCCAAAGACGATGCAGCCATCTTTGAAGCTCAAACGATTATCCCCAATAATGTTTAATTATTTTTTTATTTGATTGGTGTATTTTGACAGCTACTGTCAAAAAGACCTCGCCACGGTGCTGCCACCTGGTGAAAAGATCGATTGTAGAAACCCCGGCGACTGATGATATATAGACAATGAAGTAGCTCTTCAAAATGACTCCACTAAAAGTGAGCCGCGGGGGGCGGGGCTTACAAACTGAGCCGCCAAGCCGTTTAGTTTACAAATGGCGGTTCAGTGACACGGTGGTAGTGAAGTTTATTAGAAAATTAAATAATTTAGTAAACATGCCTTCTTGCGCCGTAAAATGGTGTCAGAGTAGAACTGGAAAACATAATAAAAAAGACGGGCTCACTTTTCATAGGTAAGTTAAGCCGAAAACATATTATTATAAATTTATTTTACCGGATACTTTTATATGGGGATGGTGCTATGCCAACTTTTGAACATCCATTAAAATTTCTTACGATATTTTTTTTATTACTTTTTAATGAAATACAATGTTTTGATTTAAGTTAAATGCACATGTTTACATCTCACTTTTCATAACACGCAGATAAAGTTAATAGTATACAGTATGCCTCTGATCACGGGCTTTAAATGTAAGAATCGATTTTGCTCATAAAATGGAAATACAACTTTTGAAAATAACTGGATTTGTAAAAAAAACCGGCCAAGTGCGAGTCGGACTCGCGCACCTAGAGTTCCGTACAAACCTGTAGGCATATAGGGGTAGTAACTTAAAAATCATTAAAAATATTTTTATTATATGATGTAACAAAAAAATTGGTTTCCGCAATTTTTCCTTTATCTGTGCTATAAGACGTTGCTTCGTACCAAATTTCAAGAGTCTGAGTTCACGGGAAGTACCCTGTAGGTTTTGATTCCCTTGCGAGTTTCGTAAATTTGCGGCATAAACGGCTGTATCTTTTGATTGCGTTGGCTTAGAAGTTTGATTTTTTCACAGCTCCAAGGGACAGTAGACTTGAGTATTTGATATAAATTTCAGCTTGTTACCTCCACGCGTTCCTGAGAAATAGGGTCTTGACAGACGGACGGACGGACGGACGGACAACAAGGTGATCCTATAAGGGTTCCGTTTTTTCCTTTCGAGATACGGAACCCTAAAAATACAATTCAGGACTTATTTGGGCATCAGTTTACTGCAAAATCATCAGTTTTTGAAGTGTGACAGGGGGATATGTCAATAGCTTCATTGGATGTTGTACAAGGAAATAGTATTTATAAAAAAAAAAAAATATTATGGGACAATCTTACACAATCTGACACAGGCGGATACAGGGGCATTTGCCTCCCCCTGACACGTAAACCTCCTGTACTACGGCGACCATAGGTGCGGACCGCAAGATTTTTTTAAGGAGGAGGTGTGACAATCGCCTAAAAGTCTTGCGGCAAACGTATTAAGCAAGTAACCAGTAAAGTGACCAAGTGTCTGCTTATTTACTTTAAAATAAAATTCAAACCTCTTACAACAAAAAATATTCATTCGAAAATTGCTCTCTATTTTCTGAAACCGTCCTCCAATAATGCGTTTCCAATGTCACTGTTGCCTTGTAATTTTCAAGTGTCAGTGCTACGACGAATCACAGCAAAATCATTTTGCGATTGACCAATCGTATTTTGAGTAATTGTTGTAATTGAAAACAGACTAATATTTTGACGCGTTTGATTGGCAGCGTAGTGAGCATGCGTATATCGAGTTGTTTCCCAATTTCACGCTGACGGTTTGTTTGAAGTTCTACGTCTAGATATATCATCAGTCGCCGAGAAACCCTCATTTCGCTTAAATCATAAACAGGATAAAATGTATAGACGGAGCACGGTAATAACAATACCAAGATCGAACGGGATGGTTTTATTACACTTTCAATAGGTATGACAGAGAAGGTGCTATTATCGTTGGTCCTTGTCATAGTCTCACATTTTTTGTTACCCTCCACACCATTACTTATAGTAGTGGAGGGTCACACACAACATAATTTGCGATTTTTACAAGAGTTTCTGTGTTTACTGACGAGAAAACCTGATATTTTTCTTAGAAACTTGACTAAAGAAAACAATGGTAAATTGTTTTGTTTTGTGCTGTAGAAGTGATATTATCGTCACCTATGTCTATCGCGTACGCGTGTGCGGTCTCTAGTTAAAGTCTTGCATTGAGGCTTAAATAATGCGCTTGCGTGGCGCCAGTGACGTATCATCAACCGACTTCAAGATTTCGAAGGAGGAGGTTATCAATTCGTCGGGATCTTTGTTTTTGCTATTTTTTTTTATTGTTGTTCACCGATTATTCGAAGACGGCTGGACCGATTTGGAAAATTATTTTTTTGTTTGAAAGCGTATACTTCACAGTTGGTCCCATTGTAACCATGTTAGGATCTGATGATGGGATCCTGGAGAAATCGAGGGAACTCTTCAACTATTATAGGCACACCTATGGTGATTTGAGTATTTTTTACAGCAGATCGAGCATTTGGTGTTGGAAAGGTGGATGCTTAGTGAAGTCGGTTCTTTTTTGTTTAAAATTATTTTTGTTCAAAGCTTGGCGTTCTAAAGGTTAGCAAAAAAAGTGAGTTGCGTATAATTGCAGCTCCTGCGCGAGCTCCCGAACCTGGGCGAGAAGAACAAGGAGCAGCCGCTGTGCCGGCCCTACAGCATCAAGGCGCGCGCGCTGCTGCACGCGCACCTGTCGCGCATGCGCCTGCCGAGCGCGGCGCTGGACGCCGACCGGCGCTACGTGGCCTCGCGCTGCCCCGACCTCGTCGTGGAGATGGTCAACTGCGTCAACCAGCTCATCGCGCTGGCCTATGCGAGGCGGAGTGAGTATTCTATTATACTGTGCCAGGACAGGGACAGCACTTGGCAGTCTAAGTCGCCAAATACATCGTAACACACCCTTACTACCATACATAATAGTAGTTTATGTAACTGTTACGCAATAAGGCCTAATTACGTACAGTTGCATACACTGCTTTATCTACACACTTATCTTAAGGTATTAGAGTACTGTTGAAATGTTACTTACTCTTGTATTAGGTTTTCTAGTCAATAATAGTAGTTTATGTAACTGTTACGTAATAAGGGTCCTTAAAACATGAGTGTGGTTTTATGAAACGAGCCGCAGGTGAGTTTCATAATAAGATCACACGAGTGTTTTAAGGCCTAATTACGTACAGTTACATACACTGCTTTATCTACAGCACTCATATTATTTATCCAAAATGCCGTATTCGGAAATCATAGAATGGCCGCCATTGCACCGCCATGACCAACTAGATTGTGTCGGGGAGGCGCGTGTCGGGCTGTCGGCGGATGCACGGGAGGGTGCAGGTGTACATTATGTTATCAAAACTCATAGCACATCAATAATTGAGCATGAAAAGTTAAAATTACGTTACTGCCACGGATAAAAAGCTTATCATAGTAAAATCGGTCGTGGTAATGCTAGCCATTGCCTACCGTTTTCGAACACGTTTTAAAGAACTTACAATATGAGTGTAGATAAAGATTATTCTTATTCTTATTCTTATTATAAATCCTAAATGATGTGTTCGGAAACCAGTAGAATGACCGCCATTGTACCGCCATGGCCAACTCGCTTGTGTCGGCGGTCGCACGGGCGCGCCGGCGGTCGGGGAGAGCGCGGATCTTCGTAACGTTACCGTGGGTAATTAATTTTCATACGTTTGTGCCACACTGTCAGAGATGTTACGTTACTGGTTGCAATAATGGTGGTAATTTAATTACATACGGTTTCCGAACGCGGAATAGAGGATTTATGATATTGGTGTAGATAAAGATCTGTACCGATTTATATATATTTAGCTACTTTGGTTGCTACTAACTATTCGAAGCTGACGCATCGACATATAATATAAAAACGGGTAAATTCAAGCAAAGCTCGTGACACATTTTCACGTTTACAAAACTAAAATGTCTTGTGTCTTGTTAATCAAATTAAGTGCCCATTCTGTGTTGTTGTGTTGTGAGTGGTCAAATTTGACAACGAGGTTTCATTGGGCTCAAATTACTCAAATTTAAAAAGCTGAAATGACATGTTAAAGTATAATAAATACGCCCAATTTGACAAGTTCGTAAAATATCAATATTTATGCCTAATTTACTTATCGATTATAAGAAATATTGCTATTTTTGGCAGCTGTGTGGCTCCTGCACCAATACACGGCGCAAGCCGGCATTATAATAGCGACATATTATCGAAATTTCATGGCTAGATAGAACTGATATTTTCACAACATGACAATTTCAAAACGTTTCACGTGACATGATGATTAGCCCCACTCCCTTTGGCATCACGGTTTTGGTGCAGCTTTTGAGCGGTCATTACACTTCCTTACTTATTATTCTTCCAAGCAGTCACGTCTGAAACTGTAGATACATTTAATATGACAAAAATATTTAACCACTCTGTTACCAAGATCTTGGATACATGTTTTTGGCACATTAAATGTATCCATATTTTCAGACTTGGCCGTACCGTGTTTATTTGTCTCTATAAACAGTATAGGTACGTTTTTACACCTAATGCCACGTGGTCTAGTTTAAGTTGTTATTAAAATTCAATCTCATAGACGTTGATTATTTACATGGAAGGGATAACTGCCCATTTTAGAACCCATCCCATATTCATTCACCGTTATCAATGTGAAATTTTACTGACATCGACATAACCAAAATTTTTGTATGGTTCGATATCAGTAGTTTAATTATCATTCAACACGACGACGTCAATCATGAATGTATAATTAATTACACGGACACATCATTCCGGAACTTGCTAAATTTATTCACTACTTATAGAAAAATGTTTAAGTATTTTGATTAAAAACGAACTACATACGAAATTAATATTAAGTAAACTAAAATAACTAATAAATGTAAGTATGATTACATATGGTAATCCTAAATAAAACTAAAATTAAGTACAGATACGGTATATAAAAATACAACGTGTAATAAAAATGCTTTTAAGGAAAAGTAAGAAGAAAAAAATTCTCGTGAAAAAAAAGTTCCTTTTGTATGGAAGGTCGGCCGGCTGGGACGACGTGTCCCATACAAAAAAGTAAAATTTGTTCACGTCTTAAAAAAAAATATGCTACTTTTCTTACTCGCAAAACGATACCAATTATGCCCTTAAACGGATCGCCAGTATTTCTGTACATCCTGTATATGTCTATAACCCACCCAATTTTCGTTACACCCTGTATATGTCTATAACCCACCCAATTTTCGTTACACCCTGTATATGTCTATAACCCACCCAATTTTCGTTACACCCTGTATATGCCTATAACCCACCCAATTTTCGTTACACCCTGTATATGTCTATAACCCACCCAATTTTCGTTACACCCTGTATATGCCTATAACCCACCCAGCACCGCCCCTGGGGTCTCCTACTGGTCTAAAACCAGCTATTGTTTACACGAACATTTAACGCTCTACACGGTGCCCGTGAGCATTGCGAGAGACTTTAACAGTGTATTCATTATCATATTTAGAGAACAAAATGTCCTTTAAACTTTTCCGAAATTCGCCATAGTTTCAGAGTAAATACTACTTACAAAAAATTGCATTTTGAATTGTTTCTCAGTGTAAAATGATTTTTTGATGGCGATCTCACCGGTATGGGGCATAGTCTAGACATCTCTTATTGACTGATATCAAAGACCTAAGAAACACTTTGCATGGACTAGTTTTTAGAAAAAATGTAGCAATTTACTTTTTCCGTTACTTTTTTCTAATGACATTTACTTTTTATGTAGAACATTCAAAAAAAGTAAAAAAAAAAATTTTTTTTTGGCGTTTTACAACAAAAGTCATATAATGTTTTTTCATTCTTTTGACCTCAGAAATGCGTGGTTAAAATCTCTCGCAATGCTCACGGGCACCGTGTATAACTTTTGTAGGCCTATATTTATACATAGTGATGTACATACTTAGTTTAACCTTTTGTACGCCAATGACGGCCAGTCACGGCATCGGCGCGTCGGGCCACTGACGCCACCGACGTCAATAGCCGTCCGTTCAAAAACTATCAAATAAATAAAATCTTTATTCTATACTAATATTATAAATGGGAAAGTGTATGTGTGTGTTTGTTTGTTTGTTTGTTTGTCCGTCTTTCACGGCAAAACGGGGTGACGAATTGACGTGATTTTTTAAGTGGAGATAGTTGAAGGGATGGAAAGTGACATAGGCTACTTTTTGTCTCTTGCTAACCCCCCCCCCCCCACTTCCCAAAAATGGGGGGTGGAAGTTTGTATGGTTTGTTACCCCGAATTTAACGCGAGCGAAGCCGCGGGCAAATGCTAGTTCAGGTATAAACCCATTGAGAATTACATTTCAATAGAAAAAAAACTACATATGATTGAAATAAATCAAATTAAAATACCTTACAATCATTAAATTAGTAGGCGATTGACGAGACCTTGCTTGCGAAATAACATGATGCGCACACTGCCTTGACTATGCTGTTTGTCGATTCACTCGCTCTTCCGACAAAAGACCAATGCCTTTTACGCATTACAGCGTAAAAAGTCATCTACTCGGTTCGCGGCGAACATACCAGATGCGCTGCATACGAAATACGTACCTAGAACCCTTTTATGATGTTTGGCGTTATTATTTAGCCTGTTTTTAGGGTTCCGTACCTCGAAACGAAAAAACGGAACCCTTATAGGATCACTTTGTTGTCCGTCCGTCCGTCCGTCTGTCAAGACCCTTTTTCTCAGGAACGCGTGGAGGTATCAAGCTGATATTTATATTATTTATATCAAATACTCAGGTCTACTGTCCCTTGGAGCTGTGAAAAAATCAAACTTCTAAGCCAACGCAATCAAAAGTTACAGCCGTTTATGCCGCGAATTTCCGCAAATTTTCGAAACTCGCAAGGGAATCAAAACCTACAGGGTACTTCCCGTGAACTCAGAATCTTGAAATTGGTTCACTATTGTCTTGCAGAAACTTTTTTGACATATATTTGTTTTGCATAATGATACTTGGCAGAAGTAACGTTTGGCAGAAACACCTTACGCAGAGTATTCTTTGGCATAAATCATTTCGCAGATTTTTATAATGTCGAATCTTATATTGGCATAATGTTGATGAGCATAACTGTCTTATAAACGAATAGTACTTTCGCAGGATTTTTTGTTTGCATAAAATTCAGGCGGCATAAAAAAAAAAAAAAGGCGGCATAAAGTTGTGAAGCCGAATTTTTTCTTTGATTACAAGATAATCTTCATTGTCTTATCATATTGTACAAGACATATGCGGGATTGTATGTACTGCTCATATAAATGAGCATATTTGTGTCGGTACTCCGGTAAATGAAATTGTTAACTGCTAATAGTGTCTGTGGTATTTTGTTGTGTCTTCCCAAGCCGGGCTCCCGGCCCGGCTGCTACGTGCGAGTTATCGCGATATGCTCGAGCCACCCTGAGAGCAATGGCCCGTTGCGGCCGCCTCAACTACTTTTAGGTTAGGTTAGAACTGCGGGGGTCGCAGTTCTAACCTAACCTAACCTAACCCAATTTTCTGGCTACATTTTGTTCCTGTGGGGGTCACAGTTCTAACCTAACCTAACCCAATTTTCTGGCAACAGTTTGTTCCTGTGGGGTTCACAGTTCTAACCTAACCTAACACACTTTTCTGGCGACAGTTGTTTCCGCGGGGGTCGCAACTCTAACCTAACCTAATCCATTTTTCTGGCAACAGTTTGTTTGCGCGGGGGTCGCAGTTCTAACCTAACCTAAATAAATCTAAATTTGGTGGGACTTGTATTCTACTACGTAAAATTTACCTAACCCACTTTTCTGCTAGCAGAAAATAATTATGCTATTGTAATAGTATGCTATAGGATTATTATGGTATATAATATGATGCTAAACCAAAATCGGCCAAAGTAGTGTTCTGCAAAACAATATGCTGCAAAACGTGTCGTATGAGTATTAGTAGTTAAGCCAACTATACCTTTATGCAAAATTACCATTCGACCGAAAGTGTTTCTGCGAAACATGTTATGCCAAGTGTATTTCTGACCAATATTTTTCTGCCAGATGAGGGTAACCCCTTGAAATTTGATACCAACCAACGTCTTATAGCACAGATAAAGGAAAAATTGCGAAAACCATACATTTTTAGTTACATCATATAATAAAAATATTGTTAATAATTTTAAAGTTAGTACCTACCCCTATATACCTACAGGTTTGCACGGAACCCTCGGTGCGCGAGTCCGACTCGTACTTGCCCGGTTTTTTTAGGCTCTGGCGTCAGTGGCACGGCGTATTACTTCGCCACCTGGCGGACGTATAAAAAATTAATATTCAACATTAAAAAGGTTAAAATGTTACAAACCTAAATCTTCTCTTTCAGTACCCCGGCTACCGACTATAGAGACCATAGAGAACTGCATGAAGCTGTCCCCCATGATCGTGCAGGGACTCTGGGAGTACAAGTCCCCTCTCCTGCAGCTGCCGTACCTCACGGAGGACCACCTCAAGTACGTCACGAGGCGTAATACTTTAACTATTATGTTACTCTGCGTCCGTAGGAAACACCTTAGACAACCCTACACGTGATCGCTGGGTGGTGCTAAAAGAGTAACAAACTTGGCAGCAGCACTGTGCCATCTGGACCTCGCAGCACTCACTGGATTTTCTTCATCATCTGCTTTCCCACTACTACTACCCCAGGGAAGAAATACCTATCTATATCCAGTGACATGTAGCCATACGATAAATAAAATAAAATAAATATTACAAATTAAAAAATAAAATAAAAACCCTTACGCTGGAACGGCTGAATTGATATTGACATGTCCAAAAACCCCAAAAAACCTGCTTTCAAATAAAAAAAATTGGTTGTTTGTAAAGTAGGTTTACGATCGAGATGTTTACGTGATAACGTCTAACCGCTCGTGAGGATTCCGCGTGACAAGTTTCACGGAATGACTGGCAGCGCTCGAGATGAGACGGGAGATCGGTCCGTCTCTCTCTCGTTATACCTGCGATCGCGCTCGTGAGGTTTTGGTGTGACACAAGTCTCTGAACATGTCACCCGACTAAAACGATTTTAAAGACGTTATCACGTCAAAAAACCTGCTTTCAAATAAAAAGGGTGCCACATACGACACATACGAGCACACGGACATACATAGAGGTCAAACTTAAATCCAGGGTGTTTATAAGGTGTTAAAAACTAAAGTAAATGTCATATACGTCTAGCTTCCGCGGCTGCTGCCCTGACCAACTAGACCACTCGGTCCCGGCGGAACCCGTCGAAATATCTCAAGTCAAGACATATGTTTTGGTCACTATTTTTTCTAAAGTATATGACGTCTATTTCAGATAATAATTTATTAATATAATACTTCTTAAAACAAAGCAAATATATATTTTTTCTAGATACTTTACAAGTCGGAAGAAGCACATCAAGAGTCTGCTCCAGCTGGCACAGCTGCCCGGTGACGAGAGGAGGCAGGTGATGAGGTTCCTCAACGATCAGCAGTACGACGACGTCATGAAGGTGCTGGGCAACATGCCCTACATACACTTCCAAGTTAATACCGAAGGTGAACATAAATTACACTTTATTATTATCAAGTAAACGATTTGACAAACTTTAAAACAATTACGAAAAAAAACCTTTACGAAGGAATTTTTTTTACATACCACGACGGTGGCAAACAAGCATACGGCCCGTCTGATGGTAAGCAGCTACCGTAGCCTATGGATGCCTGCAACTCCAGAGGTGTCACATGCTCGTTGCCTACCCTTTATAAAAAGGAGGATTCACTGTGTTGTTTCGTGCTTGTGTTGTCTGTTAAAAATAAAAACCGAAGCTATTAACATTCATCGATTCTCATTCATCACTATAAAAAGGTCTGGAAGAGATCGCTTATTAGCGATAAGACCGCCTGTTGTTTGCCTCTTTTTATGTCATGTATTTATTCTACTTTTTGTTGTAATTTTTTTGAGGTGTCCAATAAAGCATTAATTCATTAAATATAATCGGCTATTAGGTATCTGCCATAAATAGAAATATAAATCATTTAAATACATATACAACAGCATGGGTTCGATGTTTTTAGGGTTCAGGCGATGCTGTAAAAAATACTCAAATCACTACAGGTTTGAAAAGTCCCCTTGATTTCTCCAGGATCCCATCATCAGATCGTGACCTGGTTACAATGGGACGAACTGTGAAGTATACTCTTTCAAACAAAAAAAGAATTTTCCAAATCGGTCCAGCCGTCTTAGAATAATCGGTGAAAATACATAAAAAAAAAAAACAAAGATCCCGACGAATTGATAACCTCCTTCGAAATCTTGAAGTCGGTTGAAAAACGGAACCCTTATAGGATCACTTTGTTGTCCGTCGTCTGTCTGTCTGTCTGTCTGTCAAGACCATTTTTCTCAGGAACGCGTATCAAGCTGAAATTTATATCAAATACGTAGGTCTATTGTCCCTTGGAGCTGTGAAAAAATCAAACTTAAAAGCCAACGCAATCAAAAGATACAGTCGTTTATGCTGCAAATTTTAGAGTTTTTCGGCACTCGCTAAACCTACGGGGTACTTCCCGTGAACTCAGAATCTTGAAATTTGGCACGAAGCAACTTCATATAGCATAGACAATGCAAAAATTACAAAAAGTAGAAATTTTTATTAAAATCATACAAAAAAATATTTTTTTAAATTTTAAACTTACTACCTTTTTCCCCGTAAAC
The DNA here is from genome assembly GCA_947086415.1 of Pammene aurita. NCBI lineage: Eukaryota > Metazoa > Arthropoda > Insecta > Lepidoptera > Tortricidae > Pammene > Pammene aurita. The sequence goes on from OX352297.1 coordinate 842,915, forward strand.
GCGTGGAGGTATTAAATTGAAATTCATTTCAAATACTCAGGGCTATAGGACCTTTCAAATGTAGCAAAACCAAACTTTTATGTCAACGTAATCAAAAGAAATAGCAATTTAAGTCACATATTTTGAAACTGAGTACTCGCAAGAAACTCAAAACCTAAAGGGCACTTCCCGTAAACTCAAAAACTTGAAACTTGGCACGAAGAAACTTCATATAGCACAAGCAAAGGAAAAATTCCGAAAAGTAGACATTTCTAGTAAAATTATACAAAAAATATTTTGTTAAATTTTTAAGTTTCTACCTTTGTCCTCGTACACGCGTAGAGATATTAAATTGAAATTAGTAATAAACATACTACAACTTTTGCTTGTTATATGTTTGTATGGAACCCTCGGTGCGCGAGTCCGACTCGCACTTGGCCAGTTTTTTCTTGTGTGAAGGGTTTCTTGATTGTTTCTCATATTAAAATACATAAAAGTACGTGATCACCAGCATGCTGCAGGTGCTCAATCCTCGAGTCATTGATTGAAAGACACTCTTTACCTATTCGAAAGTAAACCGGACAGGGACCTCGTTCGTATGGACCTCAGCATCGACCGCGTTATTCTCCTAGAGGGCTATTAACCCTAAAACGTTCCTTAAACAACTTGATGAATAAAACAACTTTCTTCTACCTTGATCAAATTATGGCGACGTGCTGAATGAAATATTACTTTTTTCTTGGCATGAGATTTACTAAAGAGAGACAAATATATTTTGAATTAGCGGTCAGCGATTAGTTCTCACCATCACGCCGCAATCGAGGATAGCTTTTTTTTAGCTCTCGGTCCTTACACATGTCACCATTAAATGCACTTAGTAGGTAATAGTTACACTAGCTAATCGTTAGGACAAGCACACTCGAAAGCTCTAACAAAGGGTTCGACAACAAAACCTCTAAAGAGCTGTTAGGGCTCAAAAGACACAAAAGCAGTGCAGTGACTAGAATACTGACAGGCCACTATAAGTTGAACAAACACATGTTTCGTATGGGTAAGAAACAGGACTCGGTATGCAGGTTCTGCCAGGAAGAAAAGGAAACAGCGTTGCACATCCTCTGCTCCTGCGGACCACTAATGCATAAAAGAAGTACCCACCTAGGGCGACATGTACTGCAACCCGACACATTACAGCCCAAAGAATCTGGAAATTTCTAGATGCAACGGGAATCAGTAATGAACTATAAAGGGCTGCCACGATAGATCACATCGATAGCCCAGTTAAGAATAATAATAATAGTTAATAGTTGATAACATGTTGTATAACTTTACTGTAAACCACCAATTGTTTTTTGGTATAATGATGCTACTGGTGGGAACCTTTAATTGGCTCTCTGTTACTTACCAATATAGCTACACTATTATATTATTATTAGCTGTTGGTTCCCCGAATAAATAAATCTAAATATATAAAAGAAGAAACAGACTGACTGACTGATTGACTGACTGACTGACTGATTGACTGGGTATCGTATCCTTTTTGAGTACTTATAAAACGCGGGCGAAGCCGCGGGAAAAGGCTAGTAAATAAATAAATTAAATCCTTTATAAAAGACGCAGGGACTTAGGAGGAAAAGTAAAAAAAAAAACTTTACCTTAATGTAATCGCCTTTGTTCCAGTAATTGACGATGAGAATTCAACGGTCGTGACGGCGGGCGCCATCGTCACGGTCACCGTGTTCCTGAGGAGGACTAACATGAGGGAACTGTTCGGAGACACTAGCATCAAGGAGAAGAAGAATATTGAGTGAGTCCATCATTTACTCTAAACGAAACTCTCTGGAAACATAACATAGCAAAATACATTTATTTTAACACTACAACATATAGACACAAGACGGTATTAAAATAGGATCCCCCCTCAGCGTAAAGCCGCGGTAAGCCATGGCGCTGTTAATGGACTAAGAGCTGGCCACGTCAGATATGACATAATAATGGGAGCAATAAAACCAGTCTTGTTAGATTGCTATACTATCCTTATTGCTAGATCCGGGCATCTGGCAGCTTTTAATGGGTGGAGCTCAGAGTGACAGACAAACAAAATTTTTAAGTTGGAAAAAAGTAATACCAAAATAGGTAAACACTACCGAAGTTGTCTCAGTTATATAGGACAGAGCTTGTATTTTAATATTATTACAAAAAACATTGCGTATTATTGCTGAAACAAAAACAGTAGGCGATAAATTATGAATTACATTTTACGTCGTTTGGCACTACTTTCCCCCAACAGAAACATGTGGCCATGATATAATCTGATTATTTGCATAATTTCTTATCATATTGCATTAAACCCAGAACTCTAGGATTTGTTTTCTTGAAGTGGTTTGCATTCTTTGACCTCCACCACTTCACAGCTGCCAGATGCTCAGATCTAGAAATAAGCATAGTATAGCAAACTGACTAGAGGGGTTTTGTTACTCTCATTACTGTGTCATATCTGACGTGGCTAGCTCTCCGTCTATAAGTGTACAGCGTTATAACAACAACTCAAGAGTCGAGGAAATACTGTTTATTTAGCGAGAAAACACTCGGCTTATATACTAAAGGTTTTAATAGGTTTCATGAGCTGGAAGTTATGACAATGGTCGTTAAACCATTGTATATCGAATTACTAATGTCATGTCAAGGTTTAAGGGATAGTTCAATTAATGTTCTGTTAACCTACTTTGTCAGCACTGTACATAATGGAGCTTTGCAAGATTGTACGGCGATATCCAGATCGATTTCCGAAAAAAAAATGTTCTAGTGCAAGGCTTAATGATTTGTTTGCACATGACGTTGAGGCTCCTGCTTGGCACACAGCAATGTTTTTCAAATGCCATAGGCATATTGCGGCAATAGATTATAACGCCTTGCCCATAGAAATTAAGTCTCTATCGTCTACAAAATTTATTAGCAGCCTAAAAAAATTTATTATTGAATTCTGTCCTTATAGCCTCAATGAATAGTATAGTAAGACCCAAAATAGTCAAATGTAATTGCATGCTCTAGTTTAATAGTTATTGTAAATATATGTATTACGACTGTAATAATGCTACACCGATCTGGTAAAATTGTATTGAGACAAATCAACATATACTTCACCTCTTATGTATACATACAATTTATGGCAATAAAGAAAATGAAATGAAATGAATAATGTTGTATTAAGCAGAACGTCTGCTAACGATACCACAATGCTTAGAAAAAATGGAAAAGTAGAAAAATCCACTGCCTCAGGCGAGACTCGAACTCGCGACTCTGGCATTGTGGTATCGTTAGCAGACGTTCTGCTTAATACAATAGTAGATTGTGTAACAAGGGAGCAAAATGAAATATTTACGGCGAGGGCGTATATTGATTCCCAAACGAAGCGATGGAGTCTATAATAGAATCCAGAGCGTAGCGAGGGATTCTAAAGTAGACTCCTGAGCGTAGTGAGGGATTCAAGTGTTAACGCCCAAGTTGAAAATAGTTTTGCTCCTATGTGACACATACTGCTTTTCACACCACCTTAGGGGAATTTTTTTTTTATTGTTGAATCATATTTATTTTGACTTTATATGTGCTTAGTGTGCTTCTTGATTATAATGAATCTATTAATTTAATAAGAAATTTGATTGTGATGACGGACTGGCTGAAAAAAAAAACGAATGTCCTAGAACAGAAAAGTGCCACTTTGTTCCCTCCTAGCAGGGAAGAAAAAGCCCGTATACGACTAGGTGGTGTGAAAAATTAATTGTAGTATGGGGTAGCGCATTGTTATCGGTGAATTCTCAATACAACTTGGGACTCCGATGGCCGGTTGAGAAGTGTAAGACTTCTTCGGCAGATGTCGCTAGGCGTCCCCCTAAGACGCATATGGGATAAAGTGGAGAAATTCGCAGCCATCAGGTGTGTCTCAGTAGCTCAGTTGGTCAGAGCGATGGGCATGTATCCCAGAGTCGCGAGTTCGAGTCTCGCCTGAGGCAGTGGATTTTTCTGCTTTTCCATTTTTTCTAAGCATTGAAATGAAATGAAAGTAATAAAATACAGATGAGAAATAGTTTCAAGAATCTATCAGCTGGGTATCAGCTGTTGCAATGGTGGTCACTACTCACTACAAATCTACTACTATTTCTTGTTATTATGTCCCGTTAGTCCGGGGGCAATAGTAACACTCAAAGAGTGACAACAAAGAGTTGAAACAGACCCTTAATCCTGTTACTATTATTCTTATCAACAGGAGGTCCCGGGTTCGAATCCTGGTCATGGCATTTATTTGTGTGTTCATTCAAGTATTTATCTATATTTATTATATATATCGTCGCCTAGTACCCACAACACAAGCCTTATTGAGCTTACTGTGGGACTAGGTTGATTTGTGTAAGATTGTCTCGTAATATTTATTTATTTATTTATAAACCACGGCAGTGGCTAAGAAGCGTGTGGCCCGCCTGATTTAAAGCGGCCACCGCAGTCTATGTGTGCATGCAACTGCCGCGATTCGAAATCGTTACGAAATAAATTAACTGACTCTACACATACATATTGTATTAGCCTCAATCGATAACCAAATATATAAAATTGACTATCCTATCAAAATCATATTACACACTTAACTAACTTTCTATTAAGGTGATTTTGAGCCTTAAGTAAACGACTGTAGGTTCAATTTCCATTAATTTAAATTTTCGTTTTACGTTTTTGACCATAGAGAAGAAGAGGAAGGCAACGGCGATGCGAAAAAGGGAGAGAACGACAAAACAGAGGAGAATGACAAGGACAAAAAGGAGGTTTCGAAGAGGCCAGTGTGGATGAAACAGGTACCTATAGTTTTGAACTCTTTTTAATAATGGAGGTCTCCGCGATCGAGATTTTCTCTAGATGGCAGCACCGTGGCGAGAGGTCTTTTTGACAGCAGCTGTCAAAATCCACCAATCATAAAATACATGATATAATTTTAAACAAAATAGAACCCGACTCACTAAGCATCCACCTTTCCAACATCAAATGCCCGAGCTGCTGTAAAAAATACTCAAATCACTATAGGTGTGCCTATAATAGTTGAAGAGTTCCCTCGATTTCTCCAGGATCCGAACATCAGATCCTGACATGGTTACAATGGGACCAACTGTGAAGTATACGCTTTCAAACAAAAAAAGAGTTTTTCAAATCGGTCCAGCCGTCTTCGAATAATCGGTGAAAATAGCAAAAACAAAGATCCCGACAAATTGATAACCTCCTCCTTCGAAATCTTGAAGTCGGTTGAAAACATGATTGGTGGATTATGACAGGTAGACCTCACGCTACGATACTGCCATCTAGTAAAGAACTTGATCGCTGAAACCCTTATTTGTACGTTCACGGACTTTAATGGTTGAGCTTTTTACATTAAACAAAAGAAAATAGCATAAAACGTAACCGTAATTGGCTCAACAATTAAAACCTGGGACTGTATGTGTTTACGTACAGTCGCCATCAGATATATTCGGAGCGGCCAAGGTGGTCACAAATATCTGAACAACGCCTCAAGGCGATAAAGAGCATGGTCAGATATTTTTGAGTACCCTGGCCGCTCTGATATATTGATGGCGACTGTACACTGAACATTACGCGTTCGCTTCGGCTCCGCAGAGGAAGACACAGAATATATGCACATAAAAACCAATTAAGTCAATACAAGTTTCTTTATTTTTCAATAAAAAAAGAGGGCAAAAATATGTACATTTATAATATTTTTGGATATATTGATGAACTAGCTTTTGCCCGCGGCTTCGCTCGCGTTAGATTCGTAGTAACAAACCATACAAACTTCCACCCCCCATTTTAGTGAAGTGGGGGGTTAGAAAGAGACAAAAAGTAGCCTAAGTCACTCTACATCCCTTTAACTATCTCCACTTAAAAAATCACGTCAATTTGTCGCCCCGTTTTGCCGTGAAAGACGGACAAACAAACAAACAAACACACACATACACTTTCCCATTTATAATATTAGTATGGATATGGATATATATCGACGTCTAGTACCCATAACACAAGCCTTATTGAGCTTACTGTGGGCGTATTATATTTGTGTAAGATTGTACTATAATATTTATATGTATCTTTCTATTAATATTTATCTCTAGCAGACCAAACGAGCGCCAGCCAAAAAGGGTAAGAAGCCAGCGCCGGCCAAGCAGCCGGCCAAGCCAGCGCCCGAGCCGGCGCAGGAGGTCAGAGACAAGGAACAGAAGGAGGCCAAGGAGCCCCGGGAACCTAGGAAGAAGGAATCGAAGAAGAAGGACGACGAAGGTACTAACAAACTGACTAATTAATTTAATTTAATTAATCAAATATAAAAAAAAAAACAAATAATGATGAGTGTGTCCCAGAATTGTACAGGATAACAGAAAATTTACTTAGATTTATTTACTATAAAAAATATAACGGTTACACTCACGTCACTTCGCGCGACATGTTTCGGAGAGCTTAGGTTAGGTCTCCATCTTCAAGCACCAAGAGTGCTATTTCGAACCGGCCCGTAGCGCGCTGTTGCACGACTTGTTGCCGACTGGCCTGCGTCCCGCTCGCCGCAGCTCGCGTCGCCCGCTCCCGCTCCTGCTCCCGCGCCCGCTCCCGCTCCCGCTCCCGCTCCCGCTCCCGCTCCCGCGCCCGCTCCCGCTCCCGCTCCCGCTCCCGCTCCCGCTCCCGCTCCCGCTCCCGCTCCCGCGCCCGCTCCCGCTCCCGCTCCCGCTCCCGCTCCCGCTCCCGCTCCCGCGCCCGCTCCCGCGCCCGCTCCCGCTCCCGCTCCCGCTCCCGCTCCCGCTCCCGCAGCGCACACTGAAGGTCTTGCCATGGATGACAGGCTGCCATGCTGGCGGCACGGCCCAGCCCCCGTCTCGATTAAAATTCGGACGACGCCCAATCTCGATCGCCTCGTGTATTTTGCGTGGCACATAGCATTTTTCACGAACCAGCAGTCTAGCTTTATCAAAGCGAAGTATTATATAGTGATAGTATGTCTCACAAAAGTTTAAATTAAGATTTATTTAATTTATTTATATTTATTAATTTTTTACCTTTTTTTTATTTTTTTTTATTAAAAGGGTTTATTATGTCCACAGATTACAAATGTCAAAATAATAATATTATAAAAAATGTACAAAAACCAGACTACAAGAGTACAAGAAGTACTAGTCAAATAACCCGCCCCGTGTCATTCCCGGCGTAAAGGTTCCCATTACGCTCGCAGCATTGCCACGCTGGATCGCAATTGACAATCTTTGTACCAGGAATGACCCGGAGCGAGGGTCAAGACCCCTCTCTCGCAACCGCCGCCCAATCTCCGCCACAAAAGGCTTGGCCTCTGATCCCCAACATCCAGTAGTCTCGACCGCAAACGGGACAAATAAGTAATTGTGGAGAGCCGAGTACTTAGCATGCTTCCCGCTGGCCGCCGCCTCCGCAGCAGCTGCAGCAACCCTGGTAGTGCGACCCAAGTGAGAGGCAGCGAAAGTGCTGACGCATGTGGCGTCCCAAAGGAGGCACTTACCTCTCTGCCAGGGCACCAAGGTCACACCATCGGGTCTCTTATTGTCCGCCCTGCTAAGGCCGGGGGGCTCCAGCAAACAGGGGACATTAGCCGAAACCAACGCCCTCCGGATGACGTCGTTGAGGGCGTGGTGACGAGGGAATCTCCCAGCACACCGACAACAACTCAAAGCGTGGTGGCCATTGCTCTCTACCATGGTACCGCAGATGCATAAATGTGGTTCGCAAACATCGCAGCCCAGGCGGAGAGCCACCGCCACCCGCAAAGAGTTGTCGTCAAGGAGAGTGCCCAGGTGTGGGGAGGGAAGCGCTTGTAACCATGCGCCGGATTCGGGCCTCGATACCGCAATGAGTCGCGCCCTCTCCACACCCACAGCGCCCTCCAACAAGCTGTCAACCACGCGCTTCACTCCCACGTCGTCCCAAGAGCGCTGACGGTCCGGCGTAACAGGAAGTGCTGAATCTGGGTTGAGAGCAGTCCAAGCAGCCCGAGCCTCCGACGCGTACGGAATGGTTGCCTCGACGCCATCCAGCGCAAAAATTTGGGAAACTAGTCCCACGACCCCGCTTGCGGACGCCAAAAATGCTGGAAGACAATTCCCGCGCGCGCCGGATACCCAGGCCACCGTTCCGGACAGGAAGAGACGCTTGGTCCCACTGGCCCGTGTCGAGAGATACGTTCAGCAGGCACTCCATCGTCTCCTTCAAAACAGCGTCAAAGGCGTCCATATCCACGGGGCACAACCAAGCGGGCACAGTCCGCAGAAAGTAGGTCAGCTTCGGGACTGCGAAACAAACCCGCAAAAGGATGAGTGCGACGTGGGCTGGCAGATCTCTAAGTCTATCTCTAGCAATCAAAAGAAGTTGCCTGCGCTAAGGGATGGCCGCGGGAAAAATTGGAGCTCCCAGGAGATTAAACGAGTGGGCCGATAAGGGTTTCAGACCGGGACGTAACGTGCCAAAAGAAGAGAAAGAGCGCGATGCTTCAGGACTGCAAGGAAAAAACTCGCACTTTGCTGCGTTAACCTCCAATCCCAGTTGTTGCAGTTGAGGAAGGAGAGTCACCAGGTCTCGCTCTACTACTTCAGACTTTCCCCCGAGGGTACCGTCATCAAGATACCAGACATTCAAAGGTGATTTTAGGTCTGAAATAACTCTGTGAATTGCGAGACTAAAAGCGAGGGGGCCAAGCGGGTCGCCCTGCTGCGCGCCAACCTGAGACAGGATAAGGGAACCATTATAGAAGAGGTTAGTAGAAGACGAGTAAACCTGGAAGAGGAAAGGATAAAGAGAAGGCACTTTGTCTTGGACTTCTCTTAATAACACATCGCGCTCGACTGAATTAAAAGCGTTTTTGATGTCAAGCTTAATAACGACGCTGTCAGAGTTCTTTGGGTCCATAGCAAAGACCCGTGTGGCGTGGATGGCCGCTTCACAACCCAGTCTGGAACCAAAGCCAAGCTGATGTGGCTGAAGATAAGTAGCCATTTGCTCCCTCACCGCAAAACACTCGAGCTTGGCGACCAACCGACGAAAAATGCTACCGACGGCGATTGGCCGAACACCGCCGTCTTTTTTCGCCAAAGCACAAAGCGATGCTCCGTAGATGTAGGGACACACTTTAGTACATTACTTACCAAGGACTGTAAAAGAAAGAAAGCCCGAAATCGCAGGTATTTGTGACCCGAGCCGCAGGCGAGGGTTGTAAATATGCGATAGAGGGCTTTCTTTTTTACTGCCCGTGGCGAGTACACAATTTTAAGTCTCCACCTGGCCATAATGCGAGTTTTACCGTACGCGTAGCGTGCGGTGATACTCACATTATGGCCAGGTGTGACGTAAAGTTATTTACTTGGCCGCTGAGTAAAAAATTGCACAGTTTAGTCAAACTATCGAGCAAACGACGGCCGCTATCCCCCGCGGAGGCTGAGGTAAGCTCCTTCAGAACCGCCGGGCGAATGCCGTCCAGCCCACCCGCAGACCCATTGTAGAAGGAACTAAGCCCACGTGCAACGTCTTCTACTTTGACCACGAGAGCTGGGATAGACCTGTCTGGTTCGAGTGGAAAAGCCAGAGGTCGGGAAGGGGGTGGGTGTTTAGATTGCAAAGCTGCAAGGGTTTCAGGGCTCGACGGAGCTACAGCGTCGTCTGACATAAGCACCCGGGCAGCACCCCCGAGGTCACCCTCAAACACCTTGGACTGTATGGTCTTAAGTACCGATGGTGCCCTCGACGGCGCGGGATCCAGGTGCAAGTAGCCTAATAAGTCAGCGCTGCCAGCCGAGTCAACGTTGCACTTTACTTTAGCCGTGAGATTGCCGGAACTCGTCGGTTCTGGCGCCTTAAATGCAGAATATGCAAACGAAAGTAAGGCCATCCACTCATCTATGCCATTGGTGTCAACGCATCTATCGATAACGTCGGCCAACCGACCCGCTGCAAGATTCCGAGCTCCCCTGGGGATATGACGTAAAACCCTAACCGATTGCCGAAGAGTGGCAAGATCATTTAAAGCCGGGGCGCCGTGGCCGTTCGAGTGTGCCCGTTGCGGCCCGACAGGCTGTAAGGGGTCAGGAGCCATAGAATGGGGCACATTCTTGTGCATACGCCCTATGTGCACTTTGAGCCCACGAGCGGTAAATGTGCGAGAAGAATCAGGGCAATGAGGGCAAGTAGACAGCGGAGAGAGGTCGTTACTCATAATGATAAACCAATGTAAACCTAACCGAATGAATACAGTATAACAACCAAGATGTCTAAGGTAGTCACAAATTTTCACAGTACATGTCTAACCTATGAAAAACACTTTATACAATGTATTAAAATCAGATCAAAACTATAGGTACAATTCATACGCGAGTAAAAAAATAAATAATAATAAATACATTAAAACCAATACAAATGTGTTGTAAAAGTTAGGTCACAATTTTCCGATAATATACCTAAATATGTCAAACAGAATACTTAGAATATGTCAGAAACAAAATCCATTCGCGACTAAAGTAAAGAAGAATAAAATAAAATTTTACATTAAAAACCATTAAGATAATGTGTACAAGCAAAGTGTCGAAGACCGATAAAAAGTAAATTACGATGCACCAAGAATCACAGCAACAAAAAAAAAAAGAAAGGAAAATGAAAAACCATTAAAAATGTGTTGTAAAAGTTACGTCACGATTTTTCCAATAATATACCTATGTCAAAAAAGAACACAATAAAAATTAATTACTTATGACAGTTATGACAAACAAAATCCATTCGCAACAAAATTAAAAGGAAAAAATATATATATAAATTAATGCATTAAAAACCCTAAGATATGTATAAGGACAGAATGTCGAGAATAGTGAAAACATTAAACTATGCTAACACAGGAATCACTGAAATATATATATTTTTTATTACTCCGCACTTTACAAATTATCCCGGATGCTCGCGCCGTCTGCCGGAACGTCGCGTAATTTCGGAGACCTGATCACCCGGAGTGGCTGCGTTTCTATTCTAACTCGAAAAGTCCCAAGAGTTGCTTAACAGCTCTCCTAGACTCTCCCAGATGGCGCTTGATTGGGCAACTGCGCAGGATCATTTGAGTGGCCTGCCTGATAAGCTAGTTCCTCTGTTAAGGTGTAGATGGCGGTGGTTGCTAGGGTGTTATACACATTGGTATTAAACTTGTTTAATTAATCCGATAAACCAGCACCGATACTGCTACCACAAACACTATCCACAGCCAGTACCTGGGACTTCACTCGCCGCAACACCACTGAATATACACAACGTAAAACGCCGAACACCGAACGTAAACAAACCGCCTCTTGGACAGATTTAGTTTTTACCATTAAATGCCCCGAAATTGCCACGTTTCAAACGCGCCCTGCTGGGCTTCAATTAGGTCACTTTAACCACCTTTACTGCACAAAAATATTAAAAATATGCGGAGCTTGTTCGTTTTGTTTGGGTAATTCTCTTTGGCTAATTTTTTACCTGTATTATAATAATATATTTAAGTCTAATTTAATATATGTTTAACATAATCTAATTTTAATTTGAACTTCATTGTTAAAATTCTAACCTAAATAAAATAAATCTTATTGTAAATCTTTGATGGATACCTGTGAAAGCTGTGGTCACCTATAAGTAGCTATGCATCTTTGCATGATTCTTGTATCTTGTTTGTACTATACCTAGATGTTTATCCGTTGGTGATCCTTAAATAAATAAATAAAATAAAATAAACATTACAAATTGGTCGAACTGTCCCCATATTCAGTTTAATTTTCACTTATTTCTCATAGGATGACAGGCAAACTCATGTCGTATGTAGCTATTAAATTTTGTTTAATAAAAATCTGATGGACTAGACGAAGGCACCACTAACCATTTACTCCTGGAATGTCCCTTAATACGTTACCCTATATATGATTTTCTCCCACGAGAGATTAGCCGTCCAGTGAATATAGACTACCTCCTAACACTCGTCTTTACCCCATTATGTAGCATCATAAATAAATTCCTAACTAATAATGAACTCAAATTGTAATTGTATTTTCAGTTGACTGGTATATTAAATGTCATGATAACCTATATCTACTTTAAAAATATAACCCTTATTCGTCTGTAATTTGTGTCGTCCATATTTGTTAAAAGTAGTTGTGTTGTCCGTTTCTTAACTGGTTTATGGGTATTTGTAGGGTGGATGGATACGCTACCGAACACCGCACATTACCGTACAGCGATACAAAATACTGGCCGTGTTTCATCCAACCTCGACACTGGCGAAATCATCAAGCCCTGATGGAGCCATAATACGCAAAGATTGATTGATTGATAAAAATCTGACGGCTACAAAATGTCATTGTTATCACAGGTTGACAGGCAAACTCATGTCATATGTAGCTATTAAATTTTGTTTAATAAAAATCTAATGGCTACAAAAATATCATAGTTAACTACAATTCAAAAATTGTCATAAGCTTCATAATAACAATAGGGTTTTTCTTAGGAAATGTGACAATTACACATATGAAGAGGGTTTCGGCGATCCAGTTTTTCACCAGGTGTCAGCACCGTGGCGAGAGGTCTTTTTGACAGCAGCTGTCAAAGTACACCCATCGAAAAAAAAGAGATTAAACATGATTGGTGGATTAGGACAGCTAGACCTCTCGCCACGGTGCTGCCATCTAGTGATAGTGAACAAATCTCGATCGCGTAAATCCTCAAGGCAGATTGTAATTAAAAAAATTAAAAATAGACATTGAAATGGACATTCGAATTGTATTTGTGATTTTAGATTGCGATATTTATTAAATAGGGTTTATTATAGTAGTTTATGCAACAGTTGTATAAGAGGGGTCAAAAAAGGTGAGTGGCGTGGGTAACAATTTGAGCCGTAGGTGAAAATTGTTAAGAAAAACGCCACGAACATTTTTTTACCTACTTATACGACGTTGCATAGAATACTTTTTCTACGAATACACTTACTTTTACATAAAATGCGAAATCTTCATGGATATCGCAGTTATTTTGTCAACATGATCAACAATCATTTAAGTTTTACCTTTTAAAACACTAACATTTGTGTTAGTAATGTTAGTATTATTGAAAATACACACAACACAACACAAATACCGTCGTAATTTGATCAATTGTTAAAGAGCTACAGAGATTAGTAAAAATACCTAAATTACTTTCAAAGTTTGCAATTCGCCCCAACAAACGAACGGGAAACGTAAAAAACTACGAAGTAGGTCTGTGGTTCTTATATTTTTTCTTTTTTAAAGTTTTTTTTTCTAAAAACGCTGCGTTTATTTAGGTTTCTTAGGTTGGCAGTAATTTATTTTATATTGATAGCCGTGTTTGCACGCAATTCCGCGATACTATTTTGGCGCTTTTATAGAACAAGTGTTATTTTGGGGAATAGACTAGATAGACTTTTCATCGAGTGTATTATCTATGTTCTTATAAAGGTGTTAACGAATGTATAAATGACAGATAAAAGTACAGGAGTAGAAAAAAGAAATAACTAAGCCGTGATTGAATGTAAAGACCGTATCGTTTATTATGGAAACAAATAAAATGGTATAATTTGTGTCAACAAACTACATTACAGAAAAAAACTAATAAACACACTCGATTCTTGTATCTTAAATCATAATAAAAAGAGCTACTTATTCTTATTGATTGGTTCCCTTTGCCAGTTTTCTGACTTTACTTTTGACGTTCTTCATTAACCTTTGGACAGCAAGAGTGTCGAAAGTTTTATGGGTACGGATCCATTCTTTTTTTAATTACTCGATGTTATCTGTTGGCTTAGTTTGTTTTCTTAGCTTTGCCTTCATCAGAGCCCAAAATCTCTCAATGGGTCTAATTTCAGGGCAATTCGGCGGATTTAACGTTTTCGCAACAATTCAACATCATTCTTTTGATACCAGTCTTGACGAGCGTAGTGACATGCAGCTAAATCGGGCCAGAATAATGTTCAATCTCTGTGCTTTCGAACGAGTGGCATTACTCGCTTTTGAAGGCATTCTTTCTTGTAAATCTCGGAATTTAGGTTACCCTTTACGAAGAACGAAGACGTTTTTATCCCACACTGACAAATAGCTTGCCAAACCATAACTTTTTGTCCATATTTTTCACAGAAAATGGATTTATCATTTTTTGGGACCTCTACCTTTCGGCACGGATAAAACTGCGGTCCAGGCAGGGATTTGTAGTTAAGTTTTACATAGGTTTCGTCATCCATGATAATACATTGAACATTTTTACTTAAAATTTGGTCGTCAATTCCGAGCTCGAGATTTGACCAAAGATTCCTGGGTTTTGCTGCGTTTTGGCTGTTTTTGCTTTTTATATGTACAAGCGAGTTACGCTCCTTAGCTCGCTGAACCATTGCTATAGAGGTATGGCATTTTTTGGCACAACCCCGAATAGAAATCTCTTTATTTTGGCAAACTGTTCACATATCTTTTTTTTTTTTTTATACCACGACGATGGCAAACAAGCATACGGCCCGCCTGATGGTAAGCAGTTACCGTAGCCTATGGACGCCTGCAACCCCAGAGGATTCACATGCGCGTTGCCTACCCTTTAAGAACCCATACACTCCTTTTTTGAAGAACCTCATACTGTAGCCCGCTGGGAAAACCTCGGCAGGGAGTTCATTCCACAGTCGCAGCGTTCGTGGGAGGAAATTCCTCTTAAACCGTACGGTGCGCGACCCATTAGGCTCCAGGGTGTGAGGATGAACACCCTGCCGGCGGCGAGCGGTGCGGTGATAAAAAGCTGCCGTTGGCATCATATTAAAGTTCTTCAGAGCACAACCCATTGTACAAGCGATAGAACACACATAAGGAGGCAAAGTCTCTCCTTAGACTCAATGGTTCAATATCGCTCGTGAGTTTGGGGTTTCTTCTTGTCCAAATCAGGACGTAAAGGGCCACATTTTCTGCCGCGACCAGGCAAATCTTTTAAACTATGATGCATGCCGAACCGTTTAATAATAGTGTAAACGGCTTTCAGACTCACTCCTTCTTCTACGGCAATTTTTCTCATGCTTATTCTCGAACCTTTGCAGTATTTGGTCACAATTGAAAGTCGTTGTTTTTTCGATTGACCTTTCATCATGGAAATTATATAGATTTATACTATTTTTTATCTCAAGATCAGATAAATGACTATATATCTTATAGATTGAGATATGACAAACGACACAAAAAAATGATATTTTTTTCATAGAGTATTACAAACTTGTTTCCATAATAAACGATACGGTCCTTAGTGTAGTCATATTGGACCAGCACAGGTTAGATCTATGAAGTCTTATACTTAAGCTGTAAATAATAATAATAACCTCACAAAGAATAAAAGGTGGGGCACGACAATTAATTTGTTTTAGTCGATCAAAACTTTGATTCACCAATTTCCACTATTTAACGTTTGTTAAGTTAGGAACCTAATTTGCAGTGAGGCTGCCTTCTATTTCTTTTCCATCGCAAGACCGTCGTCTAAATCAGGTTTTTTTTCACTTTAAAACGAACCTCTTTAGATGAAATAATTTGTCTGCGAAATACTAAGCTCAAAATTCAAAACTATTACAAGCTTGTTTAATAAATATGTATGGGACTTAAGTCTTATTTTACTTTAATAATGTGAATCTATTTATGTATGTCCAGAGGAAGAATCAGCGGAAGAATCGAGCGCCGAGGATTCAGACTCGCACGAGTCGGCCTCCTCGGAGTCCCGCAAGTCGTCGGGGGAGGACGACGACCAGTGGGACAAGTTCCAGAAGCGCCTGCACCAGCGGGAGCGCCTGCAGGCCCGCTCGCGCGCCTCGCACCCCGTGCACTGCCCCTACTACCCTCAGGTATCTACATTTTATGAGTTTCGTGCGACCGGACCAGCGGTTTGTAACTTGTGAATATAGTCTGGCCAGCCAAAGAACGCAGTAGCAATGTACAGTGAATAAAAGTGTGACAACAAACAACAACTAAGCATCAGTGAAAAAGCAGCAATGATAATTAAATTCTATGTTTTTAATTTTAGTTGGTATTTCCGCCCCTTTCATTAGGTGATATTTACGGTGTGTAAAAAGGAGACGGATATATTTCGTCTAATCTGTCATCAAATGCAACAGATAATCTAGCTGAGACAATCGACATATGCCTTATAAACGAATTTAAATTCAATGTAGAACGTTGCAGGAGTTCTGTCTCACTCGCGCTTAAGATGAGACAATGAAATGCACAAGAAACAAATTCAATGTAAAACAAATGTGAATTGAAATGTTCGTCACGAAATACGGTGTCTCGTCACAAAAGGGTTGGCACATGTATGTATTTTGAATTTGTCGCGCTTTTCTACTGACAGAAATGGTTTGCCAGACTATCCATACTAATATTATAAATGGGAAAGTGTGTGTGTTTGTTTGTTTGTTTGTCCGTCTTTCACGGCAAAACGGGGCGACGAATCGACGTGATTTTTTTTAGTGGAGATAGTTGAAGGGATGGAGAGTGACATAGGCTACTTTTTGTCTCTTTCTAACCCCCCACTTCCCTAAAATGGGGGGTGGAAGTTTGTATGGAGCATTCCGGGGGGCAAAGGGGAACCGTGTTACCCCGAATTTAACGCGAGCGAAGCCGCGGGCAAAAGCTAGTAGCTAATATATTCGATTCTAATAATTGGGACTGAGATTAAAAGTCCGGTAACGATCTGAAAACGAAAATCACTAATAATGAAATAAAGCACACAAATTCACTGGCGTCTGTAAATACATGAAACTCCAATAAAATACATGAAGCAGGTGAGTCACGCAATATCCATCTTGGTATGTTTACACTATTTAATTTAGGAAGTGTTTTTGCAAAGCTGTTCCAAGGCGCAAATAAACTGCCTGAAAGAGGCTCATCCCAACCACATTAGTCTATCCATAATTTTTGCATCAAAATTTTGTTTTCTACAATGCAAGGTGTAACCAAACCAAGAGGGCCGAATACTTGTGCTATAGTTGACAAAATATTACGTTTACTGACATACTGACTAATGAGGGAACTGCAATAATTATTTGAAAGGTAAGAGTATATGTAAGAGTATATATGAGAGAACTTAAGTTAACTGTATATGTAAGAGAAGGCTCATGGTTTTATTTCCTTCAAAATTGTAGCGCTATTGGTCGGCCACTTTCGAAAATTTAATTTTGCTGAACGAAGAGTGTCTGTGACCTCTTGGCACAGTGACACGGTATCCGCAATAGAGTGCGAGCTTGATAAAAAGTCGTCTACGTAAAAGTCCTTTGCTATTGCATCATCAGTTTGCTTGTCTTAAGATCTGTGACAATAGGAGAACAGCGTGTGCAGATAAGGCACTGACGTCGTTCCATAAGTCGCAGTGTTAAGTGTGTAAATCTTTAAGGGTTGTGAAGAGACCGTTGCTCCTCGTCAACTAGGATTTGCCGATACATCTTTTCAATATCGGCGGACACAACGAACTTATGTTGACGAAATCTATGTCATTTAAGGACTTTCCAGGTGACGAGGCGGCTGACGCATCAACGACCGCTCTTAATTTGGTGGTGGTGCTGGAATCTCTCGTAACTCCATGATGTGGAATAAAGTATGACTGTTGCGAGGGATTGGGAACACTTTCACGCATGTGGCCTAACATTCTGTATTCCGTCATGTCAAACTTTCGCTCTAAGGAAAGGAACCTGCGTTTAGCTAATTCAAATGAGCTTCCCAATTCGCCAGGAGACTCTTTTAGTGGCAAAGTGACTACAAATCGTCCATCTTCGTTACGGTTCGTTGTTGTAAATATTTGTTCGCACGTATATTTTCAAGTAGTCTTATTAGCTACTGTGAAATAGTATCAAAAATTGAGCGAAATCGAAAAAACTTTACCGGACTCTTAACCATTTTTCATGTTCTTATAATCAAAATGTATTTTGTCGGGCGGAATGTTCAGGTTTGTTTTTATTTGACAACAACCAGCTATAAAGTATATAAAATCCCTTAAAACGTCGGTGACATAATCATCGTCAATTTTTTGCATATTTTCGCAACAAAGTGCGAACTGCGGCAATTAAAGTTTGCAGATCATTGGTGTTTTATCTATATATTTTTTGTTTTTCAAGATTTCGAAGAAGATTATTAATTCGTCGGGATCTTCGTTTTTGCTTTTTTTTAATGTATGTTCACCGATTATTCGAAGACGGCTCGACCGATTAAGAAAATTCATTTTTTGTTTGAAAGAGTATACTTCACAGTTGGTCCCATTGTAACCAAGTCAGGATCTGATGATGGGATCCTGGAGAAATCGAGAACTCTTCAACTATTACAGTAGAACGAAGTAATTGAGTATTTTTTACAGCAGCTCGAGCATTTCCTTTTGGAAAGGTGCAGGCTAAGTGAAGTCGGTCCTTTTTCTAAAATTATTAACTGATAATTCGTATATGGCAGGACAAGCAAGAGTACTGGTGGTGCTACATCTGCGACCGCAAGTCGCACACGCTGCTGACGGCGCCGGCGCACGTGACGGCGCTGCTGCGCGACTCGGAGCTGCAGCTGCGCTTCACGGCGCCGCGCTGGCCGCAGCTGTACACGCTCAGCGCTTGTCTGCGGTCGGGTACGGTTCACCGTAACTATTGTGTTGTTTCTGCCTTTGACAGGTATAAGGCTGACCCTGAAATTGCGAGGCAGGATAGACAACCTGGACATCTGATAATCAGCCAGCCTGCTGGACAAAGGTCTCATCCTCATATTTATTCGGATCATATTTTTAAGTTCTGTACATTTAGCAAAATGCCTCTACATGGTTCTTAGCTCTACTTTTCGTTAGAAACTTGTGTTTAAGTTTGTATATGTGCTTTTTCTGTATAATATACGTAATCAAGAATTATATATATATTTGTAGTATACGAAATATTATGCTATCACTTTCTTCCAAACTCTCACCTACATTTCGCGCTTGGTGTAAACCAGCTGACTGGCGTTTTATCCTACAGATTCGTACATCGGCATGGACCAACAACTAGACCTGAAGCTGGACGTGAAGGAAGCCGCCGCCGTACCCCACGAACACCCGCAGTGGGACCTGTCCGACACCGACTCCGACAACCAAGACCAGGTAATATTGCGGACCGCTAAACTTGATGAATGTGTACAAGATGACCGAAGATCTATTTCGTTGATGTTTCAAGTATTCTCTGGTGGGCGGAATGTTCAATTTTGTCTTAAGTTACGTTAAACATTAGGATAGAGTAATACGTAGATGACGCCGCAATGGTTTAAAAAAAAACGTTATATTCTTTAGACCATTATATAAAATCATTACACTATAATTAAAGTGTCTGAACGTATTTAGGGTAAAAAAAAACAGTACAACCATTTATTATCTGTGGATTTTAAACTCATTGCAGAGTTTTGAACACCTGCTCCTGCTTAGGTTTAGTTAAAATTCAGGTGAATTTTGGTGGGCAGAATGTTCGATTTTAACGTGTTTTTAGAGCAGTGGAAGTGGTACGGTGACGGTCACGTCTGAAATGGATACATTTAATGAAACAAAAACATGAATCCGCCTTTTACGCCTCGGTAATAGAGTCGTGGCTACATATTTTTGTCACATTAAATGTATCCATATTTTCAGACGTGACTGTACCATTCCGATATTAAATCCAATAATAACTAATAATCCAGAGGCCAATTTGGAAAAAGTCTTCTATTTACGTGTGAGATTAGATTGACATGTGACACCTCACTTATCCAAATTGGCTAAATACTTTTTGAATTAGATAATATTTGATGCCTCGTGACGTCATAACTATCCCCTCCACGCTTTTAGAAGGTGACAATACATCATTTCGTGGTTGGGTGACATCATTAAACGTAACGACACCAGTCGTCAGCAGTGTCATAATAGTAGTACTAGTAAAACACTTTGCACTAAAACATTGTACACTAAACAACTATGAAGCATAATTTTGTACAAAGGCGAACTTATCCCTTGAAGGGATCTTTTCCAGCTAAGAGTAACTGAGAAATGTTGAGATCTGATAATTGTATGTACTATTCTAAAAGGGCGCTCTTTACTCGTGAAAACCAACAAATCACAAATAAAGCCAATATATTACAATAAATCCCCAACCCTTATATACAATCCCAATAAACATTTCGATAGCGCGATGTAGACATACATCTTTTTGGTACAGCGCCATCTACCGTGACATTTGCGTAACTTATAATTATTTTACATGGTTTTTTAAAGTGGGGCATTCCACTCATACAATAGTATGTTATTCAATCAAATACAAACACTGAAAACATTGAAAAAATAATCCCCTGCTAATAATGTCCGGCTGGGTTGATTATTTTTTCAATGTTTTCAGTGTTTGTATTTGATTGAATAACATACTATTTGCGTAACTTATTTACATGAAGTATGGTATCGGCGCGAACAAGTAGGGGACGTTTTTCCAGTGAGGTGTAGATTTGTGTGTGACTTGTTTCAGGGCGGCAACGAGAGCGAGTTCACGACAGACGACGAGGTGGAGGAGGACTAGCGAGACTAAGTTATTTTTATAGAGTTTATTATGTGTAGCCGTACACGTGGAGTGAATGAAATAAATTATGTTTTTATCACAAATAACACTTTTGTTTTATCTTTTATTATGGCGGTAACACGTCAGACTTTCGTCTCGAGTTCAAACCCCGGCTCGTACAGTCGCCATCAAATATATCGGAGCGGCCAAGGTACTTAAAAATATCTGAACATGCACTTTATCGCCTTGACAATAGAGGCGTTGTTCAGATATTTGTGACCACCTTGGCCGCTCCGATATATCTGATGGCGACTGTACCACTGAGTTTTTCGTACGTAGTTATTAGTACAGAATATCATTTGTTTTTTCCCAGTCGCTTTTCGGTGAAGGAAACCATCGTAAGAAAATCGGACTTAATCCCGATAAGGCCTAGTTTCCCCGCTGGGTTGGAAGGTCAGATGGCAGTCGCTTTCCTAATATCTAGTGCCTACGCCAATTCATGGGATTAGGTTGTCAAACGGACCCCAAGCCGGAACAAACGCTACGAGGAAGAAGAGAGATACGGAGGTACCGTAGATCGTGCGACACCATAGAAGCTGTTGAAAAGCATACTTCGAGGTTCGGGAGGGAATCGTAAAGGTGCGTCACGGTAGGAATTTGATTAATTTAGATCCCCGGAGTTCCAATACTAACACAACTATAATTTTAGGATTCCGTACCTTAAAGAGGAAAAAACGGAACTCGTATAGGATCACTCCTGCGTCCGTCTGTCTGTCACAGCCAATTTCCTCGAAAAATGGTAACGGTAACGTAAAGAGTACATTTATTACGACACGGTAGCACCAAAATATACAGAGCAGATTTTGTAATCCAGGAACCTGTCGCCTGAAAGTACGCGGGGTACTGTGCATCAAATCCGGCAGTTCTGATTTTTTGCAAACTTGTTTATGATCAGTGATCGGAATTGGTAGTGCCATTTCGCGGGACTTCGGTGCGTAAGCTTTGTATGGATATAGTTTTTAACCCCGGGATTGGATATGAAAATTTAAAGATTGTGTTTGGTTTAAAAAATATTTTAAAGAACCGCGGGCCTAACGTAAGTATGAAAAATGTGGTTTCAGTTAGATATCGGACGTCAAAATAAATAGATTAACAGTAGAAAATATTGATAAAAAATATGGTTTGCTACTATAATTTCAAAGAAAGTAATAATTTTTATCTACACTTATATTGTAAGTCCTCTAAAATGCGTTCAAAAACCGTAGGCAATGACCAGCATTACAACAAACGATTTCAGTATGATAAGTTTCTTATCTGTGGCAGGTAATGTAATTTTAACTTTACATGCTCAAATATTGTTAAGTTATGAGTTTCAAATTTGGAACAGCTGTCAAAACCAACACAATTTCAATGGGTTTCTATTCTAGTATCCATAGATTTTAAAATGTTGTCGATACGAAACGTCAGTACGATATATTTTTTGACATAAACCGCACGACATTTTGATCTCGGATGACATGAGAATAAGGACTTCGTTCGTTGGCTAATATTAAAAAAAAACTCGCGACAGAAGTTTGTACATATATATTTTTGTCTATGGTTTGTACGGCCGCCATTTCTGTTATCAACTTGTCAGTTATTGTTTGTCGAAACATTTTTAATTGCGAAAATGTAAATGTTTACTATTAACTATATTATAATAAGATAAAACAATTAAAAACGGATTTTATCGCGTGTATTGAGTTTAAATTACATCCCGACGTTTCAAACACTTTACAGCGTTCGTGGTCAACGGGTCGACTGAGGAAAAATGTACAATTACCTCCGTTCAAAAACTATCTCAATATGCAAACCTACCCACATATTAAATATTAAACAAATTTTGTGTTTGCACATGCCGGAGGGGCCTTTATAAAAACAAATTATTTTTTATTACAAAACAAATTATTAAACAAATTATTTCATTATTATTAATTATTATTTTCATTTTTATTTTTAATTTTTTTAAATTAGTATTAAATTATTATTAGTGTCCACACTGTCCACCATTATGGTCTCACAGTCCTATGTCTAGCTTGCTCCTTAACCAAATGAATAACTGGATCCCAAGCTGGTGGTACCGAAAAACCATCCTCTCTGTTGAAATTTGGATATTTTTTAATCTCGATTGCCTCTCGCAACATCCGGGGAATGTATCGTTTCTCCTTGACGAGGACTTGCGGTTTGTCAAATTTAACTGAGTGGTTGGGTCTATCCATGATATGCTCACAGACTGCTGACCTTGGTCGACGGTGCTTTACATCGGCTATATGTTCCTTTACCCGAGTAGAGATGCTCCGCTTAGTCTGGCCTACATATGATTAGCTAGACTAAGCGGAGCATCTCTACTCGCACTTGTATCTATCTACCTAGTAATGCAGGTCAATTGCCTTCGGCTTCTGAACCCATCTTTGAGTACTTGCAATATGTGTGTAGATAAAGTAATGTATGCAATTGTACATAATTAGGCCTTAAAACACTCGTGTGATCCTATAATGAAACTCGCTGCGCTCGTTTCATTAAGCCCCACTCGTGTTTTAAGGCCCCTCATTATGTATCAGTTGCATAAACTACTAAAATTATGTTCATTTAAAATAATGATGTTGATGTTTCGTGTTTTATTTTATGATTGTATTATTGTTAATTGTTACTGTTAAACGAAAGTAATTTTAAATGAATGATGTATTTATAATGACATTTTTTTAACTTTTGCGTTTTGAAGAAAATTTTCTGTGAGAAATACGTCGAAGAATCTCAAGTATTATCCATGTTATTTACAATGTTTAAGGTCATTCACCCGAAATGGCACTACCTATTCCGATCACTGTTTATGATGTTGGCCCAATGAATAATCCAAGGTTGTGACTTCGAGCGCCGAACGCAACTGTCAAAAAACGAAAAATAGATTTTTTTGTTCAGACTGCGGCGACTATGACCCTAAAGGTTTTGATAGGATTTTTTTAAAGAAGACTAAATTTATTCAATCAAATACAAACACTGAAAACATTGAAAAAATAATCAACCCAGCAGGATTTGAACCTCGCATCGATACGCCTTACCGGGGCTCGATCGCTTTACCAATTAAGCTATGGGTTCAGTTACTGAGTTGACGAAATTCTCAATGCCTTCAATCATCTTTTTGCATTTATTCCCGTTATTATTTCCGTTGTGACACTTGCAATAGGGTCGGCGGGAAGGGTATCTAACTCTAGTAGTTAGCACCTAGATGTCGCTTACGGCTGCTATAAAGTCGATGTAAAAATAAATGCAAAAAGATGATTGAAGGCATTGAGAATTTCGTCAACTCAGTAACTGAACCCATAGCTTAATTGGTAAAGCGATCGAGCCCCGGTAAGGCGTATCGATGCGAGGTTCAAATCCTGCTGGGTTGATTATTTTTTCAATGTTTTCAGTGTTTGTATTTGATTGAATAACATACTATTGTATGAGTGGAATGCCCCACTTTAAAAAACATGTAAAATAATTAAGACTAAATTTGCTACAATATGAGACTAGAATTGTCTCTGTAAACCCAATAGTTTCCGAGATAAAGCTTTTCAAAATAGAACCGTTTACCCTTTACCCTTCTCCTTCTGTTCTGGCAAAAACGGTTCTATTTTAAAATGCTTTATCTTGGAAAATATTGGGTCTACAGAGACAATTCTAGTCGTATATTGTAGCAAATTTAGTCTACTTTAAAAATGTCTTGAAAAGGTACTGTCAAAAACTAGTCTGTAAGGGTTATAATCGCCAAAATCTGAAAAAAAAAATTACTCGTTTTTTGACAAAGTTGCGCTTGGCGCTCGAGGTCATCCTCACAAATAAGTTGCAAAAAATCAGATCTACCGGATTTGTCGATTGTATAAAAGTTACTGGATCATTGTATTAGTTAGAAAAAATTAAAATACAAAAACAAAGGATAGAACACATTACTCTTCGTAACTGATAAATTCTTCAACCTTGTAAAAACAGCGATCAGAAATCTACTCGATCGATGTCCAGTTGATCCTATATTCCACAAGAAGTCTACGGTCAAGCGTGAGTCGGACTTAAGAAAAAACATTAAAATGGTATGATATACCGGATATACGGAACCCTTGGGGCGTAGCGTGAATCTGACTCGCGCTTGGCCGGGTGTTTTTATTTGCCCCCTTTTTCTGCGAACAAATTGGTTTTGTTAGATATATTAGGTTACAAAACAACATTACAGCAATATAATCGGCAGTTTTGAATGTTTTTACTCGCATTCTGGCCAGCTCACGCTCGCATCGTTGATCCATACAAAAACATATACATCAGCAGCATACTCGTAAGTAGTGGAACGAGCAAGCAGATTGCAGATTTGCCTTGCTCGGTTTTTTCGAATCAAACTGTCAAATTGCCAGTTTGGACAAGCCTCGGTTTAACCCTTTTCGAGGCCGTCAAGAAGATGTTTTCAAAAATCCCAAATATCTTAAAAATCAAAGATGTATATTCTCGAGAGGATGGGGAAAGATCGGAAAGTGAAGAAGGCATACCATGGCTGTCCGGAAAGCCGACGCCGTGATGGACGACCACGGTATCGCTGGAGTGACATGGTCGAGGCGGATCTGCGTGAGCTCTAAATCAGCAATTGGCAAGAGCTAGCGCGGGATCGAGGAAAGTGGACAACTCTCGTATCGAAGGCCAAGATTCACTTTGGGTCGCTGAGCCAACGTAAGCAAGTATCTTCAAAATAATTACGTTTTTGCGAAGTTACATTTTTCGACAGTCCAACCCAATTTCATTTAAAAACTGAATAATATTTAAATAATTAAGGTTGATATTCAATTGGCACGGATGTGGTCGATACATCGTACTACGCCTGGAAAAGGGGTAAGGCTGGAAGCAGACGTCAGGTTCCCGGATACGGTGACGTATGTAAGTACCTAATTGTTTTGATACATAAGTTATTTATTTATTTAGTGCGTCTGGCATGTTTGGTGAGGCACGAGTAGACGATTTCTTTGCCATAAGGCGAAAAAGAGTCTGCTCTATGCTGAGGCGAGTGCGCGGCAGCAGCAACGGTCTTCTTAGGGTGTTGGCCGAGAGACTCGACTGCCCGATTACGAAGGTGTGGGTGGAAGTGGCTATTGGCAGAGCTAAGTAGCTACGTGCTACATGCTTGGTCTGACAATAGCCAATGTCTTCTGATATATTTATTGTTTTATGTTTAATGTTATGTGTAGTTTTCCTAATTTTAATTCAAATGTAGTATTAATAATTTTTTTAACGTATGGATCAACATGGGTCTGAAATAAATGAATTTTATTTTATTTTTTATTTGTATTTATAGACGGATCGCGTCCGGTTACAAAATTATAAATCCTTTTTTTGCAATTCAAAGTTATTAATATAAATTAAATCGAGCGCAGCTCAACCTGTTGAGACGTAGGTCTTATTATTCCAATCGGATTTAAACGGGGCAAAAAGACAAGGTGTGACGTGAACAATTATCAAACACAGTACATTGACTAAGTAGGTAGATATTTCTTATAAGCAAAGAAAAAAATCTACACGAGAAAACAGCGGTTTCTCTATAATAATAAAATAATCTAATTGAATGTTTCACAAAAAAATTGTATTGTGGTTTAAATAAATCAAAATCTTTATACTTTGGCATTGACCTTTCACTCCAACAAACAGCTGACTCCTGTTCCTGTGTAATCCACTACAGTCAACACACTTGGCTTTATTGACTAAATATTCATGTTTCATCTCATTCTATAGGTACGATATAATAAGAAAGAGAGGCCGTAATCATGTACGGCCACAGACTTTAATGATTGTATTATTGAGCCATTTAGGCTTCACTTTATGTTGGACATTTCGTAGAGTAAAATTAAACAAAAGAAAATATTAGCTTGAACCGTAAACGAAAGTACATGACTCAGGCGCGGATACAGGGGGGGGGGAGGGGGGAGGGGGGGAGGGGGGCTGCCGTGACAGTACGGTCCCTCTACAAATATGTGTGCATACGTTACTTGTATCTGTTTCAACTTTCAAGTCCTGCTGCAAAGTACTGATTTTAATACACAAGCTGTGCCATCCGTCTCGGCGGATCCAGGCTTTATTAATCTGACACTGCGCATCGCACAAAAGGGACTTAGCTCGCGTCAAGGGCAGAGGTACAATCACCTGCATTCATATAAAAGAAAGTGCAAATATTATGTATCAGGCTATTTTAATCTCTGTTGCTAAAAGGTAATTTGCGCGAAAAAGAGAAAAAGGGTAAAAGGGTCACCCTATCAAATAGTGTGTGGTAAACAAGGGCTCGGCAATCGGTACTTTGCTCCATACTAAAAGTTTTTTCTTTCTTTTCGTTTACTATTCGAAAAATCTTACAATATGAAGTCATTAGGTATCTAAATACAATATTGAGTTATATACATATAAAAACCATGAAATAATTAAATATATTCGGTTATTTCGGGGTTTTTTGCAAAAACTGGTTCCGAGCCATGGTGGTAAATATTGACATTTCCACATCCCGACACCCACATTGAATATGTTTAACCTTGTTCAAAACTAAACGGTTTCCATGACGATATGCTAACCCTAATGAAGGGGTTTAATAGGCTTTCCGTATCAAAAATATTAATCGAATGAAGGGTTTTTCCGGTCACTGTTTAAATGTCATGGGACTCCACTATGAAAGGGTTTTCGAAAATTCAACCCGTACAAAAAGTAGTTACAAACTACTAAAATTAACGTCTGTCGCTCATCTGATGATTTCTATTTCTACGGCGGCTCGCTCTTTTTTTACCAGCGGTAAGGTATCCCAAGGGTACCTACTAGGGTAAAGATCTTTTCAGTGACGCTATATTTAAAATGTTCCTGTAACAATTTGATGTTTATTGTTGAGAATAATTTTATTCAGGACGCTTGGTAATAAAGCGTCCTGAATAAAATTATTCTTATTTTTATTCTCTTTTTCTCAAAAGTTTGCCGACCCCATGCATGCGATGGGTTAAAAATACTGGTGAAAAGTTGCACCGAATGCTCACCAATTTGACTTTATACATCTAGAAGAACCCAACAGATATTTTAACAAATGTCGGGCCCATAACCTAATTAGATAGGTACCATCGCCAACACAGTTAATTGGCCATTTGTAATCCCTATTCCAACGGCATAAGGGCTACCGATGGACGATTAAGTTAAGGGTGTTGTTGTTTGTATGTACTTTGATGACTTTTATTACAATAATAATTAAAACGCCACATTTGTCCAAATAGGTCACACCTATTATTTTATTGTTGATTGTTTAGAACATTAAAAACTATATTTGAATTTGATTATTTAATACGTTATGTAATAAACGATCTGACGAATTTGAACATGACCACAACACGGAAAAAACCGGCCAAGTGCGTGTCGGACCACGCGTAATGGAGAGTTTCGGGTACCTACTAACGGTACTGCGATCTAAAAATTATATTAAAAAGTCGGATCTGTTTACGAAAGAAGTTTTTTGGAGATAACTCGAAAATATCTTAACCAATAATGTTCAAATAATTTTCGTTGAAAAAATATTTAATGATGTCTCTTCGCAATTTTTTTTTCATATTTTTTTGGATCTCCGGTTCAAAATTTACAGCGGGGACACATTTTTTTAGACTTTCAGGGCCATGATTTCTGAAAATATTTACTAAATCAAAAAATGTTCTAAGAAATCTCAATGTCTATTGATGAGCAACATGTTGAAATTAGTTGCATGTATGGAGTGCCCTAAAAATATTCTTATTCTTATTCTCTTTTCCCCCCTAAAAATGATATCAAATGACTCAGGTCTATTGTCCCTTGGAGCTGTGAAAAAATCAAACTTAAAAGCCAACGCAATCAAAAGATACAGTCGTTTATGCTGCTTAGAGTTTTTCGGCACTCGCAAAACCTACGGGGTACTTCCCGTGAACTCAGAAACTTGAAATTTGGCACGAAGCAACGTCTTATAGCACAGATAAAGGAAAAATTGCGAAAACCGTAAATTTTTAGTTACTTCATATAATAAAAATATTTTTAATAATTTTTAAGTTACTAGTACGGAACCCTCGGTGCGCGAGTTCGACTCGCACTTGGCCTGTTTTTTTGTTTACTTCTAGTGTATGTTCTACCTATCTGTATTTTTTGTATTTGTGTGTATTATTTTGCGACAATAAATGTATTTTAAGTAAATTTAAGGGTTTCGTTTTTGCCATTTTGGCTACGGAACCCTATAAAGTAGTATTTCCAAGAGGTCGCATCATTATTCTGCTACTATTGATAAGATGATAACCCATCTATCCATTATAGGTATAGCAGCCCAAGACTTGCCTTCAGGTTCTTCACAACGACCAGTCGTGCGATCATCCAACTTCCGGATTTAACCTTGGTCTTACTGACTAGATGACTTGACAAGGCCTAGTGCACGCTTACCCGGAGCATGCCTAATTAGGTACCTATTCACTCTTACCTAAACATCAAGATCAAGCTTGTTTGAATAGGTATTGGCTTGGCTTGGTCTATGAATGTTTGATGAAAACTAGTTTTACGTCTTGTTTTTATACCTAATACTACTAGTACATACTTTATAAATATTATTTGATACCGGGATATTTACCATGTATATTTGTGTTTACGAGCACCCGATATACATGGTAAATATCCCGTATCAAATAATATTTATAATGTGAATGACCATGTGAGCTTGAAATCATATATAGTACATACTTTACTTAAAACATACTTAAAAGTGCTTAGTTTATGAGATATAAGTGAAAAATGGAATAAAATTGAGATTTTTGCCCCCTCCAAGTTCCACAGGGTCCTCGAGGTCGAAAACTTAGGACAGTAGTTTTGGATCCAGGTACCTTTGTTCTTAAACTAAGTCCGGACACGTATGTCCTAAACTACGTCCAAAAGAGAGGTATGGGTACTGCGAATGTCATCTCGCTATGGTAGGGCACAGCACAGCGAATGACAAAACAAATCTGCCCCTAGGTCTCTGGGTAGAGTGCCCAGAAGACTGGCCGCATTTCCTCGCTGGATAGCTACGCTGATCCGTTGGCCAAAATAGTGGCCAGCCCCCTAATAAAAAGTGAATAGGAAAAAGTAGGTTGCAAGGTGGATTAATAGATCTCCAAAAGAATAGAGATGGCTGCCTTGAGAGGTTGCATGTGGAAAAACAAACCATGAAACAATATCAATATGGGATAGCTCGTACGAGATTTCCCCAAGTTCTCTTAATAAAATTCAAATTCAAATTTTTTCAAATTCAAATTTATTTATTGCATGAAAATTAACACTGACAGTTATACCTTACGTGCTAATCTGTATTTATACTTATGTTCTAACATGCTCTTTATACAATTATACATCTAGCATCTAGGTAATTGCGCCCATAGGTGCAATGAGTATATATATATATACATTATTCACAGGCAAATAAAAATTAAATACTGGCATTAAATATAGTTGAATTCAGAAATTATAATGGTGTCAATGAGTTGTAAAACAATAACATGAATGCCGCTACTACAGTTATATTATTATATTATGTCAATGATTTATAAAAGTAACTTATTAATGTCACTACTTCCACCTTCATCAAGGATAAGTACAAAATAATTAATAATTGGATAAAGTCACAGGTTTACAGCAATATATCAAGAATACAAAATAATTAGCTGCTAGCTAGCTTAAAACTGCTAAGAACGACTAGGCTAGGTGATGACAGGTTCAGTTAGGGTGTACCTAGTTGAAAGGTTGCATCTGGAGCATAGGTTGCAGGCTTTGTGGGTGGGAGCCGGGCATCGGGCATCGTCCTGCGGCGCGGGCGCCTCGCTGCTTGGCCGCGGCGCCGGCGCGAGCGAGCAGTCGAGTCACTCGCGCGCACGAGCTCGCACGGACACCACGAACGAACGACCGCCGCCCGCCACCGGTGTCGTATTACCGACCTAAAAATACCCGCGAGCGCGATCGCCTATTTAGAAACTGCGCGTTGTTTTGAACCAGTGATTGACAGTGCCAAGTGAAGAACCACCTAACACCAGTTATCAGACGTAAGTAGAAATTGAATCCTTAAATTATCGGTAATTCGCATCGCGGTTTTAAATAAACAGATGTTGGATTCGGGGAATCTGTAACGCTAGCGCTAAATTGGGAGGCTAGAGGAAATTCGAGATGGCTAGGTTTATATTAATTTGCTAGCCGAGCTGATCTTTATGTGTATGGTGGTAAATCTAATGGTCTATTTGTGTCCGACCTTTCAGCGGCGCTATGACTTTACCGCTTCAGTTACATTTTTTGACGTTAAATAACATATTTGCCTAACTATCTCACAGTTTCCTGCAGCTCGGTGGTCCGTTTCTTTGTAGACATCAGTTTCAGTCGCTCCGTGACAGTTTAGTCGCCAGACTTACCTAACATAATCACGATTAATCCCATTATTAATGCTTCGTGTCCAGGATTAATGTGGCACAGATTGAATGCGATGGCTTGCCAACAATTGCAAAATGCAGTGGTAGCCGATCAGTTTAAGTCCTGGCTAGAACGCCGGCGGACGCCTGTGACGACATATATGACCGCGATTCTTCAGTCAGCCAGTCAGTTAACGCCAACTGCGCTCAATATGTCTGAATGTTCAAAAACTGTCTGAAATAATTATTAGGTAGGTACATTCTGATTTCAATCAAGAATTCTAGATTCTAACTGAATTAATTTTCTGACTAACAAATAATTTATTTGATCAGAGAAAATCACCAAGCATGACTTATCCACAGCGCAGGCTTCGTCAAAAAGGATACAAAACGAAATCCGCATTTCTGACTGTCTAAAAATATTCCAGGAAATATTTACTTACAAGGAAAAGTTTTCAAAAACAACATGAAGGTGGCAGCATGTAGGAAATCCATAGTAAAAAGTATACTAACACCAGTTACCTAACACGAGCTATAACTTTTATGCAAATAGTCTGAGCTATCATTTAAATTCGCAACATCTAGATGGAAAACAACTAGAGAATGTAATAAAATGTGAATTAATTAATAAACAAAGATACATTCAGCTACAAACCTATGTAATGTATGTAGTAATGTATTCTACTATTTATTAGCAAAGGGTTAAATTGCCGTAGGTGTTATGTCACATGGAATTCAGTAGGGAATTAGCATTGTACGTAACTACGTAAATTACGTACAGTCCAGTTGGGTTGACGCCAACCAATGTCTGCAAGTTCAATGTCTACTTCACATTGTATGTTTTTACAGTTTTTTAATGAAACTATACACGGTGGGGCCTGTAACTAAAGCAAAAAATTAAAATGTACATTCTTCTCCTCAAACTATGCAACGTTTGTTTGACGACTTTGAAAAAAAACTTGCGGTTTGAATTTTATTACATTTTAAAGTTAATTCGAACACGCAATGTACTATGAAATTGATTATGTCTGTAGAGTGACTAGACTGACAGGCGATGTCAATTAGACGGAGTTTTAAGTACATTGAAAATACTATTTACTTTGTTTGAAAAAATAACAATCTAAAAACTTTATGATTTTAAAAAGTTGCTACACAAAAGTTGTCTAGTTTGAGGACTAGAATCTACGTTTTAATTTTTTGCTTTAGTTACAGGCCCCACCCTATATAATACTTCGTTCAAAACAAAATGAATGACATTTAAAAAGCGGACAAGGAACGAGAAACAATTGTAGGAAAGTTGATGCTGACGATTTTTCAACAAGAATAACCGTCAATATTCAAGTTTCTCGATAATATATACAAGTATTTTTGTTAGTCTGTCGATTGCTTTGTGCATTATTATCCAATGAGCTGGTCATTCAAAGGTGCAAAATCAGATCGTGAAATTGAAACCGGTTGGTGCTATAGGTGCTTACCCGAACCTTGGACCGCAGCCTGCATTATTGTGTTCAGAGTTTCCTAAGGCAGCATTATAATTACACTGAAGGGAAAATTCTTCACAGAACCTTGGAAAAACATTGCAGGGTCGTGACAAACCTTGGACTTCTTATCACGTCTTTGATTTACTGTTGGAGAATTCAAGATTTTTATGGCTATAGGTATTTCGTTAAGATTTTATCGCGGGCAGTAACGTTCATTTTCATTAACACTTTTTACGTAATTTTCGGGCGGCGAAGATCTGGCAGCTTGTGTTTTGCGATAATTCTGCTGACAGATGCAATTTGGGAAATTAAACAGAAACGGTGCTTTGATCTTAGCTTAGTTAGTTTTGAATTCAGTGCAAATTCTAGGTCAGAGCGAGATCCATTTTTGCAAATTGTTTGAAAGAGTTTTTAATTGGAATAGCAACTTGATTTTCTATGGGAATAACAAGAAAACTACCGAGCAACAACTTGAAAGAAAGTCTGAGAGAAGTTATTTCTTTTAATAGTTTGGTTTTTATAGGTAGGTTTATTTATATATTTTTTAATTCGTTTTTATTTTTAAGTCTTACTTTAGTTTTATCTGATAGTTCATTGTATTCTTTAATTTATCCTTATTGTTAATTATTTTGGTTAGGGCTAAATATTGGTATAATTGTCGTAGGCAATTTGTTAGCTATGTGGTAAAGTCCAGCTAAAGTGTATAAAGTGGATGTAGTTACAGGCAGCTGACATTAACAAGGTAAATAGGTATTATCTCATTGAAAAAGAGATAGAAATTCAGGACATATTTATATACCAGGTGCCTTACACTCAGGCGCGGACTTACCACCAGGGGATGGATATCGGACATCGGTGTACAAAATATAGTTTCTGAAGCACTTATTTTAAAGCTTGGACAGGTTTTTTTATAGCTTTTATGGCATGTCACTCACATCACATAGAATATAGACCCAAATAAAAAGTTTTTGTCCAAACATTTTCTTTCGAGACCCTCTCAACATGCATTAGAATCCGCAACTTACCTTCGACATGCTCAGTTTTAAATTATGAAGTGAATTTATGTCAGAATGTAAAAATAGTGTATTGTTTTACCGGCAACATGTTTATAGAATATCTGAGCCCAGAATGAGGTATGTGGTATGTATGCATTCAGCACGGCACGATGGGTGATAGCACATGGGCAGGGCGATGAATCGGGCCGTGATAGCGGGCCGGTTGGACGGGTTGCGAGTGCAATGGCCCAAACTGAGGGAACTTCGAAACGATACAGCCGATACTTGGACCCCATTTTATATACTTACAAGTTGCCTTTCTTACAAACAAATATGGTTGTTAGTAAGACCTAAGCAAACGGCGAAATTATGACTTTTTGCTTTATACAATCGGGTCTCGTTTTAAGGCGAAATGTTAAAGCTCAATTGCCATAAAATGGTGATATTTTGATACTGAACGGGCGTAAAACCCAATATTATTACGGCTCGGTCACGTAAGTTTGCAATTTTGTAAGATATACTTTTACCTCTGAGGAGGATTTTAGTCGTCTTGACCTGCTTCAATAAGTACTTATAGGCACTTTAAAAGGCATAAAAACAGAACAGATTAGGTAAGGTACCGAACTTGAAAGACAAGTAAGTATAAGTTGTTACTGTATAAACGCTGACAGCTGATAAATAAATCCTTTACATTTGTAACCAGATTAAGTAATTATTTCTTTATTTACCATTGAGCAATATGAGCATATTCTTAAAATTCGCTTAATTAGGAGTAAATAATCGAAAATCAATATTTTCAACGTGTTTGCTAAGGTCAGTTTGCATGCCAAGTCGAAAGTAAATAAAGAATTACTCAGTTTATGCGATGAACAAAGAAGTCATAAGGAAAAAGGAAATGCATATTTTTTAAAGGTTATTTGTGTCACATCAATATAAGTAGGTTCGTAGGTTCTTTCTACGTATTGAAAAGGTTAATCATTAATTTGTGTAGGTACTTTAACGGTAATCATGCATTATACAGGGTGTTTGGTAACCGGATGCAAAGCCGAAAGTAGGAGATAGCCTAGGTCATGTAGAACATTTTTAGCCATACTTGTCTTAGACAAATGTTATTAGTTTTTTTTTAATTTAAATTTAAAAATTTGTCGGAGAAAACTGCAAAACTTCAGACTAAATCGATAATTAGTACTTTTTTTACTGCAGGTAGATTTTTTTTTGTTTTATTTCGTATTGTGCAATGTCTATCAAACACTAGAAAAGTGATTTCAAACATCTGTGTCTAAAGAAAACAAGTTGACAGCGATTTAAAATTTTAGTTACATGAAAATGTAAACGATTTAAGTGATTTCAAAGTACGAAAAAAAAAAACTAAAATAGCCACGAATTTTCAAACCATTTTAAAAACATGCTTGGCTTTTACCCTTTTATTTAAGCTATCAAACACGACTGTAGCTACTGTATCCTTGAAAATAAGCCACCTAAACCAACTGGGTAGCTAAAATGTTTCACTCTACTTGTGATACTTGTGGTAGTTGTGGTGACGAATCTCATTATGATTTTACAATAAAACATTGGTTCTGAATACTAAGTTGGCGTTGACTTGACATTTGACTTGTTTTAAAAGGGTTAAGTGTACTTGACAAAACTACCACATGCAATTTTAACAAACAAAGGCTTGCGGCGGTGAGAGACAAAAGGGACTGATAGCGGCAGGCGGCGGGCGATAAGACAATCATGTCTCAAGCCATTTTATCTTTGAAAATAGGCTACCTGTACTAATAAGAGGGAATGTTTAGGGTAAATTAAAACAAAAGCATAAAAGATAAGTTATTTATTTTTACGATCAACACATTAAAATTACACATCATCGCTCGTTTTCAAAATGTGACCCGCCGTTTCGAATACAAGCACGAGCCCGTCTTCTTACTTCTGTGGTGGTTGTTCCGAATATCATTTCTTCCCTCATCCTTTCGAACGCCGCTTCTTTCCTCTCCCTCAGCTCTTCTACGGTATTAATGACCTCTTGTGTGTAGACTAGCTCCTTAGCTCGGCCCCAAACGAAAAAATCCAATGGTGTCAAATCAGGTGACCGAGCGGGCCAAGGGATTCGTCCGCCTCTGCCGATCCAACCGTCCGGGAAACAGTTATCCAGATGCTCCCTTACAGCCAGAGAGTAATGGGCGGGACAACCGTCGTGTTGAAATGTCACTGCACCGGGCAGCTGGTCTTCGTCAATAAGCCTGGGCAAATCGTTTTGTAAAAATTCCAAATAATTTGCCCCATTTAAATTATTTGGCAAAAAATGTGGCCCAATAAGGACTCTGCCGATGATTCCAGCCCACACATTGACGGAAAACTTTCTTTGGAAGGACACTTGGTTTTTCCAATGTGGATTGTTGTTTTTGTCAGCCCATTGGTGTAGGTTATGGAAATTTGTGATCCCCTCCCGGGAAAATTTCGATTCATCGGTCCAAAGAATGCTTCGCAAAAAACGTCGGTCTTCGATATCCGCATTGAGTAAAAATCGGCAGAAGTCCACTCGGCGTGCAGGATCTCCTTCGTCCAAACCTTGAACTCCGATGCCGCGAAAAGGATATTTTCCCTCACGATTCATTGTGGCCCATACTTTCCATGTGGACAAGTTCAGATTACGAGCTACCACTCTGATGCTCGTATTCGGATCCTCTGCAAATGCCTGTAGAACGTCTTCCTCCACTTCAGGGCGATTACGTCCTGGATTCCCTCCATGTTGCACAGCAATACCATTCTCACGTAGCCTTCGGAATGAATTGTAAAACACTCTCACATTAGGCAATCTCCGGTTTGGAAAACGCTCTTGGTACATCCGTCGGGCCATCGCTCCATTACTGTCAGCTTTGCAGTACATGTAGATAATGTCGGCGTATTCTTCGTTCGTAAACTCCATGTTTACAATGAAGAAGTCGTAATTACACGTGAAGGAGCGCCTACGGCAGCTACAACTTGACACGGTAAATTGAGATGAGAGCGGGAAATTAAACCACAATGAACGTCTAATCGCAACTGAAGTTGTAACTAGACTAAATTACTAGTTTTTGCACAAATACTCATGTAGCTAATCAGTTTATCTTTGTCAATAAAGCACAAAACCGATCATCTTTGTTTAACGCCGCTCACCGCCTGCCGCTATCAGTCTCTTTTGTCTCTCACCGCCGCAAGCCTTTGTTTGTTAAAATTGCATGTGGTAGTTTTGTCCAGTACACTTAACCCTTTTAAAACAAGTCAAATGTCAAGTCAACGCCAACTTAGTATTCAGAACCAATGTTTTATTGTAAAATCATAATGAGATTCGTCACCACAACTACCACAAGTATCACAAGTAGAGTGAAACATTTTAGCTACCCAGTTGGTTTAGGTGGCTTATTTTCAAGGATACAGTAGCTACAGTCGTGTTTGATAGCTTAAATAAAAGGGTAAAAGCCAAGCATGTTTTTAAAATGGTTTGAAAATTCGTGGCTATTTTAGTTTTTTTTTTATCGTACTTTGAAATCACTTAAATCGTTTACATTTTCATGTAACTAAAATTTTAAATCGCTGTCAACTTGTTTTCTTTAGACACAGATGTTTGAAATCACTTTTCTAGTGTTTGATAGACATTGCACAATAAGAAATAAAACAAAAAAAAATCTACCTGCAGTAAAAAAAGTACTAATTATCGATTTAGTCTGAAGTTTTGCAGTTTTCTCCGACAAATCTTAAAATTTAAATTAAAAAAAAACTAATAACATTTGTCTAAGACAAGTATGGCTAAAAATGTTCTACATGACCTAGACTATCTCCTACTTTCGGCTTTGCATCCGGTTACCAAACACCCTGTATTAACGAAATTTAATGTAATTACACATTATTGCTATGCCGGTTGTCGGAGAGCGATATGGCCGAAACGTCCAGGTAAATTATTAATTATTTACAAGGAGACGCGATTAGGTATTTAAGATAACTTATCACACGTGCAGCATACTTTCGTGTATGCGGATACCTATGAAACATGATAACAGATTCATCTACAATTCTACTCAAATAGTTAATAATATATGTTAGCTGCAATTATAATAGATAACTACCTACTTAAACCTGTTTGATGCGTAGTTATACTCGTATTATAACAGCAAAGTTATGAATAACAAAATTAATGTAAGAATTATAAGTAGATAATAGTTACCTATAACTATGGTCACAGTATGAATCATGGCAGTCATTATATTCTAACCCTGTATTAAACAACTACATTTGAAGGGATTCGCTTGCATCCAACTATTGTAGATAGATCGAAGCACCCTACAATTTAGTTTTCATCACTGTAGGTATTTATAGGGGTTGGATTTGAGGGGACTAGGGGAAGGTGAGGTATAATGATCCCCTTAAGGGAAAAACTTAACTGTGGCTAAAGATTAAAGCAAAATCGCAAGATTTCTATTGTTAGAGGTAGTGAATTTACTTAACTTTGTAACTGCATACTTATTTTTTATTATATGTATGTAGTTTTTTTGTACAAGAGGTTTTTGTTAAAGTTTAGTAAAGGATCATTTTATACACACCTATGTATAAAATGATCCCTGGGGTAGGGGTAAAATAATCCCAGGGATCATTTTATACCATAAGTTCATAAATATCAGTGAAATAAAACACTCATCTGTTTATTTTAATCATATGTATTGTTCATAACAATTTCAGTATATAAGCAAGTTTCACAAAACTTTTCCAGTCTTTTAGTTTCATTAGAGATACTACTACTCAACCAACAAAACTAAACATTAAACATTGCAACAAACTTTTAAAAGGTTTGCAAAATTAACAACATACCTAATCAAGGTAGGTAAACAAATAAATTCTTCTTCTAAATAAAAAAAACACAAATTATACTCATAAAATATGATAGGGATCAAAGGTTTTTTATCGATATCAAAATGCAATAGAAAAATCAACTCTTCATTCAAAAAATAACAATTTTCTTATAAGGAACTTAGAAATAGACCTATAGCCTTATTTTTTTTCACACTATCAAATTTGTTACTAGAAAGGCAAATATCGCAAGTAAAGTCGCCTTAATCGTCACTATCTACTACCGCACAAGCCTCATGTCCCCATTTAAGACACACAACACACCTAATCCACCCTTCGCCTTTATTGTCTTTGGTGTAGCTTTCAGTACAGAAGAGGCATTCGGTATCATTCTCCTCTTCCGAAGAATCTGATCTGTTTTACTTTTTTTTGCCGTTTCCCTTTCCGCCTCCATTTCCTTTCCCGACTCGTTTTCCTTTCCCACCACCTTTTCCTTTATCATTCTGTTTGTTGGTCACCGTTTTTTTTATTTTATTCGCTTCCTGAAGGGCTTTCTTTTGTTCTATATCTGTTTTCTTTTTGGCTTCCTCTTATATAGGTAAATATAAATTCTCGGCATGATCTGTAAAAACAACAAATACTAATGGGGTAAAATGATTCCAGGGATCATTTTAAACACACAGAAAGGGATCATTTCGCCCCAAACACCAAATTCCAAGATATCGATCAAAACATAACCTTCAAATACCGCATGCGGAGATCGAACATTGCTTAAATATTAGCTAACTGCTATTAATACCCGCAAATAAAACAACATTTCAATGAACACGAACATGTCAAAAGTAATAAAAGTTCAAAAACAGACTTACCTTAGATCAGAGCCACACTTTTTGATAATTTTTTAATAAAATCACGCCAAGCGCTCGCACCGCCATGACACTGGGAGAGGCAACTGGCAGGGGTGCGGGACATATGTTTCATGCGCATTTGGATAGATGGCACTAGTTGTCTCAGATTTACGGCGGGGGATCATTTGACCTCCAGGGATCGTATTACCTCACCTTCCCCTATATAGCAACTTTTTCAAAACAAAATTAATATAATTGCGTGTTATACCTACTTAGTTACCTATACGTTTGTATTTTTGTAAACACTCGGAAAACATAATAATTATGTGTGTATTATCTTATCTTTTTCCACGTGTGGTGTAAGCGTCATATGAATATTAAGAAATATTTATTTCGTAAATATATTCTGCGGTGTATGAGACACCTTAATCGTTTACGGTGTTAACGTTGGTATATTCGTAAATAATTGACTGACTATTGTAGGTCCCTATACTACCAAACCAATGTCAATCAATTATCAATTAAGTCCCAACTAAATAAGTGCCATAGCTAACGATATAGGTATATATTTAAGTATTTAATATCTTCGCCTAGTAGGTAATATGCATAATCCATAGCTTTGCTTAGTTTGGGTTTAGGTCGATTTGTGTCAGACTGCCTCCTAACTATATTTATTAATTATTTGAGGTGCCTACCGAAAGATTACCTGTTCAATTATAAAGCTTCTGACAGAAATACCTCGCTTAGCTAAAGGGTTAATATTCGTTCATCTCAGCTTTAAATAATATTATGGAATTTGGAATGCAATCGCATTTCTGGGTGTGTTCTAAATCGGAACAATTCTGATAACGGCAGTAAACATTGCTGCTAATTCAATAACTATAGCAAACTAACTCCCGAGGTAAAACTATTTACCTGAATTCCAAACTGTCCCAAGTCAACTTTGTTTTGTAGACTATTAGCACTAATCGTCTCTATTTTACAACCTACAATTGCTCGAGTGTCAGGCTATTTCAGTTTTATTAACGTTTTCCTTGCAATGAGTGTGAACGTTTAGTGTAGGAATATGAAATCATTGTCTTCTGAAACTGAAATAATCAACGGTTTCCTTGAAATCTGACTCTACGTTGGGTTATTTCTTAAACATTATGACGGTTTATTAGTTTATACAAGGTGTACGTAACCAAGGTGTAATTTGTGTTTACTATATAATTACGTTTTGATGCAAATTGTAATATGTAATGTTTAAATGGATATTAACAGTAGATAGGTAAAGTTAACGCCAAAAATATGTTTACACGTTTGCGCCTTACTCTTTTGTAATAAGGTTTAAAAATGTATACATATTTTTAGCGTTGACTGTTCCTAAGATAAAATACTAAACCGATAAATGCAGCTAAGGCTTGCAGTTACCCGGATATTATCCGGATAATACGGATATTTCGAATAATTTACATACAAATTACTATTCGAAATATTCAGATTGCAAGCCCTAAATGCAACACAAAATGTAGTGAGAAAATATGAGAAACAAAAAAGATGATTTATTTTGTACCTAGTAATAACATTCTCTATTGGCTTGTGCTTATTGTCACCGCCTGAAAAACTGTGGTCATGTATAATTATCAAGCTTAGTCATTGTATTTAGTAGCAATCTGCTTCTGAGTCACACTGCACGGGTAGCTCGATGTTGTTTACGTCAAAATTAGCGAGTGATCGACAAATTCGGATGTTGATGTAGGTACCATGTAGATACCTACCTAGTTATTAAAACATATTTTAGCTACAAGTTATTTTTAAAAGTCGCTGAACAAACGTTGTATAGGTACAGTCGAGGTCAAAGATATGTTTACACTTTTGCACCCTATTACAAAGGAATAAGGTGCAAAAGTGTAAACATATATTTGACCTCGACTGTACCTACTTTGAGGAGTGTAGAATCTACGTTTAAATTTTTTGCTCGTGTTACAGGCAACGTCCGGTATTATGAAGACTAGGGACCTATTCGATTCTTTTTAATGACAGAACAGTTGATGGGCTATCAGATTAAGCAAACTGGGGGCCCTTATGAAAAAAGCATTATTTTCGAGATATGAATGAGTAATTTATTTTTGTTTTATTTATTTAGAAACAAACAGTCGTATACATTATCAGTACAATATTAAGTACAGTACAATAGAGGTTAAAGACTTACAGTTTCCTCAATAAGAATAAGTTAACCATAACCACAGACCATAGCCATAACATACTATAGGTATAAGCATAGCTGGGCACCGTTAATCAAATAGTTAACTTCGTTAATCGTTAATCCGCTACAAAAAAAGTTAGCTTCGTTAAACGTTAAAGCGTTACATTTCGGAAGAATTAACGCAAGTTAACGTTAATCGTTAATCCGTTAATATGTGTAAAATTGCTAAGTAATGAAATAATCAAACGAAACAAATCTCTTCGCAGTTTTCTCACTCGCACGCGCCGGCAAAATATATCTAGTTTTGTTTTTGTTTCACTCGCTGCCACGCGCCGCCCGGCACTTGTCGTTCATTTCATACTTGTCTGAACCAGTTTTTCGCGCCGCGCCGCGGTACCGTGCGGTAAATAGTAGGCATTGGATTAACGATTAACGGACTTCTGCATATTAACGGAAGTTAACGTGTCCGTTAACATTTTTAAAAGTTAACTTAAAAGTTCATCCGTTAATCAAAATGTTAACTTCGTTAATTAACGATTAACGGATTAACGAGTTAATGCCCAGCTATGGGTATAAGTAGCTTGACGCAAAAAACATGTTGATTAGATTTTTTCCATTAAAATGTTTAGTACCGTCAACAGTTTTTTTTACTACAGCCCGTATATATAACGTTTTACTTTGACATTCGATTTTTCTTTAAATAACGAATCATAGGGCTCTCTAAAGCACCTTTTATTTTTTCAAGATTCATAATTGTTTATAAGTTATGGATTATTTCCTTGTGAAATAGGGAATTTCAAAATAAGTTATTTTTAGAGTTCCGTACCTCGAAAGGAAAAAACGGAACCCTTATAGGATCACTTTGTTGTCCGTCTGTCTGTCTGTCTGTCTGTCTGTCTGTCTGTCTGTCAATACCATTTTTCTCAGGAACGCGTGGAGGTATCAAGCTGAAATTTATATCAAATACTCAGGTCTACTGTCCCTTGGAGCTGTGAAAAAATCAGACTTCTAAGCCAACGCAATCAAAATATACAGCCGATTATACCGCAAATTTTCGCTCTCAAGGGAATCAAAACCTACAGGTACTTCCCGTGGACTCAGAATCTTGAAATTTGGTACGAAGCAACGTCTTATAGCACAGATAAAGGAAAAATTGCGAAAACCGTAAATTTTTAGTAACATCACATAATGAAAATATTTTAAAGTTACTACCCCTATATACCTATAGGTTTGTACGGAACCCTCGGTGCGCGAGTCCGACTCGCACTTGGCCGGGTTTTTTTTATGTTACATGTTTTTGCATCGGAAAGGTTTCAAAATTATACCATAAATGAAATGGGCGATTTATACGAAAACGATACCAAACTTGGCCTAATAGCTTAACTGATGTAGATATCAAGATATATTTGAGAGCCTCCCCGCCCTAAAAATTTACATCGAAAATCTTGGTGGCTCCACTTCTCAAATCCATCCTTGGGTCCTAAGGAATAATCATGCCAAAGGAAATTTCTTGTTCACGAAAAGCCGTATTTTTACTGCCACTATTACAGAAATATTTATTTATTTATTTAAACTTTATTGCACAGTATAAAATTTACAGTTACAAAAGGCGGACTTAATGCCGTAAGGCATTCTCTACCAGTCAACCTTTAGGCCAAACAGAGAAGCATCATTGGTGGTTGAAATAGTGCCAAATAAGAACAGAAAAACAAAAGACAAACAGTTTGAATTACTCTAGTTTAATACCTGTATAAATAAGCTTGGCAAAATGACTACTGCCAATATCTCGAAAAAATGTAATTTTAATTCGGACCAAGTTTATTTAATTTGTTCAGCTGTTCTATCGGTAACGTTTTGCTTATAGGAACACCCTGAATGAAAAAAACTAAATGCATTAAATAAATTAATGCGCAAGACATGAAGACGTAAATATTAAATGAAATAGAAAAAATAACTTAATTCATATGGTAAATTTGGGATAAGGAAGTTTAACAATGAAAGTTTAATTAGAGAATGGTAGGCCCTCAGGCTCCAATATTTTCATAGCCTAGCCATATGTTTAATATGGCAAGTTCTTGGCTTTAAGTTTAGTAGTCCATTGTTGTTAGCGGCCATGCGATGAGTCAGTGTTGCTAGCCCCAGACTAAACTCAGGTCACCCGATATTACTCACTTTATGCAGTCATTTAGGCTCGAACCTATATACTCGTATGTTACATAAATGTATGGACTTCAATGCATCCATT
This sequence comes from Pammene aurita, assembly GCA_947086415.1. NCBI lineage: Eukaryota > Metazoa > Arthropoda > Insecta > Lepidoptera > Tortricidae > Pammene > Pammene aurita. The sequence continues at coordinate 886,507 of OX352297.1, forward strand.
GTTTAGGGCGACACAGTAAAAAATAGTCGAAAGTATTATGCATACGCTCGTATACTTGCTTTGATAACGCTTACCTATGTGGGGAAATTTCTTCTTACATCTATACTAATATTATAAATGGGAAAGTGTGTGTGTTTGTTTGTTTGTCCGTCTTTCACGGCAAAACGGGGCGACGAATTGACGTGATTTTTTAAGTGGAGATAGTTGAAGGGATGGAGAGTGACATAGGCTACTTTTTGTCTCTTTCTAACCCCCCACTTCCCTAAAATGGGGGGTGGAAGTTTGTATGGAGCATTACGGGGGGCAAAGGGGAACCGTGTTAACCCGAATTTAACGCGAGCGAAGCCGCGGGCAAAAGCAAGTATTATATAATTCTTACTTTAGGTACAACTTTTTAGGTAGGGATCTATTATAAGTGAAAGCGTTTTTAAATAGCATTTTTCTATAAATGTAAAACGTAATAATAGAAATGGTAAAGTGATTAATGTGACCATAAGAAGTGATATTAATATTTATGTTTGGTCATTGACACAGAATTCTATTTAAATATAATTAAAATGACAACTTGAGTAGTAGCTGCGTTCAATTTGCATATTTAATGAGTTATCTTTAGAAGTTTTTGTAGTAAAAATCGACTACAGTCGTTAACGAACAAAGGACAATGGGCTAATTAGTATGGGCACTGTCCCCACCCACCAACAGAAACGAAACATGTTTCATTTAATAGATCTTGGCAATATGATGATTTCTTATTATGACGAGGATTGCCCTTTGAATGGGGTTATCTTGGAAAACCGTATTTTGTTTATATATATATATATATATATATACGTCACATACGTATATTTAGGACAGACATCTTCAATTTTCTTTAAGAGTTTTGGCTAAAAATATTAATAATTTTAAGTTAACACTGATAATATGTATCATATATCATATGTTAAGTAGTATTGTAGATCTAAAAATATATAGCTCTATAAGCGAATTTTTGTTATCCTTTTTTTTAACCAACTTCAAAAATAAGAGGTGTATTTTTTTAAAAGAAATGTTGTTGTTTATTATTGCTAGTAACATAATGTTTCTGTAACCTTCTTCTTGTTACTTTCAATGTACAGTGTACTTTGTAACAAAATATATATGAAAACAAAATACGGTTCTCCAAGAAAACCCCATACATATGGTGATCCTCGTCATAGTAAAAAATCATCAGGTTGCCAAGATCTATTAAATGAGACATGTTTCGTTTCTGTTGGTTGGTGGGGACATTTTGCCCATGGTCCTTTAGACTCTAAATATAAAACATGAAGGTTCTAAAACATTGCTCTTAAACTTGGCGTCACGGAATGTTTAAATAAGGTTTGTTCTATGCTTGGCGTGTTAGATGTAAACTGTATGCATTTACCCACCATTTATAAAAACACCATCACATGCTTACCTAAAATAGGCTTCGTTAGTAGCAACTTTATTTTCCCTGGACTTCCATAGCTATTAAATTAATTTTAAACAGATTGATCTGCCTACAATTTTCGGTTTGGTAGATTTAGTCTAGGCGAGGAATGACGTGACGTTTCATTTGTCACGTGCAAAAAAAACCGTCATGACCATGACCATGACATCACAAATGTAAAGTCAAATGCGGGCCGTGAATTTAATCAAGTTTACTTCTTCGCAGACTTCGCAGTTTACCTTCGTTGTACTCTGTGTACATTGATAATGACATTATATTAGCGATTCATAAACATGCCAATATCATCGGGATCAATGGTGCACATCCGTTCTGGTCTGGACAGTCTCCCGGCAATCGAGACTGATCCTTAGTCATTTCATTGTACTCGGATCATGGTAGGGACACTCGTGATGTCATCTCGTGCGATGGAAGGAAGAAAAAGGAGAAAATAATCAAGTATTGTTATTGAATTTAATGAATAAATAAAAACGTGTATAAATACTGCCGTGATTTCATCTGCATAAAATATACGGGCGCGGTTAGTACGCAATAAGACATTTAAAAAACTTACTTTTCATAGTTCTATGCTATTCTTAACTTGTCAGTACCTACGTCAGTAGAGAGAAAAAATACTTTACATATTACGTTAAATTACAGTATTTGCAATTCCTCAAAACCGCACTCAGTACATATTACGTTCTATTACAGTATTTGCACTCAGTCGGGGTCTTCAAATCTTCAAGACGTATTTCTCAGTGTGGTACTAAAAAATACCCTTACCGTTATTTTTATCTCTACAGCTATATGTATAATAGCACATAAATGTATTACCTCTAAGATAAAATTTAAAACTCGCATGGAATAATCTGTATTGCATTGTTATCCCTACCTCCGATCGTAATTATAAGATAAGGCAACTATGTACGTTTTGTACGGCCATCAAATAAGCTAAGCTGTATGCTTGTTCGCCATCACAGTGGTAAAAATAACGTAATGTGCACTATTGCACAGTTCAATAAAAAAACATGCCCACTCCTTGACCTAAATGGTTACATGTATGTAAGCTTAGATATATACCGGGATTACCGGGTGTTGCCTGTAACATGAGCAATAAATTAAAATGTAGATTCTACTCCTCAAAGTAAACAACCTTTGTTCAGCGACTTTGAAAAATAACTTGTGGTTTAATTTTTAGTACACTTTAAAGTTTATTCGAACACGCAATGTATTGCGAAATTGATTATGTCTGTAAGGTGACAAGACTGACAAGCAATGTCAATTAGAAGGATTTTAACGTACATTGAAAATACTATTTATTTAGTTTGTTTGAAAAAGAGACAATCTTAAATCTACATAACTTTCAAAAGTCGTTGACAAACATTGTCTAGTTTGAGGAGTAAAATCTATGTTTTAATTTATTGCTCGTGTTACAGGCAACACCCGGTATATCAATGTTTCAATATTTGTATAGAGAGCGGATGTAGTTTAATCGAAAATGTTGCCATTAAAATATTGGTTGCTTGCCAATGTTGACATATTTTTGGTTTTGATAGCTGCTAGAAACTCCAAAAAATCTATAATATATATTATACTTCTAATATTACGTAAGCGTCATGCTACATTAGATATAGGTACTAGGTACGGTACGAGTATGTTATTTATTTATCTTATGGCTACATGTCACTGGATATAGCTAGGCATTTCTTCCCTGGGGTAGTAGTAGTGGGAAAGCAGATGATAATGAAAATCCAGTGAGTGCTGCGAGGTCCAGAGGGGACAGTGGAGCTGCCAAGTTTGTTACTCTTTTAGCACCACCCAGGGATCACGTGTAGGGTTGTCAAAGGTGTTTCCTATGGACGCAGAGTAACATTGATCCCCAACATGATGAACAATGAATACATAAAATCATTAAAAAAAGTTAGACATCACAAGAAAGGGAATGACGTGCCCTGTCGATATCAAATACGTTTACTTACTTTGGACTTTGGAGGTAAAAGTGCTGTGATCAACCCTTTTCCAACTCCATTTCTTAGTACAGTTAGTACATACATATTCGTTCGTTATATGACAGTTGAAAACTACTCGTATCTACATAACAATTGACGAATGATGACGGAACTCTACAGTGAGCGTGACTCAACACACACTTTGCCTTCAATTACCACATATCATTCGACAGAAGGATCTTGCGTAAAACTACGGCTGTGTCGTATTCGATTACTTTGGGAAAAACCTTTTTCAAATTACGAAAATATAAAAATGTATTGTTTACTCAGGTAAAAAAATGGAAATGTTACTGAAGTCTACTAACGCATGTAACGTGCACGCACTTTCCACTCCTGGAAAGTGCGTGCACTATGACCAGGTACAACATACACTTAAAAAAACCTATTCTATGCTTTTTTGGCAATTGTTCTTATATTTATTGATTGTTCGTATGGTGACAATAAATAAATATCGTACACCATTGATTCATTATGTATTCTACTAGATGTGACATCTAGAACAAATTTTGAGTGCCATGTTTGGCGGTTGACAGCTATGACAGAATCAAAGAGTAGTATAGACTAGTGATTTTCGCTACAACTTTTGGGACAAAAAAATCTTAGAGATGTCATTTCCTGTTACTCAATGTCGTACACATATTAATAACAATACGAGGCAATAGAAGTTGATGACATTTGCGCCATTTGCGGTGAAGTAGCTGCAAGAAATACAAGACCAAAGAATCGTAAAATCCACCAAGATCTTCAGTCAGTGAATCAATTATTTGTTTGGAAAGTGAGGCGTGAACACCCAAAAAATTATCCAGGAAGTTTATCCCATAGCCGGAGAAATCCAGATCATTTACCATATGCTCGGTCGTGCCATAAAAGAACGCTGAAACACCTATAGCTAAAGGTACTTAACCTATAATGTAAACAAATCCAAGGGCGTGATTTCGTATCGATCGCTTCAGGCATGCCCAATCTAGCATATCAATTTGAGTGGTATTTTATTAAAGCAAATAGTGTTATCAGAGCTGTTCGTCACAGCGTGGCCAGGAGCCAAATGTTTCGCAACTGGGTTATTTTTACCCAAGGTTCTCTCTTTGCGTTTTGGAGGTTATTGACACCATGTGTTATACAATGTGTTATCTAATATTTTCGGACGCTGGAAGGGTTGGAAAGCATATGAGTGGGATGTCAATTAGCTCATTTTGGATTAGTAACTTGCAGAAGATCGTCCACGTATGAGCGATTTCGCGGTAACCCTACTCAATGTGACGTCTTGTCGATTTCCATACAGCGTATGTCAAAAACCTTAGGGTTGCCATGATTTACTTAGCTTAAGATTTATTTTACTTACAAATAAGAAAAATTTAACTAATTCTGTTTTGATCAAATACTACAATATGATAATGTTGATCAATTACAGAGTCAGAAAAAGTGGTTCTAGATCTCGTGATCACGACCCAGAAACCACCTGTATACTGGGTTATCAATGTCCTCTCTGGAATAGCAAGGGCTTGTTGGCTACAGTTTACGCTGACATGTGCTCGTATGCCACTATCTTGGAATAAAAAAAAAGTAGTAACCAATTTTGCTGACAGCGTGAAACGGAACGGAGAGACAGGGCCGTCTGGGTACTCTTGAATGTTAAAGAAAATAGCGCGAGGTTAAATTTAATAAATGTAGGTAAAAAGGAGCTTACGTCACTATGACGTTACCCCTGCTAGATCTGGTTGTGGCATAGAAATTTCATAGCTGTATGAAAATATTTTGACATCCATATTTGTGTGGCTACTATTGGTAGACTGTATTGGTGGTTCTCTTAGACTGTATTGGTGGTTTCATACATTTCTGCTGATTTGTCGTTGATATTTTCTATGCTACAGCCTATTTTTTCCGACATCAAGGTTCTAAAATATAAAAATTGTTCAGAGTAGTAGGTATGAGATATTAAATGCAGGTGACTATGCTAAATGAGATGCAAATCATATTTACAAATACGGCGAAGTGATTGTCCGCCTGATCCAGGGTAAAGCCCCAAAAATGCCTCGGTGCAACGTATTTATTTGTAAAGTGAGGAATGCGTGCTAAAAAGTGTCTGCGCGGTTAAAAGGTTTCTTGGATTACTTATTTGCACAGTGACATTCCGCTCTGTAGTACGTAATAACATAAACATATGGTTTAATGCATCAAGTATGTACGGCATGTCAGGTTTTATGTCCTATGAAATTATAAAAAAAAATCTTTAGGCAGTTTATTTATATTCACCCAAAAATGTTCTCGTTTTAAGAGCTACCCTTGCTACAATTCCTAATGTTGGTAGTTAAGTACTATTTGACTGTAGGTATGCTTCGAACCAAAGGCACCCGCCCGAATAGCTTAAAAGTGAAAGAATATACCTACGGGCCTTCTGATTAGCCATCTTTTTTACACAGTTGTTGCCAGATCATCAAAAAATGAACGCATGATTTAGCTGCTCTGTGACAATTAAGTATGTACCTACCAACTTCATTTCTCGTTTAAACCTCAAACCTTTCAGTCGTGCGTTCCCCATTTCTAAATCATGGAAGACAACGCAGCCAAATAGCGAGACAACCTCTGCGAAAAATTAGCAACTCCCACACCACCAAAACAGTTATCCTTATAGCAAATCAACAAAAGGTGAACTGAAAACTCTCAATAACGACACTAGTGTTTATTGAACCTGACCCGAGATTTTAAGGGTATAAAATGAGCTGTCTTTTAGAAAAAACACAGTTTTTACGAGTTTCTATGATGCGTAACTATTAGGAAGCGAATCAGACATAATGTTACGGATCTGTAGAAGAGAGAGCCCCCCAAGTCATATTTTAGACGTAGCATTTTACATAAGTGTTTCAGGACAGGGCAAAACATGATTAATTAGCATTAATGGTTTTTTGAACCGGACTATGTAACTATCGATAGCAACCTCATAAGTAAAAACAACATCCTACTTACTTAATTCTTTATAAAATATCCTTGTGTGTCTTGTACAGCCACAGCAGGCGTAGTTTAAGAGGTAAGTAAGGTAAGGTAAGTTTAAGTTCACAATGATTAATGATTTTGACTCACAATAAAATTGTTTTATTGACAATAAAGTCACTTAAATCACGTTTTAAACACCTACTTCTGCTGCTCACTGTACTTAAGGAAAAGCAGTAAACAAGTTGTGCAAGTGCTTAATGTAATGTGTAATGCTAAGCTCATAATTACCGGGTATTGATTACCTCGACTGCTCGACAATGGCCGACCTCAGCTCGGGCGAGGCCGAGCACATCAGTGAAAGCCCTGGCTTACATGACATTGCTGCTATAGCTTGCTATAGGAATAAAAGGATGACCTTAGACCTATGCACGGCGATTAAGTATATGAAGCATATCATCATCAACATCCTATTTACAGTCCCAGTGTTGGGCCCAGTCTATCGCCCTTAGGCCTAATTTTCCGGGTCAAGTAGGCTTCGAAAGGCACTTTCAGTTCATTTTTTTATACCACGACGGTGGCAAACAAGCATACGGCCCGCCTGATGGTAAGCAGCTACCGTAACCTGGACACCTGCAACTCCAAAAAAGTCACATGCGCGTTGCCGACCCTTTACAAAAAGGAAGATTCACTGTGTTGATGGCTAAAGGAACAAGAAGTCCCTCATCGTCAACACACTGGGTCCGGTTTGAGCTCTTTGGCAACCTTACTCACCAGCAGGAACACAACACTATGAGTAGGGTCTAGTGCTATTTGGCTGTAGTTTTCTGTAAGGTGGAGGTACTTCCCAAGTCGGGCTCTGCTCCAGATTTGAGCGAGATGACATTCGCTGAACGTGCCCTACCACACTTAGCGAGACGCCATTCGTAATGCCCATACCTCTCTTTTTGGCGTAGTTTAAGGACATACCCAAGTCCGGATACCCCGGGTCCAAAATGAATGGATGATTTATCGATGAACCGACTGAACTGTCTCTTTTACCTACTGAAGAAGTGGCGCAAAGAGACGGAAATTCAACCCATTATCAAAGCAAAGCATAGTATCAGCAAACAAAGTATAATATTAAAGCAGGTAGAGTAAACATTTATTCTACCGGGTGACCCTAAAACCAACGTCCGAACTTAAAGGGCTGATGGAACAGCTGATGGGCTATCAGATTATGCAAATTTGGCCCTAATGGAAATGGCATACTTTTCGAGGTATCGGCACTTTCTTACTTTTTTAACAGTCTCCTAGCCTAGTCGGTAGTGACCCTGCCTACGAAGCAGGAAGTCCCTGGTTCGAATCCTGGTCAGGGCATTTATTTGTGTGTTTATTTGTGTTACAGATATTTGTTCCTGAGTTATGGATGTTATCTATGTACTTATCCATATTTATCTATTATATATATCGTCGTCTAGTACCCATAACACAAGCGTTATCGAGCTTACCGTGGGCCTAGGTCGATTTGTGTAAGATTGTCCTGTAATATTTATTATATTTATAATAAAGCGTAAAGTAGTCCTTTCACCAATATCTCGAAAAAATGCCATTTTTATTAGGGTAAAATTTGCTTAATTTGATACTACATCCAATCAGATGTTCTATTAGCCCTTTAAAGGATAGTTCACGCTGTATCGTTCCGCGTTCTACACGACCCTTCAGACACTTCATTTTGTATAGAGAACATCACGTGAACTCCGAGGGTCACGTGACGCTTTCTATACTAAATGAAGTGTCGGAACTGTCGGAAGTGTTGTGTAGGACACGGAATGCTACAGCATGGACGTTGGGTTTTTTAGGGACACCTGGTATAGACGTTTCATTCTTGATGTAAGTGCACGCGAGTGACAAATGACACAATAAATGACAACTACCTATCTTAGTAGTCTTTAATAATCACAAGTGTATCTGTATCGTCAACGAACGACCCCTGAAGGCTGCAGCTGGTTAAACACGAGTGAGGTTTGTAACGTCGAATGAGATCACCTGAATAGTTCACGTCAAATATCTTTACATCTTTTGCGCCTTATTACAAAGGGTTAAGGTGCAAAATTAAATATGTTTTGACGTGGACTGTATATGTGTGTGTGCTTGCCAACAACAATAGACACGCTCTCACGGCACTGAAACGTTATGAAGCGAAAAATGTTGATTAGTTTGATTATGGGAGTCTAAGATCATCTGTTAGGGATTTCAAACATTGTAGGTCAAACAGATACTTAGATGGTTTTCCAGAATCAAGCAGCAATTCTTTATCTTTAAGTAGATCTAAGTTGTATGTTTAAGTTGCAGGAAAGCTGAGAAGATTTTTTTGAACTGTACTTTCTTCTCATTCTTTTCGTCATTTTTTTGCGGCCCAAGGGAATGTTTTAAGTTAGGGCACTTCAAAAACAAAATATCTTACAGTTTTTACAAAATTATTTTAACTTTTATACTACAATTAAGCCATCGTTTAATTAATGTTTCTCATGCAAGATGTATCAGAAGCCCACCCACAGAAGCATTAATTAAAATAAAAAAGATTGGTTGTCGATAGACATCAATTTCCGAAGCATCCCGATAAAACAGCATTAGAAAAACTAATTTTCGCAGTGTTTTTTCTAAGAATAACGGCGTATTAGTTTATTTTTACTGCGGAACGTGCTCCCACGCATCCATCCTATATCATAAACTCCATAGTCAACTTTAAAAATACGTATGCAATGTAGAATCTTATCTTCAGTCATTAAGCTTCAAAGTAACTTGACGTGACTAGTTAACTGTGTTCCTGACTGTGGTTAGCTTAGCTCCCGCTGCTGGTACTGGGCGTAGGTGCCAATGTTTACGTTTAACCACTAGTTAACAGGTACCAAATATTAGTCAAGTTTATTCGTAGAAAAACGTAATGACGTGCCGCCTGCAGTAAATAGGTGTACTTAGCTACATATTTTCTCTGCATTTGCCTATAGGAATATCAAATTTTCTCATTAGCAGCAGTGAATGCTACATATAGCTGATGTAGCTAATATAAACGGACGAATTTAAGGCATTTGGGTACTTTCCTGGGTAAAAAAATATATAATTCTATTCAGTTCGTCAGTTAGATTATCAATAAATATTGGACACGTATTTTTTATTTTTTCAATCAAACAAAAATTGATGAAGATATAGCCCGTTAAAGTTCCGCGTGACGTCACATTATGCTAAAAAGAGTACTGAAATGTGACGTCACGCGGAACTTCAGCTAAGGGGCTATATCTTCAGCAATTTTTGTTTGATTGACAAAATGAAAAAGAAGTGTCCAATATTTTTATATAATCTAACTGACGGACTAAATATATTTTTTTAGGAAAGTAGCCAATTCTACTTATTTTTCCATATTTAAAGACCGTTCGGGCGAACCTAGATTTTTTTATCGTCTGCGGTTAACATAACATTAAATCTAGATTTAACTTTCAAACTAGAAAATTGCCAATGTAAACCTGAAGTCTGAAGTGCAAAGAAAAGCCATTTGCGGTTTTAACGACGTTCATGTTCATATATACCTTCCTTCTTTTATTTGCCGCGGTAACCTCCGTAAAGCGATGTTGTAGGCAATTAATTTTTTATCTTTGACACTTCTAAATCAACTCTTGTACTTCGAGATTTTATTGATCGCCTCCTACAATTAACAATCATAACTGTCTATGTTCAATTATACGGAGGCGTATTCAGAAAATATAACAGACAAATTTTAACTAGTAGCAAACGTTAAAAAGTAAATTACTTATTTAGATATAATGTATGTACATAAATATAAATAACAGAAAGTGCCACTTTGATTCCTTTTCGTAGGAAAGGAAAAGCCCGTTTCCGAATAGGTTTCAGTGGTTTCAACTTATATTATGATATCAAATTGATGTTTCCTAACATAACGAAATATGCCCCCAGTGCAGGTAAATAACTGATTGACCTTGTTTCACGGTATTGTCGACGGTAGCGTGCATCTCTAGTACTCAAGAAATTGTATAATTGCCGAGTCTAATAGAGGTCGTATTTATTTAGCTCTCAACTTTACAAATTGATCTTGCTTAAGCATAACCGTATTGATAATTATTAGTACCTATATCTACTGGTAGTTTTATCTCCATTATTGTAGTAGTTACTTCAAACATACACTTCTCGATGAATCCACCCTCAATATTTATGTTTGGGCCAATAGTTGATTGGTAGTGCCATCATCCTATGTCATTTCCGGGGCTCAAACTATCTCCATACATAATTTTGTCTATGTAGTTATGTTAATGGGTTCAGTGGAGTAAGCGTGAAGGTAATAGACAGACAGTTATTTCCGCAGTTATATTTTAGTAGGAATTAGTAGGGATAAGATACCCAAAAGATTTACGATCTAGATGCACTGGCAGTCATATCAAAATGCGATCAATATTAAAAATTGGAATAGACCTACATTAGGTACTACTAAGATTATCCAATGAAACTGGTTTCTTCATTGCCGCCCATAGCACCCATAGCCGAAATATGATTAAGACGCAACCGTTAGAAGCTTTTTATATACGAACTTAATTATGGCTCTCTATAATTATTTTAGACTAATAAATAACTAGTAAATGAATAGAGGGTAATTGTTAGAGCTTCGTGGACACTGTTGATGGACACGTGACTTTACCCTATCATCTGCCGATAGTTTTCCAAAAACTAGCCTGATACGGCATAAAAAAAGTTCAACCATAACCTACCTCAAAAACTGTGTCAGGATTAGGTATATATATTATGAAAATACGTTTAAAATTAAATGTTTATATAATGACTCGATAATAAAACGGCGGTTTTTTATTCACGGGGCAGGATTCTGGGCCCGATTGTCTTGCCCGTCATGCATCATCTCTTTGACAAAGGAATCTTATTCTCACCCAAATACCAAGATAACCAGGTTTGTGACCCTTGCATGTTAGTCATCGAGTGACGTCATCGATTAACGCATGACTAACTTATTATAAAACATATAGGCTCGCGTTTAGTAGTGTTCTTGGAACTGTTAACGTTAGGTTATTCCGAAGTTCTGAACAGACAACGAACGTTATAGATTTAACGGTCAATTATTTAATTCTATGTTTCGATGGGATATGAATTGTACTTATTTCACGTTTTTTGTTCAAAATTAGACCACATTTAAATAAAAAATAAGAAAAGTATACCTACCCGAACTTTAAAATCTCCTTTCTGAAGGTATTAAAAAAGTGTAAATTTTATAATGAACGAAATCTTTATAGAGCCCATATAAAAAAAACTTACGTGAAAAACTAAATACCAAAGTACCTAATTATATTTTGGTCATTCTGTTTTGGTCGTCAGACACTAAAAACCATGTGAAACATTTATATAAAAAATTGGTTGGTGTGTCTGGGCAGGTCTACCTACGGGCAGGTTCCTACTTCGCCCTAAAGGCTCAGTTTAGCCATCCAGCAGGGAAATGCGGCTGGTCTGCTGGGGTCGGGGACGATGCCGCGGGCTAATTTAAGTTTTATATAATTAATTTTGTTAATGTAACTATATGTATTTACATGTTAACGATTTTAAATAAAAAAGTTTTTTATTGAAATGTACGCAATGTTTATACGAACAAAGCAGTTCGCAGAACATTGCGTGCAGAGCTCCAAATATTTACTTTAAATAAAATATCGTACACAATGCGGTAGACCGCAAAGAAGACAGACGCATATATGTATATTACCTACGTATCAAATAATTTCATTACGTATCTACATTTAAAAATTCTAAGCCTATACAAGGGCTGCTATTTATATATCCGGAAACCGGGATTACAATCTTCTTAAATAGCATATTTGACCTCCATGGTAAAATTTGAACTTTTTTAAGTACTGGCCGGTATATTTTTTCTTTCTTATTAACGCTCGTGTTTTGTTTTTGACGGGTTTTAAATGTCATCTCGCAGCAAGAATGGAACTCACTCGTGAAAATATTCGTGCTATGATTTATTATGATTTTCGGCGTGGTTTAACGCAACAACAGTGCATAGATCAACTAACTTCAACTTTTGGTGATGAAGCCCCATCTAAAACTACTGTGTATCACTGGTTTAGTGAGTTCAATCGTGGACGTAGTATGCTTACGGACGAAGTTAAGACAGGTCGCCCGAAATCGGTCGTTGTACAACAAAATATCGAGGCTGTGCGAAAACTTATAATGGACGACCGACATGTTACGTACCGCGAGATAGAGGCGACTCTGGGTATTTCTATGACCAGCATTAATAGCATATTACATAATTATTTGGCTGTAAAAAAAATTTGTTCGCGTTGGATACCCCACAACTTAACAAAAGAGCAAAAAGATGCTCGCGTCGAATGGTGCAATAAAATGTTAAAAAAATATAACCGTGGTGACTCAAAAGCCGTTTATAACATCAATACAGGTGACGAATCCTGGATCTATGCATACGATCCCGAAACGAAGCAACAATCAACGGTATGGCTGTTTCAAAATGAGCCGACCCTTACGAAAGTTACTCGTGCAAAAAGTACATTGAAACAAATGGTGACCTGCTTCTACGGTATTAATGGCCATGTAGCTACAGTGCCACTAGAAAACCGTAGAACGGTTAATTCAGAGTGGTACACGACCATTTGCTTACCGGAAGTATTTGAACAAATTCGTAAAACTAACCAGCGACGAAGAATCATTCTTTATCATGACAATGCCAGCTGTCATACGTCACGCGAAACAACTCTATTTTTGGAGGGTCAAAATGTGGAATTAACGGGTCATCCGCCGTACAGCCCTGACTTGGCACCCAACGATTTTTATCTATTTCCAAATATAAAGAATAAATTACGCGGTCAACGATTTTCGACCGCTGAAGATGCTGTCGACGCATTCAAACAACACGTTATGGAGGTACCTCAGGCGGAGTGGCAGAAGTGCTTTAAAAATTGGTTCACGCGAATGCAAAAGTGCATAGATCATCAAGGGGAATACTTTGAAAAACAATAAAACCATTTTCAGCCGTGTACGTTTGTTTGTTTTTTTGTTTCCGGATATATAAGTAGCAACCCTCGTAGGTACATAGTTAGTAATAGTTTGGAGAACCTCGGCGAGTAAACCAACAAATCAGAAATGGAATCCCCAGCAATGCATAGAATGTATTTTGTCCGGCTGTAGGTCATAGGGACGTGTTTACCATCTCACTTTCCTCCCGTGTCAGCTTGACAAGGCCGTGCTAAACTACGCAGTGCATGTTTACGTACCACGTAATGGAAAGTGGAAGCAGGCTTATGTAAATACAAGGGCTATACTATACTAGTTGTACTGTATACACGCCTAGCGCGCATCTTTATATAATAGAAACAATACTACCTTACCTACAATTAGTAACTCTTAGCACCCTGTAGTAAGGTACACGAGCGATCAGTGAATGTTGACAATGGTAGAACTTCCATAAGCAAATTTAAATTAGCGCAGTTGGCCGACAGTCTTAGTTTAAAAAAGGAAAATGTCAAGTCCAAGTACGGACTCTTTCGAAACACTTCTGCAATACTATATGCACTGCTATAAAGTTGACATTGTTTTATATTATTTTAGCTAACAATATATATTCTTTGTATACCTAATCGTGTTCAGGATGGAATGTAATTAAACATTGCATTCCGTAGATAAGGGGCCGTTGGTTCTAATGACGTCGGAGGGTCATCAAGAATAGGCTACGAGATGACAGCAAAAAGACTATCGTTAAGCGCATTCTTGGTTAGAATAGACCGGCTTTTCTATTTATATTGGCTTCTGTCGTATTCTGGCCGAGGTACATTTTAAATTAACTGAAAATGATCACGAGGAACATAAATATGATAAAAATGGACGATTGAAAAGGAAAGAAAAATTTTGCTGATTTAGACTCACACGATTTTCACTCATTATTCGGACAAAAACGGGACTTAAACGCGTACACTTACTTTTAAACGTCAGGAAAATAATAAAAGTAAGTTTACGCGATGAAGTCCCGTTTTTGTCAAAATAATGAAGAATGATTTTATTACATATCTAAGATAGTCAAGTATAGGTACAGAAGTAGCTAAGCGGGTGAGGTGTTCATAACGAGCCTGACTTTATTGTTATGAGAATAAGAGCGTGCGCAGGTCATTCTGAACACATTGCCCGCTTAGCAAGTTCTGCTGCTGACTGTGCCTACTTGTTATGCCTATAGTAACTGCAGTTAGACATAAATAGGACACAGATAGACCTCTAGAACCGGCCCTCCTTCCCGCGATCTTTGAGGCATCGGCATCAAGTCAAGGGTTTAGAAGGTAAGGAGTTGGCAGACTAATCTAGATCAGTTTAGTTTGACCCAAGGAACCGTCGTGCTAAACATCATCACTCGAGAGTCTGGAATTACTGCCAGAATAGTTGTTAGTCTGCAAAGGCCGTAAGCCGTCAAGTACACATACTACGTGTCTATTTTGTAAGCGCTAAATGAACACAAAAAGTTGTCAGAGGCGCCTGAATGACTCGTCATTAATAACAAACGACTTGTTTAGTGGATCTTTTTATTGTGAAGAGAATTGATGGAGACGTCAGTTGGAGAGTGTCGCGACCTTTTGATTGGCGCCGATGCATCGAAGGATGAGGAATGCGCAATTCACAACCAAGTGCATTTCAATAAATGCGGTGAAAAAGAATATGAAAATAAATGAGGAGAGGCTCGCAGATAGTATCAGGCGTGTTGTATGTCTGTTTATACTTTGAGTTGTGTGTGCTGTAGGTAATATCTTTGTAATAGGTTTTCTATGTATTTCTATACAAATACTCGTAGTATTATTTAATCAGAGACGGGTTTTGTATGCAACAGTGTATGCAAACTCCTATTGCAATTTGTTCATGAGGCTATTTTTAGATTTTTTTTTAATTAGACTAATAATTTACTCGGTCTATAAACTAATTTCTCGTATTACGATATTAGACTAATATGATTATATTGATAATACTCGTAGACTACGAGCTGTGAAATAGGTCGGAATGCCAGCAACCTATTTCTCCAATGGCATTAGACTTATCCTCAACAAAAGGATTCACTCAATGTCAACAGATTAATAATATTACTCTACTATTAGACTAATACTCAACAACTGGGGCCTATTTCTCGAATGGTATTAGACTAATATTATTAGTGTGTTGTCATGGAAACCCATATGATCTGACAGCTAGTTTACAACTATTATTAGTCTAATATCGTTCGAGAAATGGCCCTGGGCCTTACCTTATTGCGTAGGTATAACTATCGCCGTGATAAAGACGTGACATGAAACAAAATAAATAAAAGTAAATGGCATGAGTCATCACCCTCGGCGATCGAGTGAGAGTTGATGATTGTGCCAATGATTCGTCAATCGCCTGCCATACGGAGCGCCCTTTACAAGGCTGTGGCCCTTACTCTCACTTTCTGAGTGCTTTGTCTGAAAAATATTGCGTCATTTACGTTTTTATTCAAGAGCTGACCGTTGTAATCGTCAAAGTTAGTCCCATATCACACTACGCCCTAATTGCCGAACCGAAATATTCGTAGCGCAAACGAGAATCACGTATAGTGTGGTCAACGAATGATTCTAGATGGAATGGTCGAAAGCAGAAATTTTTACTTCGGGATCTTGTTGAGACTGGTTAAGAGATAAACATACTAAAAGTCCCCCCCACCAGAGGTGAGCCCAAGGAGGGGGGAGGCAAAGAAGGTGTTCCCCCTGTGCTCAACTCGGGGGTGGGGAGTTTTAGTATGTTAGTCTCCTAACAAGTCTTAACAAAGTTCCGAAGTCAAGCTTTCTGCTTTCGAACATTCCAGCTAGACCCCTTTTTGAGCATTCATTTACCACGTTATAGTAGCCGTATTTAAAGTATTTGCTAGCATCTGTCTAGACAGACCACACCAAATAGCTGTGTGCCATTAGGCATTGGTTGCATCTCTTTTCGCAACAACGAAATTGAACATGACTGAACTCTTCGAGTTAGTTACTGTTCAGCCAAGAATAAAGGCATTCGCGAGATCGTACCACGAGATTCCTTAATTAAATCTAGTATATCACGAAGTGAAATCAAAGACCTGTTGAAGAAAATTGATAAATGATTCGTTTGTTGTTTATTCTTTGTGCCTGTAAACGAAAGTTTTGCTCACCTCCTTTCACTAATGTCTTTGCGTTCGCACTCAGATTTGATCACAGATAAAATAGATCGCACGATGTCTGCGGTCCGGGCTGGGAGAAAATAAATCATCAATTAGGTCGATCAAATGCCACGCTAATGCCCCGTCATCTTAATCGCCAATTTACTTTCTTTCTTTGAGGATTTATAGCACTCTTGTCTTATCCAGACTAATGGACAAGTTAAGAGCTTTAGCGACGTCCTTGGACTTATGTTTATAGCGATGAATTATGGCAGGTTTCACTCCTTGTCTATAGTGTCTAAAGGTTCACCTCATAGGCAGTGCATGTGAGTAAAACGTATATCACTATCATATGAGGGTTTATCGTCATAAATAAACCGCGTAAGAGCACCCATCAATATTGTATGCGGTTATTATGTCGGCATTCGGAGGGCTGTCGATATAAAGCCTCTCACTTAAGTATATAACAAATACTTATCAGAAAGTGTATTTGCTGTTTGTTGTACCCTTTACTCGTAACCACGACTCATATGTTTAATAAGCAGATTGGAACTACTACGCAATGTTTCGGACTTTTTCTACAACACATTACTAAATCTAGCGGTGGGATGCTAAGGATTCTACAATATTATTGGTTGTTTATAATTATAGGTACCTACTCTTGTTAACTAGCTAATAAAAATGTATTTATTGTAATAACAAAGTGGTTTTATAATTTAAGACCACTATTAATTTTGGTAGTTTATGAGCATAATAATTAATATCTTTATTTCTTTCTTCTATAGGCGCAATTGAAATACCATTAAAATGTCTACAGACGGAAGCCTCATTCTGTCTAGCATTAGAATCACAACACACCTGGGCCCATTCTTAAAATGTTATTAGACTAAATTCACTCAAACCATCACCTTTGTACCTACAGATTTCCATACCTAAGACACAATTAAAATTAGTCTAATACTGTTTGAGAAATGGACGCCGCCACGACGGCGACGCTACCTCACCCGCTTTTTTTCAAATGCCCTTGTTGTGATGGGTTGGAAAAATGAGGGCCAAGTGTTTATCCGATAAACACTTGGCCTTCATTTTTCCAACCCGATAAGTGGATAGTGGATAAACTTTATCCACTATCCAGTGTTATGTTAGTGTTAACTTAGTATTTGTTGTCGACAGATGGCACAGTTACTAACTGTGCGGTTGAACAAGGCGGGCCCGGAGCCGCTCGGCTTCCGGCTCCAGGGCGGCAAGGACTTCGGCACTCCCCTCGTCGTGCAAAAGGTAGGTAAATTATATAGGTCAATCATGGATTTGTTGTCACAAATTATATAGGTCAATCATGGATTTGTTGTCACAAATTATATAGGTCAATCATGGATTTGTTGTCACAAATTATATAGGTCAATCTTGGATTTGTTGTCACAAATTATAAAGGTACATCTTGGATTTGTTGTTACAAATTATATAGGTCAATCTTGGTTTTGTTGTCACAAATTATAAAGGTACATCTTGGATTTGTTGTCACAAATGATATAGGTCAATCTTGGATTTGTTGTCACAAATTATATAGGTCAATCTTGGATTTGTTGTCACAAGTTATATATATAACTTTACGGATTGGTAGAAATTATGATATGAACGGTAAAAACGGTGGCAACTGTCATTTTAGACAAATCACAATATCAATGTCACAATATCCACACAATATCATATATGTCAAACTCATTACATTTAAATTTATATTATTTTGCTGTCATTTATATTAAGTAAAAATCTATTAACGAAACTAAGTACCTACGTACAATATGTATCATATCATAATATTGAATCCAATTTAATTAAAAAAAAAACTATGTGGCCTCCATTGCAGCATTTTTATCGTAGTTATTAGCTCTAAGATATTCTGTCTCTGATTTAGAAAACCGTTTAAAATCAGATCAATTATATCGATATAAACACTGAAGTTACCGACTCGAATTATTGAGATGGCTGTGTTGTACATATTTACCAATCACATCACTGACTCGAATTATTGAGATGGCTGTGTTGTACATAAACACAGACTCGAATTATTGAGATAGCATGTGTTGTACATATTTACCAATCACATCACTGACTCGAATTATTGAGATGGCTGTGTTGTACATAAACACAGACTCGAATTATTGAGATGGCATGTGTTGTACATATTTACCAATCACATCACTGACTCAAATTATTGAGATGGCTGTGTTGTACATAAACACAGACTCGAATTATTGAGATGGCATGTGTTGTACATATTTACCAATCAGATAACATGTATCACCTATTATCTCGCATGGCTGTCTTGTAACACCAGCCACAAAAGAAATGAACAAAGCTTTAACTTGGAGGTATGTAACTGCTTGCCTTAAAAGGTGTCGATAAGACAAAGAGCTTAGCTAGCCCATCGTTTCCTTTATATTTATTAGAAGTTAAGTACTTTTATGTTTTGGTTCAGTTGGATCAATACCGAGAATTTAATACTCGTAAATACTTACTGTAGGTACCTAAAGCTTTAATTCAGCAGTTTTTTTTATTTTAAATCCTAAATAAGAGAAGGATTGATTGCATTTATTTTATACATGGCAAAGAACCGTTAGTTTAGATGTTTTAGATGTTTAAAATTGTATAGACTCTTCAGGAAACTAAGAATAATAAATAAAATATATACTTAGGTATTATAACTTTCGTTTTTCTCAACGAATGACTTACACAAAGCAGATAGGTACTTACCAAGTACGCTAGTACCGACAATCTTAACCTGTATTACTTAACTTAATGACATAGTCAGTTACCGTCTTTAAACAACCGTGCAATTTTCAGTTGTGCTTAATAGGTTTGTGTTCATAACTATACTTATATATTTTTTACACGCATTTCAAAGCATCTTGATCAAACAAACAAATCACCCGCTGTTCGGTAACTGTACAATACAGGGTGTTTGGTAACCGGATGCAAAGCCGAAAGTAGGAGATAGTCTAGGTCATGTAGAACATTTTTAGCCATACTTGTCTTAGACAAATGTTATTAGTTTTTTTTTTAATTTAAATTTTAAGATTTGTCGGAGAAAACTGCAAAACTTCAGACTAAATCGATAATTAGTACTTTTTTTACTGCAGGTAGATTTTTTTTTGTTTTATTTCTTATTGTGCAATGTCTATCAAACACTAGAAAAGTGATTTCAAACATCTGTGTCTAAAGAAAACAAGTTGACAGCGATTTAAAATTTTAGTTACATGAAAATGTAAACGATTTAAGTGATTTCAAAGTACGACAAAAAAAAAACTAAAATAGCCACGAATTTTCAAACCATTTTAAAAACATGCTTGGCTTTTACCCTTTTATTTAAGCTATCAAACACGACTGTAGCTACTGTATCCTTGAAAATAAGCCACCTAAACCAACTGGGTAGCTAAAATGTTTCACTCTACTTGTGATACTTGTGGTAGTTGTGGTGACGAATCTCATTATGATTTTACAATAAAACATTGGTTCTGAATACTAAGTTGGCGTTGACTTGACATTTGACTTGTTTTAAAAGGGTTAAGTGTACTGGACAAAACTACCACATGCAATTTTAACAAACAAAGGCTTGCGGCGGTGAGAGACAAAAGAGACTGATAGCGGCAGGCGGTGAGCGGCGTTAAACAAAGATGATCGGTTTTGTGCTTTATTGACAAAGATAAACTGATTAGCTACATGAGTATTTGTGCAAAAACTAGTAATTTAGTCTAGTTACAACTTCAGTTGCGATTAGACGTTCATTGTGGTTTAATTTCCCGCTCTCATCTCAATTTACCGTGTCAAGTTGTAGCTGCCGTAGGCGCTCCTTCACGTGTAATTACGACTTCTTCATTGTAAACATGGAGTTTACGAACGAAGAATACGCCGACATTATCTACATGTACTGCAAAGCTGACAGTAATGGAGCGATGGCCCGACGGATGTACCAAGAGCGTTTTCCAAACCGGAGATTGCCTAATGTGAGAGTGTTTTACAATTCATTCCGAAGGCTACGTGAGAATGGTATTGCTGTGCAACATGGAGGGAATCCAGGACGTAATCGCCCTGAAGTGGAGGAAGACGTTCTACAGGCATTTGCAGAGGATCCGAATACGAGCATCAGAGTGGTAGCTCGTAATCTGAACTTGTCCACATGGAAAGTATGGGCCACAATGAATCGTGAGGGAAAATATCCTTTTCGCGGCATCGGAGTTCAAGGTTTGGACGAAGGAGATCCTGCACGCCGAGTGGACTTCTGCCGATTTTTACTCAATGCGGATATCGAAGACCGACGTTTTTTGCGAAGCATTCTTTGGACCGATGAATCGAAATTTTCCCGGGAGGGGATCACAAATTTCCATAACCTACACCAATGGGCTGACAAAAACAACAATCCACATTGGAAAAAGCAAGTGTCCTTCCAAAGAAGGTTTTCCGTCAATGTGTGGGCTGGAATCATCGGCAGAGTCCTTATTGGGCCACATTTTTTGCCAAATAATTTAAACGGGGCAAATTATTTGGAATTTTTACAAAACGATTTGCCCAGGCTTATTGACGAAGACCAGCTGCCCGGTGCAGTGACATTTCAACACGACGGTTGTCCCGCCCATTACTCTCTGGCTGTAAGGGAGCATCTGGATAACTGTTTCCCGGACGGTTGGATCGGCAGAGGCGGACGAATCCCTTGGCCCGCTCGGTCACCTGATTTGACACCATTGGATTTTTTCGTTTGGGGCCGAGCTAAGGAGCTAGTCTACACACAAGAGGTCATTAATACCGTAGAAGAGCTGAGGGAGAGGATAGAAGCGGCGTTCGAAAGGATGAGGGAAGAAATGATATTCGGAACAACCACCACAGAAGTAAGAAGACGGGCTCGTGCTTGTATTCGAAACGGCGGGTCACATTTTGAAAACGAGCGATGATGTGTAATTTTAATGTGTTGATCGTAAAAATAAATAACTTATCTTTTATGCTTTTGTTTTAATTTACCCTAAACATTCCCTCTTATTAGTACAGGTAGCCTATTTTCAAAGATAAAATGGCTTGAGACATGATTGTCTTATCGCCCGCCGCCTGCCGCTATCAGTCCCTTTTGTCTCTCACCGCCGCAAGCCTTTGTTTGTTAAAATTGCATGTGGTAGTTTTGTCCAGTACACTTAACCCTTTTAAAACAAGTCAAATGTCAAGTCAACGCCAACTTAGTATTCAGAACCAATGTTTTATTGTAAAATCATAATGAGATTCGTCACCACAACTACCACAAGTATCACAAGTAGAGTGAAACATTTTAGCTACCCAGTTGGTTTAGGTGGCTTATTTTCAAGGATACAGTAGCTACAGTCGTGTTTGATAGCTTAAATAAAAGGGTAAAAGCCAAGCATGTTTTTAAAATGGTTTGAAAATTCGTGGCTATTTTAGTTTTTTTTTTCGTACTTTGAAATCACTTAAATCGTTTACATTTTCATGTAACTAAAATTTTAAATCGCTGTCAACTTGTTTTCTTTAGACACAGATGTTTGAAATCACTTTTCTAGTGTTTGATAGACATTGCACAATACGAAATAAAACAAAAAAAAATCTACCTGCAGTAAAAAAAGTACTAATTATCGATTTAGTCTGAAGTTTTGCAGTTTTCTCCGACAAATTTTTAAATTTAAATTAAAAAAAAACTAATAACATTTGTCTAAGACAAGTATGGCTAAAAATGTTCTACATGACCTAGGCTATCTCCTACTTTCGGCTTTGCATCCGGTTACCAAACACCCTGTATTAAGGTGGATTCGCGTGGGCTTGGGTCACAAATAATAATGGACGTAAGTACTTATAGAAATACTAGTTATGTCTGGGACGCACTAAATGCGAATCAATATTGAAGTAACTATTAGAAAATATACATTAAATACATTTGTGTTTATATTATTCTTAAACGCGCGGCCATAAGGTCATATTGGTCATAAGGCCATAACATCATTGGGTACTGAATTACTTTTACTACTTACACTTTGGGGCTGAAATGCGAAAAAAATACATTTTAACATATCAAAGGAATATGCTGACTATGGGGCAGACAACAATTAATAACCGCATTCGAAATGTTAATTACTTAACCATATACATATATGTAGGGTGTGTTGGGATAATTTCGCAAAGCGTGTAATTCCGAAATTCAATCAAATATCGCTCATATCCCATTGTAATAAGAATCAACTTTCGTGATTATCCACCACTTTTTTCCTATCGGAATTACTCCAATGCACCCTAATAGATTAACTTTTACCACTCTTCGTTCGCAGCATCCGCACCAAGTGTGCCGCAGCCTTTACCAGTAACATTGCTTTTTATTCAGTGTCCAATAGTCACCGATAAGCGATCTCAAGCCCGCGTGTTCTCAACGTGCGCGTGCGCTCGTGAGGCAAACATTTGATGGACCAGTGTAACGTGACCTCCATAGACTAGTTAAAATGTAGAAATCAATTCAATAGATGAGTCTTAAATAAAAGACATACTTTAACGAGACTGACAAATTGACGAGCTCGCGAAACTTAACGAAGGGGCCATCGAATATTTGAGGAAGGCTAAACTCAATCTGGAGTTTAAACATACTTTTAATATGTATAAATATAATCCAGTGACTTGTAATGCCATACGATAAATAATAACAGGACTTCGCTTAAAACATATCATATTGAGCTGAGTTATACCCTTTATACCCTTTTTCAAGTTTTTTGGAGTGCTCAATCGACTCGAGTCCCATAATAAATACTACGTCGTATGTAAATAACACGAATTATGTTGCAAAAAATTGATCTCCCTAAAAAAACACTCGAGTTTCTAATACATAAGTTTACATCTCTTACAATTTTAAAGTAACTTTAGTTTCGGGATAATGACTAGAATTTAAAAATACTAATAAGTTCTACTCAAAAAACCCGAGCCTTTCTTCAATAACGTATTAACGCATTGCGCGTTAACGTATTAACGCATTGCGCGTTAACGTGTTAACGCGTTAACGTGTCAACGCGCAATCAGCTTCATTACAATAATGTATTTAGCCATACGATTAAATAAATAACTTAGTGCGTAGTCAAGGAAACCCATTCATTTCGACAGTTCGTGGTCTAATGATATTACCATGGTAATACCGCATTCGAGGAATAGACATGTAACTTCTTATAATATTGGTTCACCGTGTTTTTGACTCGATGCTCCGCTATTGGAATTACCCCTTTTACCTCATCATTAACGGTTAACGGCCCGTTAAAGTAGTTTTTGACAGCCGTGACATATGTTCGATATATTTTAAAGGCATTAATTTCATTTCCTACGTAAGGAAGTAGTACGTGCGAAACTGATTTATAGCTTTATTTGAATTATTAATACTTCCAAAAACTTAATATACATAGGTACCTACATTTCTAATACACAATATTTATTTATTTATTTAAACTTTATTGCACAATTAAGAAAGAAGAGGCGGACTTAATGCCAATATTGTGTGTGTTTCTAAGTTAATAGGTTGTTATCTTATTATGAATGGACTAGAAACATTTAGATCACTGTAAGTCGGTAAAGCTTGTAGAAATCGTCAATTTTTTTTCCAATAATGGGTAAATTTTTGAAGTGTGTTTTTGGTTTAAATTTGTTTGTTTTTGGTGATTCGGACCAACATTCTGTGGTTGGGTTTTTGATATAAAAAATATGGTGTGATCTTTTCGGAAACAGATCGAATTTAGGTTCCCGTGTTGTTTTTATTTGTAAGTACAGATGATAATGCAGAAAATGGAAATATATATGTAACAATACTCTAGGATCTATTTACTTGGAATTATAGCTATGGGACAGCAAAAAACGTTAAGTACACTTACTTATTTTCCTGACGTTTCGAGCGTGTTGTAGCGCTCGCGGTCGCAGGAAGACACAGACAGATTAAGTCCCGTTAATGTCAAAAAAAGCCGGCCAAGAGCGTGTCGGGCCACGCTCAGTGTAGGGTTCCGTAGTTTTCTGTCCGTCACAGTAAGTGTCCCCACTTAAGAGTTTTTAAAAGCACGTCATTTCATTGTGATTTTGTAGAAATTACAGGTACAATAAACACCTGCTTATACGGTTAAAACAAACTTAGTTCAGCAATTATTTTGTAATTTTTTTTCAAAAACTATTCAACCTATCAAGTTCAAAATAATTTTCCTAGAAAGTTTTTATAAAGTTCTACTTTAGAGATTTTTTTCATATTTTTAAAACATATGGTTCAAAAGTAAGAGGGGGCGGGACACATTTTTTTTTACTTCTGGAGCGATTATTTCCGAAAATATTTACATTATCAAAAACAATTTTAGTAAACCCCTATTCATTTTTAAATACCTATCCAACAATATATCACACGTTAGGGTTGAAATGAAAAAAAAAACACTCCCCACTTTAGGTACCCTAATAAAACATTTCTTTCCACTTTTTATTTTACCACTTTGTCGGCGCGATTGATATACATATTAGTACCAAATTTCAGCTTTCTAGTGCTAACGGTCACTGAGATTATCCGCGGACGGACGGACGGACGGGCAGACATAGCGAAACTATAGTTGTCTACGGAACCCTAAAAAGAGTGAAAATCGAGTTTAAATCAGTATAAAAAACGTGAGTTTGGACCCTAATAGACTAACCCTTTTGTTTTGTTTAAATTTAAGATTTTAGAACATGTTATACTAAAATCTAAACTTTACTTAAAAGCTACTTTTTCCAACAATAGCTTAATTTGGCAAACAAAAACAAAAACCTTTAAGTTAACGTTAACGATTCTCCAAATCTCCACTAATCTCTATTCTCTACATATAGGTATAGTGCGAAAAGTCGAAAACATTGGAGGCGTAGGGTACTTATTGCAACAGGATAAATGTCAACAACAAGTTAATACCTAAACATATTCTTAACGGTATACATACATGCCTACTTGTTATGTTTGACGAGTTAGTTAGGTGACATTTTATTCACTAACACCTACATAATTAAGACTAGATTAATTAATTCTTTTTAGGGTTCCGTAGTCAACTAGGAACCCTTATAGTTTCGCCATGTCTGCCCGTCCGTCCGTCCGTCCGTCCGTCCGCGGATAATCTCAGTGACCGTTAGCACTAGAAAGCTGAAATTTGGTACTAATATGTATATCAATCACGCCGACAAAGTAGTAAAATAAAAAGTGGGAAAACATGGGTACCTCCCCTATACGTAAAGTGGGGAGTGATTTTTTTTTTCATTTCAACCCTAACGTG
This sequence comes from Pammene aurita, assembly GCA_947086415.1. NCBI lineage: Eukaryota > Metazoa > Arthropoda > Insecta > Lepidoptera > Tortricidae > Pammene > Pammene aurita. The sequence goes on from OX352297.1 coordinate 912,358, forward strand.
TGATATATTGTTGGATAGGTATTCAAAAATGAATAAGGGTTTACTAAAATAATTTTTTGATAATGTAAATATTTTCGGAAATAATCGCTCCAGAAGTAAAAAAAAATGTGTCCCCCCCCCCTCTAACTTTTGAACCATATGTTTTAAAAATATGAAAAAAATCTCAAAAGTAGAATTTTATAAAAACTTTCTAGGAAAATTATTTTGAACTTGATAGGTTGAAGTTTTTGAAAAAAAATTACAAAATAATTTCTGAACTAAGTTTGTAATTTAACCGTATAAGCAGGTGTTTATTGTACCTGTAATTTCTACAAAATCACAATGAAATGACGTGCTTTCAAATAAAGTAAAAACGGTGAAAATCGGTTCACGCAATAAAGAATTATCCCATGAAAATCATCTTCCATACTTTAAGCTCGCGTGCAATAGTTTACTTAATTTGCCGATAGATGTCGCTGTACGTGGAACGCTCATATCATATCCTACATGGCAGTGTTATTTTAACTCTTAAGTGGGGACACTTACTGTGACGGACGGAAAACTACGGAACCCTACACTGAGCGTGGCCCGACACGCTCTTGGCCGGTTTTTTAGATTAATTTTAACTAAGTATGAATACTTGATCGAAACAACGTGTTTTTGAACTTATTCCTTCTTCACACTTTTCTTTTCTAAAATCCGTCCTCCACTGTTGCGATCATGCATGTTCGAAATATCTTAAATTTACCTTAAAGTACTTACTGTAGATATACCTAATAAGTAATGTTAGCAAAGAAAACCTAATAACGTTAGTTAAGAAAGTCTAAAAAGTGAAGTTAATAAGAATTCAATGTTAGAGCACTACATAGTGCAACAATGTAGCTACGAAGATGCGTCCCGGGAGAGGACAGGTTTGTCCGACGGCATTCCAGAAGATGTCGTCACCAATACTTTCACTCCGGCTTTACTTCGGCCAAGCGGACAAAAATGGGTCAGAGAAATATCACTCGAGTAGGTACTTAAATTATTAACTGCCCATCTTTGAGATGTTTAAATAAATTGTTCATGGAACTGTGATCCCGTCTGGGTGTTGCTTATAAACGTACAACTGCATCCGCAGCAGAATATGGCCGTCCAATGTTTCAAAAATGTTTACAATTCGAATCAGTTAGGTGTTAGGTACTTATCTAAAGCCGATTGGTACCTATACCCTATCGATCTGTATAAAAGTCACTAGTTCGTTACATAGACTGGATACATTATTATGTTTACCTACAAAAATTTAATGCACAAAGTTGATGCTGGATTTACATATTGTTTTTGCTGGGCTTGCTACCCCAGTTAAAATATTTAATATACACCGTGGGCTGGAATAACCCGACAGATCTTAACCACGAATTTCTAAGACCAAAAGAAGGAAAAAATATTATGTGACTTTAGGTCAATTTTGCCGAAAAAATTTTTTTTTTTTTCGTTTTTTTTTTTAATTTTTTGATTATTGCACATGAAAAGCAAATGTTATTAATGAAATTATCGCCTAAAACAAATTGGTACATTTTTTTTGTAAAAATTCAGTTTCTGCAAAGTTTTCCTTGTCACTTTGATATCTGTCAATAAGGACGTGTAAACTATGTCCAATAGTGGCAACAACGCCATTAGAAAGGCGTTTTGTGATGAGTTATAATAAAAAGTATTTTTTTTTAAAATTGGTATTAACTCTGAAACCAGGCGTATTCCAGAAAAGTTTATAGGACATTTTAGTATCTAAATATGATCAGGAATACACTGTTAAAATCTGTCTAGTTATATGGGCCCACGGTGTTTTTCTCCGAAAAATTAAGGGCAAAGGTAGCAACTGGTCGACTAGAAAAATTATGAGCTAAGTTATGATTCTCTGTATTTAATTTAAATATTCACAATGTTTGAGGAAAATAGGCCATCATTTAATTCACTAACGTCACCACTGCAATTGCAACGTTAATTTGTACGTGTCGTGTCTTTATTTGTAAAAACAAGTAACAATGCGTCACATAAAAATGCTAACGTATCCGTTTAGGGAGTCGAGGACACGACACTTAGGTGTTATCTTAACGGTTGTCCTTTTAAGATCACTTACAATGGAAGATACCACTTATATTACGTCGTGACAATGTTTTCCATGACAGAACTTAACTTGGGCGTAATTTGTGAAACCTGCACGGCTAGCACGTCTTGCAAGAACGACTAAGACTAGGGTTACACGATCAGTTTGGCGTCAGTTCAGTCCATCATTCTGGATGGATGGACTGACGAATATTTTCTATTTGTATTGAATTTGTTTTTAATTTGAGTCTCGAGAAACGTCATAGGATAGTTTTCAAACCCTTGTGGGGGTGAAAAGGGGGTTGGAAGGTGGTATGAGGATTTTTTTACCGCTGAACTGATTTAGATGAAAATTGGTATAGAGATAGTATGGGTCTCGAGAAATGACAAAGGATAGTTTCTTCTTCAACCCCCCCCCCCCATCTTACTTTAGAACCGTAGGTCCAAAAAATTTGAAAAAAATAATGGAAGTGACGCCTGAAAGGTGCTTTCAATAAAAACTATCTATACATATAATAAAGCTGAAGAGAGTCGAAAGTCTGTTCATGGAATATATTCGAAAAAAAGTTGGCTGGAAATACATAGAATCGATAACAGAACACGTTCCAAGAATTTTTAATTAGTTAACGGCTGAACGGATAATGATGAAATTTTGTGTAGAGATAGTTTGAGTCCCGGGAAAGGACAATGAACAGTTTTCATCCCGAAAATCAACCCTGGAAGGGGTGAAAAGGGGGTTGAAAGTTTGTATGTTGAAAGTTGGTATTGAAATAATTTGTAATTTTTTGGTCAAGGTGTTCATATTTATAACATGTTACCCGTCGATGCTTTAAATTTACCTTTACCCGCTCTTAAGAAATATTTGAAAATGTCATGAATGTCAAAGGGTTATTGCAGCAAACCAAAAAACTACTACAAAATCATCTAACATTTATAGGACACCGTTTAGGTAGGAAAACATATCAAACGTTTTGTGAAGCAGTCGGATTAGGATTTATTTTTCTTTATAATTAAACAATAGGTACATTATCTGTCTCTCAAGCAGTTTTGATATGTCTTCTTGAAGAACTACGCATTATTTTGTATCTTTAAGATCTAATAATGTATTACTGTTTTGAAAAAAATAAGGCCCGTCGAATTTCTTTTCGGTCATAATACTTCTTGGGCCAGAGGTACACCTACAGGGTTAGAACCGGTGGAGTTTTGGAACGAAGTTCCTTATCGGACGGTTCGCGGATGGGGGCCTAGGCGAAAAAAAGTCACGTGACCGTTACGAAAAAGCGTCACGTCACGAAAACGCGACACCCATACGATTGAGAAACATGTAAAATGGAATGAAATGAAAAATATATAAAATAGAATAAAGTGAAGTGAAGTGTAGTGAAACTGAGAAGTGGCAAAGTGATAAAAGTGAAAAAAGTCGAGAACCTCAAAAGTCGAGAATTTTAAAAATGTCGAAAATGTCAAAAATATCAAAAATTTCGAAAATGTCAAAAATTTAAAATTTCTAAATTTCCAAGATTTCCAAAATCTCCAAATTTTCCAAAATTTCCAAAATTTTCAAAATTTCCAAAATTTCCAATATCTCCAATATCTCCAAAATCTCCAAAATCTCCAAAATTTCCAAAATTTCCAATATTTCCAAAATTTTACAAAATTTACAAAACTTTCAAAATTTCCAAAATTTCCACTATTTCCAAAATTTCCACTATTTCCAAAATTTTTAAAAACTGCAAATAAAATTAACGCCCAAAAATTTACGAAAAAGTAAAAAATGAAATAAAATTAAATAACATAACTTCGTTCCAATCGCACTTGATTCATACACTTTCCACGACACTCACGTATTTAATTTTTCTCTGACGTTCATTAGTGAATTGTAATGTGCTTACATTGACGAATAAATATCTTGATCTACACCAATATCATAAATCCTCTATTACGCGTTCGGAACCGTATGTAATTAATTACCAACATTATTGCAACCAATAACGTAACACCAGTGTATTATCTTTGACAGTGTGGTAAAAACGTATGAAAATTCATTACCTACGGTAACGTAATGAAAATTCGCCCCCCCGACCGCCGGCGCAATAATGTTGGTCATAGCGGTGTAATGGTGGTCATTCTAATGGTTTCAATGGATTTTTAATATGTGTGTAGGTAAAGCAGTGTATGCTGCTGTACATAATTTGGCCTTATTACGTACCTAACAGTTACATCGCCATGTCCGTCCGTCTGTCCGCGGTCTAGCTCAGTTACCGTTCGCACTAGAAGCTGAAATTTGGTGAGGCCTGATAAGAACTTTCAATAAAAACTATATTGAATAAAATCGGTTCAGCTGTTTTTGAATTATTAGTCAAAAACGCATAGTGAAAGGAAGTGCCGAATAGTAAACTGACGTAAGCGCCGCCAAATAAACGACCTTTAGAACGGATGTTTTGTAACACGGCAGCATCTACGAAACTCTATACTGAGCATCGCCCGACATGCTCTTGGCCGGTTTTTTTTTTTTAATTGTTATCCCGGAAATCACCCAATTAAGGATTACTAATTCCAATTCTAGAAAATCCCCAGCCAGGTTATACGTAGCCTATAAAAATTCAACAACTAAAAGGGGGGGGGGTAGCCACTACACTCGATTGAGTTAAATTTGCATGTCATGGACCCCCCCCCCCCTCCAAGTGCACCTAAAATAGAAAAAAATCATTTCTGCATTTGTGACACTCCCCCCCAATACAAAAGTGGTCCTGTATCGTCCGATATACACCTACTACTCTCTATGTCGTTTAAATCATGCCAAAAACAAATATAATAAAAAAAAAGTATACATTTATGAGTGTAGTTTCATTTAGTGGTAATTGTAAAATATTTTATTAGGACTACTGTCCTCTAGCGTATCCATCTGTCAACTTTACTTCAAGTTCCGCCTCCAGGGTAGCGGGAGAGAAATTAGGGGTGAATTAGCCGCTTACTGACACAGACCGAATTCCACGCGGGCGGAGCCGCGGGCACAGCTATTAATATAATATGTATTAAATGAAATCCATTTCAGCATAGTCGACGATGCTAAAATTTGCGACCAAAAACGTTCCATCGAAAAGTTTGCGCTAGTAGTTCACAAGGTCTCAATTCAAGTCATTATTGTCGACGAGTAGAAAAATTGTATATTTTTAATTATACGAGTAATATCTTTTCTGACTTTTCTCAGTTTCGTTACGAATATTAACCATACATTTGTATAACAATTTTTTTTAATGCAAATGCAAAACCTTACAGGTGATATTATCTATTCTCAATTTAGAAAAGAAACTGAGAAAATTAAGAGATGGTTAGTTAAAGGAACAAAAAACTTGTGCATGCATGTGAATAAATGAAGCTTTTCGACGTTGGGCCGCCAATTTTTATGATAATAACAATATAGTGGTCCACTACTCCCTGTTCTGGTAGCTACGTATATTCGAGTCCGCTCTCAGAATAACGCCCTGTTTTGCATGTAAGGCCCGATGGTGTGGCTTTAATGCTGTTCTTGCTAACACCGTATAAGGGCCGCGCGTGCGCAAGGGCACACAAATAAAACGAGGAAAACACTGCCTTACTTTAGTACCATCGACTGAATATTCTTGAACCTTATTCCTTGGGAATAAGGTTGAATAAAGCTCAGTTAGTATAAAACTGAGCTGAGCTGGTATCTTATAACTACCAAGTACCAGTATATTCTGGTCTTCGATGACGGTATTGGTAATGGATACTTCCATATCTATTATGCTGGTTGTGGTAAAGCGAAGAGATGGGAATAGCAATGCTGAACTCGTCTTTTCGATATCTATTCAAGCGTAAGTCACGTTTTTGTCTTGAGCATCCTCGTTATATCCATTATTATGTTTGTACCAATATTAAGTCACTTTTAAGAAGTTTAAATAAGTATGTGTTACCTAATTTGAAAGTGAATTTTAAAGTGACCATTCGAAAATAAATTATAAATAAACAATTTACTCAAATCAAACTAAGGAAAGTTTGTACAATGAAGTTAAGAAAATGATATAATAATAATATAAAATAGATATATAAAGTACATATTACTTATAAAATACGTAATAATAGATACATAGAAAACACCCTGCCCATGATTAGACCTCCACTTTCGAAAGCAGGACCACCAACAACAGACAACTAGGCTATGAAGGCTGTTAAAATTAAATGGCATTTACAAACATACATATGTTGTAGGTACTCTCATAACATAACATGTCTTTAAAAATGTTGAATGATAGTTAGTTAACTTTTCTCAACTTTAATGAACTTCAACATAAATCAGCACTGACTGTAACTTGTTAAAATTCTTATTTGTTTTTTACCTGTGGTAATTATTGTCATGTCAGCAAAGACTTCAAACGCATAACTTCATATCATGAATTCCTGCAGTTCAAGCGTTCGAGATTAACAACTTTATTTTGATGTAGATACTCGTACAGTATCCCTACCTATAATTTTTATTAATTTATTTGTAAAGCAAATTACTAGATTGCGGAAATCCTACACACGTCGTTAATTGTTATAACTTAAAAAAAACTGAAAACCCTTGACACAGCAAATATTAATAGCCCATTTATGATACAGTCAGCTTCCAAATTACTGGACACTGACATTTTTATTCTTAGACTTAATCACAGTCAAATTATTCAAAAACAATACAAGATTGTGTTTGAAAATACTTTTATGGGTTTCTCAAAACTTTAAAGCTGTAGATTGCTCATCATCATCCACATAGCGTTTGTCCCGGTTTTTTGCCATGGCTCTACAAATTGGATTGTGTCATAACTATCAGGTATTTTTGTGCCATTTGTTGTTGAGATCTTATTGCAAGTGACTTTTTGACATGGCTGTATAAATAGGATTGATACCTAGGTATCAAGCTTTCTGACAGAGTAAGCAACCAAAGCCTAAGAAACAGAACAAAACTCAGTGACATAGTGGAGAGGATCAGGCTACTAAAATGGAACTGGGCAGGACACATTTGCAGAATGGACCAGACCAGATGGACGAAAAAAATATGCGAATGGTTGCCACTAGATGAGAAAAGGAAACGTGGAGGCCAAAGAAAGAGATGGCGGGATATTTTCTCTCAACGGGTCGGACCAAACTGGATGCAAAAGGCTAGAGAAAGGAGATTGTGGAAGGAAATGGGGGAGGCCTACGCCGCCGAGGCGACTTCTACCTAAATTGTAAAAAAAAAAAATGAATTGTAAATTGTATTTTTTATGGTAGTAGAAATAAAGGCTTTTTTATTTTTATTTTTATTTATTTATAAATAGGATAATTGTGTCCGGACTAAGTATCAGAAATTTTTTCACTCTTCGTTGTTGCGATCTTATTGCAGGTAACTGTACCAAGTGTACCATGTATCGTACGTGTTACAACGAAGTATTAGGTACATACTAATTCGTATAGGTTAGTTCCGAGGCCGACTGTACACGCCAGACGGGCGCCATGTGCCGAGGCCGTAATAAGGCCTCAGGAACACTGAATCCTGACAGTGCATGTGCTGTTACATCCACCAGTCAACGAGCTATCGCTTCAAGGTAGCCAGAATAAGTGTAACCACGAGGTTAGAACCATTACTTGTAACCTCCTGACCATTGTCAGGAGACAAAACTACCGTTAATCTGACAAATACGTTGATATTGATTATTTTACTGTTGCCTTTGGCTTTATAGTTTGGTGACCTCTGTTCGGATATGATTGTCGTAGTTATCCACGTGCGATAGCGTGACGATGAGTGATTGTCACTTGATGACAGCGTCAATGATACAGTTGAATTAGCAATAAAGTTAGTCAGGATATTATCTATTAAGAACAGAAAGAGAACGTAACTTCATGCTAGGCGGGCGGGTAAGTATATTTAAATTTAACGAGCGGCGTTGTCGCCAGGTCTTTAACTTTTTTCAATAGCCATTAGTGTTGAGTTGAGACTTATCTTATTTTTTCAGAACACAATTACAAAACAGTTGTAAACCTATAGGCCAAGTTTAATAACGGTCACTTTGGCAGTTTTGGCACCCGCTCAACGATTTAACGCCTCTTGTTCGAAGCGATAAGACTATACTGCACTGATAACTATTTTTATCTGGACTAATAATCGGAGTTCAGACATTAACTGGTTCGTCCAAGGCGATGTGCATTGTTACGATAAGAATAACAATAGCGATATGGAGGGGGCAGTTACACAACTATTTAAACCACACGTAACTGCGTACGCGCTTTTTAAGATACGGCACGCCGAGATTGAAGCTTGATAACTCGCCAGGAACAGGCAATCGTCTCCTAGCTTCTAATTAATAAAAAAAACTTACAGCCAAGTTATGAGTGCGTGTAATTAGTGTCTAGCTAGAACAATTGAGCATCAAAGGTGTTCTTTGACTTTTAAGAGTTTTACATAAGTGACATTTAAGTTCGAGTCGGGATACAATTGGATTTTAGAAGATCGTGAGACAGTGAGTTAACAATTTAACTAATACCCCTAATACCCATATAATAAGTCACAATAACAGTGCGTGTTAATTAGTGTTCCAAAGTATTGACAGTCAAACAAAATTTGGTATATTAAAAAGAAGAGTTTTAAAAACTTCTTGTGGTGTAATTTATAGGGATCACTCGGTAACCTCGGTTAGGCAGTGTTCTATCATTTTAATTGGGTAACTAAAAATCTGACCACAAAAGTTAAGTGTTTCTGCAAGCTTCTTGTTGGCAGTTGCAAATTGACGCCATATTTTAGGTTTCAAGGTAGGTCAACCCTCAACCGCTTTCGTTTAAGGTCACTTTGTAAGGTGCACATACTTCTCAATTCAGTTGACCTGTTCTTAAAACTTGTTTAAAGTAAAAACAAAGTGTGTAAGCATTTTTCGTAAAATGAGCAGCTAATTACGTCAAAATTAGTTGCATTTGCGCTATTATCATAGTTTGCAGCTTGAGGTCGGACATCTGCCTGTCGCATTCTTGACGTTTGCGTAAAAACTGCAGTATGTAATGCAAGGCTTCACGCTTACCTTGCACTTTATTATGATGGGTAGGTAGGTACTGTGGACGTATGTTCATGAAATTGAAATGTGCAGTTTTGATGACATAATGTAGCGAGTTGAAGCGAATGAAAGTATATCAAAATATGAGTTTTATACAGAGATGGAAATGGAAACTACAAGAGCAGAGTAATGGCCCTAGTTAGATTTTTTTCGCAAAGAGCTTAAGTAAAATTCGTGCATCGTAAAAAAATGAAAAAATACTGAAATCACTATAGGTGTGACTATAATATTTGAAGAGTTCCCTCGATTTCTCCAGGATCCCATCAACAGATCCTGACTTGATGACAATGGGACCAACTATGAAGTATACTTTTTCAAACAAAAAAAGAATTTTACTAATGGTCCAGCCGTCTTCGAATAATCGGTGAACATAAATAAAAATAGCAAAAGCAAAGATCCCGACGAAATGAGAACCTCCTCCTTCGAAATCTTGAAGCGAAAATACTAATTGATAGCCCACCTAAAGAAGGAAAACTTAGAGGAAATAATTCGTGTATAGCCAAATTTTGTTCTAGTTGTAGGCAAAGGTATCTTACACAACGTACTAGAAGTACCGATGGGTGGGGGCGCCGCTAACGGGGAGAGGGGGGTGTAGATGTCCCTTATTTTGGTTTTTCGTAAAAAACTCAGTAACGGTGGCTCATACGAACAAATGTTCTTCTGCTTAATTCATCCACATATAATTTTCTATAAAAAAGATCCTTTGCACTTTTTTGCTGGGATTAATGTTTAATGAGATATCGAGGAAATACGATAAACACTTTTTTAAACTTTAGGAGCTATTATTTACGAAAGTATTAGGGTTTTCCAAAAATTGTTTTATAATACCCGTATTATTTTTTAAAGACCTATCCAACGATATCCCACACATTAGGGTTGGAGTAAAAAAAATATTTACCCCCCACTTCATGTGTACGGGAGGTACCAGCAAAAAATATAGTGTTTTAGATTTTGTTTTAAAACTTTGTCGGCGTAATTAAAACACGTACTCATAGGAAATGTCATTTGTCTAGTACTAGCCATCACTGAGCAGTGAGCAGGGTGCCTACCCTTATAGTTTCGCCATGTCCGTCTGTCCCCGTCTATCCGTCCACGGCTTTGCTTAGTGATTATTAGTACTAGACGTCTAGACGGACAGATGGGATCAGACGAACATGGCGAAACTATAAGGGTAGTAAGTGAGGTAGCAGGGTGAGCAGCCTGCTCAGTGATGGTTAGTACTAGAAAAGAAAAAGATCGTATGAGTATGTGTTCTAATCGCGCCGACAAAGTTTTAAAATAAAATCTGAAAAAATATTATTTTTTCGGGTACCTCCCGTACACATGAAGTGGGGGGTAAAACTTTTTTTTACTCCAACCCTAATGTGTGGGATATCATTGGATAGGTCTTTTTAAAAAAAATGAGTATTTTAAAACAATTTTTAGATATAACTATTACTTTCGTAAATAATAGCTCCGAAAGTTTAAAAAAGGGTTTATCGTATTTCCTCGATATCTCATTTAACATTGATCTCAGCAAAAAAGTGCAAAGAATCTTTTTTATAGAAAATTATATTTGAATGAATTAAGTACAAGAACATTTTTTCGTATGAGCCACCGTTACTGAGTTATTTACTAAAAACCAAAAAAAGGGACCTTTACACCCCCCTCCCCCCGTTAGCGGCGCCCCCATCCACCGGTACTTTTAGTATGTTGTGTAAGATACTTTTGTCTACAACTACACCAAAATTCAGCTATACACGAATTATTTCCCCTATCAGGCAGTTAAGCGTCTTCGTTTGGTGAGCTATGATGTCGATTACCTTCGGACCCTCACCTCACCAAGTTCGCAATTAGCCTATGACTAATTTTACAGGTAGTCAACATGTCTTTAAAATTCTTTGAATTTTTCTTATATCGTTTTTCTTTTTAACATGTCCTTTATTTCCGCTCTTCCATGGTTTCACAATTTAAAAAAATCGCTTATTATATCAAGATTAGGTCATCAACGGTCAAAGTGTTGTTAGTAAATAAAACTGGGACAATAACACCTTGCAATGCCGAGTCACATCGCCGCATGCACCTTGCAAGCAGATATTATCACTATAATTGCTGACAGATTGATCTGTGTGGGTTGTACTAACAATTATTAACTGATCAACAGTGCACCTTATATCTTTGCAATAAGGCTTACGGTAGTAAACAGTGGCGACGATGTTTCGTCAAGAATATATTCGGGTGACAGCTTGATGGCGGTACTCCAAGAAAGCTAGTAGATGACCCAGCGAGATGTTTAACTTTTCTTGTAGGTGATGTTAATGGATCATTTGTCCTTTGTCTTGGGGAGGGAGGAGTTGTGGGTGTGGAATATTTAGTTACGAAAATTGTATCAACGGTTTTAGTACTGTCTACCCGATGAGATAACGCTAACAAGGTACATCGTAAATAAGAACTTATAAAATAACTTCAGACCATTTGGCAGTACGTATAATATACCTACGCTACAACCATCTAAGGCGAACATAATTCTTCTTCTTCTTCCATCCGTGTTCCCAGTATTTGGGGTCGGGCCTCCTCACATATTTGCGCCAAGTTGTTCTGTCTTGGGTTGTCGTATCTGGCAAATTGGCTTGCTTGAGGTCTTTAATCTTAGACCACCAGGCGAACATAATTATGATTTTCAAATTAGTAGGTGGATGTTATCTTGTTATGTTCTAATTATGGAACAAGCACAAATGTCCACCTCCTTCTTTTTCTTCTGGAAATCATATCTTAACGGATTTAATTCTGTTTTTGCCCAGACGGCTAATTACAAGATTTATACGCAAAAAATTTAAACCCTTCATCCTTTAAACATCTTCATCTTATCTTAGCATATCAAACCAAAAAGAACTAAACTTTACAACATGTGCGGTCCATTATGAATGATTCGATGCAGTTCACCTTTAGTTAATTAAACGACTAAATATAGGCACGCATAGCTCTGATAACTGCGTCCAGTTTTTGCGCCCTGCGATGCGGCGCGCGCGATAGCGATGACGTCACCTTCCTTCCGCTGCTCGCATTCCTAGCCAGAACATCTCATATGTGGGACAGGGTGATAAAACCTGGATGGCGGTAGTTTTAAGACTTCATATTTAAGAGAAATCGAAATTCCTGTATTAGAGTAACCGGATATTTAGCTTTGACCCGTGATCTATTAGCTCTTTTCTTTACGTCTTGTAGATCAATCTCAAAGGCCTCGTAGACAACAACAACACAAGATGCATTCTAGAAATACGTAATGCCTCGAGCACAACTCCAACAACTTTTTCCAAGATTATACTATATGTGAAAGGAATCAGTCAACAGTTACGCCACAAGTTATTCCTACCGGCTAGAATGTTTGAAGATTAGTTCAGCCTGTTTTTCAGTTGATCTTTAAGCAAGCTGCTCTGCTCCTTGTTATAGGTTAACGGTGGCAGCGCAGCTGAGCGTGCCGGGCTCCAGGCCGGCGACGCGCTCATCAAAGTGAACAGCACAGACGTGTTCACACTTAGACACCAAGAGGCACAGGACGCCATCCGCGCCGCCGGTGGAGCTCTAGAGCTCGTCGTCCAACGGTGAGTCCAAGACAGACCAAACATGTTGGCCCTCTATTGTAAACAACACAGACGTGTTCACACTCAGACACCAAGAGGCGCAATACGCCATCCGCACAAACACTACAGCTGTTTTTTAAGCTTTCATAAGTTTTTTTATGTGACAGTGGTGGTGGTACCTGGCGGCCCGCAGTGACCCCCACAGGCAGCCTGCCGCGGCCCGGCTCCCGGCCTCTCGGAACATCCCCCACGCCGGTCACCAACACCTCGCTCAAGGCCACGCCGCAGCCCAACCTCGCCTTCGGCTCGGGACACAACAACGTCGCTAAGCCGTTTGGTTATGTGAGTATTTCACTCCTTCTGACTACCGTCAAGACAGAGTTGTAATTACCTACTACTGATTCGAAAAATATCACTGAATCGATCGAGGAGTCCCGTCTTTTGAAATCCACATTCAAATAAATAAATAAAGTTTAGTTACTATTACTTACCTATTTACTTGAAATCTCTTGAACTCAAGAAGAACTAAGTAAAATCACCGTGAGTAGGATAGTAGACTTTAATATGTTACCAACTCCATATTTGAATCCTATACTAAGTGTGATTTTAATGCTCACAGACCTACGCCCATGATCTTGGCGTGTCAGTGACGTTTTCGTACATGATATAGGCTATCTTTTGCGTTTTTTTTTGTGGAAAGAACTTTCCCTTAATCCGAAATCGATTAATCAGCATCGTTTTCTTCTCAGATGAACGGCGACAACGCAAAGGGCATAGTGAACAAGCAGTACAACACGCCCGTGAAAATGTACTCCGACCAGACCATTGCTGAAACCCTCTCCGCTCAGACCGAGGTGCTTGCGGGAGGCGTGCTCGGGTACGTCATTTATATCCTCAACACTTTGGTTGATAATTCTTCTCTGTCGCATCCAAGTGCTAGTTGCACCAAGCACAGTTAAACCCTTATAAGCGTAATTCAAGCAAATAATTGTGAAGCTTCGCGAACAATTTAGTAAACGTTTTAATGGTGTCAATGTCAGGCAGTTTGATGGAACAGATTCGAAAAATCGTAACGACTTGCAGCACACTGTTAACCAAAGCTCTCCAAGCAGCATCTTGTGATCAATGACTGCTGGTGTAATGTTGGCTCCCGTTGACAATGAAATATTTATAACATGAAAATGTTGGATGACAGCGTATACAATCCTTGTACGTAGTACAACTTGTAAAAAACGTATCGGGTCACATGCTCACGTGAAACTCATACTTATGCAAAAATATAAAATGCTTTTGTAATGAAGAACATATAGTCGTATAAAATTTTACTGATATGTAGATAATTGTATATCTATTTAATGTAAAAACTGGCCAACTGCATCATAGACTGCATTTTTATCATTTACTTTCATTATTTTACTACTGTCATTGCAATAAAAACTGTAGAATCGTGAGACTGGTTTTGAAATGCTTGCAATGCCCACTTGCAACTGGAAAGTACTAATATGTCCCGACTAATAAGTGATTGCCATGCTAGAGCGCCTTAGCCTACCTCGTTACGAATCCTAGGCGGGTTGAATTGTGTATTGGTTCGTACTAATGTAATGTTTTCCTTGACAGAGTTAACTTCAAGAAGAATGAGAAAACGTATGACGCAGAAAAGAGCGCCGTCTTCAAGGTTCTGCAAGAAGAACAGAATGATCCTGAACCAGGTAAGATTCGTCCCTCTCAACCCTACTGGTACAACGCTCTTAAATGTGTAAATGTTATTTTTTTAACGTTTTGTAAACCTTTGCAATTGAAACGGGTCACTTTCTTGGTTAAATTTCTTACAATCTATCCCGTTTTAATTGATCTTGAGAGTATCATAAAACTGCCATCTTGTAAATATACCTGCCATCGTCTTCTGTTACAACTGCAGTTTTTAAAGAATTAAAACAATTCTTTCACATCAAAATTGGTTACATGAAAATGGGATATTCTTGAAGATATGCCTTAGGACAAGAAAAATATTCCATTGATGATCTTCATTAAGTATCATACCAAAATTGATTGAAGGTAAACGGCCTCAAATATGCATAATGCTGTTGCAAAAATCGTAGATAGCTGTATACCGATTACGTATTTTTGTAACAGCCTTGAAAATAAACGTCATCGCGTTATCGTAATCGGTTTTATGTTTCCTTCCTTTTATTTCATCCGATTATTTCAAACCGTTAATGGCCGTATTCTGCAAAATTTTAAAAATGGCTGAATAATGGAACATGATGAATTGGCAAGTAGAAGTGGGGTCTCCGGGCGCGCCGCCGCCGGCTATGGGGCTGCGCCACGTGCAGGCGCCGGTAACGAGGCCCGACGCGCCCCTGAACAACACTGGGGGCTTGCCCGTCGGACAGAACATTTGCGAGGAGTGCGAGCGACTCATCACGTAAGTCGGACGACAAGCGCGGACCGACACGGGGGCAAACACTAGGGCTATCGTTGTTCATTTGTTGCGCACGTCGATTGAGTAGTCGATATCTAGGTAAATTGGCAGGCAGCAGAAAGAAGCTAATTGGCTAAGTTTGAAAAATATCCTCAGTGTGTTTCCTGTTATCGCATGGAGTGTCTTGTATGTCGACTCTCGATCGGCGTTCCGTTTCCGGCATGGTTCCCGGTATCCTCTCCTGATGTTTGTTTGTAACGGATTGTTGCGGCCGGCAGAGGCGTCTCACTTTTACTCGCGGGCGAGCGTCGGGCGCACGCCGAGCGCGCTGTACAAGACGCATCGCTCGCGCTCGGCCACGCCGCGAGTGTTCGGCGGCCCCGGCGAGCCCGCGACTCCCGCGCGCGGGACGCCGCAGCCGCGGACTCCACAGCACGGGACTCCTCAGCCACAGGCCTCGCAGCCGCGCTCGCAGGGCGCACAGACTCCGGAACCGGGAGCTGCGCCGCAAGGAGTGCCAGCTCCCGGGCCGGAGGCCGCACCGGTGCCGGAGTCGCTGGCTCCAGCAGCCTCTCACCGGCCGAGCATCCCCGTGGGCTGCCACCAGGTGCTCCCGGACGGCAGCGTGACCCTGGGCGTGCCGGCTCAGCCGCAGCCTGAAGCGGGCGCGCTGCCCGTCGTCAACGACACGCCTTATTGCTCGGAGTGTAATCGCTACATTATGTAAGCGCCGTGAATGCCGTGACGTGTTTGCGACCGTGTCGATCTGTGCACTATTAGTTCTAATGTAGTTTTATATATGTTCGATCATGTTCCTGTTACGGCTCCGTTAAATTTTGGCTTAAAGCTCAGGTTTATGTTTAATAGAGCTGTAACTTGTAAACTAATTTGGGAGATCTATTTGTTGTTCACTGGAACACACTTTTAGGTCATGCCAGTTAATTATTTCACTTCTTGCATTTCATATTACATAGTTATTGTATGCATTACCATTTCACACTTCATTTTCATCTCACTACATTGTATATATATGTCTTTTGATCAAGATTATATCTTCCATATCCTCCGTCACCTCTTTACATTAATACTCTTCTTTCAATGTTGAATGCGTAGTAAGAACGCAATTTAGTTAGAACATCATGTCAATTAGCATGACTATCGCTACATATCTCATGTCAAAATATGCATCTCATGTTGCCTGGTAGAATCAAGCGGCACGTGTTGGGTGGGCATGATTGTAAAAAGTAGAACACTCACACAAACAAATTTTAACGATATCTTAAACATTTTGACTTGTTTCGATATTATCACGCGCCTTTCTTGTAACTTCGGTCGATAGAGTTTCGAATCATTGATACCATCACACCTTCACACATCCTCCGCAAAAGATCCATACGCGAAGCTAATCTGTGTTTTTCTGTAGCGGCGTCTTCGTCCGCATCAAGGACAAGAACCTCCACGTCGAGTGCTTCAAGTGCTCAACATGCGGCAGCTCCCTGAAGAACCAGGGCTACTACAACCTCAACGGCAAGCTGTATTGCGATATCCACGCTAAACTGGTGGCCCGCCAGAACCCGCCCGCCCCTAATCTGGAGCCCGTCACTGTGCCACCGTTAGTATTACTTTTACACTTTCGAATCCGATTCGAAGGACCAAATATGATGTAGTTGAGCAAGGGTCTAGTATGTACACTAAACTATATCCTAAACGGTTATTTAACGTTAGCATTGCTTTTATAAATTTGAATCCGGTTCGCAGGACCAACCAACTATTAGAGTTCAGCAAGGGTCTAAAGTGTCTGACAGCTCCTGCCATACAAACTGTAGCAGGAGCTGTCAGATTACTACGCTCAATTAGAAATACCACTTTAGTAGGTATACTTTACTATAACCTAAACGGTAAGCTCTACTGCCACATCTACGCCAAGCTGGTGGCCCCCAGAACCAACCGGCCCTTAATCGGAGGTTGAGTTAGAAAGACCATATTTACCCGACTCAGTGTAGACGTAGATTTTACACTTGCTTTTTAAAATAAAATCCGGTTCGAAGGACCAAAATGCAAATTTCATTCATTAGAGTTACAACACGGATTAAACTTTTCTGAAAACATGTAAACTATATTGGAATATTTATGTTGTTTGTTACATCAGTGGCGGCCGAATCCCGACGAATACGTACTCGACCCCGCTCCCGCCGCTCGCCACCAGCAACTACAGCAATGGCTCCTCCTCACTGTTCAGCGTGAGTAAACTCTTGTTAAGACTTTACCTGAAACTGTCAACCACTATACTCAAATGAGTATTGCATTTCAAGCAATAAGTTTAAGACTTCTACATTCCATTTTGTATCAAGGGTAATATCGAGCGTTTTCGCTCGTCATATTTAGCAACATCGCGTGTCCCGTGGCACAGGACGTCGGGCAAACTCTTGCGAAGTCGCTAGATTTCATCCGATTACTTTGCTGACACAAGTCGCATTATATCGCAAGACATGCGAGTAACATCGTTTGATATGTTGCCGACATTTGTCCTTTGAATCCTTGGTTTAAATAGTTTAATATGTGCAGCCATCAAGCAACCTGTCCGGCCCGAAGCCTTTCGGCTCGTCCATCGGATCGGCGTATTCGCCATCGCTGTCGCCGCGCTCGGCCCCGCTGTCCCCCGCGCGGCCGGTGCAGGCGCCTGCGCCTGGCTACACGCCGGCGCCCGCGTACGCGCCCGCCCCCGCCCCCGCCCCCGCGCCCGCCTACACGCCCGCTCCCGCGCACGCTCCCGCTCATGCGCCGTTCGCGCCAAGTAAGCGAGTCACATTTGCTATCTAAATGATAAATCAGTCAAATACGAGTATGTTAAGGGAATGAAGTACAAATATTACTTAATATATATTTTTTTAATCGTATTTCCTGAACTTTATAATGATTTAATAGATATGACAGAGGTTCTGCCTCATTATTTAAGTCTTAAATGTATAATGATAATATTTAATTTTTTATATGAATAAGAAAAACTTGTCCAAACAATAAAAGATGTTTGTTATACGTATAACGTATAATAATATGACGTACCTACATAATTATGTCGCTGACTAAAAGAAACTCCAGTCGATATAGAGATCAAATCAAATAATATTTACAACTACGAGTATACGTCATGTCATTTTAATTTTAATTGGGTCAATAGATTATTAGTCATTAGTAGAATTGTCAACATTGAAAATAAACAGACGGAAAAAGAAGTTTAAGGTGACGAGTATAATGTGTTGCAGTATTAAATATAATAATTAATAGTTTTAATAGATTTATATGGAAGTATTATGTAAAGTTTCGTGGTTAGTACAAAAAAACTGACATTGTCTAGCAAATAGCAATCATTCTTTCAATCTACCATTTAAAATGGCAGAAGTACCCATGTCATTGAGGTAGATTTTTTTTTTCATAAAAGCTTACCAATCTTACCACGATACCATTTCGCTGGATGATTATGGTCTTTTGTCACAAACACCGAAAGATGAAGTTTACCATTGTGTGTTTGGTTGGTTGGTATATGGCTGTAATGTCAAACTTGATTTTTCTAAAACATTATTATTTTTGGCAGAGTCTCCAGGTTCCATTTTTAAAGGTAAAATATAAATAGGATAATGTGTAAAGCGCAACTCGGCTTATAATAGCTACTTGTATCTAAATACACATGTGTAATGTATGCGCTACGCGAGCAGCCAATGTCAACCGCAACATTAAAATAACTCCTGGCACTGATATTCCAACGATCATTCATACTTCGCCATCGTACAACTTTTCGTTAATTTTTTTAGTGTCGCTTCTTTTAGTTATTAGGATTAATGCTGCTTTTTAATAAGATCACTAATTATTTATTTCATTTTTTCCAACCACTTTTTAAACCCTACGAAACCATGTAACTAACTAACAGACAAGAATGTGAAAAGCGTTGTGTGGCCCCCACCGAACCCACCAGAAGATGAACCACCTAATGTATTGAGCGATTATTCGAATACAGTTTGCCAAAAACCCAGAGGTGAGCCGGCTCCAGTCAAAGAGGCGCCCACGGAAAGGAAGATGAGCAAAGTAGCGATGCCAGTCAGCACTATGCAGGATACAAACATACAGTCAATGTCAACTTCTCAGCAAGTTGCCGAGTTTTCATCTAGTTCCTCATACGCGGCGGCGCAAATGTCAACCGCCACTGCAGCTACTACCCGCTCTGAGACCGTTTCAGTCGTGGAGAGCAAACAGTCACAACAAGTAATAAGCGAGACAAGTTGCACCGTACAATCTTTCTCAGAACAAGCCGTATCACAAAGTCAGATGTCAACTATGTACCAGTCTCAAACCAGCCCTCCCGTAGAAAAAATCTTCGACAATCCTATGAGCAAAGTTGAGTCGAAATCTAAGTCGCGAAAAGAGTCGGCGACTGAAATTAAATCAGAAATGGTGACTGAACAACGGTATGAGCAGTGCAAAAGGGAAAGTCTAACTGAAAGTCAGATAAAAACTGTTGATGTTCCGAAATCAGAAATTCTGTCTGAAACAAGAAACCAACAGAGTAGACGAGAATCTGTTTGTGAAAGTCAAACAAAAACTGCCGATGCTCCGAAAACTGAAGAAAGGCGCAGAGGTAGTAGATGGGAATCTGTGACTGACGATCAAATCAAAACTGTGGATGTTCCAAACACCAACGTGGTAACAGAACAAAATGCTCAAGAAAGCAGAAGAGAATCTGTAATAGAAAGTCAAATAACAACTGTTGACGTTGCAACCACAGAAATTATCACTGCACAAATGGCTCAGGAATGCAAAAGAGAATCGTTAACCGAAAATAAATTGAATACTGTCCAAATTGCAAACGACACTCAAGAGTCGAAAGATGATGATAAACAGTTCGAACAGCAAACAGCTCCAATGCAGGAAAATACAAAAAAAGATGATAGAAAACAGTCGATAGAAAATAGCCCAGTTCCCAATGCTAGCCCCGAAAATCCTACTAATAAAAATGTCTTACAGTCAAATCCTACGTCACCAATAAAGCCATTACCACCGACAACTATTCCAAATCCCGTTCCTAAGGGCTTCGTCTGCTCTATGATTGATGCTTTAACGACAGCACCAGATAGGCCATACTCACCTTTACCTGAACCTGCGTTGTCCAGTAATTTACTTATTCAAAGTAATTTGATACCCGAAAATCTAAATTCTACTAATCCACCAGTTTGTATCGAAAGCCAAAATGAAATACAGCCGGAAGTAAAAGATCCCCTAAAGGTAGAACTGCCACCACAGCCGTCGCCTATGTTTGCTCAACAGCCTAACCGTGGTATAACTCCTATCCCACCAATTAAAACCTATACTCCGCCAGAGAACAAAAAAGATGAAGCTATACCATTGCCCCCTGAAACAGAACCGTACATTCCACCAGACTTCAAAATAATCATAGAGCCTAAAGTACCGCCCCGAGAAGAAACTGCTTCTCCCATGGTTGAAGCTTTGACCACAGTTCCTGATCGGCCTTTTACTCCAGGGGGTAGTATTCTGCCGTCGACGGAGCGAAGTTCTCTCAAGGAGGCTTTGACTATTGCTCCAGAACGTTCTTATAGTCCTTTGCCATTAAGTATTACTAATAAATCTACCCAAAGTAGTCAATCCAGTCATTACACGTCGAATTCGACAGTCCAAGTTCAATCAACTTCTTCAGAAATCGTACGTCCTATTGCGACGCAATCTATCACACAAATGACTCATTCAGAAACTTCGAATATGCAAAACACATGCCAGTTAAAATCCTCGTCCGAAATGTCTGCTTTCAGGCCCGTCCCCAAACAAGTTTTTCCCCCACCACAACCAGAAGAGTTTTGCCAACTTACTAATTTCCCACCTATGAGTCAAGATTGTAAAGCTAATTTTGAGAAATCGGTTAGAAAACAAGAAGCTATGATAACAGATTCTCAAATGATGCAACAGTCAACAAATACGTTTAGCAACATGACTACTCAAGGATTTTCGTCTGTCAAATCAGCTCAAAACTTCTTCGAACAGTTAGATAAAAGAGAGTCCTTGTCTTCCGTATCAGTTAGATCAAAATCGGGGCTACATAAACCAGACAACATTCCTCCATATCAAAAGCACTTTGAGCAACTACCGTCTCAAAGAGGTATCACACCAGAAGTTAGTTTTGCTCCTGCTATACTTCAAAGGCCTGTTACTCCAACGACTGATCCACCAGTTAAACCAAAAGATAAACCGGCGGAACCAAAATTACCCCCACCGGCTCCCGCGGCCCAACCGAAATTCGGAACAGAGATAAGAACTCCAGCCCAACCACCACCTGTTCACTTCCACAAAGATGCTCCTATTTCAATGACATTTCAACCAGTTACGGACGAGCCTTTCCTGAGAGCGTCCCCGGCTCGAAGCCGACCGTCAACTCCTAGCATGATAAACAAACCTGCCCCTATAATCCCATATTATCAAATGAATTTAGTCTCGGTTGAGCATTCGGCTCTGGAAACTCATCTTTACGAACCTTCGAGCCCGGAGACGAGTCGTTCGCCAACTCCTAGGATGAGATCAAAATCTCCAGCACCAGGACCACCACCAAACCCGCTGAAGGCTCATGCACCCCGTATTAAAGAATCTACTCCACAGCGACAAGCCGCTCACACGCTTTTGACTCAAGCTACGTCGAATCTCCGCAAAGAGCACGAGATGTCACAGAAAGGATTCCAAAGCGGTGTTGAAGTTTTTAATGCTTCTGGTGCTAAAAATTGGTGCCAAGATCAACCATCGATTATTAAAGAACAAAGACATTCAAACGTCGGTTTCAAAAGCGAAACTTATAATAAAGGGAATATGAGCATCAAGGAAGATTCTGCAATGAACCAAAACTATGGACAAAGGCAAACACAATCGCAAAATGTATCTGAATATGGCAATACGACTGTACAAACGAGTAGGAAAACATTTGAAGAGTACGAAAGAACACAGTCGGCAAAAGTTATAGAAATACATAAAGGTGGTTCGTCACCATTTGGTGCGCAACAGCAAATTGAGTCTAACGTTCAAACATCCAGTAATCGCAAACAAGTGTTTCCACCTCCAGTCATGAGTTTGACGTCTTCCCAGAATTCATCTGTTAACCACACTAATCAAACTGTTGCTAGTAGAACTGAAAGCTATTACCCAAATCCTTCGATTTCTGGTGCTAACCAAGGTCCAGTGTGTGATCCTACCCCATCGACAGGTTCCAGCGTAGGAGCTGCCGCTCGTGGCAAAACCTTTGGGGTTTCTTCGGCCCCCAAACGCGGCAGAGGCGTTTTGAATAAGGCTGCTCTGCCAGGGTCCCGAGTACCCCTTTGCGGTTCCTGCAATGGCAATATTAGGTGACTTTAAAATATGAGCAGTGTTGCATGGTTTCGAGTGAATAGGTTGTCGTGTGTTAACTGTGATAAGAAAATTAATAATTAAGATGTGAGTTAGGACATTAATAATTAGATTTCTATGTTTGATGTGAGTGTTTAGGTCTTTTTTTGTAACCCTGCTTTTAACATTAGTTTAATTTGTTGGTTTTGATTGTCTAACAGCTAACGAGACGCCGACTCACCATATCCCTCACAAACCAGAGTTTAAAAGTGCAGCTGAAGAAAGGCTAATTAGAAAAATGGCAAAAATGGCGCTGAACGGTTACGAGATTGGAGTACAAAGAAAAATAAAGCCAGCAGATCATATCCAGTCTATGGCTGATAAGATCCAAGACACAGTCGTGACAAAACATCCCCTAAATACAGAAAATCCATCGTCAGGGGATAGCAGTCGCGAAAACACTTTAAGACATCCGTTAAATAAAACTTTCGAAACGAATTACAAACCAGATAATAGTATCCAAAACATTGCAGATAAAATTAAAGAAACTTTGCTAAACAATCACCCGGCAATAACTGCCAATTTCACAAATGGCAACAGCACTGTCTCATTACCGCAAGCTAAGAATCTTGGAGATAAAATAAAAGAAAGTCCCAATCAGACTACACCTGTCCCGATCACTTCGATCAGTGTCAACGGCAACCCGCCTCCACCGCCACCAATGCACTTTGATAAATTTAATGACACTCCTAAGATAAACTTTTCAACTCCAAATAAAATCAATGGAGTACCAGTACCACCCCCGATTCCGAACTCTCCGATTCCAACATTCAACGCAAGAAATTCCCCGACTGGACAATTATTAGATATGATAGACTCTAAAACTTTGTACGGCGGAAACACCGGAACCAATCTCGTAAACAAAACACAAACTCTCGAGAAAACAAAATTGAAATTAAACGGATCAATTGGTTCAGTAGGCATCGAAAAGGAAAAGGTCGAAAATAACTATTTGAACACATTACGGAGAAAGGATGCACATGAAAAGACTTCTTTCTTGAACGGAATAAACAAACATGATGCATCTAAAACAGAACTGCTGGTGGATTCAAAAAAGAATATCTTAGGAAAGAGGAACTCGTTTGAAAAAAAATGTTTTAACGATCTAAACGGCGATTCTGACAGTATTTGCCAAAAAGAAAAAATTATCAACATGGTTCCAGATACAAACATGATGAAAAAAGCCAACATTTTTGAGAAAATATCAAACGAAAAGAGCAATAATACATTCCACAATGACGAATCGCCTAAAATTGATACACTACCACACAATTTGTATGACAATTCATTGTATTCCTTGAAACCTGTGAAAGTAAATGGTAATGATGTTAACAACCAACGCAGTTGCTTCAGTTCGGATGACGCAGATTCCGTTGGGGAAGAGACTGATTCGAGTAATGATTACAATAAACAAAATGACACTGACGCTGATGTTGTTGTCAAACGAAGACAGAAAATGACAGAGAGGAATATAGATGGCAGAAGAGACTCTCACATAATAGCGCGTCCTCTAAGCACAATGACATCTGCCGACGTAGCCGACGGACTGTTACCCGTATGCCACAAGTGTGACAAAACAATAACGAGGTAAAATTACAAACTTTTTCTAAATATAGAAATAAGTAACATACAAGAAACCACCAACAATATTCAAAGTAAGTTAGAGCATGACAGTTTAAGAATGTTGCACGAGTTTTCTATTAACAAATTAACTAAACTGTAAAAATTAGGACGTCATCTCCAGATCCTCTTATATGCTGATAGCTTCTTTGAAATTATCGTTTAGCATATCACTTAACTTATGAAGCGCAGTATTTAATGAAAGAATACTAAAATCATGTCCAAATACGGAAGAAAGATGCTGTCCACTATATCAGGAGTTCAAACGAGCGCGAATTACATCACCGCTAGTAATTAATGTTCTTTATTGACAAATAATCTTCCAAACAGGGGGCCGTTCATAACCGCACTGGGCCGCATCTGGTGCCCCGATCACTTCATCTGCGTGAACGCGACGTGCAGACGTCCGCTGCAGGACATCGGCTTCGTGGAGGAGAACGGCCAGCTTTACTGCGAGTTCTGCTTTGAGCAGTACATCGCGCCCGCTTGCGACAAGTGCCACGCCAAAATCAAGGGCGTAAGTATCTTAATTGATTCTGTTTTTAAGGGCGTTTTTAGATACATTTTGAACTTGTAAAATTATTTTTGCATTCACCATCTGATTCCACTTATTTGAGTTGAAGTTAAGTCCATTATATCCATTAGAATTATCAACATTTATTCCGGGCTTACCATTACCTATAACCCTTTATTATCTGTCTGCACGCTGGCTTTTAGCTTGTGTCTGCTTACTTCTCTTCTTTGTGTCGTTTTTCCTTTCTTATTATCCTTGATCATTTTAAAGTCATTAGAGTAGGGTCTGACTTTGTATTATTCAGTTAAAATCAGCCCAGCAATCCCAAGTAATATTCTTATTTTCCTTCGATCTTCAGCGAGGAGTAACCCTCTTAAGTTCTAAAATAAACATGAATGTGTCGCTGATTCCAGGACTGCCTGAACGCGATCGGCAAGCACTTCCACCCGGAGTGCTTCAACTGCGTATACTGCGGAAAACTGTTCGGCAACAACCCCTTCTTCCTAGAAGATGGGTTGCCGTACTGTGAATCAGGTAAGTCATGGCAGAATTTTCAAAATTAGGCTTTTGTCTTCCGTTAACGTCCCGTTACTTTGGTCTAAATAAAGGTATTACTGCAACTGGTGTTTCCGGAATCGATTTTCTTACCATATAGCGGGAGGTCTAGCTGTCATAACGCATAATCTATCAATCATGTTTAATCTTTTTTTTATTGGGGAATTTTAACACCTAGACCTCTCACCATCTGGTATAAAATCTATTCCGCAAACTCTCATTAAATTAACACTGCGATGCCGAAATTTAGCTTCCCGAACACTGGATTTTACATCTAAAAAAACTAACAGAATACTCTAGAGACTCAAAAGTTCTCAAGACAAGAATTCAAGCAGAGAGTTGTAAGTCTTGAGTACGATTATTTCCTTTGTCCAGCACTCATGGTTTAGATGGGTACACGTATATAAATTTCCAGATTGGAACGAGCTGTTCACGACGAAATGTTTCGCGTGCGGCTTCCCCGTGGAGGCGGGCGACAGGTGGGTCGAGGCGCTCAACAATAACTACCACAGTCACTGCTTCAACTGCACGGTGCGTATGATGCCTACCTACTAAATACACACACATATGTAGGCTTGAGACCCGATTATCGATCATCACAAAGGATTTTTTAAGCCAGAAGAGCCCACAGAAGCTCACAATCCTGATGTCTACTGGTTGGTGTAAATGGACACATGGATGGATAGACATGGTTCGTGTGTTTCGTGTGTCTGCCCGCAGTTTTTACACAGGACGGGTGGTTCCCTACGAATTTGAGAAATATATCGCAATGACCAATTGAACAGATGTGACAGAAGAATTTTATTCGCATATAGCAATAGTAAAATTTATGTCCCTTGAAAATTTTCGAGAACGCAGAACTTTATCCAAGATAAAGTTTTGGAGACTAATATTTCTTGTTAAACATTTATTGACACACAAGTCCGTTTGTAGTTCAATATCGATGATTGGGTTCCAGCTAGGTATTCGATTATTAAATTGAATTTATGGTGAATTCTCAAACTGCATATGAACTCGAATCTTGCAGAATATACATATATAAATACATGAAATAGTCAAACTGTGAATACATAATTACAGTTCAATTAATTATTAAATGATTTCTTTCCGGCATTTTTTTTTTTACCCGTAACAATTTCTCCAAACATAGTTCCGTAACTCCTCTGCCCCATAAAGAGATCCCTCGGAACACGACCATGAACATTAAACTTGTAAAAGTTTCTCTTACCACAGTAAATCTCGTGGTACTTATAAGTACTACGAGTCTTTCAAGCTGCTATGGCAGTCTTAAAAATTTCATCGCAGATTTTCAAATTCGTATTATCAAATTCTAATATGTACAGACTGTTCATGTCCATTATTTTTTAATATATCTTCAGATTACCTTTTGTCTCATGTATGTATCATGTCATGATCATGAAAATACATACTACTTACACTTGAAAATATTCATATTGCATTTGTCAGTCACCTTTTCTATACATCCCTTGATTCTATATAATTGTTCAATTGGTAAAATTAGCAAGAAAGTAATAATTGGTAGGTATTTTGATAATGCCAATGCCATGTAGGCCTTTTCACATCAAATTGATACAAAATTGCAGCACTTACAATACTGAGTTCTCTACACATTGTTCATTGCATTAAAAATACTAGGCAATGAACGAAATATCCCACATATAAATATCATCATACGCAGTAACATGAGAGTTAAGTTTTATCCGAATAACATGCCCCTTCATGCGTGAGTGTTCCCTCTAGAATAACTGTATATTAGTAGTTATCAGAATATGTAACACCTTGTACATGGTTCCCATACAAACTTCCCAAAGTTCAGGAAGTCTAAAGCTGACAATTCACTTCTGTACTTTTAGGCGTTAAATTATAATATGCAAATAAAGTAAAACGGCGTCATTCACTAATTCAGACAGTGACATAAAACATTCAAAAGACCATAAAATCAATTAAATGGTAAATGTCTTACTATTCTTTGTTTACTTTTGGTTAAATGGCCATGATTTTTTATTTTCTACTTTATTTATTTTAACACCTACAAGTACAAACTATAGGGGACAATGTCGCGAAATGTTTTCAAACATATGAAGTAGGCGATCACGTCCTACTTCGGTGTCGATGTGATATCCCCTAGTGAATTCTAAGCTTTAATATATAGGGTTTATATATATTTATTTTTTCCTTTGTCCGTTGCTTGATTTCCGGTAATGCTTTCTGTTTCGTCAAAATATACGAATTTGACTGACATATATACTTAAATGTATATTTATAGTTATGTGCATCGTTTGGCTATTTTATGTACTGTACACTTGACACATTCAATGAATTGTTTGTAAACCGGTACAGGTTTAAATAGAGACCTCAATAAAAATACTCTCAATTATATCAAAAAAGCAATATCAATTCATTGAAATTATAGTACTAGTATATTGTATACCTCAACTTGTTTTAATATATATGTAGACGTGTGGACTAATTATACGTATGTCTAGTTTCCCCTGTTACGATTGTTTGACTATTTCCAGGTCTGCAAAAAGAACCTCGAAGGACAGAGTTTCTTCGCTAAGGGAGGACGACCCTTCTGCAAGACACACGCCCGCTAGATGCAACTGCGTGATATACAACTCTGATACTGTTTATTCGACGACTACCTTCCGCCCCGTCTCCCCCGCTCCCGCATCGCCTTCCCCTCGAATGGAATCCCCGCAGAGGACGCGCAAGTTGGAAACACCCCTCCACTTCGATGGAGGGCTGTTTTCCGACATCAGAAGTAAGGATGGCAAGTTACTAAGCAAAGTAACCGTCGATCGAATGCATTGCTCATCGAGGCGCGACGTCACCGACTCTCCAAGCGTGTTCGTAAGCGTCGGCACCCATGGAAAAGACTACATCGACGATATAGTCAAAACTGAGACGATCACCAACGAGGAGGTCATCAAAGTAAAATTCACTCCGGTTCTAGAGTTCAACGCTCCTCGCCTGTTAACGCCTTCTCAATTCGAGCGACCGCAGACTCCTGTTCCGTACATCAAAGACGGATACGAAGATCTGCAGAGCTACAAGATTGTCAATTCGATATGCAAGGAAAAACAATTCCAGAGTAACAATTTGGCGAGTTCCAACGACGTGTCGATCAAATCGCCCAGTCCTCTGCCAGGGTTTCTTTCTACCGAGTCGGTAAAGAGTTCGCCGAGTCCTTTAGCAGGATTCTTATGTTCGGAGTCAGTTAAGGGATCACCTAGTCCTTTGGCTGGATTCCTAAATTCCGAGCCAATTATAAGATCACCCAGTCCTTTAGCAGGGTTCCTGAATTCGGAGACATATAAAAGAGCACCGAGTCCTCTAGCCAGTTTTGTCGATTCTGAACCGATAGCAAGGTCTCCGAGTCCTCTGGCAAATGCCCTAGTGTCAGAGCAGTTGACGAAGATAGACCATTACTTGCAAGAGAGTTTGGAAGCGTGCGGGGGGAGGGGCGCGGGCGGACCGCTGCTGCAAAACGAAGGAGAGGTCAGAGAGGTCCGACAACAAATTAAACTGCAAGAGAACAAAGCAGTTTCTAGTGTTAATTCTTCGAGTGATTACCGAAAAGACGTGACGAACGTTCAATCATACGTAACTGAATCTCCAAAGGATGACTTTAAGAAGTCGAAAGTAAACAGTGTCAAAGTTAAAGAGCCTGGCATTCTGCGCGCCATCTACAATATGCCTGTACACTATCATGCGATCATTCTATGTTTCTTCTTAATTGTATATAATCTTATTTATCAATACGTTAAGGAAAATTGTCATGGTAAAAAATAAACTTGGAATTACCAATATAGTCATATATAAATGCATATTAAACTAGTCAACGAGTTACTCATATACTCTGAAAGAAGTTTTGGATGTTGATACCACACTTCCATACGCATATCGTTGTATAAGTTAGATGTTGATTAAAAAAATCGATCCCTTTAATAAACTTAACTGACAGATGTACATAATTAAAGTTAACCAACTCACAGCCGTTGTGTATGAGTAATTTATAATTAACAATTGGTGCTTTTTAAATTGCTCGCATTAAAGTGATATATATTTGTTTACTCATATTAAGGAAGAATATTAAGTGCCATAAACCCGATTTTAACTTTTTTATTATTTATGGCACTAGGTAACTTTCTTAAGGTTGAGCTTTGTATACAGCTTCCGGAATGTTGCCAGTTAACTAACACTAACAAGCACAGTCACGTTAACAACCACGTTGCAACACCGTGGAACATTCCACAAAGACCGATTGAAGGACATCCATGGTCATGAATAAATTTAAAAAAAACCACAAAGAAAATGATGGGTCATTTTCTTTGTGTTTTTTTTTTTTAATTTATTTAAAATAAGAATTACGTTATTAGCCTGTCATCGCTCAATACAAGAGTGATAGAGGCAGATACGTAATTTTTATTTCATAGTTTGCGGCCGACTCGGGTGCTACGGGGCTGCAACGGTATGACCAAGGCTAAGTAGTTATTAATAATGTTTGGTTAATTTATGAATGACGAGAAAATCGAAAATGATAATTTTGACCGTAATTTTTATGATTGGTGCACCAAATGGAAGAAATAAATACAACTTTTTTATATTTAATTTTAGCCATTTAACTACGATAATGAGGTAATAATATTAATAATGAGTATTTTTATGAATATATCCCATTATAATACAATAAATCTACCATTTTTGATAATGGATGTTAGTTTTAAGAAGTTAATTGTAGTCACAGTTTATTATGACTTTACATGGACTTAATGTAAGAATGAATTCAAAATTTGCCGTTTTTACTTTTGTTATATAATAGTAATATTAATCAGATATATTTATTTTAGACGATATTACAATTATCATTAGATTGATAAGCAATTCTGAGCTTAAATAAAATATTTTCTTGTATCATTGTTTTATTTGTAAGTTTTCAGGAACAAAAAAGTAAGTACCATACCACTAATAAGGGAGCAAAATAAAAATTATTAATGAGACAATCTTATAAATATATAAAATCTAGTTCCACAGTGAACTCATTATTTTCAATAAGGCTTCTGTTGTGGGTACTAGATGAAAATTAACATAACATAATAGATGAATACTTAGGTACATAAAAACCTCAATAACTTAAGAACAGATATTTGTAGTAAACACATAAAAATGCACTTACTAGAATTTTACTGATTTGTGATATTACTTTGGTAAAGGTATCATTTGGCGGAAAGAAAGAAACTCTGACTCTGAAACTCTGACTTAAGGAAAATCACAAAAGTCACAGATGCTGCTGAACTTGCATGCAGACTGAAATGGAGATGGGCTGGCCATATAGTTCGAACCACCGACAACAGATGGTGTGAAAAAATACTGCATTGGTGCCCACGCGAAAATAAACGAGCGGCACACCGTGCAAAGCAACGCTGGGCCGACGATATTGTCAAAGTGGCAGGACATACATGGACTCGCAAAGCCAAAGACAGAATTTTATGGAAGGACCGGAGGAGGCCTTCGCCCAAAACTGGGTACCTCAATAAGAAAAATATATAAATATATATAAATAACACAACTAAATGTACTAAACGAAAAATGAGGAATAAAGGCTTATGTAATGTAATGTAATGTAATGTAATGTAATCATTTGGCGGTTGGCACTTATGGTTTTATTGCTACAATACAATATTAAATCTGTACAACGAACAATGTAAGTGTCCAAATAATACCTTTACCAAAATAAAGGGACATTTAATCAGTAAATTTAGTGATAGTGGCAAATAAATAAATAAATGTTTTGGGACATCTTACACAAATCGACCTAGTCCCACGGTAAGCTCAATAAGGCTTTTGTTATGGTACAGTCAGCATCAAATAGTTAGTAGCAGTGAAGTTGCCAAATATATCGTAACACATCCTTACTGCCATACAAATAAAGATCTGTACCGATATATTTGGCGACTTCACTGTTACTAACTATTTGATGCTGACTGTACTAGACGACAATATATATAATAGATAAGTATGAATAAGTACTTAAATACATAGAAAACACTCATAACTCAGGAACAAATATCCGTGATAATATACACACAAATAAATGCTCTGACCAGGATTCGAACCCGGGACCTCCTGCTTCGTAGGCAGGGTCACTGGGCAAGGAAGCCGTCATAGTATCTGAGTATGTAAGGAATCATAGTATATTCTATACATATACTATTGTAATCAGGAGTCAGAAATAAAGTAACAAAAAGAAAAGAGCTACTAAAGGAGCATAAATATTTTTTTTGCCATTTCCCCAGGATTGGTTACACATACTAATGTTGATAGTTTTGTATGTAGGGGAGTATAAATCAGGAAAACAAGTTCATTGTCTCTCATGATGCTAGCGATTCTATAGATATGCCATTTTATGTCAAATGCCAAGACTAACGAGTTAAACATAAGTTGAATTAACACATTCATTGCCACCCAGCCAAACAAGACATCCGCACCAGGCCACAAAAATTTAGTCATATAAAAATAAAATAAAAATAAAAATAAAAAAATCTTTATTGCCAACACCTTAAGAACATTATTAAAAAAAAATACAAAATAAACTTAAACATATCAACTTAACATAATAACTATACTTAACTTAAATCTATGGTGAGGCAAAGGGTCCCAATCTCAGCATGTGCAGTGCCAGAGGGCTCCGCGCTGATTTTCAGATTATCCCGGTAGAATTGGGGTCGGTCGCTACTAGCATAATGTACCTTTATATTTACAACTTTATGTGTATTTGTGTGTGTCTGTACTATAGTTTATTAGTGTGCGTATATGGGTATGTGGGGCTGGTATCTAGATGTAGTGTAGGTAAGAATGTACTTTGTATTGTGTGTATTATGTTATGTATTGTTTTGACATACAAGAAGAAAAATAATATATAAAAAAAATATATTTTATTAAAAAAATATATATACAGCAAACCAAAAATAATAATTTATATATATATAATAATTGGAGTTTACAACATATTTTGCAAATTTAATATATGTGTTCGAACTAATTGCTTATATTTTAAGAACTCTAAAGGTTCTCGCAAGGGGGGTGGTAGGTCATTCCAGACTTTACTAGCGGCAAATTTAAAACTCCCCCTGAAGGACGCAGTTTTATGCGGTGGGATTATCAGTTTCGTGCATTCTCTCAGTGACCTCAAGCGCGTATCCTTTACCCATTTTAGTTTATCAAACAGATAGCGAGGTTTTTCAAGATCTAACACCTTCCGAACAGCGCCTGCCAAATGCAGTCGCCTTCGATTTTCCATATTTAAAACTTTGTTTTCATTAAGAAAGGGAGTTATGTGTGACCTGCTTGGAACTTTGTAGCAGAACCGAACACATGCATTCTGCACCCGCTGTATAGACTTCTTTGTTTTGGCAAGTAGTCTCGGTCCATACACAATGTCAGCATAGTTAAATAGTGAAAGAACTAGCAATTCAACTAAAATTTCCCTGACTTTAACCGATAGATATTTGCGAATATTATACAGTACCTTAAGTCTGTAGAAGGCATTTCGTATGTTTATGTTCACATGTTCTATGTACCGCAATTCTCCATCCATGGTCACTCCTAAATTTTTTGCGTATTCTACCTCCGAGATTATCTCTGTGTCAATACTGATCCTTGGTTTTTGTGCTTTGATTTTCAGTCGTTGACTTTTAGTTCCCATTATTACAAACTGGGATTTATAAGGGTTTAAAACCAGGTTATTCTTGATTGACCAATTTGCTACTATTCTGAGATCTTCGTTTATTTTATTAACTGCTGTGTCTAGTTCATCTGGTGCGCATGAATAATATATTTGGGTGTCATCTGCATATAAATGCGCTTCACTGTGTTTTAAGTTTTTTACAAGATCAGCCGTGTACAGAATAAATAGCAGAGGACTTAAAATAGACCCCTGGGGCGTGCCACGACTGATCACTCGAGTAGTTGAATGAGACAGCTCGCCTTTATTATTTAGTATTTCGACATACTGCTTGCGGTTTGTGAGGAACGACTCAAACCATTGACACGCCTGTATAGATACGCCGTAATATGACATTTTTGACAGCAGCAGTTTTGGATTAAGACAGTCAAAAGCACGCGAGAAGTCCAGCAAAACGAGAATAGATCCCTTGCCCCTGTCTGATGCCGCGATGATGTCATCTGTCACGTTGGCCAAGGCAGTTGCCGTTCCGTGCTTACCGCGAAACCCGGACTGTATACTTGGTAGTACATTATTATTTTCTAAGTACATAGACAGTTGTTGACTGACAACTCTTTCGATGATTTTAGATAGTACAGGGAGGATGCTAATGGGGCGCAAATCTTTGTATTCCTCAGTTTTGCTGGACTTAGGTATTGGTTTTACCTTGGCGAGTTTCCAGGCCTCGGGAAAGGTCCTAGATTTAATAGAGGTATTAATGATGTGGGTTATTACCGGCAAAGTGATATCTAGTGTATATCGGATCATTTCTATGTTAATATTATCGTGGCCACTTGCCGTTGTTTTTATCGAGTTAATTATTTTACGGACGTCGCTATCTGAACAACACTTAATGTCAAACACGTTATTGTCGAGCTTCTGTCCTTCAAAAAATTTCTGCATTCCCTTGTCTGTGTTGGGGTTTCCTGGCAGTGTCAAAAAAAAGTTGTTTATTTCATCCGGTTTACATAAATGGTCAGGTATAGTGGGTCTATCCGTGTCTCCGATACTCGATGAGTTTTTTAAGTGTTTCCACATTTGTTTTGGTTGTGATTTATTCTTGTTAATGTAGAAAGCGAAGTAAGCCGTCTTTTCACGTTCTAATGCCCCAGTAGTGTAGTTACGAAGATCTTTGTAATACTTGCGATGTGACTCATTGTTTGTTCTTTGCGCTCTTCTTAAGGCAGCATCACGAAGGTCCATCATGGTCTTAATATTTTCTGTGATCCATGGGTGCGAACTACCATTTATTCGCGGTCGACGTATGGGTGCATGCTTGTCGAATAGGTTAGATAAAAGGAAGTTAAAACGACTTACTTTGCCCTCCAAGTCGGTTATGTCTTTTATTTGACTCCAAGGTATTTGTTTAAGATCTACACTGAAATTTTCTATATCCATATTGTCTAGAGATCTCCTGTAGATATATTGTGGAACTGGTTTAGGTTTGACAATGAGTAGTTCTGCTATTATCATAGCATGATCGCTTAGTTTAGGGTTATGATGTACATTTATTGTTTTACAGATAGCAGGACTGTGTTATAAAAAGATCTATTATGGAAGAACAATCTTTTGTAATTCTAGTCGGTTCATTTATGATTTGTTCCAAACTTCTCTGTGATAGAAATGTAAATATTTTTTTTGTATTAAGTCTGTCTCGATATTGAACATCAACATTAAAGTCAGTCAGCAGGAATACGCCTTTGTATGATGAAAATACGTCTAAAGATTCATTAAGAGAGTCTATAGCGCTGTCAACGGGCACTGATTCAGGCCTATATACGGTGCCGATCGCGAAGCGCCCAACACCGCATATCCGCAGCTCTAGCCACATTTGCGCCAGAGAGGAAGGAGGATGCTGTTTAATTAGTACACGGAGATTCTTACGCACATAAAAACCTACCCCTCCTCCCCTGGCGGCTGACTGGCGTGGTTTGCTTTTTAGAATATATCCCGGCATTTTAGGTATACATTTTTCCTCGCCGCTACGCAGCCACGTTTCGTTCAATGCTATAATGTCTGGTTTGTGTCGGTCTAGCGCTGCGGCAAGCTCATCACGGCCAGTGTTCCATAGGACTCGAGCCTTTTTAGCCCAAATTTTACAGCTCCGGAGCTCTTTTTAGAGCTGGCTTAATGGAATGGATTTCGAAGAACTGATGGTTTTAATAAAGCCTTAGTCTTAAAAAAGGCTATAGGCTTATTTTAAAGGTTTTAGCCTTTTTAAGGGCTTAAGCCTTTTTAAAGATTGTAGCCTCTTTTCAAACCTAAGCTGAATTGTAACTTGTATAAACTTCCCCTAGTGGCCTACTTACAAAATAAATAATTTGTAATCCTTACATACCTACCCCCTTATTCATAAACGTCTCCCAGGCTTCAATTAGTTAATTTATGTTTTGTCTGTTTCTAACAAACACAACTGTCAAAGTGACAGATAAGGAGAAACGAATATTAGTTAATTTAAAGCCTGACCAGAAGTATATGAATATTATCAAGAGGGCGCTATTAAGGTAAATGTACGCTGCAGCGAACGTGCCCTGTCGCCGAATATATTCCATTTTAAGCTATAAGTCGATTACTTACAGCAGATACTACGTTGTGATATTTTTTTCTGTGAGCTACATACCTACCCCTACGAATACGCGTCAGAGACGGCCATGTTGGGCCTCAGTTGCGACATGACAACTGATCTAGTCGGTCGAGTGCCACTTTGTATGGGCGCCCTTAACAAAATCGTTAAGAAATCGCGTGCACTTCTTAAGATCATAGAATCGTTTAAAACTATATGTGGGTTCCAAATTGTGGATTTAGAGTGGTGTTATTTAATAAATTTATGTATTTTGGTATTTTAAGTGAATTTAGTGCAGTTATAATTCTCAGAATTTGAGATAAATGTGAATCCGGTGATGTGTGACCCAACTTTTTGACTGGATGGTTTAACCGAACAGCGTACGGAATCAGGGAAAGCGTATGTCTTTGAAATATTTTTTTACTGATTTATTATAAACTATTAATATAAACTTGTTGACTTTCAAATAATGAAAAGTATTTGTAATTTTATGAGCATTTCCCGAACATCTGTAGACAGTAAAGACTATAGTAAATCCACGTTTGAAATCTTATAGTTTTAAGACTTTTTGAGTAAAAAATAAGCCTTTCGACAAAGCTATCTTTAATATTTTTTTATAGTTATTTTACGGCAATATTAGTGAAGACAAAAACATGAACGGATTCATAATCCTTCTAATTGTTCGTTCCAATGTTAAATTTGTGGTTATGTCACAATTGTTGCAATTTAGGTACTATTTTCAAAATTTGTTCGCGTATTAGGTTCCACATATTTTGCATGGTTTATTTACCGAACGCGCGTTCGGTAAATCGTGCCCATAGTCTCTGCTACCGAATTCGTATCCGCCTCGGCCTCGTTTGTATTCGATAGACATTAAAATATCATCCTTATTTCTCTCACAGCTAGGTTGACCTTAAAATGTATTATTTTTTCTGCCTTTTTATAAAAGCCAGCGCTTCTATACATTTAAACATGTTCATGGGCCTGCTGTTGATAGGTCGTTTTGTATAATAATAAAATAAAATATTTAATTGTGTTTTTTATATTTTTAGATAAAATTACGTAAACACCCCAAAAAACGATAATGATGTTTATGTAATATATAAAAATAATGGTTAGGTATTATGAATAAATATAAAAAAAATAAGGTTACTTTTGTTTTGTATGAAGTAATTCAGTAATGTATGGAGACGCAAATTTAGCGCAGTTAGATGACATTATCTAAACAGTGAGACAGTTTAAGTTTGAGAATCGCTCAACACCATATTCCCATACATTTTTCTTCTAGTTCGGTAAAGTGGTCACCGGATTCGGTAATATATGCAAATCATGTTTCTTAGTTCGCTTAATGGTACAAATCAAGTAAGGCGGTCTAAAAAACTTGAAAAATATTTTTTAAATATAACCTTACAAATAATTTTTAAGTGCAATACAATGATTACAAATGTATTTAAGTTACCAGAATAGTATTGACAATAACCGTATGAAAATGCCAGACCTTATTAAAAAATGAAACGTACATCCAGGTCTTAAGCGTTCGTGGAAACGTACATTTACCTTATTCTCCTTTATATGGCAACAGTTCAGTATAGCCATAGAGCGTATTATTTCTGTATGGTATAGTGACATCTTGATTTGTTTACCTGTCAGCTCTGATGTTAATTTGAAAATGATTCACAGCGAAATAGTTCCCTTTCCCGAGCGTATTATTTACAGCTGTTTATTGTGCCAAAAATAAGTCACGGTCTTCCAGATCGTTTTCCATTTTCCAATAACGACACAATAAGTGACGATTTTAATATTGTATACACAGGAAATTAACTTGGTTACTACTACGTAATATATAAGGTCAGAATACTTCAATCGTTTTCCTTGCAAACAAAATAAATCAAGACGATAAATGCAAGAAACGCACCTACCCTCATGTTTAAAAAATATAATTTCGTACTCTTTCTATCCTACGAGCTAACATCGTTCGTTATCGCATTCAGTCAGTTAGTCATGTAGTAGTCAGTGGGGTCAAAAAAATGTGAAAAAATTAATGAATTTGAGGCTTAGCATGTAGTGTCAATGAAAACTAAGGTAAATGAAATCGGCTCAGCCGTTTTTGAGTTCTCGTAAAATGTTGTAATCAGAAAAAGACGTAAGCGACACCAGGAAAAGGACGTAAGTGCTGCAAAAATATCCTATGAAAACGACCTTTCGAGTGGGTGTACTGTCGGTAGACCGGTAACTACGGAACCCTTCATTGAGCATGGCCTGATATGCTCTTGATTGGTTTTTCCTTTTCGCAATAGCATCTTATTTTTACGGAAGGAGTGTATACGAAGAGAATTAACTAAATCGTAACTTCCGAATAAAATAATTTAAGACCTATGCAAGTGTTTTATATGTGCTATGCTGATAACGAAAACTTATACCGTGAATATTGGGGATTACTATAATATAATTGATGTGCTCACTACGTAACATATTCGTAAAAATCAGTTGTGTATTTCTGTTGCCGGTATAACAAGAAATACTTATATATAAAAAATAAGGGAGCTTCTTCGCGAAATATGTATATTTGAACTATAAAACTTTCGTGAGACTCTAACGTATTAAAAATATTTGTATTTTATTTATTTATTTTTAAATATGTATATTATTGGCGTTTTTTTTCCGGTTTTAAATATAAAATAGATTATGTTCATAATAATAATAGTTAACCTACGGGCCGGTTCAAATACCACTCTTAGTGCTTGAAGATGGAGACCTAAACTCTCCGAAACATGTCGCGCGAAGTGATTAAAGTGACGTGTAACTGTAAGTGTAACCGTTATATTTTATAGTGATAATAATATTTTTTTAAATAAACATACATACCGACTCGAGTCTTAAATTTTATTTAAAACACTACACTAAAAAAGCGTCGAACTAATTTAATATTTTTATACACTCCAAATATTTTAGCCTCTGAGCCTAATGAAGCTTCGAGGCTAAAATAATGTTAAGCCTCAGTATTTTGACAAGAACTTTTAGCCTTTAAATGTATAGCCTCTTAATAAGGCGACGAGCTCCGAGAGTCTAGGCTGCTAAATTTGACTAGGCTTAGGGGCTAAAGAGTTTTATAGGCTTTTAGCCCTCGAGGCGACAAAATCTAGGCCAGCCTTAAAAAAAAGAGCTAAAAGGCTCGAGTCCTTTGGAACACTAATCACGGCCCGTGTTTAAGGAGCGCACGTTAAGTAGCCCTAGAGTTAAATTATATGATTTTTTGCGTTTCTCTTTTGTAAATAAAATGTAAAGTATTACCGTGTGCTATTGCTATGTGACAGTGACGTATAGTACCTACATGCTGACTCAAATAGTACGATTTGTTTAGTAAATTATCCAATTCGAGACTGAAGTGTAATAATATGTCTGTGTCTGGTCTATGTGGAGTGAAATAATGTGATGGACAGTGAAAAAGTTGTAGAAAATAGGAACATAGACACAAACACTTTTTAGCCATTTGTACATCAACATAAACACTTACCCCGTGCGTAATATAAAACAATAACATGATATCCCACAAACATAATAAATCATTTTTAAAACTAGAGCTATATGTGAACATTTTATCCTTTAATTCTGTGTGAACACTCCTGAAAATTAGTAGCAGGTATATTTCACAATAACATAATATATATATATTTAAACTATACTTAATTACAACATTTACAACTAGCATCAAGCACTTATAGTTGTATGTAAGTGTGCATATTCTATCTATTAATCCCATGCGATACGTTAATTTATTGTTTTGTGTAAAACGATTGAAGTAGTGAATGTGTGTGACCGCGGCCGTGATTTAAAATTAACATAACAACATAACATAATTTGAATATCATTGAAATAAAAATATTTCGGAGGTAACTATACCAATTAAACATAATGCTATATTTATGTGCTCGAAGCTGTAGGATCCACGCCAAAAAAACGTATTATGTCCTTTTCACTTTGAATCCGCACTCCTCTGCTGTCATTACCTTCGGTTTTTTTGGCATATATCCGTCCCTCCCTTGTCCATATATATTTCCAGCCTGCCGCTTTACCTGCCTGTCGCGCCTTCCAGAACAGCTTACGATTGACTTTTGTTAGCCTCTCATTTACATAAACTAATGAGGGAGTATGCTCTGGCAGCCCGATGTTACTGGAGTCGAACGCTCGGCGCACCCTGGCATTACGGAGTAGCTCGTCACGAAGCGAGCGCCTGGCGAGGCGCACGACCAAGGGGCGCGCGCGCAGCCTTGCGCTGTTTCCGCCGATAGGCGCTCGTAGGGGCCCCACTCGCTCGGCGCTGACGACATCCCGTATCTCCAGCTGCATACCTAGTTTTTGTGTCAAAGCTTGCGTAATATGCAGAGTTGACTCGCCTTGGTGTTCCGGTAATCCCGAGATTTCAACGTCATTTAATAACATTGATTGATCTCTGTCATTTAAATCACACTGCATTTGATCTATTGTGTTTTGCAGTTCTGTTACATTTGCGGAGAGGATAGGCTTGTTGCGGAGAGGATAGGCTTGTTGCGGAGAGGATAGGCTTGTTGCGGAGAGGATAGGCTTGTCATGGCATAAAGCTGTAGTACCACAATCCCGACTATCGGGTTGTCCGGCCTGGTAACGAAATCATCAAATACCCGATAGTCGGGTTTTTGGCACTGAATGTGTTAAGGTAATAGAATAACTACGAAATTTGTTCAACTATATCTTTAACAGAAACAGATAAACTAAGGCCTTAAAACATGAAGGGTTTAAAAAATAACTGTGTTCTGCCAAGAACAAAGTTTATTTTAAAATATCCTATTTACTAAACAACAACATTATTGTAAAAATCTACTTTTACGCAACTTTGTACAAAGAATAATTTAATTATATGGCGAGTTTACCTACTTATTCCCTAGGAACTGGGTCTGTTGGATCCCAGGATATTTGTACATTGTCATCACCCAGCATAAATCTTGCTACCCTGAAAAAAATTACAGTAATTATTTTGTAAATATATAGGTACTGTTTTAGTTTTTTTTATCTGTCTTGATACATAAATTATACCTTCAATGTCACTAAAAACAAACATGTTGATTAAAAAACTTTGAATATATCATCCATTATGTTGTAAAAACTGTCGGGCGTGTCAGAACAATAGTCTTACAGATAAATGAACCCAAAAACATATTAAACATGCAATCACATTTATGTTTTGGTGTATGAAAGAAAACATTTGAAATTGTAGTTTGATGGTATGACGCTCTTCGCAGCGATGTAGTGCTAAATTATACATGATATTTTACCTTTTCCACTCTACTCCGAGTCCAATAAAGGTAAAAGTTAGGAAGCCATGCCAAAGCACAGTTACTCCGGCTACAGGCTGTCTTTTATGGCCAAAGTTTTTGTAGCTTCTAGAATTTGGATGAACCTTTGAAGAACTTGCTAATAAATGTAATATCCTGTTGTTTAACATATTCGTTAATTATTTAATAACTTAGTTATTGTAGACAGACGAATAGGTTAGTTTGTTATTATATCATTTTACATTGACATATTTGACATTACTAATACTGACATTTCCTCGTGCGTTCGGATACGCGGATACTCTGTAGTGCCATAAAGTGTACCACGCAAAGAATATAATACCACGTCGTTGACATCCGCATATTAAGAAATTTTGCGAATTATCAAATAAATGCCGTAAATGCGTCCCACACTCGCACTAACTAATGAAATGGGGAAGGAAGGCTGGTGAAAACTTATTGTAGAGGGTGCTATTCCAGATTTCATACAATGAAAGAAAGAGACAGAATATGAATGGGCCTTAATTGCTCGTATGTACGAAAATCTGGCTACGCTGTCTTGTGCCTGAGTTTTGTTTAAGTAGGTATTAGACATTGCCCAATCTGTCAGGTTGGGAGGTGTAATAGGAGTTAGGGCCCGTAGGGAGCTGAAGGAGGGAAGGGACAGGCAGGGTACACAGATTGGGCCCTACAAATTGCTGACTAATACCGGTTTTAACTTTTTAAACGGAAACTATTTTTTTAATGTCAAGCATAGAGAACCACCTATAGAGGCTTAAAGGCCTGTTATACTTTACTTTTTTTAGTGTCCTACCTAGCACCCTAATTAGTTTCCTAAATATATCTCCCAGTGACACTTGTCGTAACTATCATCGTAACTAGGATCCTAAATTCACAATAAACAGAATCAGTCTGCGATTAAAGTTTTAGAAAATGAACAGATAAAAAATCTATGACATTTAGAGCGGGCGCGCACGAGCAACTTTTGTCTCCGCGACTATTTTGTCTCTCACATCAAGTCTGTGGGTTAGTATGGAAGTGCGCACACGTAGCGACGCGACTTCCGGGAGATTTTTTGTCCGCGGGTTCGGCGACAAGCCCGCGACGCAACTGTCTCCTTCCCTATTGGTTTTAATGCTAGTGTGCGCACGGGCGACAAATAAGTCGCCGGTCGGCCAGTTGCCACTCGACCGCCGCTGCGAGAGCTTGTGCGTGTACGGATACCGACGCGCACGCATTCAATACGAAGTAATGCATTTTTTGAAGAAACGGAGTAATTTCTGTATTGTAAAACAAACCCCATGGTTACACGATATCCCTGTTATTGTTTTAAAACTTTGCCGTCCATTTCACATTAAAGACCGTCATAAATATAAAACGATCCTTATTTAAGTTTATTATTTCCGTCTTTTGCTATGGAGTTCGCAGAATGAATTTCTTTAAATTTATTGCCTCTATAACTCAGATCCTTCTATTATCTGTAGATAGTAAATATATCCGTTATTTAGGCTGATCAGATATGGCAATGGCGTGCCATCTCACCCCCTGCTCTCAATTTCATAAACATAGTCTGAAATTTTCCGAGAGTCAGCCGATTGCTCCGTAATGGATGCACCCAATATTGTTTTTTTTACGTTTTCTTCGGTTTTTTAATACGAGTGCAACGACCACAACCTTCTCTTCAAAATCCACGTTGATGACTGCGTAGAAAAAAGTCGTGTTGCTGTCGCTCTCGTGCGCGCATCACGGCGAGGAGGCGATTAATTTGTCGAAAGAGACAAATAAATCGCCTTGCGACTAAGTTGCTCGTGCGTGCCCTCCCTTAGGTCAACTGGCGACTAAACGCTGTTATACTTTACTTTCTTCCGTCCTAATTAGGATGCTAACTCAATCAGTCTTATTAATAAAAACCGCCTAATCTAAAGTTAATCTACCGTTACACTTGGACTTGCTACTCCGAGAGTAATCAAGTATTAACTTTATAACTAAAACGTTATTAATAAACATAGAGTAACCTTGGAATAACAATACATTCCTTACACCGGGTTTAACACGAATGTTATGGCAACTCCTCATAATTTAAAAGTAAAAAGAGTGATCTACGGAATGAAATGAACGACAGATGACATAAAACCTTGACATTGTCTTAAATTTCAACGGCAAGCTGTCATTTTCGTTACGTTTGATTGTTGGTGTTGGAATGCTTGGATGATTATTCTTATTTAAAATGAGCCAAAAACGCATGCGTTCCATTAACTGGGATGAAGA
Source organism: Pammene aurita (assembly GCA_947086415.1). Lineage (NCBI taxonomy): Eukaryota > Metazoa > Arthropoda > Insecta > Lepidoptera > Tortricidae > Pammene > Pammene aurita. The sequence continues at coordinate 955,484 of OX352297.1, forward strand.
AGAAAAGGTAAATAAATTAGGGACGTTGATGATTATTGAGTGTTGTTGTTTATTGTTCTCGTAGCTGTTATTATACATAGTGCCTTTTATTATTTCAGCAATTATTTCGCTCCGTGCTCAAAGAATATGCACAAATAATTGAAAATAAATCCGTTGATACAAACCACAGACCTAAAATTGCGCTTTGCTAAAAGACAGACGAAGTGCGCAAAAGAGAAACCAACACGTATATGAACATTCCGCGAGTGCGAAAGAGATACATGATCAGTCTCCTAGCAGGACGACTTTTGACAACACTCGTTACACTTAAACACCTGCGTCGGGAGTGCTCATATTTAATCTTGAAAAATATAATATTATCCGCTGTTCATTTACCTGAAATGAAACAAAAGAAGAATGGTGTCGTGTTGCGTCCCGGATTGCACAACTACACAAATAAAAAACCCAGGCAATCACTCGTTTCACAGGTAAATATGATATTCCGATCGTTGTTTTTGAAACCATATTTTATCAAATTAGCCAAATAAATCATGTAAATAACCGTTTGATACCATTAAATATTAATGTCTCTTGTACTGCATGTGAATATTTTATCATAATAGTTAATATTAAAGATTATTTTGTGTAAAAATCAAAATTGTCATTTTACGCTAGGGTTTGACAAAATATCGTAGGGACATAATATCGATAACTGTTCGATATGAAAATTATAATTATAGCTTCGAAAGAATTATAATAAATAATAAATCTCGTATTAACATTATGTCATTCCGCTTACTTTTATCTATGAAAGCTAAATTCCACTCTTAAGTGTGTGCTGCGCCTACCACTTCGACTTCCACCCAACTTCCACTCCACCAAGATTGCATTGATGCAAGACTACATTTGCATGCGATTTTATTAGCGTCACAATTAATAACGCTATAATAAAGAAGTATGTAAAAAACAAACTATCACGTGTATAAACACTCCACAAGTGCGAGAGAAAAAAATGACAAATCTAAAGGCGTGCCGACATCTTAATTTCTGTAAAATAACATGAACCCGCTTTTTAACAGATCATATTTAATCGTGTGAAATATAAAATAATTCTGAATAAAGATATTTTAGTTTTCTAGAATTTTAATATGCCGTTTAGTGTAAAACATGAATATAAATTTAACGTTGCAACTTATCGATAATAAAGTCAAATATCGATAGATAATTGACCTGTTGTACTTGGCACCACTATTTTTTACGCCCACATAGACAATTTACCCACACTCTAGCATTTCAGTTTTTGTCGCACTTTTGATATTTGTCAAACCATCTGTCTATACTAGATCTGAGATACAAACACAAATAAACTAAAAATTAACGCATGGGAGCAAGTTCATATTAAGTAAGTACAGTTCGCATGTGCTATGCATTCCTTGCGTTATCCCGGCATGTTACCACGGCTCATGGAAGCCTGGGGTCCGCTTGACAACTAATCCCAAGATTTGGCGTAGGCACTTACGAAAGCGACTGCTATCTGACCTTTCAACCCAGAGGGTAAACTAGACCTAGTAGGAATTAGTTCGGTTTCCTCACGATCTTTTCCTTCACCGAAAAGCGACTGGTAAATATCAAATGACATTTCGTAAATAAGTTCAGTACCCTTGTGTACCGGCTACGTACCGGTAATCTTCAAAGCGGTAGCCGTAGCGGTATTATTACGGTACCCACCCAATATTATTTCGGTACTGATATTTTTCGTACGGGACTTACTGCGTTAGGGCACGCACTCAAGAACTAAGCGCTGATTGGTTGACGCCGCTCTATGGCACAGTCAAAAACCTCAAACGGTTAAGGTAGGTACTGCAAAAAACAGCGGTACCCTATTTAGGTACGAAATGGCCTAGAAATAAAATTGGTTGACTGTACCTAGCTACTAAAACTGATATACCTACTGTTTTAGGTTTAATCAATTAAATAACAGATCTCGTGATCTCAACCAACTTAAAACACAATGGAAAACAATGAAGATAAATGCACGGAGGACGTGCTGCACCTTCAAAAAAGAAGTAAACAAAACAGGTGGTGGGGCAAGACCGGTTACTCCCAATGAGGCCATAATTGAAATTAAAGACCTCCTAAACCCTGCCGAGCTACTAATAGACCATAACATCTATGACTCGGATGGAGTTACTATTGGAAAATTAGAACCAACACTCATTGTAAGTGAGATTATATTAAATAAATTACTGTTTAGTTAATGAAAAGTGTCAAGCCATGGCAAGTCAACATTTACCAATGTGGCTTTAATATTATTTGTGTTCTAGGATTCAGAAAAAGAGCAGAGTCTCCCACTACCGGACACAGCTGGAATAAAAGCTCAGGTTACTATTTTGTTGGTTTTTGTTTCTTTGTTGTGTTATACATATGATTGTGAAATGTACATTTAGCTTTTGATAGTGATATAAACACATGATTTTTCAGATATCTCATGAAGATGCCACTGTACGTCCAATTGCAGAAAAGGTTGATTCAATTCCAGCAAAGGTAAATAAATTAATAGTCAAGGGCTTGGACGAAAAAAATTAAAGGACGGAGCATGGCTGTACAACAAACTGTGACGCAAGATGGCGGCTGGTTTGAATGTGTGTGTCCAGACGAGTGTTGCCATGTAATACAAATTTTCCCGATTAAGAATACAGTATCTTTGAATAAAAAAATAGATTATTAATATATATATTTAAATATAATTAATAAGCACCTGTTTTAATAAATTTGATGAAATATATTTCTGAAGAGGCGACTAAAAGGTAAAATTTAAAAAAATCTAAATAAACTATTTATTAAAATTACACGACTACTGTTGAGTGTGGTGGCCTCTCTTGTCGTCCCCAATACTATTATTTAAGCATACTTTATACCTTTTTTAACTGGAGGCACGGCAGTGCCCTCGCTAAGACGAAGAAAACTAAAAGTGTAATTACGTATTCATTTATTACGTAACACGATTTAAGGAGGGAGGGGAATTGACCACGTCTTACTTCTACTGCAGAGAGGATTATTTTTTTTTTCTTACGAAGGGGCGGAAGGGTGTCTCTGGCAAAAAAATTCTTACGTAATCAATGAACAACGCCTTATTTTATACTAAACCTTGTTTGGAATGTAACAAATACTTTTTGAAAACTGCATTAAAATCGGTTCAGCCAAGCGCGAGATAATCGTGAACAAACATACAAACATACAGGACAAATTGAGAACCTCCTTTTTTTGAAGTTGGTTAAAAATGCTCCTCGATCGATCAACACAATCGGTTTGACTTAAGAGCTGACCTCTCATTCTAACTATAGTTCCATCTCGTTCTAATCGCTTGACCAGTCGATTACTGAAGCCGCTCAGAGTGCGAGGGAGCGATAGTTAGAATGAGACGAAAGTTTGACAGATCAGTAGTGGTGACATAACTTCGCGCGTTCAATCTTCGATTAGAATGTTTAATTATAAATTTTATTCAAAAAATACATAAACTTTATTAACTATTAGGTAACGTTTTAATATTCGTTGAAAACGTGCGTGAAATAAAACGTATAGTTAGTAGTGTGGACGTCAATGTCGTATTGACAACATATCGCGGCGATTATAGACCCCCTTACGTTCGGGAAGTTTCCCTATTCAACCACCTGGCAACACCGCTACCATGAAGTTAATAGTTTACGAAATTACTGATTTTTAATGTGATTACGCAATGAATTGTTTACTTAACGGTGAAAAGTTATCCCATCCGTTTTTTTCTTTCGACCGGTGGCATTTCTGCAGCATTTGACAACGCACGACGGCATGTTTTTATTATTTTTTAACTGCTCTTGACTGCATAGACGTTTGGACACGAATGGCGGGGGAGCGGCTCATTATTGCTGTGCGTATGTGTGTGTAGTGCGTAACGACGAGGCTCTTTATGGAATCACAAAATTTTGTTAGCCGCACTCTATCTGGGACTTATATAATCTATGGTCAAGGGCGGTAAAATAAAGAAAAGCCGAGATTGAGAAGCTGCAAGCGAGGGTCGCAAGTATGCGATCAAGGGCTTTCTTTATTACTTCCCGTGTTGAGTACATTTTGATATTGGTATTTGCTATGTACATGAAACATATAGGTGATGTATTTATTGGTAACTTTGTATTCATACACATTTAATCACGATTAAATTACAGAACTTTGAAGACGAAATAATAGTGGACACGCCAGTCAAGAAGTGTGTGAGCACAAAATTAGCAAAGAAGGTACCTTTTCAAAATATTAATGTTATGTATATATTTTTTAATATTTTTTGTTAAATAGTGCTAAAATTATGTTACAGATAGTAGTTGTCTATTTCAATACCTATTTAAAATCGCTGCTTGAAAATTTTTACTTGAACCTTTTTTTTGCAGGACGCGAAACGAAAAATTACAACAAATAATATTATGCGTAGCAGTAAGAAACCCAGAAAAGTAAACTGTCGCTTATTTGGAGCTAATTTTGTTTACAACAATTGTGTTGAAGTAAAGTTATTTATTTGTCATTACAGGACCATGAGGACTATGTCAACAACATGATAGGACATAGCAAAATGCTAAAAGATGATGAGCATGTAAGAAAAATGGAAATGGCTGAAGAAGAGCACAAAATTAAAATGGAAATTCACAGAGAGAAATTACAATGTGCCATATTAGAGAGGGAAATTTTAGAATTGAAAAAGGCCCGTGAAGTTTTGAATGATCAGTAATATATATGTTAGGTTAATTTTTCTATTTTTAAATGATATGTTTCAAAATAAATAAAAATAATTAAATTTAAAACTTTTATTTATTTAGTGACCTAAGTTATGTTTTCATAATATTTTATAAAAGTAAAATACAAAATACATCAAAAACATATAAAAACAAGAAAAAAAAATATAAAAACAAGCCAGTTGCCTCCTGTTTAAAAATTATTATTTATAAAGGCTGCTCGTACAGCATTTCCCCTAAGACAGGCGCTGATTGCTGGAGTTACCGGAACAGTGTCATCAGTGTCATCACTGTCTTCAACTTCTTCTATATCTTGCCTATGCATTGCAATATTATGCAGTACAGCCAAAGCAACAATATACAATTTTGTGTTTTCCAACCGTGTGGAAAATCCTCTCAACAAACACTGAAACCTTTGCTTCCACACTCCAAAGCATCTTTCTACTACATTACGGGTCCTTATGTGTGCCTTGTTATAGTTTTCTTCCTTTTCTCTGGTAGGTCGAAGCACCGGAGTAAATAAATAAGGGGTACAAGCATATCCCGAATCTCCTAATAGTTTTCCCTTAAATTCTGACCTCTCAAATCTTTGTTTCAAACGACTTTCATTAAATATTCTGGAGTCGTGTGTACTGCCTCGCCAATGAGCAACTATATCCATTATCTCCAAATTAGCATTTGCCACAACCTGAAACAATATACATACCTACTTAATACATCAACATCATAGCAATAGCAGTAACAGGTTGTTTTATTTAGGAAATATTGTTGACTAGGTTGGATACAGTCACTGGCAATAGTATCATAGTATCTTCCTACGCAAAAAATATGTGAAACGCTCTAGTTTGTAGGGCTAAAGCAGCGCGTGTCACATCTTTTTCGGACCTTGTCTAGGAATATACTATTGCCGGTGACTGTACTAAATTCAAATTCAAAAACTTACTTGCACATTTATTGAACTGTATCCTTTCCTATTGATATAGTACTGTCCAACGTCTCCACCGACTTTCGGAATTCGAGCATGTGTGCAGTCTATAGCTCCTATCACTTGTCGAAACCCACACAATGAATAAAAATCAGCAATCACATTATTCTGCTCTGCATCTGTTTGTGGCATTCTAATCCACTGAGCTCTATGAGCAACTATAGCCAAGGCAACTTGTTTGCATATAAGTGATATTGTTGGCTGACTCATTCCACTAATATCTCCTGCATCATCTTGAAACTGTTGACATAAATACACTGGGTTACAAATTACTAACAAGATTTATGAAGATGCTTAGTTAAAAATATGTAGGTTTAATAAAAACACATCCCTGGACATACTTGTACACGTACAGTCACCGGCAAAAGTATCTTCTTATACGAAGGCCGTAAAAAGATGTGACACGCTCTTATGTGTACGGCCAGAAGAGCGTGTCACATCTTTATGCAGCCTTCATGTAGGAAGATACTGCTGCCGGTGACTGTACCACAATATACTAAATAATCTTGCACAACTCGATCTAGTAGGTAGACGGTAAGTTCAATAAGGCTTGTGTTGTGGGTACTAGGCGACGATATATATAATATAATAGATAAATACATAGGAAACATAAACCAATGCTCTGGCCAGGATTTGAACCCGGGACTTCCGCGCCGCAGGCAGTGTTACTATCAATAACAACTGGGGTGGGTTGGGCTGTTCCAGGAGGCAACAGGCCGTTTACCTAAGATGAAAATGGTTCAAATTTAAAAATTGACTGTCTGCTTAACTTACCTCTTCGCGGGCCCATGTTCTAATTGCTGCCAAAACTTTCAAATGGGGTGGTATAAAGCCTCCTCTTGAATCACCAGCTAGGTCATTTTTCACCATGTCGATGATGTAACATGCCGTAGATCGAAAAAATCTGTATTTTGATTTAAAATCATTTTCTAGGAGTTCTGTTAGAGTTATTTCCGTGGAAAGACATTATATAAACGATAGTAATATATATTTATTGTTTACATTCAACCATCAACAGAATTGCATTGACATTAAGTATTAAGTCTATGTGACATCTCTCATAGAGAGTATCACCGACAGTGCTGTGGCCAGTACTCACACTCCTCTTCACGGCACTATCGTGGTCATTAGGATAGTCCCAGGCTGCTCCGCAACTTTAGCAACCGCGGACCAGCTAAAGCCTTAGTCAAAAGGTCTGCCTCCATCTCGTCGGTTCGCAGATACCTCACCTCTATTTTTCCTTCTTGGATACAGTTTCTGATGAAGTGCATTTTTAAATCAATGTGCTTCGACTTCGAAGTCACCATCGAATTTTGGCTTAGCTTTAGGGCTGCCTGATTATCGTTCAATATGACAATACGCTCGTAATCAGCGCCCAAGTCTTTAAAGAAACCTTTCAGGTGAATAGCTTCTTTTGCAGCTTCGGTTAGGGCAATATATTCGGCCTCTGCTGTTGAAAGTGCGATGCTCTTCTGTTTTCTCGACATCCAGCTTATGGCCGTTCCTGCATATTTAAAGCAATAGCCCGAAAATGACTTTCGGTCCAGCTTACATGAGCCCCAGTCAGCATCGGCCATGCCATGTATATCTTGTTCGGTCTTCACAAATGTCAAGCCGACGCTCTTTGTCCCTTTAAGGTACCGAAGTACTCTCTTTGCGCACTTAAAGTGTTCTTCCTTATAACAGTCATTGAACTGTGATAGGTAGCTTATAGCAAACATTATATCGGGACGAGTTGCCACTGCCATATACATAAGTGTACCTATTAAATTTTTATAAGGGAGATCAAGATGTTGTCTTTCATCTGTATCACTTCTTTCCAGTTTGAGACCCGGCTCCATTGGTGTTGATGCGGTCTTGCAATCTTCCATTTTAAACTTTTTTAGAGTTTCTTCGATAAACTTTTGTTGGTTGATTTTTATTTCTCCCTTTTTGTAAGTTACATCTATACCGATGAGCCGTTTTGGTCTTCCTAAGTCTTTTAATTCGAATTTAGAATTTAGCAGGTCTTTGACTTCTTTTAGTTTTCTGGGACACGAGTAGGCAATCAATAAATCGTCGACATAGATTACCATTATAATTTTTACTCCTCTTTTCTCTAGTAGGTATACACATGGGTCAGCTTCTGAAGCCCTAAAACCAATGTGTTTTAGTTCTGTGTCGAGCTTTTTATACCATTGCCTCCCTGCCTGCTTGAGTCCGTGCTTTAATAAGACAGCAAACTTTCTCCTTTGGTATGCTTTTTATGTCTCTTAACATTTCAACGGTCTTATTGTAGATAGTCAAATCCTCTTTCGTGCTTTCTTCCACCATGATTTCTGTCAGGAACTCCTCTAGATAGTCAGGGTATTTCATAACGATCTTTTCTTCCAGTTCACCATTCAGGTACGCGGTTGTGACGTCCATTTGGTTCAATTCTAACCCTTCTTCTATAGCGATTCCAATGACAGATCTGATTGAACTTAGCTTTGCAACTGGCGCGTATGTTTCATTGTAATCAATACCTGGTCGCTGAGTAAAACCTCGAGCTACAAGTCTGGCTTTTCTAGTTACACTGTCATCTGGTCCTAGTTTATTTCTTAAAACCATCTTGTAGTCTACGACTTTCACATCCTTGCCTTTCTTTTCGACTTTCCAGGTTCCATTTTTAACATGCGCTCTTATTTCGGCTTTTATAGCATCATGCCAGTAGTCATCATTTTCATTTTCATTTCCGTCAGATAGGTATGAAATTTCGTTAAGTAAATGACTTTCTTCAGTCTCATCCAGTACAAAATCTTCAGTCCACGCTGGTGGGCGCCTTTCTCTTTGTGGCCTCCCATTTTCAGGTATCTCTATGATCTCTGACTCTGATGCATCATTAAAAGAATCATCAGGTTGTTCTTCGGGTAAATTTTCCGGATTTTGCAAAACTATGTCATTTTTCTTCTTTGTGAATTCAATTTCTATTCCCTGTCTAACTTTATGATTTTGTCTTTTATTTTTCTTTTCTTTTTCAGGTGTGTTCGTGTGATGATGTTCCTCTTCGTTTACAAGGCTCTCGTAGTCTGTATCTTTTTCTTTGAAGTACATCGTGTCTATAACTTTTATGTCCCTGCTTATCACTACGTCATCATCTTTAGGTATGTATACTCTGTATCCTTTTGTAGTTAGCGAGTATCCCATAAATACACCATCTTTGGTTTTTTGTGTTAGCTTTCCTCGTCTGTTCTTTTTCAGCACAAAAGTTTTTCTGCCAAAAACGTGAAGATGATTGCCAGACGGTGTTCGGCCTATCCATTTCGTGAATGGTATATCGCCATTTAACGCTTTCGAAGGGCTACGGTTTATAAGGTAGTTAGCCGTAGATACCGCTTCAGCCCAGAGCTTTTTGGGTGCGTTTGCTTCGATTAGTAAGCATCTAGCTTTATCTAATAAGGATCTGTTCTTCCTCTCACTTATCCCATTTTGTTGTGGGGTGTAGACAGTGGTCAATCTTCTTTGGATGCCATGTAGCTTGAGGTAATCGTCAAATTCCTTGTTACGATATTCTGTGCCGTTATCTGATTGCAGGTGTTTTATCTTTTTGTTGTGGAACGTCTCGACTTCATTTTTGTATTGTTTGAATTTGTCGAGTACGTCACTTTTCTTTTTAATAAAGTATACGTGGCAATATCGAGAAAAATCGTCTATAAATGTGACGTAATATCTTGATCCTGCTAGTGTCTCACACTCGAAAGGTCCACAAACGTCGCTATGGATTATTTCCAGCATTTCCGTTGTGTAGAGATCATCATGTCTTGTGAATGGTAACCTTGACAGCTTGCCTTTGATGCAGGTTTCACATGCTTCCAAATTTTTGTTGTTCAAGTTCAGTCCGTACATTAGGTTATCTGTAGCCATCTTTTTCAGATCAATTTCATTTATGTGGCCAAGTTTACGGTGCCACTCCATGATGTCATTGCTTCCTTTTTGTGTGTAGTTTGCAGTCTCCTTTTTCTCGAACTCAAGGTAGTACAGATCTTCTCTTCTCTGAGCTGTCAGTGTCACTTCGCCGCTTTGTGATATAATGCTGGCTTTGTCTTTTTCGAATATGACTTTGTTTCCTCTGTCTGTTATCTTGCCTACAGACAGTAGATTCACTGACACATCAGGAACGAATAAGGTGTCATTGAAGTAGTACGAGGGTTGCTACTTATATATCCGGAAACAAAAAAACAAACAAACGTACACGGCTGAAAATGGTTTTATTGTTTTTCGAAGTATTCCCCTTGATGATCTATGCACTTTTGCATTCGCGTGAACCAATTTTTAAAGCACTTCTGCCACTCCGCCTGATGTACCTCCATAACGTGTTGTTTGAATGCGTCGACAGCATCTTCAGCGGTCGAAAATCGTTGACCGCGTAATTTATTCTTTATATTTGGAAATAAATAAAAATCGTTGGGTGCCAAGTCAGGGCTGTACGGCGGATGACCTGTTAATTCCACATTTTGACCCTCCAAAAATAGAGTTGTTTCGCGTGACGTATGACAGCTGGCATTGTCATGATGAAGAATGATTCTTCGTCGCTGGTTAGTTTTACGAATTTGTTCAAATACTTCCGGTAAGCAAATGGTCGTGTACCACTCTGAATTAACCGTTCTACTGTTTTCTAGTGGCACTGTAGCTACATGGCCATTAATACCGAAGAAGCAGGCCACCATTTGTTTCAATGTACTTTTTGCACGAGTAACTTTCGTAGGGTTCGGCTCATTTTGAAACACCCATACCGTTGATTGTTGTTTCGTTTCGGGATCGTATGCATAGATCCAGGATTCGTCACCTGTATAGATGTTATAAACGGCTTTTGAGTCACCACGGTTATATTTTTTTAACATTTTATTGCACCATTCGACGCGAGCATCTTTTTGCTCTTTTGTTAAGTTGTGGGGTATCCAACGCGAACAATTTTTTTTTACAGCCAAATAATTATGTAATATGCTATTAATGCTGGTCATAGAAATACCCAGAGTCGCCTCTATCTCGCAGTACGTAACATGTCGGTCGTCCATTATAAGTTTTCGCACAGCCTCGATATTTTGTTGTACAACGACCGATTTCGGGCGACCTGCCTTAACTTCGTCCGTAAGCATACTACGTCCACGATTGAACTCACTAAACCAGTGATACACAGTAGTTTTAGATGGGGCTTCATCACCAAAAGTTGAAGTTAGTTTATCTATGCACTGCTGTTGCGTTAAACCACGCCGAAAATCATAATAAATCATAGCACGAATATTTTCACGAGTGAGTTCCATTCTTGCTGCGAGATGACATTTAAAACCCGTCAAAAACAAAACACGAGCGTTAATAAGAAAGAAAAAATATACCGGCTAGTACTTAAAAAAGTTCAAATTTTACCATGGAGGTCAAATATGCTATTTAAGAAGATTGTAATCCCGGTTTCCGGATATATAAATAGCAGCCCTTGTATTCTTCTTTTTCCTTATAAGCTGTAACTTTTCCTTTGCCTTTAATTTTGCTTGTGTATTTATTTGATGCCAATCTTAGGTTGCCATTTTCAGGGGTCATAGCAGAAAACATCGCTTCGTTGCCGCACATGTGAGATGAACAACCGCTATCTAAACACCACAAGTTTTCGTCGGTGCTTGAATTTGCGGAACTCAGGCAAACATTAAAGTTTTTCGAGTGGTTTCTGTTTGGTTTCTCATTTGAGCGTTCCTTTTTACCCCAACACACCTCGGTGGTGTGACCTTTTTTCTTACAGTTCTTGCAAAATGACTTCGGCTTGTTTTTCTTTGAGTGATATGCTTCGGAACTTTCAGGTTGATCGTTACCACTCCTGGCCTGATATTCTTCAAGGATTTTTACTTTCAGGTCGTCAGGATTGGGCAATGTGTCTCGGGACTCAATGGCTATTCGGAAATTTTCGAATGTCGTTGGCAGACTGTAGAGTAACATTATGCTCAGCAGTTCTGATGGTATTACTATGTCCATATCGGCGAGCTTATCTACTATATCCATGAAATTATTTAAATGGTCACGGATGTCTTCATCGGTAGTCATTCGTTTTAAGACTAACTGTTTTAACAAGGTTGCTTTCCTTGCGGGCCCGGTGCTTTGATAAGTAGCTTTTAATTTGTCCCATACAGCTTTAGATGACGTGCAGATCTTTATTTGTTTCAGTTCGGAAGGTGACAGCAAAAGTAAAATTTCAGCCCTTGCCTTTAAATCTTCCTTGACGAAAGCAGATTTTTCCGCCGCATCCGCATTTGGTGACAATATTTTCTCGCCACTTACGATATCCCAATAGTCATTTTTTATTAGGACGGCTTGCGCTTGTAAGCACCAAGTGTCATAATTTGACTTGGTCAACGGTTCTATATTTCTATAACTCGTCGATGCCATTTTTCGCAATTATTTGTTGTAGATGTACCAACCACGCTCTGCTACCATTTGTTAGAGTTATTTCCGTGGAAAGACATTATATAAACGATAGTAATATATATTTATTGTTTACATTCAACCATCAACAGAATTGCATTGACATTAAGTATTAAGTCTATGTGACATCTCTCATAGAGAGTATCACCGACAGTGCTGTGGCCAGTACTCACAAGTTCTTCCAAAGGATTTTTCCTTGTTTTATAAAATTTTACATGCCTTAATAATGGCATCACGTTCTCCACCTCATTTAATTCGTCTATATCCCTCAAATCATCAATAAAATAATCCCGTTCCATTTTATAGCCCGAGAAAAATAATTTGTCTGACGTGATGACGTGAGATTTCAAAGAAAACGTCAAAACAGACAGCTACTCTACTCTTACTCAGTCGTTACACTATGTGGTACCTAGGTTTAACTTTTACACCGAGTGTAAAGCCTGATTAGTATACTCCCTGCTTAATCTGCATTTATTAATACGGAATTACACTAATCTTGGGTTACACCTCGAATTAAAGTTACGCCTACTTTACTCCATGTTTATTAATAATACTGAATAAGTTCGTCAGTGACCAACCTAGCTTCCTAACTAGGTTACTTTTTAGGAAACTACTTGCTAAATGCGGTTACACCTGACTAAATTTAGAAACTAACTCATTTAGGAAGCTAACTAGGACAAGTGTAACAAGCACTTTAGATAATTAAACCAACTATAGAGATATAGAAGGCATAAGTAAAAATAATACAAAGACTGAACGGGTGGTCGTAAGTAACTTTCGATAGGTGTGACAGAGAAGGCGCTAATGTCGCTGTTCCTTTCAGTCTCACTTTATATTGCTCACTACTAAAAGACCATAAGTACAATATAAACTCGCAACGCGCTGGAGTGCAACAAAGACACCAACTAAATTAAGGAGCGGGAGCAAATTCTAGGTGGACGGGAAGAAAACAGCTATCTATAGTTAAAACCGATTATTTTTATTTAAAGGCGGCTTATGTATCTAGATAAAACAACTTTATCTTATAACTATAGTAACCTACAATTTACGAGAAGTTTGAAAATTAATCGAAGATAGCTTATAATAACCTATTTACAAGTTCCATTAGTCCACTAGAACAGAAACAAGACACTGAAACTATCATATTAAACAACGCAATAACTTTCCAAAACTAGTATCTTGTCAACTTTATTACAATAGTAGTTTATGTAACTGTTACGTAACCTTGTGTAATAGTAGTTTATCTACACTCATATTGTAAGTTCTCTAAAACGTGTTCGAAAACGGTAGGCAATGGCTAGCATTACCACGACCGATTTTAATAGTAAAAAACTGCCACAGATAAAAAGCATATCATAGTAAAATCGGTTGTGGTAATGCTAGCCATTGCCTACCGTTTTCGAACACGTTTTAGAGGACTTACAATGTGAGTGTAGATTAAATTATTTATAATCTACACGATCTAAAAATAAGAGAATTAAAAAGTTATTACTACCGTTTAATCATATCATCACTATAGAATACCTAGCGTAAGTTAATTCAAAGACAACCAGCCACTTTTGGTTGTTTTTGAACCAACAAATTTATTAACGACTACCCAAAGATTTTAATTATGCAATCAAGCAATGCATGTCAAATTTTACTTTATGTAAAAAATATTGTCCATAAAAAGTAAAATCGATAGGCTCAAAACCTAAAATATTTATCATTAAATATTATTACTTAATATGCGAAATGCATCTGGAAATAGATATACACTTTATACACTGAAGGGTAGCACATACACCTAAGACTTAACTGGGGAGTTATTCTGTATTAAAATAAAGAGAATGTTATATTTGCAATTGTGGTATGTTCATTGAATACTGCGAAATACTACATGTCATAATCATAGTAACTGTAGCTATTTACCTTAAAAGAATGCACGGACACAATACGCGAGTCGTTTTATATATCTGAGATTGAAAAAAAATTACCATTTCATTTTCTACCACATAATTGGGTACTTTCCTGGGTAAAAAAAATATAATTCTATTTAGTCCGTCAGTTAGAATCAAAAAATATTGGACACGTATTTTTTATTTTGTCAATCAAACAATAATTGGCGAAGATATAGCCCGTTAAAGTTCCGCGTGATGTCACATTATACAAAAAAATGTACTGAAATGTGACGTCACGCGGAACTTTAACGGGCTATATCTTCACCAATTTTTGTTTAGATTGTCAAAATAAAAAATACGTGTCCAAAATTTTTTCATAATCTAACTGACGGACTAAATATATTTTTTTAGGAAAGTAGCCAATTATGATCAATATTTGCCACCCCAGTTTGAGACCCAAAAAAATGTCAATAATTTTACTAAAACAGTCAACGCACGAAAATATTGAGCATACACAGAATCTTAGCGATTTAAAAAGACCTTTACTGACAGAGAATTCAACCAACCGGAGCGGCCATTGACAGGCGTTCTCTTCTGCCGAAAACATATGACCAGCGGTCATATTTACTGTATGGACCGACGTATATCTGACGTGGCTATTTGTACGTTACGTACATTTGACATTCCCCTTCCCCGCAAAAAATTGGCAGACTTTTTTTTGTATAAAAAATGACAGACATGGCCGCTCCAGTTGGTTGAATTCTCTAAGTTTACTTATAATATTTCTTAAGATTGCGCGAGGGAGTTTCAAAAATCAGTAGAAACAAAAAAAAAATTTGATACAGTTGTATTGTGTAAATTCAACTTAAGGGGCTGACAACAGCTAAATTCCCTCCCTATCTTATTCAGCGCGAGTGAAAGAGAAACACCGTGTTACGATTAGTATGGGAGCTCATTGCAAATTTTACAAAATAATGAATTTAAAAAAAACGACGCATTAATTGAGAAATATAAGGCAACGAAGGTTTTAGTATTAGTGTGGTGGAATTTTGTCCTTAGTTACAGACGTATAAGTCAAGAAACTAAAGACATACAACTGTTTAAAGCTAATTTTAAGATGTAACTTTGGAATTATTTTCTATCGAGCCGATTTCGTCCAATCGTGTATCGGACGCAACGAAGTTCTTCCAAATATAACGAATATTAACATACATTTTTTTTACTTTCTCAAAACAAGTAGTTATAGCTGAAACACTGTTTGAGTAAAGTCAATTTGAAGGTCATCGGGTGCTGTCAGCCTCTTAAACAGCAAGTAGTTACGCAGCCCAGCATAGACAAACAGCATAATCCGGCTATTTTCCTGTCCATTACTTAAGTACACCTTGTGTAATGCTCAACATTTTCCCATATGGCCCCGGAGTCAAATTCTACAAGTGTGGTAAACCCGGGCAGGTGGTCAGCAGGTCAGCGGTCCGCGGTCAGTCCTCGAACTTGATGGAGTGCACGGCGGTGTCGATGGCGCCGCCGCGGTAGGAGCCGCGCTTCTTCTTGGTCTTCTCGTGCTTGAAGGACTTCCCCCGCGTGTGCTTCAGGTCCTGGTTCGCTCGCTCGCCCCACGAGCCGCGGGCGCCGCTCTGTCCAAAATAACAACATATTTTTTAAAAATTAAAAAATAAATGCAGAACTCTAATTGGCAGAATGCTCTGGTTTTACAGGTCGAGTTATCAAGGGACAGAAAGGATTGATAATTTTTTTTTTAATAGGATTTAGTTCGAATGACATCTATTTTTAAAGTTGCAATACTTATAGCAAGTATTGCAACTTTAAAAGTAGATGTCATTATATTATATTAAATTATGTCCTTGTTAAAAAAATTGCAAATAAAATCCGAAAATTATATGTCTAGCAGTCATAGTAGTGAATGATGACTCCTATGACAGCTGCCAGTTCAATACATCAAGACAGTGAATCCTCCTTTTTGAAAAGGAAACACGCATTTTTTTGCTACCGTCGTGGTATTAAAAAAAATTATCAGTCGAACTCCGCTTATGTAACTAGTGGTCACTTTTGTTGCCTTGTTGCATAACAGGCCCAAAAACTACAACCGATACAATTAATACAGATAATTCTGGTAAACACGAATCCTAAAACTCACCTATTTAATCGAAAGTAATCTTCTTGTTCTGGTTCTCTCCTGTATCGAAACTTTTTCTATCATTGAAGCTCTTGTTGAAGCCTCCTCCCCGGTTGCCCCCCCACGAGTTCCTGTCGCCCCCGCGGCCTCCCCGGTCTCCTCCGCGGCCCCTGAAGCCCCCTCGGTCTCCGCCGCGGCCTCCGCGGTCGTTGCCCCGGCCTCGGAACCCTCCCCTGTCTCCGAAGCCGCCTCGTCCTCCGCGGCCGAAGCCGCCCCGGCCTCCCCTATCGAATCCTCCCCGGCCTCCCCTATCGAAGCCCCCCCGGCCTCCTCTATCGAAGCCTCCGCGGCCTCTGAAGCCGCCTCTGTCGTTCCCGCGCCCCCTGAACCCGCCTCGGCCTCCGAACCCAGACTTGAAACCTCCTTCTTCATTGTCGTCGCCGTTTTCGCCCTCCTGATGGAGAGAAACTTATAAATACACAACCAAGACAACCCTACATAGTTAGTTCATTAAAGTAAATGCCCGAAATTATCAGCCACTGGGGTGGAACGTTTGTACGTAGAGTTGCCTTGGCTTGTCAAATTTGTGGGCATTTACCTTAGCGTCGAAGGAATTGTCCTTAAGCCTAGGATCCACGCGGACCTTCTCTTCCGCGACGCGTCGGAACGGTGTCGGCTTATTGTTAGTGTCACTGGGGGTTGAAGTGTTGGATGATGTTCCCTATAAAGTGCGGTCGATTTTATTAAAAAGATATATGAAATTACGATTACGCAAAAAGTTTAGTCGAAAATAAATGTTATAACAATGATTGTTTTATTCTGTAAAGAAGCTATAAAATCTGGACTAGTGTCTATAATTTGAATTGTTTATGGGCATCCAAAAACATAATAATTTTATGAGAAACCTAATAAAACAGAAAAATTCAATTTATACCTGCTTGGTTTCGCGCGAGCGTCGGGTTAAAAAAACAAAAGGTCTGCCTTTGGAATATCAGAGGCCTGAACGTCTGCCTCATCGATTTTCTTGGTTTTCATAAGGAATTCAAACATCAGTCCAAGAGGCAGACGTGTGCGCATAATATAGCACACCTTTTTTTTTACATTTTGGAGCACTGGCAATAGACAACGCAGAGGCAACATGTTAGCAGACTATTTTTCCGTGGTTCTTCTCATTGTTTTTGATCGAACAATTCAAATCTGCCAAGTGTGCACTTCATATACAGTTTTTTTAATCATAAAAATAAATTAAAAATTTAATACTACAAAAGTTAGAGCCCTGGATGTCTGCCTTTTCGATTCTTTGTGTTTCCAGGATGACTGTGATCATCAACCCCAGAAGCAGACGTGTGCGCATAATATAGCACCCCTTTTTGTTTTTACGTTTTTGAAACGCTGTAAATTTACAACGCAGCGCCACCATGGTGGCAGACAAGGTCCTTGATGTTTCTTAGGGCATAAATATCGCTATTAATAACGTCTGCCTTGTGTGCTGATCATATCGAAATTTTGCTCGCCAGCTCCCTAACTAATTGTAAATAGTGTTTATAATAAACTTCTGTAAATAATACACTCGGGAAATGAAACTATTTCGCTGTGAAACATTTTCAAATTAACATCAGAGCTGACAGGTAAACAAATCAAGATGTCACCATACCATAGATAGACATTTATACGCTCTATGACTATTGCCATATAAATGAGAATAATAGCGCCCTCTTGACAATAATCATATATTTCTGGTCAGGCTTTACTACATTTTGAGCAACAAAGTGAAAATGGAAATTTGCATAAAAATACGGTTACATTTTGTATTTACAGTATTTCATACAGAATGGCCACGCTCCGCCCCGCCCCGATTGGAATTACCTCACCCCGCGGCGGCCCATTGGTTACATTGGTAGGCCGTAGTACGGTAGTACTATTAGTTATTCTGTGGCCGTAGGTAGGCCGACAGTCTGGTCGTCAGCGCGTCGAAGAAACAACGCAAAATGTCGTCGTACAAGGTGTGCTGTCATGTTAATGGGTGTTTACAAAGTAAATGCAATAAGGAAAGAAGTTTTTTTTTCCGTCAAACTACTATTTGCATCACTCTCTTTCGAATATGCAACAGCGATAGAGACGGAGATAACGAAAGTTCGATTTTCGAAGTTCGCGCCCGCACTTTGTAATGTGAAATAGATACTTATTTATTTTTAATATAACCTTACTTAAAGGAGATCGTCAATTCTGGGCCACCTGATATAAACCGTATACAGTTTGTACTTCAATGTAAAATAAATACTCATTTTATTACTAAAGTAGACAAAATATTACAAAAAAATGAAACGGGAATTAGAAATACTAAATAAATAAACATTATGTTGATTTTTCCGCGATTAAAATACAGCAAGACAAGTGGTTAACGTCCTTATGGCATTGACATAAAGTTTAACTTCACCCTGGCCTGAAACGGAGTGTTTTTTTGGTTTGACACTGTCAATGTCTACCGTTACATAATCTGCGTTTTGATACTGTTTGATAAGTTAGAACATTGTAATATAAAAATAGTATGTAAGCCTACGAATACGGAAGTTTAAATTAGAAATCGACTGTATTAAAACGCCTAAAGATTGAAAATGCGTATTTTTGCATTTTTGATCGGAGTTTGAATATTAAAAACGGGTTTCATAATGGCATAATATCATGCTACTTCGATAACGAAACGCATCTTTTTTATCAATTTTTCATTGTCAGATACTAGTGGTATCGGCACTTAACGGTGGTAAACCTTATCCCCTCGCAATAGGTGTTAGGAATGTTCAGTTAATAGTATCAACGATGGTTTGACAGCCGTCTTTGTTTACCAAAATACAGGAACTATAAATACGATCAAAATATGAATTTTTTAAATTTCATCATGATTCCCGTTTTGTTTTTAAGTCCGCTTTTGTACATTATCTTTAAAAAATTGGTACTTTTTTACATTAATATATAAATCATAGGCAAGCACGTTTTCAAATATTGTCCTTGTCAGATTCAAGTTTTAAATGCATGATTTTTCAATTTTCCCATTAGAATTCGCAATATTTTTACCACCGTCCTGATCTAGAAATTATGATGATTTTTTAAAGGTCAAAAACATTCCTAAACGGTCCTAAATACTCTGGGCCAGATCACCTAACAAAAATTGACGATCTCCTTTATCATATTTGATTCTACTTTACGAATTACGAACAATGGCAAGTGGCTAGCCACTTGAGCCATGGCTCAACAATCCGGGTTCCTGACTGTACATAACCATTGTCATTTTACGCCTTTAATCCACCTAAGCATTCGCATGCGAAACATCACTAGCGAAACAGTACCGACAAGGACACAACTATCTCAACTCGCTGTAGAGTGAGTGAGACGTTACGACATCGACAGCGGAAACTAGAATAATAATTGAATGACAGCCCTGAGAATATACGCACATAGAGGTGCTCAAACGAGTTTTGTCGAGTGAGTCCGCCGTGCTAGTATGTGAATAAATAAAATACAGGGTGGATTTTACAAATGAGTCGGTGAGGGCAGTTTTCATGATGCTACTCAACAAGAGTTAACCCTTTAGAAGACATAAGAGTGACAGAAATCACGCGAAATTGGACCCTATTTGAGTTAAAGTTTTAAGGTGGGAAGTATATTCACCCTGCACTGCATTTAATAATAAATAGAATATAGTCACATACCTTTACGAAGTTGTTGTACGGTTTCTTTGCTGGCGTCTCTTCACTGCCAGATGCTTTCCTCTTACGGTTGCCCTGCGAAATAGTGATAACCTCTTAATTACTGCTACACATTTTAGTACATTACTTACCAAGGACTGTAAAAGAAAGAAAGCCCGAAATCGCAGGTATTTGTGACCCGAGCCGCAGGCGAGGGTTGTAAATATGCGATAGAGGGCTTTCTGTTTGACTGCCCCTGGTGAGTACAGAATTTTACGTCTCCACTTGGCCATAATGCGAGTTTTACCGTAAGCGTAGCGTGCGGTAAAACTCACATTATGGCCAGGTGTGACGTAAAATTTATTTATATTTAAGTTTTTAATATTACTGTTTTTACAACTTGCATATTTGAAATTAGTGGCCGTTATAGTAGAAAAAATACGGATTTACGTGAACAAATGATTTCCTTCGTCATGATTATTATTTAGGACCCAAGGATGGTTTTGAAAAGTGGAGCTACCAAGATTTTTGATTCTCGATTAACCTTCTAATGCGCGCTGCTTACATTGGCAGAGCCAGTGTCCACCGCCAGACACATGTACCAGTCGAACAGCTACCGCCTGGCCACAAAGAACCATGACGCATTTGGAAGGCGCTGAACAGGTTCAGGGACTACGGGACTACTTCGTGAGCACCAACGGAGTGGCGCTCGGGACCTGACCCGAGGACGCGGCGGCCGGGGCTGTCGTCACCGCTGCCTTCTGGGCATCTACAGTCGTGGCCAGATAATTAAGATCAAGATTATTTTTGCCATACAACTGCATACAAATATGACATTTTAAATTTGATAAAAATATAAATTTTGCTTATGCTATTTATATTTTAAAAAATACTGACGTATCCGTGTTTAAACAAGACTTAATATGGGCCATAAACATCTTCCATAAAATTTGAACTTTAAAAAATACAGACGGTCAAATCAATACATTTTGTAATTAGGAACGATTTTCATACATCGTTCCTAATTATTGTTGATTTTGAATATAAATAGCATAAGCAAAATTTATATTTTTATCAAATTTAAAATGTCATATTTGTATGCAGTTGTATGGCAAAAATAATCTTGTCCTTAATTATCTGGCCACGACTGTATCATATTGCAACCGTCCACACAAAAGATGTCGTGTGGAAACGCAACTAAATGTAGTTTCTTACGATTAAACATTAATTTACGAAACACTGATTTAAACTTTCACGGTTTTTACACATATCTATTTGTAACAACGGGACTTAACCGCGTATATATTTCTAAAAATTACCATCGACGTTTCGAGGACGACATTGTCCCCGTGGTCCCGAAGACAGTTTTTCTTAGGGACCACGGGACAATGTCGTCCTCGAAACGTCGAAGGTAGTCCCGTTGTTACAAATAGATAATAATTTACGTACTTTGTTGGTTAGTGTAAGAAACTAGGAATGCGAGAATATTACAAAATAGTTACCTGCTGTGATGTGTCCATGCTGTGATCTTGGCTGAAGGACTTCTTTTTAGGCGGCTCATCATCTGAATCCTCAGAAGAAGACTCTTGTTTCTTAGCCGGTACCTTTGCTGGTGTCTTCTTAGCAGGTTTTTCATCCTCGCTGGAGTCACTTTCATCAGACGATTCCTTCTTAGCAGCTTTAGCTGAAGCCGCGGGTTTGGTCGGAGTCTTCTTGGCAGGGGGTTCATCGTCACTGCTGTCATCGCTGTCTTCTGATGATTCTTTCTTTGCTGCTTTGGCTACAGGCTTTGCCGGTGTCGCTTTAGGTTTCTGAATAGCTTTTGGTTTTTCATCTTCGCTGCTGTCATCTTCAGATGAGGATTCCTTTTTAACAGCAGGTTTTGCTGGTGTTTTAACCGGGGTCTTGGCTTGTTTGGGCTTCTCATCCTCGCTACTATCGTCTGATGAGGATTCAGCCTTCTTGGCTGGTGCTGGCTTTGGAGCCTGCTTGGGTTTTTCATCTTCACTGCTGTCATCATCGGATGAAGACTTAGCTTTCTTAGCTGGTGTAGGCTTAGCAGGAGTTTTGACTGGAACCTTAGCGGCTTGTTTGGGCTTCTCATCCTCGCTACTATCGTCTGATGAGGATTCAGCCTTCTTGGCTGGTGTTGGCTTTACTGCTGGTTTTGGAGCCTGCTTGGGTTTTTCATCTTCACTGCTGTCATCATCGGATGAAGACTTAGCTTTCTTAGATGGCGTAGACTTGGCAGGAGTTTTGACTGGAACCTTAGCGGCTTGTTTCGGCTTCTCATCCTCACTGCTATCGTCAGACGATGACTCGGCCTTTTTAACAGCAGCAGGTTTAGCCGGGGTCTTCACTGTCTGCGCCGCTTGTTTTGGTTTCTCATCTTCGCTGGAATCGTCAGATGATGAAGAAGCTGCTTTCTTTGCTGGAGGAGCCTTTGCAGGAGTCTTTACTGGAGTCTTAGCAGCCTGTTTGGGTTTCTCATCTTCGCTGTCACTGTCCTCTGAAGAAGAATCTTGCTTCTTGGCTGGTGTGGGTTTAGCAGCAGGTTTTGCCGGAGCTGCTTTTGGTGTTGGCTTCTCATCTTCATCGCTGGAGTCGTCGGATGATGATTCCTGTTTCTTGGCAGCAGGTTTAGGGGCACTGTTAACTTGTGGCTTAACTGGCTGCTTCTTGGGCTGTGCTGTGGCATCGTCACTGCTGTTGCTGTCATCTGATGATTCCGCTTTCTTGGCCGCAGGCTTGGCTGGAGTAGCTGCTGCCTTAGGTTTCTAAATTAAAATGGGTACCATTGAAGTTAAAAATAGACAAATAGTTAAACCATGTTAAGTGGTTGATTTCAGAGGTAGTGACGAAAATGATTGTTATAAAATCATAGATTTGTCATAAATGTTTTTAACATCATTATCATTAAAAAAACAAATTTTAAAGGCTGAACTAATTTTATGATTAGTAATATTGACTGTTGTTAAATCCTTTCTAAAACATGTAAAATTAAGATTAATTATGTTGTATTTTTTACTGATAAATTTTGGGCTACTTTTTGATTCCAAATGCTGAAAGAATCACTTTGGCGTATAAATTATTATTATTTATTAATACACTAGCAGCTCTTAGAGCTGATGCGTGTATATCACAGCACTTGTGTTTCTTTTGCACTTTATAAAGTTCTAAGATAAGAGTCTAGTCTATTTTTGAAAGAGTTCACTGATGGTGCACTAACAACAAATTCTGGTAGGGAGTTCCACATATTCACCACACGATTTGGTAAGAAGTGTTTTCTAGGATTCATATTACACAGAGGCTTGACAAGTTTTAATTGATTTTATAAATGTATTTTAAAGCAAGGCTCAATAGTTACCTGTGCCGGTTTTTGTTCTTCCTCTGAGCTATCTGAGTCGGAGGAATCCTGTTTCTTTTTGGCAGCAGGTCCTTTGCCGTTCAGCACCGGTTCGGCTGCCGGCTTTTTCTGTGCCTCATCATCACTGGAGTCATCAGAGGAACTGTAATTAAAAACCTTTTTTTGTAGGCATTTATTTGGGACATCATATATTTACATAATTTCCTTGCATAAACGTAGTTACCTCATTTTTAAGTAAACAGTGGTTAGTATAAATATCAAGAGAATGGGTATCCACCATTCCTAAAATTAAGAACTGCCATATATAGGTATTGAAAAACGAAAATCTTAAAACAAAGCAACATTCAAAGATGGAGAATACATACCAAGTTATTGACATAACCTAAAAATATATGAAATTCATTAGTTCATAACTCACTTTTCAGCTGGTTTTTGTGCTGGAGCCTTTTTCTTATATTCCGAGAATATATCCAGCAGCGTTGGTAGGTTTTTAGCACGCGGTTTCTGAAAATTGTACACCTAATTGTCAACTGCACCATAAATTGTATAACTTGCAAAGGTTGATGAAAAACTCAGAGGTAGTGACGATTGTTAACTACAATCACTGAATATCATGTAACAAGTAACATCATAGTTGTTTAACAACGAATTAACAATCCTCGACGCTAAATTCATGCATTAAATCAAAAAGTGTAAATGAAATTAATCTTACTAATATTAAATTTATGTGCCATATAACTATTAAAAAAATGCAGTAATTACACGAGGTAATCTAAATTCTAGGAAAACAATTTCGATATAAAATTTAATTGGTGTAAACCTTAATCGAAATTTCAAGGACTCGTGGCATTTTTCTCGTGCAGTGCGTATATGCATATATACAGCTATACAGGCTAAAGTACAATACATTACTTATGTTTAGTTGCTAAAACTCCTTAATTAAATATAATTAAAAAGCTTTATACAGGTGCCGGGTACGGAACACGTGTGGACATCCCACACGTGGTCTTTGGGTTAAGCACTCACCGCTTTAGTTTTCTTCAATATTTCTGCA
The DNA here is from genome assembly GCA_947086415.1 of Pammene aurita. NCBI lineage: Eukaryota > Metazoa > Arthropoda > Insecta > Lepidoptera > Tortricidae > Pammene > Pammene aurita. Next base: position 979,752 of record OX352297.1, read on the forward strand.
GCCAGCGGTTTGTCCACACCCAGTATAAACTGATGGATCAAAGATAGCAATTCTCCTTGAATATTTGCTGGAACTGCCATATTATTATCTTTTAGCACTAGATTTTAGCTTAATTTTAATAATAAAATTGTAAGCGAGACGCGCGGCGTCTTGTCTCGTCCGTGACGGCACAGATAATGAATGGAATCAATGGAATGAAACTAACCCAGTAGTGACTTAAACGGCTATTACACATGGCGATTTGTAGGGCCCAACCTGTTGTGTCCAACTCCTGTCGGCGTTGGGCCCGTTATTACACTTTCCCTCCAAATCGTCCCTACAAACCATAAAGCTCTATAAATGGAGTACGCTTCGCCTCATCTTTCCAAACAAAAAAGTCTGCCAAAATCTGAGGGGGGCGAGGTAGCACGCATGTGAATTTTTCAAGTCAAAGGTACATCATTGTCGGTTGTTAATACAGTTTATTTCTAAATGAATTTTTATGGCAGCAACGCTTTATTGACAACCAACATAGATGTACCTTTGACTTGAAAACACCAAACATATTTGACATATTTTTTTTATACTTCATAACACTAAATGGAGCAATAGATAGTCGACTGTACAGATGTTAACATATGGTTCATTATTGGATGCAGTCTTTGGAAATGTCAAGCAAAAAAGCCAAGGATCATTTTTGATTGTATTTTCAAACAAAATATAGAAGACAGCAATCCTTAAGCGCGTTAAATATGGAGAAGTGTCAAACGTCAAATAGTTACTGCCCGTCAGAAAGAAAACGATTGTCTTTGAATCGATTCTGTAAACGAAGCTTGATTTTCGATTTAGGTTAAATCGTTTATTACGAAAGTAATGATAAATAAAGTAAAACTGTACTTACATCTGAAATGGTATTTCATCTTTTTGTAAACTAGACGAAATATAACATTTTTTTACATCCAAAAACAGCGCCTAAGGGCATTTTCACGGAGCTTGTTATCCATTGACAGCGATGACGAAAATGCGTGACATCGATTATTGAAATAGTTTTTATAGATGTACTAGATTTTCCGCCAATACTTTTGACAGAGGGGAAATGATACTCAGGGCCTCTCCTGGTTTAGAACTCTCTGCTACAAACCCTACCTCACCAACAAATCGTCCCTACCAATGTTTACAGAGATGCCTTCAAAACATCTAAAAAATGTATTGGTGAAAACACGGTGATAGTACTCATAACAGTATACATTAGATAAAAAAAGAAACTGTTTTTATTATTATAGATATTTAAATAACCGTTCGAGCTGCCTGAATCTAACTTTATCTGCCCAACCCTTCTATTATTTAAATACAAAACTAGATAAATATATTAATTACCAGCGAATTTACACATTTTAAATTTTATTTTAAATAAAAAACCAGACGGAATGTGTAGCAAATGGCTAACATTATAAACAAAAAACCCGGCCAAGAGCGTGTCGGGCCACGCTCAGTGTAGGGTTCCGTAGTTTTCCGTCCGTCACAGTAATTGTCCCCACTTAAGAGTTAAAATAACACCGCCATGTAGGATATGATATGAGCGTTCCACGTACAGCGACATCTATCGGCAAATTAAGTAAACTATTGCTCGCGAGCTTAAAGTATGGAAGATGATTTTTATGGGATAATTCTTTATTGCGTGAACCGATTTTCACCGTTTTTACTTTATTTGAAATCACGTCATTTCATTGTGATTTTGTAGAAATTACAGGGACAATAAACACCTGCTTATACGGTTAAATTACAAACTTAGTTCAGAAATTATTTTGTGATTTTTTTTCAAAAACTTCAACCTATCAAGTTCAAAATAATTTTCCTAGAAAGTTTTTATAAAGCTCTACTTTTGAGATTTTTTTCATATTTTTAAAGCTTATGGTTCAAAAGTTAGAGGGGGGGGCACACATTGCTTTTTACTTCTGGAGCGGTTATTTCCGAAAATATTTACATTATCCAAAAAAATATTGTAGTAAACCCCTATTCAGTTTTAAATACCTATCCAACAATATATCACACGTTAAGATTGAAATGAAAAATATCACTCCCCACTTGACGTATAGGGGAGGTACCCTAATAAAACTTTTTTTTCCACTTTTTATTTTACCACTTTGTCGGCGTGATTGATATACATATTAGTACCAAATTTCAGCTTTCTAGTGCTAACGGTCACTGAGATTATCCGCGGACGGACGGACGGACGGGCAGACATGGCGAAACTATAAGGGTTCCTAGTTGACTACGGAACCCTAAAAAGGTAAAATAACTCTAACGACCTCCATAAACACCTGTGGGTGTCGGGGCACTGCCGATCGCCCCGATCGCCCTAGATCGGAACTCCTACTCCCTAGGTGCCATTACACCTACCAACCTGACAGGTTGGGCTCTACAAATTGCAATGTCTAATAGCCGTTTAAAACGGATAGGACAAAATTAATGACAATATCATAGATGGCGCTACGTTTTTTATCATAAACAATATTAAACTCAGTGTTATATCATTGCAGCCAACCTAAGGCACTCCACACACTTAATAAGAATTAATTAATCAAATCATAGGCTATGGTTGCAGAAATTTGTCTATGATAGCTGATGTTTTGTAGGGAGGCCGTAGACAATTGTCTATGATTTGATGAATTCAGGATCAAGTGTGTGATTTGCATAAGAAAAAATAAAATGTACTCGTGAAAAAAGCTGAAAAAAAAACTAAGTGCGTAAAGCTAGTGCTGCCAACAACAAATACGTCCATAGACTATAGAAAAACTTTTTTCATTATCTGTGAAAATCAGATCGGGTTTGACAGTAGACGAGTAACTAATAATTTTTATTGATATTTTCGTGTAGAGCTATGATAATTACATGAAATGTAATTCGTCTTTATTGTTAATATTTTAACTCTTCGCGAAAAGATTGATTATTTAAAAGAGTAGTGTTAATAAAGCTAGTGTCATGTATCCGGATTGTTGCTTTGTCGATAGCCGAAGCGAGTGCGAGTTTAGTTTTTTGTAATTCTGTAATGTTATGAGAGCTCTTTTGAGCTGTATAGCATAATGCCAGTACAGCAGATTAATGTTAAGAATTCTTCGGAAATTGAAAGTTGGGAATGGAACGGTGGGTGCGGGCGAGAGGTGATCCGGGGAGGGTCGGACAGCAGTCGGACCTCATGCAGTAACTCTAGCGGAGACATCTGTCGCATTTGCCACTGTGAGAGCGAGGTACACAACCCGCTGCTGGCACCGTGCTACTGCTCAGGTCAGTTTACGTCCTTACACATTATGATGTCTTATGGAATACGTAAATCACGTCACGAGTTGGTATTCATGCGGATTGCTCAATTCAGTATATTTACATTTGAGGACACATTTGTTTTGATTGCTTGAGAACAATTCTATTCAAGTAAGCAAGGGATGTTAAATACAGGTTTTATACAGAATATAGTCTTGGCTGTATGAATTAGCATGTGTGATAAACAGATTACAACATTATGAAGTTGACATTGACTTTAAATGACATGCAATGAACACACAGTATCAGGGTCTTGGTCTAAGGTCTATTTCAACCTGGCAAGTTACTTAAAGAATACCTTCATGAGGAAAGTTAAATCATAATTGCTTTTTTGTTTGCATGTTTTTTTTTTTAAATCTAGGCAGATGAATAGACAGTTGACATGTACTTACACAAATTATGAAGGGTTTTGGTCTAAGGTAAATTTATTGTTGAGTTCATGTATGCCAGTATAATATATTTACTGAGGCCTAACCTATATACCAAACACTTTGTGCAAGCATACAGAAACCTAAATTGATAGCATGAAAATTCAAGCCTCCAAGCCTAGTTGGTAGTGACCCTGCCTATGAAGCAAGAGGTCCCGGGTTTGACTCTTGGTCAGGGCATTTATCTGTATGTTTATCACGGATTATTTGTTCCTGGGTTATGGATGTTTTCTGTGTATTTAAGTATTTATCTATATCAATCTATTATATATATTGTCGCCTAGTACCCACAACACAAGCCTTATTGAACTTACTGTGGGACTAGGTTGATTTGTGTAAGATTGTCCCATTAATATTTATTTATTAAATACTCCAAAACCTTAGCATTATCAAAACTATGAACAGTCAACAGTACAAGTAGCCAAGCAGTTAAAGAGGTCTACAATTGCTGCGATATGTCATCAACACAATTGTGATGTCACAGTTAACATCCCCCACTCCCAACTTGATGTTTAATTTCATGCACATTTTCAACTAATATTAAAACACTACCTAATAGTTAATAACTAATATGATTTTCTAAGCAAATTATTTTTTGAATAAAATTTGTAAATAAACAAAATTATTTATTTCTTAAATTAATTTCAAATATTTTGTAAAATGAAAAACCTCTCATTCTAATTATAGTCTCATCTCGATCTGATCATTTGACTAGTCGCTTACGTCTGTAGACCACATAAGGTATTCAAAATGATCTGCACCCATTCTTACTATCTTAACAATAAAGTTGTGTCTAGATCTTTTTGAATACTACACCCACTTATCCACTTCTAGTGCTGACTGTATATCAAAACTCACAACACCTTTAGCTACATCAGTCCCAGTGTACTTGTACTTTAAATTAGAGTTTTGAACACATAAAGTAATTGAATAAAATTCCAAATTAAAAAAATAACCGAACCAAACCTGTTTCCGAACGAAAAGAACCGGTGGTAGTTTTTTTTTTCTCTGACGTTCATAAGTGCATTGTAATGTGCCTAAATTTTTTCTTTAAATGTAAGAGTTGCCCCCAAGTCTTACGAGGTTAGTGTTTTTGTTAAAATACGATTAATGTAATTTAATTAATTTTTAATATCAAACTCTGCATGTATAGTTGTAAATTGGTATATTTATACAATTAACTAGATGTAAATTACCTATGTTTACAAATAAATGAATTGAATTGGTTTTAATAATGTGTTAAAAGTAATATTAAAGTAAATATTGGTAGGAGTGTCCTTCATGTTCAACGTTTACCTGAGTAATAAGAGGAAAATGAATAAATATAATTTTCTTTTAAACTATGCATGATTGTTGAATAATGAACAGTAAATTAAAGGGTATTTACCTTAGAGAATTCAACCAACCGGAGCGGCCATGTCTGTAATTTTCTATACAATAAAAGTGCCGATTTTTGCGGGGGAGGGGAACATCAAATGTATGGGAATTCGTACGTAACGTACAAATAGCCACGTCAGATAAACGTCAGTCCATACAATAAACATGACCACTGGTCATATGTTTTCGGCAGAGGCGAACGCCTGTCAATGGCCGCTCCGGTTGGTTGCATTCGTTAAGGGTATTGCAGTTATTGGATCAAGTCAGGCAAAGACAGAGAGTCCTGGAAGAAAATGGAGGAGACCTTTACCCAAACAGGGGCAGGGGGGTGTCACTACGCAGTTTAGGTACATTTGGCCGGCGCGCCTCCCGGGAAGGCGTATGGCCGTGGGCTGCCGCTCGGCTCGCACGTTAGTCGTGTCACGTGGCGCTCAAGCAAAATTGAAAATACACAATGGCTTCGAAACCTAAATCTCATCTAATCCGTATAAAATATATTGTTTTGTTTACGGATGTACAAGGAAGCAGAATTCTTTTTTTAAATACCGGGTGGTATTGAAAGGTCCCGAAGTCCTTACTTAGTAGGTAATAGTTAAAATAAACATCCTTAATTTATTTAATATCGGTTGCCCAGAAACAATATTAGGAACTGACCGACATATTTTCTAAGGAATACGGCTGTGGCATACCTACTTCCGCGAGAATCAGACATACTATCTTCGGATAAAAATTTCATGTTTACAGAATCAACATTTGTAATTCCTACATATTTATCTTAAAAATAATAAATCAGTAGGTATTTTAGGTACTAAAACTTGTCAAGTCACAACCCTCACAGCTCGGTCATAAAACTGCGGCGCGCAAAGAAGATTCACGGTTCGTGCGCGGTTACAAGTTTCAATTTTGCTTGGAGGCGGCGAGTATAGGTATAATTTTATACCTAAATCTGCCTTTTGTGAAGGAGTGAATTTTCTGTACGGTAGTACTATTATTGACAGGGGTCCATATTTCAATACACTCGCGATCAAAAAAATCGACTCAAGCAACATTTTTTACTTTTGGTCGTATTTCCGGAAAGCGGGAAATATTTTAATAAAACTTTGAATGCAATTTTATTACGAATTTATTCAGCTACAAAAAACAGTAAAAGACATCGATCTCAGTTGCGTAGTTTTTAGGTTATCGCAGTTTTTGTACAAAATGGCATTTTACATGGTTATGATATGCACGAGTTGTGCCCTCTTGAGACCAATAAAAACCGGTGTAACCGGTTATTTCTTATCATTCGCTTATCAGAAGTTGACCAGTGCACATCTCCTCGCAATCTTACACCGGAATCACCTTCGAAAAATGGATACCACCGAAGCTGAAGCCACCGAAGTCGTCACCTTGGTGAATCGAGGATTCTCGCAGCGTTCTGTTGCTGAGCAGCTGAATTTAAGCCAGTCTGCTGTCTCCAGAGTTTATCGTCGGTTTTGTCGGTTTGGAACCTTGAAACGGAAACAAGGATCTGGCCGTCAGCGGTGCACATCGGAGAGGGATGACCGCTTCATCGCCACCTCCAGTCTTCGTAATCGCCACCGTACCGCTGTTGCCATCCAGCAAGACCTGATGCGGAACCGGGTTGTGCCTGTTAGCACCTCAACAGTTCGGCGGAGACTCAAGGAAGCCAACCTTACCCCAAGAAGACCTGCTACTGGGCCCAAACTGACTCAGAGGCATCGGGACGCTCGGAAGGATTTCGTGGCGACCTACGAAAATTGGACCTACGACCAATGGAGCCGCGTACTCTTCAGCGACGAGTGCAGAGTGTGTCTCCATGGCAGCGACAGAAGAGGACGGGTGTACCGAAGACCTGGAGAGAGGTTCGCCCAGTGTTGCTTCGCTGGAACAGTCGCCTACGGTGGAGGTTCCGTCATGATGTGGGCGGGGATTTCCATGGAGGGGCGGACCGAGCTGGTTTTTGTTGATGGCGGGGGTCGAGGCGGTGGTTTGAATGCAGACAGGTACATCACCGACATCCTGCAAGACCATGTCGTCCCCTACGCCGGGTTCTTTGACGAGGGGTTCCATTTCATGCAAGACAACGCCCCTTGTCATACCGCCCGCGTCACAAAGGAGTACCTTGACGCAGTTGGCATCCCGACTCTGAAGTGGCCACCTCTGAGTCCTGATTTAAATCCTATCGAGCACTTATGGGATTACCTGAAACGCAAGGTTCGAGCTCGCAATCCTGCTCCGGAGACAATTTTGGCCCTGAAAGAAGCTTTGGTCGAAGAGTGGGAAGCATGCCCCCAGGATACCATCAGGAAGCTGATAAGGTCAATGAAGAGACGCATGGCAGCACCAGGGTAACACCAGGTATTAAAGATAAAAATAAATTGTTATTCGTTCATGAAAATGTTTTTTCTTTCGTTGTTAAGGTCATTTTTGCACCCAAATTTTACACCTCCTTGGTATGCTAGCTTGTTTTTCATGAACTGAAATTTTTCGCCTGAAAAACATGCTCGTATTGAAAGCTGACACTGTTAGCTCTAAAATGGTACCGTTGCTTTTTTGATCTCATGATTGGTTCCTGAGATATTAAATGATGAAATTAAAAATTAGTTTGAGTCGATTTTTTTGATCGCGAGTGTAGAATAAGACTAACAATAATTTAACATAGTTCTTTTTTTTTTCAATGTTTTACCTACTAACAACGTTTGAAATGTAAACTAAACTCGAAGTATGGAATAAATTTGCAGTCTGTCCTGCAGTTTGCAGTCTGTCCTGCAGTTTGCAGTCTGTCCTGCAGTTTGCAGTCTGTCCTGCAGTTTGCAGTCTGTCCTGCAGTTTGCAGTCTGTCCTGCAGTTTGCAGTCTGTCCTGCAGTTTAGCAGAAGAAAAGTTTGTAAACCAAGGGTTGTATCGTGAATAAATGTATTTTTTTTTAATGGCTTTATTATTATTAGTTATTAGAAAGTAATATTAAAGGGTCGGCAACTCGCATGTGACACCTCTGGAGTTGCAGGTTCTGGGTTGCATCCGTAGACTACGGTACGGTTTCTTACCAACAGGTGGGCCGTGTGCTTGTTTGCCACCATAAAAAAATCCCTAATAGGAAGCTACCTTTGGTTAGCTTCTGTGGTAAACTGGTGGTGGCTGGTGGCTCCTGAAAAGAAACCATTCTAATTTCAAACATCTCTTGTTGCAGGAAGCCTGAAGTATGTCCATCAGAGTTGCCTGCAGCAGTGGCTCACAGCCTCGGAAACCAGGTCCTGCGAGCTCTGCAAGTTTAACTTCATCATGCACACCAAGATCAAGCCCTTCAATGAGGTACGTACTACCACAGAATAGGTATTTCAATTAAATTCATTTATATTTTTTTAAGATAACAGTGATCTCATTTTTGTTAGTAGCACTTAATGTTATTTAATAACTAATTTAATCATAATAGGACAACATACATGTTCCGCGATCATCCTAAGAATGCTGTTTGTGCTCTCCCGGGTTCTATGCAGCAAAGACGCCGCTTTTTTGCGCATAATCGCTGCAAACCCGTCGGTTCGTGCCTCCGCGAACATGAGGGAAGCGCTGCAGAACCTGGGTAGCCCAACCAGCACTCTGAAGGCGTTGTTGTACACTACTTTTAGAGCGTTGTATAATTTTTGGATATAACTAACCCACAGGCTGCCTGAGTAAAAAGATGAACAAAATGCCTTAAACAACGTTATTTTGACCGCCCTTTAACAACTAGCAATGGGACAGTCAGCTGCAAAAGGGCCCATCCAGGGAAGGGGTCAAAAAACTATTGTTATTGTGATTGATCATGATGAGGGAGGATTAAATTAAATAAGCGTCCATACCTGACGCATTGCGTCGCGAGGCGGCTCGGCTAGTGTGGACGTGCCGCGCCCGAGGCATTGCGGCTGCGCGTGCGTTTGCCTCGGCCGTTTGACGTCCACACCAGGGACCGGAACCGGTAACCATTAAAGGGGTATTAGATTGGGTATTTGATAGAGTTGTTTTTAAAAACCCTATCAATTCGGTAAGCGTATCGTTTGACTTACCCGAACGAAAGGCTAACCATGTCAATACAGTTAATTCGGGTAAGTGGTTACAACCCAGCATATGGTTTCCCTATCAGATAGGGTTTTTCAAATGCGATTAAGCTATTTTAAACTCTGTGACCAATACATTTGAATTATTTATTATTCGAGGACCCTACGAGCTAAGCGCTGCCGGGCGGCACGAGCGAGCCTACAGACAAACAAGAATCTATTTGCGTATGTTTTCGTACTTACGCCTTTGATCTAGACGCTATTATTGCTTGTTAGTGCGCTAAAAGATCGTTGTGTGGTGCCGGTGTTTTTGTTCTTGCCATTCGAGCGTGACGGCTCGTGTCGGTTGAATCTTAGACCCAGGCTTATAGGAACCAAAATCAAATGCATATTGTGAAGTGTTAAAATATATAATTTTGTGTTATTCTAGTTATAGGTAGTACTTTGTTTCAATGGCTCCAGCAAAATGTGACGCCGTTCACCGATACTTCTAGTATAATGAAACGATCAATATCAGTCATTGTTGGACACTCACGAATAAAATGATTATTTGAAAAAAATATCGTAAGAATAAACTTATGTTGATTGTATTCCCGTTAAAATGATTCAAAATAATTTCGTCGGGATATATTATATGCGAGAAAATGTAATAAAAATAATTGATTCTTAACAGAATCATTTAATCATGCTTTTTATTTTAAATAATGTTCCGCGTATAAGAATGTATCTGGGTTTTTCGGTGTAAGAAAACATCGTGTGGAAACTGGACCTAATCCCAATAAGTTCAGGCACTTTTTGCGCGCGCGGCGGCGACGCACTATGGCCCAAACGCCCGATATAGCTGTACAAAATTATTTTACACTCATAGACTAAAATTTACTATTTTTATTATTTTGCTATAATTCATGTGAAAAAAGGGTAACCAGTGTAGGTTGACCTTTGTATAAGAATAATTACTAGGGCAGAAGAGGTCAGCTAAACTTGGTTGTGTAATTTTAAGAGAAATGAAGCATTATTACAAATGGCACCTAAAAAAATTAATAATTAACTTAAACTATATTTAAGTATTTTAATTCTGCTATTCTTATATTTTAGGTGCCATTTGCAATAATGCTTCATTTCTCTTAAAATTAAAAACCATGTTTAGCTGACCTCTTCTGCCCTGGTAATTATTCTTATACATAGGTCAACTTACACTGGTTGATTTTTTTTCACATTAATTATACCAAAATAATAATAAAAATAGTCAATTTTAGTCTATGAGTGTAAAATAATATTGTCCAGCTAGATCGGGCGTTTCGGCCATAGTGCGCCGCTGCCGCGCGCGCAAAAAGTGTCTGATGGTCATAGATTATTTAAACAAGTTTATTCCTTGTCAAATGATCTGTAAATTTGGAAATTTGTAGTTCAACTCCTCCTTAATGCATAGAAACCGAAATTATAACGTTTTTCGAAAATTAAAATACCCTCCCAATCGATTTAAAAAAAAACCGGCCAAGAGCGTGTCGGGCCACGCTCAGTGTAGGGTTCCGTAGTTTTCCGTCCGTCACAGTAAGTGTCCCCACTTAAGAGTTAATAACACCGCCATGTAGGATATGATATGAGAGTTCCACGTACAGCGACATCTATCGGCAAATTAAGTAAACTATTGCGCGCGAGCTTAAAGTATGGAAGATGATTTTTATGGAATAATTCTTTATTGCGTGAACCGATTTTCACCGTTTTTACTTTATTTGAAAGCACGTTATTTCATTGTAATTTAGTAGAAATTACAGGTACAATAAACACCTGCTTATACGGTTAAATTACAAACTTAATTCAGAAATTATTTTGTAATTTTTTTTCAAAAACTATTCATCCTATCAAATTTAAAATAATTTTCTAGAAAGTTTTTATAAAGTTCTACTTATGAGATTTTTTTCATATTTTTAAAACTTATGGTTCAAAAGTTAGAGGGGGGGGGACGCATAGTTTTTTACTTCTGGAGCGATTATTTCCGAAAATATTTACATTATCGAAAAATGATTTAAGTAAACCCCTATTAATTTTTAAATACCTATCCAACAATATATCACACGTTAGGGTTGAAATGAAAAAAAAAATCACTCCCCACTTTACGTATAGGGGAGGTACCCTAATAAAATAAAAAAATCCACTTTTTATTTTACCACTTTGTCGGCGTGATTGATATACATATTAGTACCAAATTTCAGCTTTCTAGTGCTAACGGTCACTGAGATTATCCGCGGACGGACGGACGGACGGACGGGCAGACATGGCGAAACTATAAGGGTTCCTGGTTGACTACGGAACCCTAAAAAGGTCACATTTTGCAAAAGTCGACGGTTTGCAAAAAGTTTACAACATTTTAATTTGAACAATTAACTGTAGTTAGAGGCCCACAAAACTGACATCATATTCAAATTTCAGCTCTCCAGCACTTCCGAAACGCGAGTTATTGAATTTACAATATTTGCAAAAAAATGTGTTTTTTTGCGAATTGCGGACGATCCTCTGGACCGATTTTGCTCTACCGGGGCTCATTCTCTTTGTTTTATAATTGCGCACATTTGTTATATTAAACTATTTTTTTGTCCGACCCGTAGTTTTTCCTCTAGAAGAGAAAAACTGGTTTTTACCATTTTTTTGGCACCTTAGCGCCCAATATTCACTTATAAATTTTATTGATATCAATTCCTGCCACTTTGACCTATACAAACAATTTTTTTCCCGTCCAATAGGAATTGACTGTACTTTTTATGATTTTTCCGCTAATTCTATCCGAGTATTGCTATAATTATTTGAATTGCGTGTTTTCTATAATTAAATAAATGAAATCAAATAAAATAGGAGTTGATAATAGTTTAGAAATGCCCCGAAATGTTTTGATGACTTGGCAGAAAATTTCTAAATTCACATGTTAAAAATTCAAAAAAATATATTAAAAAATTAATTGGTTGGAACCATATTTGTTTTCATTGTAATATTTTTGTCACAACTTGAAATTGTTTTACGATTACCGATAAATAATTTCCTCGCATTTGCGAGGATTTCTAATTTTCACTTCATTTGAAGTGAAAATTAGAGTGTAACCCTCGTCCATAAAACCCATTTTACACTCGACTTTTAAACGCCTCGCGTAAAATCGTACGTTTTATGCACTTGTTGTACAATCTACTATTATAATATAATAAAAATAAAATAAAATAAAAATGAAATAAAAATGAAATAAAAATGAAAATAAAACGAAAACGAAACGAAAACGAAACGAAACGAAAACGAAACGAAAACGAAACGAAAACGAAACGAAAACGAAACGAAAACGAAAACGAAACGAAAACGAAACGAAAACGAAACGAAAACGAAACGAAAACGAAACGAAAACGAAACGAAAACGAAACGAAAACGAAACGAAAACGAAACGAAAACGAAACGAAAACGAAACGAAAATAAAACAAAAAAAAATGAAAAAAAAAATGAAAAAAAAATGAAAAAAAAAATGAAAGAAAAACAAAAAAAATGATTACACTGAATTTTTTTAAATATAAAATGAAAAAAAAAAATTATATATATATACACGGTGAATCTGAGTATTCCGACAGATTTTAACCATACACCGAAACGAAAACGAAACGAAAACGAAACGAAAACGAAACGAAAACGAAACGAAAATAAAACGAAAAAAAATGAAAAAAAATGAAAAAATAAAAATGAAAGAAAAACAAAAAAAATGAATACACTGAATTTTTTTAAATATAAAATGAAAAAAAAAAATTATATATACACGGTGAATCTGAGTATCCCGACAGATTTTAACCATACACCCCGAATAATTAACCGAAAATAAGTACCATGACTATTTTTCAGTAAAAAGTATATAACCATCCGCCATCTTGGATTATAAAACAGAAATAATTTTCGAAATTACATCCCCTAATTATAAATATTAATTATTTGAAACGGGCTATTTACCTCGCACCCGAAATATCGGGTGCCCAATAACGCTAATATACATAATACATGGTAAATACCCCGTTTCAAATAATAATTATAATGTGAATGACCATGTGAGCTTAAAAAATCGTATATCCCATAATTAGCTGAAAACGACTACCAATCCCTACGCCAATTCATAGGACTAGGTTGCCAAGCGGACCACAGGCTCAACTGAGCCGTGGCAAAAGCCGGGACAAACTCTAGGAGGATGAATATTGGTTTGTGTCAAATCGATTTGAATATGAATAAAAATTGTGTTTTTATTCTTATTCAAAATAATTATTGCCCATCTCATCAGTACGTGCGAACTATGCAAAAATAAACTGAAGGTAAGACACATTTCTTTAACAGAAATTCTTTAATTTAAAGTTGTGTACGTGAGCAGAGGACTGGCCTGTGAGTGTGACTTTAGCAGAATGAATAAACGACAGCAAATCTTATATTTACTCAATTTGTTCCGCCGCCACCTCTCCTGTTCCATTTCAAATGAGAAAGATAGAACCGCCTGCCTGCGTGGAAAAGAGACAGGAAAAGGGTAGCCCTATGATAGGGTAAGTGGTAAATATTAAAGCTATCTTTACCCCATTCGACTCGGAAACCACATTGAAAAGGGTTAAGCCTATTCAAAATGATTTCCATATCGATAGGGTAACCCAATGATAGGGTAACCCTATCATTAGGGTAAGACTTTAATAGGGTTACCCTATCGAAACGATTAATCAAATGAAGGGGTTTTCCGGTCCCTGGTCCACACTAGCCGAGCCGCCTTGCGGGGCAATTTCCTCGCCTTCCCCGCCTAATCACCTGTTAACCTGGATTGTTATACTACATTAAAAACCCCCCGACACAAAAAATAACACTAAAATACCGGCCAAGTACGAGTCGGACTCGCGCACCGAGGGTTCCGTACAAACCTGTAGGTATATAGGGGTAGTAAAATTATTAAAAATATTTTTATTATATGATGTAACTAAAAATTTACGGTTTCCGCAATTTTTCCTTTATCTGTGCTATAAGACGTTGCTTCGTGCCAAATTTCTAGTTTCTGAGTTCACGGGAAGTACCCCGTAGGTTTTGCGAGTGCCGAAAAACTCTAAAATTTGCAGCATAAACGACTGTATCTTTTGATTGCGTTGGCTTTTAAGTTTGATTTTTTCACAGCTTCAAGGGACAACAGACCTGAGTATTTGATATAAATTTCAGCATGATACCTCCACGCGTTCCTGAGAAAATGCTCTTGACAGACAGACAGACACAGACAGACAGACGGACAACAAAGTGATCCTATAAGTGTTCCGTTTTTTCCTTTCGAGGTACGGAACCCTAAAAACTAGCAAATAATATTTTAAACCTATTATAATTATTATAGTCACATATATTATGTAAGTTCAAATATTTTTATTTTCCGAGCGTCGAGATTCCAATGGAACTGGCGTAAAAACTTGGCAAGGTAATATTTTTCGAAATATTTACTGTGCATTTATGTTTCTCATTCTCATATGCAAATAATGTTATAGATAAGCTTTGGCCACGAAATAATCATTCCAAGCGCCAAAATACTAAAAAGCTTTGGAGCGGTTTTCGTGACCCTCGGATCAGAGGTGAGGTGTAGGTTAAAACGGAAACTTCAGTTAAAGTTTAAAGTACAAACAAAGGACGGTTCATTTTAAAACTCAAAACAAGAATTTAACTAGAGACCGCACACGCGTACTGCCGTAAGGGATAGACATAGATGACGATAAAAACACTTCTACAGCACAAAACAATACAATTTACCATTGTTTTCCTTAGCCGACACAACTTACTAAGAAAAATATTAGGTTTTCTCGTAGTAAACACAGAATTTCTTGAAGAAATCGCGAATTATATCTGTTTGTGACCCTCCACTGCTATAAGTAACTAGCTTTTCCCGCGGCTTCGCCCGCGTACTAAAAGTACTAAAATAGGAGGTTCTCAGTTAGACTCGTATGTTTGTATGTAGGAATGTATGTTTGTCCGCGATCATCTTGCGTTTCGCTGAACTGATTTAGAAGCGGTTTTCGGAAAAGTATTCGTTACATTCTGGAGGTTTCGGTATACCACGCTTTGAAGACGGCGGTTCCCTCATTTTTTATTTTAAAGAAATTATTGCAATAATTGTTTAATTGTTACGCCATCAACGACTTACTACTGAGAGATTATGATTAATACAGATTTCTACTCTTGAATAGAAGCTTTTCCCCGCGACTTCATTTGCGTGGAATTAGTAATCCACCCTCCGTTTTACCCGCTTAAGGAATGACTTCTGGGATAACAACTATTATATATCCTTCCCCAGAACGCAAAATATCTCCATACCAAATCATCTAAATAGGTTCAACGGTTATTAATTTCCCATACAAACTTTCAACCCCCGTTTCACCCCCTAGAGGGTTGATTTTCGAGATAAAAACTATCCTATATTGTTTACTGCGACTCAATCTATATAATATGTACCAAGTTTCATTTTAATCGTCTGTTCAGCGGTTAATAATTCGCCATACAAACTACCAACATGTTTTCTACCCCTCTAAGATTGATTTTCGGCTTAAAAAATATTCTATATTGTTTCCTGGGACTCAAACTATATCCACAACAAAATTATCTAAATCGGTTCGCGGTAAAAAAATCTCCATACAAACCTCCAACCCACCCACCCAAGTTTTCACACACTACACACCTTTTCAATGCAATGAATCGACACCTTTGGACTGCAATGTGTCAAGTATATAATTTTCTATTAAAACTTGCCAAGTTACATCATTAAAAAGTACTGAAAATAATAAATGTTATCAGGAAACTGCTAAAAAAACCGGTGTGCGTTTCTCTGACTATTATAATTTTAGGTATTTCTATGTAACGTGATACTTATTCAAAATGTACCTTAAAAACTGCTGGAAATCAAGTGTGCATTCCTATAACTATTTATGATTTGAGGTAGGTATTTTTATGGAACTTGGTACTTATTCAGATATCACTTCTTTTATAGGCGAAGCATTCCCATAGTATCGAACTTGGCAGCCTTTCACATTTATGTTTTTGATGGGATTTCATTTATTTTTGTTAGGTGTAGGTTCTTTATTATTTTTTTATCACTTTTGCTTTAGGAAATGTCTCATTCCACTTAGGTATGTACTTTATACTATAACCCTTTATACTAAGCGTCTAATTCTATTTTACTGTTTATTTATAGGTGATTTTTACAAATAAACTGGCTCCCTACACCTATAAAATGTACCTACTTACATATAATTACATACATCAATAACGTACTTTATTCTGTTTGTAAGTACGCTACCTACATAGATAATTAATAACTTGGTAATAGGCCACCAATTATAATACCTACTGGTAGGTAGGCCTACAAGGGCTGCTATTTATATATCCGGAAACCGGGATTACAATCTTCTTAAATAGCATATTTGACCTCCATGGTAAAATTTGAACTTTTTTAAGTACTGGCCGGTATATTTTTTCTTTCTTATTAACGCTCGTGTTTTGTTTTTGACGGGTTTTAAATGTCATCTCGCAGCAAGAATGGAACTCACTCGTGAAAATATTCGTGCTATGATTTATTATGATTTTCGGCGTGGTTTAACACAACAACAGTGCATAGATCAACTAACTTCAACTTTTGGTGATGAAGCCCCATCTAAAACTACTGTGTATCACTGGTTTAGTGAGTTCAATCGTGGACGTAGTATGCTTACGGACGAAGTTAAGACAGGTCGCCCGAAATCGGTCGTTGTACAACAAAATATCGAGGCTGTGCGAAAACTTATAATGGACGACCGACATATTACGTACCGCGAGATAGAGGCGACTCTGGGTATTTCTATGACCAGCATTAATAGCATATTACATAATTATTTGGCTGTAAAAAAAATTTGTTCGCGTTGGATACCCCACAACTTAACAAAAGAGCAAAAAGATGCTCGCGTCGAATGGTGCAATAAAATGTTAAAAAAATATAACCGTGGTGACTCAAAAGCCGTTTCTAACATCTATACAGGTGACGAATCCTGGATCTATGCATACGATCCCGAAACGAAGCAACAATCAACGGTATGGGTGTTTCAAAATGAGCCGAACCCTACGAAAGTTACTCGTGCAAAAAGTACATTGAAACAAATGGTGGCCTGCTTCTTCGGTATTAATGGCCATGTAGCTACAGTCCCACTAGAAAACCTTAGAACGGTTAATTCAGAGTGGTACACGACCATTTGCTTACCGGAAGTATTTGAACAAATTCGTAAAACTAACCAGCGACGAAGAATCATTCTTCATCATGACAATGCCAGCTGTCATATGTCACGTGAAACAACTATTTTTGGAGGGTCAAAATGTGGAATTAACGGGTCATCCGCCGTACAGCCCTGACTTGGCACCCAACGATTTTTATTTATTTCCAAATATAAAGAATAAATTACGCGGTCAACGATTTTCGACCGCTGAAGATGCTGTCGACGCATTCAAACAACACGTTATGGAGGTACCTCAGGCGGAGTGGCAGAAGTGCTTTAAAAATTGGTTCACGCGAATGCAAAAGTGCATAGATCATCAAGGGGAATACTTTGAAAAACAATAAAACCATTTTCAGCCGTGTACGTTTGTTTGTTTTTTTGTTTCCGGATATATAAGTAGCAACCCTCGTACCAGTAGGTATTATAATTGGTGGCCTATTATGTAGCCCTAGAAGTGCACCATCCCATCTCATCCCGTGGCGTATCGGAGGGTGAGATGGGCAGTAGTATATATAATTCCATCTTAGAGTATATATGATTTCCATGTTCTTGAATCTGCGATTTTATTAGTTGTAAAATTAGAAATTATTTAGACTGCGAGAAAAAATAGTCTTTTCATTTTTGTTTGACTGATTTAGCGCACCTAGTGTACCTAGTGACCTGCTTTGCACTTCGTAAATCGTGGGTTCGGTTCCCGCAACAGACACACACAGAGTGATGAACAATTTTATTGTTCTTGTCTTTAAGACAAACATGTATTGTCTTAAATTGGTATGTATCTAATAGTAGAACA
This sequence comes from Pammene aurita, assembly GCA_947086415.1. Lineage (NCBI taxonomy): Eukaryota > Metazoa > Arthropoda > Insecta > Lepidoptera > Tortricidae > Pammene > Pammene aurita. Next base: position 997,944 of record OX352297.1, read on the forward strand.
AAATTACACATTCGTTGTTTTCGAAACTGACTCACACTTGGCCGTTTTTAGATTTTTACTTTATTTCGACCTAAAGACAAACCTTCGAGCCAAATTTCAGGTCGGTACGACCATTGGAAGATAGACCCATTTAGTTCATTATGACTTCATAGTAGAACAAAGTTACACCTTTGCTATTTTTAAAACTGACTCACACTTGGCCGTTTTCAGATTTTTCCCTTTACTTTGACCTTAAGACCTATCTCCATGCCAAATTTCAAGTCAGTACGACCATTGGAAGTGGTCTAGGTTTTTGATGAGTCAGTGAGTGAGTGTATAGTAAAAATAGCGATTTTCTGACGTCAATATCTCAAGAACTGCTATAGGTAGAATAATGAAATTTTGTATTCTAGACAATTAAGGGGATGTCAACAGACACTCGAAATTTCATATGCGTAGATAAAATATGTTTTGAGTTATAGGGTGGTCGAAATTGGCCCGAAATGGTTCGTGTAATATAACCCACGGCCGGTGTGTCGCTTTTTTTTGCTCGAACTTGGCGGACACACTGCCGTGTGTCTAGATTTAGATGGGTAACAAGGTCTATGACAAGGACCAACGATAATAGCACCTTCTCTGTCGTACCTATTGAAAGTGTAATAAGACCATCCCGTTCGATCTTGGTATTGTTATTACCATGACAGGACATGGCTAGTATGTCAATGACGTCAATGTTTTAGAATGATCTCCATGACACACGCTGAACGATTTCAAGATACTTTCAGAATGATTTCTCCTATGCAATGAATCTCCACACAAAAGCTTATATACCTATTTGGTATCGGATATCCGCAAAGGTATTTGGCGTTATGCCATAGCCAGTGAGAAGCAATTAAGATGCTAGAATAGTGCTTTTATTTATCGTCATGTTGTTTATTTGTATGAGTGGGGGAAAAAATAAATACTAGGAAAAGCTTGGCGATGACTGTTTCTTTCTTATAATATTTGTAATAGTTTTTTGTTTGTTTATAATGTTGAGTGTAACTTTGTTGGATGTAACCTACTTGCTTTGTAAGTATGATTCATCAGTAACATAGTCTACATGAGACCTGGGGAGTACCCGAAATTACCATTAGTATTGTATGGTCTAATAGTGACATAGGTATGTATTTGCAAAACAACATCATCTTTTTTTATACCACGACGGTGGCAAACAAGCATACGGCCCGCCTGATGGTAAGCAGTGTATGTTTTAAATGTATTTCGTTTTTAACGTTCTGTAGCCAAAATGGCAAAAACGGAACCGTTATAGTTTCATCATGTCCGGCTGTCCGTCCGTCCGTATGTCACAGCCATTTTACTCGGAAACTATTAGACGTGTCTTGATAAAATTTAGACATAAGATGTATTTTGCATGCTGCTATTTAGTTAAATTTCAGGATTTTTTTTTAGGAGGGGCGCTCCGCTCCATACATGTAACTAAATTTCAAAAAATATTTTTCACCTAATATCAACATGTTGCACATCAATCGATAGGTCTTCAAAAATACCATCGAGCTTTTTTTGAAAATTTTATGATAGAGTAAATATTTCCAGAAATATCGCTTCGAAAGTCAGAAAAATTGTGTCCCCCCCCTGTAACTTTTGAACCGTAAGTCCAAAAAATACAAAAAAAATTGAGTAGATACGCCTTATTAGATACTTTCTACGAAAATTGTTTTGAACATTATCGGTTCAGCCATCTTTGAGTTATTTCCAAAAAACTTCTTCCAATAGGCATCAGATACGACCTTTTAGCATTAGTTTAGTTCCTATACCATTGAAGCTACGGAACCCTCCATTATGCGTGGTCCGACACGCACTTGGCCACTTTTTTTTAAAAATAATATTGTAAAAAATCTAACCTTAGAAAGAAATGAAATAAAAAGACTATTATTGCATATTGCACGCGAGGTCGGAATGAGCACAGCAACTACTCGGATATAGTTAATAAAGTATTGCCACTTACAAGGAAAACCTTTTCATTAAATTAAACGGCTTTTAGAAAGTGGACGACTGTATTTTTGTAATTTAATATTACAGGAAACAGGCGAACGTAGGTTATGCATCGATTACATTAACGTAAAAGTTTTTAGGCACGTCGGTTTGTTTAATCTTTATTTATTAAGAAACAAACGGTCATATACAAAAATGAGTCTTATATTGACAGTAATGTATGAGTTTAAATGACTATTCTGTTACTTTTCTCTGCACCTGTTTGTAATTTCTCTGTTTAGCCCAATGGTTGACTGGTAGAGAATGCCTTCAGGCATTAAGTCCGCCATTTGTACATTTTTCTGTTGTATGCAATAAAGTTTAAATAAATTAAGTTTAATTTAGTTTAGTTGTTTTCTATTCTATTCTAATAATGTTTAATGATAAATAATGGCCCAATTATAGTTATGATAAGTTCTGGCAAGCCTACGCTGATAATATTACTATTACTTATGATGTATAGCTATGGTGCTGTAGCAAAGTGGTATGTATTTTCTTATATTTTTTTAGTGTGACACACGAGTTTGAATTTAATTTTTCCTTAACCGTTTAAAATTTCACCTTGATTGTATAGTATGATGACGCATTTTGTTTGACTAGCTTCGGTTTTTTTTATTAATTGTAACTGAATTTAGCACAGCACAGAATTCGCCTCTGTGGGCTATCAGATTTGAACCGGGTCGGCATTATCTTGGACATTGGCCCTGCCGAGGCATCCCCTGACGCATTAAAACAATTATGTAGGTGGAAACATTTCGTCCTCCGACTCTGCTATAAAAGCGAAAGGGTTATAATCTGCCAACAAGGACAGTTAACAAGAAAAAGTTGGAATTGACATAATAGATACGTGCAACTTCTAACAATAGATAAAAAGTGTTGTAGATAATACATAGATAATAGTAATTTACATCATAGGCTAGTTTTTAGGGTTCCGTACCCATAGGTTAAAAGGGACCCTGTTACTAAGACTCCGCTGTCCGTCCGTCCGTCTGTCACCAGACTGTACCTCATGAACCGTGATAGTTAGACATAACAACAAATACTAAAAAATAGAATAAAATAAATATTTAAGGGTGTCCCGGGGGTGTTTTTATATTTAGATAATGATACGCAACCCTTCGTGCGCGAGTCCGACTCGCTCTTGGTCGGTTTTTACAATAGATGAGCTTGAGTTGTACCTAATAGGCAAGAGTCACGAAGCTGTGGTATTTCTCTAATGACAATACAATTACAAACCTTCATAAAAAAATATGAGAGAAAACTCACTTGTCAACTTTTTCTCACCGTTGATCTAGCCCACTCAAGATCTCTTTAAGAACTAATGTACTAAATATTGTACGACTGTTTTGAATAAATAAGTCCCGCCGAGGTTCTTGCTGGTCATAATACTTCTCGGGTCAGAGGTATAGGGTTAGAACCGGTGGTAGTTTTTTTCTCTGACGTTAATAAGTGCATTGTAATGTGCCTAAATTGAAGAATAAATATCTGTTAGCTTTATCTTTTACAAGTCTCAAAGGTTTTACTGGAAGAATTATGGCCGTTGATTATCGTGATAATTATCGGATAATTATCCCAGGTATGGATGAATTTTCTTTACATTCCGCGCGCGAAGTTTTTAATGTGCATTCCACAAATTTTAGAATATTATCAAATCGATAATTATCAGACTATTCAAATCACGATAATTATTAAGATAGCCATAATTGATCATTAGATCAAGATAATTCCTATCATACCCTGAAAGAAATCCCTTTAAAGGGAAAATGCAGTAAAAATAATGTAGTGTGCGTATGATAATTTAAAAATAGTCGGTATCGTTCTGTTCTGTAGATCATTGTATGGCTTGTCCACGATTAGCTTCACTTTGCCTGTAGTAATTTTATAAACACTACATTTACAAAGAAAACTAATCGACAAACGTGAAGTACATGTTCTTTAAGAGAACTGCCATTCTTCTGTTCCACTTCAAAAATAGTTCATTTCTGTTACTAGTGAAAAGGGGTATACTCGTAAGTCAAATGGGCTCAGGGAAACAAGATACAAATGCCGTACGTTTTATAGGAATTTTACAATGAGCCAATTTGACTTACACACCTTTTTACTAGAGTGACAGATTTTATTTGCAACAGATTTTTCGGAATAACTAGTCAAGACACATGGGTCCGAAACATTTTATAATTGTGACGTCGCTAATTTCTATAATAATACAAAATACAGCCTACCATTCCAACTTTGCCTGGCTTCAAACAATGATTTTCTATCCGTACCGAATATCTACATTTAATAGGAATAATTAGGAAATAGGCATGGTGAATTTTTTTCATGTATGGTATCAATCGATTCGTTTTGTTATGAGGATCAAATGTCTATATGGGGCCAATTGCGTTAAAGCAACACAAAAGTCAGAAATGAGACTTAAAGTCCGAGATTTGCATTTGTTTTTCAAAACGCTCCTAACAAAATGACGTGCAAAAGTGACGTCACGATCACATAGTCGCCCTGTTTAAAGTATGGAAAAATAATGAAATTGCTATTTTCACAGTGAAATGTTGCGTTTATGTATATGGTTGCTATACAATTTATTTTACAGTAAAATGTTATAAATCGAATGGTATCATTTTTTTATTTCGCACTTTAAAAAATCGTAAAATTTTGAAATTTTGCAGCGTGATATCTTTGAGCCATTTCAATAGAATTTATAAATTTTCACTTTAGTTAGATATATTGATCATTTTGCATCCTATCAACTAAATTTTATTGCATAATTCAACATGTGTCATCATGCCTATTATGACCGCCTCGCGCCTTTCCCAGGATTAAAATATAACCAGCTGTTTCGCCAAGCACCTCTGTTTTCCAAGCCAAGCAACGATGGTATGGTATGGCAATATTGTGTTGTGGTAGTCTACGGCTATATTTAAACTTTTGACAAGGCGTTAAAATGGCTATAATACGTGATTTATGCCGCTTAAGAGCTGTTAAGGTTTTAATTAGCTCTGTTGCGTGTTCGCGTAATCAAGTATTTTATAGTCGATATTTTGGATTGGGCGAGCGTGACTTAACTGCGCGTTTGCTTAATTATATAAGGATGGAAACTAACTATTAAGAACGATTATGATAATGTTTTACGGTACGAGATGATCGTCACGTATTGAATATGTTCGTAGTATGCATAATACTAGATGATAAGTCAACGAGGGTTAAACACGCCCTTTTGGACCCTATTACGTAGGGTAATACGTATTAAAACTTTTACCACAGATTTATAGATTTGACCATAGTTCTAAAGGATAATTATCAATGATAGTTATCTTGATAATTATCGTGATTTTGATGTCTGATAATTATCGATTTTATAATAACTCGAAATTTGTAAAGGCGGAAGGCTAAAAAAAATATCGCACGTGAATTTTAACATTCCAAGTTGAACTATAATAGAAAAAAGATCCATACCGGGGATAATTATCTGATAATTATCGCGATAAATATCAGAGATTATAAATATCTTGATAATCTCTAACTCTAGATTTGACATACTTACCCAAAGATATGTTTTTTTTACACGATTGCATCCTACTCGTAACTTTGCGCGTTTACTTATTCATAAAAAAATCGAGTCAAGTTCAAAGATTACAGTTTCTTAAATTTAAATCGTCGGATGTACATATTCATAAATTATATTTTATTATATAATGGTAATGTTAATGTAAGTTTAAAATTAAATAAACGTATTGACATAATATATCTTCTCAATGATTAATAGATATATTTATTAATAACTTAAATAACAAAGAAAGACAAAAATTAAATATTAAATAGGTACAAATCTAAATAACTTAAAAATAAAATAATTCTAAACTTATAAAATAATACTAATCAACAAGAAACCCACTCCGAGCTGCCCATCACGCTCGCTGCGTTTCCGCGTTGGATCGCGATGGACAACCTTTGCAGCAGGAACGACCCAGAGCGGGAGTCAAGACCCCTCTGCTGCAGGCGGCGACCCAATTCCCGAAGGAAAACCCTTCCCACCGCGCACCAGCATCCTGAGGTCTCTACCGCCAGAGGGACAAAGAGATATGCCGAGAGGGCAGCATATTTGTCCTTTTTAAGGGACGCGCATGCTCAGCGGCTGCACCTGCCGACCGCATAGTGCGGCTGAGGTGGGAGGCAGCAAAAGTGCTGACGCATGTGGCGTCCCAGAGTAGGCATTTACCCCTTTCCCACGGGACCAGCGTTAAGCCGTCAGGTCTTTTGCCATCTGATCGACAGAGGCCTGGCGGCTCAAGCATACAAGGCACATTAGCTGACACTAATGCCCTTCTTATGATGTTATTTAACGCGTGGTGCCGTGGGAATCTCCCAGCACATCGACAACAACTCAAGGCGTGGTGACCGTTGCTCTCTACTCTGGAGCCGCAGATGCATTGATGCAATGATTAATCCATTCTTGTCAGGATCACGGGACACGGGATGAACTTCGTCGCTGTGTCTTCACTATGAAAAGCTACTACTAAATATAAAATGATATTTCCTACATGTACTGACTAATAGTCTATTTTTCTTTAAGACATCTCACGATGGAAGTGAAGTTTTTGATTTGATCGATCATATATATTATGTATCTGTTTATTCTAAAAACAAAAAATACATTCTAGATTTGCAGAAATCTGCTCAAAGAGAAGATCACTTATACCTATATGTGCCAAATTGATGAAATGTATTTCCTCTTTCTTCTTCCTTTCATATAATCAAAAAGTTAAAGAGCGCAAACGCGTCGTACGTGCTACAATGCACTTCTGTGTCATTAGGTAATTAATTATTTGTGTATACAAACCTGCGTTTGCAAAATCGGTGACCTTGTAACACTCGGCAGTATAAGGAAGACGTTTGTTCAATATGCATTTGATATAATACAATTATTCTTCGTCTGTGTCCTTGAACTAGACACGGAAATAAATGCATTTCTATGTTTGACATGAATGCATACACTTGTAACAAGGATGTTGTATTTTAAACTTGGATCACGGCGAACTTTTTCTAACACTAAAATTACAATCGAGACATTTTCTTTTCCGACGTTTGTTTTTTAGGGTTCCGTAGCCAAAATGGCAAAAATGAAACCCTTATAGTTTCGTCATGTCCATCCGTCCGTATGTCACAGCCATTTTACTCTGAAACTATACAAGAAGCATCTTAATACTATTTAGACGTAAGGTTTATTTTGTATGCCGCTATTTAGCTACGTAGTTAAATTGCAGAAAAAAATATTTTTCGGAGGCTCCATACAAACCAAATTTGCCAAATATCAACATGTTGTACATGAGTCGATAGGTCTTTAAAAATAACATCGAGGTTTCTTTGAACGTTTTGTGATTAAGTTAATATTTTCATGTTTAATCAAAATCGGTTCAACCGTTTCGGGGTTTTTCATATTTTTATTTTATTTTATAATAGTTGTTAATTCTGTCGGAAATAATGCTTAAACATACAATGAAATTAAATGAAAATGAAATCACACAATGTCTAATAAACTTAACGCCAAAATAACAATGTTCAACGATATATTACCTTAGACCTTATCTTAAAAAAATCCATCATAAATGCTTTTCTTAGTATTTTTTTTTCTGTTATCAGAAATAATGCTTAAAAATAAATACAAAACGCTAAATAACTTTTTCTAAATGTGTATCCTTACATAGATATCGAAGCTACAAGAAAAAAAGTAATTGCAATTAGAAATTACACTTAATTACACGTAATTAACTACAGAAATAATTAATTACGCCTATCACTGGTATGTATATCCTTGAACTAGACATTGAACACTAGTAAATACCTATATACTCGTAATAATCATTTCTGTTTGACATTGGATCTTTGACCTTACTTAAGTAAGTACATTACTAGCGGGTATTGAGGCCTTTATTAACCTTTTGTGACACCTTTTCGCGAAAGGTACCATTCGGCGGTCGGCGCTTATGCTATTATATTATTGCTCACTTATGCTATGGCGTAAGCGCCTTTTGCCAAATTATACCTTTACCAAGTTACTGACACATTTACTATATTTTTAAAGGAGAAATTTAGAAACCGTTATAATAACATTATCATCATTATCATATATTTAAGAGCTAGGCTCTTGTCGGTGGAGCGATTTCCATGCCTGTCTCTCATTTGCCTTTTCTTTTACAGCCTGATACGACAAGACGTTTAATGTTCTTCTTGGCTTTCCTGCCTTCCTTTCTGCTTCAACTCTATCTTCTATGATGTTTCTTATAAACTCGTCGTGTCGTAGCAGGTGTCCAAGCATCTTCCCTCTCCTGTTATCTATGGTTCTCAACAAACTTCTCTTTTCTTTTACTATACTTAAAACTTCTTCATTGGTTTTCTTTTCTTTTCAACTGATCGTTTCCACTATACCCATAATAACACTATACCTATTTTATTTTAGTTTAAAAGGGATGTGACAGGTGTCACCCCTGTACAATTTATGAGTAAAAAAAAATGCATTTGGATATGGATGACATTTGTCACAGCCCCCTTTAGAATGATTGAAATGAAATATTTTGTTATTCAATCAAATACAAACACTGAAAACATTGAAAAAATAATCAACCCAGCCGGACTTGAACCTGGCATCGATACGCCTTACCGGGGCTCGATCGCTTTACCAATTAAGCTATGGGTTCAGTTAATTGGTAAAGCGATCGAGCCCCGGTAAGGCGTATCGATGCCAGGTTCAAGTCCGGCTGGGTTGATTATTTTTTCAATGTTTTCAGTGTTTGTATTTGATTGAATAACATACTATTGTATGAGTGGAATGCCCCACTTTAAAAATCATGTAAAATAATTATGAGATGAAATATTTTATGAGAGGCGGGGCAAAAGGAGGTATAAACAAGTCATTGTGACGTAATAGTAGTTTATGTAACTGTTACGTAATAAGGGTCCTTAAAACATGAGTGTGGTTTTATGAAACGAGCCGCAGGTGAGTTTCATAATAAAATCACACGAGTGTTTTAAGGCCTAATTACGTACAGTTGCATACACTGCTTTATCTACACTCATATTATTTATCCAAAATGCCGTATTCGGAAACCATAGAATGGCCGCCATTGCACCGTCATGACCAACTCTATTGTGTCGGGGAGGCGCGTGTCGGGCTGTCGTCGGATGCGCGGGAGGGTGCAGGTGTACATTATGTTATCAAAACTCATAGCACATCAATATTTGAGCATGAAAAGTGAAAATTACGTTACTGCCACAGATAAAAAGCTTATCATAGTAAAATCGGTCGTGGTAATGCTAGCCATTGCCTACCGTTTTCGAACACGTTTTAGAGAACTTACAATATGAGTGTAGATAGACTTTATTCCAAGCAGGAATGTGCATTTTTCAATGAAGGGCAAAGATAATGGAGTATACTAGACGCGTGAAGTTTCGGAAATAATCGTGCTCCGTGTATGACAGCTGTACTAGATGGCGCTTATGAGGCGCCATATGGTTTGTGGTACTGCATTCAGCTACACATCAGTCAGACGTTTCTAACGTTGACTTTTGACAGCACCATCTAGTTTTGTTGTCAAACAGACTTTTGGAAAATAAGTTTAATGTCAAAATGTAATGTTGGATAGGTACCAGCTTGCCGATTGTTTTCAACCGACTTCAAGATTTCGAAGGAGGAGGTTATCAATTCGTCTGGATCTTTGTTTTTTTTTTTTGCTATTTTTTTATATTCTCTTTATGTTCACCGATTATTCGAAGTCGACTGGACCGATTTGGAAAATTCTTTTTTTGTTTGAAAGAATATACTTCACAGTTGGTCCCATTGTAACCGGGTCAGGATCTGATGATGGGATCCTGGAGAAATCGAGGGAACTCTTCAACTATTATTGGCACACCTATAGTGATTTGAGTATTTTTTACAGCAGCTCGAGCATTTGCTTTTGGAAAGGTGAATGCTGAAGTCGGTTCTTTTTTGTTTCAAATGATATTATTTACTCATCCATTGTACCGTCATCATCATCTGTTACTCATCCAGATTCTTACAAAACCAAACCCATGAGGCTGCTTTCTTTTATTTTTATTAGAGAGCTGTTATGGCCAATTCTAGTCTTCATTATCAGATCAACTCGACATCCTCATAATATTTTGAATTGTCCTCCAACTTACATATTTGTACCGAATTCCAAGTCAATTCGACCATAGAAAGTAGGTCAAATTTAACTTGCAGGATTGGACCGAAACCTGGCAAGATAAATAAAAGTTGTAATAAGTTTAAAGTTTCATTTACTACGTATATGACTGAGATAAGAACCTTTAGCCAATTAAAGTATAAAGGAGCCTTGTATTTACTTCCACATCAGAATTAACTCATGTTAGTGACCGATATTTACATTGTTACAGTGGCGGTTATTGGAGATGTCGGGCGTGGAGCGCCGCCGCCTCTGCTGCGCCGTGCTGTTCCACTGCGTGGCCGCGCTCTGCGTCATGTGGAGTCTATTCGTGTTGATCGAGCGAGCGGTGGAGGAAGTGCACCGAGGGCTCATAGGTAACTACAGCAGCTGTTGCTGCAGATGTCCCGGCTCTGCTGCGCCGTGCTATTCCACTGCGTGGCCGCGCTCTGCGTCATGTCGAGTCTATTCGTGCTGATCGAGCGAGCGGTGGAGGAAGTGCATCGAGGGCTCATAGGTAACTACAGTAGCTGTTGCTGCAGATATCCCGGCTCTGCTGCGCCGTGCTATTCCACTGTGTGGCCGCGCTCTGCGTCATGTGGAGTCTATTAGTGCTGATCGAGCGAGCGGCGGAGGAAGTGCATCGAGGGCTCATAGGTAACTACAGTAGCTGTTGCTGCAGATATCCCGGCTCTGCTGCGCCGTGCTATTCCACTGTGTGGCCGCGCTCTGCGTCATGTGGAGTCTATTAGTGCTGATCGAGCGAGCGGCGGAGGAAGTGCATCGAGGGCTCATAGGTAACTACAGCAGCTGTTGCTGCAGATGTCCCGGCTCTGCTGCGCCGTGCTATTCCACTGTGTGGTCGCGCTCTGCGTCATGTGGAGTCTATTCGTGCTGATCGAGCGAGCGGTGGAGGAAGTGCATCGAGGGCTCATAGGTAACTACAGCAGCTGTTGCTGCAGATGTCCCGGCTCTGCTGCGCCGTGCTATTCCACTGTGTGGTCGCGCTCTGCGTCATGTGGAGTCTATTCGTGCTGATCGAGCGAGCGGTGGAGGAAGTGCACCGAGGGCTCATAGGTAACTACAGCAGCTGTTGCTGCAGATGTCCCTGCTCTGCTGCGCCGTGCTATTCCACTGTGTGGCCGCGCTCTGCGTCATGTGGAGTCTATTCGTGCTGATCGAGCGAGCGGTGGAGGAAGTGCACCGAGGGCTTATAGGTAACTACAGCAGCTGTTGCTGCAGATGTCCCGGCTCTGCTGCGCCGTGCTATTCCACTGTGTGGCCGCGCTCTGCGTCATGTGGAGTCTATTCGTGCTGATCGAGCGAGCGGTGGAGGAAGTGCACCGAGACAGCAGCTGTTGCTGCAGATGTCCCGGCTCTGCTGCGCCGTACTATTCCACTGCGTGGCCGCGCCCTGCGTCATGTGGAGTATTCGTGCTGATCGAGCGAGCGGTGGAGGAAGTGCACCGAGGGCACATAGGTAACTACAGCAGCTGTTGCTGCAGATGTCCCGGCTCTGCTGCGCCGTACTATTCCACTGCATGGCCGCGCTCTGCGTCATGTAGATTCTATTCGTGCTGATCGAGCGAGCGGTGGAGGAAGTGCACCGAGGGCACATAGGTAACTACAGCAGCTGTTGCTGCAGATGTCCCGGCTCTGCTGCGCCGTGCTATTCCACTGTGTGGCCGCGCTCTGCGTCACGTGGAGTCTATTCGTGCTGATCGAGCGAGCGGTGGAGGAAGTGCACCGAGGGCACATAGGTAACTACAGCAGCTGTTGCTGCAGATGTCCCGGCTCTGCTGCGCCGTGCTATTCCACTGCGTGGCCGCGCTCTGCGTCATGTGGAGTCTATTCATGCTGATCGAGCGAGCGGTGGAGGAAGTGCACCGAGGGCTCATAGGTAACTACAGCAGCTATTGCTGCAGATGTCCCGGCTCTGCTGCGCCGTGCTATTCCACTGCGTGGCCGCGCTCTGCGTCATGTGGAGTCTATTCGTGCTGATCGAGCGAGCGTTGGAGGAAGTGCACCGAGGGCTCATAGGTAACTACAGCAGCTGTTGCTGCAGATGTCCCGGCTCTGCTGCGCCGTGCTATTCCACCGCGTGGCCGCGCTTCTCACTACGGTCTGTAAAATCTTGCGTGGCGACTCAGACTGTGTCGAGTTAACCGAGCAAGTGGTGCGTCTGTCCGTCCCTGCACCCACGAGATATGAGTTCCGGTGTCGTGACCGCTGTCTTCTAACGGAGCTCGACTGTCGTACTGTGTCACGCAGGCAGTCTCCGTTGGTTCGTGCTTTACACAGCTTGAATGCACTTCTAGCATCAGCTCCTGTATGTGACTGCGTGTTTGCGAGTAGATGGGAGGTAGTGCGCGATGAATGTCTGAGGTTCAGCGAGATGGATGTCCGGCACTCCTCTGTGGCTGACAAATTGTGTCATGTTCATATGTGTTTTTGTTTTAGGTCTTAAGATTTGTACAAAATATTTTTTTCTTTAGCCTTAAATTTTAATTTCACAGTGCTTTAGTGTAATAACTGCCATGCTATGTAATTAAAGTGTATAAATAAATAAAATGTAATTTTTTAAACATTAGTTTGGACCGGACCGCTAGCGAATAAACAGAGCGCATGCGCGTTGTGCGGCAAGCGCCAATGGTCCAAATTACACCCAGAAATAAAAAAAATAACAATATTTTTGGTTAAAACTTTGCGAAAAATACATAATTTATTCTGATTTTATAAGATTACTGTGTACAAAACAAGCAAGAATTACACTGGAATACTTGAAAATTACACTTACTTTTTAATTATTTTCTGATATATTACAAATAACAATTATATAATTGCATAAATTTTTGCAATTATTTATTTAAAATTCAGGTCTCAGATTTTGTTGGGAACCAACAACTCGATATGTGGAAAATCGCTGTTATGATTCTGAGCCGTAATTGGCTGGAAAATTAAAAAGCACTAGTGCGAAAAATCTAACTTTCCGCACGCTAAACAACTACAAGAAAAGCACTGTTTGAGCAAAAATAATATTTATTTATTTATTTATAATAAATGACCTGGAATAGAATATGTTATTTTATGCTATATGTTTCAGCCTGGCCCTTCTGGACGAAGCTGGTGGTGGTTGCGGTGGGGTTCACGGGCGGCGCGGTCTTCATGTACATACAGTGTCGCCAGTACCTGCATTTGTGTAACCGTTGGCGCGCTCACAACAGGTAACTATCGATGGGCAATGTTGTTTACTCGTGATGGCTTTGCCCGTTATTAAATTTTATATTAAGAGGTAATATACATCGACGTGGGCAATGTTGTTAATTCGTGACAACTTTGCCCGCTGAAACAAATTTTAAAAGTAATTAAAATAAAATTTTGACTGACTTTTTTTTATATGGTGTATTGCAGGCTAATTTCATGACAACCATTGTGATGAAGTACCAACCATGATGGATGTGTGTTCATTTTTAACAAAATAATTTGGTCTTTGAAATTTTCAGGATACTGTTAATTCAGAATGCGCCAGAAAAGATGCCCATATCGCATGGCTCGCCGCCGCGTCCGCCGCGGCGCGCTATAGCACATGGACAGGTATGTTGTCTACTGTTAATTGGCTAATTTAATTATCTATGTTGAATATATGTTTTTACTTCTAAGGTAAACCATGGCCATTCGTACTATGGAACGGTTTTAAAAATTATAAAAATGTAAGATTACAGATCTTTTACTATTTGTGTGTATATTACAAAAACTATTTAAAACTGGGTATTTAACATGTGCATTTGTTTTTTCGAGTGTCCGATATTTCGGCACAGATGCATGCGCCATTATCACGGAGTAACTTAAGTTTCTGCGAGTGTTTTGTATTTGTGTCTCTAAATGCAGTAAAATTGAGTTCGATTGATCTTTTTTAGGTGGTAGCGAACATTGAGCCCGTGCCCGTGCCGGCCAATTACCACGAAGAGGATGAGAGCGGCGGCTTCGAGTCCTATCGCGCTGATCCCAGACGCAGGCTAGCCCCACCGGTCGCCTCCACCGCACAGCCGCCAGGCGCCGCGCAGCCCGCACGACGCAGCTCCGATACGCTCGTCAGTGTGGCCGTGGAACAGGCTCCCACGGTCTACCATATTAGGTGAGTGTCTCCAGATCGTTACGCGTGCGGTCTGTGCGTCGCAATGATCTAAGGCGAATTCATCGAATCTAGTCAGTCGACGTCGAACGGTTAAACTTTTAAAAATGGAACGTTACAGTCTTAAAAAAACAGACAGTTATTTTTACACTATGATTAAGTAACATTATCGATAACTAATGTAGTATTTGTTAAATTAGAAATGAAATGTTATTTATAATGCATCGACATTCCAGCGCGGACCCGCTGGAGGCCGACATCCGCTCGCTGCTGGCGCTGGACGCGCGCGCGGCGCGCTCGCTGCCCAACCTGCGCGCGTCGCGGGAGTCCCTGCTGCCCGCCCCCGCCCCCGCCCCCACCCCCGCCCCCGCGCCCGCCCTCCCCCTCCCGCGCTCGTGAGGCCGGCTCGCGCTGCACCCCGCCCCCGACCGCGCCGTGTACTAGGCGAGAGGTGCTGCACTTGTTACCACTGATAACGGTACGCTAATTGTTTGCATCGCTTCCCACTGGTATAAGTTGATTCGTGAAAGCTGGCGCGAAATTTATATCGGAACTGTTTACGTTTTCATAAAATGCGCCAGCTCCTGTGAATTACGCATAATAATAAATAGCATTTTTTGCTATCTTTTACAGTCGAATACAAAAATAATTATTCAAGTAGTCCTCTCATAAACATGTTCGATAGCCTTAATACACCGGTATGCGAACGTTAAGATGCATATTTACCGTAGGTCCCACCGATAACTACGGACGATAAAAATTCTAAACGGTTCCCGGCAAAAGTAATTCATAGTAACGACTGAAAATTTACTTTGATCCTGTTAGCGGCAACATTTATTCCCAGTACGAATAATTACGAGTGGTAACAAATGGAAAACCCTATTTGTTTTCAGTAGTAACGGATCAGCGGTAACGGGCAAAAATAATGCCCATAATAAACGTTGCCTCTTAATATTCCAGAGTACTCGTAACAGAATGTGAGCATGTAAGAGATTCATTCTGTGAACGAATCACTCTCGAACAATTCGTTTACATGGTACAAATTTCACAGCAAAATATGGCATTATAGTAAGCAATAATGTTTGCCTACTTTTATGTATTTCATATAGGTATTAGAAACGTAAAACTACTATCATGTAAACAGCCCTTAAAAGTATTCAAAGTTTGATTACCCCTTGGACTTTAGCGTCGAATCTTTTGTGCGTTCGAAACGATTTTTGATTTTGTATATTATTGAATTTCTGAATGCGTTTCAGACGTCGCTAAATACACGCCATAGGGTCATCCGTCAATGTATGGAGCAATCTATATGCGGGAATTCTAATATGCGGGGTTTTTCTTGTAAGTTTTATTTCATTAAGCTCTTTGATAATTCGAGCGCAATCAAAAATCTCCAATAACCTAGAATAGATATCGCTAGTCTACGAGTATTTTACGATTTTTATCTATTCGAATAAAACGATGTATATAAATAAAATATGAGCGTGTTCGATCAATTACACCTAGGCATAAACAACTGCAATAATATCTTTTAACACGTGATTATATTTTTTATAAAGCTTGAAACTTTGCCCGCTTTATTGTAACTTTGCCCACTGAGATTAGATCAACGTTTTTATTTTGAATTACGCATTGCAATGTCGGGCGGTGTACAACAAACAAAATATTATTTTAGCATGAGTAAAGTAAAGACGAAAGAGCATAGCAGCAAACATTTTTTGGAATATCCATAACTTGTCCGCTAATTATAAAACGATTTATTTACATACTTTATATCTAAATCTGCGTGTTCTTGCATAACGGTCTTACTGACATTAGAAAAACATAATTGTAATCTATTATAGATGCCACTTTATTTCTTAACACATCTGTTCTAGTTATTTATACGAATGGCACAGACAAGGAAATATGTGGAATATAGGAGGAAATACAGGAAGAGGATACTTGTACCTACAAGTATCCTCTTGTATTTCCTACATAGCAACTGGTGTGAAAAATTAAGGTCATACTCACACTTACGTTAACCAAAACTAAACAACCAAAAAGCAATACTCAATTTACAATACGAAAATTAAAACATCGATTATCAGAGCTGGTGTTAGCAACAGCAACTGCAGTTCTTAAAAAAATTAACAAAGTTTAACGTCCCTAATGGTGCCCCTCTTTGCTTATAACAAAACTGCCGCTTGGTTAGTATACCGTGTATAAAAAAGCACTAGAATCACATAGGTTGACATTAGAGGTAAAATGCGCATTAATATGATGGAGGGGCAAGGAAAAAGGATGTGCAACACAATTAATAATTACGAGGAGTATACAATTACTCGAAATCGCTTGAGAGTTAGTCGAAGTTATTGAGAAACTGCTGAATGCGTTAAAATGGTATAATAGTTTAGTGTAAACATGACCTTAATTTTGCCGCTTAGTTTAAAGAAACCCTTTAAAAGTACCTTCAAAACAGAAATCACTTCTAACTTGGCCATATCTAATGCCATACTTGCGGTTAGCTTGCAATTATATTGGATAACAAAATCAACCATTAATAAAAACATCACTTGAAACTTTAGACTTTTAGTACAAATTGGTTACTGTAACTGTCTAATTCAGGCCAACATGACAGCTTTGCCCATTTGGAACTGTTTGACTAAAATCCGTTCCTGATATGTTATATGAGGGCACAGCCGTACTCGCTATAAATCCATCATACTTATATGGTACATACCTTAATTATTTGTACAAAGATAAGCGACAACCGAATTTCTTTATACTTTGACTTTACATTTTGACTGCGCGTGGGTCATATATGAGACACGTCAAACTCGCAATCAAAAGAAAGACTCCAAAAATAAATAGCTGGAACGGAGCACAAGTAACTTTTTAACATCTCATGAAGTCATGAACCGTATAACATCGCGAGCATACGTTCGATTTATAAATAATATGCTTTCGAATCAAATGCATTGGTAATTGATAAAGAAAAACATCAACGAGCGTTGTAGGTAAATGGTGTTACATGTATGTAATATGAGTACGAGGTCGGTTCGGCTCTTCACAAGTTTTTAATTTTATTTGCATTTGGAAGAATTTTGATATTTTGCTTAGTTATTAAGTGTTTTAGATTAAATATGTCACGCTCCAAAGGCACTTGCTTTTTTTTTCAGTAAGTTTGTCAAAGAAGAGTGCAAATACACTCTTAATTGACAAACAAAATGAATAACTTTCACACCAGTTTCATAATGAGAGCATATTATTTATTTACAGTGAATAAAAAGTATTTAAATATTTCGTTTACAATTAATTATGCTGTAGTGCATTGGGGTATACTTAAGAAGATACTGTGCGCCCGTTATTTATAATATGTGACGTCGTTGCTGAACTTCTAACTCGCGTTGTTCCATATTTGATACGTTAGTACTGACAAGGATTATTTAATGAAATGAAGCTGTAACGCCGCTTTACATGAAGTTGAATGAGTCATACATCCACAAACAGCGTGGTTATTATTAGTAGTCAAGTGTTAGGTTATTGGCACGAATGTGTTTATTTTAATCGTATTGTTTTACTTATCAAGTTGTTGTACATCTCTTAACACTGCTTAATGTTGGTGAAAGTTATGTCAAACATCATCACTTAGATTTTCACTATTTTGATCTCTCTGTAAGACCGCCTGTGCGCTACCAGAAAACTAACGGTAGAGCATAATCGTCTTCTTTGTCAATTCTGTCACCGCCTAGAGCTTGGCTTGGAGATTTCATATCGTATGTAGTTTAATATTTTATGTCGAATCTCCTTAACTTATCTCTTCTAGGGCTCTCTTTACTAACTCTGTAGTTCTCTACAAAATGAATCTTAACAAACTGTCCGTTTATTTTTGTAATGGAAAATTATATTTATTTAATTCCATGTAAATGTAATGTACACGCCTGTAAAGAAATTTTATAAATATTAGGATTAAACAGCTATGTCTCTAGCTTTAGTAGTTTTTTTGTTCAACATTCGTTTTCATTTACTTTTGGTATTAAAAAAGCATATGTTTAACTACCAAAACTAGAGACATTGATAATTTCAGACAAAATAATTGGTGATATCCTTGTTAGTCATGCATTTAAAACGCATTTATACATTGAGTCCATATTAGACGCTTTACCTTTTAACCGTTTGACGTGAATACATTAATTTATATTTTTTCTGTACATAATTGTGTTTTATCAGTATATTCGTATTTTGGTGGGTCGTGAAACAATTATTTGAATTAAAAAAAAAATCTATTCCCAAGAGAACAATCTCTTGGGAATAGATTTTTGGTTAAAAAGACTCGGTTTTGTTTAAAAAGACTGATTTCAAATCCATCTTTTTGGGTTGTGCCAATATTGATTTTTAATTTAAACCTTTTTAAAGCAATTACGATAAGAGTCAAACGGTTAATCTAAGAAACTGCTTTGAAGTTTTCTAAATACATATTGCAATATTTTCGAACATACTGCTAAATGTACTATCAATTTAGGGTTACCATATTTATAATTAGAAAGTGTCATCGTTTACTGACACAATTTTGCCAATTTTATGATGTAAGGGGAAGGAATAAGTCTACGTTAGAACGGGCCTCATAAAATGTTTCGAATTTTGTCGATAACTGCAAAGGATATTGTAATGGTAACCCTAAGTTTCGCCAGTTAGTCTTAAAAATATAAAGGTAAAAATTGCTGAATGTTTGAATCGCATTAGCTACCCATACAAAATTTATGAAATGATATTGTAAATAAGCAAATCTATATTTTTGTTTAATAAATGACTTTAATACCTTCACAGGATAAATAAACATTAGTTAGTAATATTAATTAGTTCACGGGCCAAATTGGTGTCCTAGTCAGGATATACAAAATCCAATCTGAGGTCCCATATTGTCGATATTCTGTGAGGGTTTTTATGTGTGAAGTATAAAGTAAATGCGTGGTGAGGGTGTGTTGTGTAACATCCCCATTGTTTGTTTGGCGGTTAAAATATTAACTAAAGTCATTCTACATTGTAAAGTATATGTTAAAATAAAGTAAAACTCAATAATATCGTGAAACAAAGTAATTCAGAATGCGTCACTACAAATAAAATTATGTTGTATGCACATGGCCACAACTTGTACATGTATGTATAATCCCTATGAACATAACTATGTTTAATATTAAAGTCACAAATTATTCACGGCTCATATTATAATATTTGTAGTTAGGTAGTTAATTAATAGTTTGGACATTTGGTGCTAATGAATTAAAACAAAAAAAAACAGTCCAAAATTAGGTGTATTGTGTACGGCTATATTTTACTTATGAATCAATTTGTTTGTTGTAATCATTAAATTAGTTCAAATTGTTTAACATATCTCTTTAATCATGAGTATGACGGTGTATCAGAAAAAGCGATCTGTTGCCAGTTCACTAACTAATTATACAATTATATATGTGTTTATTTTAAAGGGCACTTAGTTATTTACATGTTTATTGTTTTAGCGAAGCAAACTGTATATTTTTGTAAAAAGAATGAGGATGCGGGCGCTTGGCGGTATTTTGAGATACCACACGTACCGGCTGGGATCTTGAACAATTGGTGTAAATGCTGACATTTTAACCGCCTTCTTGTAACTAAAACAAAAATCTTTTACAATGAAATGTTGACTATTCGTTTTTACAAACTCTCACAAAGGGCAATAATTTGATTTAAATGTAAATATTGTATCACTAGAACAAATTCTGTTATGATCAAATGAATGCTCGATTTTGTGAAAGCTTACAGTCAATTTGTTCCAAATATGGAACTTCTGTTCCGTGTTCTGGAATGTATTTACGCCAATAACTTGTGATCCTCGCTGGTATATTGAGACAGTCATACGGTGACTCGTATGCGTGTCACATATCACTCTATTATTGTGTATCTGTAAATGAAAGTTATGCGGCTGTGTGTAAATAGTTATTTTCATGATATATTAATAAATGCGTTCATCCGATAGTTTCCTGATTTTCTCCATGTTTCGAAGTAGTTAGTGCCTTATTTGAATACGTGAATAGTTTTGTATCACAATGTTGTTATCTTAACCCATGATTTGCGACTCTGAGATCCCTATACCGCGTGGGACATATATGGCACATGAGGCACCATTTCAGTATAATTGTGATATAGTTAAGTTTATTTTTGCTCAAAATTACTTTCTCTCTGACCTTGTGTACTTATCATTCATGAAATTTGTAAGACTGTATTTTATTTTGTTGTGTAACATTGTTAGTTAGCTCCAGGTTATAAATATAGTTATTTTGAGATTGTATTCGTTCTTTTCATTTTCCTTGCAATTATGCCTTTACTTACCAAACACACAATTTTGGCTCCAGCGTTTGCTTTGTCTTTGAAACAAAACAACCTTACAATACTTACAAAAGCTTTTGTGACACGATTACGGCATGACAATCTATTTAAGTAGCTCATATTTTTGCAGTCATTTTAGCAGCGAATTTTCGTCTTCAAAACACTTCCCATATTATGTAAATCAGCTAACATTTTAACGGGGCCAGACGGTTCGGTGCAAGTGGTTCTCACTCTTGCAGAACTTCCCGCACCAGGAATCCGCTAGGTGGGTGTGTAGGTAGTGGATTTCCGGCCAGACGGTTCGGTGCAAGTGGTTCTCACTCTTGCAGAACTTCCCGCACCAGGAATCCGCTAGGTGGGTGTGTAGGTAGTGGATTTCCGCTACTAAGCGGGCAAACACTGGAATCGTATATCAGCGTAGCGCGTAACGAAATGTGGTATGGAAAGTGTTAATGGGTTAAGCTTAATCGGTTGTCTTCAAGTTGTGTTAACATAACATTTATTGTCCACAATTTTGATTTAAATAGGCAAAGCTAACATAGAAAAAAATAAAACAACTGATTAGATAAAAATAAATAATTTATTAAACTGGTCGAATTCGTATGCGCGCGTCGACCAGAGCTCGGGTCGGTGACTAGACTGTACACTCAACATCATTATGTATACATAAACAATTTATTTCTGTCCAAACAGAAAATCAACACTTAGTAATATACGTTACATCGCTACTTAATATAATCCATATCGCTAATACTCGAGTATTAGAAATTAAATCCACCGAAAAATATAACACACTGCCGGGTATTTATATAATAGCATCCTAAAATAGTTTTGTTAGTCTTGTACGTTATAGATCGGCATTGCCGCCGCGAACTTATAAATCAGTCAACGGATATAATGCTTCGTAGAATCAACACATACCGTAGCATGTGAGAAAGAAGCTTGGCTTTGGCTATGTGCATGACAGTGGCGTTTTAGGAACAAAGTTATATTTCACAGATAACAAAGTGAACCGATTTCACTTTCGCAACCATTTCGCACATAGCCAGTTGGATATTGGACGGTTGTTTAAAACTCTGCGTCGCCGAGGACGTTGTACATGAGGCGCTTGAACGAGTTCGACTGCTGGATGTGCTCTTCGTGTAATGAGTTTACCTGAAATCAAAGTAATTGTGTCAAACATAGTTTATTTACGAAATAATTACAAAACATAAAAGATTCTCCAAATTAGACACAATAATATGAACTTGCATTCATTATATTTATCAAATAGTGTCAAAAGGAAATGAATTAGAGATAAAATTACTGGTAACTTTGCCACTTTGAAAATAAGATAACTTTGCCCGGGTTTATATTTTCTGTCAGGTTTTTAATTTATTTTATTTTATGAAATGATTTTTTTATTTCAGACAACATGTCCATATCAGTACTAATAATTTAAAATTAAATTAACTCATCATGGTTAATAAATAAAAAACTATAACTCAAATTATTAAATTAACATGAAGAGAGTATATACGTAGGTACATATAAAAAATAAAAAGCAGTTACATTAAAACGGCAACCAATCTTTTCAATTCAATTACTAAAAAACTAAGGCGAAAATACACACAAAATTAAAAATTGGATATTGATATTAAAATTAAATCTGTCTTATTTAAAATACTTAATTGCCGTTTTAATTTGCGCGACCCAATGGTAAAGAATTTGACACCCAAACCTGCCTGCAATAATTTCCAGGATGCTGTTTTGGCTTTTTCTCACACGTGCTAGCAGTGAGGTGACTTATTTACGCATTATTGCCTGAAAGCAGTCCATGTGCGCCTCGGCGAACATACCTGACGCACTACACCTTCTCGGTAAGCCAAACAACATCCTGAAAGCGTTGTTATACTGGACGCGTAGGGCGTTAAAGGCTCGTTTATGTTCACGTTTGCAAATAGTATATATTCGTAATAGTTTTTTAATAAGCAGGCAAAGTTGGCACATGACAGTACCAAGTGTGAACAAGGTGTAAATAGAGCAAAAAATCCAGAACTCTTTAAGGAATAGTTCATATAAAAGGAAAATGTTCAAACGGTTTTTACCAAAAAATTAGACTGCATTTAAATTACAGTTTATAGGAAATACTGCAGTGTAAACCGTCAATATTGTAAAGGCTTGATTCTTAATTTGCGGAGAGAGAAGTGTAGAATTCATAGCTTCATGTTATGTGCTTTATTTGAATAAAATAGTACCTAAGGAGTGGTCCGGAAAAAAAGTAGCCGTGCCTTTTCTGATTTATCTTTTTATTTTGTGCCGATTTAGAAGCAGTGATTGTATTTAAATAATCTGTAGATACAATCATACAAAACATAAATACAATCATATTTAAATGGAACAGCGTTTGGAAGTTTTCGCCTTTTGTATTCCATCATACACATAGTTTTTTGAACAGCGTCTTCTGACAGAATTTTTGAGGTGTTTCTCAAAAACATGTTTTTTCTTATAGTTTGATTTGATGAGCCTATACCTGATTATACCTTAATAAATTGTCTTTCTTCAATAGTAAACTTTTTTATCTGGCTTCATTTTAAGGTAGTTACAGTAATTTTTAATTAAATGTATTTGCCTTTTTTTATAGAAAATTGTCTCCCATAGAAAAATCTTTGTCAGAGGTTAGATTAGAGAGTCTTCCTGACTATCCTAGTTAAAATACAGTTAATTAACTAGCTTCTTGGTAAGATGAAATTCTGAAAAGCATAAAACGGGTTGTGAAAATGGAAATACAATTGTGGCGTTGTAGCAGATGTCGATTGAAGATTGTCAAATTATGTTGTTCAAAAAGTTACAAAGTATGTTGAAATAAAAACGCGAAAACTTATATATGCTCACATATTTTATTATGATTGTATATTTATTTATTAGTATTGTATCTACGGATTAATAAAATAAATATACTGCTTCAAAATTAGCACTAAATTAAAAAATACACAAGATTGTACACGGCTACTTTATTTGAGGATCACTCCTTATATATAAAGGAACTTACGAAGGTCGTTTGTTTTCCGTGGCCGTTCAACTGCTGCTCGGGCTTTTTCGTTGGTTTCAGAGTGGGCGCCGGCCTCTGCCAATAAACAAAACTTATTAATGTTATGACGCATTCCTGCAAATGAGGGTTTGCAACTTTGAATCCGTCTCAATAACAAATTTGAGTCTGAATGTGTAATTGATTTTGCATGTTATTTAAGTGTTTACATATCATTTAATCCGTCGATTTGATAAACAGACAACTATCTGTTATAATCAGATATAATAAAATTAATAAAATCGAAACATTTATTATAAATACCCATTAAGTTTAGGTGGGATAAGTGGAACTCCGGGGTAATGGTAACATGTGTATGGAATTTCGATACTACTTCCCTTTCCCAGGACAATATACCTAAACCATGTTTCCCTTTCCCCATCTGAACTTATAATAAATATTTAGATTTTCGATAATCAGGGAATCTACAAATGATACTAAAATTAAATAATGTTCACTATTTATCAATAGGCGCACTGTGACTTTGAAATACATCAATGTCAACATAACAACCATCAATTCCACTTGTATGAGGCCTTTGTTTGACAAGCGTGTAGAATGGAACAGAGGCGTGTGAGTGTGCCGTACCTTGTTGGGCGGCGCAGTGAAGACCTTGCACTGGGCCGGCTGGGGCACCTCCTGCACGAGGCCGCCGAGCCCGTCCTCCTGCAGCGCGCGGAAGGTCTCGGACTTGGCGGGGTCGTACAGCAGCGTCGGCTTGTGGCTGCGGGCGGCGGGCGGCGGGCGGGGCGTTAGTGTTTAGTGGTTAGCGGGCGCAACAGAGAAGAAACATTAGACCCGTGGACCGTTAGAAGGGCGCGGAAGCGGTTAGTGACGTACCGAGGTGTTTAGTCGTGTTTGTTTTTTAGGAAGGAGAGGTCGATAAAAATACTGACATCGATCATTTAGAAAACGACTGACAATGTTGACTTATAAGCTAAGTATAAATAATTATAGCTACACCCACACGATGGCACACAATGTTTGTCGCGTGAACGTGGGGGTGAAGTGGGTCGTGAGACCGGCGGTGGCGACAGGCGGTCGTCGCCAGGCAATAGAGATCGAAAGGCGAGTTTCGCGAGACGAAAGATAGAAAAATAAAATAAGCATTAATGCGTCATGAGAGATGGTCGTCGAGCCGTGTCTAGTAAAACACTTGCCTCTTGACAACGTGTGGCCGTCCGTAATGGCCGTTAGCGCTATATAAGCAGAGAAATAGCCCATTATTAAGCATAATAATTAAACATTTTTGAAGACAGCGACCTGTCGAGTCATCTATGAATGTGCCAGACTGAAACTTCCATTAGTTAAGGTTAAGATGTAAGGGTTTCATGAACCGTTACAGAGCAACCAATAAGTATGAACTTTATATGGATTGAGTAGTTGTATTATATTTTCTGTGTATAGCACACAAAGCGAGGGATCACTACTAGATTCACTAGTCTAATTTCGAAATCTATTAAGCCAATATATAAGTTATATCACTAGTGATATCTAGCATGTTAAATATACAACATATAGACGGCACAGGTTAAAAACCCTCTAACGGGGTAAATAAAAAGTAATCCAAAAAAAATCTTATGAATTGGTGGCAAATTTTGGAATAATTATATACAGACAGACGGTCAGGCATTGAATGTGTGAATATAACTGGCTTGGCATTCAGCCATGCTCCTGAAATTCAGTGCCAAGATATTCGTAGCAGTCTTGGAATGATGACACTCAAAACATTTTCTACACATCTCTTTACTCTAATATCGCAACAGTAAACAATTTTTTTAATAAAAATAGATACTATAAATAAGATTGACGAGCTAACACTTGGACAGTTTTTTTAAAAATAATTTTAGTTGTGATAAAAATTAATATTTTTCTATATAATTATATAAACACCTTGTCCGAATGTCAGACGCAGCCTTGTATCAGTACATAAAGCCGTCCAACTTTGTCCATGAAATTTCAATGGCAAAGTATTTCAGATTAAAAA
Source organism: Pammene aurita (assembly GCA_947086415.1). Classification (NCBI taxonomy): domain Eukaryota; kingdom Metazoa; phylum Arthropoda; class Insecta; order Lepidoptera; family Tortricidae; genus Pammene; species Pammene aurita. The sequence goes on from OX352297.1 coordinate 1,023,668, forward strand.
TGGACGGTTAAAAAATAAGCTCCAGACTACAGTGAAGTCGAGAGTTTATTTTTGTTATAATATTCTTTAAATTTTCGTCTACGCTAGAATGTTCTCTATACTCACGGCAAGGGCGAGGATTGTTGCCTAATGGAGTTGGCGATGTTTTGGTCTGAATACATATTGATCGGGGAGTTGAATTGCTTGTGTACAACCTGAAAAGATAAAGTAACGTTCTTAGATACAAATAAACACGAAGCAGAAAAGATAAACAAAATCACCTTGATTATAAGAAATACCAATATTTTTCAGTAGGTGGGAGTATGTTTGCCAATTCTTATGAAAAAGTGACATAAAAAGAAGAAAAGCACTCAAGAGTGAAACACGATGCACGATGTTGTGTAAAAAATAAATGATGAAATGAGAAGCTTCAATCAAGACAATCAAGATGGCGTATAGACAGATGTATAGATTTGCAGTCCATTGCAGCTTTTATTGTCATAAAATAGTATCTGTATATTGCTGGAGCTATATAATCCCTATTTATAGCCCAAACTCTCTGAGATGGAAATGGACAATAACAGAACATCTGTATCCGGAAAAGACATATAGACGTATAACATTAACGCTTGGTAAAGGTATATATATTTCTGAGAAAGTAGTTTACTGAAAAGAATAATTAATTTTTTTTTGTTCGGATTGTCTTCCTACCGAAATACTACTTATTCAAACAAAAAAAATATGATTATTGGTAAGGGAAGTGATTCTCTCTCTTTTTATGAGCTCCATCGCTTTTGATGTACGTGATCATCACCAAAAGTTATGATTCTTATATTCTTAAATCTTGCTAGAAATTAAAGAAGGTAGTTAAAATTAACTAGAGACTCGATTCCACAGACTTGATTTTTTTGGGGTGGGTTTTAAGAAGGAAATATCTATGTATTCAATAATTAAAATAAAAAATAGCCTGCAATGGAATGCCGTAAGTTGCTGAAAATGGGCATGCTCGAAGGCTCTAACACGTCACACGCTAACCACCTTGTTGCCCTCGTCACCAATCACTCGCTGCATCACCGATTCAGCCACCTAAGTTACCAAAAAATTCTAAATATAGTACTCGATAAGCCGTGCAAATTTTATTTGTAGCCATTTTAACAAAATTATAACTGATTTAAAAATGATATTTATCATAATTTTGTAAAATCTACAGCTACTGCATAGTTTGCAATTCAATTCAACTAAAATATCTATATACCTAAAAGCTCTATGCTAATTAAAAGTACCTACATAAAAATGGATACCATAATATGTTGCACAATAGCCGCAACAGCTGTGCCCAAAGCAAAATTATTAACACATTCATGAGCATGTTTATTTAATTTGTATCGTAACTGGAATAAGTCGTAAATATGAATGTGGCATTAAGGATTTTACTTTGAGCGACAATACAAAGCGTCTATTTTAACATGATAAGTTGTGTGCGTGTGCGTGTTTGTGTAAGCATGCATGTGTAAATTGCATAGGAAAAGTAATTAAGTGCATGCCTATAGTTTTTGATTCTCCCAGTGCCTACATTATCATCATCTCCTAGCCGTTTTCGGCTACAGCGACTGCATTCTACAACATAAATACTTAACTGTACCTACAGAATTTCACCCTTCAGGCCCCGGCAGTGGGGTACCAACTTTAACTTTTATGAGAAGACATAAATTAAGTAAACTTATTTGGGTATATTTCTGACATAACGACCGGTGAGTTCGTTATATAACAAAATCAACTCCACTAATTTGTAAATGGGCAAAGATAGATCTAAACGGGCAAAGTTGAAATTTGAATTATGTTTAGATCGCTGTAAACATTTGACAAAATGGCAAATACGTTATAGTTGTCGACCAACCAATGATACTCCCAATGAATGATAACGACTTCGATAGGTATTACAAAATAACCCGTGTTGCATAACTGTTCCGCAATTCTTGTGTATATCTAGACACACGGCAGTGTGTCCGCCAAGTTCGAGCAAAAAAAGCGACACACCGGCCGTGGGTTATATTACACGAACCATTTCGGGCCAATTTCGACCACCCTATAACTCAAAACATATTTTATCTACGCATATGAAATTTCGAGTGTCTGTTGACATCCCCTTAATTGTCTAGAATACAAAATTTCATTATTCTACCTATAGCAGTTCTTGAGATATTGACGTCAGAAAATCGCTATTTTTACTATACACTCACTCGCTGACTCATCAAAAACCTAGACCACTTCCAATGGTCGTACTGACTTGAAATTTGGCATGGAGATAGGTCTTAAGGTAAAGGGAAAAATCTGAAAACGGCCAAGTGTGAGTCAGTTTTAAAAATAGCGAAGGTGTAACTTTGTTCTACTATGAAGTCATAATGAACTAAATGGGTCTATCTTCCAATGGTCGTACCGACCTGAAATTTGGCTCGAAGGTTTGTCTTTAGGTCGAAATAAAGTAAAAATCTGAAAACGGCCAAGTGTGAGTCAGTTTCGAAAACAACGAATGTGTAATTTTGTTCTACTATAAGTAGGTATGGAGTGGAAATGAGATAAGACTTATTTAAATTTAGATACATACCAATTTAAGACAATACATGTTTGTCTTAAAGACAAGAACAATAAAATTGTTCACCACTCTGTGTGTGTCTGTTGCGGGAACCGAACCCACGATTTACGAAGTGCAAAGCAGGTCACTAGGTACACTAGGTGCGCTAAATCAGTCAAACAAAAATGAAAAGACTATTTTTTCTCGCATAGTCTAAATAATTTCTAATTTTACAACTAATAAAATCGCAGATTCAAGAACATGGAAATCATATATAAGTCTCTAAGATGGAATTATATATACTACTGCCCATCTCACCCTTCGATACGCCACGGGATGAGATGGGATGGTGCACTTCTAGGGCTACATAATAGGCCACCAATTATAATACCTACTGGTAGGTAGTGTAGCATGACGCTACGTATCGTACGACATCTGTCGACTTTCTTTAGAACTTCTGAACTTCTGTGTCTAAGGGAGGTCTAAGGCTAGGTCACGGTTGATATATAAAAAAGCGTACATTGTGATTCACGGCATTACAGGTAGATGGCGCTTATATCAGTCCGCATTTTGTAATACGACTGGCAGTTATAAAATTGAGATAATACTCGCGCTAATTTTGAATGTGAATTTTTGAGGTATTCCAGATTGTCAAAAAGAAAAAAGTTGATTTTTGATTGAGTGTGTCAGAGCTACGGGGAGATTTTTTAAAGAAAAACAGATATTCTGGTTTTGTCTGGGGGTTTTGCTATAATTTGCTTAGTTGCATCGTGGTGAAGTGCGATTTATTTCTCTAGATCTTTGCATTCAAACATTATATAGCAAGTGCTATTAATACATTATTGGAGCAAAAACAAAACCACGTCCCCGGACCGCCTGAGCCGGAAGGATTCCGGAAGACACTTGTGGGTGCCGGACCGGCGAGACACTGCCGCGTTTTCCGCGGGATTCTTCACCATCGTCGGAGAATTAGAGTCCGCATCCAGCGGGCTCTCCAAGTGAGAAAAGGAGTTCAGCGAACTATTGGGTCCGCCTAAACCAAAGCGGACACTTGCCCACGAACTCTTTTCAATTTAAAACTACAGCTTTAGCCATCCTGTCTTTCGAGAATATCATATTATTTACATTTTTTTAAAAACGTTATAAATCCGATTCCTTTTCTTTGTATCCAGTATTTTTATGCCATTATTTAGTCTTTTTTGTTGTTTTGCTAAATTTCCCAAAATTCCAATTGCCTCGTTTGACGGGCGTATAAAGACCTGGCTCTTTAATTTAGGCTACGTTCAGCCAGCAAATCATCTGTCACCGTCCATATCACCCGCCTCATTAACCCATTATTTTCCTGCAGCCAAATTATTACCAGCCGAGTCTTTATTTTTACTTACCAGTTTTGCTAACTATTGAATGTGAAATATCCTTATATAGGTACAGTTGTCTTCATTTTTAAGTGAAGTGCTAATTTTAAATATTTTTATTATTGTAATTTAAGCCTTTATAAGGCAGAGGGAATATATTTCCCACCATTATTTGAACTTTATCTCAAAGTGATAGGGTTCAATTTTGCCTAATTTCTGACACCCTTTTGCCTTATAAAGGGTTAATTACATTCTGACCACTAGGGAAGTTATTGAATGTGAAATATCTTTATATAGATACCGTTATTGTAATTTTTACGTGAAATGCTAAATTTTAAATAATCTGACTATTGTTGCTAATTTTAAATAATTTACTTTGTCTTCAAAATTAAACGTGTTAATGCAAATATAGAAGTGTTTTACTGCAGTAGGTATTACCAAGTTATTAATTATCTATGTAGGTAGCGTACTTACAAGCAGAATTAAGTACGTAATTGATGTATGTAATTATATGTAAGTAGGTACATTTTATAGGTGTAGGGAGCCAGTTTATTTGTAAAAATCACCTATAAATAAATAGTAAAAAGTACATACCTAAGTTGAATGAGACATTTCCTAACGCAAAAGTGATAAAAAAATAATAAAGAACCTACACCTAACAAAAATAAATGAAATCCCATCAAAAACATAAATGTGAAAGGCTGCCTTGTTCGATACTATGGGAATGCTTCGCCTATAAAAGAAGTGAGATCTGAATAAGTACCAAGTTCCATAAAAATACCTCAAATCATAAATAGTTATAGGAATGCACACTTGATTTCCAGCAGTTTTTAAGGTACATTTCGAATAAGTATCACGTTACATAGAAATACCTAAAATTATAATAGTCAGAGAAACGCACACCGGTTTTTTTTAGCAGTTTCCTGATAACATTTATTATTTTCAGTACTTTTTAATGATGTAACATGGCAAGTTTTAATAGAAAATTATATACTTGACACATTGCAGTCCAAAGGTGTCGATTCATTGCATTGAAAAGGTGTGTGGTGTGTGAAAACTTGCCAAGTAACATCATTAAAAAGTACTGAAAATAATAAATGTTATCAGTAGAGGGCGGAGTACCGGTGGCAAATTTCACACAAAAGGTATGGAGTCGTTTTTATAATTATTATTTTAGGCTTGAATAATAAAATTATTCATTTACCTAATGTACTTAGTATGGTACCTACTCGTAAATTGGAAGTAAGTACTTAACATTTATTTTCATAAATCGATTTCAGGAACACCTAAATGTTATGTCGTAAATGTTTTGGGTTATTTTTCAATTTCTTTTAACAAAGTCACCATTCATCGATATAATATTTTTTACCATATGCAACCTTTCTTTTCAAAAAGTTACTAATTTACAAATTTATGAGACATTTAGAAACTAATTATTTGACATTGTCAATTTAGACAGCTGCTTTACATCTATATTATCTGAATTATTATTGCGTCGGCTAAATATTTAAAACCGAAAAATATCAAGATGAATAACCCATGTGAAGCAACAATTCTGCGGATGATAGAACCGTACGAAAATCTTATATATACCTAGTCGGTTACTAAGTTCTGTTACTAGAGTTTTCACTAAATAAATAGGAATAGGTAGCAACATTTTAATCATTCATGTACATAATTTAAAAGCTTATTTAATAGTCAATAGATTAAAATATATTGAGTTCAAAATTAGTGTGGCAGTTTTTCAGAATTCTTTATAACACTCGGAAAAAGGCGTGAAAAATATGCGTCAGAATTACACTCCTTGTTCATGTTGATTTTAAATCCTATTTATTTTTAATCACGTTTAAGACGCACCAGTCTTGCAGAATTCGGTAGCTATATTCTTTAGCTTCAATTTGGTATATGTATAGTTCACGTGGGTCTATCTGATAAAATACTAGACTAAACGTTGCACGTCTGCTTGTTCCATAGCAGTCTAAATCTATGTCTTTTGTGCAAAACTTAAAAATAGGCAATGTTTCAAATGGGAATATCTGTGGGATAAAATAGCAAGAAAATTAAATGGTGGTCACGCAATTACCTCTAATAAACAGGTTTCTTACAAACAAGCAATGGAACCTTCTAAACAAAGGTGCAATATTTATTCGATGCCCTTTTGTAAAGTGTAATTTTCTTAAATTGACCGCGTGCTTGCGTCTTCAGGCAATCTTGTGCTTTACAAGGATTTCAATAAATTTTCCATCTGATTTGTATATTATTATACCATATTATGTTCATAAGAAATTAGGCTATTAAATAATTACTTTAAATTTTTATTTACAACTTTATTTTATATTTTATCAGTCAGAAATCTGCTAACAGAACTTAGTAACCAACTAGGTAATGAAGAAGAATGTAGCATTCACTGTATTTCTTGCTCAGTGGATTTAAAGCAGTTGAAAAAATATAATGTCGAAAAACACGTTAACAGTAAACAACACCAAATTAACTGTGGAAACCAAAATGGTACCTTTGCCTATGATTTATGCGTTTTCCTTATAGCGTGTAACATCCCATGGAAAAGAGTTAACCATCCAGAATTTAAAAAATTCTTTGGAAAATACTTAGATAAAGGCGTAAAACTTCCCGAGTTTGAGAAAATACTATCTTACCAGAATATACAATGCGACCGTCAAGCAAATACGAAATACATTTTTCGATTCCAATTTATGGCTTGCGGTGGATGAGACTCTTGATAATTTCGGTAATTGCGTAGTAAATGTAATTATAAAATCACTTGATGATGCTTTACAAAGGCCATATTTGTTAGCGTGTAAAGTCGTTAGTACTGTAAACGCGAACTCAATTGCAGCGGTGGTTGACGAAAGCTTGAATTTTTTGTGGGAGGATAATTTTACAGATAATATGAACAAATTTTTAATATTCTGTTCGGATAGCGCAGCGTACATGCTTGCTGCCGGCAAGATTTTGAAGAAAAAGTACACTAAAGTACGACACGTAACTTGTTTCGCTCATGGACTACATAGAGTCGCGGAGCAGATAAGATCTGAACATAAATTGGTCAATTCTTTAATATCTAATGTCAAGAAGATTTTTTAAAAATCACCACAGCGCGTCCGATTTTTCAGGGACCATGCGCAGAATGTGCCTTTACCGCCGGAACCCATTATCACTCGTTGGGGCACCTGGTTAAATGCAAGTTTTTACTACGATAGACATTTTGACGTGATTAAAAATGTTGTGATGCAATTGAACAGTAAAGAAGCTATTGCCATTAGAAAAGCCCAGAAGTTGTTTGAAAATGAAAATTTAAAAAACGAGTTAAGCTTTATAAAAAATTGTTACGAAATTATACCTGAATCGATAGAAAAATTAGAATGCACTAAAATTCCGATAGAAGAAAGTTTTCTGGTAATAGATATAGTTAGGAGTATTTTAAGCCTCCAAGGAAGTGAAACCGTGCGAAATAAACTCGAATTGGTTCTAGATAGAAACCCAGATGCTGACGAATTTAGGAATATGATTACAATGGAAAATTATAAACAAGTCCTTAAACATGCAACCATGACATCGGTAGATGTAGAGCGATCGTTTTCCACTCATAAATGGATCTTCAATAAATTAAGAAACCGATTCACTCCGAAAAACCAGGAACATGTGGCCATAGTCCATTCATTTTATAACATGGATACGCACTTAAGTGTAGATTGTGAGGAGGACCTCGAACACATAATTCCAGTCCTCAATTGTAATTGAATGGTCTTGAAAATAATATATCGTTTGGCAGGTATGACTTCTTAGTCTAGTATTTAGTACCTAATTATAATGTTTTGATAAGAAAACATATTATTATGTATTATAGATATTAACAACATATTACATTATATTTGTATGCTCGTAAGATAATTTCTATAAGTTCCTAAAAATTATTATGCAAAATTAATCATTTATTCGTTATTTATTTAATCATAAGAATACTTAGGCGACTCCATACATTTAGTGTGAAATTTGCCACCGGTACTCCGCCCTCTAGTTATCAGGAAACTGCTAAAAAAACCGGTGTGCGTTTCTCTGACTATTATAATTTTAGGTATTTCTATGTAACGTGATACTATCATCTCCACGGAACTTCCGCCAGAGCCGGCGCGGCTGCAGAGGCAGCGGAAAAATTAAAAATAAACAAATATAGGGGCCTCGGCGTCGAATATAACTTCGTTCCGTTCGGCGTCGAGACCCTTGGCCCGTGGGGTCCCAGTGCACAGGGCCTCTTCAGAGATATTTCAAAAAGGCTAATAGATGCCACCGGTGACCGTAGAGCTGGCAGCTTCCTCGCCCAACGTATCGGTATTGCCATACAACGAGGAAATGCTGCCAGCATCTACGGTACCATGCCGCGGGGGGATTTTTTGTTTTAGTGTATATGTATTTATTTAAGATAGTTTTTAATTTATATTTAAGTTTATTGTTTATTTTATTAATGTACTTTATTTAAATAAAATTTAAAAACGTGATACTTATTCAAAATGTACCTTAAAAACTGCTGGAAATCAAGTGTGCATTCCTATAACTATTTATGACTTGAGGTATTTTTATGGAACTTTGTACTTATTCAGATCTCACTTCTTTTATAGGCGAAGCATTCCCATAGTATCGAACTTGGCAGCCTTTCACATTTATGTTTTTGATGGGATATGTAACTTACATATAGGTTTTTTAAATTTTTATACCACGACGGTGGCAAACAAGCATATGGCCCGCCTGATGGTAAGCAGTTACCGTAGCCTATGGACGCCTGCAACCCTAGATGATCCACATGCGCGTTGCCCACCCTTTAGGAACCTATACACTCCTTTTTTGAAGAACCTCATACTGTATCCCACTGGGAAAACCTCGGTATACACAAGAATAGGCATGATGAATTTTTTTCATGTATGGTATGAATCGATTCGTTTTGTTGTGAGGAACAAATGTCTATATGGGGCCAATTGCGTTAAAGCAACACAAAAGTGAGAAATGTGACTTAAAGTCCGAGATTTGCATTTGTTTCTCAAAACGCTCCTAACAAAATGTCGTGCAAAAGTGACGTCACGATCACATAGTCGCCCTGTTTAAAGTATGGAAAAAATATGAAATTGCAATTTTTACAGTGAAATGTTGCGGATAGGTATATGGTTGCTATACAATTTATTTTACAGAAAAATGTTAAAAATCGAATGGTATCATTGTTTTTTTTTAATTTCGCACTATAAAAAATCGTAAAATTTAGATATTTTGCAGCTTGATATCTTTGAGCCATTTCAATTGAATTTATAAATTTTCACTTTAGTTGGATATATTGATCATTTTGCATCCTATCAACTAAATTTTATTGCATAATTCAACATGTGTCATCATGCCTATTGCGGAACAGTAGTTAAATAGGTATGGTATATATTACCTTCGCCTCGTTTACTATTTTACCAGGTAATAAAAATAAGAATAGAACACGTCCATGGATTTTAGTGTTCGCCTTGAATGTAACTACATACTGTTAATACCTGACAGTACGCAGTGAACTAAATGTAGGTACCTAATTCGTATATATCCAAACACCCATGTTAATTCAAATTCAATTTCTAGTACGGTAATAAAAAATGGGACAATCGTACACAAATCAACCTAGTCCCACAGTAAACTCAATAAGGCTTGTGTTGTGGGTACTAGGCGACGATATATATAATAGATACATACATAATAAATACTTAAATACATAGAAAACATCCATAACTCAGGAACAAATATCCGTGATAAACACACAAATTAATGCCCTGACCAGGATTCGAACCTGGGACCTACTGCTTCGTAGGCAGGGTCACTACCGACTAGGCTAGGAGGCCGTTGGTAATTGATGTGTCTAAAGGCCTAAATCTTTGCCACGTAGGGCTACCGAGGGTTCATCTGGAATACAGATCTGAAATTTCTATATCGTTATATTTGTAGATCAAAGTTCTAGATGAACCTGTGATTTGATTTAAATGTATGTCATATAGCAGAATTGCAGATGTATACCTCCGATGCCATTGCCCTTAACCGTGTTATTTACCCTGCGAAAAGTGAAGATAATATCAGGGCCCGATACCGGTTCGAGACTAGATCATCGCAGGTCTGTCTGTTCCGGTTCACGCGGGTCTGTCTGAGAACCCGCGCAGAGTGGGACCCGGCTGGTAAAAGCCACCTTATGGCCAGTTCGATGCTCAGTGTATCTGATTCAGGGTTGTAGCAAGAGTTGAATTTACGGTAGGGCGCACCATACTTTATGACATAGTTGATGGTATTTCAAGGTAACGCGATTTTAAGCCCCCCCCCTGGCTGCCCTGATCTGGTGGTCTTACCTTTTGCCTCATGAGGGTGTCGCGGTAGTCGTGGCTGGGCGGAGCCCGCATGGAGGGGTTGGGGTGGTGGCGCAGGTAGGACTCCGTGGGGCCGGGCTCGCGGCGCACCTTGGCGCCCGGGAGGACTAGAGGCGTTGTGCGGTATGGCTGCAACAGATAACTTTAATGAGTAACCGGCTCTTGAGAAACTTCTCATCACAAAAAAAACAATAATTAAGCAAAAAAATAAAGGCTTATAAAAACAGATCGGGACTTGTAGCTTTATGACAATTACATCCTATCAAAAACATTACATGTACAAAAATGCCAGTCTCGCAACGCTATTCTCCTACTGGGCCCGATTCGACATGCCAACTGTGAGACGTGGATGTCACACTTGTATCGCTAGTGGAAAGAGTGATATCCATCTGTCCACACGTGTCCGCACCTAACGCACCGCACTCCTCCTCCGCACCGGGAAGTTCGGTTTAACTGGCTCCTATGCACAACATTACACTGTTGCATTGCGCTTGGTGTTACCGAGCGCCTTTGTTCTTAACTAGTCCACCAGTTTTTGCATTCTACCCTCTCCCATTTAGCTTTAAGATAAATATTGTTTTCTCAGTAAGTGATTTATGTAAATCTTTTTGAGAAATAAATGTCTTAAACCGTAAACCGTAACTGTCAATCTGTCAGTAGGTCTCACTAGAGCGTTTTGTCTATGGCTATGGCCACCATTTTAAATATCCTCTTGAGTGATTCCACCCCAAATTTCAACTGTCACAAAAGTGTGATAGCATAGTTGTCTCGCAAGCGACTGTCAGTTATGCCATGTCGAATCGGCGACTGTCAGTTATGCCATGTCGAATCGTCGACTGTCAGTTATGCCATGTCGAATCGTCGACTGTCAGTTATGCCATGTCGAATCGGCGACTGTCAGTTATGCCATGTCGAATCGGCGACTGTCAGTTATGCCATGTCGAATCGGCGACTGTCAGTTATGCCATGTAGAATCGAGCCCTGCAAAAAGTATTGAGATCTAATGTAAAACCAAGCCGGTGTGCCGGAGTTTACTAACAACATGTCATTGTGATCCTTTGAATATTAGATGTCTATATTTTTTATAATAAATAGAATGACCTGGCCATCGCACGGCTAAACATACGCATAGCCCAAGTCGGCCTATAAATGTGTACATATTATATTATATAATGTAATATTATTAGATGATTTATTTGTCCTGTGCGATTGCCAAAGTCATTCTATGTATATCTAGCCCCGAAAAAAATATTTAACCTACAAACTTCGTGGTTAGATTGCTTTACTATTATTTAAAAAAATCGGGTGTTTGGCAGCTGTTTATTGTTGGAGGTAGGTGAAGATAGACTTTCTTCCTACGTGTGGACGCGATTATCAGCCAGGGATCGAATACCGGTAGGTACTATTTAATTATCCTACAAATTAAAAATAAATAAATAATCGCTGTATCACGGTTGGTTTATTTTTGAATATTTTTCGGATATTCTGATAATTTATTACGTTTGCCTAAACAATATTTCAGAATATCACGTAAACATTCCGAAAGTGTGGGGGCTATTTTGACTTTAAGTAATACCTACCGGTAACGATTCCTGTTCTCAGCAATGGGAGATCAATGTTACTCTGCGTCCGTAGGAAACACCTTAGACAACCCTACACATGATCCCTGGGTGATGCTAAAAAAGTAACAAACTTGGCAGCTGCACTGTCCCATCTGGACCCCGCAGCACTCACTGCATTTTCTTTACCATCTGCTTTCCCACTAGGTAGTACTACCCCAGGGAAGAAATGCCTATCTCCATATATCCAGTGACATAGCCATACGATAAATAAAATAAAAGCAATGAGGTTACGAGGGAAAAATGCTTTTTCACGCTACTGTTCGGAAATGTGACAAAAGATGGTCAAAATCCAAGCTGGAAAGTAAGCATTTGCTGTAGCACCTTAACCACCACCACAGCAATGTTATTGTAGCGATGAAATGTCATTAGTTGGAAAGCAAATTGTCCAGTTATGTCATTGCATTCATTAAAAACATTAAAAGCTCTTTTTTGGCACAACTTTATGTTTCAAAAATAAAATAAGGTTGTTTATCGGCCCAACTACCTGTTTAAAAAAAAAGAAACGTCAAAACCATTTATTCACCCTTAAGGCGTTTTTACTTTTTTTGCCGTTTGTGGTTTTCTATCAAAAACGCCTCTAAATAATGAGTCGGTTTGAAGGAAAAACGCTTCTTGAAAGTGAAAAAAAAATTAAAAAGGCGGGAATGGAATACTGAATTGGATATTTATTCTATTAAAGCATTTATATTATTATGACAAATGTTGTTTTTATTTCCTCACAGTAGTCGTGAAAAGCACTATGGAATATCTCGGCCGAAAGCGCTATAGGTGGACTCGTATCTTCGAGGGCCTCCCCTGGCGGGTCGGCCCTCGAACTAACTCGATCCACCTATAGCTTACTTTCAAGCCTCTACAACAATGTACTATTAGTTACATATGTGGTCATAGAGTTAGATATTTACTCGATTTCCTCGTTGATGGATTAACATGAAAAATGAACTTTTATAAAGGTCCAAATTATTTTCCCGTTTCCCTCAGAATCTCAAGGATTTCAGATTCCGCATTAATTAAAGGAATCGAGGTTATAAGCTCTCGCGGCGCCGCTATATTTACCCCGAGGTTACTTCATGTGGGTTATGATTTCTCGAGCCCACTATTTATATAAAATATTATGTACATTTCAAACTCGTTCTAATCTCAGTCTTATAACTCTTGCTATAGAGTTGACATTTCTTCTTAAGTGGACTTGCTGTTGAAACCTTTTCATTCTGGTGTCTTGAGATGTATCAGATGTGGGTCGTGGTCGGATATAAAGTCAAACCACTTCAAAAACTTGGGACGTAAAAAATATGGTACGGTAGGAGACCGTTTTCAAAACGATATGGAGCGATACATAGGTATGTATACAATAGGTAAGATGCAATGTTTTCATTTATGCTTCCATTTGAAACAATTGCACGTAGACTAGACCACGAGTGTATTCAAAAATGAAAATACTATAATTTATAGTCAAAAATTGCTGTTACAAACACAATTAAATTAAATTATTTAAATTTTCGCGCCTAAACGGATCTACAGTTCCTGTGACGTCACTCATGTGTGTCACTCGCATATTTGTTCGGCCACAGTGTCAAATTCTTGTTTTTTTTTGACCTGGATGCTAGCCTTTTAAGCCAAATCCTATAGACAGTTGCCAACCCCATTGTCCCCATTAGTTGTCATAACAGGAGTGACGTCACGAGACGCTGATTGGTGGATTAAAACACGTTCTGTTTCACTTTACATCAAATCGTAATTATTATTTTAAATTAGTATAAACTAAAGTAAAAACGTTTCAATAGCTATTATTTTACGTTTTTTCAACATTTTGATCACAAAATAATGGTAAAAATTATAGCGGCATCTTCCCTATTCGAAGGCCAGATATATGTATTGGTTTGAAGAAGCAATGTCAACAAATGAAACGGGAAGTGACACTGATCTAAAAATATAAAAGAATATGTGCGATATATCTATATTATCAACAGACTTTAAGATTTCGAAGGTGGAGGTTATCAATTTGTCGGGATCTTTGTTTTTGTTTTTAGGGTTCCGTATCTCGAAAGGAAAAAACGGAACCCTTATAGGATCACTTTGTTGTCAGTCTGTCAGTCTGTCTGTCTGTCTGTCTGTCTGTCTGTCTGTCTGTCTGTCTGTCTGTCTGTCTGTCTGTCTGTCTGTCAAGACCATTTTTCGCAAGAACGCGTGTAGGTATCAAGCTTAAATTTATATCAAATACTCAGATCTATTGTCCCTTGAGGCTTGGAAAAAATCAAACTTAAAAGCCAACGCAATCAAAAGATACAGTCGTTTATGCTGCAAATTTTAGAGTTTTTCGGTACTTGCAAAACCTAAGGGGTACTTCCCGTGAACTCAGAAACTTGAAATTTGGCACAAAGCAACTTCATATAGCATAGACAATGGAAAAATTACAAAAAGTAGACATTTTTAGTAAAATCATACAAAAAAATATTTTTTTTAATTTTAAACTTACTACCTTTTTCCTCGTAAACGCGTGGAGGTATTAAATTGAAATTCATGTCAAATACTCAGCGCTATAAGACCTTTCAAATGTAGCAAAACCAAACTTTTATGTCAACGCAATCAAAAGAAATTGCAATTTAAGTCGCTTATTTCGAAACTAAGTACTCGCAAGAAACTCAAAACCTAAAGGGTACTTCCCGTAAACTCAGAAACTTGAAACTTGGCACGAAAAAACTTCATATATCACAGACAAAGGAAAAATTACGAAAAGTAGACATTTTTAGTAAAATCATACAAAAAATATTTTTTGAAATTTTAAACTTACTACCTTGTTCCTCGTAAACGCGTGGAGGTATTAAATTAAAATTCATGTTAAATACTCAGGGCTATAGGACCTTTCCGATGTAGTAAAACCAAACTTTTATGTGAAAGCAATCAAAAGAAATAGCAATTTAAGTCGCATATTTTGAAACTGAGTACTCGCAAGAAACTCAAAACCTCAAAAACTCCCGTAAACTCAGAAACTTGAAACTTGGCACGAAGAAACTTCATATAGCACAGACAAAGGAAAAATTACGAAAAGTAGACATTTTTAGTAAAATCGTACAAAAAATATTTTTTGAAATTTTAAACTTACTACCTTTTTCCTCGTAAACGCGTAGAGGTATTAAATTGAAATAAGTAATAAACATACTACAACTTTTGCTTGTTATAGGTTTGTACGGAACCCTCGGTGCGCGAGTCCGACTCGCACTTGGCCGGGTTTTTTTTTTAATGTATGTTCACCGATTTTTCGAACTCGGGTGGACAGATTTGGATTTTTTTTTATCTATTTGTAAAAACGGGACTTATATAACCGCGTATATAAATTTTTTAAATTACTTTCGACGTTTCGAGGACGACATTGTCCCCGTGGTCCCGAAGAAAGACTGGCTCCAGTTGACATCAACATCTTCTAGCCGCGCGAGTTTTTCGAACTACCCGCACTTGGTCTGATTATCAACTATTTCTTATAAGCTGTTTTAACTGAGGGATGCTCGCAGCCCTTAGAATATTTGGCGAAAATGATATGTCCTTAACGTCCTTAACGGTTACGCTTTTTGTGTTGTTTTTAGGGTTCCGTAGTCAACTAGGAACCCTTATAGTTTCGCCATGTCTGCCCGTCCGTCCGTCCGTCCGTCCGCGGATAATCTCAGTGACCGTTAGCACTAGAAAGCTGAAATTTGGTACTAATATGTATATCAATCACGCCGACAAAGTGGTAAAATAAAAAGTAGAAATTTTTTTTTTATTAGGGTACCTCCCCTATACGTAAAGTGGGGAGTGATTTTTTTTTTCATTTCAACCCTAACGTGTGATATATTGTTGGATAGGTATTTAAAAATAAATAGGGGTTTACTAAAATCATTTTTCGATAATGTAAATATTTTCGGAAATAATCGCTCCAGAAGTAAAAAAATATGCGTCCCCCCCCCTCTAACTTTTGAACCATAAGTTTTAAAAATATGAAAAAAATCTCAAAAGTAGAACTTTATAAAAACTTTCTAGGAAAATTATTTTGAACTTGATAGGATGAATAGTTTTTGAAAAAAAATTACAAAATAATTTCTGAACTAAGTTTATAATTTAACCGTATAAGCAGGTGTTTATTGTACCTGTAATTTCTACAAAATTACAATGAAATGACGTGCTTTCAAATAAAGTAAAAACGGTGAAAATCGGTTCACGCAATAAAGAATTATTCCATAAAAATCATCTTCCATACTTTAAGCTCGCGCGCAATAGTTTACTTAATTTGCCGATAGATGTCGCTGTACGTGGAACTCTCATATCATATCCTACATGGCGGTGTTATTAACTCTTAAGTGGGGACACTTACTGTGACGGACGGAAAACTACGGAACCCTACACTGAGCGTGGCCCGACACGCTCTTGGCCGGTTTTTTTAATTTTTCCCAGCGGGCTCTTACAGTACGAGGTTCTTCAAAAAAGGAGTGTATAGGTTCTTAAAGTACACTTTAAGAACCTATACACTCCTTTTTTGAATACTACGATACGAATAGGCTACGATAACTGCATACCATCAGGCGGGCCGTATGCTTGTTTGCCACCGTCGTGGTATAAAATAAAAAAAATTGTTAAGCATTAAGGAGAATTGAAACGCATTTTCGTCGAGACTGCTAAAGATTTACTTCCGCGTAGAGAAACTTGTTCCCAAACCTTTTTAGGGTTCCGTAGTCAACTAGGAACCCTTATAGTTTCGCCATGTCTGCCCGTCCGTCCGTCCGTCCGTCCGTCCGCGGATAATCTCAGTGACCATTAGCACTAGAAAGCTGAAATTTGGTACTAATATGTATATCAATCACGCCGACAAAGTGGTAAAATAAAAAGTGGAAAAAAATGTTTTATTAGGGTACCTCCCCTATACGTAAAGTGGGGAGTGATTTTTTTTTTTTCATTTCAACCCTAACGTGTGATATATTGTTGGATAGGTATTTAGAAATGAATAGGGGTTTACTAAAATCATTTTTTGATAATGTAAATATTTTCGGAAATAATCGCTCCAGAAGTAAAAAAAAATGTGTCCCCCCCCTCTAACTTTTGAACCATAAGTTTTAAAAATATGAAAAAAATCTGAAAAGTAAACCTTTATAAAAACTTTCTAGGAACATTATTTTGAAATTGATAGGTTGAATAGTTTTTGAAAAAAAAAATACAAAATTATTTCTGAACTAAGTTTGTAATTTAACCGTATAAGCAGGTGTGTATTGTACCTGTAATTTCTACAAAATTACAATGAAAAGACTTGCTTTCAAATGAAGTAAAAACGGTGAAAATCGGTTCACGCAATAAAGAATTATCCCATAAAAATCATCTTCCATACTTTAAGCTCGCGCGCAATAGTTTACTTAATTTGCCGATAGATGTCGCTGTACGTAGAACGCTCATATCATATCCTACATGGCGGTGTTATTTTAACTCTTAAGTGGGGACACTTACTGTGACGGACGAAAAACTACGGAACCCTACACTGAGCGTGGCCCGACACGCTCTTGGCCGGTTTTTTTATTGTTGAATTCTATTGCTGATATAATAGACACTATAAAAGTACTGTAGCATCTTGTTTCAGGAAGTAAAACAATGTGTAAGGCGACTTTTGAAAATAAACTAAAAACTGTGCCACCAAATGGCTATCGCTAACAAAAGCTCATCTATTCCCGTATGTTTACCTAGAGACGCTAGCGAGGCTGACGCAACGCGTTACTCGGCAAACGTCTAGAAAGTGCGCGGATTCTTGCCATTTCGTGCTATTTATAGGGTATACTTTCAATATAATTTATGTGCCGTTTTTATTTAAAATATATTTTAAGCCACAAACTTCCATGGTTCCATTACACAAAGAAATGCTTCAGTTGGTGGTTACGATTAGGTTTTCAGAGATTTCTTTCAGACATTCCTACTCTCACCACTCAACTATTGTAGGTCGTCGTAGGTATATGACTCGAAACTTACTACTGCAACAGGTAAGTAGGACTTACTTATCTTGGTGCATTAACTAACCTATGCTTACCTAAGTATTTAACATAAAAGTTAATATGGAATAGTTACAACTCCTTTTCAAAAGGCAGTCAAAATTGGATTATAGTTATTTTATTTTATTTTAGGTATAAGTAGTTAGGTATGTTTATTTCTTAGTCATATGTTTAAACGTGGCTTAGGTACAAAATAATTATTTAAGGATGAATAGATTACCATCCAATATGGTTGTTTTATGATCTTATATATAAAACAAATCTTACTTGCTCATAAATATTGTATCGTGTTATCATGCAAATAAATGTATATTTATATTTTATAGGTATAACAATGTACCTGCAAAGGTAGAGTTTCAGTGTAACCAAATTTTTTGTATGTAAGACCTGAAATATGTAACCTGATTCTCGTATACAATAAAAAACTTTGAACTTTGAACAAATAAAAACAAGTGAATTTCCACAATGACAAATAATTAAACTACAAGTATTCATTCCCTTGGTAAAATAGATTAAATTCACGATATTTCTTTAACGCCAGTAACTAAATAGTTAATTAGTAAATGATGCTCTTATTATTTCATATGATTGCCTAAAAAGTTTTAACAATATACAAAACATTTTTTTTGTTACGTGTGTCAATGTTAGAGCTTTTTTTTATATACTACGACGGTGGCAAACAAGCATACGGCCTGCCTGATGGTAAGCAGCTACCGTAACCTATGGACGCCTGTAACTCCACAGGAGTCACATGCGCGTTGCCGACCCTTTACAAAAAGGAGGATTCACTGTGTTGACGGCTAAAGGAACAAGAGGGTCCCTCATCGTCAACACACTGGGCCCTCTTTGAGCTCTTTGGCAACCTTACTCACCAGCAGGAACACAACACTATGAGTAGGGTCTAGTGCTATTTGGCTGTGGTTTTCTGTAACTCGGAGGTACTTCCCCAGTCGGGCTCTGCTCCAGATTTGAGCGAAATGACATTTGATGCCATTCGCAGTGCCCATACCTCTCTTTTTGGCATAGTTTAAGGACATACCCAAGTCCGGACGTAGTTTAAGGACATACCCCGGGTCCAAAATAGAGCTACATTTACTCTTAGCAAAGTTGCCAGATTTTACGCTAATGTGACACGCTTTACGCTTTATGATGCTGAAGTTTTTAACGCCGTGAGTTTCAAAACTTCAAAATACATACATATGTATGCATGTAAAAGTAAAACACTTTGACGACCAGGAACCCGACTGTCGGGTTCTCTCTTCGTAGCTACTACGCGCTACATACGACAAATACGGGGTACGAGCGTAGGTAGTGCGTAGCACTAGGTGGTACGGAAAGTGTTAATTGATTCTTATTGGATGGTAAATAGCAGGAAGGTATCCACTTAACATTTATAATATCGCGATTGAAGTAAACGTTATTAATAAAAAAAAATCGTCCAATATACAGCCTTGGCCAGAAGTGTTGAGCATAGCTCTTTTCTGTTTACAATTTTGATGTTAAGTATTAATTCCCTATCATAACAATGTACGATGACGTAAAATGTTATATTTTATTGATATATCTAGAAAACTTCACTTAATAACACTTTCAAGGTACCTATAAAATATGAAAAGTGGAGGTCCCAAAAATGCGAATTTAGGTCGGTGCGAAAATTTGCAAATATTCTATGCAGTTACTACTCACTTCAACAAGACATGCCTGTTCAGTTTGAATTAATTGATAAAATAACTTCAAAAAAGATAGAAACGCCGGTCTAAACTTGCGAGTTTTGTATGAAAATCGCAAGGGTGCTCAACACTTCGGGCCAAGGCTGTAATTTTTAACAAAAAAGAACTGACTTCACTCAGCCTACTACACCTTTCCAAGAGCAGATGCCTGAGCTACTATAAAAAATATTTAAATCACTATAGGTGTGCTTATAATATTTGAAGAGTTCCCTCAATTTCTCCAGGATCCCATCATCAGATCCTGACCTGGTGACAATGGAACTAACTGAGAAGTAACTCTTTCAAACGAAAAAGAATTTTCCAAATCGGTCTAGGCGTCTTCGAATAATCGGTGAACATAGTTACATAAAAAAAGCAAAAACAAAGGTCCCGACAAATTGTGAACCTCCTCCTTCGAAATCTTGAAGTTCGTTGGAGACCGAATTTAACCGGTCGATTGTATTGTATACTCCCTTCAGCATCATTCGAGTTTTATCAAGGTAGACTGATGTCTTGTCATATTTTAAATTCAAAAACTTTACAGACACTATTTAACTCCTCAAATCTTAAACGCATACTTACACATAGTGATTTTTGTATTTTTTTCAACAAATTAAGCATTTTCATTCAAAAGAGTGACATTTGATGAAGTGGAACTGCTGATGATGATCAGAACGGAACTCTTCAATGACGCATAATTCACGTTTGACGATTTATCCTCTTCGCTGTGTTTGGTAAGCAAATTATTTCATTGTATGGAGTCTAAGAGTGCACCGTCTACAATAATCCTTCACCAGCTTCCCCCATTGAAGTCGTTTTTTTGTTCTTAAAAAATATACTTACCTACTTAACTTGTTGTTCGTTTTGTTTATGATTTTAACGACGTATCCGTTGGTTGTTTAGTTGCCAATATCTGGGGAGGGCTGGAAGTCATTTTCATTCAGCCCGATTGAATCAGGATAAAGATCGAGCATAGCCGGAATGATTCAAGGTACTAAGTAGAATTAAAGAGAATCTGAATGGCGCATAGTTTCAGAAAAAAGCGTGCTCCGTCCGAGTTTGACTCGGAGGCACTGTATACTGGCCCCATACATTAGGTACGCGGTAACTCTGTTATTTAATTTTGTTTGATTAAACTGACAAATACTTTTAAACAAAAAAGAACCGACTTCACTTAGACTCAACCTTTCTCAAAGGAAATGCCTGAGCTACTGTAAAAAATGTTTCAATCAATATAGGTGTGCTACTATATTTTTAAGAGTTCCCTCGATTTCTCCAGGTTCCCATCATCAGATCCTGACCTGGTTACAATGGGACCAACTGTGAAGTCTACTCTTTCAAACGAAAAAGAATTTTCCAAATCGGTCTAGCCGTCTTCGAATAATCGGTGAACATATAGGTTCTTACATAAAAAAAAGCAAATTCCAGTCGGTAGTGACACTGCCTACGAAGCAGGAGGTCCCGGGTTCGAATCCTGGTAAGGGCATTTATTTGTGTCTTTATCACAGATATTTGTACCCGAGTTATGGATGTTTTCTATGTATTTAAGTATTTATCAATATGTATCTATTATATATATCGTCGTCTAAAGGTTGAACACGCCAAAATTTGGGCATATAAAAATAGCTATAGTTATTCGAAAAATGGAGATATTCAGACTTTTTAAACAATAATTTTCTCACAAGGAACTGTGCTATAAAATGATGATAATTTTATTTTATTTCATTTATTCATTGGCAAAATGTCGAGCGTACAACATCAAAAACGTGAACGCATTCTGCACGAACATGAAAAAAATCCCATGTTAAGCTACAAAGATATCGCGAAAAGGCTGAAATATCCACAATCTACGGTTGGTCACGTATTAAAAACTTTCCGTGAACGCTTGACAATAGACAGAAAACCAGGAAGTGGTGGGTTGCAGGGAGTCAAGAATAAGAAAAAGAAACAGTATTTTAAAGATTTTTGCGTCAAATCATACGATTTCATCTCGTGATGTTGCTAAAAAAGAAAAATTTCTTAGTCTTTTGTCCAGAACGTGAAACAGAGGGCAGGACTGAGCAGTTATAAAGCCCAGGCCGCACCAGATCTAGACTCAAAATAGAACTTATCCGCAAAGAAACGGTCGCGAAAACTCTATGAATATTTTCTTACAAAATTTTAATGCGCGGTGATGGACGACGAGACGTATATAAAAGCGGATTTTAAACAAATACCTGGTCAAGAGTTTTATACTAGCAAATCACGAGCAGATGCTCCTAAAGATTGTGAATTAAAAAAACGAGGGAAATCTCCAAAAAAATACCTTCTTTGGCAGGCAATATGCAGCTGTGGAAAAATAAGTCGCACGTTTATCACCACCGGGACAATAAACGGCGATATTTAACGGTAATATTGCTTACAGAAGTGTTCGCTGCCTTTTATAAGACAGCATGCCTCTCCACCGCTGTTTTGGCCAGATCTAGCCAGTTGCTAATACGCAAAATCAGTTATGGAATGGTACAACGCTAATAGGATCATGGTGGTACCCCAAATATGCAATCCGCCAAATAGTCCAGAACTGCGGCCTGTTGAAGAGTACTGGAGTATTATGAAAGGAATTCTCAAAAAGAAAGGCGGAGAAGTAAAATCGGTCCCTCAGCTAAAAAATACGGACGTGGGCGACAAAAATCTTTCCTAAAGAGAGGGTGCAAAGTCTTATGAGCCGTGTGCGTAGAAAATTCGATCTACGGCTTACTGTGTAAACATTAATTAGAATTAAAAATGTGATTTTAGAGTTCATTAAATTTGTCATTTAATGCGGTATTCATAATGTAGTTATTTATTTTCAAACTGGTTTAAAAACAAATTTTGCGTGCCTAAGTTTTGGCGTGTTCAACCTTTAGTACCCACAACACAAGCCTTATTGAGCTTACTGTGGGACTAGGTCGGTTTGTGTAAGATTGTCCTATAATATTAAAAAAAAAAATACTCCTTCCTTCGAAATCTTGAAGTTGGTTGAAAACATAATGTTTTTATGAAGCGATTAGTATTTGGTAAGTAAGGACCTTCTTACATAGTAGGACATAGGTTTTATATCAAAAATCTCACACATACACTGAAAAAAGAGTGTTTAGGTACCTACACCTCGTAGTTCATTCGAACTTGTACGCAAAATCAAGAAATTAAAGGTCCTTTAGGTATTCTTGCAAACTTTTCTTCTATTTTGAAGTATATGTGGTGTAGCACCTTCGTACAGTGTAGGTATGTACTAATGGGATAAAAAGAGAACCTGAATCTTGAATTCATTTGGAAACTTGTCCTCCTAACTATAGGTATACCTTACAAGAATGCTCAATTTCTATCGAATAAAGATCCTGGAGACAAAAATATAACGTACATAAGTTCTTTAATCGATAGAAGTTGAGCATTCTTGTAAACACTCTCTAGTCTCTAATTTAGAGAATATGAAACTTCCTACCACTATTTACCGACAGTTTTTGTCAATCAGTGTTTCCTCAAAAACATAATCATGTCGTAATGTTGTCGTAACAAGTGTTTTAGCCAAAACATGTTTTTTTCATCTGAAATTACACTCATTACAGTCCTCGCCAGGAAACTTCACGTGGGTGTTCAGAAGTTACGGGGCATGACATTGCGACAGAAATAGCGTACAGCTGACGATTCATATCAAAACGAGATCATAGTGAAATGGAAGGTGATGATTTCGTAATGTTTAATACTTTTCCTCTTAATAATATTTCATTCTTAAAACGGGAAATACAGTCAAACTGAAAATTTCTACCTGTTTCAAGGTGACCTAAGCTGTACTGTATAAATTTAGTCCAGTTTAAGTTCTTTTGGGTACCTATAAGAGAAGATTTTAGGAAGAAAGATAAATTGTTTGGAAGGCAAATGCTGGGAATATTTAAGAACAGACAGAGTAATTGTAAGATCATAGTATTACAAAATAAACTTCACCTAGAACCGGAACTAGATATAAAAATACATGAGCAAATCAAGTTAACGGATGGGACGATAACACGCAATGGTAGTATAACACTTCAGAAAGGAGAAGTGTCTACTTCAGGAAGAGATTCACAGATTTTTTATGAAGTAGATAGGTAAGTGGATGATACTAAGAAGGTAAACTGTAATTACAGAGAGATAAATAATAAGTACCTATATTCAAAAGTCTAAAAATCCCAACACACCACTCACTGCGGAAAATTACGCCGTAAAGCCCACGAGGTATTACATCACATATTTTGTAACACTACGCTTTCAAGTGCTCCCAAATTAGACGGCGTTTAGAAGATACCAGAAATTCACGAATCGTTTAATCCAACGGACATCTGGTTTTCAATTAGACTTAGTCTAAATCACTCCGCGAATTTAAGGATTAGCACGTTAGTTTTAGGTTTTAGTAAGGCTGCACGCACCCAGTTGGTAACGACTTCGTCCTCAGGATGCATGGGATCCTGGTACCCGTTCGGAAAGAAGTTAGGGTTGACAGCCATCTTGGATCACTGAGCACACTTGGAGGCACTGACGGGAGCGACGAGCGAGCGCGGACTGCCGTTCCAGGCGCTTCGAGTAAACAACGTTTTGATGCATTCTATTTTGGAAAATAGCGGGAAAATAGGCGTGACGTGGGCGGGCGAGGGCCGACATTAACCTGTCATTATTTATTGTCTGACACTTGATCATTCCCAAGCTTTGGAGGTTAGTTTGGTCACGGTGTCCCTAGCAGATAGTCGGTTGCAGCCCTGCCTTCTCCAGTTAACATCTACCGTCAAGGTAAGGTCTTGAAAGCCAGAATGAATTGTGTCTAAATTGACTTCACGCACGAATAAACTGGTAATTGCTAAAAGCTTACATCTTCAAATGCAATAAGCATTATGTGTCTCTCTAAAATTATTTCGTGTATCAATAAGAAATCTTCAGATGTTCAACATAGCTTTAACTTCTTAAAAAGCTTTCGTTAAAATCTAAAGTGGCCTAAATCTCCGTAATTAACATCTTTTTGCTTTTCTATATCTACAAGAAACAAAAGGACATTTTCCGAAAGAAGTAGAATAGATACCTCTCCTTAAAGAAAATAAATAGAAGACTTTGCGAATGAGACAGCAAAAGAAGTAGCAAATCTCATGAAGAGTTCAAAAATGATATTGACACGACTCTATTATTAGAACAGTAGCGTGTAGGTCATTTTAAACACCTTGCCCGTTTATCTTGTACTAACTGTACCGCGAAAACCCGCCATTTTCCACGCGCCAGCTGAAACTTGAAGCGTTGCCATCGCAATCCGTTGCCCACATCGAATGCTAGTACGGTCTAATTGCGCCCCGTGAATCAGAAAACCGATTTAGATGCGAATTATTCTGGTTTTATGAATAGGATTACGTGTGTTACAAACACGCTACTTTAAGACACATAATACGGTGGACGTTTTGCTTTGATTGAAGAATTGAATTGACGGTCGACTTTCCAGCTGGAAGTCTCGGTACGGGTTCAAACCCCGGCTCGTACACCACTGAGTTTTTCGGAACTTATGTACGATAACATCGTGAAACTGGACCTAATCGCAATAAGGCCTAGTTTCCCCTTTGGGTTGAAAGGTCAGACAACAGTGGCATTCGTAAAAACTAGTACAAGCTATGCCAATTCATAGGAAATAAACTCTGGGCCAAACTCTGTTCCAATATTCTTTGAGCCCAGACATGTTGTTTCGCCTCTCGATAATTTCACACAATGTTTAGCGGAGGCCATCTAAACAAACTTTTATTTAAGCAAAACAATAACCGATAAATACCTACCTGCAATAATATCACACACAACGCGCGATGCCCGCAAAAATAGCTAGTAGAGTCATATCATAAGAGTGTGTACATATTTTTGTAGCCATCTGTTGGGTTTAGGCCCGATCCTTCACATGGTTTTCTTTCTGTATGTCACAGCCATTTTACTGGAAAACTAAAGAACGTGTCTTAATAAAATTTACACATAAGGTGTTTAGTTATGTAGTTAAATTGCAGAAAAAAATGATTTGAGGGGGGGGTGCTCCATACATGTAACAAAATCTAACCAAATATCAACATGTGGCATATCAATCGGTCTTTAAAAATAACATTGAGGTTTTTTTAAAAACATTTTGTGATTAAGTGAATACTTTCTGAAATAATCGCTTCGAAAGTCAGAAAAATTGTGCCTCCCCCCCCTGTAACTTTTGAACCGTAAGCCCAAAAAATATGAAAAAATTTGAGAAGATGCGCCTTATTATATACTTTCTACGAAAATTATTTTGAACATTATCGGTTTAACCATTTTTGACTTATTTCCAAAAAACTTCTTCCATAGGCATCAGATCAGATTGGCATTAGTCTGGTTCTTATTGCGTGGTCCGACACGCACTTGGCCGGTTTTTTTCTATAATGTGTGAGTTGCAAAATATTCAATGGTTCGACCCCAAAATAAATATGGGTTTTTTTATATTTGAGCTTTCTGATAGCGAACTGGTTGGTTCTTTCTATAATCGTATTTAGATCGGATACACGGTTCGATAGCCTGTGATCATAAGTTAGTGTCGTCAGAGTGGGTTGTTTTAATTAATGACGTATCTTTAGACATAATAGAGTTCTGGCCACCGTCCAAGCCGACGTACTAACAGCAGCCCTTATCCAATCGTGAACCGTATGTCTTTGCAATAAGGACTAAAATTGTTAGTTACTAGTGCGAAAGTACGAGTAGATATGTGTTAACCTATATCATGAAAAGCGCCAAGGACATGATTAAGACAGAAAATGGTGGACCGCGAAATTGCTAGACGGAGTAGGCTTATTCGACTTTTAATAATAGCAACTCGTGACATGATAGCGAACCGTCGTCGTAATAAAGTTGAAATATTACTGAAGGAATGCTACAGGAAAAAGGAAATAAATTGAGGCCAAAATAAATGTAAATATGTTACATATTGTGCACTACGGGATTTATTTAGGTAATTTGTTTAAGTAGGTACGGTCAACCAATTTGATTTCTAGGCCACTGTAGAACCTTGTCGTAATGACAGTTGCCCGTGGATACGTATAAACGTAACCTATTCGCTACCAAACTAGCTATTGTGACAAGGTTCTAGAGTGGCCTAGGAATCAAATTGGTTGACTGTACATAGGTACAGTATAGCTATAGGTATAGCTATATTGGATACGTGGGTAAAAGTATGATTTCCCAATATTTTCATTATACAAAATTAAGAGCTCAAAGAGGACCCAGTGTGTTGACGATGAGGGACCTTCTTGTTCCTTTAGCCGTCAACACAGTGAATCCTCCTTTTTGTAAAGGGTCGGCAACGCGCATGTGACTCCTTTGGAGATGCAGGCGTCCATAGGTTACGGTAGCTGCTTACCATCAGGCGGGCCGTATGCTTGTTTGCCACCGTCGTAGTATAAAAAAAAAAAAAGAAAAAAATACATATATCATGGTGTTAGCTGTTATATAGGGTGGGGCCTGTAACTAAAGCAAAAAATTAAAACGTAGATTCTGGTCCTCAAACTAGACAACTTTTGTGTAGCAACTTTTTAAAATCATAAAGTTTTTAGATTGTTATTTTTTCAAACAAAGTAAATAGTATTTTCAATGTACTTAAAACTCCGTCTAATTGACATCGCCTGTCAGTCTAGTCACTCTACAGACATAATCAATTTCATAGTACATTGCGTGTTCGAATTAACTTTAAAATGTAATAAAATTCAAACCGCAAGTTTTTTTTCAAAGTCGTCAAACAAACGTTGCGTAGTTTGAGGAGAAGAATGTACATTTTAATTTTTTGCTTTAGTTACAGGCCCCACCGTGTATATCACCGTTGCAATAAAAAAATGTAACGTTAGATCAAAGATGCATTTCAAAAATATGTACGTGCATCCCAATTTGTGATTTGACCTTTCTCCATACAAAAAAACTACCTACATTGTCTCCTTTGGCTTTACCAATTACATCGCCATTCATACAAGTGGTCATACGACAATAACTTTAACAAGTGAAATATGTCTCTCGGTCATAAAGTACTATATTTTAATAGCGACAGACAGTGCAACAGTAATAACATGGCCAATGCGCTTTGGCACTCAAATCAAATATGACGACCATCGCTGACACAGTTATCTTATTGGAACATTTTTGAGTCTTAATGTAACGGTATAAGGTCTACTAAGGGTAATGTGTTGCTGTAGATATTGCAGACGCGAGTGGGCAGGGTTACAAGTACTGGCGTAATTGATATTGATCTCGAAATATGGAGAGGTAAATCTTAGCTGCCGAATGGACTATAGGGGTACCTACGGTAGACAAAAGTACCTATAACAAATGGGATCCTTGGCAACAGCCGGCAGAAATAAGAACCGTTTTGAGAAACCCTGGAATATGTTCTGGGCGATGTAGCACTTAACCTACCCAGTAGAGTTTTACCCCGTTCAAAACCGGTTTTACGCCTTCGCATTTGTTATAACCAGAGCTCGGCAAGGGTGAGCTATTTACCTTATAATTTGACATCTCTTACGTCGTATTGTAAGGCAAATAGCTCACCCTTGCCGAGCTCTGGTTATAACAAATGTACTTGTCGGGTGGCGGCCTTAGGGGGTGCCGAGCCGACAGGGCAGTCGCCTGGGGCCTTGCAGTGCAGATTTTTACAAGGGCCGCTCGGGGCCTCGCGAAGGTTAAGGCCGCCACGTCGGGTCAGCTACAAGCGTTCATGCCCAAAAAGTGCGCCTCGTAGCCAAGGGGTTATAGTCAAGATTGTACTGTTACACTAGTTTCTAACCTGGCTATTCAGCGACTCGTCCAGCGTGTCATCAGTCCACGACGAGTATGTGGGTGACAGCATGACGGTACGATAGTCCCCCTCGAACTGCGGCGGGCACGTCTGCGGCCCGTGGCCTCCGTAGCCCTGCTGTACTACTAACCTGGCTATTCAGCGACTCGTCCAGCGTGTCATCAGTCCTCGACGAGTATGTGGGTGACAGCATGACGGTACGATAGTCCCCCTCGAACTGCGGCGGGTATGTCTGCGGCCCGTGGCCTCCGTAGTCCTGCTGTACTACTAACCTGGCTATTCAGCGACTCGTCCAGCGTGTCATCAGTCCTCGACGAGTATGTGGGTGACAGCATGACGGTACGATAGTCCCCCTCGAACTGCGGCGGGTACGTCTGCGGCCCGTGGCCTCCGTAGCCCTGCTGTGGTACCGGCGTGCGGGGTAGAGACTCCGGTCGGAACGCCGCCGGCGGCATCGGGCTTGGCGTTCTGTGAAGACATATGTTTTAGTACATAATCAGGTAATATAAAATAATAAAGTCTCTAAGATAATTTTGTCACAAAAAGTTTTAGTTGTGTAGTTTTGACTTATGATTCTTACGCTACGCTAAGTATTTAAAGCCATACTGCTGTGAATGTCATTGTTGGAATGCGCTGTTATTTTATCTAATTAAGTGGTTTTTTTTCTGCTTCAGTACCGCTTGGATAAACATAGCAGATGGTAGAAATCTAGCATTTAATGTATGAAAATTTATCGCAGCAACACAACGTAATATTATTGTAGATGTATGTTTTGTTAAAAAATTGTTTTGTTTTTTAGTGCTGGAGTACGTTAACTATTACACAGTATTCGGCCAAAATTTACTTGAATAAAAATAAGGAATAACTCAATTTTTATTCTTATTCAAATTGATTTGAAAATAAAATTAAATGGAAATAAAGCATGTGATTTTATTTTAAATATAGAATGAAACCCGGAATAATTATTCTAGGATTGGGATGATTAAAAAAACGCTGTATTCAATTAAAATGTTTTTTGAAATAAAGTTAAGTTTGTGGTACCATCGGGTTCATAATTGCATACCCAGTTTATCAATGAATTCGTTCATAAATTGGGTATGCAATTATGAACCCGATAGTACAAACGAATAAGTACATCCATCCTCCTAGCGCTTATCTCGGCTTTTGCCACGGCTCAATTGAGCCTGGGGTCCGCCTGGCAATCTAATTCCATGAATTGGCGTAGGCACTAGTTTTTACGAAAGCGACTGCCATCTGACCTTCCAAACCAGAGGGGAAACTAGGCCTCATTGGGATTCGGTCCGATTTTCTCACGATGTTTTCTTTTATCGAAAAACCCAGACTACATTCTTATTCGCGGATTATTTAAAATAAAAATCATAATTAAATTTATTCCGTTAATAATATTTTTATCTTCATTCATTGATATATTTTATTCTTGAGTGCCCAACACTGCTGTTAACCAACGAAATTAACGTTTTATTTTCAGTTTTTGGTCTTCACCTGTCGTTGTTTTACAAAGCGAGATGATTTACATAATGACAATGACATCACAAACACAAGGGCATTGGATTTAATGGAATCTGACATTGAAATTTGAGAGATCGAGCATATGTGCCAACAAATGTTTGTTGTGTGAACGATTGTTTTATTTAAATCGTTAGTTAAATACAAATCTGTCACAGATGTCACGCTCAATATTGATAAGACATGGATACACAATTTAAAGGCATTTTCTACTGATCCTAAGAGTTTTAAGACTGCCAGAAAATTACAAGATACTAGCTACTAGCTAGAGCCTCCTAGCCCAGTCGGTAGTGCTGCCTACGAAGCAGGAGGTACCGCGGGGGGTCGAATCCTGGTAACGGCATTTAATTGTGTGTTTATCACAGATATTTGTTCCTGAGTTATGGGTGTTTTCTATGTATATAAGTATTTATCTATATATATTATACATATCGTCGTCTAGTACCCACAACACAAGCCATATTGAGCTTACCGTGGGTCTAGGTCGATTTATGTAAGATTGTACGATAATATTTATTTATTTATTTAATAATATTTATTTAATATTTAGAGCAGTGGTTCTTTACTTCTCCGTGATAAGCAGAGGTCGGAAAGGGACCTGACTAAATATTACTGTTAACCTGTTGCCATTATAAATAAACCATACATACGGTATCGTAAATAATTAAATATCTTAAGACCTTAATATAACGGTTATAAAAGCGACCTTCCAAACCAGAGGGTAAACTAGGCCTTATTAGGATTAGGTCCGGTTTTGTCACGATGTTTTCTTTCATCGAAAAAACCAGACTAGGTACATTTTATTCGCGGATCATTATTTAAAATAAAAATCATGATTATATTTATTCCGTTAAGAATAAATTATTTTTATTCAATTTTCTCAATATGAATTACTAGCTGTGCCCGCGGCTCCGCCCGCGTGGAATTCGGTCTATGTAAGTGGCTAATTTGCCCCTAATTTCTCTCCCGCTACCCTGGAGGCGGAACTTGAAGTAAAGTTGACAAATGGATACAATTACCACTAAATGAAACTACACTCAAAAATCAATACTTTTTTTTGGCATGATTTAAACGACATAGAGTAGTAGGTGTATATCGGATACAGTACCACTTTTCCAAATCGATCCTCCCGTCAAATCAGTCTAAGCATGAAAGGTAAGAACAGGTGCGGTTGAAATTTGGGGGGGGTCACAAATGCAGAAATTATTTTTTGAGGGGGTCAGTAACATTTTTTTCTATTTGAGGTGTACTTGGGGGGGGGGGGGGGGGGGGGTGACCCATGCAAATTTAACTCAATCTGTAGTGAGTGTAGTGGCTGCCCCCCCCTTTTAAGCGTTTAATTTTTATAGGCTACGTATAACCTGGCTGGGGATTTTCTTGAATTGGAATTACTAATCTTTAAGGGGTGATTTCTGGGATAACAATGCAAAAAAAACCGGCCAAGAGCATGTCGGGCGATGCTCAGTGTAGAGTTTCGTAGTTGCCGCCCTGTTTGGACCCACGGTTCTAAAGTTAGATGGAAGAGACGCCCTTTTTTGATTGAACTTTCAAATCTAATATTTACGAAACTATCAGTTTCATCCAAAAAATGTATTAAAAGACCTCTATTCTTTTTGAAAGACCTATTCAATAATACCCAACACGATAGAGTTGGAGCGAAAAAACATTCACCCCCCATTTTATGTGTACCCTAATAGAAGCATACACTGCTTTATCTACACACATATTAAAAAAATCCTAAGTGACGTGTTCGGAAACCATTAGAATGACCGCCATGACCAACCTTATTGTGCCGGCGGTCGGGGAGGAGGGCGAATTTTCATTACGTTACCGTAGGTAATGAATTTTCATACGTTTTTAACACACTGTCACAGATAATACACTGATGTTACGTTACTGATTGCATTAATGGTGGTAATTACATACGGTTTCTGAACGCGGAATAGAGGATTTATGATATTGTTGTAGATCAAAATATTTATTCTTCAATGTAAGCAAATTACAATGCGCTAATGAACGTCAGAGAAAAAAAAAATACCTGAGTGCGTTTCGGTTGGAACGAAGTTATGTTATTTAATTTTATTTCATTTTTGACTTTTTCCTAATTTTTGTATTTTTATTTTTTTTTTGTATTTTATTTAATTGAAATTTTTGATATTTTTGAAATTTTTGAAAATTTTGAAATTTTTGAAATTTGTAAAATTTTTGAAATTTTTGAAATTTTTAATTTTTTTGAGATTTTTGAAATATTTGTGATTTTTGAAATTTTTGAGATTATTAAAATTTTTAAAATTTTTGAAATTTTCGAAATTTTGGAAATTTTGGAAATTTTGGAAATTTTGGAAATTTTTTGAATGTTTTGAAATTTTGTCATTTTTGACATTTTTGACATTTTCGACATTTATTACTTTCAGGTTCTCGACTTTTTTTACTTTTTTCACTTTGTCACTATACACTCATTCTCACATCTCTATACAAAATTTCATTAAAATCCGTTCAGCTGTTTTCACGTGATGCGCGGTCAAATAAACAGACAAACAGATAAACAGACAAAAATTCTAAAAATTGTTGGAACGTGTTCTGTTATCGACTCTAAGTATCCCCAGCCAACTTTTTTTCGAATATATTCCATGTACAGATTTTCGACCCTCTTCAGCTTTATTATATGTACTAGCTGTGCCCGCGGCTCCGCCCGCGTGGAATTCGGTCTGTGTCAGTAAGCGGCTAATTCACCCCTAATTTCTCTCCCGCTACCCTGGAGGCGGAACTTGAAGTAAAGTTGACAGATGGATACGCTAGAGGACAGTAGTCCTAATAAAATATTTTACAATTACCACTAAATGCAATTACACTCATAAATGTATACTTTTTTTTATTATATTTGTTTTTGGCATGATTTAAACGACATAGAGAGTAGTAGCTGTATATCGGACGATACAGGACCACTTTTGTATTTATACGTTCATGTCCACGGCAAATATCATCCAAATCGATCCTCCCGTCAAATCAGTTGGGGGGGGGGGGGGGTCACAAATGTTGCACTTGGAGGAGGGGGGGGGGTCCAAATTTAACTCAATCGAGTGTAGTGGCTACCCCCCCCTTTTAGACGTTGAATTTTTATAGGCTACGTATAACCTGGCTGGGGATTTTCTAGAATTGGAATTAGTAATCCTTAATTGGGTGATTTCCGGGATAACAATGAAAAAAAAAAACCGGCCAAGAGCATGTCGGGCGATGCTCAGTGTAGAGTTTCGTAGATGCTGCCCTGTTACAAAACATCCGTTCTAAAGGTCGTTTATTTGGCGGCGCATACGTCAGTTTACTATTCGGCACTTCCTTTCACTATGCGTTTTTGACTAATAATTCAAAAACGGCTGAACCGATTTTATTCAATATAGTTTTTATTGAAAGTTCTTATCAGGCCTTACCAAATTTCAGCTTTCTAGTGCGAACGGTAACTGAGCTAGACCGCGGACAGACGGACGGACATGGCGATGTAACTGTTACGTAATAAGGCCTAATTATGTACAGAAGCATACACTGCTTTACCTACACACATATTAAAAATCCATTGAAACCATTAGAATGACCACCATTACAGCGCCATGACCAACATTATTGCGCCGGCGGTCGGGGGGGCGGATTTTCATTACGTTACCGTAGGTAATGAATTTTCATACGTTTTTACCACACTGTCACAGATAATACACTGATGTTACGTTATTGATTGCAATAATGTTGGTAATTAATTACATACGGTTCCGAACGCGGAATAGAGGATTTATGATATTAAATATGTCGCGTAAAGTGTGTGAATCAAGTGCGATTGGAACGAAGTTATGTTATTTAATTTTATTTCATTTTTTACTTTTTCGTAAATTTTGTGGTTTTAATTTTTTTTGCATTTTTTAAAAATTTTGGAAATCTTGGAAAGTGGAATTTTTGGAAATAGTGGAAAATTTGGAAATTTTGAAAGTGTTGGAAATTTTGAGAAATTTTGGAAATTTTGGAAATTTTGGAAATTTTGGAAATTTTGGAAATTTTTGAAATTTTGGAAATTTTGGAGATTTTGGAAATATTGGAAATTTTGGAAATTTTAATTTTTTTACATTTTCGAAATTTTTTACATTTTCGTCATTTTTAAAATTCTCGACTTTTGAGGTTCTCGACTTTTTTCACTTTTATCACTTTGCCACTTCTCAGTTTCACTACACTTCACTTCACTTTATTCTATTTTATATATTTTTTATTTCATTCCATTTTACATGTTTCTCAATCGTATGGGTGTCGCGTTTTCGTGACGTGACGCTTTTTCGTAACGGTCACGTGACTTTTTTTCGCCTAGGCCCCCATCCGCGAACCGTCCGATAAGGAACTTCGTTCCAAAACTCCACCGGTTCTAACCCTGTAGGTGTACCTCTGGCCCAAGAAGTATTATGACCGAAAAGAAATTCGACGGGACTTATTTTTTTCAAAACAGTAATACATTATTAGATCTTAAAGATACAAAATAATGCGTAGTTCTTCAAGAAGACATATCAAAACTGCTTGAGAGACAGATAATGTACCTATTGTTTAATTATAAAGAAAAATAAATCCTAATCTGACTTCTTCACAAAACGTTTCATATGTTTTCCTACCTAAACGGTGTCCTATAAATGTTAGATGATTTTGTAGTAGTTTTTTGGTTTGCTGCAGTAACCCTTTGACATTCATGACATTTTCAAATATTTCTTAAGAGGCCTTATTCCCAAAACGCGCGAATTTCACGAAATGCTTCATTTTCTTCGAAGGCTATGGCGAAAATACTAAGTGTTTTTAAATCAACTATTGATGCACATAATAGTTCGTTTCTTTATCTAGACGGCCATCGGAGCAAATATTACATTTTAACGAGTGAAATATGAAAAAAATTGGTTGTCTTGGAAGGCCTTTCCTGATTTTCCAGTTAGGTGTACCGTTCATTTTCAGATTACGCAAAAAAGGGTAAAAATTCTTATTTAATTTGAATTAAATTCAATTGAGTATATCATGTATGAGACGGCCATGGAAATAAAAATCGAAGATTCATCTTGGATAATCGACAAAATACCTTCTGATTATATGCCAGTTTTTTGATGAAAACACGGTTACATTTCATTTTTTCCACGAAAACCCTATGAATATTTTGCCCTAAAAATATTACCATTGCAAAGTTAAACTATATTTCTATCACAATAAAAAAAACTATACTATAGCAGTAAATTTCAAATTACTATGATTTTTTAAAAATGACACTTAAATCACACTTCACAGGACACTTTTTGTAAGAATCGTATTTTTGGGTACTAAATAATAATAAACATGGTTCAAAATTTTTTTTTTGTATTACTAATACTTCAAACTATCTTATAAATAGCATTTTATGCGGCTTTTTTCATTAATAGAGTTTTTCGACCTTTTAGGGTATAAGGAGCCTTAAGAGCGGGTAAAGGTAAATTTAAAGCATCGACGGGTAAAATGTTATAAATATGAACACCTTGACCAAAAAATTACAAATTATTTCAATACCAACTTTCAACATACAAACTTTCAACCCCCTTTTCACCCCTTCCAGGGTTGATTTTCGGGATGAAAACTGTTCATTGTCCTTTCCCGGGACTCAAACTATCTCTACACAAAATTTCATCATTATCCGTTCAGCCGTTAACTAATTAAAAATACTTGGAACGTGTTCTGTTATCGATTCTAAGTATCTCCAGCCAACTTGTTTTCGAATATACATATTCCATGAACAGACTTTCGACTCTCTTCAGCTTTATTATATGTATAGATAGTTTTTATTGAAAGTACCTTTAAGGCGTCACTTCCATTATTTTTTTCAAATTTTTTGGACCTACGGTTCTAAAGTAAGATGGGGGGGGGGAGGGGTTTGAAGAAGAAACTATCCTTTGTCATTTCTCGAGACCCATACTATCTCTATACCAATTTTCATCTAAATCAGTTCAGCGGTAAAAAAATCCTCATACCACCTTCCAACCCCCTTTTCACCCCCACAAGGGTTTGAAAACTATCCTATGACGTTTCTCGAGACTCAAATTATCTCCATACTCATTTCTATCTAAATCGTTTCAGCGGTTAAAAATTCTCCATACAAACTTTCAACCCCATTTTCACCCCCACCAGGGTTGATTTTCGGGATTAAAACTATATATTATCCTTTCCCAGGACTCAAACTATATCTATCCAAAATTTCATCAAAATCCGTTCAGCCGTTTTCACGTGATGCGCGGTCAAATAAACAGATAAACAGACAAACAGATAAACAGACAAAAATTCTAAAAATTGTTGGAACGTGTTCTGTTATCGATTCTAAGTATCCCCAGCCAACTTTTTTTCGATTATCTTCCATGTACAGACTTTCGACCCTCTTCAGCTTTATTATATGTATAGATTTCCGACGTAATCATTTGCTTTTATTCAATGATTTTATTCTTGAGTGTAACGGCAACAGTAATATTTTAGTCAGGTGATAGATAATAGTACATTAATTACCAAGGACTGTAAAAGAAAGAAAGCCCGAGCCGCAGGCGAGGGTTGTAAATATGCGATAGAGGGCTTTCTTTTTTATTGCCCGTGGTGAGTACACAATTTTACGTCTCCACCTGGCCATAATGCGAGTTTTACCGTATGGCCAGGTCTGACGTAAAATATCTTAATTATCCGTTCCGACTATAATGATAAGGCATCACTCGACAAAATAGCTTCCATAGCAGGGACAAATAAAGTTAACAAAGGGTTTTTTTGTACAATATAAGTTGATGGACCACTTCCGGTGCTTTCAGAGACCACCGGTCAAGAACCACTGAGCACTGAGGTAGAGTATAACATTATTAGTTATTAGCTAGTCGCTGCGTGTAGGCAGAAAGTATTAAGGTTTCCCCCCATCTATCGACGCGGATTCGGCAAAATCCGGGGGAAAAAAGCTTTATGTCCACGCAATAAGAGCTAACAAGACACGGTTCGGCTCGGCTCGGCTCGGCCGACGCCTGCCGACGCGTCGACGTCTTTTAAGCGTCTTTTAATTATTTGTTTAAAATCATAACGCTATGCTATGGAATAATGAACGAGAGCGTACCTGTATGACGGGTTAGCGTGGTAGACGGGCGACCGCGGTGCCAGGGACGACCCGCTGCGGAACTGGTCGCGGTCCACGTCCCTACGCATGATGGGTGACGTGAACATGGAATCCTAACTTAAGGCTCTACAGACAGATAGTAACAAGTGTAACATCAAATCGTAATGAATTTGCAGTCTATGTCCTAAATTAGGCGCTCCCAGGGCTTGAAACCGGTATTCGCAAAAAACCCAATATTTCATTATTTTATGGTATTTATGTCGAACTCAGTATTGTATTTAGGAAATGACTTCATATTATAAGATTGTTCGATTAAAAATGAAATAGTAAACAAAAGCCCGCAAAAAACTGGTATTTATGTACTCCATACACTTAGCGGAATTCGGTTACCATAGAGACAAATCAGCCGGAAGACGGATATTCGGCTGAAAATTGTCTGTGGTTCCATACTAAAATTTGGCTAACATAGACTTTAATTCCGAATTTCTTTGTCTGATGTCTATGAAAAGCTGAATTCCACTCAAATGTGTGACGCGCCTTATACCTACTACAGTTTCATTGCGCAGGAGTGCTACAAATGCTACGCCGTAGCGGAAAATATGTAAGTATTATGTATTCTTCGGTAACGCTTGGCGTAGAGAGCGTCATGCACATACTGCACAATAAAATGTAATAATTATAGTGTTCACATTTAAATGAAAATGTTGATAATATATAAATATACAAGAGTATACATTCTAAATATGGTTGATGTGTTCGTTAGTTGACTTGACAAAATATAATTTGCACCGATTCACCAATTTCACCATACTGAGTTATCTACAAATTGTCTATAACGGACTCAGATACAGGTTTCAATCAAATTTAAGAATAAATACTCTCGTAAAGATACAATATACTTAAATACACCTAATACGAACAGCAAAGCATGTTTCTGAAACGTAAAAGTAAACAAAAATGCAGTGAACACTGCGCAGGCGTGTGATTTCGTGCAAACGTGCGTGTTAGCCACATGGTAACATGTAAACATTCAATGTCCTACTTCCAAAATATGGAAACTAAAGCAATATTACACCGTAGTTGTTTTAAATTTAACCATAATAGCGTTGAGTATTTCAAGAAAATGTGCTACTTACTTATTTTAACGGTTTGTGTAAAGTTAGGTACCTTATATGTACCTAGGTACCTATGTAACAATATTGTAGAGGCACATGCATGTAAGTATTTTAAGTACCTACAGTACTATAGTCTTTAAAGTAAAGCGATTGTTTGGACCATATCACATGTAGGTATATGGCCATAACATAACCCAAAACAATATGATCCTGATCGTGTAAGTACACGTGTTTTGTTCATACAATCACATCGATATTTTTATCCTTTAACTGCGTCAAAATTTAACAACTTGGTTTTTTACAGTCCAACAATAAATGATTTTGTGTGACATAATTGCGATGTTCGCCTTTGTAATGTTTATAAGCAGAAATATACTAAACGAAGCATGACATTTACATTCTGGGACTATTACGCATCTGTTTACACTGGTGCATGTTTTCCATGTTAACGCGAAATTTACATGACATCATGTATTTTTTCAACTGTAACACATATTTAAACATCTGAGAGATTTAAATTAAATTAACGAATTAACTTTAGGTACAGGTTGAAGGAGAAACATGCGCAACGAAGGTTTGAAAATGCTTACCACGGCTATTTTCAAAATAAATCCGTATAAGGGCTTCTACTCTGGGGAAAATCTCAATAGTAGTTTTGACAATTATGGCTGGTTTTCATAAGTTATCCTAGGTTTTCCGGAAGGTACAAACGACACCTAGGATGCAGGGCTTACTCAGCGAACTCGTGATAGAAGGTAGGCGTAGGAACTCTGCCTACGTAGCCGCCGGTGGCCCGCGGCGGCAGAGAGTAAAGGTGAGAGCTGGATCCTCCCCTGCGGTTTTATCTTCTTTATTAACATACTGTTTTCTAACTTATGTATGACACGAAAACGCATTATTTTTGTAATGCCAATAAACAATTAAAGCATAGAGCAAACTTGGAACGTATCCACTGGGAGATTGAGAATCAATTTCTGAGCTTCTGACTTTACCACGAGCTCATTTTGCAACCATTTTGATGGTTCCAGGGAACGATTAAGACTCTTTAAGCAAGAAGCTCAAGACAAGAATTAATCAAGTAAAAAAAACAAGGAATTTGAATTTCCATATCCTGGTGAACACGTTTTACGCTTTTTCTTGGTATTACCCGTTATTCAGTAAATCTGTAAAAAAATAGTTAAATCAGTGTCACCTTCACTGACTAGCCATATGGCTGGCAGATTGACCCGACCTCAGTTATTTTGAATTACGCAGGAATGTGTGATCAAGGCGACACATTCCTTGGCTTCCAATTCGTCGCACATTTGATGGAAATGACGAGGTGGTGAGTGAAGCGTTGATAATGCAGCCAGGGTCAAAGCTAGTTGTTATCGATGTAATTTAAAGACGTTATTAAGTTTATGATTGCTTTCAAGCCCAAAAATTGTTGTTTAAATAATATGTACATATTATTCGGCATATCCTAACATCATACTTATACATAGTAAAGAAACGATCAATAAAGAAAGTCTGACTGCAAATTATAGTATTGACTACAATTTGGACCAGCAAGGTTCCACCTTCGGTCAAATGCATCAATGATTTTAATTTAGACTTCACACATAATCGGCATTGATAGCCATTTTTCAAGCACCATATAACTGTGGCCTGACCAAAATCGGTCATATACTCACAGTAACGCAAAACTTCTCTTTTCTGATCTTGCAAGGTTTTCTAAATAGTACTGTACTGTCATACATATCGCTTCAAACCACTTACAGCGTAGTTTAAGGCACCACAATAGCACATTTATTTCACTGATATGTTTTTAACTTTCAGCTTCAGAAGAGACAAATTAACACCTAAATCTTGTAGATATGACCTTTGTACATAGAAATAAAGCTCAAAGAAGATTCAGTGTGTTGACGGTGGGGGACCCTCTGGTCTTTTTAGCCGTCAACACAGTGAATCCTCTATATTAAAAGATCAGCAACGCACATCTGACACCTCTGGAGTAGTAGGCATCCATAGCCTACTCAGGTGATTATTTGCTACAATCGTGGTATTAAAAAGAATATGCTCACCTCTGCACTACAAGTTTGATGTGGTTTTGCGCATTCTTGAACAGGTTCTGCGCATCTTCGTGCCTCAGGTCACGGGCATCGTAGTCGTCGATTTTGGCGATGATGTCGCCTCGCAGCAAGTCCTTGCCGGCCGGCGTGCCGGGGGTCACCTGGAATGATGGTTTATTTGTTTAACAAACGCATAAGGTTTCTACCAACGTAGGAAAGAACTGTAGCCTTACAAACCCAATAATCCTGTTTAAAAATTCGATTATTGGACGATATACTTAAGCATGTGGAACGGGAGGATTATAATCAAGGGGAAGCATTTTCATCACACACACACACACACACACACACACACACACAAACTGTTTATAAATTGTGTTACTTTTAACTTGAGTACTTCTACTTACCTACTTATGTATCTATCTATCTTATCTTATGTATCTATAGAGTTAATTTAAATTGTATATTCTTATGTCTGTCATTTAGTAATAACTGCGATGTTTAGTGTAGTTAGTTGTATAGTGCCACCTACCCCACCGTCTATGGGCCTCACTGAAAATCAGCGTCGCAGAGTGTACCATGTGGAGCATTCTGTGACATCAAGCTGAGTGAGGTCCATTTAGCGCAAACGACAGCTTTAGATAGTAATTAGTGTAACTACTATTAGTTAGTTTTAAGTTTGTCTGTCCTTGTTTTGTGCTAATAAATGTCTTTTCTTTCTTTCTTTCTTTCTTTCTTTCATTTTAACTAATTAATGCAGAGTTTTGGCATTCATTAGCAAATATATAGGTATTACACGAATATTGACCCTGCAAGGGTACCTATAGCAAATATTACCCAAATGATTATGTAGGAAAGCGAGCATGAAAGCGGACCCTGGCAATAGCCAGGATAGCGCTAGGTAGAAGAAGAAGAAGAAGAGATTATGTAGGCAACTAACTATAACTCTTAACTTAATATTCTTCATACTCTTAACTCCAAACTGCTGAGACGGGTTCACAGAAAACCACGCGTCCCCCCGCAATCATCGTTCGGTTTACGCAAAGGAAGCGCAAAGATGAGCTCTTATCAGCTGTTCGAGCTAGGCGGGGGATCACTACTGCGGACATCGAGCTCCCGGGGCCAGCCTCCAGCGTGTATGTCGGCGATCACCTGACACCTGACAATAAACTACTCCTTAAACGGGCCAGAGAGATTAAAAATGAATTACAATATTCGTATTAGTGGATACGTGACTGCAAGATACTAATGCGGAAGAAAGATAATAGCAGGGTAATTTACGTAAACAGTCACGCGGATTTAGACAAACTAAAATGACGTTGGTGTAGGTTATTGTCTGTGTTCGTTATTCAAGCAGTTTATTTGTTTTTCTGCAATTGTGCGAAAATGTTGTTGCTTTATTATACTGCGCATCTGGTTCGTTGTATTTTTAATTGTAATGAGTTTTGTTCGACTTCTTGGAGTATTTATATGCCTATTTTATACGAACTCAACAAAAAAAAATATACTTTTGGTATTGATTGGGATTGTCTCGCAGTTTATTTAGTTGGGTTTTTAATATTTCGGTACATTTTCTCATCTGAAATTGATATATTTATATATGTGACAGAAAGGGATGGAAAATACTTGTTTGTTTACACTATGTGTTCGTTTTGTTCTCGTACTCAAATACAATTATCATCTGTTCTTAAATATCACACTCTGACATCGGCATCGCTTAACAAGAAAATCAGTTTACTTTTATTGATAAATCGTGAATATAAAATCTTTTAACGGTTATTACCAAAATGCTAGGGGCTTACGTACTAAATCGCATATTTTTTTATCACATGTTGCTCAATCCGACTACGACTTCATAGGTATATCTGAAACTTGGCTAACTGAGAACTTTTATGACCGGGAATATTTTGATAAAAGGTATAGTGTGTATCGTTGCGACCGGTCTACAGCGGATACCGGAGCCACGCGCGGAGGAGGGGTGGTCTTGGCGGTGCGGTCTGAGTACCAGCCCGTGCGTCGCGACTGGGACGTGCCTTCACCAGCGGGCTGTGAGTGTGTGTGGGTATCGGTACCTCTAGCCACCACACAGGCCAATAACACTATTTTAGGACCAAATACGCGAACTACTTCCTGCCATTTAAATATTGCTAGCGTTTATATCCCAAATGGACCTTGTTTTAGGGAATCACTAATTTCATTTTTTGATATAGTAAGCCAATTAACAATAGACCATACTAATGACATATTTCTAATAGTAGGTGACTTCAATGTATCTCAAGCGCAATGGGTATTAACATCGTCAAGCGAAATGGAGTTATCGCCTAGCAGCAATTTAGCTTCGCAAAGTTTAGCAGACTTTTTATGTTTTACTGACATGAAACAGTATAATTGTATTTTTAATTCGTGTAATAATCTGCTGGACTTAATACTATGCAACAGGTATTGTAAAGTTTCCCTGTGTGATGTGCCATTGGTGCCTGAAGACGCATTATATCACAAATCACTATTTATTGATTTAGAAATTAGCTATATACCACTTTTTAAGTCTCCTGCAAAAGAGGTTTATAATTTTCACTCAGCTAATTACGACAATATTAACAATGAATTGGAAGATATAGATTGGTGTTCTTATTTTAGCAATCTTAATTGTGAAGCTTCTGTCGAAAAAATTTATAATTTATTAAGCCACTTAATTGATAGGTATGTTCCACACGACGTAAATTACGCTCATCATCTAAATTACCAGCTTGGCATAATAAATCTTTGAGGAAAATCCTTAATGAAAAACGTAAATTTCACCAGCTCTGGAAATTATACGGAAACCCACTTGATTATGATAGTTTCAAACTTCTGCGGAAACGGGCTGAAAAAATGGAGCAAAAATGCTATCGTGACTTTTTATCACTCTCAGAAACAAATATAAAAAATAATCCAAAATATTTTTGGACTTATATTAAATCAATTTTTTCGAGCAATGGGCTTCCGCAAACCATGGCGTACAAGGATACAGTAACATCTAACGGCGAAGAAATTTGTAATTTGTTTAATAGCCATTTCCATTCTGTCTTTGAGGTATATGACAAGAGTCCTGCTGATATTGACAATTTACCGGTGCCTACTAATCCTTTGATAGATATAAATTCAATTGATATTAATGAAAATATTGTAAAAAGATATCTAAAATCTATTAATATTCATAAAGGCGCAGGACATGATGGAGTACATCCGTTATTTATTAAAAATTGTTATTCATCTCTAGCAGCTCCAATTGCGATTCTATTTAAAAAATCTATTAAAGAAGGTTGTGTTCCTGCAATTTGGAAAAAAGCATGGATAACTCCTGTGCCCAAGGGCTCGGTTAGTCGTGATATTGAAAAATATCGGCCCATATCCAAACTTTGTCAGTTTAGCAAACTTCTGGAAAAAATTGTTACTGACCAATTATCTGCTGTAGTGCGATACCATATTGTACCTAATCAACATGGTTTCTATAGGGGCCGTTCCGTTGATACTAATTTGTTAACATTCACAAATGAAATACTAAAGGCTATGGATGAAGGATTCTCTGTAGACGCCGTGTATACTGACTTTGCCAAAGCGTTTGACAAAATATGTCATTATACCTTATTATGTAAGCTCTGGGAACTCGGTATACACGGTGACCTGTTTCGTTGGGTTAAATCGTACGTCGAAAATCGCACACAGTCGGTGGTAATCTCAGGGATTACCTCTCACTATAAATATATAAGTTCTGGTGTCCCCCAAGGTTCCCACTTGGGTCCCTTGTTGTTTACCTTATACGTGAATGACCTTATAAAATCTATCTCCAACTCATGTATTCTCCTTTATGCAGATGACGCAAAGATTTATAAAATTATTCGAAGTTCTGCTGATTGCGAACTGTTACAAAACGATCTGCGTAACTTTGAGACCTTCTGTAAAGAGAATAATCTATTTATAAACACAGACAAATGTAGTACAATAAGATTTTCTAGAAAAAAGATATCGCCTGACTTTGATTACAAGTTATGTGACAAAGTTTTAGTGAGAGTTAAGGAAATTCGTGATCTTGGAGTCGTCATGGACGATAAAATGTCATTTGTACCTCATATTGATTCCATCTTGGCCAAGTCATTCAAGCAAAGCAAGGTATGATACTGCGAATTGGCAAACCTTTCAAGAATATTTTGACACTTAAAGTTCTTTATAACAGTTATG
Organism: Pammene aurita; assembly: GCA_947086415.1. NCBI lineage: Eukaryota > Metazoa > Arthropoda > Insecta > Lepidoptera > Tortricidae > Pammene > Pammene aurita. The sequence goes on from OX352297.1 coordinate 1,068,127, forward strand.
TACGTAGTCGCCTTGAGTTTGCGTGTGCTGTGTGGAAACCACATTACAATATCCATATTGATAGGATAGAAAGATTACAAAAAAAATTTCTAAAGTCCCTTGACTTTAAATGTGGTCATGATCACAAAGATTACATTGAATCGTTAAAACGTCATAAATTGCAATCCCTTGAATGTCGGAGAGATTGTGTCGACTCAGTTTTGTTATACAAACTTTGGAATAGCCATGTCGATGCCCCTAGTCTGCTAAATGAGATTTATATCAGAGTACCAGGTATAAGAGAACGCCGATGTCACCCTAAACATAAACATTTATTTTCTGTCCCATATAGTCGAACCAACTACTGTGAAAATATGTTTACTAGACGTGCATGTAAATTTTATAACGATAGTAATATAGTTAAAGATGTTGACATATTTAACTGTACCATAGGCTATTTAAAAAATGTGTTTAGAACGTAGAATATGCAAATTTATTTACCATTAATCAACTACCTACGTACGTGTACCTTTCAGTGCTTTTTTATGCTTTTTTGTGTTTTCTCGTAAATTTATATTAATGTTTAACAAATGATATCAGATAAACTGAGTGATTTGTTTTTTGTGCTGCATCATGTTTAATTCTAAGTTGAAATAATACTGGAAACTATAGGTCTAAAGTTAAGCAAATATTTTGTAAATTTAACCCTTGTATGACTGTTTGTTTCATAATAAATAAAAAAAAAAAAAAATGTAGTTTAACATCTCTTTTAACTTAATATAGTTTAAACATGTTTCAGAGAAGTTTACACAGCGATTATTTGGCGGTTTGAGTTAATTACCTACGTAGTCTCTCGTCTATTGAGCTCGTACGATATATCCGGATTCTAAAAATATTGATGATTTTCTCAGTAAGATTAAGATACTTAGCATTCTCAATTAGCACTAGTGCTCCAGACATAAACAAGACAGAACCAAACGTTAACGAAGGCCAAGATAATAAATACAACTCAAGTAATCACATCAAGTGACGTGCTATAAATTAAGAAAATACGGATCATATTTCAAAATGGTTTAGGCATTTGTTTCTTGTTGAATCTTCTATATAATTGACAAGTGATTTATTTTTTAAGGGACAAAATAGGTACAGGGCAAAACTTAAATACTTAAACTAAAATTAACTTACTTAAAAATGCTAAAAACTAAAAATCTATCTCTAAAATGGGCCCCTGTGGCATCGTGCCGAGGACGCTGGCAGCATTTCCTCGCTGAACAGCAATACTAAGGCGTTGGGCGAGGAAGCTGCCAGCCAGCTCTTTTATCCCCGGTTATGTCGACCAACCGTTTAGCCAACTCTCTGTAAAGTTTTTGTGCTGCTGGGCCCCACGTACCAAGGCGTCGAGACTCCTGTATTTGTGCCTTTTGAGGGCTTCAGCCGCCTCCGCCGCCGCGCGTATACTTTCTTTGTAGTATGAATTAGATTTAACGAAAAGGATCTCAAAAAATCTAATTTATAAGCTTGTTTCTGCGTAATTGCAACTAAAACTGTAATATTTTTCCGTTGAAAGCTCAGCGGAAACTACGCACAATATTGTGTGAAATGTCATACTGACGACTGAAATAAATTGGCAAATTCCAAGCAAGAAAATAGCTCATTATTTTATTATGTCACACTTGAAGGTTGAGAGAGATGGGCCATGACATTCTGTAGTTTCGTTCGCTCACCTCATAGATATAAACAGAAAGCCAGGTGTGGGATGTACGTATTGAATCACACTTGCAGTGACATTTTGAAAGTTCTTGTTACCACTGAAAACTAGCCCAACTAGAATTCTCGTAATAAAGATGGTTCTTAGAATAGTTTCAATGTACTAGTGTAAAAAACTTCACTGATATTTTAAACAGCTGCAGATCGTTTTATGTTTAATGCGTCCTTTGCCTTGTCAAAGTTACAATTTGATAAATATGACATAACCATATATTCACTACATTACGGTATACAGGTTACCAGAGAGCTCAAAGAGGATGCTGTGTGTTGACGACGGGAGAACCTCTGGCCCCCATAGCCGTCACACATTGTTTAAAGCATATTGTCAGACTTTTTACGCCTGTCGCCTATGGACCTCGACATTCGAAAAGCGATCGCGTTCAGTACAATAACGGTGCAGTGCTTCAGGTATGTTTCTAGAGGTTAACATGGATGGTTTTATAACAATACTGCGGAAACGGGTTGCCTCCCTGATGCGTACTATGTGCAGAGCCCGATATAGTACAGTCGACTACAAAGAGATGTATCCACTTTTTCACCTTATTGCGTTGTAATAATAAGGTCCACATGTGGATACATCTCTTTGTAGTCGACTGTACTAATAGCCTCCTGGGTGCATTTCTTGGAAAATTGGATTTCCCCGTGATAGGGCACTCTATCCACGAAGGCGACAGGCCTATATTTTTTATGTAAAATAGGATGACATTCTGATTTGATTTGTTTAACTTGTCTGTTTAATTTTAGTATAATTTTTAAAGTTAATTAATTCAGATTACTGAATATTAATTATATATTATTAATACACTTAAATTTAATAGTACATTACTTATCAAGGACTGTAAAAGAAAGAAAGCCCGAAATCGCTGGTATTTGTGACCCGAGCCGCAGGCGAGGGTTGTAAATATGCGATAGAGGGCTTTCTTTTTTACTGCCCGTGGTGAGTACACAATTTTACGTCTCCACCTGGCCATAATGCGAGTTTTACGGTACGCATAGCGTGCGGTAATACTCATATTATGGCCAGGTGTGACGTAAATAATATTATCTTACTAACAATTGTATGGACCCAGGGTTTGCAATAAATATCGGCAACGCGCATGTGAAACCTTTGGATTTCAGGCTTCCATAAGCTACGGTAGCTGTTTACACACTACTGCTGTATGAAAATGTTTACAGTATGAAATCGTAGCTGGCGCAGTCAAACACCCAAAAGGCATTATTGTGTATTCAAATAGACCATCAGCTGAGTAGTCTTTATTATTGTGTTTTAAAGACACCTGAAGCACTTTCTCATAGAAACATGATAAAACAACGCAGGAAACCTATAAATGTTGATCAAAGAAATTAGGGGCTTTACCAGAGACTTTGAATACACATAGCTATTTATATTCGTGGGATGAAGCAGGTAGCTATAGATATGCAGACTTGCATTTAGTTATGTAAATATTAGATATACAAATTGACTCAGCCAGTACCTATCAAATCAGTTTGTGTAATAGGTAAGTAGGTATAACACAAAATTGTTATTTTTATTTTAGAGCGCACTATTCGCCAACAAACTGTCCTCAGTTTGGCGAAAAAAATATGTATACCTACCACTCAAGTTTTATCTAGAAAAAAAATATATATATATGTGACTTATTTGGGGGTAAGGCCACATTATTGAGCAAACTCAATCACTAAAATTTCTCGGTGTGCATATAGACTCTTACCTAAATTGGAAAGATGAGCTCTCGGCATTGGTCAAGTCAATAAGTTCAGCCTGCTACGCACTCAGAAGCCTAAGAAACGGATTAAAATTGTCCCAACTCAAAATGGTATATTATGCACTGGTCGAATCAAAACTACGATATAGTATAAAGCTTTGGGAAAATAGCTACAAATACAATATACTTACCACTGACAATGGTCAGTCACTCAAATCTTCAAGTTGTTAAACATACAGAAAGTTATCAATCTATAGTTTTATTTAACAAATTGCCAGTAGAATTAAAGTCGCTCACAAATGTCAACTTGTTCAAAAGGGAACTAAAATCATTTCTGCTGAGAAAGCAGTTTTATTCAGTAGATGAATATTTATTGGATGACGACACAAGGTTTTAGGTTAGATTAGATGTTAGTGACATTATTTATTTTATTATGGATATTATTTCACTTTATATCAATTTTACTTGTAAGTATGGTGAGACATATATATTGTATATTGTAATTTAAAAATGTAAATATTTAGGATAAGTTATATAGAATGTAAAGTAATATTCAAACACAATGTGTATTGTTATATTGAATAAATAAATGAAATGAATGAATGAATGTAAATCATAAAATTAAAAATATAGTTTTGCAAACCATATCGAGTTGTGAGAATCTCAAAAAACACTTTTAAAACAAATAGTATTGAATTTATTCAACAGCCCAAAAATTTTCCATTTATCTCGGAAACTGCAGAGATATGGTACAAAATGGACTGTATGAATAAAAGTAGTATTCGTATAGTATTCGCGTGCTCTTTTCAGTCTGACATGAAGGCAACACCAGCTATCATATTGCAAGGGCCTCGAAGGGCCAGAAGTGCATTCGACGACCTTGGAGCTCAGCTACACAAGAGCGACGTATGCACCGCTTCTGGACCGCGGCCAGGCTAAAAGCGGACCGGCGACGCTCCAACCGGCGACATTTTTATTGAAAACAACCGCCGGATCACCAGTAATTCCCAGCGAAAATAAACTAGCATTCTTGGTTAAAACCAGTTTAAAACTAATCCTTAGCGGTTAACTATCGAAGATAAAGCTTACTGGTTCTGGCGATCGCGACAGCAAATGAAGGCCGCGCATCGATGTGCGCATATCCATCACGCTTCCTCAAGTCAATGGCGAGGACGAGATAAAAATACCCACGTCCATCGGCACTTCGAAATCTCAGCTAATACGCTGCGACTTGCGAAACTGTGAAGGTTTCGCTCATACCAACGTATTGGGACTTTAAATGTGTGCCTTATTGTTTAGGATTAAGATATATAATTGGATGAGTTTGTGTATGCACATACGGTGAAGCTTAAAAATGGTCGAGGGTCTTTGATGATCCAACATACCCCAGCTGGCGGATACGCTTGCGCTCATGAGCTCATGACGCACTGCGATTACGTCAACCGAAGTAAACTTCAGCATGACCTGCCAGACGTGCGAAAAGATAAGTTTGACGCACGCTGATTTCTGACTGCATCTCGGAAATAAATAAAAATATAGACTGAATATTTGGTAAAACCGGTATTAGGTATATATTTGATCTGGGCCCGACCCGTCGGATACAGCGTAGTAATAAAAGTTAGGGCACTTGGGGAATTAAGTGAGGGCGAGGGAGAGGCAGGGTACACTACAGATTGGGCCTGAGAAATTGCAAAGTATAATGCCGGTTTAAGTTGATATTACTATACATACTCGTATTTGAGAAATACCCACATGCGGTAATTTTCTCCGGAACATATCTACTAAGAAAATACAAGAATTAATTTTAAAGGAATCGTATTTTCTATTCATATGCTGTATTTAAAAGCCATGTATCAGCTATCCAGTTGAGATGTAGAAGAGAGAGTAATGCTTTAAAAGTAATTAATACACCCATCCATAGTCCTAAACAGTTAACTAGACAGATTTCGAACGACAAAGTCGTCTCAGATGTGCCGGTTATGCAACATGAGTAGGTAGGTCATTTAATAAATTTGGTGACCATAATCAATATAGTTTTTGCGCGTGTGGATGCGGATGTCAGCCATAGAGTTAACACCGCCTGGCTAAAATGGCGATCTCTAACCGGAGTACTCTGTGACACCCGGATGCCGGTACGAACAAAGGGCAAAGTCTACAAGACAGCTGTGCGACCTGCCATGATGTACGGAGCAGAGTGCTGGACAACAACAAAAAAGCATGAACAACAATTGCACACAACCGAAATGAAGATGCTGCGCTGGGCAGGCGGGGTTACACGTCTGGATAGAATACGGAATGAGCACGTGAGGGGATCTTTTAGAGTGGCCCCTATAACAGAGAAACTTAAGGAAAGCAGGCTTAGATGGTACGGCCACATAATGAGACGCGATGATAATTTCTGTGTGAAGACCGTCCTAAATATCCCAACAAAATCTCTGGGAAGAGGAAGACCCCCTGAAACATGGTGGTCCACTATTAAAAGGGAATTAAAAGCGCAGAATTTAACCCCCACGACAACCCAGGATAGAGCATCCTGGCGCCGCCGTACAAGGAGGCCCGACCCCAGATAGAACTGGGACTAAGGGAAGAAGAAGAAGAAGAAGAAGAAATCAATATAGTTTTTGTAACTTAACCTACTAATTATTTTTCAGCAGAAATGCGGGTTAATATATTTATTTTCGGGTCATAGTATAAGGGGTAGCAGACAGCATAGATACCCTTCTCGAGTACATACTTAAAGATGATAGTTATAGCCTATAATGTAGTATGTTTAGTAGTTATTATGAATCTATCCTATAAGTTTGGCACGCTCGATAGCTGCTTGAACTCTGAAGGATTTAATACGTGACGTTAGATTGATCACTATATTGTGGGGTCATTGTAACGGCCTCCTAGGCTAATCGGTATTGACCTAGTGACCCTAACACGAAGCTGGAGGTCCCGGGTTCGAATCCCGGTAAGAGCATTTATTTGTGTGTTTATCACAGGTGTTTGTTCCTGAGTTAAGGATATTTTCTATGTATATAAGTATGTATTTATCTATCTAAGTAGGCATGCATATCGTCGCCTAGCACCCATAGCCCAACCTTTGCTTAGTTTGGAGTTAGGTTGATTTGTGTAAGATTATCCCCAAATATTTATCAACCGACTTCAAGATTTCGAAGGAGGAGGTTATCAATTCGTCGGGATCTTTGTTTTTGCAATTTTTTTTTTATGTATGTTCACCGATTATTCGAAGACGGCTGGACCGATTTGGAAAATTCTTTTTTTGTTTGAAAGCGTATACTTCACAGTTGGTCCCATTGTAACCATGTCAGGATCTGATGATGGGATCCTGGAGAAATCGAGGGAACTCTTCAACTATTATAGGCACACCTATGGTGATTTGAGTATTTTTTACAGCAGATCGAGCATTTGGTGTTGGAAAGGTGGATGCTTAGTGAAGTCGGTTCCTTTTTGTTTAAAATTATTTTATAATTATGATACTTACATAACGTATTTAGGTCCTAGCAAACAGGAGCAACGAAAACGTTTCTGGGCATTTTCACTTAACTGTGTACCATTAACGGCCGGTTAGCAATCGTCACAAAACTGACGGTCCATGTCAAATCCGATACATTTTGTCAGGAATGTGACGGTTAGACGTTACTGAAACACGACTTAAGTCATGCCTTAAAGTACAAGTTAAAATAATAATTTTAAACAAAAAAGAACCGACTTCACTTAGCCTCCACCTTTCCAAAAGCAAATGCTCGAGCTGCTGTAAAAAAATCTCGCATCACTATAGAGGTGCCTATAATAGTTGAAGAGTTCCCTCGATTTCTCCAGGATCCCATCATTAGATCCTGACCTGGTTACAATGGGACCAACTGTGAAGTATACTCTTTCAAACCAAATCGGTCCAGCCGTCTTCGAATAATCGGTGAACATACATTTAAAAAAAATAGCAAAACCGAAGATCCCGATGAATTGATAACCTCCTCCTTCGAAATCTTGAAGTCGGTTGAAAATGCCCTTCTAACGATCTCAGTCGAAAATCTTGCAATGAATTATTAGCAACAGATCTCGCTGGCCATCCAAAGTGGCAACGCTGCCAGCATAATGGAGACTTTTGAGCTAGGTACGATTCGAGACGGGTCCCTTAGCTAGCTAGACGAGGTTGAAGTTTGACGAAGGCTGTTGCGAATTTGCATTTGTAGCCATCTGTCGAAGCCTGTGTTGCGGATATTTACTCATTGTTATTTGTAAGTAAATGAGCACAATAAAATGCTAATACATACACAAATGACAATTATTAGCAAATATCTTTGCGCATTTAACAATAAACATTCACGCTAAGTATCTAAATAATCCTCTTTCATTATCAATAAAATACCAAAACGAGTATGTGAATTTTCACGAACATACTCGTATACAAAGATAAATGATTTATTGACAAATGTTTTTGCGTCTTTAACCAAAAACATTTACGGTAAGTACCTAAATAATCCTCTTTCTGTACCAATCAAATATCAATATGTGAATTTTCATAAACATAAATTCTTCTTATGAATTTAGCTGTCTGTCGTGTAACACCATTATTCATCATCACTACATATATCAAACGAAAGTAGTCTACTGAAGGGGAAATACCTACAGGTAACACAAGCTTCACCGGGTACTACACATACCTACACATACATAGTTAATGCTAAGATAAAGTATACATTTTCTACTATAGAGTGGTATCTGAAATTGACTAGTCGTTTGCAATCTTGTGAAAAACGCGACCATTACAGTTAGTTACATAGCTTGAAATATTTCTTGATGGTATCTACATAAGAGAAAGATAAATGTAACCCAACTAAAGATTAAGGATCCTGGTCACGGCACCAACAAAACAATCTATGCGAAGCTAAAAGGCCGAGTACGTAACGGCGATAAATGCTTCAGCAGCAGCATGACATGGACTGGACAAATCTAAATAGTCAAGTGTCTTAGCGAGCCCGAGGGCCGAAGGCCCGAGGGTAAGCCGCAATTTATTTGAAGCTAAAAGGCCGAGTACGTAACGGCGAGAAATGCTTCAGCAGCAGCATGACATGGACTGGACAAATCTATACTTAATAGCAACATTGAAGTTCACAGATATTTGTTCGTTCAGAGTTATGGATATTTTCTATGTATCATATTCCGTACACACGTTTCGAAAACTCAGCCGAGTTCTCTACTGTCTATAAGATTAATTGGTCAAAAATATGTGTACACGACCTTAAATCCATAAAAATAAGGTTGTGTTCATTTATTTTCAACCGACTTCAAGATTTCAAAGGAGGAGGTTATTAATTCGTCGGGATATTTGTTTTTGCATTTTATTTCTTTATGTATGTTCACCGATTATTCGAAGACGGCTGGACCGATTTGGAAAATTGATTGAAAAAGTATACTTCACAGTTGGTCCTATTGTAACCAGGCCAGGATCTGATGATGGGATCCTGGAAAAATCGAGGGAACTCTTCAAATATTATAGACACACCTATAGTGATTTGAGTATTTTTTACAACATCTGCTTTTGGAAAGGTGGAGGCTAAGTGAAGTCGGTTCTTTTATGTTTAAAATTATTATACAAATAATCGCATAGATATTAGAGAACTCAAGTGTACAAGCCGGGGTGTGAACCCGAGACCTTCGGGTTGAAAATCGACTTATCGCCAGGCTACCAGCGCATCCACACGCCTGAAGTTGATGAGAAAATAAAAGTTTATTTATGTCTAGCCAAACTTTCAAATATCATTCGGCTGTCCGTCTGATCCGTTTTTGCAATGACTCACAAACCAGATGGAGAGGAAGCAATGAATATTTTAATATAAGCACGAGAAAGGGATCAAGGCTATCAGAGATTTATTACATTGAAGGTCGGCAGATAACTTTAATGGATATATGTTAATGCAATCAGTTATCAGGACGCCAGGGTATATATAGGACCGATCAAAGAAGGATTAATTCAAGCGTGTTTAAACGAGAGTAATATGCACCGCGCATGTGAATCCTCTGGAGTTGCAGGCGTCCATAGGCTACAGCAACTGCTTACCATAAGGCGGGCCGTGTTTTTATAAAATTTGACATTGAACCGGTGTGATTCTGAGGTCGGAAACTCTTATCTAACATAAGTATTGAATCACTATTAACATTTAAATCAGTCGTACCTAATTTGATGTAAGATTTCAATGGATCACTAAAGGTAGAAAAATTTGCATGAACGTTATTCGAAATTCGTAGCTTACAATATTCTCATTGTACCACAATTTTCGAATGGACAAAAATATGTGCTAAAATTATTGTGTTTAGTTAAGCCTTAACTGTTAAGGCAATACTTTGTAATATCTGAGAAAAGGCACAACACACTTATGGGTTTTCGAAACAGACATTAAGTAGGTACCTGTAAACAATATAAACGGTGAATCTGAGTAACCCAACAAATCTTAACCATAAATTCCTGGATCATTGGAGACTAAAATGTCGTATAAACTTTTCTGGAATTGGCCCAGTTTCAGAGTTACTACGAATTTTTTTTTACTTGTAAAATAACTACAATACTTAATAATTTCCTTTTTTTTTGAAACCAAGTCATTAAGTACATATTTTATAAAAAATGTCAACTTAAAACTAACTCATAATTTAAGAATTAGAAATCACATAAAAAGTCAACTTAGAACCTAGAATAATAGAATGTCAAATGAAAAAGTATTTTTTTGAATGAAGCCCACTCCAAATCGTACCCGGTTCAAAGGTCCCCATTATTCCCGCCGCATTTCCCCGCTGAACAGCAATGGAGACCTGCTGAACCAGATACGACCCCGAGCGAGGATCGCACACCCTCGTTCGCAAATGACGCCCTAATTCCCTGAAGAAGCCTCTGCCCCCCAGGGTCCGGCTGTCTCAATGGCCACCGGCACAAAGTCATATGCGGATTCAAAAGCGGCGTACTTCGCGTGCTTTAACTTTGCCGCAGACTCCGCCGCTGAACCCGCACAACTGATGGTATGCCTTAAATGGGATGCAGCGTATGTGCTAACACAAGTTGCATCCCATAAAAGACAGCGTCCCATCCGCCACGGAATACCAATACTACCAATTAAATAAAAAAACATTTTTTATTGTGACTCAGTGCAAAACGCTTTTTTGATGGCGATTTCACCCTTTATGGGGTCTAGACATTGTTATTGACAGATATCAAAGTGCCAAGGAATACTTTACGTAAACTATTATACCTACTTATACGTAAAAAATGTACTAATTTATTTTAATCGACAGTTTTACTAATAACATTTATGTTTTTTATGTTTAAAAGTATTACAAAAAAAGAAAAAAAGAAAAAAAAAATTTTTTTTACGAAATTGCCATGAATTCATATAACATTTATTACTCATTATGACCTCAGGAATTTATGGTTAAAATCTGTCGGGTTACTCAGATTCACCGTGTAAAGTAGTGACATTTTAACGAATGGGCAGTCAGCGATGAATGAGGCTTTGTGTGAATAAAACTTTTAACTACTCGTACTTAAAATTGACAAAAAAAAAGATGATTAACTAAAGAATCAAAAAGAGATGTTACTTTTCATATTAGTTGCGTGGTCAAGTGGTGTTTACAAAAACGTGTTGGCTCCTCGTTGGAACTACATAAAATCTGCAATTTTCAACCCCAACGAATGGTTGTTGTACCTTATTGTCACTTGATTCTAGTGATCCTTATTGGTTGAAATACTTGAAATTAAGAGCATTCCCACATCATTATGTATTATGTCTATCAAATACAAACAACAAACCGGCGACACGACATTAAAGATGTCACATCACACATGTCTGGCAACAACAATGAAACCACGTGACTCTAGCTCGTAAAAATAACAAAACTAGTTTTAGTACTAGACTAATCATTATTAGTCTAGTACTAAAACTAGTTTTGTTATTTTATGGAGTCATTCAATGAAACCACGTGACCCTAGCTCGTAAAAATAACAAAACTAGTTTTAGTACTAGACTAATCATTATTAGTCTAGTACTAAAACTAGTTTTGTTATTTTACGGAGTCATTACTCCATAAGTGCTTGGGTTAACCGGCTTTAAAACCAACTTCCGTAAGTTTATGAGATTGGATAAAATGGGGACAACCCAAACAATCTATAAGATGTTAGTCGGCTGTCGAACGCACGACACCCATCTAAGAATAAATCGGTTATAAAGAGACATCGGTCTGGATTTGATGTCGATCTAGTAGGACAACTAATTTGAAACGTTATAAAATTTTATTCTGAGCGGCTGAAACGAATTTATCAAAAATGACTTCAATGAGCCGCCTATAGATATGTTATTTAAGGTTACATAGAACTTACAATAGGGAAACAGAAATACCTATAAATATACCGAATGTTTTAACAGATCAACACCTAGATAATCAATTCTCAATTATCAAATCTTATCAACACGATTCAAGGGAATAGAAAATATCACATAAGCATCAAAAACATAATTCCTTCTACGCTGAAGTAAACTTCGATAGAATGCTGAACAAACGTGACTTTGGACCGGATTAACTAATTAATTTACTTAGTTTTAAAATGATTGCACAAACTTTTAATTGGATGAATCAAAAAAGAATACGGTAATTTATTTATTTGCAGAAAAGGTAACAACTACGTAATCCTTTTGTGTGGAACGTTTGATATATTTGAATTTGTTTCGTCATTCAAAAAAGGGATCTACCAGATTCATCACTATCATCAAACTATTCGATAAATTATCAAAAAACACGAAGATGACACATAGGCCGGTATCAAAACACTCCAGCCCACGCGACACAAACAACAATTGTTATTCCAGCGTTTGTTTACACCGGCTCCGTACCCTGGTGACGATGAGCGGCGTCGCCAGGTCCGCTCCGCCAACCAGCCTCAGCCCCCAGTTGGTGTCCCTGTGTTCCCTGCGTAAGGTCACCACGAACGTATGCAGTCGCCCCATGGCTGCAGTCGCGACACGCGCTCTCGACGGCTAGGCGCGGTGTTGTGGCAGAATTAGCCAAAACCCCGCCCCGCCCGTTGCACTCTCGATCGACCTAGTTCGATTTACGGAAACCTAGGGCAATATTGGTTGCCAATTTCGTTTTCGATTAGCTGTTGAAAGTGACTGTACAGTTGCAAATGAATTAGAGAATAACGTATTTATTACAAAAGGTTATGGTTCTATAAAGTTAGATTAATTAGCGAGAATTATTTTGAATTATAGTTTCAATTATTTTAGTTGCGAAAGCTTTTTAGTTATAGTTTGGCTGACTACATTAGACATAATAAGCTTAATTAAAGTCCAGTATAGTACCTATCTACAATTATGGTCCACATGTTCAATGCCTAATTAAGTATCCTTACTTACTCGTAGTAGGTACATTTGTTTAAGCACGGATCGGGGGTTAATACCAAGCCGGTGCTGAGAGCATGATGACCACCTCTATAAAAAATCGCGAATGCAACCTGAAGGGGTGGAACCCGTGGTTTTTCCACCTCGCTCCCGGCGTGGAGGTTGTCATGAGGGCGCAGTGTCTGGTGTCGCCCTGCATGCTACTTTCGGGAGGGGGAGCTTCAGCTCCGGGGGCTTCGGCCCCGGTGAGGGGACAGCTTCGGCTGTCGCAGCAGGCGGTGTCTACGGTAGAATGCTTACGCCATCCCGTTCACCGTCACCAACGCTGCACGACGGGCATACCGTGGATGGTTTAGTTGGTAGAGTCGGCCCTTGCTGACGAGTCCAACATACCCGTCCTGCCCTAGTGTAATGCATTCCTCCGCGTTTAAAAAAAAGGTATAGTTTGGTGGTGTGGTAGTTTTTCAAAAATTACTGATGAAATAAGTACAGGGCGGCGATTCGACATGGTAGAACTGACAGTCGCTTGCGAGACAACTATGATATCACACTTTTGTGACAGTTGAAATCGGGGTGGAATCACTCAAGAGATGTCTAAAATGGTGGCCATAGCCATAGACAAAACGCTCTAGCGAGACCTCCTGACAGCTTAACAATTAGGTGTGGACACGGGTGGACAGGATGGATATCACTCTATCCACTAGTGACTAGCGATACGAGTGTGACATCCACGTCTCACAGTTTGGCATGTCGAATCGGGCCCTGGACGCTAAGTAAGAAAAGGCACATTGTCTGCCTGGATACAGGCATATACTTCCATAGATATAGTATCTACGTTTTTAGCAAAAAAACGTCGACTAAAAATAAGACGCGCACTAATCATCGCTGACGGAGGATTTGTAAACAACATTTATGAAAAATAGCGCGCTTGGCTGGCGACTACGATTTGTCTTCGAAGCATGTGATTCATGGAGTCAGGAATTAGTGAGCTGCATTTGTTTTGATTTCGATGTTTGCATAGATTTACCTGCGTCCTGTCAAACCACAATACCTAGGTAAAAAAGTGGTAAAAAATAGCGCGATCGGCTGGCAGTTACGATTTGTCTTCAAACCATGTGATTCATGGAACCGGGAGTTTGTGAACTGCATTTGTTTTTATTTCGATCTTTCTCAAGATTAAGTAACACTGCGTTTCCACCAGAGATGAGCGAGGGTGCGTTGCGAGGAATGAATTTGTTAAGAACCAATCCTAGAGCTACGCTGTCTGAGGACAGGTAAATGAAGCGATTTTAATAGTTCTTAACAAACACATATTTCACAATTCGTCATCGCTCATATCTAGTGAAGACACAGCCTTATACCTGCATCTAAAATACGTAAATAAAGAAACCGCCCTACGCTACCTGTCTACGAATATCAAATATTCAAACGCACCTACACCTATAGGTATAGGTATCTCATAGGTAAGCGTGCTCCACCGTAGACCGCATCATCACGTCTGCCTTTTCTCCATAAAAAAAAGGTACGGATTATTAACGGCCTCCTAGCCCAGACGGTAGTGACCCTGCCTATGAAGCAGGAGGTCTCGGGTTCGAATCCTGGTCAGGGCATTTATTTGTGTGTTTATCACAGATATTTGTTCCTGAGTTATGGATGTTTTCTATGTATTTAAGTATTTATCTATATCTATATATTATAATCTAAGTATATATCGTCGTCTAGTACCCATGCATAACACAAGCCTTATTGAGCTTACTGTGGGCCTAGGTCGATTTGTGTAAGGTTGTCCTATATTTATTTATTTATTATAGGAGAATATCCGTTACACATGTAATATCGTATCAATCATCAATATTACAAGATATTATCATGACCTAAAACCATCGATATAACGCAATGATTTGGCAGCTGCCCGTCTAAATCCGTCTCGCGTTTCCTTACCGAATCTATAGAGGATATTGGTAGTAAATGAAGCACACATAATAGCTGAACCAATTTGAATAAACTAAAACATTTGTATTTTTTAATGATGACAACAATGAAATGAGGTGTTCTCTAAATATCTACCGAAACTTTAGATTCAAGATATTTATTAATGACGTACACAATATTACATACAAATTTACAGACAAACAGAATAAAGACGTACAGGTGTAGCACCACGAAATGGACCCTGCTCAGCAAAATGCTAGCTTGTATGTCAGCTAGCGCTGGTCTTCCGTAGGGCCACTTGGTGATGCCACGACAGATAACACAAAAACTGAAGACAAAAAATAGAAAATAAAGTTATACTTAACACAACCTATACAGTACATATAAGGCTTAGACAACTTACCTATTTTAATTACCTTCTACAAAATTGCCCACTAAGTATACTCGATATTGTCTAGCTTGAAAAACAGGACCAGAAAAGCTGAACATGGTTGAATGTAGAGAGAGACAAACACAAACGACACATGGAGACGCAGTTTAGTTTATGTTCCAAAACTACCTGTATCTACTGTAAATATTGATGTCAATAGGAACTCTCATAGTACTAGAGCCCACGACCAAAACCATGTCTCATAGCAATACGGCAAAAACCCTATAAAATCGTTAGATTATATGATTCTGAACCCGACTAGGTGTGTAGTAACGGTCGAAAGTGTAGCAACTGCGTGGGAGGCCATTTCTGCTGTGTCAAAAAAAAAGGCAGTCGGTATTATAGCAATACGTCTGATATTGAAAATGTACATAGATTTTATAATTGTATTACGAAAAAGTTTGTTTTCAGACATTTTGCGCGTAGCATATAGCCTGAGCGCATTATTGAAAATGTCAACAAATTTAGCCGATACAGGTCGGCAGTGATTTTACGGGTTTGCGCTACACCACTAACGTCTGAAAAATATGTTTCCGGTATCTCAGAACTATCATTCAACTACAGTCTGCAAATCAGACATATTGCTATGATGCAGTTCGGTAAAATTCTTTGACAATTTTGAAAATTCGGTCAGATCAAACGCTACGCGGAAAATGTCTGATATTGGTATTTTCGAGTTCAGGATAATCGTATCTATCGATTTGATGCGGTTTTGGCCGTATTGCTATGAGACAAAAATTTTGGTCGTGGGCTCTCGTACTATCATTAACAGCCGTACCTGCAGCTCCCTGTGTAGGGGTCGCCCTAGGGATCCATTTCCAAAAATAAAATAATAAACACTAGGGTCTATATAGGCGCTGTACATGATGAACTTCATTTAAATCATTCAGTTAGTCTTCAAAAACGTTACCTACCAAACAAATTTTGTAAAGTGTGTAGGTAACCATCCGTAACTAAGGACGCATTGCATACTATACTGTGCCCGTGTCTAGTTAAACCCTAACATTTTTCAATAAGGTGCCGCACTGTGATTTTAAGCAGCTATCAAAATTGAACGGACACTATCATATTTATCTAACACACTAAATATCACAATAACAAAAACTCACCCATCTCCGACTCCGTTGTCCAAAGTCCCTGCAGTTGTCCGGCTCAGGGCGCTGATGGGGGACACGCCAGAACGGGGGTCTCTGGTACAGCGGCATTTTAGCGTACTCTCCCAGCCCTGCGCGAAAGTGAACTACATTACAAACGTGGGCGCTTGGCAAGAATCTCGATTACTAAATCAAATTTGATAATTGTACTTACTATAGGTTGTGCGATGCGCAGTGTCGTTCCGTCAGTGCGAGTTTTTATAACGAATTTCGATAAACCTCTAGTCTATTTTGTGCGTGTGAGCGCGGCTGGGGCTGGACGTGATTTACGTGCTCTGGCACGTCCGATATTCGCAAATTCAGATCGGGTTCAACGTTCCGTCGATCTATTATCTGGATTTTAGCTTTTTGGAATATAAACTCTAGTTTAAGGAATTAAAGCTACTTTTGCGCGAATGCTGTCAATACGAGTTTTTAAAGTTAACAATAGACGCTAGACGTTTCTAGGATGGCACTTTAAATTTTGGATTCGATAGTGTGTGAAATAACTGTTTTAAGTTTTCGAAATCATCAATCAATTATCGCTTACGTGGTTTTGCAAAAGGAACTTTAGCTTGAAGTATTAAGGTTGATTTTCAAATCATTGTTTTTTCATAGAGACGTTTCTAGATTGACACTGAAATTCACTAAAGAGCGTGAAAGTAACGACACTAACGACCCAACTATATTGATATGTTTGATACTTCCAAAATAGTTTAGAATATTTGCTTTTACACACAAGAATTTCGTAACGGTTTCCCCCCATCTATCGACGCGGCGGATTCGGCAAAATCCGGTGGAAAAAAGCTTTAAGTCCACGCAATAAGAGCTAACAAGGCACGGTTCGGCATCGGAGCGGCCGAGGCCTTCCGACGCATCGACATCTTTTTCGCTCTTATTACGTGGACATAAAACTTTTTTCTACTCGTCGACTGTAATGCTTGAATTGTGATTGTGTAGACCGAACTACTAGCGCATACTTTCCGATAGAGCTTTTATGATCGCATATTGTGACATCGCCAACGATGGTACAAAGGATTTTCATACAATATTGTAACACTGTTGTCCTTCCCGACCGTCTGTGTCCTTCTTCCCGACCGCCGGCACAATCCACCGGGAGATAGAATTTACTCAATTGTATAGAGGCAGCAGGTCTTTCGTCGAACTCTATTCTTACCGGCTTGCCTAGATTGAGCACTCGTAGAAAAAATATTGTATACAATAGTGACACTTTACTGAAAAGCTCTTAATGAGGGTTTCCGCGATCGAGTTTTACACTAGATGGCAGCACCGTGGCGAGAGGTCTAGCTGTCACAATCCACCAATCATGTTTAACCATATATTTTTTGATTGGTAGATTTTGACAGCTAATGCCAAAAAGACCTGTCGTCACAGTGCTGCCATCTAGTGAAAATCTCAATCGCGGAAACCCTCATTATGTCACGATTGTATAAAATACTATTTTCTACCGGATTTTGCCGAATCCGCGTCGATAGAAGGGGGGAAACCCTTAGTCCACCGTTTCAAAGGTAACACACACAATAATCACAACTTTTTTGCAAAGATCTTGGAAATACCTACAGTTGAGGTCGAAGATATGTTTACTGATGGTAATTTAATCATTTACTTTAAAAATAATTTTTAAGAAAAAAAAACCGACTTCAATCGGGGTAGCCGGTGAAGGATTATTGTAGATGGTGCACTTAGATTCCATACAATGTAATAACTTGCTTAAAAAACGCAGCGGAGAGGACCAATCGCCAAACGTGAACTATGCGTCGTTGAAGAGTTCCGTTCTGATTATCATCAGCAGTTCCACTTCATCAAATGTCACTCTTTTGAATGAAAATGCTTGATTTGTTGATAAAAATACAAAAGTCACTTTATGTATGCCTTTAAGATTTGAGGAATTCCCTCGATTCCTCGTGGAACTCATCATCAGAACTTGAGCTTGACGAAAATTGGTCCTGACAATCTAACTTGCTTAACAAACATAGCGAAGAGGAAGAATCGCCAAACATGAACTATGTGTCGTTGAACAGTTCCGTTCTGTTCATCATCAGCAGTTCCACTTCATCAAATGTCACTCTTTTGAATGAAAATGCTTGATTTGTTGATAAAAATACAAAAATCACTATGGGGTAGCCGGTGAAGGATTATTGTAGATGGTGCACTTAGATTCCATACAATGAAATAACTTGCTTAAAAAACGCAGCGGAGAGGACCAATCGCCAAACGTGAACTATGCGTCGTTGAAGAGTTCCGTTCTGATTATCATCAGCAGTTACACTTCATCAAATGTCACTCTTTTGAATGAAAATGCTTGATTTGTTGATAAAAATACAAAAGTCACTTTATGTATGCCCTTAAGATTTGAGGAGTTCCCTCGATTCTTCATGGATCCCATCATCAGAACTTGAGCTTGACGAACATTTGTTCTGACAATTAAACTTGCTAAACAAACACAGCGAAGAGGACGAATCGCCAAACGTGAACTATGCGTCGTTGAAGAGTTCCGTTCTGATCATCATCAGCAGTTCTACTTCATCAAATGTCACTGTTTTGAATGAAAATGATGGTTTTGTTGATAAAAATGTAAAAATCACTATATGTATGCCTTTAAGATTTGAAGAGTTCCCTCGATTCCTCATGGATCACATCATCAGAACTGCGTTTTGACAAAAACGGGACCAATCTGTATATATATACTTACAATCAAAAAAAGAATTTTCAAAATCGGTTCAGACATGACGGAGTTATGGAGTAACAAACATAAAAAAAAAAAAAAAACATACACGCCGAATTGAGAACCTCCTCTTTTCAAATCTTGAAGTCGCTTAAAAATAGGAGGGCTCTAGACCTTTAAGGGTAGATGCTTGTATAGTTTCAAATGTTTAGATTATCACATTTCATTATAAATAAGTATTAAAAATATGAATAACGGGTTAGTCACGTAATTCCCGCCTCGCTGCCGCCGCGGGAGGGCGCTCGTGATAATGATAATCGTAAATTGATCGAAACATGTCGAGCAAAAATCGATCTAAATTACGTGAGTAACGTCATAATTATTTTTTTATATAGAGTTTTACAGATAAATAAGTAAGCATTACCTACCTATAACTTTTAAGATTCAAACTTAAAGATAACTGACAGCTAAGATTATTAGGTAAAGACTGTTCGGAAAGAGAAGTGTCGTAGAATTCATTCATATACAGGGTGATTCATGAGACGTGAGCAGGCTTAACACCACGGATTCAGTTAAAAATAAGCTATTGTTCGATATCAGTATTAGTGTGATAAGCGCAAAAAAAATTTTTAAATAAAAATAAAACGTTTAATAGTAGTTTATGTAACTGTTACGTAATAAGGGTCCTTAAAACATGAGTGTGGTTTTATGAAATGAGCCGCAGGCGAATTTCATAATAAGATCACACGAGTGTTTTAAGGCCTAATTACGTACAGTTGCATACACTGCTTTATCTACACTCATATTATATATATTAAATTAATTGTTCGGAAACCATAGAATGACCGCCATTGTACCGTCATGGCCTACTCGATTGTGCCGGCGCTCGCGCGGGACCAATCGAGTTGGCCATGGCGGTAACATTATGTTATCAAATTCGATGTTCCAAATTTGAAACTCATTGCTTAACAATATTTGAGCATGCATAGTTAAAATTACGTTACTGCCGCAGATAAGAAACTTATCATAGTTAAATCGTTTGTTGTAATGCTTGTCATTATCTACGGTTTTTGAACGCATTTTAGAGTACTTACAGTATGAGTGTAGATAAAATTATTTACGACACGCATGGTCACTCTACAATTAGAATACTCCGTCGAGTACTGATATTCTCTTGTTTTTCTGTGATATGTGTCAAATTGATGTCTGGTTACTTTTGAAACATCGTATCTCACTTAATTTTTATTTTTTATTTTTCATAATCAAAGTGCTGTCATGATTGTCATAGAGGTTTTATCTTTATTGATTTGTTTATGTGGGGTGACCATGATTACAGAGAATAAAATTTCTACGAAACAAAAAGGTTAAAAAAAATTGAAAGGCGTTATTGTTTCACTTAAACATGATGGCGGTTGCTTCATTATCGTTACCTAAGTGTGTAGGGTCGTTCCTGCTCACGTCTCATGAATCATCCTGTATAACTTCCCATATAAACCACGATACTTCTCTTTTCGTACAAACTATACGATTTAGACAAAGTTAAGTCATTCGTGTAATCCTTATTGCAATGATATTAAGGTCTACTATCAGTTAACTGTATTGCTGTTTGTACCATAAAGGTGCGACCACATCGCTGCTTAAAATACGGTGACGGTACGGAATCGCAGTGACGCATCATAGTCATAGTCATAATTTATTCTTGAACAATTTGCATTGTATTAGATATTAATTTACACACTTATAAATTTACTTATCTAATACTAATACTAGATCTTATAGTTATAACAAACATAACATAACATCAAATTATATACAATTTATGAAATTCCTAATAATAATGAACAAACAAACATAGACAACAAATAAATAAAAGTAAATCGAATGTCATCAGCACTATTTTGAGTATGTCATTGTCATTATAAGAATATTTAAATTTAATACATAATTAAAGCAATAATAATAATGTTTCATTAATCCTAATTTTTACTAAAATATTCATCCACAGAGTAGTAGCATATATTTTTCCAACAAGAAAGCATTTAACTTTTTTTTAAATAGAGAAATATTATAGATTGACTTCAAATCTATGGGTAGCTGATTAAACAGTCCAATAGCTTGATAACTCGCGGATTGTTAGACCAGTGTTAGTTTGCTCATAATAGGTTGTGGCAAATCTTTCCTTCTGGATGCAAGACGTCTCTCCTTCTGCTGTTGTGTTTTGTATATCATTAATATTTTTTACCAAATCTGCCAAAACTATTAATATATACAGACAAGGAATGGTTAGAATTTTGAATTGAATAAAGTAGGGTTTACAAGATGCTGGTTGCGGAATTCTGGCCATAATGCGGATTGCTCTTTTTTGCGCAACATGGATATTATACTTGTAACTGTTGCCCCAAAATTTAATACTGTAGCGATACTTAGATTCAACTAGTGCATAGTATACCATTTTTAATTCAGCCAAGCGCAATTCATCCCGAAGACTTCTTAGAGCATAGCAAGATGAGTTAATTGAATTAACAATCGCCGAAACTTCTGATTTCCAGTTTAGCAAACAATCGACATTAACGCCCAGAAACCTTCCCGTTTCGACGTGTTTTACTGGTTCACCTTCAAGATTTAGCTGCAGGTAATCACGAACTCTTGTTGTGGATTTGAAGAGAAGTACATTGGTTTTACTGCAGTTCAACTTGAGGTTATTTATCTTTAACCAGAACTGGAAAGTTTCTAGAGCATAATTTACGTTAGTATTCAGCTCTGCAACGTTGTCTGCCGATATGATAGCGTTAGTGTCATCAGCATAAACAACTAGTTTACTGTTAGGTACATTGTTGTGCAAGAATGGAATCATATCATTAATGAACAGAATGAAAAAAATAGGGCCTAGTATTGAACCCTGTGGGACTCCTTTATGTATGCTGGCTACATTAGATCTGTAGGTCATGATTATCTTGCGTCCAGCTTATCTCTACAAATTGTTTTCTGTTCATTAAGTATGACTGAAAAAGAGCTAATGTTTTTCCTCTGACTCCATAATGTTCTAATTTACCTAACAGTGTGGCGTGATTTACACTGTCGAAAGCTGAGCTCAAATCTAGTAGAATCCCTGCTACTTTTTTCTTGTCATTCATTTGACCAACTACGTCTTTGATAAATGTACCAATTGCATCGCCAGTACCTCTACTTTTTTGATATCCGTATTGCCTTTCACAGATTATCTTATTCTGGTAAAGATGTTTTATGAGTCTATCCTTCATCAGTCGCTCGAGCAGCTTGGAAAGAGTTGGCAATAACGAGATAGGCCTGTAGTTTTTGGGATCAGACTTTAGAACCCTTTTTGTGTAAAGGCAAAAGCTTAGCAACCTTAAGTTGACCCGGAAAGACGCTGTCCGCAAAGCACTGGTTAAAATAGCTGACAAGCGGATCCGCAAGTACATCGATGTTGTCCTTGATAACAGTGATTGGAATGCCATCATATCCACACGATCTTTTCGGTTTGAGCTTTTTAACTAGAGAAATCACTTCTAGATGAGTTATCGGTTCCAATGACATATTGTTATCTTCTTCAACTCTTTCTACATGCGCTCCCAGGAGAGCGAGAGATTGTTGTGAAAAATTGCTTGCATCCTTTTTGTGAGTGAATTGTTCTACCAGAGCAGCAGTCTGTAGGATCTTTAAGCACTTTAAAGTCCCCATTTTCTGTCTCGGTTTTTAACAACAAATTTTCTTGTGGTCTAGTTTTCTTCTTATTTCGATGTTTGTGGACCACCTTCCAAATCTCTTTCGAGGAGTCCGTGGCTTTTGAAATCTGTGCCCGAACTGCTAATCTTTTGGCGTCCTTGATAACTCGTCTAAAAATACTTGCATATTTTTTGCCATAGTTTAGTATTGATTCATGGATACAATTCTTATTTGTCATTAAAATACGTTTCATATTGCTGGACACCTTAATGCCTTTCGTGATCCATTTAATATTAGACAGTTTTTTATTGCTAATTCTTTTTTTGTGCTTCTTAAAACATGCTTCAAAAAGATGATTGAACTTCTTGATGAAAGTGTTGACCCCTATGTTAGACCAATCATCTGTTATTACTGTTATTAGCTTATTTCTAAACATTACTTGTTCAGTCTCGCTAAATTTCCTAATTCCCTTCCACATAAGCTCATCGTCGTGTTTGTCCGTCCGTCCATCGTCGATAGAGATAGTACTAACTAGAGCTGCGTGCCCATCGGCAAGACCATTGTGATCAACCACGGGGAGTATACGGTTTGGAAGGTTCGCGTCAAAAATATTTCGTATGAGACACGTCACTGCGTACACGTTGCGTCTGCGTATTTTGAGCAGCGGTGTGGAGAGCATGCGTAAAAGTTGTGACGTTTACGGCACGTCATTGCGATTCCGTACCGTCAGCGTATTTTGAGCAGCGGTGTGGGGGGCGTGCGATAAAAACGGTGCGGATACGATGCGTCACTGCGATTCCGTAACGTCGCCGTTTTTTAAGCAGCGGTGTGGTCGCACCTTAATTCAGATAAGCTCTTAGGAAAAATCAATTAAAAATATTATAATAATGAAAAACATTCATTTTGAAATTTCAATTATATTTTTAAAAATGTAACATTATTTTATGCATATAATTATATACAATATTATTTTATTATAAATTGTTGATTAGATGTATCACACATAAGACGTTTTCTATACTGTAAATAGCAGCATTTTAAAAATAATATCGATTTTAACAGTAAATGTGTCCTTATCAGGCTAAAGTGACCTTAGCACGCACTGCTGAGGAATGCGATACCGTTATTTACCGGTTTACCGGGATTACCCATACAAAAATACTGGTACTCATATTGCATTTCCTTACGCACTGCACATTCACGGACTTATAATTGTTTACACATTTAGGTATTGAGCCGCCAAATTAACTTGTACCTAGGTTGTCCATCGCGATCCAACGTGGCAACGCAGCGAGCGTAATGGACACCTTTGCACCGGGACTAGCTCGGAGTGGGTTACTTTAGGTAGTCAAGATTTTAATAAACTTATATAGATGTCATATATAAAGGAAAAAGTTGCCTAGGCCGAGGCCTATCGAGTCTACTTAAAAAATAAACAAATTAAAATATTTATTAAAAATAATTTGATTTGTTCTTCAAGTCAAGATTTTTATTCTAAGTTTAGAAATATCTTATTTTTAAATAGGTAAATAGGTTATACGTATTTATGGTTTTATACATAGTTGTAACTTAACAAATAAAAGTTTTACTTGGACCTAAAATGGCTCAACAATAAGTCCGTGACTGCCCTAAGGTACCTTTTATCTCAAAACAGGACAAATCTAGCAAATAAAGTAACATAAAATGAAGGCAGTGATGTATTTACATTGACCAGAGAGCATTGTTATATAAAAACTTATACATTAATTCAGATCAATGAGGAAGGCAACTGTCAATTTGTTTGTTTATGTATGAGGGTTACCGCGATAGCGTTTTTCAGTAGATGGCAGCACCGTAGCGTAAGGTCTAACTGTAATAATCCACCAATCATGTTTTTTTTTTTCATTTATATACAGAGTGCCATCTGAGACGTGATCAGTTATATGTTTTTCTAACTCCATAAACAACTAGCAGTTGAATTTATTTTTCATTTGACGGGGTTTTCGGGATATTTAAACTACTAATTAGAATATTTAAATAAGTAAATTGAATTACCTCTTTGAAATGGAACTGTCATTAATAACAATTTTGTCATTTATTCCGGATAAAATGTAATTTAATATTTTTTTTTTACCTTAAATATCTTATAAAACTGTTTTACACTAATATTATCACTTTTGAAAGAAAAATAAATTACAAAAACATGTAAAAAAAGAAAAAAAATTGTCTGATTTTAGTAAAAGTTGGGGCATTCAACTGCTAGTTGTTTATGGAGTTAGAAAAACATATAACTGATCACGTCTCAGATGGCATCCTGTATATGGCTTTTACTCCTCGCCGATTTTGGCGAGGTGAATTCTGCCAATGTCGAGGTGTATACTTATTATATTAATTTTTTATAAAATATAGGCAACGTTGCTCGGTTGAGGCCTTGCTGATTGTAAGGTGATAGCCTCCTTACAAACACGTGGGCAGCTGAGACCCCGGATAACCGTTTGTTCAACTAAAGGGTGGTTACGCGCGTTTTGAGACTATTTTTTTACTAGCTGCACACTTGTTCGTTAGGTCACCGCGCAATAAGCTATCAATATTACACACTGAACTACGTAAATATGGATGGTACAAGAAGGATATAAATCTCTATGTTACAAAAGTGTCCGTCAAAAGGCGATAAACTGATGGCGCCACAATGATATTAAATTTGATTAAATTAATTTTGAAAAAAAAAAAAAAAATCCAAAATAATTATTTGCGGAGATGAAAACACTGAATATTAATTTTATTTAGAAAGTCATATAAGTATTAAATATCGGTAATTCATTTCAAGTGCTGAACTATACCTAGCGCCACCCGGAGATATTTGGAACTATTGTTTACTGCTTACCGCTGGACACTTTTTCGACCGTTTTCCTATAAGAGAGTTCCATCCTTCCTATACCATCCATATACGTAAATGAGCAAAAAACAAAAAAACTATTCTAAAGACGCCACAGCCATCTTGAGCTCAACCGGATATCCCAATCATGTTTAATCACATTGACAGTGATTGACAGTGAGTGACATATGACAGCTGCTGTCAAAAAGACATCTCGTCATGGTGCTGCCATCTAGTGAGAATCTTAATCGCGGAAATCCTTATTCATGTAAGCAGCTGTCAAATTCCATATAAAAAATGACCATCGTACGCAGCGCCATCTATGGTGACTTTTCACCGGCCTTCCCCATTGTAATCTTTAAAACTATTCCATAAATATAAATTAATAAAATCCATTGTCATCATAAATACAATAATAAAAAATATTTCGAGTCATCATTACACTTATTAAACTTTATTCAAGCATAGACAAAGAAACAATAACACAAAATAAAGACAAAATAATGAGTGAAAATCGTGTAAGTTTAAATCAGTACATAGACAGAGAAGTTATAATAGTAGTTTATGTAACTGTTACGTTTTAAGGCCTAATTACGTACAGTTGCATACACTGCTTTATCTACACACATATTATAAATCCTAAATGAAGTGTTCGGAAACCATTAGAATGACCGCCATTGCACCGCCATGACCAACTCGATTGTGCCGGCGGTCGGGGACGAGGGCAGATACTCATTACGTTACCGTGGGTAATTAATTTTCATACGTTTTTACCACACTGTCACAGATAATACACTGACGTTACGTTACTGGTTGCAATAATGGTGGTAATTTCATACGGTTTCCGAACGCGGAATAGAGGATTTATGATAGTAGTGTAGATAAAAAGAGTTACTATTGCCAACTGCACTAGATGGCACTGGACAGAACCATACGTTTTGAATAATGAGGGTTACTTCGAACAATTTTTACAACAGATAGCGCACCGTAGCAAGAGGTCTAGTTGTCATAAATGAAATATTTATTTTTATTTTTATTGATTTGACAGCTGTTGTCAAAAAGACCTCGCCACGGTGCTGCCACCTAGTGACAAAACCGGCTGAATCATTGGATTGTCAAGTGTCAAACTTGACAACATAGCTACAACGAAATATAGGTCACTAGTTAACACCATCTAGTTCAACCTTAGAGAATTCAACCAACCGGAGTCGCCATTGACAGGCGTTCCCCTCTGCCGAAAACATATGACCAGCGGTCATACACATGTATGGACTGACGTTTATCTGACGTAGCTATTTGTACGTTACATACGAATAGCCATACATTTGACGTTCCCCTCCCCCGCAAAAATCGGCAGACTTTTTTGTATAGAAAATGACAGACATGGCTACTCCATCCGGGTTGAATTCTCTAAGAGTTCAACCGTCAAAAGCAATCGGTCGATAAACTATAGCTTGTTTTCGTGCATCTAATATAATAATTTGTTTATATGGTTTATAGTCAGCTATTATCATTACATGTTAGTATTATTTTAATTTGGATTCCTATTAAATTTGAGCCATGGATTTATATGAAGTGGATCTAATTCTTACACTTTTTGTCTAACCACAGGTAAACCTCATTACTGAGTAAAACAGTCGTTCATAGGTGACTAGTAAACAGTAATAAAAACGGTCCGATAGAGAGCATAATAGTAGGGGCGGTGTCTCACTCGCACTCGTTACAAAATTGTCACATTTGACATTTTGATTGTCTGATGACGTCATTACCTCCTTAGTTAAAACGAAACACAGTCCCCTAGATAACGTTTTCTTTCGGCCTCACTTTGTGACCGAAGATTTAGATCCACTTCATATAAATCCGTGATTTGAGCAGACAAAATAGAGAACAAGAGAGTTTTCAACTTAAATCAAATGCAGGGTAATTAATTATAAATAAAATATTATACCAAAATATCTAAATTTCTTAACGAATTTGTCCCAATCCGAATTCCCATAGTGTAAACAGAACTGGAAACGATTTTGACAAAAATAACACTTAAATTAAAAGTAAAAATATGTAACAAAGCGATTATGATTTCATTATTTTAAGTTCGGCTACGACATATTTTTGTTTTATAAACCTGGGGAACATTTCTCAAAAGCTTGTAACTTATAAATACAAGCGGAAGTACCTTTCTAGCAAAAGATGTCGAAAAGTGACATCCACTTGTCTTACAAGTTACAAGCTTTTGAGAAACGGGCCCCTGTGGCCCATTTCTCGAAAGCTTGTAACTTATAAATACAAGCGGAAGTACCTTTCTAGCAAAAGATGTCGAAAAGTGACATCCACTTGTCTTACAAGTTACAAGCTTTTGAGAAACGGGCCCATGTGGCCCATTTCTCGAAAGCTTGTAACTTATAAATACAAGCGGAAGTACCTTTCTAGCAAAAGATGTCGAAAAGTGACATCCACTTGTCTTACAAGTTTCAAGCTTTTGAGAAACAGGCCCCTGTGGCCCATTTCTCAAAAGCTTGTAACTTATAAATACAAGCGGAAGTACCTTTCTAGCAAAAGATGTCGAAAAGTGACATCCACTTGTCTTACAAGTTACAAGCTTTTGAGAAACGGGCCCCTGTGGCCCATTTCTCGAAAGCTTGTAACTTATAAATACAAGCGGAAGTACCTTTCTAGCAAAAGATGTCGAAAAGTGACATCCACTTGTCTTACAAGTTTCAAGCTTTTGAGAAACAGGCCCCTGTGGCCCATTTCTCAAAAGCTTGTAACTTATAAATACAAGCGGAAGTACCTTTCTAGCAATAGATGTCGAAAAGTGACATCCACTTGTCCTACAAGTTACAAGCTTTTGAGAAACGTGCCCCTAGTATAGACTTTTAAGCTTATAACGTAACTACGTATAGGTATGTACTATCTAAGTTTAAATTCGATACAAATCATCGTTTTATGAAATTATGAACCAAATGTAAATGTAACACAATGACAAATCAGGGGCCGATTGCAAAACGACTTGTAACTAATAATATTAGCGGTCTTATAGCGGTATTATAAGTCTCTTTCCTATCCCATTTATTAGAAAGAGACTTCCGCTAATAATATTAGTTACAAGTTGTTATGCAATTGGCCCCTGTTTATAAATTCCTTTCTCACTAAGTATTTAAATATCTGAAAAGATTCTATGCAGATCTTAGTCCTATAATTGTAATATTAGTATACACCCAGTTGGAAGGCCGAGGCTTGCAGAGACCTTTCGAAAAGCGAGTTTATTCCATAAATTACCTCGTTTTCTCTTCAGGGGGCTTAGCCAAGATGACAATCGTTTGCAGAAAACGAATCGAAACGGTATCCGTCTCTATCGCACTAATATGGAAGAGTGATAGTGATAGAGACGAGTTTCGTTTCGTTTTCTGCAAACGATTGTCATCTTGGCTACAGGGCCAAGTTGTTGTTAAAGATTAAAGTTCTCTGTCATAATTCAAATGCCTTAATGTTAGATATAGTGGTAAATCGGGTGACCATAAAATACGATTTTATTCAACAAATTGTTATTCGTCTCATAAAACTGTCGTTTAAGAAGGAAATATATACTCTAACTCAAGTACAGTCACCGGCAATAGTATCTTCCTACACGAAGGCCGCAAATATATGTGACACGCTCTTATTTGTAGGGTCATAAGAGCGTGTCACATATTTTTGCGGTCTTCGTATAGGAAGATACTATTGCCGGTGACTGTACAATGGACTTTGGACACGTTTTATGGCATTTCTGTACAATGCGACCAGTTTTTATACTTTTATTTAGCCCGACTCCGTATGCAGAGTGTTTTTTCAATAACTAGCCATATTGTGAGAGTTAATTAGGTAGGTCATACTGAGCAACTTTTTTCTATGGGACCAACCCTGAAATCCCAAAAAAATGTTGGCTTTCCCATAGAAAACGTCGACATTCGATCGGCCAAAATGTACGAGTCTTTTTTTTTCGGAGTTGGTTCCATAGGAAAAGATGTTCAGTATGACTTTCCTAATAACCTCGCACAATATGACTAGTTGTTGAAAAACACTCTGTAGCTATTGTTTTCGTTAATTTGATAACGGGAGAGATGGAAGGCGGAGGTTTGGCGAGGCCTCTCAAAAATCGAGTACTTTAGATAAAATTGTTCACTTTCCCTTTTATAGTAGTCGTTTACAATCAAAGTTATGTGATGAAATAAATCAACTAAGAACGGATTATATAGCGTATAATTAATGTAAATTACATCCCAGATTATGTGATGGGATGTAATTTGAATTTAGTGTACTTGATATAATCCGTTTTCAACCGACTTCATGATTTCGATGGAGGCTATCAATTCGTCGGGATCTTTGTTTTGCATTTTTTTAATGATGTTCACCGATTACTTGAAGACGGCTAGACCGATTTGGAAAATTCTTTCTTGTTTGAAAGAGTATACTTCACAATTCGTCCCATTGTAACCAGGTTAGGATCTAATGATGGGATCCTGAAGAAATCAAGGGAACTCTTCAACTGTTATATAGGCACACCTATAGTGATTTGAGTACTTTTTACAGCAGCTCGAGCAGTTTTTTTTAGAAAGGTCAAGGCTGAAGTCGGTTCTTTTTTGTTTAAAATGATTAGTTGTTTTATTAGATGATATAAGTATGAGGGCCACCGGAGAGGATATAAAGTAGTGTGATATGATAGGTAGAGTGATATGATATTCTAGAAGTCGAGGATGGCGGGCTTGGTGTCCCGGGCGCACTTGGCGAGCGAGAGCACGAGCTTGACGAAGCCGGTGTCCTTGGGCTTCTCCAGCCCGCGCAGCAGACGGTTCTTCATCACCGCCACGAACTCGCGGTTCGACAGCTGCCCGTCCACTGCGGACATTCATTTACTTATATACCTAGTCGGTCCTTAAGTTCTGTCACGAGGGTTTTAAGTGATAAAATATAATACAAAGCCTTTATTTAAAAAAATTTAGACCTGATTAGAAAGCTTATTTCATATAATTATTTTACATTTTTTAAAGTGGGTATTCCACTCATACATTAGTATGTTATTCAATCAAATACAAACATTGAAAAAATAATCAACCCAGTTGGACTTGAACCAACATCGATACGCCTTACCGGGGCTCGATATCGCTTTACCAATTAAGCTAGTAGTCAGCAAGTAGCTAGTGGTTGGCACCTAGATGTCGCTTACGGCTACTATAAAGTCGATGTAAAAATAAATGCAAAAAGATGATTGAAGGCATTGAGAATTTCGTCAGCTCGGTAACTGAACCCATAGCTTAATTGGTAAAGCGATATCGAGCCCCGGTAAGGCGTATCGATGTTGGTTCAAGTCCAACTGGGTTGATTATTTTTTCAATGTTTTCAATGTTTGTATTTGATTATTTCATATAGATTAAAATATAATATGATTAACTTATAATCAAGATCGCGTATTTTATAGATCCTTGTAAACTTGAAGACTCTTGTCAGTCCCAAACACGCCGATGATTTATGAAAATTGTACTTCACAAAAGTTGGTTAAGATCATTGTTATAGTTGCCCAGAGTTACAAATTGTTATTTTTATGAAAGTAGATGATTAAGGCATATTTCAAAACCAATATTTAGTTAACTTACAAGTCTGCTTCAGCTATTCTTCTCCTGAACCTCAAAGTATTTTTCTATTTCAGTTTTGAACAAAACACGACGATTTTGATGCCATCCCAAGTAACACATCAAAGCAGTATAACGGCCGTCTTACAGCATATCTGTATGCTTTTAGCATTTTGAGTTCGTTTTATAGTAGCATTATAAACGTTTATAGTGCTGATATAGGTCTTAAATGGGCACAAATTACCCAGCTTGAGATCCTATACAGGTCATTTAATAGCATTGCAGGCGCATTATGTCTGCGCTATTAGCATTATCGTTGTCATGGAAAGTGCCAATCGCCTCAAAGAAGCATTAGTACGCTCTATTAAGTTGCCGACTGCATTAAAGAAGCCTTAATACGGCCAAAAAACTTGCTAATCGCAGTAAAGAAGCATAAGTACTCTCGATTAACTTGCCGATCGCAATACAAACGCATTATACTAGCATAAGAGTGTAGTAAAATAAACCTTACGTCAATGCAAAAACGTCTCTAATACCGACGGAACAAATGTTATAATACAATGAACGTTGTGATTTAACTACTTTGTCTCGCAATATAAAATGGACGAAGACGGTACAAAAAACTGAATGAGTGACACGTCATATTTGTTTGCATCCTAACAAAATTTATAAAAGTTTTTGACACTTTTACGTTATTATATCCTTCAAATATTACTGCGCAATGTAGTTTACTGTAAATGTGTATATAAGTGTCATTGAAAATTTTCACGCGCCTTTGATTTATTGTGGTTTTGCTATAAAATATTATAAAAAGATATGCGTCAAATAAACAAAACAATTGTGTAATCCTCGTATAGAACGAGTTTTGCATTATTAACATAATAGTGTTGGTTGAGCAGTCTTAAATTAAGTAATTTCTTTATTATATAGGTATTTTCCTTGTGTAAGTAGGTCCGCATGATTTTATTTTTAGGTTATTAATTATTTACAAAATGGCGTTGGTCTATATAGACGGAGAGCTAGCCACGTCCACGTCGGATATGACAATAATGAGAGCAACCAAACCCCTCTAGTCAGTTTGGTATATTATGCTTATTTCTAGATCTGGACATCTGGCAGCTTTAAAGTAGTGGAGGTCAAAGAATGCAAACCATTTCAAGAAAATAAATCCTAGAGATCTGGGTTTGATGCAATATTATGAGAAACTATACAAATACTATACAATATTAAGAGAAATTATACAAAAGTTTATGTTGCGAGAAAATAGTGCCAAACGATGTATAATAAAATATAGTTCATAGTTTTCGCCTACTGTTTTTGTTTCCGTAATAATCATACATCGGGGTTTTCGGTGCGGGAACGATTTGAGAAAGAGTAGAGATAAACAGATAGGTTGAGAGTTAGTCTGAGAAAATATCATATTATGCTTAATGAATAACTACCTCTCTGTGAATAGCTTACACACTATGATACGAGCTTTTTTTCTTAGAGGCATGTTTGTATTGACTATACTACTACTGATATACTTAGTATTTTAAAAATGCAATTGCATATCCGAAATTTATTAACTAGATCTACCTAAGACAAAGACACGGTATAGTAAGTGTCAAATATTAATCTTGACGTCCGATATTTATGAACTATTTGATTAACTGAAGAGGTTGACAATGATCAGTCATTACATGAATTAATAAAAAAATACTTGAAAAAATCATAGGTATATGTACCTACAATATATATACATAATAGTCAGCTATTATATATAAATTGTATATACCTATGATTTTTTCGATCAATTATTCTTTAGGTAGAAACGTGCTAGAGTACATTCTGTTTTTTAAGTTAATGCTAACTCTTTGGCTAATGTCAAACATTCCCGCACCGAAAACCCCGATGTATGGTAATAATATACAAAATTTTTTGGTCTAACGTTTTTTTTTATCGATTTTTGACCAGTTTTGAGTAGATATTCCAACATATTAACTATAGATAGAATTATAAGGCAAACGACTATCGGTTTTTGAATCTTTTATCTCCATTCTGTAGAGCCGGATCTTGAAATAAATGAGCCGTTATTTTTTTATGATATTTTTAAAATATGGTCTAAAAAACACTTTTATCGATATTCGAATGGTGTAAAGAATCTTACATATACGTAATCTACATATTAGGGTTCCTCTTTGATGTCTCTAAAAACTGTAGAGAGATTTTAATTTTTAACTAATTAAAACAAAATTTATGACCATAAAACCACTTTTTTAGCCTAAACCGGTTCGACTTTGATGTCAAATATCTCGTGGACAATGAATATTGAAGTAAATATAGGATACTATATTGTTTAAAGCCGTTACTGATAATATGATAAGCTATATAAATAATTAGAAAACTAAGGGAATCAGATCCAAGGTCGTTGGCGCCAGGGTGCCACTTAAAATATAGGCCCTGTCCTTTATAACTGAGACAACTTCGGCAATTTTTACCTAGTTTGGTATTACTATTTTCCAATTAAAACATTTTGCTAGTCTGTCACTGTGACCTCCACCCATTAAAAGCTGCCAGATGCCAGGATCTAGCAATAAGAATAGTATAGCAATCTAACCAGACGGGTTTTGTTGCTCTCATTATTTTGTCATATCTGACGTGGCTAGCTCTTAGTCCAATAGCAGCTCAGTGACCCTTAAAAAATGCCTTATTTATGCCTACAGCATTACACGTGAATAATTATGCTATTAAACAACATTAAGCATTTATTTATGCTATTGTAGAACCTAAGGCACTAAAACCGCTAAAAGCTGTATAGGGGCTGTTCATAAATTACGTCATCAATTTTGATAGTAAAGCTGCCAAATAAAGTGACGTCATTAAAAAAAATGCGTTTTAAGCTTAATTGTAAAATAAAAAACTATTTAGTAGATAATATTTTTTAGAAAAGTTTTTTTTCCTTTTTTTACACATTGAAGCACTTACTAAAGATGCGAGATACGAGAGATGATGTGATCTTCGGAATGACCCCCCCCCCCTCCTACGTCATGCTACCATCATCCGATGTCCAGACCCCCCCCCCCCATTTGAAATGACGTAATTTATGAACAGCCCCTTATAGTGAATTACTTGGCTTTATAATGGTTTATATTATTGCTATTATACTGCATTAGGAACGTATTGCCTACTTATAAATGCTATTGTACACCCTAAGGCATTAAAAATAGCTGAAAGCTGTATAGCGAATTTACATGGCATTATAATGGCTAATATTCATGCTCTTAAACAGTATTAAGCATTTATTTATGCTATTGTAGAACCTAAGGCACTAAACCAAACCGAAGCATTAGTGTAGCAAACCAAAAAGCAACTGTACATCATTCAGCTGTACAGTTGCATGTTGTTCGCTGCACTAAAACTAATGGCTAAACAAAAGCATTTACATATGCCGTTACACAACCGTTATACAGCGTAAAGCATCATAAAATGCTATTGTAGAACCTAAAGCACTAAAAAGAGCTGAAAGCTGTATACCGGATTTACGTGGCATTATAATGGCTAATATTCATGCTCATAAACAGCATTAAGCATTTATTTATGCTATTGTAGAACCTAAGGCACTAAACCACACCGAAGCATTAGTGTAGCAAACCAAAACGCAACTGTACAGCATTCAGCTATACAGTTGCATTTTGGTTCGCTGTACTAAAGCTTAAGGCTTTAAAAAAGCATTTATACATGCCATTATACAACCGTTATACAGCTTAAAGCATTATATAATGCTTTTGTAGAACCTAAAGCACTTAAGTGCTTTTAAACAGTCGAAAGCTGTACAGTTGCGTTGTGGTTTGCTGCACTAAAGCTAAAGGCTTTACAAAAGCATTTAGATATGCCATTATACAACCGTTATACAGCTCAAAGCATCATATAATGCGACAAGTTGCTCGGTGAACGTATATAAGAGTTTATACGGTCCTTAAGTTCGAAATAAGTTAACTATTCATATGTTATAATGCTTCCTGTGTTACTTGGGATACATCAAGGTAGTCTTCCAAAATTGTGTATAACTAGCCTTCTTGTTGGTCAGACCCATGTTAATTATATATTTAAATGAAGGTAAAAGATCAAGCTAATGCAGTAAGCAAGACTGAAGCCTCTTAAAATTGAATACAAATAATTATGGTCAAAATCAACTGTAACAGGGCGCGTGTTTTTGACGTGATTTTTTTATTGCGCTTTTTCGAATGTTATAGGGAATTGTGTAAAACTGCCACAACTATTTGCCTTAAATAATATCGTAAATTAATCAGTGTTAAATAGGCTTTTTAACCATATATTCAAACAGTAAGCAACCTCTAACAGTTCCTATTTTACCAGTACAAACCCTAGTGACCGACTAAGTAGATGTCATATATGTATTTATTATGACCTACCCCTACATAAACACTCCACAAAACATGATTAAGGATTGAAACACCACATTGATGACGTGGGAGTCCAAGTCTACGTGCGCCACAGTCCGCGCCACGTGTCTCAAGGTGGGCTGGTCAATGGACGCCCCCGTGATGTTGTAGTTTATGTAATTTCTCACTAAAATACTCACTGTTTTCATCAAAGATCGTGAAGACCACATTGATGACGTACGCATCCAAGTCTACGTGCGCCACAGTCCGCGCCACGTGTCCCAACGTGGGCTGGTTAATGGACGCCCCCGCGACGTTTTAGTTTATGTAATTTCTCACTAAAATACTCACTGTTCTCATCGAAGATGGTGAACACCACATTGATGACATGGGCGTCCAAGTCTACGTGCGCCACGGTCCGCGCCACGTGTCTCAAGGTCGGCTGGTCTATGGACGCCCCCGCGATGTGGTAGAAGGTCAGCGCGGTGTCTACGTCGTTGATGTTGTTGAGGAGGTGGAAGAACGACAAGTAGTCTTCTTTGGTGATGCCCACACCGTGGTCACGGAATCTGTAATAATTTAGAGATTATTTAAATGGGTGACATGCTGAACTAATTTGAAACAGCAAATTTCGTCTTGGTAGCTTTATCTGAAAAAAGCACTGGTGGCCTTGGCGGTAAGACGTCTGACTTTCAATCCGAAAGTCGCAGGTTCAAACCCCGGTTCGTACCAGTAAGTTTTCGGAACTTATGTACGAAATATCATTTGATATTTACCAGTCGCTTTTCGGTGAAGGAAAAACGTCGTGAGGAAACTTACTAAACTACTTAGTTCCAATAAGGCCTTACTATACTATTTTTTTCTTGTTAATCTTGGCTAGTTTAGTACTAGTAAATTGAAACAATTTTTCGATTTCTGCTTTCACTCCTATCTTGTGGAAAACTATTTAATTATTTGGCTTTTACTCCCCAGTTTTAGCGAGGTGAATTCTGCCAACGTCAAGCTGTACTTTTGATTTTATTGAATTTTAATAAAATTGAAGCAACGTTGTTCAGTTGAGGCCTTGCCGATTCCTTACAAACACGTGGGTGGCCGAGGCCCCGGACAATCGTTTGTTCAACTAAACGGTGGCTACGCGCGTTTTGAGAATATTTTTTCATTAGCTGCACATTTGTTCGTTAGATCACCGCAAAATAAGCTATAAATATTACACACTGAACTACGTAAATGAGCAAAAAACAAAAAACTATTCTAAAGACATCGTAGCCATCTTGAGCTCAAACGATTAACCTCCAAACTATTTAGTTATAACGAAACGCAACTATTGTAAGTCATTGTCTTAACTGTCAACTAATGTCAACAGTGTCAAACCATGAGTTGTGACGTCATCAGAATCTTCAATGGCGTTTCGACGAGGGCAAGTGACGCTTGTCAAAACATATTTTAAATTTGTAATTTTTTTAAATGTGCTTATTAGAGGTCCACAAAAGGTAGTTTTACATGTTCTTATAATCCAAAAGAATTTAATGCGCTACAATTCAACTTTTGTAGGTGGAGACAACCGTATCCATGCGATTAGGTTTTTATCTACACTAACATTGTAAGTCCTCTAAAATGTTCAAAAACGGTAGGCAATGGCCAACATTACAAGAACCGATTTTACTATGATAAGTTTTTTATCTGTGGCAGTAACGGATTTTAAACATTACATGCTCAAATAATATTAAAAGTTATGAGTTTCAAATTTGGAACATCGATTTTGGTAACGTAATGAAAATCCAGCGCTCCTCCCCGACCGTACCTACGTCTAAACCGTTTAAACTTGAGCCGTGGCAAATAGCTGGGACAAACGCTAGGAGGATGATGTGATTTTTCACGCTACTGTTCGGAAATATGAGAAAAGATGGTCAAAATCCAAGCTGGAAAGTAAGCATTTACTGTAGCACCTGAACCAGCACTACAGCAATGTTCTTGTAGCGATGAAATGTCATTAGTTGGAAAGTAAATTGTCCAGTTATGTCATTGCATTAATTAAAAACATTAAAAGGTCTTTTTTTTAACTTTATGTTTCAAAAATAAAATAAGGTTGTTTATCGGGCCAACTACCTGTTTAAAAAAAAAAGAAACGCCAAAACCATTTATTCACCCTTAAGGCATTTTTACTTTTTTAGCCGTTTGTGGTTTTGTATCAAAAACGCCTCTAAGTAATGAGTCGGTTTGAAGCAAACAACAGAAAAACGCTTCTTGAAAGTGAAAAAAAAGTAAAAAGGCGGGAAAGGAATACTGAATTGGATATTCTATTATTAGAGCATTTATATTACTATGACAAATGTTGTTTTTATTTCCTCACAGTAGTCGTGAAAAGCACTATGTAATATCTCGGCCGAAAGCGCTATAGGTGGACTCGTATCTTCGAGGGCCTCCCCTGGCGGGTAGGCCCTCGAACTAACTCGATCCACCTATAGCTTACTTTCAAGCCTCTACAACAATGTACTATAGTCAGTCGTCGGCTTTGCCTAGCACCACATTATGCAATCATTTGTCTAGTAACTATGTCAAAAAGATTTAATACATAGTAAAATGCATGTACGTACGCCTTCTTAACTCGTTTCAGCATCCTGGCCTTTTTCTTAGCTGGGTACCCGGCGTACGCCAGCAACAGCTCTGCGAAGTCCGCCTCCGAGATACGCCCATTCTCATCTGGAACCATTCAAGTACCATCATATCGTGAAACCACAGATAACCTGAACCACAAGATAGATTCATAAGTACAACTCGAGGTCACCACACATCAGCGCGCCCGTACTAATTTAGTATGAGAGCGCGACCGCTTATTTCAGTTGAGTTAACGTTTTTGATCATTACTCATGTGAATTAAAAATATCCACAAAAATCAAGTTATAGGGGTTAACCTGGATTGTTGTACTACAAAATGGTGTAGAATACTATTGAGATGTGCTGTTCGAATCGTAGAAATTAACGAATAAAATTGCGCTTATGTGTGGTGACTCCTTGTAAAAGCTTAATGCGCTTAATAGTGTGTGCGTGAAGCACAATGAGCAAAAAGTAAAAGGCGTCCCGCAGTCGACTTTTGCCGTACACAGCCGATCATCCTAAGAAAATTACTAACGACAAAGGACTGACAAAGCGCTTGAGTAAAATTAGTCCAGTAAGCAAGACCACGGAATAAGCATGAATGCTACGAATTAGGAGGTCAAATTATGCTAGCTAATTTGCTATTGAATCTCTAGGTTTTGTGTATATAATCGGAATCGTCATGCCATATTTTCGGTGACATTTATTTTGTGTCTGCTTTTTAAGCTTTTCAATTCCGACTTCAAGTTTTCGAAGGAGGAATTTTTGTTTTTGCAATTTTTTTTTATATATGTTCACCGATTATTCGAAGACGGCTTGAACGATTTGGGAAATTCTTTTTTTGTTTGAAAGAGTATACTTCACAGTTAGTCCCATTGTAACCAGGTCAGGATCTGATGATGGGATCCTGGCGAAATCGAGGGAACTCTTCAACTATTATATGATATAGTGATTTAAGTATTTTTTTTTACAGCAGCTCGAGCATATGCTTGGTGGAGGCTAAGTGAAGTCGGTTCTTTTTTGTTTAAAATTATACCTTTTGGGTATGGAACCCTAGAAATTAAATGTAAAAATCTTATGTGTTTTACCTGGCTGTTTCCTCTGGAACTCGAGAGATAAGATCTCTTTCTGAAGCTGGTGTTGGAAGTCGAGGAACTTCTCGATGGTCAGCTTCTCGTTTAGCTTCGGGCCGAAGAAGTATGTCGTGAGCGCAGAGTTTATACCCTGAAAAAATTAGATTCGTAAACTAAATTTTTAAATTTACCTTGTATACCAGGTTGGATTCCAGGAATTTGTGGCAAAAATTTCACGGCAAAACGCCAGAACCTTACTTTTAAACCGTTTTCAAGATTTCGAAGAAGGTTCTCAATTCGTCGGGATCTTTTTATTTTTGCTACTAGCTTTTGCCTGCGGCTTCGCTTGCGTTAAATTCGGGGTAACACGGTTCCCCTTTCCTGATTGCCCCCCGTAATGGTCCATACAAACTTCCACCCCCCATTTTAGGGAAGTGGGGGGTTAAAAAGAGACAAAAAGTAGCCTATGTCACTCTCCATCCCTTCAACTATCTCCACTTAAAAAATCACGTCAATTCGTCGCCCCGTTTTGCCGTGAAAGACGGACAAACAAACACACACATACACTTTCCCATTTATAATATTAGTATGGATTTGTTTTTAATGTATGTTCACCGATTATTCGAAAACGGCTATACCGATTTAGAAAATAGTTTTTTTGTTTGAAAGAGTATACTTCACAGTTAGTCCCATTGTAACCAAGTCAGGATCTGATGATGGGATCCTGGAGAAATCGAGGGAACTCTTCAACTATTAGAGGCGGCACACCTATAGTGATTTGAGTACTTTTTACAGCAGCTCAGACATTTGCGTTGTGATAGGTTGAGGCTGAGTAAAGTCGGTTGTTTTTTGTTTAAAATTATTTATTACTTCCTGTGGCGCTAGCGATTTTTAATCTATTGGTAACGCAAAAATATGACATAAGGAGGAAAAGACCCGGAATACATGGAGAAACATTGTAGCGGATATCAAGACCAAAAAGATTTGTAGGTCACCAATAGAGGGTGGGCACCGGGCGTTTAAATAATAAGTCCGTTATAGACCTGCCATACCTTACATTATTTATCGTATGGCTACATGTCACTGGATATATATAGGCATTTCTTCCTTGGGGTAGTAGTAGTGAGAAAGCAGATGATAAAGAAAATCCAGTCAGTGCTGCGAAGGTCCAGATGGGACAGTATAGCTGCCAAGTTTGTTCTTTTAGCACCAGCCAGGGATCACGTGTAGGGTTGTCTAAGGTGTTTCCTGCGGACGCAGAGTAACATTGATAGCTTGAATGCGTTGCGGCAACACTGTTTTTCTGTTTTCCAGCGGTGGAGTATTCATAGAGCTCGCTGTCCTCCGCCTTGCCTAATTTTCTGACAAGCGAACACATTTCCTACAGCTCTTGACGAAAAAGAAAGCTAAAGTAGCTCCAGGTTGACTTACAATAACTTTGACGCCACTTGCCTCCAAAAGAATGTAGCAGACTTTCTTAAAATTTAATGTTTCACGTCACATGGCGACTTCGCCTCGCGTACCTTGAATCCAACCTGTTTCTTTTAGTTTATATTT
Source organism: Pammene aurita (assembly GCA_947086415.1). NCBI lineage: Eukaryota > Metazoa > Arthropoda > Insecta > Lepidoptera > Tortricidae > Pammene > Pammene aurita. The sequence continues at coordinate 1,108,900 of OX352297.1, forward strand.
ATTCAATTCAATAACAATACTTGATTGTGTCTGAAATCACATACTTAACTAAAATAGATAACGACAATATAAAATTTCATTCAATACAATATTTACAAAGAGTCACATCAAAAAACAACAATTATATACTATTTCAAATAAAATTGAGCAATTATTTATTCGAACGTTTTAAATTAAGAGTTACATTGTCAATACCTATATTCTTACATCAATATGAAAGCAAATATATAAATTATATTATATTACCAAAACATCCGTAAAATTTATAATTCTGTGGCCCTAGTGAAAAGTGGTACAAGTCAAATTGGCTCAGCTGAAAAGGGTATAGTGTTGTACATTTTATAGGACTTGTGCCCTTTTTCCCTGAACCATTTTGACTTATATCCCTTTCCACTAGTCACAGAATTATTCCAATCTAGCCTTACATATGTCATATATAGACGGAGGATCATACTGTTTTTTCTTATGCTCATATTATCACCCGAAAAAATATGGGAATAGTTCCATTTTTACCCAGTATTCGCGTGGTCCCTGTGCCTAGATCCGATGCTGCTCTGTCTGTCTGCCAAATCAAAGCGGCTACGTTCCAGAGGCTGAGCGTTCATACCCAAAGAGGCTGAGCGTTCATACCCAAGTAACACATCAAAGCAGTATAACGGCCGTCTTACAGCATATCTGTATGCTTTTAGCATTTTGAGTTCGTTTTATAGTAGCATTATAAACGTTTATAGTGCTGATATAGGTCTTAAATGGGCACAAATGACCCAGCTTGAGATCCTATACAGGTCATTTAATACCATTACAGGCGCATTATGTCTGCGCTATTAGCATTATCGTTGTCATGGAAAGTGCCAATCGCATTAAAGAAGCATTAGTACGCTCTATTAAGTTGCCAACCGCATTAAAGAAGCATTAATACGGCCAAAAAACTTGCTAATCGCAGTAAAGAAGCCTTAGTACTCTCGATTAACTTGCCAATCGCAATACAAAAGCATTATACTAGCATAAGAGTGTAGTAAAATAAACCTTACGTCAATGCAAAAACGTCTCTAACACCGACGGAACAAATGTTATAATACAATGAACGTTGTGATTTAACTACTTTGTCTCGCAATATAAAATGGACGAAGACGGTACAAAAAACTGAATGAGTGACACGTCATATTTGTTTGCATCCTAACAAAATTTATAAAAGTTTTTGACTCTTTTACGTTATTATATCCTTCAAATATCACTGCGCAATGTAGTTTACTTTAAATGTGTATATAAGTTTCATTGAAAATTTTCACGCGCCTTTGATTTATTGTGGTTTTGCAATAAAATATTATAAAAAGATATGCGTCAAATAAACAAAACAATTGTGTAATCCTCGTAGGGTGATTGTGCTAGTTTCCCGTCCAGGGTCAGTTTCCGTCCACCTGACAGTTCTGCTACAAATATATGGGGAAAACTTGAACGTAAATGAATTTTCCTGCGGAAGTTTGGTCTTGTTGCGATCCATAATATCTAAGAAACAATTCTACTATCATAAAAAAGTAATTTGACAAATAGTGCCTTTAAAAATAAAACATTAATAGCCGCCTCGAATTCGGCCCTAGCAAATGTCATCGCAATGAAGAAAAAAACTTGTGGCGGGAAAAGTTTATGCTGAGTTTTATTAATGATTTAGGCAGTGCACTAAATATGTTTGGCACGAATTATCTATTTTAAAGTTAATTGTACAATATTTTAAGTGGAGATTAAAGTTTTAGAATATAATTAATATATAAACTTTGTGGACCAAAACTAGCAGAGCAATTTGGTATAAATTTCAGTTTTGCGACCACCTGATCCCGGAAACCCAGACAGCTAGGTAAATATTTGTAATGGTTATTTTACTTCAAAATACTTAATTAATACGTAATATTATAGTATATAGTAGTATGGTAATATTATATTTGATTACCTACACACTTTAGTTTCTGTCCATTCCTCATATAATGTTACGTAAATAAATGTAATAAATAAAACATTTAAATGACTTGAGCAAAGACTAAAACTAGCTCTTCTGTTGCATTGTTATCGTTAATATACGAGTTATTTGTGAGTAGACAAAACTATAATTAACATTAGAATGACCAAATGGTAGTAGAATAACAATTATAACCTCCATACTATGGCGTGCTCTGCTTATTTCACTTCAAAAGAAAGCTTTGTGATCGTGCCATTGCCATCGTCCGTACACACACACACGCACACACACCCGTACATCTTTCACAATGAATATTATCCGTTATTTTCACTAAGCACTATCACATCACCTTTATCTATTTACCGGCAATTAAAACCACACGAAAACAAACAAACAAAAACATGCGCTGTTAAATATTTGAACAAATACATCTGAAAAAAGGAAGTCTCGTGTTTTGAGCTGATTACTATGAAAAAAGATACTTTTTTAAATAGTCGCATAACCTGTGGATCTGATCGGAACCAATCGGAAACCTTCGGCGGCACGATTCCGGGTAATGCACGACCCTTAGAGAATTCAACCAACCGGAGTTGCCATTGACAGGCGTTCCCCTCTGCCGAAAACATATGACCAGTGGTCATGCATACACCTATTTGTACGTTACGTACGAATAGCTACAGAATACACTTGACGTTCCCCTCCCCCGCAAAAATCGGCAGACTTGCTTTGTAAAGAAAACGGCAGACATGGCTACTCCGGGTTGAATTCTCTAAGGAACGACCCAATAATGAACGATCCAATGCGCGGTTGACTACGCTAGTCGTGTCAATTGCATTAAGCCTTGGTCAAATAGCAAGCGTGGCGCAGCGCCGCGGTCGCGCGGCGCGACCGCGGCACGTGTTAACAGGTTAGCGACGTCAAACAGACTGCGTCCCGCCGGCGCCGCGCCCCGCTTCTGACGCGCCCCGCGCCGCACGGCCCCTGGCGTCCACGCGGCGCGGGCGCAGCGCTGCGCGGCGGGACGCGGCGGCACGCTGCGCCGCGCTGGGTCACATCAGTCGGACGTTAGGCAGCGCGGTGCGTCGTGCGAGCGTAGCAATATACTGTGATTATGATCATGAATATAGAAAAAAATATCTTCTCTTCGAAAAAATAATCTTGGCTTCGGAAGGAATGAGCGACCCTCCGCGCGCGCATGCTGTATCGGGCGCGAGTCACGCCCGCATCGCGCGCGGTCCCGCCGCGTTCGCGCGCGCGATGAGGGCGTGTTGAGAGCGCGAGGCCGGCGCGATCCGCGCGCGCCCTGTTTGAACAGTCATCGCGTCGGCGTCACGCGGCGCGGACGCGGCGCTGCGCCACGCTTACTGTTTGGCCAAGGCTTTATAGTACAAGCAGTCACAGTGGTTAACATTAAAGGCCTACAATATCATTGTTTGGTGATAAAATGCCTTAGTTATAATATTCGATTGTTTGGTTGAGTTAAATATAATACCGTGATCGATTTAACAATGCATACTTGTATGGAAAAAACTAATTTATAAAAACTAACTACGCCATTTCGTTTCCTTAATCGTACCTAACTGTATGCTAATATTAACGGAAATAAAGAAACACGGTGTTAATCCTTACTATCATTATTTTTTAGGTTTCCGTAGCCAAAATGGCAAAAACGGAAACCTTATAGTTTCGTCATGTCCGTATAGTTCGTCCGTATGCCATGGCCATTTTTTATTTGGAAACTATAACTAATATTGATGAAATTATAACAGAAGGTGTATTTTTTATACCCTTACTTAGTATTGTAGTAAAATTGCTGAAAATATTTTTTTTAGGGGGGAGCCACAACGGTTTTTCCATACTAGTAACAATTTTTTTTTGCCAAAAATCATCATGTTGCACATCAATCGATAGGACTTTAAAAATAACATTGAGGTTTGTTTTATAATTTTTTGATTAAGTGAATATTTTCAGAAATAATCGCCCTACTCAGTGGACGAAAACTAGCAGAGCCCAGGACGGAAAACTGACATTTATGGACGAAAACTAACGAATACCCCACTTTTTCAAATAATATTTTTTATACAAAATCACGCAAGTATGGATAATTATCGCGTAATATTAACATAAACTAGACTATATAAGCTATAAAATGAAATATAATACATTTGAGTAAGGGTACTTTAAGATATTATTTTTGCATCACAAAGCTGGCAAAATCGATAAGTGGACGAAAACTAGCACAATTACCCTATATAACGAGTTTTGCATTATTAACATAATAGTGTTGGTTGAGCAGTCTTAAATTAAGTAATTTCATTTTTATATAGGTATTTTCCTTGTATAAATGGTCCGCATGCTTTTATTTTTAGGTTATAAATTATTTACAAAATGGCGTTGGTCTATGTAGACGGAGAGCTAGCCACGTCAGATATGACACAATAATGAGAGCAACCAAAACCCCTCTAGTCAGTTTGGTATACTATGCTTATTTATAGATCTGGACATCTGGCAGCTTTAAAGTGGTGGAGGTCAAAGAATGCAAACCATTTCAAGAAAATAAATCCTAGAGATCTGGGTTTGATGCAATATTAATAAATAAATAAATATTATAAGACAATCTTACACAAATCGACCTAGGCCCACAGTAAGCACAATAAGGCTTGTGTTATGGGTACGAGACAACGATATATACAGTGTGGAAAGATAAGTCGGGCCCTGGAGGGAAACTACCTTAAAACGTTGAGATAGCTCAATTCGCTGAAAGGAAACATTCTTTTATTTTTCCTAAAAACTAAAACTGCATTCACAGTTTTTTTCTCAATTTTCACTTTCTTCCATACTAATTGTATGAAAAATATTATTATTATTATTTATGGGTTCTCTTGTGCCCTAAACTTGGTTGGTATTAAGAAGTTGTTATCCTTGTTAGCAATAGGATCGATTGGCATCAATTGTCATAAAAAATATTTATGGCAAAAATTACAAAATAAATAGTTTTTTTGTAAACTGTACTATTTTCCAAAAAATTGTAAATGCAGTTATGCCCCTTTAAAAAAAATAAAGAATGTTTCCTTCCAGTGAATTGAGCTATCTCAACGTTTTAAGGTAGTTTCCCTCCAGGGCCCGACTTATCTTTCCACACTGTATAATAGATAAATACTTAAATACATAGAAAAAACCCATAACTCAGGAACAAATATCTGTGATAAACACACAAATAAATGCCCTGACCAGGATTCGAACCCGGGACCTCCTGCTTCGTAGGCAGGGTCACTACCGACTGGGCTAGGAGGCCGTTAAAAACGAAAAAACGAAACGATATTATGAGAAACTATACAAATACTATACAATATTAAGATACATTATACAAAAGTTTATGTTGGGAGAAAGTAGTGCCAAACGATGTATAATAAAATATAGTTCATAGTTTGTCGCCTACTGTTTTTGTTTCCGTAATAATCATACATCGGGGTTTTCGGTGCGGGAACGATTTGAGAAAGAGTAGAGATAAACAGATAGGTTAGTCTGAGAAAATATCATATTATGCCTAATGAATAACTACCTCTCTGTGAATAGCATACGAGCTTTTTTTCTTAGAGGCATGTTTGTATTGACTATTATATAGTATTTTAAAAATGCAATTGCATATTCGAAATTTATTAACTAGATCTACCTAAGACAAAGACACGGTATAATAAGTGTCAAATATTAATCTTGACGTCCGATATTTATGAACTATTTGGTTAAGTAAAGAGGTTGACAATGATCAGTCATTACATGAATTAATAAAAAAATACTTGAAAAAATCATAGGTATATGTACCTACAATATATATACATAATAGTCAGCTATTACATATAAATTGTATATACCTATGATTTTTTCGATCAATTATTCATTAGGTAGAAATCTGCTAGAGTACATTCTGTTTTTAGGGTAAAAGGAAAAAACGGAACCCTTATAGGATCACTTTGTTGTCCGTCTGTCTGTCTGTCTGTCTGTCTGTCTGTCTGTCTGTCAAGATCATTTTTCTCAGGAACGCGTGGAGGTATTAAGCTGAAATTTATATCAAATACTCAGGTCTATTGTCCCTTGGAGCTGTGAAAAAATCAAACTTGTAAGCCAGCGCAATCAAAAGATACAGTCGTTTATGCTGCAAATTTTAGATTTTTCGGCACTCGCAAAACCTAAGGGGTACTTCCCGTGAACTCAGAAAATTGAAATTTGGCACGAAGCAACGTCATATAGCACAGACAATGGAAAAATTACAAAAAGTAGAAATTTTTAGTAAAATCATAAAAACTTTTTTTTTAATTTTAAACTTACTACCTTTTTCCTCGTAAACGCGTGGAGGTATTAAATTGAAATTCATGTCAAATACTCAGGGCTATAGGACCTTTCAGATGTAGCAAAACCAAACTTTTATGTCAACGCAATCAAAAGAAATAGAAATTTAAGTCGCATATTTTGAAACTGAGTACTCGCAAGAAACTCAAAACCTAAGGGGTACTTCCCGTAAACTCAGAAACTAGAAACTTGGCACGAAGAAACTTCATATAGCACAGACAAAGGAAACATTACGAAAAGTAGACATTTTTAGTAAATTCATACAAAAATTATTTTTTAAATTTTAAACTTACTACCTTTTAGGTATTAAATTAAAATTCATATCAAATACTCAGGTTTATAATACCTTTAAGCTGTGACAAAATCAAGTTTCTATATCAATGCGACGGGTGAACTTTTACTTATATACCTACAGCTTTGTACGGAACCCTAGGTGCGCGAGTCCGACTCGCACTTGGCCGGTTTTTTAAGTTAATGCCGATCTTTGGCTAATGTCAAACATTCCCGCACCGAAAACCCCGATGTATGGTAATAATACATCATGTGTCCACCTCCCGTTCTCAACTTGGTTGGCTTTCGATTCGCCGTCGTAGGGATGTACATGTTCTGTCATTGCTCTTCAACGTGTTATTTAATCCTGCATGTCCTCCGTATCTGTCGGAAAGATTTAATTATTTGGCTAGTATTAGCGACCATCGCTTGCGGTCTAGTACAAATCTCTCTCTAGCCATTCCACCAAAACACTCGCGTATTTACTCTAGGTCCTTCACTGCTTATGCAGTTAAATTGTGGAATGAGTTGCCAGTGGATGTAAGAAAGTCACAGTCTGTTTCCTCACTCAAGGATAAATTGAAAAAGTTGTGGCTAGTGGACTCTTAATGTTTTTTGCGAATTGAATATTTTATATATATATATATATGTATATATTTATTTAGTTATTTATTTATGAACGTGGTCTGATATGATATGTGTATAGTAATGTATATTATATTATTATGTATGTAGTTTAAGTATTTGTATGGTACATGAATGTACCTATATATTTATTAGTGTTTACCTGCAGCTTTATGTGTTTTGGAACTTTTTATTTGTATCTATTGTGCATAGTTTGTCTTTCACCATTTGTATTTAATCCTTTCTCATTTTCTCATGGGTTGGCTGGAAGAGATCCCTATCAGGGATAAGCTCGCCTTTGTGCATATCTTTTATAAATGTTACTGTTGCTTTTTATGTTATACCTACTTGTTTATGTGCAATAAAGTGATACATACATACATACAATACACAATATTTTTTGGTGTAACGTTTTTTTTATCGATTTTTGACCAGTTTTGAGTCGATATTCCAACATATTAACTATAGATGGAATTATAAGGTAAACGACTATCGGTTCTTGAATCTTTTATCTCCATTCTGTAGAGCCGGATCTTGAAATAAATGAGCTGTTATTTTTTAATGATATTTTTAAAATATGGTCTAAAAAACACTTTTATCGATATTCGAATGGTGTAAAGAATCTTACATATACGTAATCTACATATTAGGGTTCCTCTTTGATGTCTCTAAAAACTGTAGAGAGATTTTAATTTTTAACTAATGAAAACAAAATTTATGACCATAAAACCACTTTTTTAGCCTAAACCGGTTCGACTTTGATGTCAAATATCTCGAAGACAATGAATATTGAAGTAAATATAGGATACTATATAGTTTAAACCTGTTACTGATAATATGATAAGCTATATAAATCATTAGAAAACTAAGGGAATCAGATCTAAGGTCGTTGGCGCCAGGGAGCCCCTTAAAATATAGGCCCTGTCCTTTATAACTGAGACAACTTCGGCAATTTTTACCTAGTTTGGTATTACTATTTTCCAATTAAAACATTTTGCTAGTCTATCACTGTGACCTCCACCCATTAAAAGCTGCCAGATGCCAGGATCTAGCAATAAGAATAGTATAGCAATCTAACCAGACGGGTTTTGTTGCTCTCATTATTGTGTCATATCTGACGTGGCTAGCTCTTAGTCCAATAGCAGCTCAGTGACCCTAAAAATGCCTTATTTATGCCTACAGCATTACACGTGAATAATTATGCTATTAAACAACATTAAGCATTATATACTACTTAAAATTGCTATTGTAGACCCTAAGGCAATAAAACAGCTAAAAGCTGTATAGGGGCTGTTCATAAATTACGTCATAAATTTTTGATGATTTTTACCCCCCCCTAAAATCATGCAACCCTCCCCCTGCCAAATAAAGTGACGTCATTTAAATAAAAATGCGTTTTAAGCTTAATTGTAAAATAAAAAACTATTTAGTAGATACTATTTTATACGGCGACTGATGATATATAGACAATGAAGTAGCTCTGAAAAATGACCCCACAAAAAGTGAGCCGCGGGGGGCGGGGCTTAAAAACTGAGCCGCCAAGCCGTTTAGTTTACAAATGGCGGTTCAGTGACACGGTGGTACTGAAGTTTATCAAAAAATTAAATAATTTAGTAAACATGCCTTCTTGCGCCGTAAAATGGTGTCAGAGTAGAACTGGAAAACATAATAAAAAGACGGGCTCACTTATCAATTTAAACATCGGTATCAACGTTCAAATTTCGTGGCAATGTACGGTTGGCAGAAAAATAAATACAAACAAATCACTTAGTATTTTTAACCTTTATTTTGTATATGTAAATAAAAAAGCCCCTAAATAGTACATTTCCTAATTAGGGTGGTAAAACAAAGAAAGGCCGCGCAATCGCAATTGTTGCGGCCCAAGCTGCAAGCGAGGGACGTAATTATGCGATCGAGGGCTTTCTTTATTACCTCCCGTGTTGGAAAAATATGTGCACATTTGGCCAGAAAGCGGCTCTATCCGTACGCGTAGCGTGCGGAAAAAGCCACTTTATGTCCAGGTGTGGCATACAATATTTTACGAGTTAGAATAGATCACTAAAATTTGTTCCATAGATTTTGCTGTCAATCTTTGATGTCTGTAAGAATATATCCATTTTAAATGACTAAAAGATCTTTCCACGCTGACTGAGGTAATAGGAAGGTATGTCAAGCATTGAAAATTTTGCACACAGTTTTTATTTACACTTTCTGGTATTTCAGCCTCGTTGTTTTTAGATAGTTGGTTAATTATTTGTACAGTCTTATAACCAGGATTTTTCTTTAATACACTTTTTAATTTAAAATAAACTTTTCTGGCATTTTGATGTAACCTTAACGTTGATATTTTTTTTTGCAAACCATGAACAATGTTTAATGATTCTGCTAGACTCAGTTTTGGATCCTCCAATAATTTTATTGACTTAGCAATTATACTAAAGTGTGTATCGACGAATAGTAACTCAGTTTTTAAATTCCGGTTACGGAAATTTTTTTTTGCTTTAGAAATTGCACTCGCTTCACGCGGATTTAAGGCATCGATGACAGATTTGATTTTATCATAATGCATGTGATAATATGAGGCAGCATTTAACCATGTTCCCCATCTTGTTATCACGGGTCGGGGTGGTAGAGGAATATTTACACACATTTGATGAAATAAATTTGTCCTTGAAGGAGCGTTACGAAATATTTTTTTGATACAGTCAATCAAACTGTTTATGGTCGGGTAAAGACTTCTAATTATCTCTGCGACTCGATTACATCCATGTGCTATGCATGTTACATGAGTCATATTTTTATATTTCTGAACAAGGTTTTTAGCTGCTTTTACCATGTAGGAACCGGCATCCGTTATAAAAAATAATAATTTATCCATGTTTTTTTTGTATTCATCGCCCCAAAGATCTTCAAGGGTTTCCTCAACGAGTTTGGTTATTGTCGAATGGTTAGTCGCCTCCAATACCTTAGAAGCAAATAAATGTGGCTGGGTACTAGTTCCATCTAGAGCTCCGATCAAAATATTTGCCACTTTTTTTCCCACGGAATCTGATGTTTCATCAACACTGAGGTAAATCATTTTATTTTGTAATTTCTCTTTCAATTCATTTTTTTTCTTTTCATACAATTCAGGTAAGCATTTTACTCGTATTTTTGTTTCACTCGGCACAGTAATATCGTTTCCATATTTATGATTTAAAAGGTTTTCTACAAAATTTCTAAATTTAGGATTGTCTAATTTTGACCACGGTATATTCGAACAAATCATAAACTCTGTTAAATCTTTATTAAATTTTTCTTGTGCATTATTTTTATGAATTTTGTTGTGTAAATCTGTTTTTAAATGGCGGTCGATACTAGATTTAGAGGGAAATAATTTCGAATTACACAATTTGCAATATACGATATCGTCTTTAATTTCGAAATCAGCATTATCTCGTATTATATCCTGTAAATGGCAGCGTGAATCAGATAATTTATCTTGATGAGATTTTGATTTCAAATGTTTCTCTATATTGTACCTTTTCTTTTTTATATTCATTTCGCAAATAGTACAGCAAGCACCTTCGTTAGTGAATATAAAATCAGTATACTGCGTCAAATCCATTTTCTCAAGTCTGATAGGGAGTTGGGTAAAGATTTATCAATGCTAAATTGTAGTTGTAAGTGTTTTTAAGAACTATTATCGTTGAAGATTTTACCACATATTATTTTGCATGACAATTAAATTGACATTTGTTGCCTATTTGGCATTTAGAATTTTTTTTACAAATGGATAATGAAATGAGTATTGAGGTTCTATGACGTATTAACAATATAAACCTCTTTAAATATATGTACAGTTTACCAAAGTACGATTAAGAATAAAAATAAATTAAATGTTATTTATTACTAATAAATAAAACAATGATACCTATGTATTTCTTTTTTTGCGACCCTTACCAAGTGCCACGAAATTTGAACGTTGATACCGATGTTTACTTATCATACGTAAGTTAAGCCGAAAACATATAATTATAAATTTATTTTAGCGTAAAATTTTATATGGGGATGGTGCTATGCCAACTTTTGAACAACCATTAAAACTTCTTACAATATTTTTTGATTACTTTTTAATGAGATAAATGTTTTGATTTAAGTTAAATGCACATGTTTACATCTCATTTTCCATAACTCCGGAACTAATATCCGTGATAAACACACAAATAAATAGGCAGGGTCACGACCGACTAGGCTAGGAGGCCGTTAAATTTGGTTTATATAAACGAAGTATTATCATAAAATAACCTTTATTCAAATAGTTGTAGACTAAAAGTACCTTAGTTTAAGGAGCACATTGAGCACAATCAGTCCTCGCATTTAAAGCTCCACGGTCAAAGACAGGCTGTATGTGTATAGGCTGTTTATGGAAATGAGTGATACCTGATAGTCAAAGAAATCAAAGATAAATTTTAATTGACTTATTTAAATGAAATAAAACGACTAAAAACGGATTATATGGCGTATGCTAAATTCAGTTTATCTTCTGACTTTACTACGTATTCCCCGAGTATTCTATATGTGGGTAGTTATGCACAATATAATTTTTGACGGATATAAATATATTTTTCTCATTTGACCCGTTGACCCGACAACAGGGGCATTTGCCTCCCCCTGACACGTAAGCCTCCTGTACTACGGGACCATAGGTTATTTTTTGTGAAGGAAATTGCTCCCCCTTGAATGGAATCCTGGATCCGCGCCTGGTGTGACATAAAAGTCTTGCGGTAAACGTATTAAGCAAGTAACCAGTAAAGTGACCAAGTATCTGCTTATTTGCTTTAAAATAAAATTCAAACCTCTTACAACAAAAAATATACATTCGAAAATTGCTCTCTATTTTATGAAATCGTTCACTAATAATGTCACTGTTGCCTTGTCATTTTCAAGTGTCAGTGCTACGACGAATCACAGCAAAATCATTTTGCGATTGACCAATCGTATTTTAAGTAATTGTTGTAATTGAAAACAGACAAATATTTTGACGCGTTTGATTGGCAGCGTAGTGAGCATGCGTATATCGAGTTGCTTCCCAGTTTCACGCTGACGGTTTGTTTGAAGTTCGAAGAAATTTGTGAACAGCCCCTTATAGTGAATTACTTGGCTTTATAATGGTTTATATTATTGCTATTATACAGCATTAGGAATGTATTACTTACTTATAAATGCTATTGTACACCCTAAGGCATTAAAAATAACTGAAAGCTGTATAGCGAATTTACGTGGCATTATAATGGCTAATATTCATGCTCTTAAACAGCATTAAGCATTTATTTATGCTATTGTAGAACCCAAGGCACTAAACCAAACCGAAGCATTAGTGTAGCAAACCAAAACGCAACTGTACAGCATTCAGCTGTACAGTTGCATGTTGTTCGCTGCACTAAAACTAATGGCTAAACAAAAGCATTTACATATGCCATTATACAACCGTTATACAGCGTAAAGCATCATAAAATGCTATTGTAGAACCTAAAGCACTAAAAACAGCTGAAAGCTGTATACCGGATTTACGTGGCATTATAATGGCTAATATTCATGCTCATAAACAGCATTAAGCATTTATTTATGCTATTGTAGAACCTAAGGCACTAAATCACACCGAAGCATTAGTGTAGCAAACCAAAACGCAACTGTACAGCATTCAGCTGTACAGTTGCATTTTGGTTCGCTGCACTAAAACTAAAGGCTTTAAAAAAGCATTTATACATGCCATTACACAACCGTTATACAGCTTAAAGCATTATATAATGCTATTGTAAAACCTAAAGCACTTAAGTGCTTTTAAACAGTCGAAAGCTGTACAGTTGCGTTGTGGTTTGCTGCACTAAAGCTAAAGGCTTTACAAAAGCATTTAGATATGCCATTATACAACCGTTATACAGCTCAAAGCATCATATAATGCTACAAGTTGCTCGGTGAACGCATATAAGAGTTTATACGGTCCTTAAGTTCTAAATAAGTTAACTATTCATATGTTATAATGCTTCCTGCGTTACTTGGGTATAACTCGATCCCCAATGGCATGCTAAATTTTCTGACATGCTAGCACTTTTCCTACAGACGTAAAAGAAAGCTGAAACAGCTCCAGCTAGCCTACGAATCATTTTGACATGACACACCGCCATAAATTAAGAAAGTAGCAGGCTACCTTAAAGTTTAAACGTTTCACTACACATGGCGACCTTGCCCCACATACCTTGAACGTGTTCCCCGTGTTGGCGTGGTCCCTGTGCCTGGACCCGATGCTGCTCTGCTGCCGGATGAGGGCGGCCACCTTCTCGAACTCCTCGCAGTCGACGTCACCGTCTCCGTTCAGGTCGAACATCCGGAACGCGATCTCGAAGTGACGGCGGGAAGCTGAAGCGGAATAATCGAGTTGAAAATACTATATTGTCAAAACATTAAAACTCTGATTTCGTTTATTCAAGTAGGCCTAGCAACAAGCACTTTCGAATCGTCAGCTGTGCAATGAGGTGAGAAAATTCTAGTGTGCGAGAGTGTGTGACTGTATAAAAGCCTGAGAGCGCGGTTAAGAGTTTTTCAACCGACTTCAAGATTACGAAGAATGTTCTCAATTCGTCGGGATCTTTGATTCGAAGACGGCTGCACCGATTTGGATAATTATTTTTTTGTTTGAAAAGTTGGTCCCATTGTCATCAGGTCAGGATCTGATGATGGGATCCTGGAGAAATCGAGGGAACTCTTCAACTATTAAAGGCACACCTATAGTGATTTGAGTATTTTTTACAGTATCATAGCTATTTTACAGCCCCCGCATTTGGCCTTGGAAAGGTGGAGGCTACGTGTTTTGTTGTTTAAAACTATTATGACTCGAGTTTGCATTTTTCTTACCCACCGATTTAAACGCAATATTTTTTGTCACACTTGCGAAGAAAAAATTAAGATTTTAGGCAAAAAATGTTGAATATTTAAGGTGACAATACGCCCATAACTCCCTATGGAATAAGACATTACTATAGTTATGATTATAACTGCGCCTGATACGCTTTATTAGCAAGTGTGATGAAAAATAAAACGTACGTCAAATTGAGGACCTGCTGCATTTTTTGAGGTCGGTTAACAAATCGTCATCACGAGTATATATGCGTCCCACTGTTGCGCACAGGAGCTCTTCTCACAAGAGTGTTAAGGGGCTTCACACCTTTACATTATTTCAAAGGCCAAAGAGTAACTTTTATGTTATACCTATGTTACTTTTATGTTATCATTGTTTGTTTTCAATGTAATTGTCTCTCAATGTTCATATTAAGCGTCAAAAATAAATGTTTTTATTCTTATTGGTATTCTTAATGTCCAAGCCGATTTAGTGGAGTGACTCGGAATGTTTGGCAGGATACAAGGAGACAACTACAGTTATAATTGAACTATGGAGTTTCTAACTTAGAGCATAGACAGAGGATCATACTGTCTTTTGTTATGGTTATATTATCATCCGAAAAAAAAAAAATTTATACCACGACGGTGGCAAACAAGCATACGGCCCGCCTGATAGTAAGCAGCTACCGTAACCTATGGACGCCTGCAACTCCAAAGGAGTCACATGCGCGTTGCCGACCCTTTACAAAAAGAAGGATTCACTGTGTTGATGGCTAAACGAACAAGAAGGTCCCTCATCGTCAACACACTGGGTCCTCTTTGAGCTCTTTGGCAACCTTACTCACCAGTAGGAACACAACACTATGAGTAGGGTCTAGTGCTATTTGGCAGTGGTTTTTCTGTAAGGTGGAGGTACTTCCCCAGTCGGGCTCTGCTCCAGATTTGAGCGAGATGACATTCGCTGAACGTGCCCTACCACACTTAGCGAGATGCCATTCGCAGTGCCCATACCTCTCTTTTTGGCGTAGTTTAAGGACATACCCAAGTCCGGACGTAGTTTAAGGACATACCCCGGGTCCAAAAATCCATAGTAATATTATAAATGGGAAAGTGTATGTGTGTTTGTTTGTTTGTTTGTCCGTCTTTAACGGCAAAACGGGGCGACGAATTGACGTGATTTTTTAAGTGGAGATAGTTGAAGGGATGGAAAGTGACATAGGCTACTTTTTGCCTCTTTCTAACCCCCCACTTCCCTAAAATGGGGGGGTGGAAGTTTGTATGGTTTGTTACCCCGAATTTAACGCGAGCGAAGCCGCGGGCAAAAGCTAGTATGAAAATAGTTCATGATTTACTTTTACTGACAAATTTGGTTTGCCTTGTAACTGACGATTCGAAAGTGCATGTTGCTAGGAATACCCACATGGATAACTGTGAGTTTGACTTTGCAAAATGATGTCACATACGGGTTGCCATCCTATTGCAGTTTTTACCTGTTATCAAAGGGTCGAAAATGTGTCAACAGGAAAAAAATTAGTCACTCTGTATAGAAAACACACAAGAAGAAATCATCTTATTCCATAAATCTCATTTGTCATTTTAAAATTAATTATTTAAGATCTACTAAATAATTCATTATAAGTTTTAAAAATATTTCTAACCCGAGATAAATATACGACCACATTCACGAAGCTTCACCCACGCTATAATCCTTCAGGATATCGCACCATCTTAAAACATCGGGATAACAAAATCGATAAAACCGCCCATGCCCAGTACCGGGATGCTGCGTACACCAAAACAAAACATGTTTTAGCGCCCATACATTTAATATAACTTCAAATACCGTGTCAAATCTTCAATCTCCCATATGTCGCGGCAAAATGTTCTCAGTGAAACGAGTACGAGCGAGGGTAAAGACGAAAACCACGCATTATTTGAGGTGCGGTGCAAAAACAGCAACTTTTCTGTTCTGGGCTTCGCTGTACATGATCGTGATGAAAATGACGATTTTCAAGGGAGCGGAGACGCCGGCCAAGGAGTGGGCTGTACCTGACAATTACACGAAATGGCTGGTAAATATTACAAGCTTTTAATATCTTGCAGTACTCGTGTGTAGGTCTTCGAAATTTGCAAACAATTATCGACCACTTGTTGTTCCGTTGAGCTGAAACTTGACTTATTTAAACTGTTTTCCGCGAAAATTAGCAATGAAACCTCAGCTAAAACGAAACTAGAGATAAATTTATACACGATATACCCTTGCAATGTTATTTAAAAGTGCAATCTTATGGTGACATAGAGCTGATCTGAAGACCGGAAGAGGCCATTGGAAATTTGTGATAAAACGACGATATCTCATGTAGATAGTTCTTTAAATTAAAAGAAGCTAATAAGTATCAAAATGTGTTTTTTGCACTTAAAAGTATTCGTATAACATAAGTGGAAATGACTAGGTATTTAACCCTTTGAACGCTTTCGCTCTCGCGTCAAGACGTGGCCTACACGCCAATATCTCGACTAGTGAATTTTTTTGGTTTAAAGATGATTTATTCTCATTAAGAATTAACAATTCACTTATTATGAGAACTTAAAAATATAATACACAATGAGCGTTAAGAATAAACATGAGGGTAGGTAGTTGTATACAATACTCGACCAACTCGTTACCGTGCCGATACACAAGTACAGGTACGCTGCATGCGGTGCGCTTACATTGTAAACAAGATAGCGATGTCGCAGAGATACTCGGTCTGGAAGTGGCGTAGCGTAGTTGTGTTGTTTTGTGAAGTAGGCACCTAGCATAGTTTTAATTTGATTAGTTTTTATTTTTATTTTTATTTTTTATTAATTGTATACCTGAGATAAACTGTGTAGTTATTTAAGTAATTTTTTTTTTTTTGCTAGTTTAGTATAGAAACGGTAATAGATAATTATATGTATATGTATTTTCTTAGCTATATATATTTCTGACGTGTTGTATAAGCATGTTTTTGAATCGATATATTGATTTACAGTCTGTTATACTTTTTGGTAGCATGTTATAAAGCTACATACACATCCTTCATACACAAGGCTTCTTTTTCCGTAATTTGTGCGTGAAGAATGTAATATTATATCGTTAGCGTTTCTTAGTTGCATTCTTTGTATGGTTTTCTTTTTAATAAAATTTATTTGGGTGTGCATCTTGTTATTTAATATTTTATGAACTAAAATACAAGTTTTGTACACATATGATTGTTTTATATTAAGTAATTTGGATTCTTTGTATATTTTATTTGTGGGTGTTAGGTAGTGGTACTGAAATAAGGTTTTAATTAATTTGTTTTGTGTTATTTGTATTGCTTTTAAGTTACTCTTGGCAGCTGTTCCCCAAACTTCAATCAGGTAGTCTATGTGGGGTTTGACCAACGCGTTGTAAATGTTATAACGTACCTGTTGAGGAAGACATTTAGCAATACCTCGCAGTGCGCCTGTTAGTGTTGATATTTTAGTCTTAATTTTTGCTACATGTGGCTTCCAATTAAGGTTCTTATCTAAAATAAGTCCAAGGTATTTTTCTTTGTCTACGTTTTTGATAATCTGACTGTCTATTTTTAGAGGTTCGTATTCAGTTATTGGTTTGTTTTTTGCGCGGAAAATTATGTAATTCATTTTATCTATATTTATTGTAAGTAGATTTTCACGAAACCAGTCATTTAGTAGATCAAGGTCGTTTTGGGCTTCTTCCATTACATCAGTAATTGTATCACCAAAGTAAAATAAACTTGTATCGTCGGCATATAGTGTAATATCTCCTCTTAGACCCACCTGGTAAATACTGTTTATATAAATAAGAAATAATAAAGGCCCCAGGATGGATCCTTGAGGCACGCCGCAGGTCAGCTTTTTTGGGCTACTTTTGTGATCTCCTATTTTTACAATTTGGTAGCGGTTAGTTAAATACGATTCAAATATTTTGTATGCAGATTTTTTAATGCCTATCGACCTTAGTTTCTTAAGTAGCATCTGATGACTTATTGTGTCGAAGGCCTTTTTCAGGTCTATAAAGACTCCAAGGACAATTTTCTTTTTATCAATGTTGACTCTAAGTTTTGTAACAAGATCTATGGTAGCAGAAAGTGTGTTTGACTTGTTTCTGAATCCGTACTGTTTTGCATATAAGAAGTTGATCGAGTTTAAATATGTGTCGAGACGTTTAAAGATTATTTTTTCAAAAATTTTAGAGATTACTGGAAGAATCGAAATAGGTCTATAATTTCCTGGATCAGATTTTATTCCAGTCTTAAATATAGGCGTGACTTTTGCAATTTTTAAAGTATCAGGGAATGTTCCAGTTTCCAGACATTTATTTATACAATTGGTGAGCTCATCAGTAATAAGGTCTTTTACGCATCTGATGGATTTTGCGCTTATGCCATCCAGTCCGGTACTCACGTTTAGTTTCAGGTTATCAATGATATTTGTAACTTCGTCATATGTAGTTGGTGTTAAGCATTGAAGCTCGGTGTTTGTTTCTTCACAACTATAAGCGGCCAGTGTTGAGGTCATTTGATGTTTACTTCTTATTTCCTGGGCTAATGTGGTACCTATAGTTGAGAAAAAAATCGTTAAAGACTTCGCAAATCTCTTTTTCTTCGGTAATGTCTTTGTTATTAGTTTGTATGGTGGTAGGAATGGAAACCTCTTTTGTTTTATTGGCAGTAAGATCGTTGATAAGTGTCCACATTTTTGACGATTTTCCCTTACAATCGTTGAACTTCGTGTTATAGTATATGGTCTTTGCTTTTTGAATATTGTTTGTTACCACATTTCTTGCTTCTTTATACTGTTCTTCTATTATTTTATTATTTTTATTCTTTTTCAATGTTTGCCATAGTTGGTTCCTGCAGTTTATTTGATCTAAAATTTCTTTATTGATCCAGTCCTGTTTAGGTGGGTTAAGTATTTTAGTCTTATAGATTTTGCTTTGTTCGATGTTCAAAGTGAGTTTGTTTTCTAAAAGAGCATATTCATAGTGTGTATTTTTGCTGTCATCTGCTTTCATTTTTTCGTATAGTTGGTTGTAGTTAACTGCTGAGTATTTAAGTTTCTTAATTGGCGGGGGTTCGTATTTCTTTGCTTCAAAATAGATTTGCTTGTGGTCAGACAAAGCAGAATCCATTATTGCTAGGTGAAAATTGTTTTCCTTAAGGTTAGCACAAATATGGTCTATAATAGTTTTTGTATCGGAAGTTTCCCTTGTACAGTGTTTCTTATTTATTTTGTTTAAAATTTTGTATCCATTTTCTAATATAACATTTTTATAATCTTTAACCTTTTTGTTTTTACTGAGAAGATCCAAATTAAAGTCACCAAACACGATAGATCTTTTTGATTTTTGCAGTTGCTGTGAGAGAGTGTTAAGAAAATCGTCAACATTTCCATTAGGAACTCTGTAGATAGCACCGATATTCAGACAAAATTTACTGATATGAATCCAAAGGAAATGATTATCATTTAATGTTTGTTCCTCAATCAGATTATGTTTTAAATTGTTGTGTGCGAAAATTGACACTCCACCGCCTCTACTCTCAGTTCTATGGTTAAAATAATGTGTATAGCCGTCCAAATGCATTCTTTGTGCTTCTTCTTGGGTTTTGATCCACGTTTCGGTTAGAATAATTAGATGCACAGTATAATTAAATGATTTTATCACACATTTTAGTTCATCTAGTTTTCCCCGTTTTACTATGCTGCGTGCATTGGCATAAAAACATTTTAATGCTCCTTTAGTGGTCGTAATAGCTTGATATGTATCAGTTACTTGGTAAGTTTTGCTACTAGATGTATCATTTGCCTCTTGGCTAACTGTGTTTAATGATTGAAGTTTTTGAAATTATTTTTGGAACTCCTTTAATATATTTAACTGTCAGATCGTTCTCCCCATTTGCAGTACGAGACGCAAGTTCTTCCTTTACTTGTTTATAGAACTCCGCTTGGTTTGGTGTTTGATCTCCGAATATTTTAATAGATTTATTTTTCAGGTTGTTTCGTTTTTTCAAAATACTTAAAGCAGTCTCCTGTGCGGCAAAGCTTACTTTTACGAGCCGGTTTTTGCCTTGTGTAGGTTTACCCAAACGGAAAACCTTTGTGGGTTCGGGACATAAAGGATCTACAGTTTTTAAAGTTTTTATAACCTCAGCTCTGTCCGTATCATGGCTTTCAGTTTCCTCAACCACGTTCTGTTCGGGCAACCCAGCTACAATAACATTTTTGGCTCTTAGGCTGCGTTCATTTATCTCAAGCATAATGTCTTCACACAGAAGAGAAGCATTTGCTGTGGCTGTCCCAGTTTGTGCTTGGAGTTGTTGTACGTTTGATTCTAGGATCTCCATCTTCCTCTCAGCTTGTTTCGTGGAGTCAACTATGGATGCCAGTTCTGACTTAAATTGATTGTGTTCTGTATGCAATGTATCAACTGTAGTTCTCATATCGCTTATGTCATTTTTTATGGTTGTAATATCCTCATGAAGCTTACTAAATTTTTCAGTTTGTGAATTGTTTACACTTTTCAAGTATGCCATCATTTCTGTTATTTGTTTCCGAATTTCCGTAAGCTCGCATTTAAATTCTGCATTCTCATCTGTCTGCTTCCGTTTATTTCGAAACGTTACTTTTGCGCTATCTGCTGCTGTATTATAAAGATTTGAATAACGAATATAAACCTTATCTGTCAGTAGGACAATTACTTTGACAGCGTCAGCCATAGCCACTTTAGTGGCGGTTGGCGTGGCAGGTACGACAGCACACGACCGATTTAGTGGCTCTAGGCGTTCAAAAGTTTAAGAAGGCGACAGCACGCTCACTCGAGACTCGAAATATCGCTGCACTTCTTTTTTTTTGAGATTAGAATAATAACGGTTGATTTCGCCCATGTATCTTTGATGAAACTGATTGGTCAAACTAAACATACAAACACCACGGAAAAGTGACAAGGCTAATAGTAAGTAAGAAAAATAATATTAATTCATGCAAAAAAACATTTGCGTAATAGGTACAGTCACCGGCAATAGTATCGCAAAAATATGTGACACGCTCTTATGGCCCTACAAATAAGAGCGTGTCACATATTTTTGCGGGCTTCATGTAGGATATTGCCGGTGACTCTACCTACGCAAATAAATGTAAACAATCACAACCAATAATATCAAAACTACGGAATTTTAATAGAAAGCTATTCTAACAAACACAATGCAAAAAATATAGATGGACGAACGATTATCTATCTCATTTTAGATTTATCAGACGGTTCTGAAACAACTTGTATCAAATTGTGGCATACACGCCAACATCTCAACTAGTGAAAAACGAATTTAAACCTTATCTGTCAATAGTAAAATTGCTTTGACAGCGTCTGCATGACCACTTTAGCGGTCGTTGGCGTGGTAGGCAGTAGGCACGACAGCACACGACCACTTTAGTGGCTCTTGGCGTTCAAAAGGTTAAAATTTACGCCGCCATTAGTAAATTTTCTATCGCTGATGTTAATAATTTGGTGTTTTGCAGTTACAGGCCCCCGTTTTAGGAGAGGAGGAGAACGAACCAGAAATTAATATAGACTGGTCAGAGCCCGACAACGCCACGGTATCCGAGCTCAAGCAGCGTGCTGCGCGCGCGCAAGCCGTGTGCCGCCAGAGACACATAAAGCAGACTGTTAATAGCAGGGAGTTCTTTGTGGATCACGCGCATAACTTAGTGTGGTGCAACATATTCAAGGCGGCTAGCTCGTCTTGGCTGTACAAGTTTAATATTTTAGGTATGTACAAGTACATCGCTACTAGCAATAAAATAATTTGATTTGTTCCTATATATTTACATACTTATTACATGCTGTATGTCATATGACTGTAAACATCGTGAAAATATCGGATACGTATTCCACTTATTTATTTAGCTGCAAACAACGTTATAGATTGCTTTCGAGTAAGGTCCGTGCTTTGTCTTTCAACAAAATGTTTGCTGCGTTTATGTGACACTTAAAATAACATATGTTATGGGGTATTGACATTCAAAAGACGTGTGATTGACGACCATTACTTCATGTCGTCCATCAAACTTAACTTTAGCCCTCGAAATAAAAACTTCTTAGAAAAAAGGAGTTGATTTTCCCATTTTTCAAACTTTAAGGAAACAGAGGGAAATGCACCTTATCTGACTTACATATGGTCTAAATTCCATAGCAATAAAATGTACCTGTTTCAGGCGGATATGACAAGAAATTCCTAGCGCGGAGCAGGCACACACCACTCACGCTAGCCCGAAGGAAATTCCCTCGACCGAGTATAGATGAACTCCGAGACGCAGCTACCACCCCCGGAGTTATATCCTTGCTCATAGTCCGAGAGCCCTTCGTCAGACTACTGTCAGCGTATAGGTATGTCTATAAAGTGGTAATGATGGGACTTCCTAGATTCTGCAGCGTGTCTGGCATGTTTGCCAACGCCAATGTTGAAGGGTTCCATGCAATAACGCGAAGAATATCGACCAGAAGCAGGATCCAGGACAGTTCCAACTGCATCTTAAATATGTTAGCTGACAGATGGAACAGTCCTTTGGAAAGACACTGGATGTCGGAACTACTAAATCCTTATTTTGGTGAAGTTTATTACATAACTAAATCAAATCAAATCAAATAATTTATTTGCTCGAATACAGTCAGGTGGATCTTAAATACATTTTAGGTACAGTGTATTTCAGCCTGCTAGTGGGCATGCAAATATTATACAATCCTAAACCTCGATGCTATCTATTAGTAGCTGGTTAGTTAACTACTCAGTACCTACGACCAGTATATAGGTCCACAGTTCTGTTAATAAAGAAGTAATTTATTTATTATCTACAGGGATAAGCTGGAGAATATCACACCGCCGTACTATAGGAAGCTGGCGAGGACTATAGTGGCCGAACACAGGGAGAGCGCTACTAAAGTTTTAGGACCAATCAAGAGTTTCGGACCGACCTTCTATGAGTTCGTTGCGTATTTAATACAGGTACTCGTATTGATCATTCTCTCTACCGTCACCTCCTGTAACGAAACCTAACTTTGCCTGGCCTGAAAAAAAGTGATTCTCTATTTATTTAGTGCTAACCCTTTGTCCGACAAGCATCGGACGGAAATATCGTGCCCTCAACGCCAGCGCGTGCTACCCTACAATGCAGCTCTGTTTAATTCTGGACGTGATATCACGCGCTAGCGCTGAGGACACGACTTTCCGTGCGCGTGATTTGACGTCTTTGGCGGTCAAAGGATTCATAATGGCCACCTTTATCCCATCTCAGGAATAAGAGACTATATAGTTACTACAGCGATTTGAGTATTATTAAGACTAACTGGTACACTTCGTGAAAGAAAGCGATATTTGTGTGAAGTGGAACTGCGTATGAAATCATCACATGATTGTATAATATTTAGTGAAGTCGACTTCGTAAAGGTAATGGTTATCAACCGACATCAGGAGGAGGTCATCAATTCGTCGGGATTTTTGTTTTTGCTATTTCTTAGTGACAACATTTTAATGTATAATTATTTTACGTTTTTTTTTTTTAAAGTGGGGCATTCCACTCATACAATAGTATGTTATTCAATCAAATACAAACACTGAAAACATTGAAAAAATAATCAACCCAGCAGGATTTGAACCTCGCATCGATACGCCTAACCGGGGCTCGATCGCTTTACCAATTAAGCTATGGGTTCAGTTACTAAGTTGACGAAATTCTCAATGCCTTCAATCATCTTTTTGCATTTTATTTTTACATCGACTTTATAGCAGCCGTAAGCGACATCTAGGTGCTAACTACTAGAGTTAGATACCCTTCCCGCCGACCCTTTTACAAGTGTCACAACGGAAATAATAGATGGCGCTGCTATCAACTCATAATTATTTTACTTTTTTTTTTTTTTTTTTGTATTTGATTGAATAACATACTATTGTATGAGTGGAATGCCCCACTTTAAAAAAAAAACGTAAAATAATTATGAGTTGATAGCAGCGCCATCTATTATTTCCGTTGTGACACTTGTAAAAGGGTCGGCGGGAAGGGTATCTAACTCTAGTAGTTAGCACCTAGATGTCGCTTACGGCTGCTATAAAGTCGATGTAAAAATAAAATGCAAAAAGATGATTGAAGGCATTGAGAATTTCGTCAACTTAGTAACTGAACCCATAGCTTAATTGGTAAAGCGATCGAGCCCCGGTTAGGCGTATCGATGCGAGGTTCAAATCCTGCTGGGTTGATTATTTTTTCAATGTTTTCAGTGTTTGTATTTGATTGAATAACATTTTAATGTATGTTCACCGATTATTCGAAGACGACTGGACAGATTTGGAAAATTATTTTTTTGTTTGAAAGAGTATACTTCACAGTTGGTCCTATTGTAACCAGGTCAGGATCTGATGATGGGATCCTGGAGAAATCGAGCGAACTCTTCAACTATTATAGGCACACCTATAGTGATTTGACTATTTTTTTACAGCAGCTCGAGCATTTGCTTTTGGAAAGGTGAAGACTAAGTAAAGTCTTTTTTGTTTAAAAATATTTGATAATGTACTTTCTTTATTGTTTTCAGAAACACAAGGAGCTTGACACCAAATTCGCATTTGACGAGCACTGGGCACCTTATTACCACTTCTGTTCTCCATGTGCTATCAATTTCACCGTCATTGCCAAAGTAGAAACCCTGTCTAGGGACTCTGGGTTCGTTATATACCAGCTAGGGTTGTCGCACGTCTTGGGGAGGCGGGTGAGGGACCGCAGAACCAGGCTGAGGACGGTCATGAACAAATCCAGAGATGGAAAGAACACGACAGCCCTATTGAAATATTATTTCAGTCAGTTGGACGAAAGGATGCTTAATGACTTGTTGAGAATATATGGTATAGATTTTGAGATGTTTGGATATGATCCTAAAATTTATAGTCGTTTTGTAAGGAAATAAAGTTTATGTGTGTTTAATGGTTTTGTTTCATTTAAAAAGATAAATGTATATGAGTATTATTAAAGAGTACGTACAATTAAAATCAAAAATATTTGTATAGTAACTAAATATATAATAATTTTATTCTGAGTGATATTTTTTTTTGATAAATTTGGAAGTCAAAGCCGTCAGACTACGGCGTGAGGCTTTAAGACTAGACTTCCAGGTGACGTGATTAAACGTCATTGGCGCCCAACTTTTTGGTCACCATTGTCGGCTATACATGACAGACGAGTACCTACAGTTTAAATGTAATCTTTATGCATAAAAGTATCGCGTGTTATCGTGATTATCCGTCGCGGTAAAACAGTGCACTGTAGCATGAGCAGAGACCTGGAAAATGTGAATTACGGCCTGTTATAACTAACATAACGGCCACATTTTCAGGATGTTTGAGAAATAGTACATTGTTGTAGAGGCTGAAAAACCGCTTAAAGATGAACAAGTGAGTTTGAGGACTTTGAGGGCCGACCTGTTTGGGGACCGTCTAATATACGTGTCCATCTTTACTACTACTGTGAGGAAATATAGGTACCACATTGTGACGTCACGACGATGTCACAGCGCCACGACAACCGGAGCGGCGGGGTGCGACGCGCGGCGAGCGGAGAGCAACAGCCGCATCCCCTCCACGCGCCCGGCCGCCAGCGCCGCGCCGCGCCCATATAAGCCCGCCCGGACCGTGCCGCAGTGGCATCCACATCCTATTAGAACCACATCCTATTAGGGCAGGAGTCCCGCAAGGCTCCGTTCTCTCGCCTACACTCTATTCGTTGTTCACGAACGATATTCCTAGGCACCCGCGTGTCGAACTAGGGTTGTTCGCGGACGACACCGCGCTCTTTACGACGCACAATCGCTACATTCTTGTTCGGAAATACCTCCAAGAGGCAATCAATGGCTTAGGTCAATGGTTTCGTCTTTGGCGTATTGAAGTCAATCCGGACAAGAGCGCAGCGATTATCTTCCACCCTACTGCCATAGGTCCGACAGGCAGGAAGGTGGCTCCGGTCCGGCTTTTTGACCAGCCCATTCCGTGGGTTAACGAGGTCAAATATCTAGGCGTCACTCTCGACCGTCGTATGACTTTCAAAAGCCACATCCGTAGGGTACGCAACAGAGCGCTGTTCGTATTAGGAAGGCTAGGGCCGATGATTAACAAGTTTAGTAAAATGTCACTTAGAAATAAGCTGACACTCTACAAGACTTGTGTTCGTCCAATCATGGCATACTCAAGTGTGGTTTTTACCCACGTGGGTATGTTAAGTCTTGAGCCGCTTCAGGTCGTTCAGAATCGTTTCCTCCGTAGGGCGACTGGGGCCCCGTGGTACTAGACGACCCTCAGTTTGCACCATGACGCGGGGCTTGACTCCCTTTATGGTTTCTTTAAGCAGACTGCCCGGCGTTATTTTGACAACGCTCTGCACAGTAGTAATCCGTTAGTTAGGAAGGCTGCGAACTACATTCCCAACCCTCCCCCCCTCGGACTCTTAACACGGAAGTCACTGATTAGGGGCCGCTCGTTTCGGCGGCCTAGACACTACGTCACGGACCAGGACGACGCACTCACAGCGGCCATTCATGAGAAATGGAACGCTGTGCGTGCGCCCTCCCCCACATGTACACTGCGGCGCCCCCGCCGGCGGGGACGCCCACCTCGGAACAGTCGCGACCACATCGACACGTTCAGTTCCTTATCCACCCGGTACCGCCGCATACCGGATAGAGTCACCCCGACAGTCGTCGGGCCTAGCTGAGTTTCTTGCTGGAGTCTTCTCAGCTAGGCTAGGAGTAGCGAACCAGCGACAAAACCCCCATTAGCTCGATCCCCCCCCACTCACCCAGATCAGGTTGAACTCGCTTCAACTGATCTCGCTGGAAGCGCAAGCTCGGTAGGAGCATTCCAGCGTAGCAAACTCGTCACGTTAGGTCGCGGAAGGGTCCTGGATTTTCCCCCGGCAACCATCCCACCAAACAGTCCGCCCGCTTTAGCGCTCCAGAAGCATAAAGCCCAAAAAAAAAAAAAAAACCGCAGTGGCAGTCGATGTTCCGAACTCGGGCGACGAACACCGGCTGCTAAGTCCTAGAGGGCCGCGCGAAATCACGCGTTGTTAGCCGGAGGACTTTCCCGTTCCCCTTCCCCCGTAGTATAACCTCAGAGGGCCGCGCGAAATCTCGCGTTGTTAGCCGGGAGGTTTCCCCAGTTAGTCCCGATACCCCTAAACCCAGAAGGCCGCGCGAAACCTCGCGTCGTTAGCCGGGGGTTTATTCCTGATCCCGCCGTTCCACGGGGAACACTCCGACGTCCTATCCTAGAGACCTAACTTAGACTAAGGTTTACTTTCAATAAAGGGCGTACAAGACCCAGTTATATTAGTTACCTTGGTGTTTTACTTTAACCCTATCCTCCAAACCCTGAGTTAGCCTGGAAACCTTCACAAAGCCCCTCAGGCTGAAGGATATGTGTGGTTGCCCTCACGACAACCATTACAACATTATTCGTTCTGGTACTAGAATAGTAGATCTACCACCAAACAATTAAAATGTGTCTCCTAAAGGAGATCGTCAATTTTTGTTAGGTGATCTGGCACAGATTATTTAGGACCGTTTAGGAATGGTTCTGACCTTTAAAGAATCGTCATAATTTCTAGATCAGGATGGTGGTAAAAATATTGCGAAATCTAATGGGAAAACTGAAAAATCATGCATTTAAAACTTGAATCTGACAAGGACAATATTTGAAAGCGTGCTTGCCTATGATTTATGTATTAATGTAATAAAGTACCGATTTTTTAAAGATAATGTACAAAAGCGGACTTGAAAACAAAACGGGAATCATGATGAAATAATAAAATGTCATATTTTGATCGTATTTATAGTTCCTGTATTTCGGTAAACAAAGACGGCTGTCAAACCATCGTTGATACTATTAACTAAACATTCCTAACACCTATTGCGAAGGGATAAGGTTTACCACCGTTAAGTGCGATAGCACTAGTATCTGACATTACAAAATTAAAAAAAAGATGCGTTTCGTTATCGAAGGAGCATGATATTATGCCATTATGAAACCCAATTTTAATATTCAAACTCCGATCAAAAATGCAAAAATACGCATTTTCAATCTCTAGGCGTTTTAATGCAGTCGATTTTTAATTTAAACTTCCGTATTCGTAGGCTTAGATACTATTTTAATATTACAATGTTCTAACTTACCGAACAGTATCAAAACGCAGATTATGTAACGGTATACATTGACAGTGTCAAACCAAAAAACAATCCCGTTTCAGGCCAGGGTGAAGTTAAACTTTATGTCAATGTCATAAGGACGTTAACGACTTGTCTTGCTGTATTTTAATCGCGGAAAAATCAACATAATGTTTATTTATTTAGTATTTCTAATTCCCGTTTAATTTTTTTGCAATATTTTGTCTACTTTAGTAATAAAATGAGTATTTATTTTACATTGCAGTACAAACTGTATATATCAGGTGGCCCAGAATTGACGTGAATAAATATCTAATAGAAGCGAAATCCTGGACCATTTACTTTCTAAGCTGCGATTGGTCGAATGACACCGCCAACCAATGAAATGCTACAAAAACATTGTTGGAATGGTGTGGTTCAGGTGTACAGCTAAGCTAATGCCTATTTTCCAGCTTGTATTTAGACCATCTTTTGCCACATTTCCGAACAGCAGCGTGAAAAATATGTTATTTGTAGGACACTTACTTGAAAGAACGGTGAGAAGAAAGATGTAGTCGCTGAAGGTGATGAGGCCCGAAGACCCCAGCTTGTAGAATATTGAGTCATCGTCGAGGTCCAAGTTCAGGCGTTGGTTGATGCTCTGTTCGGAATAATCTCGTCAACAAAATATACTAGTAACGTACTTTTAGATGAATCATTTTATACTTGCGTTTGTAAATATGTCCTTATTTCATTAAGGCGTTAGTGTTAGGTCTAAGAAATTTAGCCAGTTGCAGTATCCTCGCTTATGGAGATTGGTTCGGTCTAGATTAAGATAAAGTTACAAACGCAAGTCTGAAACGATTCCCTTTTAAAAAAATCTACTTAGGTAAACTCTATTTAGCTAATTCTTTGCATGTCTTAACTCGTTGCATATGTTACATTCCAAGTTATTTGATATTAATATCATTCGACCAAACGAGAATTCAGTTAAGATGATTCTGATTTCGCCGTTTAACCTTAAAAGTCCTTATTCAAAGTTTGGTCAAATCAGGCCTGAGTCGACTAAATTTTGATGATGTTCTATTGTAAACAAAACAAACACATTTGGATGGGCTAACTGGAAAGCAGTGGTATAGGGCATCCTATTTGTGCATGAAGACTGAGGTGCTATCGTGAGGAATAAGGTCAATAAGAACCGTTCGTATGACCATGCCTTATATTTATATCAAATGAGCTATAAATTAAAATCGATTCATCCTCCATTTATTAACTAATCCTTTGTCAAATGTCTAACAGAAAATCATGACTACTTATTTATTGTTTACGATTTTCATGTAAGTACTAAAAAAATATATAAATTTAGGTAACTGTAAACAATGCTACTGTATACGATAACTTTAACCTTTTTTATAAACTAAATAATTAAGTAGAAAAAGGTAACCAACCGTACATGTACAAAAACAGGGATGGATGAATTGACTTTACAGCACTACTCAATCGCTCTGCCAGTTAAAATATAAAATGAATGAAGAAAAATAGAAAATATGCGTTTATTTCTTGGGTAAGTATTAGGTGGGTAAATACACAACTGATGATACTCGGTAGGATGCCGAGTAAGTCTGAAAAGTGACGAGTTGCTGCGGCCTTTCGTATTTTATACCCACACCATACAAACCCTTACGGTTGTTTTCGGAGTTTCATTCTAAACAAAAACCTTTACTATAAAAACACAAGCAAAATACTAATCTACGGCTATAACTACAGGAAGTCATATCATAAATATATGATTTGATATAAAAGTCGGTAGAAAACAAAACAAAAAGTGTGGACTTGCGCTGACAGAACAACTAATTTAGTGCCATCTTTAACAGTGGTGGACCAAGAAGAAAACAGTACCTCTTCGAAATTCTGAAAAGACAAGAAAGTGGTGTAAGTGGGAGAGTGCCGGTGCAGAAGGGTTAAAGGTAGGCACTATAATATAGCCAGATCACAGGTTTTAGCGAACTAATTCATAATACGCCACTGAATCAGTTTGCTTTGTATAAGTTTTTGGAAAGGATTTATGTTCGTAAACATGTTCGTTGAAACATAAGTGGCATCTTACGATGTGAGGAAAGAAGTACGTTTAGATCACCTCATTGAGAATGCACCAATGTCACTAATTAGGACATCTTTTCAAAAGAAGCAATAGAAATAGATTTAAAGTAATAAAATTTGTTTAGTAATAAATAAATAGTGAGATACCCGAAAGAGACGAAATATATGAATTTAATAGAAATTAAATAGGTAATGCCGACGTATTTTGTGCAAACCCTTTTAGTGTCCAAGTGTTGAATACAAAATAATATCGATAATCTAAGAATTCTAAGACATCGCATAACGTCGGTGGCGTCTGGGAGACAAACGTGATTTAACGTCACTGGCGCTTAAGTTAAATGCGAAGTTTTGGTAATGTAAAAAAGCATAATTAAGAGTATAATAGGTACTTAAGGTAGATAATTTTGTGCATAGGTACATGATTGATTACACGTAGACACTAAAGATAGCACAGTAACCTGGGACAAGGTCCTAGGTCACATAATAAAATTAAAACACATACCTGCTTAAAACAATAAAACAAGTAGGTATAAGATATTTATGTCGACACTCAGGAAATTAAGTATTTAATATTATTAGGTGCCTCTTTAATATAGCCATTAAGATCCAAGATTGTTATGAGCAAAATATCGTGACATGAGTGGCGTAGACAAGTAGGTGACGTAGTGAGTGTCACGTAGACATTTTTATGTGGCAAAGATTAACAAGGCATTCGTTCTCATACAAGTAACTAAAATAACAGTCTCCATCTTCAAGTACCTTTAGCACATCGAGAGCAAAACAAGAGCGAAATCACGATACCACTCTTGTTTAACTCTCGTTCCCATATACTACTAAGAAGATACTAAGGATGGGTTGCACCATGCACATTAACGAATTAACGAAAGCTAATACGACGGCGTAGCTGTCATCCCATAGAGAACTATCAAACTTATCATACAAGAAAATTATAACGTTGACAATGACCTTAACAGACAGTCTGGTGCAGCCCGCCATAAGTATCCCGTTCCATTAAAGTCTCGACGCGAAACGTTCGGTTCGAACGCCGCGGTATCGCGTGCGAAAGCCCAGGTTCGCAACATCCAAGATATTATTTGTTCAAAATATTTCCTGCTGTACCATCGGCCACACTGTTAACTGCCCATCAGTGGACCTTATGCCGTTTGTAATAAGGTCCACCGATGTACAGTTAAGAGTGTTGCTGTTTGAACAGCAACACTCTTAACTACAGCAGGAAATATTTCGAACTGGTTTTTTTTTTACATTGTACAGTCAGTAGCAGAAGTAGCCTAGCGGGTGAGGTGTTCAAAACGAGCTTGACACGACTTTGTTGAGAGAATAACAGCGTACCCAGGTGATTCTGAACACCTCGCCCGTTTAGCAACACCTGCTGCTGACTGTATGGTTTGCTAACACTAATGTGGGTTCATACTTTCGAGTGTTTGATTAATTCACTTATGAAATAACTATTTTATTCATAGTATTATCCATTTAGAAATTTAAATTTTATTCTCATCATGTAGGAAAATCACATTACATCCCATACTATAGTCGAGGACAATTAAAACAGGTAACCCATTTTAATTGCCCTTAAGTTGTATCATATAACATTTCCAGATATTTTAATTGACTTACTTTAGGGTCATATCTCCGATATTGATCAAGTCCCAAACCTGTGAATTGAAACAAATTGAGTATGGCAAAATTAGGAACGATAATATAAAAGACAACTAAAATGCGCTTAAAAGTATAGAAATACATAGCCCAACGAAATGCATAAAAATATACGACACGCTCTTGGGGTAGCGGCACCAGTGTTGGACTACTTACATTCATTTATATCAAAGTTTGCATCTAATTTAAATTATTATAAATTAATTGCTGCATAATAAATGCGTCACCATAAGTATCTTTACAATAGAAACTATATTTATCATTGAGTTGGTCCATAACTGGTGCCGTATTGTCTTTTTTTTCATACCACATCGGGGGCCAACAATACACCCGGTCACCGTAGCCTACGGGCGCCTGCAAGTCCAAGGTTGTTATAGGCTGCTTGAGCCCGGGTGTCATGGACCTCAGGAAGTCGTCCGGGGGTCATGAACACCTCGTGCTGGTCGTGGTGCGAGGCCAGCACGGTGGCAAAGTAACAGAACACCTTGTCCGGGGTGGAGTATTGGCGCACTTACCATCCGGCTGTTTTACCCCGGGTGTCATGGACCTCAGGAAGTCGTCGGGGGTCATGAACACCTCGTGCTGGTCGTGGTGCGAGGCCTGCACGGTGGCAAAGTAACAGAACACCTTGTCCGGGGTGGAGTATTGGCGCACTTACCATCCGGCTGCTTGACCCCGGGTGTCATGGACCTCAGGAAGTCGTCCGGGGTCATGAACACCTCGTGCTGGTCGTGATGCGAAGCCTGCACGGTGACGAAGTAACGGAACACCTTGTCCGGGTTGGAGTATTGGCGCACTTACCATCCGGCTGTTTGACCCCGGGTGTCATGGACCTCAGGAAGTTGTCGGGGGTCATGAACACCTCGTGCTGGTCGTGATGCGAAGCCTGCACGGTGACGAAGTAACGGAACACCTTGTCCGGGTTGGAGTATTGGCGCACTTACCATCCGGCTGTTTGACCCCGGGCGTCATGGACCTCAGGAAGTCGTCCGGGGTCATGAACACCTCGTGCTGGTCGTGATGCGAAGCCTGCACGGTGACGAAGTAACGGAACACCTTGTCCGGGTTGGAGTATTGGCGCACTTACCATCCGGCTGTTTGACCCCGGGCGTCATGGACCTCAGGAAGTCGTCCGGGGTCATGAACACCTCGTGCTGGTCGTGATGCGAAGCCTGCACGGTGACGAAGTAACGGAACACCTTGTCCGGGTTGGAGTATTGGCGCACTTACCATCCGGCTGTTTGACCCCGGGCGTCATGGACCTCAGGAAGTCGTCCGGGGTCATGAACACCTCGTGCTGGTCGTGATGCGAAGCCTGCACGGTGACGAAGTAACGGAACACCTTGTCCAGCTTGGAGTATTGGCGCACTTACCATCCGGCTGTTTGACCCCGGGTGTCATGGACCTCAGGAAGTCGTCGGGGGTCATGAACACCTCGTGCTGGTCGTGATGCGAAGCCTGCACGGTGACGAAGTAACGGAACACCTTGTCCGGGTTGGAGTATTGGCGCACTTACCATCCGGCTGTTTGACCCCGGGTGTCATGGACCTCAGGAAGTCGTCGGGGGTCATGAACACCTCGTGCTGGTCGTGGTGCGAGGCCTGCACGGTGGCAAAGTAACGGAATACCTTGTCCGGGGTGGAGTATTGGCGCATGCGATTTTCGTACTCAATTATCTGGCAGCGTCCGGGGAGAAAAAGGAATGTGGTAATGGTGGGATAGAGGCATTTAAAGAGTTCATCCTAACAGCAGCCTAGTTTACAGTTACTAGAGTTTCTAATCTCCTGACTTATTGCGTTCCCTCGTGAATTTAACCTTTTCGCCGCCACGTCAATGAAGTATAATAAAGTGTCATTATTCATCAACGCCAAGCAAAAATTGTACGTAAATAAAAACAATTTAAACAATGATTAGTTTCTTGTCCTAAACAGTGATGGATACCAGATTAATAAATTTTGAAAATCGAAGATGTACAGTCTACAAAGAGATATATTTTACGTGTAAAAACCGACGATCGCCTCGACTTGATATAATGTCATGGCGTGTGGGGCACGGAATGTACTGACATCATATGAAGTCATTGGCGGCGAAAAGGTTAATCCGCTTTTACCAGGATCGATGAAATGTTTCAATCAAATATAATTTTGATTACTTTAAGGACGCAATTTTAGCTATTGAAAAATCCTATGAAAAATAATTTAGTTTGTTCCTTGAACCAATTTACATGAATAGTTAAACTTAAAAGCCACCAAATATGTAAGTTAGTCAAATAATTAAATTAATGAAGCACACTTGTTCGATTTGAAACTACTTAATCGTAATTAATTACCAAAATATCTGGTAAATTCTTGTATTGTAATTCGTAGAATTAGAATTAAAAAAAATTATATATTAGATCTTTGTAGAATTTCCGTTTACCCAGGGATTCCGTATTCTTTTCCAGGGTACTCAATGTTCGAAATTCCCGGAAATTCCTGTTCTGTTTGCCCGGGAACGAAACCCTAGCCCGGACCCTGCTTGGGTTTTACCCGTAGGGCCCGTTGCAGGGCTTGGGTCTGAATCTCGGTAAGGGCATTTCATTGTGTAAGTAATGAACGTGAATCCTGAGTTGGCTGCTTCCTATGTATTTAAGTATTCATCTACACGATATTTACTATATCAATATCTACCACTTAAACCACAAGCCTCTCTCAGTTTACGGTTGAAGTTATGTGTAAAAATTGTCCCATAGTAAAAATGTGACATTATTTTGTAAAGGTACCATCTGGACGTCGGCGCTTACGCTTTTATTCCTCGAATACAATATTGAATCTGCACAACGTAAAATGCAAGCGCCGACCTCCAAACTGTTGGAATGTACACCCTTTACTAAGTTATGTATGTAATCTGTGGTCTTTATCTGTCAACTGTAAATGTCAAATACCATGTTTGACTTAATTTGTTTGCTCTCTTCTCCGCCTCACCGCCCCACTGTAAGGTCGTGTGCCTAGCCTATTCTTTAATAAATATCTTCAGTATTGAAAGCCGTTGTTTCCATCAGCCACACCGCTCCACTCTGATCATATCCTCAACAGGTTATGGGTACAGTAATGCTTTAGCACTGCAAATAAATTTAAAGCGGTAACGTGGTTTGATGCGTGGCACTGGTATGGCGGATCGCTCGTCGCTCGCCGGCTCGAGTTCGTCGTGGGATTGCGCTGAAAGGTAACCTAAAAGTTCAAGTGCAATTGTTACCAATCATGTTCCGCGCCGCCGACAACGTGCTGCTGCTGGGCGACGCGATTTCGACAACGTGTCACACATATGACGACAAAGGTTAACTTCGGATGGGAACCTGACCGCATTGAATTACGTTGTTCCCAGTTACTATCGACAGTATATGTAACCTTTGATACTGCAATGGGTGTACTGCAAGAACTGCACTCTCCAAAGGCGTTTTGCTCTTTCTACTGGAAAAGAAGGATGCCAACGTGGCAGTGGGCAACCACAATGACAACTGAACAATGCTGCTTGATCACTAACAAATAACCCAGCTTAGGAGGCTTCAGATGCATCAACAGCTTCGCTTCAATTTTAAGAAAGTGTCAGTGGTAGTGCGCCTATGTTTTTTCTTGGTAGTGCTTGTTCTTAATTTAGTACTAAATGTAGCTTCCAATATTCATTTATTGATGTGTGGTTTTAGTGTTATGTTTTGAGTACTTATGGCAGTCTCTCAACTAATTTAATTTGTATTTACATTAGTAAACGTAGTAAATTGTGTGAGAAGACTTGGCCTGTATGTCAAATAAACAATGTGCCACTAAATTCAAGTAATGTTTTTTGAATATTGTGTTAGGGTTAGGTATGTGTCTTTATTTGTTCCGCAGGTGGTGTGAGCGATGACTCGGTTGTACCCGTTGGTGTGGTACAAAAGGTCTGCCCCCCTTTAGCAACATAAGTACACCCTAAAGGTAAGTTGTCTCTTGATTTTCTTATTCCTTGGAGTTTGTACTGTTGGATGTGCGCAGTCCAATTAATATGTTTGCTGTTTTTGGCGGAACAGACATTAGCCACCCTTTTAAACTTCCCGGCGAGCCTCTTTTGGAGTTGGAGGAGCTCCCCCGAGGTGTGTCGAGATAATTTTTAGCTACACAAATAGGCAGGTGTTTTTAGACGAGAGAGCTTGACTTGTTTTATTGAACAGTCAATATAATTTTAAATTATTATTTTATTTTAATTATGACTTAAATGATACAAGTCTCTGCTTCTGTGATAAATAATAATAATATCAATGTTCTTAAACCGTTATTAATTTATTATTTAAAGCAATTTTTTTTTTTTTTTTGTGATAGTTGTGATGTTGTGCTTGAGCAAGAGCCCGAGTTTGACAGCGACTGCTGTTACTCTAGGCTAGTACCCTTGTTCCAAAATAAATTTTAGGGGAAGCAGTGCTCAAGATAAGCTAGTCTAACAGTGACTCAGTTCTTATCATCAATTTATCGTACAAGGTAAAAATGCTTGTTTTTTCTCAGTTCGGAGCCTTAAGTCCATTAGTGACTACTATTCTCTGATTAGGTCTTTTAAGGTAAGCTGTAGTCTGAGCTTGAGTCTGACAGCGCCAGCTGTGCTGTGAATCTTTATCATCATCATCATCTCTCAGACGCATGTAAAGTTCGAGGGGAAGGTGAAGTGCTAGACTCAGTACTTGTGTTGTGTCTTGCAGCTTGCGTTGCGAACGTTCCATGCGTAGCACGCGCTGTACTGACCTGTAAGCTATGCTGACCTATAATCAGGTATGATTTTATTTATCAGACTTTGATAATTTTATTTTTTATGTTTTATGACATTCTATGAAGATTGTTATGTGATTTAATTTTGTACGTGTTTCACATGTTTTTGTTTGTGTTGCTGTTTTTTATTCAAATTCTTTTAATGCATAATAATTATTAAATTTGGAAATTTGAATTTACAGGCACAATGTTTATAATTTTAATTTATTAATGATGTTTTAATAATAATGTGTTCACGTATGTACATTTCATCATTTAGACAGTTATTCTGCAAAGAAATGGAGTCATGTGTATATGTATAATGAGCTGAAATCTTATAATAATGTTTTTACAGTATACGCATCATTATACAAGTGACAATGTTTACATGCTTACATGCTAAATTGTTAACCTTTTGAACGCCACGCATCGGACAGAAAAATCGTGCCACCAGCGCCAGAGCGAAATTTGCACGAGCGCACTCAGATACCGTAGTGATTGGAAAAGAACATATCGACGAAACATTTCTTTCCGCCTAATAGTGGATTTAGTTAGGCAAAATCACTTTAGATATTTAGAAATCATAATAGTAAAGAATATTCATTTCGTATTTTTCTTATACACCTAAAATGAACTACAAAAATATGAAAATTAATATACAATTTAATTTAATTTTTACAGCACTACTTAAGTGATAACGTCACGCGCTGACGTGTTATGACGGCTTTGGCGCTGGTGGCACCGAACTTATTATGAATGTTAGAGTTGGGGGTGAGAGATATTCATTCATTTCTGTATCGATATTTCCGTGGTGTAACTGTATGAAGGAAAATACGTAAGGTTTTTTTAAATGTTTAGTTGAGTAAAAAAATGTTTAACAATACCATCAAATAAATAATTTTTATGATAAAAACTAATGAACATCGGACAGAACGGGTGTGTAGGTAAAAAAACACCTCGCGCACATTTCATTCTTTTGTACCTACCTAAAGAAACTGGGTATATCCCTAATAATGACATATTCTTTGTTCACTTAAACTCGGTCTCTCACCGATAACATTCATATTGGTTGACATTTATCTAAAATACCATTTCATTATTTTTACTTATTTGGTATGAATGAAATGGACCGAAAGCCCACGTGTCGTGGTATTTATCATTGTTTAAGGATTAACAAGAATGCGGCGAAGCAATAAGATTAAAAGAAACGACATACACATAAATACGGCCCTTATAACACGCATTGTATTTATTCCCTTGCTATTTACAGAGCCGGATTAGCCTTTAGGCAGAGTAGGCAACTGCCTAGGGGCCCCGCGCACACAGAAAAAAATTAAAATCATAAAGTTAAAATTAAATTGGGAAATGTATATGCAAATGTCGGCTAAGGGCCCTGCGGGTGAACAGTGGAAAATTAAATTGTTTCATAGAGTTAAATATTAATTGGAAAATCTGTATTTATCGGCTAGAGCCGCTAGAGGCCCGCGTGTACACAGTGGAAAATGAAAATGTTTCCTACAGTAGGTAATATAATAAATATCGGCAAGGGTGTGCAAGGGTAAAATTATTGTTAAATTAATCGAGCTTGTAAAAAATTTAAATGATTCACCACTTTTAAGCCCATTTTATTTTATGATAAATTTTTCTCATAAAAATGCATTTTAATATCAAAATAAAAGAAAAGAAAGAGAAAACAGATAAAGAGAGTTAATACAAAAGTTAAGTTTTAGCGCATGTGAATCCTCTGGAGTTGCAGGCGTCCATAGACTACGGTAACTGCTTGTTTGCCACCGTCGTGGTATAAAAAAAATTACCACATTATTTTGTTATAAAGGGGCCCATGAATTGCATTGCCTAGGGGCCCTGGGGATGGTTAATCCGGCCCTGGCTATTTAAATAAAACTCTTTCTTTTTTAATAATGCATATATTAAAGTAAAATATATACCTTTTTTAACATTACGATATGTAGTTCCTAAAACTAATCTTCTACACGAATCACAGTTTAATAATTAGTTTTATTATATAATAAAGTTTAAAATGCGAAAAACATTCATAATTACAGTGTTTGGTTAATGTTCATACAATAATCAACATCGACCACTATGCTTTCAAACGAACAACACTATTTCCCGTCAACGGCGAGGAGGGCAGTGCCTTTTTGTTCTTTTAAATAGCTTTGAGATATTTTCTATTTTTTTCTTGAGTTACGGGTTATTTTGAATGAAATTTTAACTAAAAAGATAGGTGAATGGTAGAGCTATAATAAATATACAAAAATATTTCTATAAAGGTTGTTTATTAAGGAGTATTTTGATCTCTCATTTTGGACGTTTTAACACGTCATGGCGCTGAAGGCACGACTTTTCGTTGACGTGTTTGAACGGCTTTGGCGGTCAAAGGGTTAAGGCATTATAATTTTGAGGCGGAGAATCTGTATTCTACTGATGTTTTATGTTTCAGATTTTCAAATAATTAAATTGTTTTTCAAAATTTGTAATTTTCTTAACTGTAATCTACTATTGGCATGACAACCAAGGGGTACTTTGTAAACATTAATTAATGGTATAAATTATTTGTTACTAATTTATATCTACCTATTTTGTTCACTGTTTGAGTGTATCTGGTATACTTATCATGTAATTTTGCATACACCAGATCTAGATACTTTGCAAATTTTCTTTGTCAGTCTATCACATTTAAATTTAACTACATACTTCATTGTTTTGTGTTTATGTATCATTGGATAGATAGCTAGATGATTCTTGCTTATCTAGTCGCGACAATTTGATTGTCTTTTATTTGTTAAAATGTATTTTTTTATAACATGTCAGTGTTTGCAAATTTAGGCTTTGCCAATGATTTTAAATTTTGCAATATTTTTATTTGTGATAATACAACTGTTGTTAGAAAAGAAAATCTCATTAAGTGCTACACATGTATTTAGCGTTAGGTTATTATTGTTGTGTCAAGTCTTGTTTTGTCTTAAATTTCTTATGAAATTTTAATGTCAAACATGTCTGTTGAACATTGGTTTAATATAATCACCAAGGTGTTTGGGATTTTCCATACATTTAGTCCTGTATTCCTTTGTAAAGTGTGAGGGGAAGTGTTGGAATGTACATCCTTTACTAAGTAATGTATGTAATCTGTGGTCTTTATCTGTCAACTGTAAATGTCAAATACCATGTTTGACTTAATTTGTTTGCTCTCTTCTCCACCTCACCGCCCTACTGTAAGGTCGTGTGCCTAGCCTATTCTTTAATAAATATCTTCAGTATTGAAAGCCGTTGTTTCCATCAGCCACACCGCTCCACTCTGATCATATCCTCAACAAAAACGGTACCTATGCCAAAATAATGACACATATTTTTTCTTCTTTATTATTTTAAAACTTGGCAAAATTTAGTTTTATTTAAATGATAGTATAACAAATTTTGCTTTCTTACAACTAGCTGCATAAGTAATGAGAACAAAACTGATTGAATAAAATAAAATGATTTATATAAAAGAACTTTCCACTTAATAAAACTGCCTTAATGTGGATTAAAAGCAAAAAAAAATATATTACATAAAACGTGTTAGTTACACATAACTCAAGAACGGCTTCTTTGATTTTTTTGATAATGCCCCAAATAGCAAAATGTTTGTTAATATATTGTAGAAAACAAAAATTAAGAACAGGGTCTATGGAAGTGAAGCAGATCAGTTGTTGTGAGAAGGTTTGGAGACAATGGGAGTGGGGCGAGAGAAGTGAGAGTGGCATAGGATTTCTATGGGAATGGGGTTAGAATCGGTGGGAGTGAAGAAGGAATCAGTGAGAGAAGAGTGGAAGAGAGTAGGACAGGGGTGGATGAGAGTGGGAGAGGGGTGGAAGAGAGAGAGTGGGAGGACTGGCGTACGAGTCATTGGGGTGGGGTAAGAGACAGTAGGACTGCCGTAGGAGTTGAGGTTGATGGCAGACAGTGGAAATGAAGAGTACGAGGTTCGCCAGTTCAGCAAGTAAATAAATAAAAGCAAAACAAATAAAATACCATCAGGTTGTTTCATGCCAGGTGTGATAGCTCGTAAAAAGTCATCGGGAGTCATGTAAACTTCCGTACTGTCACCAATAGACAATTTGACTGTGGCAAAATATCGGAAAATTTTGTCGGGTGTAGAGTATGACCTCATTCTGTTCTCATATTCAATAATCTGTGGCAAAAATAAAAAATAATGAACTGAAAATTCTAAAAGAAATAATATTAAAATCATCTTCATAAAACAAACACAATCAAGTTCATACAAACGTTTTCGGAGTAACCTAGTAGTGAGGGCTTGGAACAAACTCCCAGAAGACGTGGTTTCAGCACAAAATGTGAACCAGTTTAAAAATAAGTTAGACAAGCATATATATCTACTACTAGTCATAGACATAAACAAAAAGGAAGATGAGTGACGTTCATAGTAAACAAAACTGAAATGTAGTTCAGCACCTTCACAATTGTAAAATGCTACACACCACTATTATGTTTATGCATCATGGACAAAAGAGATAAACCTATATAGTTAACACGGGTATGCAAGGGAGACCTCTATATTTTGCACATTGCACAAAGTGTGACTGAGAGACTCAGCCACACAACTAATTCAATATAGGTCCCGGAACCTATATTTGATGGCACACAATCGAGCGCCTGGTACCATATCTCCCTTTTTGTATAATCAATGCTACTAGTTAATGATAACTGTCTTAATGAAGAAGGCCGGTGAAAACTTTTTGTAGAGGGCGCTGTTTCGGATTCCATACAACTGCGTTTACCGAGTGAAAGAGACAAAAGATGAATTGTCCTTAACAATGTACTGAAACTATAGACAATCAAAAGGCTTTTCTTAGGGAAAATTCTTCCCTGTCGCTTTATTCTTCAGCATTTTAATTCTAGAGTATTTCAGAAACCCGAGAATTTCCCTTAGGGACCAATTCGAGATGAAACAGTGAGTCATTCTCGCAATGTTTTTTTTTAATGGTTTTTACTCCTCGCCGGTTTTGGCGAGGTGAATTCTGCCAATGTGGGGGTGTAGACTTTTGACTTTTTTAAAGAGAATGTTTGTATTTAGCTTTTCTAAGGACCATTGTTGGAAATGTCATTGTGACAGTTGCCTTCCCCGTTGTTGTCATATCATAACTGCCTGCCTACTTATAAAAAAAAATGCAACCAACAGTAGAAGAACCTACTGTTACAGGCAGTGTTCACGATAAAGTTGACATAGTCTTGCTATCTTAACCATCAGGGGCCCATTTCTCGAAAGCTTGTAACTTGTAATACAAGCGGAAGTCCCTTTCTAGCAAAAGATGTCGAAAAGTGACATCCGCTTGTATTACAAGTTACAAGCTTTTGAGAAATGGGCCCCAGGTGGTGCCAAGATTTTTTTTCTGGTGTAGACTCTATCGGACCATTCGTAAACCCAGTCCCATATTCCACATGCAAAACTGTGACACATGGATATCCATGCAAGATTACTACTCGTTTGACACATGTATACCATCCATTTGCCATTTGTACCATCTTGTATTGTGCAATAAAGATTAAATAAATAAATAAATAAATGTATAGTCACGGACTTTAATAAAGATTTTAAGAGCCTTGAAGCTTGAAATAATTTTATTTTTATTTTTATTGTTGACCCATTTACAGTTTAACATGTTCGCCGGCGGTACTTTCCAATTTGATTTGAACTTTTAAGATTTTGCAGTACTACCACCACCGTAAATACCTTAGAAAATTCAACCCGGATGGAGTAGCCATGTCTGTCATTTCCGATACAAAAAAAGTCTGCCGATTTTTGCGCGGGAGGGGAACGTCAAATGTATGGCTGTTCGTACATAACGTACAAATAGCCTATGTCAGATAAACGTCAGTCCATACATGTGTATGACGACTGGTCATATGTTTTCGGCAGAGGGGAAAGCCTTCTCAAAGGTGACCGGCGAACATGTTAAGCTATTTTCTTTTGTTTAATACCTCTATCTTTAACAACCTAGCCTAGTTGGTAGCCCGCGTGAAGTTGACCACCCCAAACCGTTTGCCCGCAAATGGCATATCGGTATCGTTAGTTCATCGTTAGTTCATGTTTGTTCAGCAGGTTAAATCGTTAGGACCCGATCGTAACGTCGATTTTTTTAAAAAACAAAATGGGGTGGCTAACTTCACGTTAACCACCCCAAACCACTTTTTTTGCTATTTCTATTTTTATATCGAAAGATATTCGTTAGTTCATGATAGTTCACCAAATCAAATCGTTAAGACCCGACGCAATCATTTATTTTTATTTTTTGAAAGTGGGGTGGCTAAATTCACGCCAACCACCCCACCCTGGAATCGACAAATCTAACTATGTGGGGGCATCGGGCGACGTTAGTTCACGTTTGTTCAGGCATTAAAAACGTTAGGATCCCATCAGTATTGCCAGAAAAAAATAAAATCGAAAATTTGCTATTGGCGGCTGAAGGCAGGTATGTTAGGTGTCGTAAAAAGTTATACAATCGGGTCCTTACGATTCTTCAGCCTAAACAAGCGTCTGCAGGCCTTACTTAATCGATACAGTACGGTATCTTGCGGGCAATCAAAAGAGAAAAAGAGATTTCCGAGGTTTTAGATTTTTTTTCATACTATGGGGTGGCTAACTTCACGCCAACCACCCCACCCTGGAATTGACAAATCTAACTATGTGGGTGCATCGGGCGACGTTAGTTCACGTTTGTTCAGGCATTAAAAACGTTAGGATCCCATCAGTATTGCCACAAAAAAATAAAATCGAAAATTTGCTATTGGCGGCTGAAGGCAGGTATGTTAGGTGTCGTAAAAAGTTATACAATCGGGTCCTTACGATTCTTCAGCCTAAACAAGCGTCTGCAGGCCTTACTTAATCGATACAGTACGGTATCTTGCGGGCAATCAAAAGAGAAAAAGAGATTTCCGAGGTTTTAGATTTTTTTTCATACTATGGGGTGGCTAACTTCACGCCAACCACCCCACCCTGGAATTGACAAATCTAACTATGTGGGGGCATCGGGCGACGTTAGTTCACGTTTGTTCAGGCATTAAAAACGTTAGGATCCCATCAGTATTGCCAGAAAAAAATAAAATCGAAAATTTGCTATTGGCGGCTGAAGGCAGGTATGTTAGGTGTCGTAAAAAGTTATACAATCGGGTCCTTACGATTATTCAGCCTAAACAAGCGTCTGCAGGCCTTACTTAATCGATACAGTACGGTATCTTGCGGGCAATCAAAAGAGAAAAAGAGATTTCCGAGGTTTTAGATTTTTTTTCATACTATGGGGTGGCTAACTTCACGCCAACCACCCCACCCTGGAATTGACAAATCTAACTATGTGGGTGCATCGGGCGACGTTAGTTCACGTTTGTTCAGGCATTAAAAACGTTAGGATCCCATCAGTATTGCCACAAAAAAATAAAATCGAAAATTTGCTATTGGCGGCTGAAGGCAGGTATGTTAGGTGTCGTAAAAAGTTATACAATCGGGTCCTAACGATTCTTCAGCCTAAACAAGCGTCTGTAGGCCTTACTTAATCGATACAGTACGGTATCTTGCGGGCAATCAAAAGAGAAAAAGGCATTTCCGAGGTTTTAGATTTTTTTTCATACTATGGGGTGGCTAACTTCACGCCAACCACCCCACCCTGGAATCGACAAATCTAACTATGTGGGGGCATCGGGCGACGTTAGTTCACGTTTGTTCAGGCATTAAAAACGTTAGGATCCCATCAGTATTGTCAGAAAAAAATAAAATCGAAAATTTGCTATTGGCG
Source organism: Pammene aurita (assembly GCA_947086415.1). Taxonomy (NCBI): domain Eukaryota; kingdom Metazoa; phylum Arthropoda; class Insecta; order Lepidoptera; family Tortricidae; genus Pammene; species Pammene aurita. Next base: position 1,153,504 of record OX352297.1, read on the forward strand.
GCTGAAGGCAGGTATGTTAGGTGTCGTAAAAAGTTATACAATCGGGTCCTTACGATTCTTCAGCCTAAACAAGCGTCTGCAGGCCTTACTTAATCGATACAGTACGGTATCTTGCGGGCAATCAAAAGAGAAAAAGAGATTCTGAGGTTTTAGATTTTTTTTCATACTATGGGGTGGCTAACTTCACGCCAACCACCCCACCCTGGAATCGACAAATCTAACTATGTGGGGGCATCGGGCGACGTTAGTTCACGTTTGTTCAGGCATTAAAAACGTTAGGATCCCATCAGTATTGCCAGAAAAAAATAAAATCGAAAATTTGCTATTGGCGGCTGAAGGCAGGTATGTTAGGTGTCGTAAAAAGTTATACAATCGGGTCCTTACGATTCTTCAGCCTAAACAAGCGTCTGCAGGCCTTACTTAATCGATACAGTACGGTATCTTGCGGGCAATCAAAAGAGAAAAAGAGATTCAGAGGTTTTAGATTTTTTTTATACTATGGGGTGGCTAACTTCACGCCAACCACCCCACCCTGGAATCGACAAATCTAACTATGTGGATGCATCGGGCGACGTTAGTTCACGTTTGTTCAGGCATTAAAAACGTTAGGATCCCATCAGTATTGCCAGAAAAAAATAAAATCGAAAATTTGCTATTGGCGGCTGAAGGCAGGTATGTTAGGTGTCGTAAAAAGTTATACAATCGGGTCCTAACGATTATTCAGCCTAAAATAGCGTCTGTAGGCCTTACTTAATCGATACAGTACGGTATCATGCGGGCAATCAAAAGAGAAAGGCATTTCCGAGGTATTAGATTTTTTTTCATACTATGGGGTGGCTAACTTCACGCCAACCACCCCACCCTGGAATTGACAAATCTAACTACGTGGGGGCATCGGGCGACGTTAGTTCACGTTTGTTCAGGCATTAAAGACGTTAGGATCCCATCAGTATTGCCAGAAAAAAATAAAATCGAAAATTTGCTATTGGCGGCTGAAGGCAGGTATGTTAGGTGTCGTAAAAAGTTATACAATCGGGTCCTAACGATTCTACAGCCTAAACAAGCGTCTGTAGGCCTTACTTAATCGATACAGTACGGTATCTTGCGGGCAATCAAAAGAGAAAAAGAGATTTCCGAGGTTTTCGATTTTTTTTCATACTATGGGGTGGCTAACTTCACGCCAACCACCCCACCCTGGAATCGACAAATCTAACTATGTGGGGGCATCGGGCGACGTTAGTTCACGTTTGTTCAGGCATTAAAAACGTTAGGATCCCATCAGTATTGCCAGAAAAAAATAAAATCGAAAATTTGCTATTGGCGGCTGAAGGCAGGTATGTTAGGTGTCGTAAAAAGTTATACAATCGGGTCCTTACGATTCTTCAGCTTAAACAAGCGTCTGCAGGCCTTACTTAATCGATACAGTACGGTATCTTGCGGGCAATCAAAAGAGAAAAAGAGATTTCCGAGGTTTTAGATTTTTTTTCATACTATGGGGTGGCTAACTTCACGCCAACCACCCCACCCTGGAATCGACAAATCTAACTATGTGGGGGCATCGGGCGACGTTAGTTCACGTTTGTTCAGGCATTAAAAACGTTAGGATCCCATCAGTATTGTCAGAAAAAAATAAAATCGAAAATTTGCTATTGGCGGCTGAAGGCAGGTATGTTAGGTGTCGTAAAAAGTTATACAATCGGGTCATTACGATTCTTCAGCCTAAACAAGCGTCTGTAGGCCCTACTTAATCGATACAGTACGGTATCTTGCGGGCAATCAAAGGAGAAAAAGAGATTTCCGAGGTTTTAGATTTTTTTTCATACTATGGGGTGGCTAACTTCACGCCAACCACCCCACCCTGGAATCGACAAATATAACTATGTGGGGGCATCGGGCAACGTTAGTTCACGTTTGTTCAGGCATTAAAAACGTTAGGATCCCATCAGTATTGCCAGAAAAAAATAAAATCGAAAATTTGCTATTGGCGGCTGAAGGCAGGTATGTTAGGTGTCGTAAAAAGTTATACAATCGGGTCCTTACGATTCTTCAGCCTAAACAAGCGTCTGCAGGCCTTACTTAATCGATACAGTACGGTATCTTGCGGGCAATCAAAAGAGAAAAAGAGATTCTGAGGTTTTAGATTTTTTTTCATACTATGGGGTGGCTAACTTCACGCCAACCACCCCACCCTGGAATCGACAAATCTAACTATGTGGGTGCATCGGGCGACGTTAGTTCACGTTTGTTCAGGCATTAAAAACGTTAGGATCACATCAGTATTGCCAAAAAAACTTCGAAAATTTGCTATTGGCGGCTGAAGGCAGGTATGTTAGGTGTCGTAAAAAGTTATACAATCGGGTCCTTACGATTCTTCAGCCTAAACAAGCGTCTGCAGGCCTTACTTAATCGATACAGTACGGTATCTTGCGGGCAATCAAAAGAGAAAAAGAGATTCTGAGGTTTTAGATTTTTTTTCATACTATGGGGTGGCTAACTTCACGCCAACCACCCCACCCTGGAATCGACAAATCTAACTATGTGGGGGCATCGGGCGACGTTAGTTCACGTTTGTTCAGGCATTAAAAACGTTAAGATCCCATCAGTATTGCCAGAAAAAAATAAAATCGAAAATTTGCTATTGGCGGCTGAAGGCAGGTATGTTAGGTGTCGTGAAAAGTTATACAATCGGGTCCTTACGATCCTTCAGCCTAAACAAGCGTCTGCAGGCCTTACTTAATCGATACAGTACGGTATCTTGCGGGCAATCAAAAGAGAAAAAGAGATTTCCGAGGTTTTAGATTTTTTTTTCATACTATGGGGTGGCTAACTTCACCCCACCCTGGAATCGACAAATCTAACTATGTGGGGGTATCGGGCGACGTTAGTTCACGTTTGTTCAGGCATTAAAAACGTTAGGATCCCATCAGTATTGCCAGAAAAAAATAAAATCGAAAATTTGCTATTGGCGGCTGAAGGCAGGTATGTTAGGTGTCGTAAAAAGTTATACAATCGGGTCCTTACGATTCTTCAGCCTAAACAAGCGTCTGCAGGCCTTACTTAATCGATACAGTACGGTATCTTGCGCGCAATCAAAAGAGAAAAAGCGATTTCCGAGGTTTTAGATTTTTTTCATACTATGGGGTGGCTAACTTCACGCCAACCACCCCACACTGGAATTGACAAATCTAACTATGTGGGTGCATCGGGCGACGTTAGTTCACGTTTGTTCAGGCATTAAAACCGTTAGGATCCCATCAGTATTGCCACAAAAAAACTTAAATCGAAAATTTGCTATTGGCGGCTGAAGGCAGGTATGTTAGGTGTCGTAAAAAGTTATACAATCGGGTCCTTACGATTCTTCAGCCTAAACAAGCGTCTGCAGGCCTTACTTAATCGATACAGTACGGTATCTTGCGGGCAATCAAAAGAGAAAAAGAGATTTCCGAGGTTTTAGATTTTTTTTCATACTATGGGGTGGCTAACTTCACGCCAACCACCCCACCCTGGAATTGACAAATCTAACTATGTGGGTGCATCGGGCGACGTTAGTTCACGTTTGTTCAGGCATTAAAAACGTTAGGATCCCATCAGTATTGCCAGAAAAAAATAAAATCGAAAATTTGCTATTGGCGGCTGAAGGCAGGTATGTTAGGTGTCGTAAAAAGTTATACAATCGGGTCCTAACGATTCTTCAGCCTAAACAAGCGTCTGCAGGCCTTACTTAATCGATACAGTACGGTATCTTGCGCGCAATCAAAAGAGAAAAAGCGATTTCCGAGGTTTTAGATTTTTTTCATACTATGGGGTGGCTAACTTCACGCCAACCACCCCACACTGGAATTGACAAATCTAACTATGTGGGTGCATCGGGCGACGTTAGTTCACGTTTGTTCAGGCATTAAAACCGTTAGGATCCCATCAGTATTGCCACAAAAAAACTTAAATCGAAAATTTGCTATTGGCGGCTGAAGGCAGGTATGTTACGTCGAATTTCTGTCAAATGAGTTGTTCCCAAGGAACAATTGTTCTACGGCGCGTAAATACGCATTAGGTGAACTACCGAAACAACTGTCTCTTGGGGACGAGACATATACTTTAACAGGTGTCGTAGCTTACACACACCATCACTACGTCGCGTATTGTTTATCGGTATGCGCTTGGCGTAAATACGACGACCTCTCTAAGAGAGATATAACATCTGAGGAGACGACGATAGTATGGCCTTCGATATTGATGTATGTAAAATAATTTTGTAGTGTAAAATTACCCAATTACCTATCTCGATGCCAAATTTGAACTTTCTAGGTCATCTGGAACAGGGTTAGAGTTTTGGTCTATAGGTCAATGACGATTTTTGAACGTTAATATCTAAATAATAGTTTGAGGTGTGTTTATGAAACTTGGAGAACATATATTTCGCAAGTTTCAATACCAAAGTTATCGACATAGCTCAAAGAATTAGCAAGCTGAAGTGGCAGTGGGCCGGCCATATCTCGCGAAGAACCGACAACCGCTGGGGTAAACGTGTTCTTGAGTGGAGACCGCGTCTCGGCAAACGTAGTGTAGGACGCCCTCTAACCAGGTGGGATGACGATCTGCGAAAGACTGCAGGCAGATTCTGGATGCGGCAAGCTGAAGACAGGGCGCTATGGCGCTCATTAGGGGAGTTCTATGTCCAGCAGTGGACTAATATAGGCTGATGATGATGATGATGATGATGAAGTTTCAATATATGAACCAAATTTGACATGTTTATGTGAAATAGTTTTTGAGTTATGAAGGGGTCAAAGGTGGCTCCAAATGGTTCATGTAATATTAACACAAAATACTTCTCCAAGTAGTATATTCAGAGATGGGCATTAATCGATAATTTTTTTAGTTAACTAATCAATCGATTAAAAATATCAATCTTATTTTTTTAATTGTAACTAATTTAGTTGCAATTAAATTAGTTGTGAGAATGTTCGACTAACAATTAAATTAGTTTTAGTTTCAATCGACTAAATTTCACGGTTAAATCTATATCAAAACTCGTTAGTCACTCGTTTTTGCATTTTTTATGCATTTAAGATGCAATATACTCGTACATAACTTGCAATATGTGACTAGGAGTAGGTATGTACATTGTATAGGTACTTGTATGTTGCAAGGTTGTAACTATGTTAGTTTGAAGCAGATATCTTCAACCGATTGAGCTAAAATTATATTTACACGTTTAATTTGAAATGGTTGAATGACAGTTTAATGTTATGGCACCATCGAGCTGATCTGGTGCTAGCCCCAGCAGGTGACTATAATAATACCATACACTAGAGTTCGGACTCGTTGATGTCCTCTGAACGCGTAAATGACGATTGTCAAAGGAATTCGGTTGGTTATAAAAAATTGTTATAAAAATATTTAATAAGTTACTGATTAGGGTTTATGTCTAAAATATTGAACATGTTGTCATGAATAATTATAGATTTTAGGTGCTTAAGTTATTGCTTACGATGCTCAGACGATTAGTACTGCAAAGTGCAAATGTAGGTAAAGGTTTAAGGACACGGACGCCAGGTATAAAGTAAGAAAGAGAACGATGTATGAAGAAAGGAAATCGTTACATGCACTGCATCGCTGTGACAACAGAGACGTTGTTCCGATATTTCCCCACAACTCCGATATACACGGTGAATCTGAGTAACCCGACAGATTTTAACCATAAATTCCTGATCATAATTGGAGACAAAAATGTCGTATAAACTTTTCTGGAATTGGCCTTGTTTCAGAGTTACTACCAATTAAATAATAAAACATTTTTTATTGTGACTCAGTACAAAACGCTTTTTTGATGGCGATTTCACCCTTTATGGGGTCTTGTCTAGACATTCTTATTGAACGATATCAAAGTGCCAAGGAATACTTTACATAAACTATTTTTTTTTACGAAAAAAAATGTATTTATTTATTTTAATCGACAGTTTTACCAATAACATTTATGTTTTTATGTTCAAAAGCATTAAAAAAATCGAAAAAAAGCAAAAAGCAATTTTTTTTTGGCGAAATTGACCTAAATTCATAGAACATTTATTAATCCTTATGCCCTCAGGAATTTATGGTTAAAATCTGTCGGGTTACTTAGATTCACCGTGTATAACATAACATAAATACTCTTTATTGCACACCTCAAATAATACACACAAAGACATCTGATGGTGACTGTACACAGTTCTTATTTACCCTTTAAGATTAGGGAAATTCAATCCAATTTCAGAGAGATGCACTACTTAATTACTTACTTACATGATGGATAACAAAAAGTTTTTGACTTAAGTTTCATTTTTGTTATAAGCTTTATGACTATCGAAATTTGCGGGTTAAGGAGCTCTGACGAGCTCTAACATGACGGTTTGTAGCATTGCCATCCAAACTAAACGTTTGATATACAATTTTAGCTCATTTGGTTGGTATTATAGTTAGCAAAGAGATCTCACTCCATAAATAATCAAAATATCGTAGGGAATAAGTACATGACCATTTTATTTGTATACATCCGTTAATATGTCCTGTTCAGTCTGTCAACATAGTAATACCGAGGTTTCCTGTTCAATTTGCTTCTACCATTACTCGCGAAAAAGCAGTCTAACTAATTAGTCGATTACAAAATTTAGTTGTCCGAAATCAATCTGCAACTAATTTAATTGCAACTAAACTAGTTGCATTCTATACAACTAAGATTGATCAGTCGTCGTTTTCAACCGTCAGTCGCAATTAATTTTGTTAATCTCAATCGTTAATCGTTAGTCGATTACATTTTGCCCATCTCTGAGTATATTATATACAATACTGACTCTTTAAGTTACCGTTTAATTTCCCGAGGTATTTTTCGGCGTATCTAGCAAAATCATTGGGTACTTTTGAGGGTTCCATAACCAAAATTGAGTCTTATACCTATAGCAACGTCATGGGCGATGCTCACCACTCAGCCATTTTATTTGTAGACTGTAAACCATATACTTGTAATTGATGATATTTTTTACCTGAAGGTGTCTTTTACTTTTAGAGGGGCACTCCATAGATTTCATTGAATAATGAAAAAGATTGCTGCAAATATTTATAAGCTTATTACCACAAAGATACGCCCGGTGTATGTTTTTTTTTGTTTTGTATGAAGACTATGAAGACATGGCCAATTTTTGTGCGCCTGGGTACCTAAAATTAGTGGCTCCTAACAATGAAGTGTGTTTTGAAAGCTTTGTATATATTTCAAGTACAGCCTTGGACAAAAGCATTGAGCACGTATGTTTTTCTTTCTTAACTCAATAAATATTGTTTTCTTCATGCAAACGTTATATAATTTCAAAAGTTATTACGTATTAGTGTACTTACAACTAGAGAACATAAGTAAATAATACTTCAAAGTACTAATTTAAATAAAAAAATTAAAGGCATAATCAGGCGAATTAACAACGGAGTACCTAATCGATATTTTTAAGCAATTACTATTTACTAACTGCAAATACTACTAATAGGTACCTATTCAGTTTTAATTAATAAAAAAATATTAAATGTAGATACAAACTTAGAAGAGCTTTTTAGTCCCCTTAGCGCATTCCAAGGCTGTAGGTACTAGGTAGGTAGACAGTAATCACAAGGTTTTTCTGTTTGTTAATATTTCAGGCAATAACATCACAGGTCTAAACTCTAATGTTACGTTCTTTATTCTTAGCATACCTACTTATCTATATGTGCGAAAGTAACAGTTGATCTGTCAAATTTATTATTTCAAGCTGAATCTGCTGAACCGACTCAGAAAATTTGCAGGGAAGAACGATGGAAGATACCTATAATCCTGAAAACTAACCCATTGAGGGGTTGTAATGGCCTGAATTCGTTACGGTAACAGTAACATATATGTATTTTATTTATAGTATAAGTAGTTTATTTAGTAGAGTCAAATCAAAATTATAAGTAACCTAGAACCAGTTTGCTTCCAGAGGAATGCCCTATAATGGACGTCCATGAAACTGGTAATATTTCTCGGGAAACTGGAATGTCCTTTTTTTAATTATGTCATTAAGGCGGTTATCACACTGCCGCAGCTTCCGCATGCGGCGACGGTGTGCGAGACAGGATAATTAACGCTCTGCATGTGCCTCGTTCACTGGAGCGGGACGCGGCGCCAGTGTGAGATCCGCCTAACTAAATAATAATAATATTATTCAGTTTGGCGGATCTCACACTGGCGCCGCATCCCGCCCCAGTGAACGAGACACGTATATTATATATACACATATATAATATTACTATCACTAAACGTTTTAAATCATATTATATTAAAGACGAACCATGACATGACAGGTATAAGTTAATATACATCTAGAATCAAGGTATAAATTATATAAGCCGACTTTTTTAAGTTTATTTTAATACTGTTTATTCTTTATAATGGTTTTTCAAATATGTCAAACCAACAAGCTAAACATATTACCCTCTCGTTGCACAGTAGTAAGCTGATCATTACCATTTATTTCTCTAGGAGGGGTATGGAAACCAAAACTGACAATTTATTACAGTAATCTTTAGAATTGTTTTTGTTAAGTCTTAATTGTTTATTGACAAAATAAATCAATTTATATAATGTGTCAATATTTTATTCTGTTGTATATTCCTTTTAAAAAGCTTATGTAGGTAAGTAGGTATAAGTTGGCGTGTTATTCCTGCGTTGGCATAGTCTTCTTATTCGAGCGCTTGGTAGTACTAAGCGAACGTGCTGCATGTAAACACGCACTGTTACTCGCGCTGCTCGTCCTTTGACTTCCACACAAAAACCGCTCTTTTGGGCAAAGGGCAGCGCGAGAAGCAGCGGCAGCGTCAGAAGTGTCGTGTATACAGACAGCTCCTGCTCCCCACTTTCCTGCTCACTGCCGTGGAAGCAGAGTTGGGCAAAAATTTACGTGATTGAAACTAAACTTAAAAATGTGAATGTTAATCTTTATAATATAAAAATGATTACGAATTCAACCATGAGCTTTCCAAACGGATTGAGCACCGACATGAGTAGATCATGTCGATTTTTAGTTTCAATCATGATTAGCTGAAGTGATTACATTAGTAAGACGGATGCTAAACTAACGATTTAGTCGATTTAATCATGTTTAGAACATGATTATATTTTGCGTAGCTACTAACTCCATCACTTTTTTCCATGGCGGTTAAGAGGCGGTACCTAAGTATGAGTATAATTTACATTTAGGATAAATGGCTACTTGTGACAGTGTACAAAACATTGCTCTAGCTTGTTACACGTTTATGAATAAAAAAAGTGGCTAATACTCGTACACTTATCCTGCATGGACTTAGCAAGGGACAGTATGGCAAAGTTTGACGTGATAGCAGTGAGTTAGTATTCATTAAGATATCGATAATCTGCTTTTTTTTAAATATACCACAACTATGGCAAACAAGCATACAGACCGCCTGATGGTAAGCAGCTACCGTAGCCTATGGACGCCTGCAACTCCAGAAGTGTCACATGCGCGTTGACGACCATTTACAAAAAGGAGGACTCACTATGTTGACGGCTAAAGGAACAAGAGGGTCCCTCTTCGTCAACACACTAGGTCCTCTTTGAGCTCTTTGGCAACCTTTCTCACGAGCAGGAACACAACACTATGAGTAGGGTGTAGTGCTATTTGGCTGTGGTTTTCTGTAAGGTGGAGGTACTTCCCCAGTCGGGCTCTGCTCCAGATTTCAGCGAGATGATATTCGCTGTGCTGTACCCTACCACACCTAGCGATATGACATTCGCAGTACCCATACCTCTCTTTTGAGCGTAGTTTAAGGACATGCCCGTGTCCAGACGTAGTTTAAGGTCATACCCGGGTCCATATGGTCGGCGTGATGTTAGCAACAATAGCCACCCCAACGGAGCAAAACGAAAACAAAAACTGTATGAATTAAGTATAATAACCACCCCATAGTATGAAAAAAAATCTAAAACATCGGAAATCTCTTTTCGCTTTTGATTGCCCGCAAGATACCGTACTGTATCGATTAAGTAAGGCCTACAGACGCTTGTTTAGGGTGAAGAATCGTTAGGACCCGATTGTATAACTTTTTACGACATCTAACTTTGTCGATTCCAGGGTGGGGTGGTTGGCGTGAAGTTAGCCACCCCATAGTATGAAAAAAAATCTAAAACCTCGGAAATCTCTTTTTCTCTTTTGATTGCCCGCAAGATACCGTACTGTATTGATTAAGTAAGGCCTGCAGACGCTTGTTTAGGCTGAAGAATCGTAAGGACCCGATTGTGTAACTTTTTACGACACCTAACATACCTGCCTTCAGCCGCCAATAGCAAATTTTCGATTTTATTTTTTTGTGGCAATACTGATGGGATCCTAACGTTTTTAATGCCTGAACAAACGTGAACTAACGTCGCCCGATGCACCCACATAGTTAGATTTGTCAATTCCAGGGTGGGGTGGTTGGCGTGAAGTTGGCCACCCCATAGTATGGAAAAAAATCGAAAACCTCGGAAATTTCTTTTTCTCTTTTGATTGCCCGCAAGATACCGTACTGTATCGATTAAGTAAGGCCTACAGACGCTTTTTTAGGCTGTAGAATCGTTAGGACCCGATTGTATAACTTTTTACGACACCTAACATACCTGCCTTCAGCCGCCAATAGAAAATTTTCGATTTTATTTTTTTGTGGCAATACTGATGGGATCCTAACGTTTTTAATGCCTGAACAAACGTGAACTAACGTCGCCCGATGCCCCCACATATTTAGATTTGTCGATTCCAGGGTGGGGTGGTTGGCGTGAAGTTAGCCACCCCATAGTATGAAAAAAAATCTAAAACCTCGGAAATCTCTTTTTCTCTTTTGATTGCCCGCAGGATACCGTACTGTATCGATTAAGTAAGGCCTGCAGACGCTTGTTTAGGCTGAAGAATCGTAAGGACCCGATTGTATAACTTTTTACGACACCTAACATACCTGCCTTCAGCCGCCAATAGCAAATTTTCGATTTTATTTTTTTGTGGCAATACTGATGGGATCCTAACGATTTTAATGCCTGAACAAACGTGAACTAACGTCGCCCGATGCACCCACATAGTTAGATTTGTCAATTCCAGGGTGGGGTGGTTGGCGTGAAGTTAGCCACCCCATAGTATGAAAAAAAATCTGAAACCTCGGAAATCTCTTTTTCTCTTTTGATTGCCCGCAAGATACCGTACTGTATCGATTAAGTAAGGCCTACAGACGCTTGTTTAGGCTGTAGAATCGTTAGGACCCGATTGTATAACTTTTTACGACACCTAACATACCTGCCTTCAGCCGCCAATAGCAAATTTTCGATTTTATTTTTTTGTGGCAATACTGATGGGATCCTAACGTTTTTAATGCCTGAACAAACGTGAACTAACGTCGCCCGATGCCCCCACATAGTTAGATTTGTCGATTCCAGGGTGGGGTGGTTGGCGTGAAGTTAGCCACCCCATAGTATGAAAAAAAATCTGAAACCTCGGAAATCTCTTTTTCTCTTTTGATTGCCTGCAAGATACCGTACTGTATCGATTGAGTAAGGCCTGCAAACGCTTGTTTAGGCTGAAGAATCGTAAGGACCCGATTGTATAACTTTTTACGACACCTAACATACCTGCCTTCAGCCGCCAATAGCAAATTTTCGATTTTATTTTTTTGTGGCAATACTGATGGGATCCTAACGTTTTTAATGCCTGAACAAACGTGAACTAACGTCGCCCGATGCCCCCACATAGTTAGATTTGTCGATTCCAGGGTGGGGTGGTTGGCGTGAAGTTAGCCACCCCATAGTATGAAAAAAAATCTGAAACCTCGGAAATCTCTTTTTCTCTTTTGATTGCCCGCAAGATACCGTACTGTATCGATTAAGTAAGACCTACAGACGCTTGTTTAGGCTGTAGAATCGTTAGGACCCGATTGTATAACTTTTTACGACACCTAACATACCTGCCTTCAGCCGCCAATAGCATATTTTCGATTTTATTTTTTTCTGACAATACTGATGGGATCCTAACGTTTTTAATGCCTGAACAAACGTGAACTAACGTCGCCCGATGCCCCCACATAGTTGGACTTGTCGATTCCAGGGTGGGGTGGTTGGCGTGAAGTTAGCCACCCCATAGTATGAAAAAAAATCTAAAACCTCGGAAATCTCTTTTTCTCTTTTGATTGCCCGCAAGATACCGTACTGTATCGATTAAGTAAGGCCTACAGACGCTTGTTTAGGCTGTAGAATCGTTAGGACCCGATTGTATAACTTTTTACGACACCTAACATACCTGCCTTCAGCCGCCAATAGCAAATTTTCGATTTTATTTTTTTGTGGCAATACTGATGGGATCCTAACGTTTTTAATACCTGAACAAACGTGAACTAACGTCGCCCGATGCACCCACATAGTTAGATTTGTCAATTCCAGGGTGGGGTGGTTGGCGTGAAGTTGGCCACCCCATAGTATGGAAAAAAATCGAAAACCTCGGAAATTTCTTTTTCTCTTTTGATTGCCCGCAAGATACCGTACTGTATCGATTAAGTAAGGCCTACAGACGCTTGTTTAGGCTGTAGAATCGTTAGGACCCGATTGTATAACTTTTTACGACACCTAACATACCTGCCTTCAGCCGCCAATAGAAAATTTTCGATTTTATTTTTTTGTGGCAATACTGATGGGATCCTAACGTTTTTAATGCCTGAACAAACGTGAACTAACGTCGCCCGATGCCCCCACATAGTTAGATTTGTCGATTCCAGGGTGGGGTGGTTGGCGTGAAGTTAGCCACCCCATAGTATGAAAAAAAATCTGAAACCTCGGAAATCTCTTTTTCTCTTTTGATTGCCCGCAAGATACCGTACTGTATCGATTAAGTAAGGCCTACAGACGCTTGTTTAGGCTGTAGAATCGTTAGGACCCGATTGTATAACTTTTTACGACACCTAACATACCTGCCTTCAGCCGCCAATAGCAAATTTTCCATTTTATTTTTTTGTGGCAATACTGATGGGATCCTAACGTTTTTAATGCCTGAACAAACGTGAACTAACGTCGCCCGATGCCCCCACATATTTAGATTTGTCGATTCCAGGGTGGGGTGGTTGGCGTGAAGTTAGCCACCCCATAGTATGAAAAAAAATCTAAAACCTCGGAAATCTCTTTTTCTCTTTTGATTGCCCGCAGGATACCGTACTGTATCGATTAAGTAAGGCCTGCAGACGCTTGTTTAGGCTGAAGAATCGTAAGGACCCGATTGTATAACTTTTTACGACACCTAACATACCTGCCTTCAGCCGCCAATAGCAAATTTTCGATTTTATTTTTTTGTGGCAATACTGATGGGATCCTAACGATTTTAATGCCTGAACAAACGTGAACTAACGTCGCCCGATGCACCCACATAGTTAGATTTGTCAATTCCAGGGTGGGGTGGTTGGCGTGAAGTTAGCCACCCCATAGTATGAAAAAAAATCTAAAACCTCGGAAATCTCTTTTTCTCTTTTGATTGCCCCACAAGATACCGTACTGTATCTATTAAGTAAGGCCTGCAGACGCTTGTTTAGGCTGAAGAATCGTAAGGACCCGATTTTATAACTTTTTACGACACCTGACATACCTGCCTTCAGCCGCCAATAGCAAATTTTCGATTTTATTTTTTTGTGGCAATACTGATGGGATCCTAACGTTTTTAGTGCCTGAACAAACGTGAACTAACGTCGCCCGATGCCCCCACATAGTTAGATGTGTCGATTCCAGGGTGGGGTGGTTGGCGTGAAGTTAGCCACCCCATAGTATGAAAAAAAAACTGAAACCTCGGAAATCTCTTTTTCTCTTTTGATTGCCCGCAAGATACCGTACTGTATCGATTAAGTAAGGCCTGCAGACGCTTGTTTAGGCTGAAGAATCGTAAGGACCCGATTGTATAACTTTTTACGACACCTAACATACCTGCCTTCAGCCGCCAATAGCAAATTTTCGATTTTATTTTTTTGTGGCAATAATGATGGGATCCTAACGTTTTTAATGCCTGAACAAACGTGAACTAACGTCGCCCGATGCACCCACATAGTTAGATTTGTCGATTCCAGGGTGGGGTGGTTGGCGTGAAGTTAGCCACCCCATAGTATGAAAAAAAATCTAAAACCTCGGAAATCTCTTTTTTCTTTTGATTGCCCGCAAGATACCGTACTGTATCGATTAAGTAAGGCCTGCAGACGCTTGTTTAGGCTGAAGAATCGTAAGGACCCAATTGTATAACTTTTTACGACACCTAACATACCTGCCTTCAGCCGCCAATAGCAAATTTTCGATTTTATTTTTTTCTGACAATACTGATGGGATCCTAACGTTTTTAATGCTTGAACAAACGTGAACTAACGTCGCCCGATGCCCCCACATAGTTAGATTTGTCGATTCCAGGGTGGGGTGGTTGGCGTGAAGTTAGCCACCCCATAGTATGAAAAAAAATCTAAAACCTCGGAAATCTCTTTTTCTCTTTTGATTGCCCGCAAGATACCGTACTGTATCGATTAAGTAAGGCCTGCAGACGCTTGTTTAGGCTGAAGAATCGTAAGGACCCGATTTTATAACTTTTTACGACACCTAACATACCTGCCTTCAGCCGCCAATAGCAAATTTTCGATTTTATTTTTTTCTGGCAATACTGATGGGATCCTAACGTTTTTAATGCCTGAACAAACGTGAACTAACGTCGCCCGATGCCCCCACATAGTTAGATTTGTCGATTCCAGGGTGGGGTGGTTGGCGTGAAGTTAGCCACCCCATAGTATGAAAAAAAATCTAAAACCTCGGAAATCTCTTTTTCTCTTTTGATTGCCCGCAAGATACCGTACTGTATCGATTAAGTAAAGCCTGCAGACGCTTGTTAAGGCTAAAGAATCGTAAGGACCCGATTGTATAACTTTTTACGACACCTAACATACCTGCCTTCAGCCGCCAATAGCAAATTTTCGATTTTATTTTTTTCTGGCAATACTGATGGAATCCTAACGTTTTTAATGCCTGAACAAACGTGAACTAACGTCGCCCGATGCCCCCACGTAGTTAGATTTGTCAATTCCAGGGTGGGGTGGTTGGCGTGAAGTTAGCCACCCCATAGTATGAAAAAAAATCTAATACCTCGGAAATGCCTTTCTCTTTTGATTGCCCGCATGATACCGTACTGTATCGATTAAGTAAGGCCTACAGACGCTATTTTAGGCTGAATAATCGTTAGGACCCGATTGTTTAACTTTTTACGACACCTAACATACCTGCCTTCAGCCGCCAATAGCAAATTTTCGATTTTATTTTTTTCTGGCAATACTGATGGGATCCTAACGTTTTTAATGCCTGAACAAACGTGAACTAACGTCGCCCGATGCACCCACATAGTTAGATTTGTCGATTCCAGGGTGGGGTGGTTGGCGTGAAGTTAGCCACCCCATAGTATAAAAAAAATCTAAAACCTCTGAATCTCTTTTTCTCTTTTGATTGCCCGCAAGATACCGTACTGTATCGATTAAGTAAGGCCTGCAGACGCTTGTTTAGGCTGAAGAATCGTAAGGACCCGATTGTATAACTTTTTACGACACCTAACATACCTGCCTTCAGCCGCCAATAGCAAATTTTCGATTTTATTTTTTTGTGGCAATACTGATGGGATCCTAACGTTTTTAATGCCTGAACAAACGTGAACTAACGTCGCCCGATGCACCCACATAGTTAGATTTGTCAATTCCAGGGTGGGGTGGTTGGCGTGAAGTTAGCCACCCCATAGTATGAAAAAAAATCTAAAACCTCGGAAATCTCTTTTTCTCTTTTGATTGCCCGCAAGATACCGTACTGTATCGATTAAGTAAGGCCTGCAGACGCTTGTTTAGGCTGAAGAATCGTAAGGACCCGATTGTATAACTTTTTACGACACCTAACATACCTGCCTTCAGCCGCCAATAGCAAATTTTCGATTTTATTTTTTTCTGGCAATACTGATGGGATCCTAACGTTTTTAATGCCTGAACAAACGTGAACTAACGTCGCCCGATGCCCCCACATAGTTAGATTTGTCGATTCCAGGGTGGGGTGGTTGGCGTGAAGTTAGCCACCCCATAGTATGAAAAAAAATCTAAAACCTCAGAATCTCTTTTTCTCTTTTGATTGCCCGCAAGATACCGTACTGTATCGATTAAGTAAGGCCTGCAGACGCTTGTTTAGGCTGAAGAATCGTAAGGACCCGATTGTATAACTTTTTACGACACCTAACATACCTGCCTTCAGCCGCCAATAGCAAATTTTCGATTTTATTTTTTTCTGACAATACTGATGGGATCCTAACGTTTTTAATGCCTGAACAAACGTGAACTAACGTCGCCCGATGCCCCCACATAGTTAGATTTGTCGATTCCAGGGTGGGGTGGTTGGCGTGAAGTTAGCCACCCCATAGTATGAAAAAAAATCTAAAACCTCGGAAATCTCTTTTTCTCTTTTGATTGCCCGCAAGATACCGTACTGTATCGATTAAGTAAGGCCTACAGACGCTTGTTTAGGCTGAAGAATCGTAAGGACCCGATTTTATAACTTTTTACGACACCTAACATACCTGCCTTCAGCCGCCAATAGCAAATTTTCGATTTTATTTTTTTCTGGCAATACTGATGGGATCCTAACGTTTTTAATGCCTGAACAAACGTGAACTAACGTCGCCCGATGCCCCCACATAGTTAGATTTGTCGATTCCAGGGTGGGGTGGTTGGCGTGAAGTTAGCCACCCCATAGTATGAAAAAAAATCTAAAACCTCGGAAATGCCTTTTTCTCTTTTGATTGCCCGCAAGATACCGTACTGTATCGATTAAGTAAGGCCTACAGACGCTTGTTTAGGCTGAAGAATCGTTAGGACCCGATTGTATAACTTTTTACGACACCTAACATACCTACCTGCCTTCAGCCGCCAATAGCAAATTTTCGATTTTATTTTTTTGTGGCAATACTGATGGGATCCTAACGTTTTTAATGCCTGAACAAACGTGAACTAACGTCGCCCGATGCACCCACATAGTTAGATTTGTCAATTCCAGGGTGGGGTGGTTGGCGTGAAGTTAGCCACCCCATAGTATGAAAAAAAATCTAAAACCTCGGAAATCTCTTTTTCTCTTTTGATTGCCCGCAAGATACCGTACTGTATCGATTAAGTAAGGCCTGCAGACGCTTGTTTAGGCTGAAGAATCGTAAGGACCCGATTGTATAACTTTTTACGACACCTAACATACCTGCCTTCAGCCGCCAATAGCAAATTTTCGATTTTATTTTTTTGTGGCAATACTGATGGGATCCTAACGTTTTTAATGCCTGAACAAACGTGAACTAACGTCGCCCGATGCCCCCACATAGTTAGATTTGTCAATTCCAGGGTGGGGTGGTTGGCGTGAAGTTAGCCACCCCATAGTATGAAAAAAAATCTAAAACCTCGGAAATCTCTTTTTCTCTTTTGATTGCCCGCAAGATACCGTACTGTATCGATTAAGTAAGGCCTGCAGACGCTTGTTTAGGCTGAAGAATCGTAAGGACCCGATTGTATAACTTTTTACGACACCTAACATACCTGCCTTCAGCCGCCAATAGCAAATTTTCGATTTTATTTTTTTGTGGCAATACTGATGGGATCCTAACGTTTTTAATGCCTGAACAAACGTGAACTAACGTCGCCCGATGCACCCACATAGTTAGATTTGTCAATTCCAGGGTGGGGTGGTTGGCGTGAAGTTAGCCACCCCATAGTATGAAAAAAAATCTAAAACCTCGGAAATCTCTTTTTCTCTTTTGATTGCCCGCAAGATACCGTACTGTATCGATTAAGTAAGGCCTGCAGACGCTTGTTTAGGCTGAAGAATCGTAAGGACCCGATTGTATAACTTTTTACGACACCTAACATACCTGCCTTCAGCCGCCAATAGCAAATTTTCGATTTTATTTTTTTCTGGCAATACTGATGGGATCCTAACGTTTTTAATGCCTGAACAAACGTGAACTAACGTCGCCCGATGCCCCCACATAGTTAGATTTGTCGATTCCAGGGTGGGGTGGTTGGCGTGAAGTTAGCCACCCCACTTTCAAAAAATAAAAAAAAATGATTGCGTCGGGTCCTAACGATTTGATTTGGTGAACTATCATGAACTAACGAATATCTTTCGATATAAAAATAGAAATAGCAAAAAAAGTTGTTTGGGGTGGTTAACGTGAAGTTAGCCACCCCATTTTGTTTTTTTAAAAAATCGACGTTACGATCGGGTACTAACGATTTAACCTGCTGAACAAACATGAACTAACGATGAACTAACGATACCGATATGCCATTTGCGGGCAAACGGTTTGGGGTGGTCAACTTCACAGCACCTAGTTGGTAGTGACCCTGCCTATGAAGCAGGAGGTCCCAGGTTCGAATCCTAGTCAGGGAATTTGTCTTTATCATGGAAATTTGTTCCTGAGTTATGGACGTTTTCTATGCATTTAAGTTTTTATCTATATCTATCTATTATATACTAGGTTGATTTGTGTAAGATTGCCCGTGAGTGCAGATATATGCTATACTTTATTTTGACCTTTATCTGAGTTCGTTTTGGATGTATTCTGTGAATTGTAAATGTTACTTTAGCTTTCCCTTTCAAAAACATTTCTATTACTCAATGATCACACTAAGATATTGTAGCTTTGAAATTCTGCGCTTACTTGTACAACATGCTTCCTTAGGATTTTGTTCCAGTTATAAGACATTTAATGGCTAGTATTGTTACTAGAGTTTGTATGATATCTGTTTAGTGTACCTAATAAAAATAAAAATAAATTATTTATACAATCTATGAAATGTCCATTGTAAAGTGAACTCTACAAAGCTCATCTACTAAAGTCCGTAACCATACTGGAGTGATTCAAAGTGGTCTCACTAGCAATTGATAGATGTTGGTGGTCCCATTGGATCCCTTATAAGATAACATAAGATAACATAACATATTTGTAAATACCTTTCTATCCCTGAATCCAATTTTTTCCTTCCTATACCTTTTCTTTTTGGTATCCGCATCTTCGGAGTCAGATTCAACCAGCTCTTCTGCTGCTGTTATTGAGGGAAACACTTGGTATTGTATCCTAAAACAAAAATGTATTTTTTAGTAATAATTACTTTAATTGACACCACACTATTAATTTATAAAAATCATTATAATTTATAATGAGTTTTGTTAAAGCAGCAGCCTCAATGTAATAATATGCAGCAACAACTTTAACCAGTTTTACAAGGTTACAGCAGAGTTTTCCAATATCATACGAATCATTGTACAAAAACATATGAACACAACCTTATTTGAACGGCTTTAAGGTCGAGTACACATATTTTTCTCCAATAAACCGTGATTATATTTATAGGGTTGGAGACCCGACTGTACCACTACAAAAACATATGCAATTGTATATATTGGTGAAAAAAAATACAATTTTCAGCAACTTACCAAAGTTTGTAGGAGGTGAATGCAGCAGCACCAAAGAACAAGGAATAACATAAGTATCTGTATGACCTTTGACGCAGACTTTCTTTATTGTCATTTTTTTTATAGTCGTGATAATTACGAACCAAATTATGAGAATTTGTAGCAAGAATAGGTTTGGATGTCTCTGTGACCAATGTGATACGTCGCAATGCAGCCAAATCCTTTGGCAACTTTAGGAGATAGGACGATATGCTATACATTGCGGCCAAATAGATGAATGGGTGAAATTTAACTTATTATTGCCTTCTATTTCTATTCGTTCATCGAGAAAAATGTCCTCAAATTTATGAAACCACAGATAATTATTTTATTATGATATGTCAGTGTCAAATCCACTGTCAGCTGTCAAAATGAGAATGGATACAATTTTCAGTACATTGTTAAAATCGATTTTAGACATTGCAATTTGTAGGGCCCAATCTGTCAGGGTGGCAGCTTTAATAAAAGTTAGGGCCCTTAAAGGCCTGTTACATTTGTCCTAGTTAGCTTCCTAAATTATTTATTCACTAAATTTAGACAAGTGTAACCGCATTTAGTAAGAAAATGTACTATGAAAAAAAGTTAGGATCCTAGTAAGGATGCTAGTTAGGACACTAAAAAATGTAAAGTGTAACAGGGTTTTTAGGGAGCTGAAGGAGGGTAAAACAGCTATTAGACATGGCAATTTGTAGGGCCCAACATGTTGTGTACCCTGCCTCTCCCTCACCTTCCTTCAGCTCCCTACAGGCCCAACCTCCTATTACACCTCCCAACACAACATGTTGGGCCCTACAAAGTGCCATGTCTACTAGCCATTTAAGGGAAAGGCAGTGTACACAACAGATTGGGCCCTACAATGTCTAATACCGATTTAAGGACCATTCACCTTTTGTCTCTTTCTCTCGTTGTATGAAATCTGGAACAGCGCCCTCTACATAAAGTTTTCACTTTCCCCATTCGCGGAAACCAGAGAACTCTATAGCGGAAACTTATAAAACCGGTATTAGACATTGCAATTTGTAAATCCCAAGCTGTAAGGTTTGGAGCAAAGAATATAATACTCACTAGAGAAGAACCAAAGAATATAATACTTACTAGGAGAAGAACGATAACTACATACAAAAAAAATGTCCCGTCACTAAAGTTCGTTTATACTACAGCGCTTCCGTATAGATTGCAGTAACTAATTTGACAACCAGTTTGGCCTCGTTGGTAGTAGCCCGCCTGTGAAGCGGATGTCCCGGATTCGAATCCCGGTACGGTTATTCTTTTTGGTTTTTTTTTTAGGATTATTGGGTATTTATTTAGCATTACTCAAAAAAAAATTTTTTTGTACCAATTGTGTGCTATTTTTGTAATAAAATAGTTAAGTTATATTTTATGCAAAAAGTAATAAGTAATAATAAAGCAAGTAGGCACATTTTTGGTCTAACAAGAATTCAAAACCTTCAATTCATTAGGAAAACCAAAACTAAATGTATAACTTATATGTAGGCTATTTCATTTATTTATTTTTAAGTACTAAAATAACTGGGTTACTGCGTCGAAAAACATACAATTGGCATAAAACATATGATTATTAGAAACTACCTACATTCATAGAAATGCTCTATTCGTTCGTAGGCTTAATTGAACTATAGGACTTCAAGAATGAAAATGAATACCTGGAGGTATATATTAAATATAGTCTGGCAAACCATTTCTGTCAGTAGAAAAGCGCGGCAAATTCAAAATACGTACATGTGGCAACCCTTTGTGATTCTCATCACGATATCCATAGACAGCATAGACAACAACCAGTACTATACTTTACAATTTCTCGGGCCCGATATGTCAGTTAGAGAGATGTAATAATTGATAGGTAACTTAGGGAGTCGAGGGAGTAAAGCAAGGTAGGGTGCAAAACTGATTAGGCCCGAGAAATTGCTAAGTATAATATCGTTTAAAGTCGGTTCTAAATGTTGCTATATTTAAAAACATATGTTTTAAATACTGGTAATTATTGTTATAAACCGTACGCAAACATATGCAATTTAAGAAGGACACACTTTTGTTAAGAAGTTACTAGGCCTTGGTTTGGAGACTTTCTCAGAGAAATAAACCAATGGAGTGGTAATTGTCAGGCGTCCCCCTCTGCCAAAAGTACAAGACCACTGGTCGTAGCGGTTATATAAAACTAGTTGTCGCGCGTCAAACGCCATTCAATTAATGTCAGTCAGCCCGGAACGATCTGGGGTAAAAATACCGAATTGCTGCGTGTTTTCATGTAAGAAAAGATCTGAATTATCTAGTTTACATAAGGATAACGTTTCTTTTCATCTGTAAGTATACTTACGTCTAAATATCATCAAATAGTGCACGGAATTAGGAAAAAACTAAAAATAGTGTCAATCAAAAAGTGTTGCCACTTAATAACTAGCAGATGTAGTACTACATCTGCTTTAGGGTAATTTTTAAACTTGACTCTTCATAGTACATTGTACCATCGGGTTAATAATTACAAACCCAATTTATCAATGAATTCATTCATAAATTGGGTGGGGAACTTAGAGAGCTGAATGACAATTTGAGACAAACTTGACTTGACTGACTTGAGAAGACTTTGAGAATTTTGGACTTGAGTAAAATTTGGGTCTCTTGAAAGCGAGAGTAAATAGGTATCGCATAGGTAAGTATGCTCCGCCGTAGACCACATCATCACTTACCGTCAGGTGAGTTCGCGGTCAAACGTCTGCATATCCTCCATAAAAAAAACCCGGCCAAGTGGGTATCGGACCACACATAATGGAGTGTTCCGTACCTTGAATTGAATAAGAACCAAACTAATACCAAAAGGTCGTATCTGATGCCTATGGAAGAAGTTTTTTTGAAATAACTCAAAAATGGCTTAACCAAAAATGTATACCTACATTTAACAAGCAAATCTAAGCAATTTTCGTAGAAAGTATGTGATAAGGCGCATCTTCTCCAATTGTCATATTTTATGGACTTAGTTTGGACGGTTCAATAGTTACAGTAATTTTTCTGCCTTTCAAAGCGATTTTTTCTGAAAATATTATCTTAATCAAAAAAAATGTTCAATGAAACCTATATGCAATTTTTAAAGACCTATCGATTGACGTGAAACATGTTATGTTTAGTAAAAAAGTTGTTTTGAAATTCAGTTACATGTATGTATGGAGTGCCTCCCCTAAAAATATTTTTTTTCTTCAATTGAACTACATAACTAAATAGCGCCATACAAAATACACCTTATGTCTAAATTTCATTAATAGACGCGTTTTACCTGAAATAAAACGCATATTAAAATACTTACCTCACTGGAAGCTTTATAATTGAGATAGCATATCTGTTTCCGTCGAATTATCACCAGCAAAGTGCTTTATTTGACTTTTGATTCCAACGACAGTGGTGACACCTGGCGGATCGCGCCATTTTACACAGGTAAAAAATGTCCGGTGATCGCTTTGTCATTGGCTCAATTACACCAGGCAGAAATGAAATGAAAGCTTCCAGTGAGGTAAGTATTTTAATATGCGTTTTATTTCAGGTAAAACGCGTCTATTAAATTACTTGACCGTCACTGGAAGCTTTATAATTGAGACCTGTTTGTTATCGCCTGGTGCCGCCACTGCTAAGGTTGATACTCAAAAAACTAATGTAATGTAACGCCAATGTGATGGATTAGTATCTGGATGTACTAGTAATCAATTAAAATACAGAAATAGTAATTTCAACGAGTTAATTCTTTTACCAATTAAAATTTGTAATAACATAATATATTGACTTTGCTTATAATAAAAAGTTCGACGTTGCGTAAGTAATAAGTTATTACTTATAACATTGAATACAACGCAAGTGCCTTAGTACAAATCAGATGTACATGCCTATATTATTTATTATAAATCACTAATCACTATACAGGATTAAATAATTGTGTGACATTTGTATTAGAAGTACTTGGTATTGCTACTTCTCTCCTATAAAATAGCTGGAAAGTGTTGGCTGATTGCAAATTTCCACGCGCTATAATTTCATCGAGGGAATGATTTTCCAACCAACTTTAAGAGGCCACAGCTGATCGGATGCTACCTGGAGCAACTGTTATGTTTGCTACTTTAAACAATGTTTTAATCCAGTTAGCTATAACCGTCCGTGAGGCCGGTTGCGGTCTACAGGGTTACAAATAAATTTAACGATTTAGCAGAATTGCGTCTTTCATTCAAAGGGGAATAGTTCGTTCAATCCAAAAAATAGGATTTAGCTTATGATTATTGGTGTTAGCCAACAGCTTCCAACCGGACTACCTGTAATTACCTGTGTCTGATTTTGAACCAAATTGGCGCCAAAATATTATACTTTCATTTGATCTTATACTATTTCCAGGGTCAATTGTTAGCAAGGTCAAATCATGTATGCGTCTACCAGAGCAAAGAAGTAGTAAAGTGGCTGTATGACGAGTTGTCTGAAAGATATTGTTTTCATCTACTGTATAATCAGTTAAAAAATCTGCCAGCTTACTAACATCCCAAACTGGAGGTTTACGTAGTTTCGGACACCTTAGAGAATATGCTTTCCCAGAACATGTGAACTTAAGCAACTTGAAGTTTCAGTGTAACACAATATAGAAACTACTACTATTATGTAAAAGTGTGGTATTATAAGATAATTTATCTATTAAATGTAAATCCGATAAAAATTGTGCCAATTGTGATCCTGTAGGATTTTTTGGGCTTACATTTTTTGAACTGGACCAGGAGATCCAACGCTGCCAAGCTGTTTTGTAAGTTCTTAATGTAGACTTTCTCCAAGAATTTTTAAGCAATGATTGTTGATCCGTGTTCCAAGACTCTAGCGCCTCGGACCAACCCCACATTTCCAAACCTCGAGAATTATTTTCTCGACCTGAGGAGGCGGCAGCCCTGTTGCCATGTTGACGAGATTTCTTTGTAGATTCCTCAGGGTTAGCGGCGCAGCTAGCGCTCAAGCTTTCTCCTAACGAGGAACTACTATGAGAAATATCCCGGTCGACTCAAATGAGACGGGACTTTGGGTATCAGAAACGGTGGTGGAAATACCCACGCGAGAGGGTAATACCAAGGAGTGCTGAATGCATCGTGGTAAAGGGCTACAGGGTCTTTCAGGTCTCGGGATACATAATTGTGTACCAGGTGGGATGTTGCCGAGGCAAACAGATCCACAACCGGTATTCCCCACTTCGCAAACACTATGTCCACACAAGCCGGTAGTAAATGCCATTCCGGAGGAAGGCGATGACGCGATAGGTGATCGGCTTGACAATTGTTCTTGCCCGGTACATAGTGTACGCTGAAGTATATCTGATTTTGATCTAGGAGATCTAAGATCTGATGGGTTATGTTTACGAGGGCTACCGATTTGGACCTCCCTTCTTTCCTTAGATGGGCTACAGCTGTTCTGTTGTCGCATTGTATGAGCATCGAACTGTGATGCAACAGGTGAGTGTAACCCTGAAGAACATGAAGGAGAGCTAACATTTCCTTCTAATTGCAATGAAGATTCTGTTCTTCTCGTGACCAAGACCCCGAAGAGAGCTAGGTCGTTCAACTGTGCCCTCCCAACCTTGATCCGACGCATCTGTCACTAGAAAATTGGTGGGAGGATGGTGCAGAGTCGTTGATGCCCCTTACCCACCAATTTAGTTCGTTCAATATGCTTTGCGGTATCGGAAAAGGTTTGGTTGAGGGATCTTAGAAACAGGGAGTTTAGAAACATTAGAGGAGTCGTCGATGGTTGAGCCGACCCCGCGGGACAACGAAACTGGCGAAATACAGGGACCCTACTAGTCTCTGGGTGCTTTTAAAGGTCAGTTTTCCTTGTACGAGAACCTGATTAAATTTTTGGCGTAATGTTTTTTTTTTTTTTAATTGTTGGCGTAAACTTTTTCTGTTGGTTGTTGGTTAGTTGTTGTTTGGACAGTAGTTTTGACATGATCTTGGAGGACTCGTGCATTTTGATGCACAATTAAAAAGTCGGCCAAAGTATACTAAAATTCTGACATTGCACTGTTGTCGCAAGATTTGAGCTACCCAATTTGTCAGCATTGAGAACGTTTTCGGAGCCGTGCTTAACCCAAACGGGAGACAGGCGGCGACTGATAATATATAGACAATGAAGTCGCTCTTCAAAATGACCCCACAAAAAGTGAGCCGCGGGGGGCGGGGCTTACAAACTGAGCCGCCAAGCCGTTTAGTTTACAAATGGCGGTCCAGTGACACGGTGGTAGTGAAGCTTATCAGAAAATTAAATAATTTAGCAAACATGCCTTCTTGCGCCATAAAATGGTGTCAGAGTAGAATTGTAAAACATAATAAAAAAGACGGGCTCACTTATCAATAACATAATATTATAAATTTATTTTACCGGATAATTTTATATGGGGATGGTGCTATGCCAACTTTTGAACAACCATTAAAATTTCTTACGATAATTTTTTATTACTTTTTAATGAGATAAATGTTTTGATTTAAGTTAAATACACATGTTTACATCTCATTTTTCATAACACGCAGATAAAGTTAATAGTATACAGTATGCCTCTGATCATGGGCTTTAAATGTAAGGATCGATTTTGCTCATAAAATGGAACTACAACTTTTGAAAATAACTGGGTTTGTAAAAAAATACAATTCAAGACTTATTTGAGCATAAATTTACTGCAAAATCATCAGTTTTTGAAGTGTGACAGATGATGTCGCTTCATTGTATGTGGTACAAGGAAATAGTATTTATAAAAAAATAAAAATAATATTATGGGACAATCTTACACAAATCCACCTAGTCCCACAGTAAAGCTCAATAAGGCTTGTGCTGCGGGTACTAGGCGACAATATATATAATAGATAGATACAGATATATACTAAAATACAAAGAAAACATCCATAACTCAGGAACAAATATCCGTGATAAACACACAAATAAATGCTCTGACCAGGATCCGAACCTCCTGCTTCATAAGCAGGGTCAGGACCGACTAGGCTAGGAGGTCGTTAAAAGTTAGTTTATATAAACGAAGTATTATCATAAAATAACCTTTATTCAAATAGTTGTAGACTAAAAGTAGCTCAGTTTAAGGAGCACATTGAGCACAATCAGTCCTCGCATTTAAAGCTCCACGGTCAAAGACAGGCTGTATGTGTATAGGCTGTTTATGGAAATAAGTGATACCTGATAGTCAAATAAATCAAAGATACATTTTAATTGACATATTTAAATGAAATAAAGCGACTAAAAACGGATTATATGGCGTATACTTAATTCAGTTTATCTCCTGACTTTATTACTTATTCCCCGAGTATTCTATATGTGGGTAGTTATGCACAATGTCGAGATCCCTTCTGATTACGTCCTATCTGCACAAAAATCCGTGCGGCACTGCGAAGCTCGGTATGACATACCCCGCGTCTCGCACCGTATCACAGTCCGAAAGAGCGAATCGTCGTGCGTTCGCAACTTCGGAGGGAGAGGCGGAGCCACTGTGTTATACAATACGGTTTTTGTATACCTAGTCGGTCCTTAAGTTCTGTCACAAGGGTTTTAAGTGATAAAATATAATCCAAAGCTTTTATTTAAAAAAATTAACCTGATTAGAAAGTTTATTTCATACAGATTAAAATATAATATAGTTAACTTATAATCAAGATCGCGTATTTTATAGATACTTGTAAACTTGAAGATTGTTGTCAGTCCCAAACACGCCGATGATTTATGAAAATTGTGCTTTACAAAAGTTGATTAAGATCATTGTTATAATTGCCCAGAGTTACAAATTGTTATTTTTATGAAAGAAGATGATTAAGGCATATTTCAAAACCAATATTTAGTTGACTTACAAGTCTGTGCTTCAGCTATTCTTCTCTTGAACCTCAACGTATTTTTCAGTTTTGAGCAAAACACGATGATTTTGATTCCATACATCAAGGTAGTCTTCCAAAATTGTGTATGCTAGCCTTCTTGACAGTCAGACCCATATTAATTATATATTAAAATTAAGGTAAAAGATCAAGCTAATGCAGTATGTCAAAATCAACTCGAACAGGGCGCGTGTTTTTGACGTAGTTTTTTTATTGCGCTTTTTCGAATGTTACAGGGAATTGTGTAAAACTGCCACAACTATTTGCCTTAAATAATAATATATATATATATATAAATAAGCTTTTTAACCATGTATTGAAATAGTAAGCAACCTCTAACAGTTTCTATTTTGCCAGTCCAAACCACAGAACTTATGAACCGACTAAGTAGAAATATAGATTCTACAGTACTAAACTAAAAATCGCAGTATCGGATGTCGTTGCGAAGTGCGGACCAGTGTGACACAGGCGCGGATATAGGGCGGGGGGAGGGGGAGGGCAACAGGGGCATTTGCCTCTCCCTGACACGTAAGCCTCCTGTACTACGGGGACCATAAATGCGGACCGCAAGATTTTTGTGAAGGAAATTGCCCCCCCTTGAATGGAATCCTGGATCCGCGCCTGGTGTGACAACCGCCTAAAAGTCTTGCGGCAAACGTATTAAGCAAGTAACCAGTAAAGTGACCATGCCCAAGTATCTGCTTATTTACTTTAAAATAAAATTCAAACCTCTTACAACAAAAAATATACATTCGAAAAATGCTCTCTATTTTATGAAACCGTCCACTAATAATGCGTTTCCAATGTCACTGTTGCCTTGTCATTTTCAAGTGTCAGTGCAACGACGAATCACAGCAAAATCATTTTGGCATTGACCAATCGTATTTTAAGTAATTGTTGTAATTGAAAACAGACTAATATTTTGACGCGTTTGATTGGCAGCGTAGTGAGCATGCGTATATCGAGTTGTTTCCCAGTTTCACGCTGACGGTTTGTTTGAAGTTCTACGTCTATCAGTCGCCGGAGACAGGACATTTTTAACAATTTGCCGTTGTAAACTAGGCACAGGAAGCGCCTGTGTATCTCGGCTACTTTCACATGGAAGTACGCTTGGGATATGTCGACTTTGCACATCCAGTCGTTTGGTTGTAGGAAGTCGGGAATTCGATGCATGTTTATGATGTGAAAAGGTTCGGCCAGTACATGATCGTTTAGCGCTTTCAAGTTGAAAATTGGTTGAGCAGATCCGTCTGGTTTTGGCACAAGGAAAAGAGGAGAGATGAAGCTCGGTGACGGCTGTGCTACCTTTAAAACACCTTGAGCTTTCATTGTGTGCACTATTGCAGACATCTCCTTTGACACAGGGGTGTGAAAGGGGCCCGAATTGACATCGGGAAACACCAGTGGGGGCTTTGAAAGGAATGGTATGCGATACCCTCTGATTAGTTTTAATGTTATTTCTGGTGCTCCCATTTTCTTCCATTGCATGTGGAAGTGCGCTAACTGGCCTGCTTCAAACGGTTCTGAGTCGTGGTTTTTGCCGTTTTTGGTTATCTTTGTAACCTCTAGCGGCATTTTCTCGTCCTCTATTACCTCCACGATCGGGCCGCGAGCCTCGACGATGAAATGACCCTCTTCCACTTGTGTGGTAAGCGGTCTGATTGTTTGGAGGTTGATTTACCCATTGGTTAAATTTGGTTGTTGACAATTAGGGCAATGACATACACCCCGCGAGGGTGCATTGTGACAACTTTGCATATGCGTGTTTTGCATGGGAAAGTACCCTGAGCTAGCATTGCATAGAATTCCACGCGATGGAATTGTAGGTTTTCTTAAGCCTTGCCCCCGCGAGGGGCGGCTGCTAGGCTGAGTTACCTTACCAAGGGTATTTTGTTTAAGAGGCCAAATTTGGTTGTTGACAATTAGGGCAATGATATACACCCCGCGAGGGTGCATTGTGCCAAGTTTTCATATGCGTGTTTTGCATGGGAAAGTACCCTGAGCTAGCATTGCATAGAATTCCACGCGATGGAATTGTAAGTTTCCTCATGCCTTGCCCCCGCGAGGGGCGGCTGTTAGGCTGAGTTGCCAAAAAGCTTTTCGAACTCCCCCTGCTTTTTCAAGAGCTGATGTAAAAGGACTGGGATCAAAAATATTAGCTGTGGAAGGAGGAATCTTATTTAACAATGCCTTGACAAGTGGCTCTTTAATTTGGCTTGTAATTGCGTCTCTACGCATTTCAGTAACTTCGGCGCGGTGACCACAAACTATTAGTAAAAGATCAGAGGAAATCTTTTGTAGGTCGCCTTTTTGAAAAAGCTCATCGACCTTAGTGTTTCATTCATCATAAGAAAAATTCATACTCTTTGCCCATGATAAAAGACTACGAATACTATCTTGTACCGCTATTTATGATTTATCAGCATAAGCTAGCTGACGTAAGGTATTATACATTTTTACCTCTTCTTTTGTTTTCAGGTCTTCGAAACCTGGGGTATGATTGTATAGTTTTTGTGTATATCTAACCTCAAATCATGCTGCGCTTCCCAAGCGCTGAACGTCAAGAAGCATTTTCAGAAATTTTTTTGAAGATTAGGGACAGATGGCTCTTTTAACTTCGTTTCAATAACAAAAGTGAAAGGCAAATTTGAATTTGCGTCTTGACTTTCAGCGTTAGGGCACGGAGCATCACTAACATCATTACCATCATACAATTCACCACTAATCTCTGACAAAATTGACAAATTATCAAGGCAAGAAAGATTTTCATGTGAATTTACATGGCAAGTTCTATTTTCATAACAATTATTGTGGTCAGTAGTCTTATCACACTTATCATTGCATATCACTTGGGCCAGGCTGCGGCTCTGCCGAAACCTTTTGATTATTATCCGTTCTGAAATAGAAATAGTATTAATCAAAGTTCAAAATGGCACCTGATTGTATTTTTGTAACGAATTTTTTGACAAAAATACAATCGGAAGGTTCTACCTACAAATAAAACACTATAGACTGGTTTTATGCACAAAAAACGTATTACGTAATGGTCCGAACAGAAAAACTGTTAAAATGTATGACCACTTAAATATTTTAATAATCGGGTACTTACATGTTTGATAAAACACTTTAACACCGAATATATTTCAAATAACATCTATTTTAAACAATTTTAGAATTGTAACGGTCAGAGGACCTGACTTGCTGTGCACGTGTTGCTTCGACGGGAAACTGATCGCCAATGACAAAGCGATCACCGGACATTTTTTACCTGTGTAAAATGGCGCGATCCGCCAGGTGTCGCCACTGTCGTTGGAATCAAAAGTCAAATAAAGCACTTTGCTGGTGATAATTCGACGGAAACAGATATGCTATCTCAATTATAAAGCTTCCAGTGACGGTCAAGTAATTTAATATACGTCTTATAGTTTCGGAGTAAAATGCCTGTGACATACGGTCGGACGGACAGACGGACATAACAAAACTATAAGAGTTCCGTTTTTGTTATTTTGGCTACGGAACCCTAAAAAGAAGGGATACGGAAAGGCAGGTACACAACAGATTGGGCCCTACAAATTGCAATGTCTAATACCGGTTTAATGCCGGTATTAGGTCTCCCTAAATCGGGCCCTTACTTCAATTACGCCGCAATACGTTAGACAGTATGTTAAGCAATATTTCATAAAAGGTGTCTAGCGTATTCATCGACATATAATTATTCTTCCAAGAGCGTATTGCGGCTGAGTATTATGTTCTTTCATTGCGGCGTCCTTTAGATTAGGGCCCTATTTAGGCAGGTGTAATACCAGCATAACTCTGACGTGACGTCAACATGACATGTGTCATGTTAGTTTTAGTCTTATCTGTGGTAGTTCTTAAAATCAAAAAATTTACTACGCTTGCTTTGCAAGATCTACTTTCGAATAGTGTCAAAGGTAAATATCGATAAAGATAAAAAATAAGTAAAAAAACAGAACCACGTTTCAATAGTGCCATGCGGAGAAATATATTTTTTGTGTGAATGTGTGTGCTATAATTTCGTCGCATACGAGCAGATTACATAACCTTGAATCACGGGACTTCAGTATTGATCACATTAATTTTATTTAAAATTTCATACAATTATAAACGGTTCACACTACATAAGGTACGTATTTTAATACCTATGTCATAGTTATAGCAATTATTGAAAGACTATTTAAATTTTAACGTAATAATTTCATATAAAATTTAATAGTTTTAATGTTTTGTGACCAGATTTTATTAAAAATGTTATAATAAACATTTTGTTAACATCACATTACACACAAAGACTTGGTACAATATTCTCAACTCTTACTTTCTATTAAACAATATGTTATGGGTAAAAGTGTGAAAATTGCTTTGTAAGATGATACAATAAACAATCAAAAATAAGTATATCATTAATCTTTACAGTATTCAATAATAATGTCCAAAATTTGTCAAATTTTTAACAGCCATAGCAGATCTGATTCTGATATGATGGGGGTTTCCCATGAGTCAACTTGACCCAAATATCATAGTCATATATTTATGTTTTACTTTTGTTATTGATAGTACTTTTATTAAAATTATTGCATATAACATTAATACTACTTAAAATAATTTAGTTCAATTGTATGAATATATAAAACAAAAAAATATGTATTAAATTTATGTATTTTAATTCTGGCATTTGTTTACTAACTATCACTTAATTTGCTCTTTAAATTACGGTTAATTAATAAAGGTTGACATATTTCATATCTATAATTAATTAATTACTAAACACTGAATTTTCATCAACATTTTGTTTAAAATCTATAAAGCAAAGTTTATTTGAAACTTCATGTAATCAATAAAAAAAAATATTAGTGTAATCAATCACTCAATTTTGATTACCTATATTATTATAAAATTGGCTTATTATTTGCTATCTATCACTATTCAATTTCTCTCATGCCCTTGAACTATGTTTATAATAAACTCCCATAGACTACAACACCACAGAAATAGGTGCACTTTTTGAATCTGTGCCAAACTGAAATGTATAAAAGTTGATGACCATAGATCTCAAATCCATAAATTATTACTTTATATGCAATTGTTATTAATTAGAGAGTATTGTTAGATATTTAGTAGTGTTACATAACATAGTGTCAGTGTGCCAGTTGCTTGGCATTGTGGTATGTGTTCAAGGTGGCCTCAATACTGGTTTTATTATTACTTTTTCGTCTGATACTTTTAACTAATACCTTGACATTATTGTAAGTGCTTTTTATCTTTAATTGTTTAGTTCACACAGTAAACGCATAAACAATCACAAGTTAGAGGTATTTTATTTTATTTTGGTACTTATGTCTGAGGGATAGAACACAAAATTGTCTACTCATTTATAACTGGTCAATATTTGTTTTAATGTATTTTTTTACAAATAAAAAGAATGAAAACTTATTAAGTATGAAATCATAATTTCTGCATGTATTGTGTTTTAAGTTTTTTATGCTTACTTTGCATGGTTTTGCATGGACAGATATTGCGGTATGTGCAATAATTAAATTGATTTATTTATCCTAATATTTTATAAACAAGTTAAAATATTGTACTTACACTTTGAAAGAGAGTCAATCAATACTGTTTGTATGTACTTGTGTAATTAAATTAAAGATTCAAAAAGTTCTTTTTTTAAGTTGAAATTTTTAAGACAAGCTGACTACAGCTTTATAGCTGTACTTTTCTGGCTAACTGTACTTTTCTTTGTACAATCCCTAACTGCTCACCAAGACGAATGCAACGAGCCCAAACACGATGGGATAGTGTTGAGTAGTTCCTTTGGCCATCTTCCAGCTCCATCATCATATCAGCTCCATGTCATCATAATATTGCATTGTCACACGATATACATATGCATGCAAAATTTCAGCTTAATTGAAATCCGGGAAGTAGGTCAAATTTAACTTGCAAGATTTGATTACAGACAATGGGACAGGTGAAACTAAATAAAACCTTGTAATAAAAGCTTTTACCAAATTAAAAAAAATACCTCCACGATACTAAGGGATTGTGTATATTTATGTGTGAAAGTAAAAAAAACTTTATACCACGACGGTGACAAACAAGCAAACGGCCCGCCTGGTGTTAAACTGCTACCGTAGCCTATGGACGCCTGCAACTCCAGAGGAGTCACATGCGCGTTGCCAACCCTTTACAGAAAGGAGGATTCACTGCATTGACGGATAAAAGAACAAGAGGGTCCCTCATCGTTAACACACTGGGTCCTCTTTGAAACTAAATGAAACAGTTTCATTAGATTTTTTCTGTTTATATAATGATTTGATAACTTTAACCGGATCCATACATATTAAAGTTTTGTTTCAATGCACCTATCACAACATCATATGCAGATTGATATGCACGTATCAGCTATAAGCCGCCTGTGCATTCATAAATAATAATAATAATAATGCCATATTGTTTTGCCCGCAGACCTGACACTTCACCAATAAGGAGCAGGGCATACCACAGCCATGCATCGCGCAAGGGTAGTTTTTAACATCTCCAACAAGCTCGGCAACACAGAGAGGTTCGCATCATGGCTCCTCAACAAACCACAGGTGAGAATTCTATTTGTGTACAGTCAACGCCAACAATATGTACAGTGAGGAGCAGAAGTAGCTAAGCGGGCGAGGTGTTCATAATGACCTCCACACACTCTTATTCTCTTAACTTAATAAAGTCGTGTCAAGATTATTTTGATCACCTGCTCGCTTAGCTACTCCTGCTGCTGTATGCTTTTGCACCTTACTCCATTGTAATTAATAAGGTTCAAAATTGTATGTATATATTATTCTCAATTTGATTCCTAGGTCACTATAATTGGCCTGTAACATCTATGGCAGACTCTTAGATGCAATGTCTAAAATTAATGACACTTCCTTTGGTTGCTGTACAGTCGCTATCAAATATATCAGAGCGGCCAGGGTACTCAAAAATATTGCCTTGACAATAAAGGTGTTGTTCAGATATTTGTGACCACCTTGGCCGCTCCAATATATCTGAAGGCGGCTGTACAAACTAATACAGGACTGGTAAGCATGCCCACATTTTTTAGAGGTAAGATTTTAACTGATCACCAAATAAATATGAAGTTGATGATCTAATTAATAAGATTGGCAACTAAAATAATAGATCTGCCACCAAAATTATATCACCAAATATGTCAATATGATTACCAGAATAATTACTTAAAATTTTAGGCAAATTTTATGTGTCACCTAAATAATATATCTGATACCAAAATATGATCTCCAAGCAATATGAAAACGATTACCTAAACAAATATATTGGTTATAAATAAAAAATAGATCCATCTTTTTTTAATGTCTCCAATCCCTACCAGTGTTTCCGCTGTTTAACTATATCTTAATGGAACACTATAAGACTAAATTAAGACTTGTTTTGCGTATTTTGCCTGTTGATCCTCATTGGCTCATAAACTTATTGATCACTTATCTGATTTACTCTACGAAATATAAATATTTGGGGACAATCTTACACAAATCAACCTAGTCCGAAACTAAACAAAGCTTGTGCTATGGGTACTAGGCGACGATATACATAATTATATACTTAGATACATAGAAAACACCCATAACTGAATAACAAATATTCGCGATAAACACACAAATAAATGCCCTTACCAGGATTTGAACCCGGGACCTCTTGCTTCGTAGGCAGGGTTACTACCGACTGGGCTAGGAGGCCTTTAAATCGGAAAAATCTAAAATGAGGTCTTGCACGAGAAAGCGTCCAAAAATAAAATATCTGAAACAATTGTATATGTAGATTATTTTTTCGCATGACATTGTGAAAACTGCTACTGCAGATGCTAGATTATCAATGTAAGCCTCATTTGAACTTGCTCATATGGAATCCATGAGTCCATTATCTTTTTTTTTTTTTTGTTTTTTTTTTAATACTACGACGGTGGCAAACAAGCATACGGCCCGCCTGATGGTAAGCAGCTACCGTAACCTATGGACGCCTGCATCTCCAAAGGAGTCACATGCGCGTTGCCGACCCTTTACAAAAAGGAGGATTCACTGTGTTGACGGCTAAAGGAACAAGAAGGTCCCTCATCGTCAACACACTGGGTCCTCTTTGAGCTCTTTGGCAACCTTACTCACCAGCAGGAACACAACACTATGAGTAGGGTCTAGTGCTATTTGGCTGTGGTTTTCTGTAAGGTGGAGGTACTTCCCCAGTCGGGCTCTGCTCCAGATTTGAGCGATGACATTCGCTGAACGTGCCCTACCACACTTAGCGAGATGCCATTCGCAGTGCCCATACCTCTCTTTTTGGCGTAGTTTAAGGACATACCCAAGTCCGGACGTAGTTTAAGGACATACCCCGGGTCCGTATCTAATAATGTGGTCCGAGTCTTCTATTATAGAGACTATCTATCCACATATATCATTATACCATTACATCATTATGTCAGCTTGCGTGAGTGGTTGTTAGCAAGCTGTTTGTTGACTGGATTATGCCAGTTTAATCTGGTGTGTCAGAAGCGGTGGTAGCCGGCAACCCCGGCTCATACAGTGGTATGATGAGTGGTGGATTATTCGGAACTATTGTACGAATATCATTTGATATTTTATCAGTCGCTTTACAGTGAATGAAAACATTGTGAGGAAACCGGATCTAATCCCAAAGAGGCTTAGTTTCCCTTCTGGGTTGGAAGGTCTGATGGCAGTCGCTTTCGTTAAATCTAGTACCTACGCTAATTCACGGGATTAGGTTGCTGAGCGGACCCCAGGCTAAACATTGAGCCGTGGCAAAAGCTGAGAAAACGCTAGGAGGATGAAAACGAAACTAGACAT
Organism: Pammene aurita; assembly: GCA_947086415.1. Classification (NCBI taxonomy): domain Eukaryota; kingdom Metazoa; phylum Arthropoda; class Insecta; order Lepidoptera; family Tortricidae; genus Pammene; species Pammene aurita. Next base: position 1,189,815 of record OX352297.1, read on the forward strand.
AGCTTACTTATATACTTTGTGTCAGGTTAAGACAGTACTTACTTATAGCAGCCACTTTTTTTTGGACCAATCGGATTATGAAATAAATGACATAGGTAGACACAACCATTAGTTAAAAAATCTGTTATATTTTTTACTACTTCTATGTCCCTTGATACCTACCACCGTCTTTCGCATCAATAACGCAGTAGCTCTTTTTAGGGTTCCGTAGTCAACTGGGAACCCTTATAGTTTCGCCATGTCTGCCCGTCCGTCCGTCCATCCGTCCGCGGATAATCTCAGTGACCGTTAGCACTAGAAAGCTGAAATTTAGTACTAATATGTATATCAATCATCAATCACGCCAACAAAGTGGTAAAATAAAAAGTGGAAAAAAATGTTTTATTAGGGTACCTCCCCTATACGTAAAGTAGGGAGCGATTTTTTTTTCATTTCAACCCTAACGTGTGATATATTGTTGGATAGGTATTTAAAAATGAATAGGGGTTTACTAAAATAATTTTTTGATAATGCAAATATTTTGGGAAATAATCGCTCCAGAAGTAAAAAGAAATGTGTCCCCCCCCCCTCTAACTTTCGAACCATATGTTTTAAAAATATGAAAAAAATCTCAAAAGTAGAACTTTATAAAAAAATTCTAGGAAAATTATTTTGAACTTGATAGGTTGAATATTTTTTGAAAAAAAAAAACACTAAATAATTTCTGAACTAAGTTTCTAATTTAACCGTATAAGCAGGTGTTTATTGTCCCTGTAATTTCTACAAAATCACAATGAAATGACGTGATTTCAAATAAAGTAAAAACGGTGAAAATCGGTTCACGCAATAAAGAATTATCCCATAAAAATCATCTTCCATACTTTAAGCTCGCGTGCAATAGTTTACTTAATTTGCCGATAGATGTCGCTGTACGTGGAACGCTCATATCATATCCTACATAGCGGTGTTATTCTTAAGTGGGGACACTTACTGTGACGGACGGAAAACTACGGAACCCTACACTGAGCGTGGCCCGACACGCTCTTGGCCGGTTTTTATCTTTATTTAGAAAAAAAGGCCTTCGCTTAGCGATGATGTCGGCCCTATAGCTATTACAATTACTTATAGTCTAGAGTCACCTAATTTAATCATCAAGTAGTACAGATTAATAGCTTATTCAGATGTTGGATTAGCCAACAGAATATTACATAACCGACGTCACATAATTCAAGTTTGGCTTGTGTTTCGTACAGTCAGCAGCAAAAGTAGCTAAGCACCTCAAGTGTTCAAAATGAGCTGGACACGACTTAAGGTGCGACCACACCGCTGCTTAAAAAACGGTGACGCTACGGAATCGCAGTGACGCATCGTATCCACACCGTTTTAATCGCATGCTCCCCACACCGCTGCTTAAAATACGCTGACGGTACGGAATCGCAATGACGTGCCGTAAACGTTACGACTTTAACGCATGCTTTCCACACCGCTGCTCAAAATACGCAGACGTAACGTGACGCAGTGACGTGCCCCATACGAAATACTTTGACGCAGTTCATCAATTGTCTGCGTATTTTGAGCAGCGGTGTGGAGGGCATGCGATAAAAACGGTACGGATACGATGCGTCACTGCGATTCCGTAACGTCGCCGTATTTTAAGCAGCGGTGTGGGGGGCATGCGATTAAAACGGTGTTGATACGATGCGTCACTGCGATTCCGTAACGTAGCCGTATTTTAAGCAGCGGTGTGGTCGCACCTTTAATCGCATGCCCTCCACACCGCTGTTTAAAATAAGGCGACGTTACGGAATCGCAGTGACGCATCGTATCCGTACCGTTTTTATCGCATGCCCTCCACACCGCTGCTTGAAATACGCAGACGCAACGTGTACGCCGTCACGTGCCCCATACTAAATATTTTGACGCAGCTCAATGTCTGCGTATTTCAAGCAGCGGTGTGGAGAGCATGCGTTAAAATCGTGACGTTTACGGCACGTCATTGCGATTCCGTACCGTCAGCGTATTTTGAGCAGCGGTGTGGAGGGCATGCGATTAAAACGGTACGAATACGATGCGTCACTGCGATTCCGTAGCGTCACCGTATTTTAAGCAGCGGTGTGGTCGCACCTTTATTGTTAAGAGAATAAGAGCGCGTGAAGGTCATTTTGAACACCTGAGCTGCTTAGCTACTTTTGCTACTGACTGTACGGTCTGCGGAGTAGGTCATAATAACTTAATTCCATTTATTTTATTCGGCGACTACACCTTTGTCAACTTAACTCAACTCCCGTTCAACAGATGGCGGTGTGGCACTAGATACCTAAAGCAGGTATAGCCAGAATTTTGGAGGATTGCGATTTTGTATAGATATTGTTTGAGATTGGTTTACGTTTTCTCTTAAATCCGTACGTAAATTTAAGGTTGTCCTTATGTAATCAAGGGACAGTTCCGCTTCGCAGCACCGGGTCAATGCCAATGTCTTCAAGTATTAATGGTTGCATTATTCACACCTGTTTACTTTTATGTTGCGCTTAAACGCTGCCATAATTATAATATTTTATTTGAACAGAATAGTGAAATATAATTATAGTGATATACTAACATTTACTTTTAAGTCATTAGTTGTTATGTACTAACGATTTAGATCACTGGTTAGCTGAAATAAACAATTATGTTTTAAAAATATATAAATACATCATTATTATTTTCACGAATTACGTCGTATTTCATCGTGAAGTATTTCGACTAAGAACGTTAAAACTTTAGGGTAACGAGTTATTTGATATTTTTAGGGTTCCGTACCTCGAAAGTAAAAAACGGAACCCTTATAGGATCACTTTGTTGTCCGTCTGTCTGTCAAGACCATTTTTCTCAGGAACGCATCCTCAAGCTGGAATTTATATCAAATACTCAAGTCTATTGTCCATTGGAGCTGTAAAAAAAATCAAACTTAAAAGCCAACGCAATCAAAAGATACAGTCGTTTATGCTGCAAATTTGAGAGTTTTCGGCACTGGCAAAACCTACGGGGTACTTCCCGTGAACTCAGAAACTTGAAATTTGGCACGAAGCAACGTCATATAGCATAAACAATGGAAAAATTACAAAAAGTAGACATTTTTAGTAAAATCATACAAAAAAAAATGTTTTTTTATTTATTTTAAACTTGCTACCTTTTTCCTCGAAAACACGTTTAGGTAATAAATTGAAATTCGTGTCAAATACTCAGGGCTATATGACCTTTCAGATGTAGCAAAACCAAACTTTTATGTCAACGCAATAAAAAAAATAGCAATTTAAGTCGCATATTTTGAAACTGAGTACTCGCAAGAAACTCAAAACCTAAAGGGTACTTCCCGTAAACTCAGAAACTTGAAACTTGGCACGAAGAAACTTCATATAGCACAGACAAAGGAAAAATTACGAAAAGTAGACATTTTTAGGAAAATCATACAATTTTTTTTTTTTTTTATATTTTAAACTTACTACCTTTTTCCTCGTAAACGCGTAGAGGTATTAAATTGAAATTAGTAATAAACATACTACAACTTTGGCTTGTTATAGGTTTGTCCGACTCGCACTTGGCCGGTTTTTTTTTACAATTTTTTATGTCAACATATACTTATCTGAAAATATTTTGAATATAAAGTAATACGTTGATCATGAATTTGAGAAAGACTGCCAACTACGATAAGATAAGATTATCATTCAGTAATCAATTTGAATGACGACAGTGATATGTTTATGCAAGGTGGGCCCGAACATTCGCATCAACTTAACGTTTGCCTAATCGTAGATCTAAAGTTGTTATTTTTATTTCGTATTTTCTAGAACAGGATTAATCGATTGCGATCAATAGTTTGTGGTACAGTAAATAATGCCTTAGGCCGCACTTGCACTTGAATATAACAGGGAAAAGCTTCGGAAGAAAAAGGGGTTGCTAGGATCGAGATTCGTCAAGTTGACAATGAGGTTAAATTCCACATTCCACATATTATAATCGGTTCCTACTGTCCCTTGATTTTACAGTCCTTGTAATTTGTTTCCATCGGTCTCGATCTCCCGTAGCCCTCACCGCTTGATGGAGTTTGCCTGAGGTGGCCTTCTTAATTTACCCCTACTACAAAGATAACAAATTCGAAGACGTGTTGTTTTATTTTGGTGACAAGTCAATGGCTATCGTTGTTGCGCATTTGCAACCTTTAAAATAAAACCGTTTTCTTATCTGCAGAAAAATAATGTTTGTCTATGGCTTCATAAATGCGCCACTGTTATCAATCGTCTGCCCTGATTGTTTTGATTCGTCTATGTTATGGTCACGCCCCATAGACGAGCCTCCAACGATAGCGACTTCTGCATGATAACTTATCTTATCAGACATAAGTCATCTGGCAAAGTCCTAGACTTATCAATCTTGACTCTTGACATTATCAATTTCGCCACTCCTTAAAACTATGTATCAATAATAATGATAACAACAGTATTTTTAATGACAATCGGCGTTTTTGAAGGAAATTCGTCTCAATGATCTCGTCTGAATGCTGATACGAGTCTAAGGTAGAATTGTACGGAGTGACTTGACAAGTCAACAAACACAAATGTTGCCGCAATTCGGCCAGTGCTGTTCTTATCGATATTTTTATTTATTAAGAGTTCTACAAACGCCGCGACTTATTGGTTACGATATTGTCGCTGCAACTTGATTAAGGCTTAAAGGCTGAAGAATGCTGCAACATAATGTGGAAAATATGTTACTTTTACGGAATGACTATTACTTGTTGATAAAACTATGCGGTACGCGTCAAATTGAAGTCAATTTATAACTTCTGTACATCCTATTGTTGGAGACAATAATAATTTCTAAAGGCGGCTACTCATACACCTGCCGTAGGGTTAATACCGGGCGCATGGCTTAGAGAATTCAACCAACCGGAGCGGCCATGTCTGTCATTTTCTATACAAAAAAAGTCTGCTTATTTTTGCGGGGGAGGCGAACGTCAAATGTATGGCTATTCGTACGTAACGTACAAATAGCCACGTCAGATAAACGTCAATCCGTACAATAAATATGACCACTGGTTATATTTATTGACCATTGTTTTTGGCAGAAGGGAAAGCCTGTCAATGGCCGCTCTGGTTAGTTAAATTCTCCAAGCGCACGGCGGTCGGGCCAATATTGGGATTTCTCTACACACATGCCTGCCGTTCAGTTTGTGAGTGAATATCTTGCTGAATGCACGTCTCTAAAATGGCGCCAGAGGTAGCTTAGAGTGAGGAATAGGACATAGGATACTTAACTACTTTTTATCCCGAAAAAAAAAACCTTTTTAGAGGGCCACACGATAACCGAATTCTATGCGGACGAATAATTATCCAAGTATCTTTTCTTCTATTTTAGAAGTAGTTAAGTAGGTATTTTTGAGAAATATCGTCTTCTGACTGTTCGTAAATATCGTTACGTTTTGTTGTTATTACTCGTAGAAGTGTTGAATTCAATTATTAAGTGATATTGCCTCGGATTACGGATTCCTTTTGACGTGCAAGAATTAGAACCAGAACAATGTTCATCCAAAATGTCGCCTGCATAATAAAGAGCTCAAATTTACAGAAACTATTTGTAGTCCGCCTCGAACTGAGAACTCGCGATTTCCTTGTAAATGCATTGACCAATATACCAAGACTCTTATGATGATTGTTTTGCGCCTTCTAGCTCCATAACCCATGGATCGATCCTGCTCATATACGAACTCTCAAATTGTATTGAATTCTGCTATAACCCCAACAAATTTCATAAAGATTAGAAATAACGTTACTACAGTTACCGCAGAACAACTATTCAAAAAGCCATCGAAATGCAGCGATGTCCAGGTAGCCAGCTGACAGTTCCGTTTCCGTTTCATCCGAAGCTGTCTATAACTTCACTTCGCTTAGGCTCCGCTCGTTCGACGAGATAGAAAAATATATGATATATTGTATAACATAATTATACGATTTATTAGCGACAACGTATTTCAAAACTTTTGTCTGATTTGAATATTGTAGCATTTCAGGCTGTGACATGATAATTTAATTTCCTAACGTTTATGGATCCTTTAAATGGAATCGTATTGGTAGTGTTTAGTACAGTCGCCATCAAATATATCGGAGCGGCCAAGGTACTCAAAAATATCTGAACATGCACTGTATTGCCTTGATAATAGAGGCGTTGTTCACATATTTGTGACCACCTTGGCCGCTCCGATATATTTGATGGCGACTGTACAACATTACACTTTTCGATACTTTTTATCGACATATACCCACGACTATTTTATTTTTGCTATTCCAGGCAACATTTTAACTGTCAGTCATGTGTCAAGTCACTTTTTATAATTAGAAATTCAACCGTAGTCTAACATTGATATTGATTTAGCGTTGAAAATGTACCATAGAAATCGTAATGCGAAACTTCACTGATCTGTGAAACTAACCGATTTAGTTTCGATGTGACCGATTTGGGTTCTATTAAGGGCCGGTTGTACCAAACTGGCTGTTAACGTCAACGTCATCGTTAAAAAAGTCTTGTATGAAAAGTTTGACAGTTTTCTAATGACAGCTCCGTCGCCATATTTAACGTTGATGAGTTCGTTAGTTGTGCGCGGTGCAACCTACCCTAAGTCTTCAAGGTGATTATTCGCTGTGTGCATGATTGTGGCGTCATCTTTTGGCCCAGGGCTCAATATTTTTTTTCCTTTTTAGGGTTCCGTAGCCAAATGGCAAATAACGGAACCCTTATGGATTCGTCATGTCTGTCTGTCCGTCCGTATGTCACAGCCATTTTACTCGGAAACTATACGACGTATCTGAATAAAATTTACACATAAGGTGTATTCTGTATGCCGCTACTTAGTTATGTATTAAAATTTGAAAAACCATACATGCTCCATACATGTAACTAAATTTCAAAAAAATAGTTTTTACCAAATATCAACATGTGACACATCAATCAAGAAACCTCAATATTATTTTCTTTGATCATTTTGTGATTAAGTGAATATTTTTTTAAATAATCGCTTCGAAAGTCAGAAAAATTGTGTAGCCCCCCCTGTAACTTTTGAAGAGTCCAAAAAATATGAAAAAATATAAGGAGATGCGCCTTATCATATACTTTCTACGAAAATTGTTTTGAACAGTATCGGTTTAGCCATTTTTGAGTTATTTCCAAAAAACTTCTTCCATAGGCATCAGATACGACCTTTTGGTATTTGTTTGGTTCTTACTCCATTGAAGGTACGGAACCCTCCTATGCGTGGTCCGACACGCACTTGGCCGTTTTTTTTATGAATGATTTGTATTCCTAAAAAACTAATAAACTGTCAAAATAGTGAATAAACTGATTCACTATTTTGACAGTTGACCGAGTTGAGGTGACAATAGGTGATGTCCCTTTGCAGTTTTATTTCTTGTTACATCTGCGGTTGTAACCAAAATAGTTGTGATACATTTAAGGGCATAATTGGTATCTTATTGCGACTAAGAAAAAAAGGAGACAACAATGTTTGGATGGGAAAAAAAATGTTTTTGTTTGGGACCCGTCATCCCAGCCCTCCATACAAAACGATTTTTTTTCGCTATTCAATTTTTTATTTTATTTAGTTCTTAGGGTTCCGTAGCCAAATGGCAAAAAACGGAACCCTTATGGATTCGTCATGTCTGTCTGTCTGTCCGTCCGTATGTCACAGGCATTTTACTCGGAAACTATACGACGTATCTGAATAAAATTTACACATAAGGTGTATTTTGTATGCAGCTACTTAGTTATGTAGTTAAATTTGAAAAAAAAAAATATTTTTAGGGGGGCGATCCATACAGCTCCATACTAAATTAAAAAAATTTTTTTTTTCCAAATATCAACATGTGACACATTAATCGATAGGTCTTTCAAAATAACATTAAGGTTTCTTTGACTATTTTGTGATTAAGTGAATATTTTCTGAAATAATCGCTTCGAAAGTCAGAAAAGTTGTGTAGCCCCCCCCGTAACTTTTGAACCGTAAATTCAAAAAAACGATTCATTAAAACCGTAAATTCAACCATTCCATTGAAGGTACGGAACCCTCCTATGCGTGGTCCGACACGCACTTGGCCGGTTTTTGTAATTAGAATGTGACACCGATTATGCCCTTAAACGGATCACTAGCATTTTTGTTGCACCTTGTAGATTGTATTGTATTGTATTTATTTTACATAGATATAAGTATTTGTAATAATGAACTAAATTCATGACGGCAGCTAGAAATGATTTCTACTTGTCACGGTTATTATGCTAATGCTTGTCCATTATTATACAAAACAGTTATATTTAACGATCGTACGTCACATTCAGCAATTTTACGGAAACGGCCATGTGAAGTTATGGTCTTTAAACGACACTACCATGGTATTTAAACGAAACTTTACCTTTCTTGAAACACCGCACGACTTGTTTAAATGGATTAATTAAATGAAGTGAATGTTATAACCGTAAAACTTTCGTAAGTCTCGAACATATTAAACAATATTCAAACTAATCAATTTGTTTAATTTCGGTGTAATTTAGCTCGACATGTTTCGATCAGTTAAAGATTTTTTAAAGTCGAAACATGTCTAGCGAAATTCGTTTTGTATTTATTTGAAGTGATTGTTATTTAGATTATATACCAAAATAAAAGGACAGAATCATCGTGTTATTTGATCGCGTTTTTGCTTACGTTAATATCATATCACCATCAAGTTATACATAAATTCAAGAGAGCTATAGTCGAACCAGCAATTTTTTTTATACCACGACGGTGGCAAACAAGCATACGGCCCGCCTGATGGTTAGCAGCTACCGTAGCCTATGGACGCCTGCAACTCCAGAGGTGTCACATGCGCGTTGCCGACCTTTTACAAAAAGGAGGATTCATTCTTCCTCTGGGTCCTCTTTGAGCTCTTTGGCAACCTTAGTCACCAGCAGGAACACACCACTATGAGTAGGGTCTATTGCTATTTAACTATGGTTTTATGTAAGGTGGAGGTACTTCCCCAGTTGGGCTCAGCTCCAGATTTGAGCGAGATGACATTCGCTGTGCTTTGCCCTACCTCACGTAGCGAGACGTCATTCGCAGTACCCATACCTCTCTATGGACGTAGTTTAAGGACATACCCGGTTCCAAAAATATTATAGAAATGACGATGTCTCTAATGTAAACTTGCTTAGCATCTATTGGCAAAATTTCCTTAAAATTATATTATAATATTAACCTTCCCTTATGTGGAAAGTACTGACACTATGTTTCGAGGGTATTTAAGAAGTATACATATAATTAACTAGCCTTTTCCCGCGGCTTCGCCCGCGTACTATAAGAACTCAAAAAGGATACGATATTATCCATGTTGATTTTCAGACTTTGTGACCACATTTGCCCCTTTTGGGGGTTGAATTTCAAAAAACCTGAAACACGTGTTTACTCATTTATCGTTAGGAATACTCCTGTGAAGTTTCGAATAAAATAGTCTAACAAATCTTGTTTCGCTATACAAACTTTGGACCCCCATTTTACCCCCTTAGGGGGTGAATTTTGAAAAATCCTTTCTTAGTGCTCCCCTAGATCTTATAAGGAACCTATGTGCCAAATTTCAAATCTGTAGACCCAGCGGTTTGGGCTGTGCGTTGATATGTCAGTCAGTCAGTCAGTCAGTTTCTTCTTTTATATATTTAGATAGTTTCGTTTGTCCCCAGACCGCCGCTGTGACAGTAAACGCCAATAGGCTGAAAAGTTCAACAGCGGCCGAGCCCTTCCTCAATGGATCCAGCTCCGCCTACGTCGAGACCATGTACAACTCCTGGCTCTCTGACCCCAACTCCGTGCACGCCGTGAGTATACTTCCAGAACATTCTAACCTAACAACCGTGTTCTCTAGGGTTCGGGACTTTGGCCCTACGTGAAGCTCGGCTTTTTTTTAATACCACGACGGTGGCAAACAAGCATACGGTCCGCCTTATGGTAAGCAGTTACCGTAGCCTATGGACGTCTGCAACCCCAGAGGATCCACATGCGCGTTGCCTACCCTTTAAGAACCATACACTCCTTTTTTGAAGAGCCTCATACTGTAGCCCGCTGCGAAAACCTCGGCAGGGAGTTCATACCCCTTAGGCACCAGGGTGTGAGGATGAACACCCTGCCCGCGGTGAGCGGTGCGGTGATAAAAAGCTGCCGTGAGCATCATATCAAACATTTCTTCAGAGCACAACCCATTGTACAAGCGATAGAACACACGTAAGGAGCAGTAGCGTGCCCAGAGGTTTGGAGTAGGGCAAGCCTAAAGACATGATTTCGTAATAACTATTCAATCTTTATATACTCAAAATGTCATCATCTTTCGAAAAAAATATGCTACAACAGCAATATAAGTTATTTAGAATGAAAACAACTAACAATCTCGCCTAGTGTATTTTGTAAGCAGCCCTACTAAATTTTCGCTTATGCAACTGGTTTATCTGAGACATGCCTACAAATAACACAAGCCGGGTATTAGGTTTAACGACACATTGATTTTGAACAAACTTCAGAGATTTTACCTTGCCTTTGTTGATCATGATCAACACTTGGACGTACCTCAAACAGTCTCAAGGAACGGCTTCATCCATTATTAATAATTAATTTTAACACTTTTACAACTTTTACAAAAGAATTAAGCCCTTTTACTAACTCGTAACTTCACCTCACCACAATACCATTCAATTCACATTGTTTGCTCAAACAATTAATTTGCATATCAAATTCGACTTTTGTAATTACACTTGAAGTTATCCGTTAAGGTGACGGGTATCGCGGTTGACGACTGCATTTTGCGTTTTTATAATCGCAGCTTCCGCTTCTGCCATCTAGTATACTTGAGATGAACTATGACAATTCAATGTTGACATGTTTAAATAGTCAAGCAATCGCGGTCTTTTACAGTAAGATGGCGCTTTGATAATGATTCCATTTTATGTGTACTTACTTAATTAAAGTTACTATTGTATGTAGGTAATCAATGACGAAATAATTAAAGTTACCTATAATATAAAACTACTTGACCAACGCACGCCATTACCTACAGTATCATAATCGCACAATTATAATGTTTTATTCTAAATATCCAAAATAAGCATTCATCATGGCGGTTATATTTCTATGTGTCAAGTACGTGTCAAGTCTTTCAAAATAAAAGTTCAAATAAAATGTACTTAACTGAAGATAATACTATTTGTAACTAATTTGTTTTATGTCCTCTTCTGCTCTGAAAAATCCAGGTTTTTAGTATCTATAACGAAATTAGAGATGGTCAAAAACGCTTTCAATGAGGACGGTAAAGTGCGTTGGGATAAGACCGCATCGGGAGAACATCGGATAAATCAATTACCTATCTGGAAAATTAGCCTTTAGTTGCAAATACAAACCACACATCCTCCAACACTATTGTGTACCTCTACCTAGTTGCATTTTGATATAATGGCGATGGCGCTTTTTTCAGGTACCTACACATTTTACTTAAATGTTTCTTCCGGTATGCTTAATAACAACGACTGTTGGTTAACTGAAAGGTTAAAAAAACCGGCCAAGTGCGTGTCGGACCACGCATAGGAGGGTTCCGTACCTTCAATGGAATAAGAACCAAACTAATACCAAAAGGTCGTATCTGATGCCTATGGAAGAAGTTTTTTGGAAATAACTCAAAAATGGCCAAACAATTTTCGTAGAAAGTATATGCTAAGGCGCATCTCCTCAAATTTTTTCATATTTTTTGGACTTACGGTTCAAAAGTTACAGGGGGGGCTACACAATTTTTCTGACTTTCGAAGCGATTATTTCAAAAAATATTCACTTAATCACAAAAGGATCAAACAAACCTCAATATTATTTTTAAAGACCTATCGATTGATGTGTCACATGTTGATATTTGGTAAAAAGATTTTTTTGAAATTTAGTTACATGTATGGAGCGCCCCCCCCTTAAAATATATATTTTTTTCAAATTTAAATACATAACTAAGTAGCGGCATACAGAAATACACCTTATGTGTAAATTTTATTCAGATTCGTCGTATAGTTTCCGAGTAAAATGGCTGTGACATACGGACGGACAGTCAGACAGACAGACATGACGAATCCATAAGGGTTCCGTTTTTTGCCATTTGGCTACGGAACCCTAAAAATCACTTATTCTTTATTTGACGATCTCCTAGCCCAGTCGGTGGTGACCCTGCCTAAGAAGCAGGAGGTCCCGGGTTCGAATCCTGGTCAGGGCAGATATTTGTTCCTGAGTTATGGATGTTTTCTATGTATTTAAGTATTTATCCATATTTATCTATTATATATATCGTCGTCTAGTACCCATAACACAAGCCTTATTGAGCTTACTGTGGGCCTAGGTCGATTTGTGTAAGATTGTGGTATAATATTTATTTATTTATTTCTTATTTATAGTAAATGTATGGAAAATATTTAATTTGTAGCTTTTTAGTACATTACCGTAAGTTGACCCCTAATAGGAAACTATTAGAAACGATAGGAATGGAATCGATTGGCATAAAAAAGCAGCATGTGAAAAATAAAAATAAATAATTTTCATAAAGTATGGGAAAAGTTTTTCTCAATTTGTGGCTTTTCTAGCCGCAAATTATTTTTGATCCCATACAAGAATGGGATCGATTGGCATCAAAAAGAAGTTTACCAAATGTGACCTCTTTCTCGCATCCTGTATGTTTTTTCCAAAATCCGTAACGTTATTAATTTGAAATTGAGGGAAGGTCTTCTAAGTCCATTTTCGCGTTGCAGCGAGGGATCTGGTAGCTGCCCCCACTGACACAAAAATAAATTGAACTTGTGTATTATTTCAAATTATCGAAGTTACAAGTAAAAGTAGTTAAGATAAAAGTAATTGCAATTACAAATTATATGTAATCGGGAATACTACTAACATGTAATCTCAATTACAAGCAATTTCAATTACTTAATATAATTGATTTTCTTGTAATTTAATTAGCAATTTAATACATTACAAAAGTAGGTACCATCTAATAAATTACGCCCAACACTGAATAAACATCAGGTTCAAGACGGTTGTATGGAGGATGTATGCTATCTGCTGCCGAAGTCACGTATACATGTGATCTTTATAGACAAAAAAGTTTCGTTCTATAAATTCAATTGTTTGTCACAAAAAATGGTTTGATTTGTTTTTGCGTGGCATTTAAGACTGGATCTTATTAATTGTTGCTGTGAACATTTTTTAAATGTGTACCTAGTTGGTTACTAGGAACAGGTTTAGACACGAGTATGTTACGTCCAAAAGGGAGGTATGGGCACTCCGAATGTTATCTCGCTAACTGTGGTAAGGCACAGTTCAGCGAATGTTATCACGCTCAAATCTGGACCTGGCTCAGAGCTCGACTGGGGAAGTACCTCACAGAAAACCATAGCTAAAAAGCAAATAACTTAATTCAACCTAAAGTTTAAGATTAATTTTTTAACATGTTTTAATCATTTTCATTTAAAAATATACCATAAGTGTTCTTTGCTAAAAAAAATTACAAATATAAAAGCGTTTGTCATCTCACATAAGAATTATAAATTGAAATTACACAAAATAATTAAAAACATGAAAAGTCAGCACGAGTAAGTTAATAACATATAATACCTGCTTTTGCCCGCGGCTTCGCTCGCGTTAAATTCGGGATAACAATCCATACAAACTTCCACCCCCCATTTTAGGGAAGTGGGGGGTTAGAAAGAGACAAAAAGTAGCCTATGTCACTCTCCATCCCTTCAACTATCTCCATTTAAAAAATCACTTCAATTCGTCGCCCCGTTTTGCCGTGAAAGACGGACAAACAAACAAACACACACGTACACTTTCCCATTTATAATATTAGTATGGATTAGTTGTATCGTGTCGTGTATAGGGTCGTCACGGTTTTTTGGGTACATTTTTGGGTTAGTTTTGGTTAATTGCCATCTATTTCAAAAGTTTTACCATATCAAAATCCATTACAATATTAAAATACTAGCTTTTACCCGCGACTTCGTCTGCGCGAAATTAACATGAGCGATATGGAATTACATAATAAAACGCAAAATAAAAGTTACTAGTTAGTAAAATCTAAGAGCAAACATAAAACTAGTACGTATGCTATTTCAAGTCAACAGGGAGCAACAATTCCATATAAACTTCCATTCCGTTTTCACCCCCTTATACATACCAAATTTCATCTAAATTAGTTGAGCGGTTTAAGCGTGAAGAGTTAACAGACAGACACACTATAATATTAGTATGGATACGTCCATATAATATATCTCTTCAAGTAGGCTGGGGAAAAAAAAAGAATTATAGCCAAAAGAGTTTTTTAAATTTTTTTAAATTTTGAAACATCTTGCTTCAAAGGTTTGAAACATCTTGTCTTTCCACTCTCAATATTTTTAACTCACTCGTTTTTGAAAAGTTTGAGAAAATGCTGAAAGGTTGACATGAACATAATACAGGCGGTTTATAATTATATCTATTATTTGAAACCGTGCATAGGGTGGTTATGCTAGTTTCCCGTCCGGGTTGCCGTCCACCTGATTAAACTGCTACAAATTTATTGGACTAAGAGCTGGCCACGTCAGATATGACACAATAATGAGAGCAATGAAACCTGACTATTGTGTCATATCTGACGTGGCCAGCTCTCCGTCTACATGTAAAAAACTTTTTGAGGTCAAATTGGCCATTGATAATAATTATTTATTCTTTAATTGATATATTAATTATAAGCTTTAATTTGAAAAACTTGAATATCAATATATCAATAAGTATGGACGGAAAACTGACACATACTCCACTTTTACAAAAAATGTTTTAGTATAAAAAACCTTTCGAGTATGATTTATTTTCGTATAATATTAATCTAAACAAGATCATATAAGCTCTAGAACGGGCACTTCAAAATTTATTATTGCATTACAAAGCTGGCAAAATCGATAAGTGGAAGAAAACTAGCACCTAAAAACTTACTAAGAGTAAATTTTATTGAATAGTCCAATCTTAAGTAGAAGGAGTAGATTTTGAAATTTTAAACACGACAAACAGCTTAGGTACACTTCACACTGATTTGAAACAAGGATTAATATTTCGAGAAATTTTTACAAAGGTAAAGCATAAAAGTTAGCCCTGAAAGCTGACCAACTAGTTCAAAAATGGTCCGATCTTACCCCATCGTACCTTACGAGTACTTATTGGTTTTTTCATTTTAGGGATTGTGAGAAATTATATTGGTATATATACTTATACGATTAAATTAATTCCATATCTACTTACCTACCTAATAATAACATTAATAATTCACTATATCTTTTAAATCGTACGAAAACGAACATACAATAAGCCATATAAACCTAATGGCGCGACCAGACATCGCAGAGTACCGGGACAGCCGAGCCGATTGTTTCTTTCTTATTCCATAGTAAAGAGAGAGATATATAACCTATCACGATGATGTGGACAAATCATTGACAAATACACGAATGTGTTTCAACTTCAAGCGCATTTGATTCTATTCAATGAATCCGTCATTCATATCATAATATAGATCTAGCTTGCAACAGCGCAAAGCAAGAAGCGAAATGAGCAAATGAAAGTAAGCTGGCAACGTCGCCTCGGATGGAAACTGCTCGAACAAACGCGCTCTTGTAATACAAATTATGGTAAAAACATGGACGAAGCCGTCTATGGTAAAAAGTACCCATACCCACTGTAAAAATTGAATAATGAATTAGTCTCTTTTATAAGTTGGTAGTTTAAATATATTGGGTAAAAAAGTCAAAATAAAAAGATTAAACTAACTAGTAACTTGACTATAGTATGATTTGACTTTTTTTTGTCCAAAAATACCTATAAATCGCTTAGGATCAGGATTGAAAATATAAATGAGAAATGAGATAAAAAAATAAACAAAAAAGTTAACATCAGCCTAGATTTGAACTCGGACATATCTACTTAGTAAGCAAGCGTACTATAACCTAAGCTATGTGGAACGAATTTCCGCGCTCAAAATTACTAATCATATTACTCAAATTTGACACATGAAACATGTCTCTGGCTGCAATAGAATAAACGCCTATAAGTATTATTAGCAATTGCATAGTTCTGATTATTACAGGCTCTTACAAGGTTTTGCGTCTTAAACCTTTATTAAGCGCTTAATACGACTATAGTATCTGCCGAACATTAGTAATGTGCTAAGACGTAGTTATGTTTAATTTCGCAACATAGAATTATTTCTGACCGACATAAAACTTGCGACAAGTTTTCTCCAAAACAGTTTCTTAACGATGATATATATACCTAATTATGTTATACAAGACCAAGCACGTATCGGTACAGCGAACACAACTATATGCCCCTACAGAAAATGTAACATTCATGCTCCAACGTGGTTTGTTTTCTTCAAAAACCTTGCACAAAAACACCTCGATTTGACGTGTTTGCATATATCGTCGCCTTAACGCTCACTTGCGTCGCGCGATCTTACGGCATCCGGCCAACTTCACACCAAAAAGCTGGTTTTAAATCGCTGTATTTTGCTATAGGTACACCGGGCAAAAATTGTTGCTCGTTGTACAGACACCAATAGGGCGATTTGTATAGGCGAAATGAATGCCCGCTTGCATGCCGCTCGCAAGGCGGCGGCGGTGGTGAGTGCGAGCGGGACAGCAGCATGCGCTACGTTTAGTTTCGTTTGCCTCAGTCGTTTGCGCGGCAGTGGCGACACTTTGTTGCGTGTGGCAAAATGTATAAACAGCTCACTCGAAATAATTAATACGGGTTATTTAGCGCGACGATTAAAATACGTTATTTCGGTGAGGCAACTAGGGCAAGCCCGGCTTATGGGCTTGTATGGAAGTACCGCCACTGGTAAGGAGGCAAAGGTTCAATATCACTCGTGAGTTTGGGATCGTCGCACAGCGCGGCTTTTAGCGTGGACAGGTGGTGGAGGACTTGGGAGTGAACTGCGGGCCTTCGGTTCTTGAGCTCGCGAAGAGGACTCGCCTCTTTCGTAAGCTCCAGGAATTCGTCCCTACGTGAAGCCTCTGCCTTCGTGGCTGCTTCATGTTTATATTCTTATTTCGTGTGTTCCACTGTAGCGTCTAAGCTAAAACACTGATTTTGATAAAGTGTCAAATCAATGCGTATTAGCCGAGTTTCAAGAGGAGGTTCTTTAGAAATAAATCCCTAGGTAGCGTGATTACAATTTTTCAAACGTCCTTATCGAATATGCTGCGTAATTTCTAAGAATATTTAAGTAGTAAACAGGAAAAAAGTAAGTTTATCCTCAATTGTAAAAGGTGTCGATTTCATAAGTAATACAAAATACATTAAAGATGAATCTTAAATCACCTATGCAATAATCTGAATGTAAGCTTAGCTGCCTTAATAGCAGTTTTAGTATTTGATGAGGTAGCTAAATTAATCGCTGCATTTATGGCCTGTTTCACAATCTCCAGTTAAAGCATATATGTCAGATAAATGTTTGCTGTCCTTTTCTTTTATATGACTGGAGTAAAGGATAGCAATAATTTTAACTGGCAGATAAGTTTATCTGGAGATTGTGAAACAGGGCCTTAGAGTTTCAAATTGTTCGAAAATATGACTAATTTCACGCATATTCTCGATTATCGATCTTAGCAACTACTTATAGGAATTAGGAGATTATTCTTAGGAGTTACAAATCTTTGTTTGCACATATTAAACATTTGACTATGTACGTACTTAATTTACTTAAGCTTTAAGTGCAGTCTCCTATAATTTAAACTGGATGACACTTGAAAATCTTATACTACATGGAATGATTAACTTCTAATTTTCTACCTTAAACCCGACGAAATAAAGTTCACTTTATAGCGTCAACAATACGCAAGGTTAAAATAGCCTATATGATATGACAACGATAGTCTGGCATCCGTCTGGGTCAGCAGAAGACTTAATTGATCATATGAACTTTATTTCAAAGAAATAAGGTTCAATTACGCGTGTCCCGATGGTACCGAGTATACTGACTGATTGACAAAAGGCCGTATGCAACTTGCTGACTCGTATGAGTTATAATCTTTTAATAATAACGTCATGTTTGAGGTCGGATGCGTAATTTAATAGTGCGCCGAAGACACACTTAAGTGTCCGATTATCAATTAAAAAGCGAATTTTGTTTCAATGTTGCAATGAAACTCTACACAACGATTTGTTTGACTGTTGAACGTAAAGAAAAAAAACCCGCCAAGTGCTAGCCGGACTCGCGCACCGAGGTTACCGTACAAACCTGTAGGTGTATAGGGGTAGTTTTAAAATTATTAAAAATATTTTTATTATATGATGGTACAAAAAAATTACGGTTTTCGCAATTTTTCCTTTATCTGTGCTATAAGACGTTGCTTCGTACCAAATTTCAAGATACTGAGTTCACGGGAAGTACCCTGTAGGTTTTGATTCCCTTGCGAGTTTCGTAAATTTGCGGCATAAACGGCAGTATCTTTTGATTGCGTTGGCTCAGAAGTTTGATTTTTTCACAGCTTCAAGGGACAGTAGACCTGAGTATTTGATATAAATTTCAGCTCGATACCGTCACGCGTTCCTGAGAAAGAGGGTATAGACGGACGGACGGACAACAAAGTGATCCTATAAGGGGTCCGTTTTTCCTTTCGAGGTACGGAACCCTAAAATGGGTGTCAAGTAAAAAAAAAACATGATTAAGGTAAATGTCTCTCACTAGTAATGACGCTAATTTGAACCTTACGTAATCGGGAAAAATGTTCTCTAACCCGACTTAAAAAATATCGCGGGCACTAAATGTCACTTGCTTTACTCGGAAGCGTGCACCGGCAATTCTCGAGTCTCCGCTAACTCGATCCAGTTATCACAAGCTATTTCACTCTCGGAACATCTGTCCTCATTCCAGAATAACTTGACCTTAGATTCGTTACAACTGGGCATTGACTGAGTTGTCTCTTATCATCCCATCATCAGATCCTGACCTGGTTACAATGGAACCAACTGTGAAGTATACTCTTTCAAACAAAAAAAGAATTTTCCTAATCGGTCCAGCTGCCTCGAAAAAAAAAAACAATTGACAACCTCCTCTTTCGAAATCTTGAAGTCGGTTGGTTTGGTAACTTCGATGGTCTAATTACTTACCTTTCCCACAGTCCTGGGACGCGTTTTTCCGCAACGCAACCGCAGGCGCGGCCCCGGGCGCCGCCTACACGTCGCCGCCCAACTTGGCGCCCTACAACAAGAACGAGATGCCCCTCAGTGCCCTGGTGCCTGCGTCGGGCGGCATGCCCTCCATCTCTGCGGGTAAGTGTTATATGGGTCTGTTTGATAACCTGGCTATCAACGGGGAATACCGACGTGCACTAAGGAAGATCTCCTGAGAGCTAGACCCCGAGAAATAGAAGTGGCAAAATATTGCCAAGCAAAAGTTTAACTGTAAGAAATTTGATCCCTTTACACGAATAAGAAGAACGGAGAACATTTATTCCTTGTAAAATGCCAGTTATCTATAAGGAACAAGCGGATTGATCGAACGTTTATTTCAACCCTGAAGTTGAGGCTCTTCAGAAGAAATTGACTTCCACTTTATTGCATATCTCGCTTAAGTTCATAAATATTCAGGGTTTCCACTTGCCTAAAACCTTCTTTACTGTAGGCCCGTCAAATTAAACAATTGTGGTCAATTTTTCACGAATTTATCGGCTGGCTCAAGACACTTGTTGTAGCAAATATCATCAAATACTGCCCTAACCTAAAATTGTGCTATTAAAATGCCCATAAATGTGTTATTTTTGAAAGAATTGCCTATGTGCGAAACTCAGCGATCTACGCTGTATTACCGACTGTTAAAGTTATACAGGTAATATGTATACTATAAATCCACAGTTATGTGTATTTTGCTGTCCAATTCGGAACAGTTAACTTTATCTTTTCATTTCTCCCAGGATCTCCAATCAACGAAAAGATAATTGACGACCATTTAGCTGTACAGGCCATCATCAGAAGTTACCAGGTGAAATATGTTCCATACAAAACTATACCTTATTACTACTATGCATAAGTGTTATTATGGTTTGCACCTTTTGTTTAGAAAACCTCTGGTTTCCCCTAGTGTCCCTGTTAAATGTGGAAATAATCAACACTGATACATACTCATAGACACAAAGAAAAATCTTTCTAGTCCAGTACTCCCCTTTAAATAATATCGTAGGGATATAAATTATCATGGTTATCTACATTTTGGTTCGATAATGCATGTGTGATTGGCATAGCGGCTCCGAGTCCGTTTTTAAAGGCGTCCCAACACAACACGAGTTTCATAAGGATTGGGATGTTGGTAACGACTAATAAGGATGTCATTAAAGGGCGTTGCGTTACATCTGGGTTTTCAATAGAATTTCTAAAATATACATTTTCTACGGAACAGTTTAAATTATTTTTACAAAGTATCGATCAAAAAAGATCCTATACTTAACAATTTTGTGGCCAAGTTTTGTTCGTAACTAAATTTAGTACGAAATTGGAGATTTTATGAAAATCTTTCGTGCTGGCACAGAGTCGAGGGGGATATTGTAGGATTTAGGCTAAAGTTAGACCTTCCGTTAAACTATTTTAGTGAAGAGTAGACTATTTTAGACGAATGAATCCTCAAGGGCAGGTAGTATTTCGGCGAGAATTGCAAACGCAGCTATTTGTTAAATTAGTCAAAATTCAAAATAAATAAAAATTATATCATCCCAACTCTCTTACTCAAAAGCGTCAAGGGTAGCACAAGCGTTCGCTATATTATTTGTCGCGCGACATACTGCTACTCGTCTCCTTTGAGTAACGCAAACGTTGCTAAAAAGGCTAATTACAACAGATATTAAAAAAAAATGATGAAAACTTTAAATCTAAATTGAGGATGCAGTTTATTTCATAGCAATTTTTTAAGGGTTATTATTTAGGCGTTTGTCAAAATCACTTTCGGGTTCACGTTTTTGTGAAGATCGCAATAGATTTTTAAGGCATTTCTAGATATCTGTTAGAAGAACAGTTCTACCAAATAACTGAAAATGTCATCAAAATCTGCAGAAAATTCGTCAAAAATGTGTCGACCAAAGTTAAAGACACATTTACACATTAATTAGTGTTTAGTGCGACTTAATAGATTTGTTACTAAACACAAATAGAAAACGTATGAACTCGTACTAAAAACTAATCAATGTGTAAACAGACCCTTATGCGATTCAAACGCTCAAGTAAAGATCCTTAAAGACCATGCGATGCGCACTATGATTTGTCACGCGACAAGTTGCGCGACTTGTCGCTTGTCTGAAACTCGTGTTGTCGGGCTGTGAGCGCAGGCGCGCGGGCACCTGGCAGCGGACGTGGACCCGCTCGGCATCACGACCGGCAACCTGCCCGCACTGGGCATGCGCGCGCCGCGCTCCGAGCTCATCATGAGGAAATATTTCAACTTCGGTACGGACTGTGTAACGCTGCGGTGCATCCGTTAAGGTGTGGTTCCGGTGTCGACTGCGGGCGGTTAATCGTTGACGTCAAAAAACTGCCGCTGTCAGGAGAAAATTTAGTAAATAATTAACTGATCGATAATTCTGTTTCGCGTTGACATAAATGTTTAGTGAAGAGTATTACAGTTACGTGTATAATTATTGTTTTACGTTTCCTCGTTTGGCCAACATTTTTAACTGTGGTGTTTGGCCGAAGGCATAATGCACAAATATTTTTATGTGTTATGTGAGATTAAACATTCAACCAAACATTATATTTGATTAAAAGAGTTTAGGCCAAACGAGGTGCCGCTTCTATTTGAGTAGTTTTTGAAATAACGTTCAACTGGTTAATATGCCGTGGACGGATCCGCGGTCGTTTGCAGTCGACAATGAAATCATACCTTTATCTGTGTGATTTTCAAGTTTAACATCGTTTGCATCGGTGAATGACTTCCATTTCTTTCGCCTACCAGTAAAATTGTCTATTCAAGCAAGCTCTAAATTATTTGCTCAAGCTTATGAAAAATGAGGTGTAAATCATTTTGAGTACAAAGTAGCTACATTGAATGCGACGGCAAATTGAATACTTTAATTTACTTATAAAGAATAACGATGTTATCTTAAGCATTTCACACAGTTGGGAGCTACCACTCGGGATTCTACGAACGGACTCTGAACTTTATAGTTGAAGTAATAATTAGCGATTTGCGCTGTGTAGTGTTGAAGCTTGTATGAGACGATAGGTTAGCGTCGATGTTTATAGAGGTCGGAGCCCGTTTGTAGACACTCATTTGGACATTGGACATTTACATGTTGCTAGAGCCCATCTACACTAAGTTTGCACGGACTTGGCTGTAACAATGTATGCAATACTCGACGTAGCACTTGACGTGGGAACTTAGAGTGGTCAGATTCTGTCATTGGGCTGACGAGGCTTAAAAATTCAAAATTCATTTTTAATTATACCGAGTGGTCGTCTCCTTTTCGCGGATGTAGGACCGTTGTTTGTAATTTCGGTAGACATATAACGTTGTTCTAAAGTAACCTTGCCTAACTTGCGGTTTACCGAAATCAGTAACTAAATTTCATGGCAGAAGTAATTTGAATCGTTATGTAGAGTGATCATTAACGTTTGTTTCTTCATACGATACTAAGTAATTAACATTTCATCTTTAAACTAAAGATTTTTCTTTTCGACTAACGTGACTCTACCGTTGAACAATTGCTAGTCTCAAAAGTTTTTAGGTACCAGATTATGTACCGTAGGTATAGGTCCGGAATCGGGTATCATGATCTATTTCTGTAGACAAATATGAATGAATTTGGAAGCCAGCCGCGTACTGAGGCGTTGCCGACAGTGGTCTAAATTTACACACTGTTTTTACTATAGTGCAAATCCATTTATAAATAATAACGTAACATATTGCACGTTAGAATTCGGGCAATGTTAAGAAATTTATTTATAGTGCTTAGGTATCGTAATTTATTTGGATTGCACACGTCTTGATGTTGTGTTTTTTATTATTTGTGCGATTGGATGACCTTTTATTTAAATTTTACAATGGGCTAGTTTTCTTTTAAATTTTCAAAAATACTATGGAAATCGCGTGTATTTAGTTTAACTGGTTCACTTTTTTTCAATGGGGCAAACGAACTTACTACTTATACAAGGTGGTTTCCTTATTTGTATTCTGACGTCATTCTTAAAGTTTATCTTTATTTCACTAGCTTTTTGCCTGTTTGACGTTACAAGAGATCCGCTTCAACCCCTTGAAATACTAGCCTATTGCATATTGGGTCAAACGCCACACCGTTAAAACGTTTTGTTCCCTGGTTAGTCCCGGGGGCACTTGGTGGCGCACCTAGACCCGCTGGGTATATCCACGGGGGACCCGGTAGAGAGCAGCGAGTGGCACGGGGGCCTGCGCGGCTTCGCCAGCGAGGCGGTGGTTAGGCAACACGTGCGGTTCGGTATGATAATGTCTTATGTCGCGATTGGCGGTTAGTGGGATGTCGACCGTTTCGTCGGTATAAATTTAAGGTGTTGTTCCGAGCTCGACTGCAGTTTTCGTCGTCACGGAATGTTTTACCGTGTACTTCGTATTACCGCGAACTTTCTTTTAATATTATTTATTTATTTGCTAGAATACAGTCATTTTGCTGCTACATATGTACATTGTATCATGTATTCAGCCAAAGAGGCGTGCAAATAGTTTAATACATGAATTTTAATGTCAAAAATAAATGAATCGTATTATGAATACTAACGTAACCTTAATTTCTATCTTAACCTATATTGTTCGAGAAAACAATATGAGAGGTATTATTGCCCTGGCAAAGGGAGTCAAAAAAGCGTTTCTATGGAAAAATTCGTAAGTTTTTACGACTTTTTCCAAGTTTTACGGACAATATATTCTTAAAAATTGCTGCAATTTAGATTTTAATTAATAGCAAAAACTAGTACCTTTTTGCAATCAATTTATATTCTTAATCATCATCATCAGACAGAAGCAGAAAAAGCTGTAGTTGGTCACGAAGAATATGGAACTACATATTTCTACCAATGCAATTGCGGTCTGCGTTCGAGTTTGGAATGATATCTTTGTTGGTTATGGGATCTTTTTTATCGGTGGTGGTAAATGCTATTGCATATAAAGCGTATATGCATATTTTGATGCATCTATTTCGCATGCGATCTAACCCTTTGAACGAAGCCAATTGAATCTAAAATCTAAATCTATTTTACTCGTTTAAAAAGGCGATAACGTGCGGAAGACATTAGCTATCGGCAACAGTTCAAGGGTTACAACACTTACAACGCTAAATAAATATTTATTAATTTACATATGATATCTAATTAATTATATTATTGGTATTTATGCCATTGCAACCACTTTTCCCGGTCACACATCCCTCTAACTTTCAATATGCGATCGTTACCTGGTGTAGGGGCTTCGACACTCGCAACTTTGAACACTAAGCGTAGTGGGGGCTTTAGAGAACTCTTTTTAGTCTAATACGTTATTAACTATATTTTTTAACATCGATATGTGGATCCTGTTTAGCAAAAGTGTCAATCCACATTCGTTTTGCAATAAGATGTCAACTCTAAAAATTTACGCTAGAAGTTGACATCTTATTGCAAAACGAATGTCGGTTGACACATTTTTGCTAAACAGCATCCATGTAATAAAGAACGGGTTACACAATCAGCCTAAAAAATGGCCCCCAATAGTGCTGTAATAACGACTCGTACAGCACTTTTGGTCAATTTTATTAGGGTTTTAGTCAGTGATAAGACTGGTTACAAATTTTCAAGAGCCATATTTTCGGTAAATCTTGTTTGAGACTGTGCCTCTACTATATTCTAACTCGATGATTTATAACCAACTTCAAAAACGGAGTAGGGTATTTGCGTGTTATGGCCGGATTTTTCGGGTGATATTGGTTGGTTTATAAACATAGTAATTTTATAATCACGGATATCACGGTTCACACTAATTATTTTGCATTTAAGTGTAGTAAATTGCTTTTCGGTTTCGCCACGTCCGTCTGTCTGACTGTCTATCCGTCCGTGGTATAACAAGAAGGCAGGTACTAGAAAGCTGAATTTGGTATAAGTAGGTGTATTAATCACGCCGACAAAGTTATAAAACTAAAAAAAATATGGTATCTCGCTTACGCGTGAAGTGGGAGTGATTAAAAAAAAATGTGTCCCTCTCCTCTCCCATTAAACTTTTGAATCCTGCGTCATAAAATTATTTAAAAAAAAGTGGTTTAAGTACTTTCAATCAGAACTGTAATAAAGAGCCGTTTTCGAGTCATCACAAAAGTATTCCTATCTTACTAAATGTTATTGACACAAAATATGCTATAAAACCCTCTTTTAAATGTGTGTATTGTGTCATACTGGCAACTGCGGAACCGTACCTTGAGCATTGCCCGACATGCTTTTGGCCGGATATTACAGATCTTAAATACAGTCATGGACCCTACTAGCGCTTTGTTTATTTCTCGGTTGAATACTTTTACGATTTAGTTATTATTTACCTAATTTTGAGAGGAATAACTCTGCAAAGAACTCACGATAATTATCATAAAATCATACACCATTTTTATGAATAGGTACTTAATTTCACATACGCAAGGTCTCATATTAACTAGCATGAAAATGAGAAACTGTAGTTCGGATCAGTCATTCAATTTCATTTTGGGGCGATAGTTTAAAAGATATTACGACTTACATTTGGACAATTAGTGATTATATTACATAACACGAAATCATAGTAAATAACGTATTTAGAAAACCTGAAGAGTTTATTTAGTTCTTTCACGGGCATTCTATAAATAGCGGGTGTAGTTTCTTAAAATGCTTTATTATCTTGGCTTTTTATGCTCTATCGTTGTACGTTTATTTCATTTAATTACTATACGTATTTCATTACACTATAGTATATTTTATGTACGGTGCTTGGTGATTTAATTAGTCGTTTTACAACGTTCTTGCTTCAACTAACTATTAAATTTAATATTTATATTGACGAAATGGAGTATAAGTATGCGTTATTTTCAAGTTTTACACGTATGAGACTAGCTTTTTTGATATATTCGGTAAATCTATAACTAATCGGCAGAGGCTTTACTAATGTTGAAACTCTAAGATTAGTTTACGTATAACCGCTACTAACCATGCGCAAGTCATATTCCTTTACTAGAAATAAAACTGGAAATACAGATATATATGGTTAAGCAAAACATTCTAGGTATAGACAGTGTATAGATATGTTAGCCGCAAAGCTACACTCGGATTTCAAATCTCACAGATAGAAACTAGACACAGGTTTTCTTTGTAATCCTTCCATAACCATTGGACAGTAAGGGTATTTCAATACGAAAGTTGTGTAAATTTTATTTACATTCTTTCCGTGTGATTTGAAAAACAAGTTTAGCTAAGCGGGTGAGGTCTTCAAAATGAATTTGATACGAACGACAATAGGCGGGTCTGCACCTGACACACGCGAGGAAAAAGCCGCGCGAGGCAGCTCGGCTAGTGTGGACGTGCCTCGGCCGAGGCAAACGCACGCGCGGCCGCAATGCCTCGGGCGAGGCACGTCGACACTAACTTAGCCCCCTCGCGCGGCAAATTACTCGCGAGGCGGTGCGTCAGGTTTGGACCCGCCTAATAACCTATCAAGATTATTTTAAACACCTCCGTTCAGCTACTTCTGCTGACTGTATTTTTGCTTAATTATATATCTGTAAGAAATACCCGTTTTCAGTTATAGAATAAGTTTATCCCTACATCCATCTAGGTAACTATTGGTTAGGAAACATTATATCATTATTATCTTATTTCAGTTAAAAGGGGGACTGTTACAGGTATCTTCCCAGCCCGGTAATATTTATGACTTAAAAGTGTAAAATAAAACTCAAAACTGGGGAGAAACCTGTCAAAGTTCTTTTCTGAACTGACACCAAATACAGTCAATAATAACACAGTAAACCTAAGTCACTGTAGGTACCTAACATTTTAATATATGAGTGTTATATTAATAAGTATTTTTCCTATATGTGTGAAAGGTAAAGTCCTCACTAGAGAGTGATAATACCCAGTGTTTACGTGCACGTTATCGTAACTAATTTTACGACGTAGCTTACTTAATTAACAGTCGTTAATTATCATTTGATTGTGTCATAACATAACATATTATTTATGAGTAAATGTAAAGTTTGTGAGTCAGTTTTGCATTATATTATATTACAAACTAGTTAATTGCAACTTGGTTCATAGATTGATACTAGACGTGATTAGAATAAATAAGAAAAGTATAATTTTTCTTTAAAGATCATAATATACATCGTAATATACAAGTATATTACGATATTATTTTGATAATATTCAATATCATAGTTATAGGCTTTTTTTCTATGAAGTACCTACCTACTTATCAATATTTTTTATTGTTTATATCTAACCAAAATACTTTATTGTTCTAAATGTGTGAGTGCGTATTGTATGTACAGTATACTGTACTTTTGACGATCGATCCTATATTAAATCTGTTTAATGTGTGTAATTAATACTGTATTTTTTTTAAATATATAATATGTGAGTTAATTACCAAATCGATTTTTTCTGATCACGTTTTAATGTCACTATTGATTTTTTAGTTTTTTTTATACAAGTTAATGTTAAACTGACCACTGTATATCTATGTTTTTTTTACATTTATTTAAGCTTCTTCTTCTTATTTACAACCTAACAATTGCACATGCAGTTGTGCGTTTCGCATACTAAAAACCGTTGTGGAAACAGATCCGAGGACACCATATAGCGAATCTCGACCCGTTGGAGATATCCAACGCCGACCTGGGCGGTAAAAACCCGAGGGAAGTGATACACAACAGCTACCGTTTCGGTAAGGAACCGCGAAAATCTCGATTTCATTATCTTGATCTCTTTTGCTCGTTGCAAGAGTGATAGAGGCAGATAATGAAATTTCGATTTGCGAACGCGGTAGGCCCCTGATAGTGGTAGCATGGAGTTTTGGCGGGCTGGGGAATGGACGGAGGTGGTTAATGTCACATTTGGTTAGAGGCATTCCGGCTTAGTGTTTTAAGTGGAAGGAATTATACTAATCTGAACTGTGCTAATAAGATTTTGCTTATTGTATGATTAATTTTTATAAATGTAGGTTTTTGGTTACATGGATCTCAACGTTCTTTCGTTTCTTATTCTGGAGGGTATTGTTGCACCTCACCCCTTTGTATTAAGATGCAATAGTGTAAATCTTTGACGTCGACTCTATATGTCTCTTTGTCTTTGCCATTTAAATTTTCATACTTTGTTTTCTAAAAAATACGCTTTTTAATCATTTTGACTTTTACCAAATTTGACATCTGCCGTCCCCTCCCGATCCCCAGTAATATTTTATGAACAGAATTGCGAATCAACTGCAGTGCAAAACATTGACGAGTAAAATTTAAATTGAATTGCATTTTTTGTCATGATTTTGTTTCTGTTCGTAATTTATTTGTTTGGGCGCCATAACGTAACGTAACAGCACAGGTCGTCGGTTCGCACGCTATGTGTCATCTGTGCACTATATCCCTATTATTGTCCAATAATGTCGCCTGTTACATTAAAGTCAAATTTGCAAGTTAATTTTAACATATTTTCTGTCAAAAAAGTTACCTTTTTGATACATAATGTATTTAAACGACAAGCCTTAAAATTGATCTTTAATTCACGGGTCTATATTCATTGATGCATGCTGAATGTAAGATTGATACTTCACTTGAATATTTGTGTTGCGTTTCTCTGTTAGACTTGCAAATAAAGAGGGATTAAAATAACTACAATGCTTATATGAGTCATGCATGCTGGAAATTAAATAATTAACTTTGTTAATTTTCAGTTTCCTTCATTTAGTTTTTGCGTTCAATTTGGTGGTAACAAATAATTAAATTTATAAACAAAGTAGTTAATCATATTCTAGTAATTATTAACAATATCTACTAATGATAATATTAGAAAACAATAACTTTTCGATTTTGTTGTACGGTAAAAAAAATGTTTCTTTTAAATGATTTCTTCCTTACATATTTAAACTTTAAAGTCTGTACTAGATTGTCCTAATTTCAATACTGTATACTCTGTTTTATATGCCTGATATTAAAGAAACTATTCGATTGCCCAGTCTGTCCTACCGATCCGCCATATCAATACAAAAGCAGATCTTGTTTTGTACGTAAATTAGTTAACAATAGCAAATATTTTTATGTCTTAAAATGTAAAGAAAGTGCGTATAAAGGTCACGTGGGTTGACCTGGACTCTGACCAAATAAACAACGAGCAATCATCAAAATGACCGACGTATACTCTCGTTGACATAGCATCGTTCACACTGTTAATCGTAAACCTTATTCCATAGACGATAAGGTCTACTGATTAGTTACCGAGTGCTGAAAGTCATTATGTAAGGATTGTAAAAATTGGCCGTGATTCAACTATTACCGTGGCTAATTTTATCACTCCATTCACTGTCAACGGAGCAGTTGTCGGATATATCGGAGCGGCCAAGGTGTTCATAGATATCTAAACACGACTATTGTGAAAACGTTTTACATAGTTATATTTTTGAGCAACGTATTATATATTCGATTATAATAATATGATAACAAAGTAATATGTACTTTATTTATTAACTAATTTTGATATAGTGTAATTATGATAACCTTAATTTATGTTAGTCTTCACCTTGTAACATACATTTTCAACTCATACTTTTGGTTCCCTCACTCGGGCTTTTTTCATACACAAATATGTATACAATTTCAAACAATTGTTGAATTTAAAAAAGGTAATTCTTATAAACCAACATATAAAAAATTCGTTAAATGCTTCAGCTGACCGCTGGATGACATTAAAAATCACATTGTATACATATATGTCAGTACAGTCGATGTCAAGAATATATTTACACTTTTGCACTGTATTTTAGTGTAAACATTTATTTGACATTGTACCTCATCCAATCATAAAATACCGAGACTCGTGACCTCATGGTGTTAAATCCATATTGTGATGTTTCAAAGGGCTAGTAAAGGGATATGAGATTATTCACTATTCGCTTATCTTGCTATGCTTTCTTTTTTATGTTCCGTTTAGTCGACGTTAAAAGTAGTTTCACCACCTTTTTACGTGGACTGTATAACTTTAGTATGTCTTAATTTTAGTAGGTAGTGTAAGACTGCTTTTAACTTCGACTGCCTTAAATTCTGGTGTAATGTCATGCATTTATTCTCGATAGTAAGTACTTAAAATAGTAAAATTAGATAAGGTAAGAAAAACACGGTTGCTCAAAAAGTAGTTTTTACTCCAATTATATTTCATCAGGTGTTTTTTTCACCTTATCTGACCTCAAAATGGCTTATGAAGATAACCTATGACCATGAGGTTATAGACACAGTCAGTCATAAACACTGAAAACATTAGAGCGAGCATCCACTAGAGATTAGCAAGTTGCAAATGTCATGGAATTCCAGTATTTTTTAAATTCAACTTCTCGGGAGTAAAAATGAGGTTGCAAGTATTTACGACTTCTACATTGATAAACTAATTCATTAGAAAGAGGACCAATAGAAACGAATCGCTTCACTACCTTGCTCATGTCTAGGGGAGTAAGCAACTACGCCTTATATTCTGGGGTAACACATATGCATGATTATGACTGACTGGCAGCGAAACAGATGTTCTTTCTCTTATTGGCACTTGTTTTTTAGATGAAGCTGACATGGACAGGGTTTTCAAACTGCCCTCTACCACTTTTATTGGAGAAAAGGAAAAGGCACTTCCCCTCAGGTAAACAAAATACTTAGGTTCTCTAGGTATAGGTTTTAGGCTAGGTGCTTATGAAGCAGGAGGTCCCGGGTTCCAAGCCTGATAAGTGAATTTATTTGAGTGTTTATCACAGATTTGTTCCTGAGTTTTGGACATGTTATATGTATATATTAAGTATTGTTCTAATATGTACTTTTCGATTTTTAAATGGGTCAGTGAGGACAGCTACCAGATTTCATGATGCTACGCGAAAATGATCTTAGGAGACCATCCTTTAACCCTTAAAGCAGTTAAAATTTAATCTAAGTATGTAAAAAAGTAGTATTTGTGTACAAATTATATTCGTTTTACATCTCGTTATTGTTATATGTAACATTATCACTAACCGGTCCTATAGTTTATGATCGTTAAAGCTATTGCTGGTAAAGCCATTAAAATATTGCATGGGAACCGTTATCACGAGGATTTATGTCCTTGTTATTATTGCAAAAGCCGTAGTCGTAACTAGGTTTAATAGTTGACGACTTTCATAATAATAATAAAGTCAGAGTACGCTAACTCGACTCCGACTTTATGAACGGCAGCATATGTTAAAAAAACTGACCCGACTAGGTACGGAAAAAACATGTTGAAGTCGATTAGAATATAGCCTATGTTAGTTTTCATGCTTATACTTTCTTGCCTTTGTTTTAAATTAGAAGTACGTTAAACTTACGTATAAAAATAATGATGTAACTGTCTAAAAACTAGACAAGTAGATAGGAATCGAGTTATATGGGCGCTTCGCCACTGGATGCTACAAACATGTACTCATCATCATCATCATCAGTATTTAAGAGCTATGCTCTTGTCGGTGGAGTAATCGCCACTCTTCTTTTTGCTGGGCCAGCCTTTTAACTCCCTCGTACGACACGACAGAAACTTTTTCTTTTATTTGGCTGAGATATGTGAGCCTGGGCCTTCCTCTGCCTCTTTTCCCCTCAATCTTGCCCTCCAGGATGTTTAAAAAGAATCTGTCGTGCCGCATCAAGTGGCCAACCATCTTGCCCCTTCTGTTAGCTATTGTGTCTAACAGGCATCTCTTCTCTCCTGCCATGCTCAAGACCTCTTCGTTCGTCTTCCTTTCTGTCCAGCTAATCCTTAGCATCCTCCGCCAACACCACATTTCAAAGGCCTCCAATCGCTCTCTGTCCCGTTGTGTTAGCGTCCACGTCTCACACGCATATAAAGCGATGCTCCAGATATACACCTTAACTAAGCGTTTTTTGACATTCTTCGAGATGTGTGCTTTGAGCAGGTGTTTTTTGCTATTGAATGCTTTTTTAGCCATTGCAATCCTCTGCTTGATGTCCGCCGTGCATCTGGAGTCATTGGTAATAATACTTCCTAGGTATTTATATTGTTGGACTTGTTCTATTGCTGTGTTCTGTAGTAATATTGGATTGTGTAAAGATTGGTGTTTAGAGATGGTCAGAATTTTGGTTTTCTTACAGTTTATTTTGAGTCCGAATTGTGTGAAAATATCATTCATTTTTGAAACTAATAACTGTAGTTTGGAGTTAGTTTCGGCAAAAGCCGCAATGTCGTCAGCAAATCGGATAAATTGAATTTTCTCCCCATTAAATGTAACTCCTCCTAAATCTGACTCTACTATTTCTTGAATGGCATGTTCTATGAAAATGTTGAATATTAGCGGTGAGAGTGGACACCCCTGTCTTACTCCTTGGTTTATTTTGGCTTTCTCTCTCTCTTCTTCTATTTCGATGATTGACTCTTGGTTTTTGTATAGTTGGAATATAATCTTTCTATCTCTGTAATCGAGTCCAACATCACGGAGGATACCCATCATTTGTTTCCAGTTGACCTTGTCGAAAGCCTTCTCTAAATCTATAAAAGCTATGTGAGTGTCTAGGTTGAGATCTAGTCGCCTGTCTACTACTAGTCTAAGTGCTGAAATGGCCTCTCTGGTCCCTTTATTTTGTCTGAACCCATATTGATCCGGTCCCAGATGGTTTTCAGCTATTGGTCGTAATCTGTTCTGAATGATTTTAACTAGAATTTTTGAAGCTTGTGAAATGAGAAAACGTCCGATGCTCTTCACACTTAAGGGTGTTAAGTTTTTTGGGCATTGCAACTGTTTTAGTAATTAGAAAATCTGTTGGTAATTGTCCTGTGATATAAATGTTCTCTATTAATTTGAAAATTTCCTGTGTCATGGGTTCACATACAACGTATTTGATCATTTCTATATATACACGATCGTCCCCCGCTGCTTTGCCATTTTGGATACTATTCAAGGCTTTGACAAACTCTTCTTTCAGGATAGCTGGACCTAACTCTTCCTTTTCTACTAATTCCTCTTCTTCTACATCATCTTCGTTCAATCCCTCCCCCTTGTAAAGTTCTTCTATGTACCTTTTCCATCTTTTGACTATATCACCGTTGTTTATTAAAACATTACCCTGTTCGTCTAAAATAGTATTACTTCTTGTAGTGTGTTTTTTATCTAGAGATCTAATCATATTATATGCTTTGTCCATCTGACCTTTTCGCATATATTCATCAATTGTTTCGCAAATATTTAATGTATCCTTCTCCTTACACTCTCGGCATTTACTTGTAATTTTATTGGATAGTCTTTTATATTCATTCACACTATTTTCATCGCATTTATTCCGGAGTTTCCTTCTTTCAATCATCAAATCTATAACTTCCTGGGTGAGCCAGTGTTTCCTTGGTACAATTTTCTGCATTTTCAAACATTCGTCGGCTGAGGATGTTAAAATGTCCCTCACTATTCCCCACTTATCATTGACACTAACATTATCATACATATCTGTTTTATTCTTGTATTCCTCTAGTTTATTACCTACTTTATTACTAAATTGCACTCTAATATTGCTATCCTTATCATTAAGTTTCTTGAGATCAAGTTTCTTTGTTTTGTGTCTCTTATTTTGTTTTCTGCCTTGAAACATATGTTTACTTAGTAATAAATTATGGTCTGTGTTGAGATCGGCTCCTGGCAGTGTTTTGCAAGATGTCACTTGGCGTCTAAATGCTGATTTAACTATTTGTTTTACTGTATGCCTGGTAACTATGCCGCATGGCATAGTTACCAGGCATAAACCTCATTGCCTAGGCAATAGAGTTCAATGAAAAATATGCGACTAGTTTTTGTAGTCAAGTAATTCAATATATTCCCATTTGTCATCGTTGGCGTGTCACGCCGGTTCAGCCGCTTTCAACCTTGCTAACTCTCCATACACCTGATTTGATGCGGTTTGCTGCTGCTATTTGAATTGCGAAATGTAAATGATGAGGATAAACGCGCAACACTATGCGCAGATGACGTCAATGCTCAAAGGACGCCAATGGTTGTCACTTCCACGTGAACTCCCAAGTTGACATTTTATTTTTATTTTATTTTATTTGGGGGTTGATGCCCCAAATAGCAACCAAGCAATAAAGTGTGGCCTGGGAAAAAAGTAGCCGTGCCTTTTTCTGATTTTGCTTTTTTTTGTGCCGATTTAGAAGCAGTTTTTATAGTTAAATAATCTGTAGGTACAATAATACAAAACAAAAATACTATCATATTTAAATGAAACAGCGTTTGCAAGTTTTCGCCTTCTGTATTCCATCATACACACAGTTTTTTGAACAGCGTCTTCTGACAGAATTTTCGAGATGTTTCTCACAAAGATTGTTTTTTCCTTAGTTTGATTTGATTAGCTATCTTATACCTTAATAAATTGTCTTTCTTCAATAATTAACTTTTTTATCTGGCTTCATTTTGAGGTTACATGGAATTTTTAATTAAATGTATTTGCCTTTTTTTATAGAAAATTGTCTCCCATAGAAAAATCTTTGTCAGAGGTTAGATTAGAGAGTCTTCCTGACTATCCTAGCTAAAACACAGTTAATTAATGCAGCTTCTTGGTAAGATGAAATTCTGAAAAGCATAAAACGGGTTGTGAAAATGGAAACACAATTGTGCGGATGTCGATTGAAGATTGTCAAATGATGTCGTTCAAAAAGTTACAAAGTATGTTGAAATAAAAACGCGAAAACTTATATATGCTCACATATTTTACTATGATAGTATTTTTATTTATCAGTATTGCATCTACGGATTAATACAATAAATATGTTGCTTCAATATTAGCACTAAATTAATAATTACACAAGATTGTACACGGCTACTTTATTTCAGGACCACTCGTACAACAATTAATACAAAACTTGAATAACAGAGAAGAAGCTATTTTTACGGGGTATTCACAATGTATATTTGTTTTATAGAGTTCTGAATGTTTCGTCACAGTTACATACGTCATTATCACGGAGTAAGGCCCTGGGTTCTCTGACCTCCCGTCGCCGGCGGCCGGCGACTGACTCGTGTCAGTCGCCGACGACGTTCGGATGTTTTGTTCGGGTCGGTCGCCGGCCGCCGGCGACGGGTCGTCAGAAAACCCAGGGCCTAACTGTTTCTGCAAGTGTTAGTTATGTTCTACCCACACATGATAGCCATTTACCCTCTTTCGAGAACCCGGCGTCCGTTGTCACTGCTACTAAAACACATACATGGTACATGCACCATTTCTCCATTCTGATTTTTAATTCGAGATTAAATATATAAACTTACCTGCTTACATTTTGGCGGCTTACTTCTTTACATTAGAGGATTGAAAATAACAGTAAATAAATTATATTTATGTGATTTCACGAAACCGGCCAATGATTGAGGTTAGTTTTATGGTTTGAATTAAAAATCCGGGTATAAAAGCAATTATAATGTTAATAACCATGTTAGCTTGAATTCAAAATAAAATATGTTTTGTTCCTTAGGGAAATCTTGTACCGCCTCGAGCAAGCGTACTGCAACAACATCGGCATCGAGTTCATGTTCATCAACTCACTGGAGCAATGCAACTGGATCCGACAGCGTATGGAACCCCCGGATGTCACAAAAATGAGCAATGACCAGAAGAGGCTCATCCTCGCTCGCCTTACTAGATCCGCCGGGTAAGTTGTAACCAGTGCCACTGGATCGAACAGCGCATGGAACCCCAGGACGTCACGAAATTGAGCAACGACCAGAAGAGGCTCATCCTCACTCGCCTTACTAGATCCGCCGGGTAAGTTTTAACCAGTGTCACTGGATCCGACAACGCATGGAACCCCCCGGATGTCACGAAAATGAGCAACGACCAGAAGAGGCTCATCCTCGCTCGCCTTACTAGATCCGCCGGGTAAGTTTTAACCAGTGTCACTGCATCCGACAGCGTATAGAACCCCCGGATGTCATCGAAATGGGCGTCGTCGAAAAGACTCATCCTAGCCAGTATTACTAAATCTCCCGGGTAGTCTCCCCAGCATGTCATAACATTGAAGGCCTGTGACGTAATTTCGTGTGCTGCTCTGCGGCGGCGCCACCATTATGAAAATCAATTAATTATATGGTGAAATAATGTACGTCGAACGTACACCATGTACGTATGATGTTTATAGCTGTACCTGTATCGGGGAACGAAATAATGGGCATTGATTGTGGCGCCGCTGGGGAGCATACTCTGCAGCGGCGCCACTTAGAACTCATAGATAGAAATTATATTTGCAATTTTTTTCTTGTGAGAATTGATGTACGAATGCTTATTAATGTGTACGTATTGAAAATAATCATTATTACTTACTGATTTTATATACTTTAATTAATTCAGCGTTCTGCCTGAAGAGTTGTTCTATTAAATTAAAACTATAGGTCAAAAAAACACAAACATTTAGCAATACAATTTAATTTGTGAAAAACAACATTTTTTTGTTGGATATGGATCCATTATAACATTAACTATTAATTATATATTAATTCATCATAATGTTGATGTCAAAATTTAACTTGAATCTCTTTATCAAAGTATAAACTAATTAATCATGCTTCCCAGCGTCTATATATCAAGAGATGAGAATTAATTTCGATATTGTGCTTAACTCGTATAGCCTTACGTGCCATATCGTCATAACACTCCCAATCAGAGTTACGACGATGGCAGTGAGTCTTATAATGACCCATACCACCGGAGTCAGTTGCAATAAACTCAACTACAGCGGCTAATTCAAATATTTTGTCTAAGAGCAACAATTCTTCTGGAATGTCATACAGACGTACATTGAGATCTAATTCAAAAAATATTAAGTGATTTGAAATACAATATTCTGTGCATACTTTGCCAGTACAATTACTATTATTACAATCAGAAACTTCCTTTTCCAACATCGACGACGCCGATTGATTTAACGACGCCACTCCGCTATCTGATAATATTAAAATATTCAAAGGGATAATCGAAATTTTTCTCGATACACTCATTTTACATTCAGAACACACTTTAGAGAGAGTTGCACTAAAAATATCATCGATCAAAATTTTTTCTAGAATATATGTTACGTTGCAATTGCAATCAATTAATTCAAGACTACCTTGTTTTTTAATTTGGAAATACTTTTTTAAGATTTCTGTCCTACTTACTAAAGAGTTTACAGAAATATCTTTATGTACTAAAACAGAAACCAGTCTGCAAAATGCCGAGTTCAAGAAATTTATAAACATTGAAATATTAACATTATCAGTACAAATAACTACCAAAGCGTTAAGTATGGCATCAAACGCGCAAGTATTCGTAATGACGACGTTTTTTACTCCAGACGTACAAATATTTCCATTAGGTATAATTATTATTTCCGTTTCTTTCATTTTGGGCTTTATTTTTTCCATTAATGATACGGTCTTTCGCTTCTCTGTTTTGTTTCGCCAGTTTTCTTCTAAGTTAGGATTGTTTTTAAATACGGATTCTTTAGTGAAGTCACCTTTTATTGAATTATTGTTTTCATGGTTTGTTTTATTTTTCAAATCTCTATCATCTTTTTTGTAACAATTTCCTTGGAAATTGGTACAGTTTGCTGCTTTTAATTCTCCCGACAAGTACTCCGTATGTTTCATGATAAAATCATCTACGCGCATCAATTGACTTCTACTATGCAACAATAAACTTTTAATATTTTTGAAGTAGCTCTCTACATTGCTGCTACTAGCAACATCGGATATTTCTAAATAGTTTTGAATGTATGGAAGCATTACATTCGACCAAAGAGGTAATCTAAGCACAAGTTTGCGAAAACATTTTACAAAACTTGGCAAATAGTATATATTTTCAAAGTCCGTTGTCTCAGTTAAATCAGAGCAAACAGTTTCAGCATCAACAATTTCATCAAACCATACAACAAAGGCGTTCGAAAAGCTTTCATATTCCATTTCTTCGGTATTAATTATTTCTTCATGGTCTTCAATGTTAACGGATACTTCACATGTGCTTCCAAGATCCTTCAATATATGTCTAGCTTCGTCGCATTTACTTTTGCTACCGTCCTTTAAAAATCTATCAAATTTCTGAAGCGCCACGATGACTACATTTTGAATTATAGTTTTCGCTACTTCAAAACTTGTGCACGATTTAAGTCGTAATAAGCATTTAATATAGAAATTCTTAACACGAATATCGACAAACTTGAAACATTGCAGACCATACAAAGTTTTCAAGAAGTGTGATGTATCTAATCTTAAAAAGCAAGTAAGTTGACAACGCTCTTGTTGTTCCAGTACATTAAAGCAGTGTAATAAATATTTCCGAGTTGTTGAAAATCTGGTAAACGCGTTCACAACAGCTCCGATTATGGCGGCTGAGTCGTCGCAAATGACTTCATTCGGTATTTTCATCGCACCGATCCATTTTTTTAACCACTGAAATATATTATCCATAGTTTGGGTGGCCGAAATCATTTGAGTTACTGGCACCGAATTACCTTCAAGTTTTAGCATCACTACGTACAAAAACAAGTGTTTACTTTCATAAACATTTGTAGGATCAGGAGGGCAAATTTTTTTAAAAATTGAACCAGTTGCGTCGATGCTTAAGACAGCATGTGCGTAAGAAGATATCTTTTTGTAAACTTGTAACTGAAGTTCGGTCCAGTAATGAACAAAAAATGGCTGCAAAGAAACGGTTCGGATGACATTTACCCATGGATCCGTAAAGGACATTATCCATAAGGCCAAAACAACTATTTTGTGGAAACGTTTCGCACTGTCGTATCGGTTTCTTACATTTTGCAAAGATTTTAAATTAGGAATAAAGGGTGGTTCACGGTTCTCGTCATTCTGTACACAGCTATTAATCATTTTGTTTCGCACGACAATTGGATATTGGTTTTGCGTTTGTGAAGCCATTTCTTCTATTGCATGAGAAGTCAATTTATTCTTAACTTTTGATCTATGAATAATATTTTCGTCGACATCTTGGAACGAACATGTTAATGTAACGTTGTTACTATTTCCGGTAGATGAAATATTAATTCTGCCATTGCATTCTTTACATTTACCTGTACATTTCATATGATAATCATCAGTCACTGAGCTAGTTTTAAAAGCCCAAATGCAACGATTAGTCGTGTTACACCAAATCCATTCACTGAAAATGTTTGTCCACTTTGATTTAGGCATTCTTTTCCTCCTTTTATGAATCACTCCATGCTTAGTTATATCATTCCTTGTGCCAGTTACTAGTATAGGTTTTACCTTATGCCAAGAATCGCAATCAACTTCAAATGACTCAACGTCAATATGATTATTGCTATCGTCACTAGAACTTAGATCGTATTCAATACTAACTGATTCAGCCGCGGTAGAATCGTTATTATCTTTTAGATTTTCATCACAAAAAAATTCAATAAAATGTCTCTTAGCTGATAGATACAATGCTTTCGGTGTCATACGAAATGATAGCTCCTTGCTAATGTCTTTAAAAACATTACTCTCACTTGACGGTAACTTCTTCACACTTTCAAATAAGTATTTATATTTCTGAAATACAGCTTTTTGTTCTTCTAGGCACACTGATACGCATTTAGCACGCTTCATTATAAGTTCAACATGTAACTTTTTATACAACGAAACAGATTTACCTACATGCCAGCATCAGTACAAACTAATTGAAATAAACTACATATTTCGTGACACTAAACCATCACATACTTATGTATATACATAGTTTATTGTTCAACCATTTTACCAAATTTCAAATAGCATCGTACACTTCGACAGTTTTCCCGCTACGACTACGACAAACTTTTAAAAAATCTGACATATCCATATTTTTATAAAACTATAGGGACCAAGGAAAAATCATAAACAGCCAAGCAAACGAAGCGTTTTACAAAATACGGCACGTTACGTTTTTTTTTTTTAATTTTCTTTTAAAATATTTATGGTTAGAAAAAAAACTTAAAACTTTTTTTAAACCTATATTTACCATATTTGGCATGAAAAATATATTGTAGTGCTTAAAAGCCTATAATCATGTTTATTTTGATACGGAAGAAGTGCAAACACAGTAACAGAACGAACAACAACAAAAATAAACGCAGAGCGCCGGTAGCCGGCCTGACTTTCAATCCGAAGGTCTCGGGTTCAAACCCCGGCTCGTACCACTGAGTTTTTCGGAACTTACCAGTCGCTTTTCGGTGTAGGAAAACATCGTGAGGAAACCGGATCTAATCCCAACAAGGCCTAGTTTCCTCTCTGGGTTGGAAGATCAGATGGCAGTCGCATTCGTAAAAACTAGTGCCTAGTGTGCCTACGCCAATTCCTGGGATTAGGTTGCCAAGCGGACCCCAGGCTCAATAGAGCAAAAAGCTGGGACAAAACGCTAGGAGGAAGGAGCTGGGAGCACGGGAAGGATTTATATCTCCCTCTCGCTCACCCGCGCGCTCTGACATAGCAGCTCATACAGTCAGGCGGAACGCGAATTTAAGTATCGTAGGTATATGAAATCACTAAGTAATAATGATTATTTTCAATACGTACACAATAAACAGCATTCGTACATCAATTTCCATAAGAAAAAAATAGCGATTATAATTTCTATCTATGAGTTCTAAGTGGCGCCGCTGCAGAGTATGCTCCCCAGCGGCGCCACAATCAATGCCCATTATTTCGTTCCCCGATACAGGTACAGCCATAAACATCATACGTACATGGTGTACGTTCAACGTACATTATTTTGCCATATAATTAATTGATTTTCATAATGGTGGCGCCGCCGCAGAGCAGCACACGTAATTTCCTATCGGAAACAAGTCCATCAGACCCGGGTATATCCTTAAACTACGTCCAAATTGAGGTATGGGCGCTGTCATCTGGCTAAGTGTGGTATGACATAGCTCAGTAAATGAAGATTTTTAGCCATGTCTTCAAAAACTGTGATAATATGAATGTTAGATAGTCAAAATCGTATTAATCTGTTCGCAGATTTGAGAACTTCCTCGCCAAGAAGTGGTCTTCAGAGAAGCGTTTCGGTCTCGAGGGCTGCGAGATCCTCATCCCGGCCATGAAGCAGGTCATCGACGTGTCCACGAAGCTTGGCGTGGAGTCCATCATTATGGGCATGCCACACAGAGGTCAGTATTATGGTCACCCTAATCCAATGGATCCTAACCTTTGACGTTCTGTTATCGTTCCGAGTATACCTACCCCCAATATTACCCCCACGGAAAACCCCCATCCTACATTTTTTAATGTTCCTTTTACCATGAGTTACTAATGTGACTTTAAAAACTCCCAAAGCAATAAAAAAAACTACTGTATTACGCTTACAAGTAATTGATTGTATGTGTAATGGTGTCGAAATTAAAAAAAAAACATCCTTGTTTTCTAAGACTAACGGCCATATTCATAAAAAAACCTTAATCGGCGTCTGATCGTCGAACCCGGTGATACGCCGATTAGCCTTAATTGAGGTTTTTAAAAATGCTTGATTTATAAACACATATTATCCTGCTCATATCTGATCCACCGCTTATTGAAAGATTAGACGCGTTATGTTGGCACTTTTGGCAAAATCATAGACAAAAACCCAGTTTCATCGCAATTAAAAAAAAAGTTTGACAGAACATGACACATGACAGCGGTAGTAGCGGGAAATGCGTTAAATTTTATTACGTATTTTGCATGTTACTACGGTTTGGATAAATACTTTTGTAACTAATTTTAGATTAATGACTGTGTAATGTGTCGAGAAACATGAATAAAATTAATGTATCTACCTATAGTGAAGTGAGACAGTAAACAATTGAAATGTAATAGTAGTGTGTTGTTACCTACGATGAATCACTGGACTAGTAATCAAAATAAGGTAAGAAAATCAATTAATTAATTGACTTAGAACTAGGTTCGGACCATTTACAAAAGTATCTGCCCATGTCAGACATATTTCTCAGTATAAAACTTATAAACAAATGTTAATTGAGAACAACTTGAAGAACTGAATATTGCTTTAGCGTGCTTACCCATTTCTTACTGCTTACAGTGTCGATGTCATGCATACCGGCGTTCAGAGAATGGTTGTATAGCTCAAGAAACAGAAACGAGAAGAAATAAGAGTGGTCACTGATCAATTGAAGCCTGACAGCTGCTGCCACAAGTTGTGTGTTGTGGATTTACTTGGTTGGCGCAGAGTTTCACTACTAGTGAAGGTAGGTAGTATTTGAAATTGATGCCTATTACAACATACCTGTACATTGGTTACCTATACATTATGTAAATATTTTAATAGTGCCAAAACCATAGTTTTATAAGTGCAAAATATACATTATTATTTTATGAAAGGCCTACAACTGCCTGTCAGAATAACCATAGTTGGGCCTTTAGCTCTGTTAGTATTTGAAATTGATGCCTATTACAACATACCTGTACATTGGTTACCTATACATTATGTAAATATTTTAATAGTGCCAAAACCATAGTTTTATAAGTGCAAAATATACATTATTATTTTATGAAAGGCCTACAACTGCCTGTCAGAATAACCATAGTTGGGCCTTTAGCTCTGTCTACCAGCATTTAGATACAACCAGATTTAAATGTGGTTTTCAGATCTGCTCTTTTTCAATTTGTACAGCCTTATAAATATTGGTGTCGGTTAATACTCTCTATTTGCAAAGGTAGGTAAAAAGACAATGAACAAAATTATAATAACTTATATGGTCACCGCAGTACACTAAAATTAAATTACATAAAATATTTGAAAATATCTTTAATCAAAATTGTTATTTTATTTCCAGATTCTGAAAGGCCAAGTTACTCATGGACAAGCACCACCTACACACTTCCTTCAAGGAACTGTCACTATGGGCCAGCATGCCCCAGCAGCCAGCCTGACCACCTCAGCAATCACACTGAAACAAAAGGAAATGAAACAGAGAAACCCAAAATGCTCCGGCTTTGTGTTTTCTTATTAAACGGGACATTTGATTTTACTGAATAAATTATCTTATTTTATCTCAATAAAAATTTTGTATTGATGTTTTATTCTCCTTTTACTGGAAACTTCAGCAGCTGTTTGTGATCATTGACATATATTGTATATCAGAAATCAGAACATGTTATGACTACTCAGAGATCATGACTGTAACGTTGGTGTTAAAGATGTGTACAGTCAGCAGAATAATTAACTAAGCCGGTAAGGTGTTAGGTTTGAATTTAACCGATTACAATGAAATAGCAGTGAAAGTGTTGACATATCTTATATGTACCATCAGGTTCATAGCAGTGAAAGTGTTGACATATCTTATATGTACCATCGGGTTCATAATTGGATACCCAATTTATCAATGAATTAATTCATTATTTGGGTATGCAATTATGAACCCGATAGTACCTATACCTTTTTGTAAGTCATGAAAAATGTATACAAATGCTGCGACAAAGTTCAATATCATATATTGTTACTATTACATTTTCACCATAGCTGCATTAGGTGCAAGCCAGGCAATCTTTGTTTGACACTGAGTGAGGTATGCTGTAGGTTTGAGTTGATCAGTTAGTGGAAATAGTTACCTTCCTTGTGAGTGGCGTTGGATAAAACCTTGAAGATGTGCAT
Source organism: Pammene aurita (assembly GCA_947086415.1). Classification (NCBI taxonomy): domain Eukaryota; kingdom Metazoa; phylum Arthropoda; class Insecta; order Lepidoptera; family Tortricidae; genus Pammene; species Pammene aurita. The sequence continues at coordinate 1,233,690 of OX352297.1, forward strand.
TGTTTACTGCCCTGTTGACTAATGCTGCAACCACTTCTTCATCCGTCACTACTGCATAATCTTTTCAGCATCTGGATATAATAGTATAGTGTTGTACTGGGTTTTTTGCTATCAAGGGGTCTATGTCTGACCCAGATAGGCCACATTATTATTTTAGAATAAAGAAACTTATGTTTAGTTTTAAGGATTGAAAGTTAGTAAGTACATATACATAGATACTGCAGGTGTAGAGATCTACCCCTGAGGCCCTAAGACGGTGTGTAAAAAGTAATTAAGTATGATCATCATCTTCTATTCAGACTGGTTCAATATGAGCTAATTCCCAAAAAATCACCATGCTACCATTATTTTATTTGATTCTTATTGCAATCTAAACATATGACTTGTGAAATTTTACTACAGTCTTTTACTTGGAATCAAGTACCTAAAGTTGTTTTAATTGATTGCAATATTATGCAAAACTTTCATTTCGATAATAGTAGGTCACCTATATCTACTTCCCTCGTCTGGCCAAATATACTATTTAATATAATTTTAAACACAAAACTTTCGTGAGACTCAGATAAGTACCTATATTAAATAACGGGTAACACTGGTTTTTTAAGTCGAATATTGCTCGACATGTTTTGCTCCATAACGAGAAGCTTATTCATGAGCCATTACACCAACTACATTTGACAATGATGCTGAAAATTAGTGTATTTCTCGCCTCCTCGGCCGCCGCGCTCGGCCGCGGAGGGCCACGCGAATGGCTCATGACACATGAATACGCTCTCGTTATGGAGCGAAACATGTCGAGCAATATTCGACTATTTAATGTGTGTGTGTATATGGTTATTAACACAAGTAGGTAAAAAAAATACGTAGGTAACCTAAGATAGGTACCGCCTCGAACGATAAGTAGCTAACTAATATGCTTATAGGTAAGAACTTACTACTTTTATTGCAGCGCTTCTTCTACTTGATTTCTGTAAGTGACGAGGTCCTCATAGGATAGGGCAGATTATTATTTTAAGACACACGCACTGAAACTTGAAACTTCAGACGCCGGCCATTCACTTGTTTTTAACCTGAATTACTGACATTACTTGCATTTAATTACGATGGTTACTCGTCGAAAATCTAGATATTTGTTTCCTACCCATTTCCGATGTCGCTGGACTATTTATTGATATTACAATTATTTACTTAACAATTAAATCGAAACACAGAAACTTATAAACAGAAGTCTCCATCTGTTAGAAATCTCTTCGATTTCTGTACTGTGACGTAGCTCCTATCAAAATTCAAATCAGCTGTTCAATGTTGTGTCGGCCATCTTGTCACTTAATATGCGGATAAAGGAGGGTCCACGGGCTCGTAACTTTTGGCTTTTATAGGAGGTCGATCGTAGACAGATTAACGTTAATACGCGTTTATGCATCAAGAATTTTGGTACCTACCTCTGAGCGACCGATCAGTGAGCTCCTAACTTTTTATGAATATGGCTGTAAGTAGATAGTGCCAAAGTATTTTTTTCTAACGAGACTAAAGGTACTTTCGGAATGATTCCACTATAACTTATGTTACCATCGTCAACAACTGTGTTACAATTCCTAATTCTTATTGCGAAGACATAAGGTCCACCGATGGTCAGATAAAAGTCTTGTTGTTAACATTACATTTATCCATTGTTTGCGCTGCCCTTGTAATGCAACAGTTTTATCTTATTTATTTATTAGTCACATAAATTCCCGATAGTGTAGGTAGCCGATGCGGAACAATACATGCGTGTGATAAAATAATACTTATATATAAATATTAATATACCGTCCGGACATAACCTACTTAAACTGTCCAGTTACTAAATCGACTTGAGCATGTGATTTTTTTGAATAATAGGGATAGTTATCCCATGGACATCTATAGTGGACAGCCCGGTCCCCACCCGGGTTTGGCAGCTTCTTTTACCCAACTCAACGTCTGTTATTGCGCCTATTTTGCATGCTGGCCGGCCTCATTTGTTTCAGCCCAGTTCCTTCCTCCCTTCCCAACCCTCTGCCCTCACACTTAGCTACTGGTGGTCGGGGGTAGATACCAGTGTTCCCAGGAGGTATAACCTACTCCTAACCTACTCAAAAGTGGAGTCGGACGTGTGTGATGATGCTTGAGAGGGTGAGCCTGTGCCCAGCGTCGCACACTTGAACGTGCCAACACCCCTCCCACCCTCCTAAGCTTCCGAGCTTAAATAAAAAGCTTAAAGCTTAGATTTTGTAGGTCTGCTTAACTGATGTATGTATTTTCCTATCCCAGGCCGCCTGAACGTATTGGCGAACGTGTGCCGCAAGCCGTTGCACCAGCTGTTCACCCAGTTCGCCGGTCTCGAAGCCGAAGATGATGTAAGTGTCGCTTCCTTTTCATTGATAACTGTCTAATTGTAAGCCTATTGACCACGCTTGTCTCTCTCTCGTACATGAGAGAGCATTCGTGTCTTATTTATATTTTGTGCTTTCACGAATTATAAGCACGATTAGAATATTCTTATCGGTCTGATCTGTATTAGGCATATGCCAGAAATAACCTTAGCTCATCACAAGTTCCAATAAAACGAATTAATGGGTACAGTCGAGGTCTAAAATATCGATGCTACTTTTTGGATTTCAATATGTACCGTGCACGACCTAAATCCGAAACGAAACGTCTAATACATTTTTCGTCGAAAAATTGTCATCGGCATTTAAAAACTTTACTGTACTTGCGCAATCCTGGTTTTAAGTTGCCAAAGCTCTCGAAGAATTCAATAGCATGTCAGGCCAAACTTATGTTTATCCATCATTTACATTTAAAATATCTTCCACAGGGTTCCGGTGACGTGAAATACCACTTGGGAACGTATATCGAGCGCCTCAACCGCGTCACGAACAAGAACATCCGCCTCGCCGTGTGCGCCAACCCGTCCCACCTCGAGGCCGTCGACCCCGTCGTGCAGGGTAAGACGCGCGCCGAGCAGTTCTACCGCGGTGACAACGAGGGCAAGAAGGTAAACAGAACCGTATTTCATTGTTATATGGTCGAATTTAGGTTTAGGAGCTCCCTCAGACGGGCGTTGCGCAGTCCAAAGGGCAACTGCTTGAAACCACAGGTTTCTTAGTAGGTGATAAAAACCTTTAGTAGTTACTTTTAGTTCTTTTTAGAACTTTGAAAGACTGTATCGCAAGAAGAATATCTGTCTCACCGTGTCAAATCGTCACATCTCGATTGTTTTCCTTACTTTTTAGACCCATAATCTCAACAATAAGTTCCACAACCAGAGTGATTTTTTTTTTCATTCATTTGAACTAATTCCTCTGTGACTACAGTGCGCGACCTCAATGACTTTAGTCAAATTTAATCGCTCGTCTAGACATCTTTAAATCTAATCATAAATGTTCCGTGTTATCGTTAAAGTTGTCAAAGTAAATGATATATTTGTAAATTTTTTGATAGTAATACATCATTTCCAGAACATAAAGTATTTTAGGGGAATCTCCTTCAAATGAAACCGAGCAGTGTTCAAAATGATCTAAACAAATATTTGTTATTGGGAGAGCAAGACCGTGTACATGTTTATCATTCTAAACACATTGCCTGCATAGTTTATGCTGCTAAATGTCAATCAATATCAATATATTTATTTCGTCATCATGGGTCATAGATGTTTTTTTTTAAATTTTATTTTATGTTCCATACTGCTAGGATCCATTTCTCGAACGGTAGACTAATATTATTAGCGTGTTGTCATAGAAACCTATAAAATTGGACAGATCTTGAATATTGGTCTCTAATACCTTTCGAGAAATTACCCCCCGCTCTTTTCCAAACAAAACAAACACTTGAATACATCTATATGTACACAGGTGATGTCCATCCTGCTGCATGGCGACGCCGCGTTCGCCGGTCAAGGCGTCGTGTTCGAGACGATGCACTTGTCAGACCTGCCCGCCTACACCACGCACGGCACCATCCACATCGTCGCCAACAACCAGATCGGCTTCACCACCGACCCGCGCCACTCGCGCTCCTCCGCCTACTGCACAGGTGACTACTACAGCAGTGTCGGACCTGCCCGCCTACACCACGCACGGTACCATCCACATCGTCGCCAACAACCAGATCGGCTTCACCACCGACCCGCGCCACTCGCGCTCCTCCGCCTACTGCACAGGTGACCACTACAGCAGTGTCGGACCTGCCCGCCTACACCACGCACGGCACCATCCACATCGTCGCGAACAACCAGATCGGCTTCACCACCGACCCGCGCCACTCGCGCTCCTCCGCCTACTGAACAGGTGACCACTACAGCAGTGTCGGACCTGCCCGCCTACACCACGCACGGCACCATCCACATCGTCGCCAACAACCAGATCGGCTTCACCACCGACCCGCGCCACTCGCGCTCCTCCGCCTACTGCAGTAGTGTCCATCTTAATGCACATTCTACTCTACTATCCAGTGATGTCCCTGATAATATTAGGCGTATTAAAAAAATCAGCATTTAACAAAACTAAATTTAAAATAACATACGAAAAACTTGTAATCGTTGTTGTCGCTGTCTGTTTACCGCATAATTTTGCCGCATAATTAAAAAATTACCGCCAAGTTGGCCTCAAAAAAGCTCGGTGTGTTCAACAGATCGAGGCAGTATTTCACTCCTTCCCACCGCCTCCAGCTTTACAAGGCACAAGTACGCCCACATATGGAATACTGTTCTCATCTGTGGGCGGGAGCGCCCCAGTACCAACTTCTCCCTCTTGACCGCATCCAACGGAGAGCGACTCGAATTGTCGGCTGCCGGGATTTTACGGATCGGCTTGACTCCTTGGCGCTGCGTAGAGATGTAGCCTCGCTCTGCATCTTCTATCGCCTCTATCACGGAGAGTGCTCCGAGGAATTGTTCGGATTAATCCCTGCCGCCTCTTTCCGCCATCGTCCTACGCGACAGCATTACCATCATCACCACTTAGATGGTTGGCAGTCCTCAACTGTGCGTTTCTCGAAAAACTTCCTGCCTCGCACAACAAAACTGTGGAATGAACTGTCGTCTGCGGTATTTCCGGACCGATACGACCTTCAAACCTTCAAGAAAAGAGCGTATTCCCATCTTAAAGGCCGGCAACGCGCTTGTGACCCCTCTGGTGTTGCAGGCGTCCATGGGCGGCGTTAATTGCTTATATATATATATATATATATATATATATATAATATGTACAAAGATAAATTATAAAACGCGGCCCAGATTGTTTTTAAGGACAGCTTTAGTGACTATAGAGGGACTGTTGTAAATTTACCTTTAATTGGTATTAAAAGAAGTTCTTTACTCATATATAGGTTAATAAATAATAATAGTAACGTTTGTTTGCAGACGTGGCTCGCGTAGTGAACGCCCCCATCTTCCACGTGAACGGCGACAACCCCGAGGCCGTGATGCACGTGTGCAACGTCGCCGCCGAGTGGCGGGCCACCTTCCACAAGGACGTGGTCATCGATATCGTCAGCTACCGCCGCAACGGCCACAACGAGGTCGACGAGCCCATGTTCACGCAGCCGCTCATGTACCAGAAGATCAGGAACACTAAGCCTGGTAAGTTACCAAACATTTCGTAGACATCGAAAAGATAGCAGGGGCGTTTCTCAGTCCTAATGGCATCCGACGAAACTCATAAGTTCCCCACGTGGTTGTTAAAGTTTCAGCACCTCTTAGTTCAGTAAGTATAGAGAGAAGACCAGAACGTGGTTGTAGAATGAAGGGCCTTTTACAAGGACGTTAACTACCTCCGAAATTGCCGCAGCGAAGTCGACGAGCCCATGAATGATCATGCAGCCGTTTATGTACCAGAAGATCAGGAACATCAAGCCTGATAATTAACCAAACAAAACCTTTCGTTGACATTGAAAAGATACCGGGGGCGTTTCTCAGTCCAAACGACATCAGGCCAAAATCATAAGTTCCTCACGCAGTTGTTGAGTTATCTTTCAGCCAGCATCTCTTAGTTCAATATGTATAAGGCATAGACCAGAACGTGACTGTATAATGAAGGGTTATCTTCCAGAAGGACGTCGTCACCGAAATCGTCAGCTGCCATATCTGCACGTGTGCAATGTGACAGTTTGACTGTATGCAAATTATACATTTTCTATACTTGCAGTATTGGACAAGTACGCCGCACAACTGATCGCCGAGGGTGTTGTAACTGCTGAGGAGGTGAAGGACGTCCACGACAAATACGAGAAGATCTGTGAGGACGCCTACAACCAGGCCAAGCAGGAGACCCACATCAAGTACAAGGACTGGCTCGACTCGCCTTGGTCCGGCTTCTTCGAGGGCAAGGACCCGCTCAAGGTAACCTTTATCTTCCTTGGCTTATTCGTTTTTTGTCTGACTAGACTTGAAGCAGTAGATCGGCATGAGAAAGATTATAATTCACATGTTCTTCAAATTCCGAGAAACCGTTGTTTCTCGGAACATGGCTCTTACTCAGAACATGATTCTACTAGGGAAAAAAGTTTCAATTAGCAGATGTATGGAAGTAACTTAATAATTAATAAATGTAAGAGGTAGGTAGGAACAGAAACGCCAATGTCAACGTTACTCTATTTATTGACTGTAGGTGCTTATAACTACTTCATACAACATGCGTGACGTTCATACAAAACTGGTTTCTTCCTAACTAAATTAATACCGTGCAGCAAACGGCAAGGTTGGGCACGTGCACTCCCGATGCAACAAGCCAAGGGACAGTCGGGAGTCCCGACTGTCCCGACTCGGGACCTATCGCCAGGGCACTAGCTACACCTAGGGAAGTCAGGGAGAAGGCTGCAGGCAGCTATCAAACTCCCGACTCAGACAGACTAGCCAAAGGACAGTGGTGGACCTATCGCTAAGGCAGTCGCTAGCTAAGTGATTTAATACTGCGCAGGCGGCGGCTTTTATTCGGTCCGGTCGGGCGCTCGGCGAACCTCGGCGGCCGTGAAGAGTGCCGTAGCGGTGCGCGTAAGTATTCGAGCCCGTGCGCCGTTGTAATTCGCATTGTTATATAAATAAATAAATAAATATTATGGGACAATCTTACACAAATCAACCTAGTCCCACTATAAGCTCAATAAGGCTTGTGTTGTGGGTACTAGACGACTTAATGGAGAATCTAATATCGGTTTTAACGCAATCGGACCATTAACAATTGTAAATTATTTAATTATTATATTTGACGCAGGTTTCTTCGACCGGCGTGGTAGAAGAGACCCTAGTCCACATCGGCAAGCGTTTCTCCGCGCCTCCCCCCAACGCTGCCGAGTTTGAGATCCACAAGGGTCTGCTCCGTATCCTCAAGGCGCGTATGGAGATGGTCGAGAACCGCACCGTCGACTGGGCTCTGGCCGAGGCCATGGCGTTTGGTTCCTTACTGAAGGAGGGCATCCATGTGAGGCTGTCCGGAGAGGACGTGGAGCGTGGTACCTTTTCGCATAGGTGAGTTTGAAAGGTTTCTTTATTCGTGTATGGACAGTTTAGAACCACACCGTCGACTGGTCTTAGGCTGTGGCCATGGCATTTGGTTCCCTATTAAGTCATCCATAGAGGAAGCAAAGTCTGGTCTTTATTCTCAACCGTATAGAGATGGTTGAGATCTGAACCGTCGATTGGGCCTTTAGTTCACTCTTCAAACAGGGCATCTATCAGGCAGTTATCAGGAGAAGGTGAAACAGCGCAGGTGTTTAAGAACTAAAGTGTTCTTGCAGACATTTTTAATCCCGGACGCAAAAATAGGGGCGATATAAGCTGTGTGTCTGTCTTGAGTCTCTGAGTGCGCCGTAGCGCTAAAACGGTTGAACCGATTTAAATGTGTTTTTTTTATTGAAGGCAGGTTTTCTAGCAAGTGATCTTAGACATGTTTTATCAAAATCGGTTCAGCACTTTCGGGGGTTTTCATATTTTTTTATTTATAATAGTTATTAAATAAGTAAATAACGATGTTGACGATGTTGTCATATGGTTCCTTGGGGAGAAAGATAAAATACTGTCTAAATGAGGTTCTCCCTTCTTTAAAGTCAAACAATATTAAACAGTTTATATTGTTCGCAGACATCACGTGCTACACCACCAGAAGGTGGACAAGGCGACATATTGCGCTCTGGCCCATCTCTACCCCGACCAGGCTCCTTACACCGTGTGCAATAGCTCGCTTTCTGAATACGGTCAGTGAAAAAATCATTACAAATATGTCCCAATGTAATTTAGACAAAGAAAAAAAAAATAATAATAAACGTTTATTCACATTTCGCGTACACTATTTACAAATAAAATGTTCTTCTGCCAAACCACAGAATGGTTTGTTGGCAGACGAGGCTCCTGTTAATTAACGTAAGCTTAATAAACTTAAGCTTATCTACTACTTTTCTAGTCACAAAAGACACAAAAAATAAATGACACAAAAGGAAACTTTAAAAATTTTGAACTTTGTACGGAAAATTAAAAATGAAAATAAGAACATTTTTATTAAAATAAAACAGTAGTGTAGCTCAACAATCCAAAGAAGTTCTTGGTTATTGAAACGAGAGCATGTCACCTACTGCCCCGATTCTGCGCATCTTCCTCTAAATTGTATCGAAGCTGACCAAGAATCTTTATATCGTCTCTCACACTACGGGGATTGGTCTACTGGCGGTAAACAGTTCTTCGGCCAGCTTTTGCCTGTAGTTGGCTGCACTAGCGTCTTCTAAGATTTTCAACCCCGTTTTCACCTCCTTTTAGAAGTTGAATTAAATCCTTTCTTCCCGATATTTGTTATCCGTTGTTTGTAAATAACCAGAGCAAGGATGATTAAGACATGGATTGACAATGCCTAAACAAAATCGCGTTCCTCGAACCTTCAGGTTATACGTCTGTTTTCGGTACTAAGTGCCACAGCGCCATCTGCCGAGTCTGGAGTCGAGTTATTCTGTCAGCGTTAAGCGCCGAACAAAATATTAGAAACTAGAATATAGTGTTTGTGGTGACCGATAGATGACGCTAGTGCTTTAACCTGAAATAATGGAACGCGATTTTGTATGGATATTATCAATCCATGTCTTAATCATCCTTGAACCAGAGGGTTCGAAATTAGATCCAGATAATTATGATATCTGATATTTATCGCGATAATTATCGGATACTTATTCCCGTTATGGACTTTTTTTATTATAGCTAAACTTCTAATGTAGATTTTCACGCGCGGTATTTTTTTTAGTGCATTCTGCCTCAACCAATTTTGGGTTATTATCAAATCCATAATTATTTTTGCATGTTTTTAAAGTGGGGCATTTACGGCTGCTGTAAAGCCGAAGTAGATCAAAATAAATGCAAAAAGATGATATGTTTGTATTTGATTTAATAACAATCTATTATCAAATCGATCATTAAAATCACGATAATTATTAAAATAACTATCATTGATATTTATCCTTTCCAACTCTGTTTAAACATTCAGATTATTAAAATTGTTGATTCGTTTAGGCGTGCTCGGCTTCGAGGTGGGCTACTCCGTGACCAACCCGAACGCGCTGGTGCTGTGGGAGGCGCAGTTCGGAGACTTCAACAACGTGGCGCAGTGCATCATCGACCAGTTCATCTCCTCCGGCCAGGCCAAGTGGGTGCGCCAGTCCGGCCTCGTGCTGCTGCAGCCGCACGGCATGGAGGGCATGGTGAGTGACCCGCTAACACTCGTGAGTGACCCACAGCATCCGCTCATTTATAAATGCTCAGTGATTGACCCGGAGAAATCTGTGAGTGACCTAATTCATGAGTGAAACAGAGCGTGATGGGCAACATCAGTACTTTGTCACGACCGATTACTTTTCGTACTTCAAAAGATGTGAAAATTATTCGTACTATATCGTACGAATTATGTAGCTTTTGCTAGCTTTTGCCCCGGAATTCATCTGCGTGGTTTAGTAATTCAACTCCATGTTATGCTCTTAAGGGATTACTTCGGTGAGAAAGAGTATTCTATCTCTCTATAACAAATTTTATCTATTTCTGTTCAGCGCTTGCACCCACCTTTTCACCCGTTAATCAACTAATTTCGGGGATAAAAAATATTTTATATAGTTTTGAGTTCTGGGGAAGGCCCCAGAACTCAAAACTATTTCCATACTAAATTTCATCTAAATCGGTTCTGCCGTTATTGATTCCCCATACAAGCTTTCACCCCCTTTTCACCCCCTTAAGGGATGATATCTTTTATAAAAACTGAGTTTTATCTTTCCCAGAACATAAACTATTGATTTCTAGAATATAAACATATATCTTCATATTAAATTTCTCTCTGCGGTTATAGATTACTAGACCCCGGACTCTTGTGGCAATGACGTCACAATAGGGTGATTTGGGGAGTAAACGGGACGGTGCTATGAAACACGGTTAAAAACTCGGTTGTTAACCGAATACATTAAATTAGACATTTTTAACAATATTACTTAGTAAGTTGATCAATATTATCGTTTGCTATATTACTTGCAAACCATGCATTTGTACGTTAAACTGGCATTGGTTTTGTCGGCCACTCGCTCCTTGTTCGTCACGAATGTCACCAAGCCAGTTTAAAGTACAATTGTATGGTTTGCACTAAAAAATAATATTGATCAACTTACTAGATAATTTTGTTGAAAATATCTAATTAAAATGTATTCGGTTAACAACCGAGTTTTTAACCGTGTTTCATAGTACCGTCCCGTTTACTCCCCAAATCACCCTATTGTGACGTCATTGCCACAAGAGTCCGGGGTCTATTGATTACCCATACAAACTTCTTCCCCATTTTTCACCCCTTTAGGGTTGATTTTCAGGATGAAAACTATGCTATGTTCTTTTTCGGGACTCAAACTATCTCTATACCAAATGTCATCTTAATCGGTTTAGCGGTTTAAACGTGAACAGGTAACAGACAGACAGACACACTTTCGTATTTATAATATTAGTATTACACCTAGATATTTTTCTAGCACGAACAACTTGTTGTAAGTGATTGACCAAATAAAAACATCGACAGTCCTGTTATCATCGATAAGTACCACTTTAACGTCATAGAGGTAATACAAAGACAAATATATATAGGGTAATAAGGTGCGTTAGAAAATAGACTATAATAATAGCAAACTTCAGAAAATAATTTGGAATACTTTCGTAACTTTCTTTATTCGTGTCACTGTATTAATCATCCCATAAGTTACTATATAACACACACACACACCGAAATTGTCTTTCAAATTGACTAAGAATATCACAAACCCATTTTGAAGTAGTATGTATGTAGGTATTTATCGATAACAGGATTGTCGATGTTTTTATTTTGTCAATCACTTACAACAATTCTTTCATGCTAGAAAATTATCTAGGTGTAATTAGTATGTATGTCGTTCTAGTACATAGTGATTTATCTACTAGTCTTTTGAAGATTAGGCGTGGCCGAATGTAGTGTTAGCATTGTTTTGATTGTCCATGTCCATGTCCATGTCCAGGGCCCCGAGCACTCGTCGGCGCGCCTGGAGCGCTTCCTGCAGATGAGCTCCGACGACCCCGACTACATGCCCCCGGAGAGCAACGACTATGAAGGTCAGCAACTACTGGTCTAAGAGCTGGCCACGTCAGATGTGACACAATAATGAGAGCAATGAAACCTGCCTAGTTAGACTGCTTTACCATCCTTATTGCTAGATCCGGGCATCTGGCAGCTTTTAATGGGTGGATGTCAGAATGACACACCAACAAAGTTTTTAAGTTGGAAAAAAGTAAAACCAAAATAGGTAAAAAATGCCAAAGTTGTGTCATTTATAGAGGACAGGGCCTATATTTTAACATTAGATTAAAAACCCTTGTCTATTATTGCGGAAACAAAAACAGTAGGCGACTAACTAAAAATTTCAGTTTTCATCATTTGGCACTACTTTCCCCGAAGAGAACCTTCTGGATATGACATACCTTAATTATTTACATTTTTTCCTATAATATTTCATTAAACCCAGAACTCTAGGATTTGTTTTCTTCAAGCTATTTGCATTCTTTGACCTCCACCACTTTACAGCTGCCAGATGTCCGGATCTAGAAAAAAGCATAGTATAGCAAAATAACTACATGGGTTTCGTTGCTCTCATTATTGTGTCATATCTGACGTGGCCAGCTCACCGTCTATACATTATGCTTACAACTTATCTAACCATATTATTTTCAGCCACTGTTCATATAAATACTATGGTGGTATGGTGGATACCATTATTACCACAATCAAAGTAAACTGGCATCATCTTTTATTATTGTAATTTTCCAATGTAATAAAAATGGCCCCACGTTGGGCGCCAATGTAACATTTTACGCTATAAACTAAAAGTAGGGTTTTAATGTTACTCTGTTTAAAAAATGGTAGTAACCAGGGATGTTACAGAGCTCCGGTTCCGGTTCCGTTAAATCGGAACTTCCGATTCGTTTTAAAGATTCGCTTCGGTTCCGGTTCTGTTACTTTCAAAACAGAAGTTATATCGGATGTCATAGTTCATAGCAACGCAGTAGGGGGAAATGAGCGGCGTACATCAAAAACACACAGGTTTGTCATTTCCTTATGACCAGAATCGGAGCCAGAGAGATAGGAGCAAGTGGTGCTATCACTCTGGCTCCGATTCTGGTTCCGCTTCCGTTTTCGGTTCCGATACCGTTTCTGGTTCTGATAAACTAAATTTACAACATCTGATTCCGCTTTCGGTTCCGATAAAACTAGATCAGTTACATCCCTGGTTGTAACTAGTTCGTCAGTTAAATTATGAGAAAATACAGGGTGACTGGTAATTCGTCGTATTCCTTCAAGGGATTCCTTCTAAAAGGGATTCCTTTAGGGGGGTTCCTTCTACAGCTTATTTGGAGTGATTTAAGTCCAGTCAAGCAGGGGTCAAAACTCATTGGTTTTCAAGTTATTCAAGATTTTAGATTTTTTTAATAAATACCCGCTTTTTGACCTAAAACTAGTATTTTTTTTTAAACTACTTATTTTTCAAATAAAAAAAAAGATTTTCCGAATAGCCAATGAATCACTGATTACGTAAAATAATAAAAAAAGTACAAAACATATCAAAATTTTGCAAATAAAAGCATCTGAAGTCAGAAGTTTTTGTATTTTTTTTTCAAATCTTGTTACATTTTAAGGCATAACTAAAAAAAAAGTAATAACACTTCGCGTACAAATTACAGAATTTATTTCCTCAGTTCATAAGCTTTCTAAAAAGGTACAATTTATGCTCATTTTTTACAATTAATAATAATAATACCAGAGCAGGTACAGGACTTAGCGTACTTGACTTTACTTGTTTGTGTCGTTTTAAACTCGCCGAAGGCATACTTTGTCTCCAGTTTCTTATCTTATCTTATTCCTTGAGGTAGTAGGCACTGCAGATTGCCTTTTGTGAAACAAACAAACTGATTAAGGGTCATTAGCTAATGAGCTAATGAAGTTAAATTACTTTAATTAGTTTGTTTGTGTCACTTTAATTCTTACGGCGGGTTTTTCGCCTTCTGTTCCTTATCTTATCTTAATTTTATTGGGTGGCGATGCTTCTCATGGGGTGGGGGTGAGACTAACCAGGTTTAAATAGGTCATGTAGTAATTAATCAGTTAGTTACTTTCAACTTTCTTTCCAATTCGGACGATATTGATAACTAAGTTTTTTCTCAAATGGCTACTTACGAATTTGAAGAATACGCAGATATCATTTATTGTTACGGACTCTGTGATGGTGACGCCGCTGCAGCTAGAAGGGAGTACCAACTTCGTTACCCTAACCGCCGTTTACCTCACGTAAGCGTGTTTGGTTCATCGTACCATCTTATTCGGGAAACAGGATCAGTTAAACGCCGTCAAGCTGATGCTGGAAGACCTCAACAATACGATCCTGCTGAAGAAGAAGAAATCTTGCACTTTTTCCGGGCAGACGGTACTACTTCGACGAGAATTATGGCTAACCGGCTCGGTATGTCTCAGTGGAAGGTGTGGTTTACCCTGCACTCAGCTCGACAGTATCCGTATTATTACACTCCAGTACACGCTATTGAAGAGGGAGACCCAGCAAGAAGGATGGATTTCTGCAGATTTTTAATTAATGCTGATATCGAAGATTCCGAATACCTAAAGAGAATTTTGTGGACGGACGAATCTAATTTCGACCGTGACGGGATAACAAATTACCACAATCTGCACTTTTGGGCTCCCAAAGGTCAAAACCCAAAGAAATCAAACGAAGGAGCTCACCAACAAAGATTTTCTTTGAACGTGTGGATGGGAATCGTGCACGATAATTTAATCGGACCTTTTTTTCTGCCAGCTCGATTAACCGGCATCGCGTATGAAACTTTTTTGAGGGATGAGCTACCGACGCTACTGGAAGATGTGCCGCTTGCGACAAGAATTAACATGATTTATCAGCACGATGGCTGCCCTGCTCACTTTTACCGGGGTGTGCGGCAGTGGATGGATGAAAACTACCCAAGAAGATGGATAAGTCGAGGTGGCCCAACCCCTTGGCCAGCCAGGAGCCCAGATTTAACTCCGTGTGATTTCTACATCTGGGGTCACATGAAGGCGTTGGTCTACGACAGACCGATACGTGACGTAGAAGACCTACGGCAAAAAATCCTAGCAGCTGCACAGACGATGAAAGACGGGCTTTCGAGGCGAGTGACAATCACTGAAGTACGAAGAAGGCTTCGTTCTTGCATACGCAGGCAGGGCAAACAGTTCGAGCAAGATTTATATTTTTTCCTTTTTAAGATTAAATTTTATTTAATAATGAAACTGTATTTTTCCTATTTTTTTTATTCCCCTACTTAATTACTTACCAAAGTATCACCCCGGGCAACTTAAAGTCTCAGAAGATAAGAAACTGGAGACATTACTTACCAAAGTATCACCCCGGGCAACTTAAAGTCTCAGAAGATAAGAAACTGGAGACAAAGTATGCCTTCGGCGAGTTTAAAACGACACAAACAAGTAAAGTCAAGTACGCTAAGTCCTGTACCTGCTCTGGTATTATTATTGATAATTGTAAAAAATGAGCATAAAATGTCAAAAATTGTACCTTTTTAGAAAGCTTATGAACTGAGGAAATAAATTCTGTAATTTGTACGCGAAGTGTTATTACTTTTTTTTTAGTTATGCCTTAAAATGTAACAAGATTCGAAAAAAAAAAAAAAAAAAACTTCTGACTTCAGATGCTTTTATTTGCAAAATTTTGATATGTTTTGTACTTTTTTTATTATTTTACGTAATCAGTGATTCATTGGCTATTCGGAAAATCTTTTTTTTTATTTGAAAAATACGTAGTTTAAAAAAAAAAAATACTCGTTTTAGGTCAAAAAGCGGGTATTTATTAAAAAAATCTGACTCTTGAATAACTTGAAAACCAATGAGTTTTGACCCCTGCTTGACTGGACTTAAATCACTCCAAATAAGCTGTAGAATAACCCCCTTGAAGGAATACGACGAATTACCAGTCACCCTGTATTCAACATATTTTTCTTTAGTTATACGCAAAGGCGACAAACTTGAAAGTGTCAAAGTTGTGGCGTGGGGGCTCGATCTAAGTAACCGACAATTATTTTTTGATAAAAGCATTTTGTCTAAAACCTCAGCAAATCTTGCGTGTACGATAGGGTGTCCCTTATATTGCGATTTTGAGAAATTAATAACGCATACCCCCTAAATGTCTTTGTTTCACCCCAAAATACTGTACAAAAAATAATCAGGACATTCCTGTAATTCTAACCCCATACAAATTACTATGAAGAAATTTGGGCAGAAGATAAGTTGCTACTTTTTTATCGGTTTTCGGTCGTTGCGAGATATTTTTTATAATAAACGTTCATACAGGAGTAGGATGCACTGATGATGTGAAAAAAAAAAAATTTTTTTTGGTCATTTTCATACTTTGTATGGGAAAATCGGATAAAAGTCGGCACGGGTTACAGTTACAGGAATGACCTGAATTTTTTTTGTAGAGTATAATGTGGTCAACGAAATATATTTTATCTACACTCATATTGTAAGTCCTCTAAAATGCGTCCAAAAACCGTAGGCTATGACCAGCATTACAACAAACGATTTCACTATGATAAGTTTCTTATCTGTGGCAGTACCGCAATTTTAACTTTTCATGCTCAATTATTGATGTGCTCTGAGTTTTGATAACATAATGTACACCTGCACGCGCCCGCGGCCGGCGACACCCGCCCGCGCGTCCGCCGGCACACAAGAGTTGGCCGCGCCGACACAATCCAGTTGGCCACGACGCGGTGCAATGGCGGCCATTCTATGGTTTAGGAATACGGCATTTTGGATAAATAATATGAGTGTAGATAAAGCAGTGTATGCAACTGTACGTAATTAGGCCTTAAAACACTCGTGTGATCTTATTATGAAATTCGCCTGCGGCTCATTTCATAAAACCACACTCATGTTTTAAGGACCCTTATTACGTAACAGTTACATAAACTACTATAGGGGGTATGCGTTGTTAATTTCTCAAAATCACAATATAAGTGACACCCTAGTGTACGTTTTACAGATACTAGACAGCAACATTATTGCAAACATATTCTTCTGTTCAGTCCGGCAACTGCACGACTGCAACTGGATCGTGGCCAACTGCTCGACGCCCGCGTCGCTGTTCCACATCCTGCGGCGGCAGATCGCGCTGCCGTTCCGGAAGCCGCTCATCATCATGACGCCCAAGTCGCTGCTGCGTCATCCCGAGTGCAAGAGCTCCTTCGACGACATGAAGGAAGGCACCAGCTTCAAGCGGTAATGTCTGATGGGGTAGTTGCCTGCTACTGGATTTGTTTCTGGATATGCTCCCCCCCCCTAGTGCAAGATCTGCTTCGACGGGATTAACGAAGACATCAGCTTCTGGTGGTAATGTGTGATGGGGTAGTTGGCTGCAACTGCTCCACCCCATCTCGAGTGAAAGCCCAAGGACACTCCATTCCTAGTGATAGCTTGAGGGCACCCCATCTCGAGTGCAAGAGCTCTATTTTTTATTTAACGACTTTACGCATAGTAGAAAAATTTACAGTTGGGGACAAAATCGCTGTTTGGGTTGAAAATATCAGGCGATAAATTTATTTTTCATATTCGATGAATATGCTTACTTTTCATTTGTTGGTTTTTAGTGCCACAATCTTGATTGATGAAATCGATTGGCATTAAAAATACAAAAGTGGCTATGTTTTCGTTGACTGTATATAGCATGTTTACCGCTATATAGTGATGTACACCAAAAACATAAATTTACCAAATTTTGTACGTATTTTTTTCCCTCAGGTTGATCCCAGAAGAAGGTCCCGCCTCCAAGAACCCTAGCGGCGTGAAGAAGCTGGCGTTCTGTACGGGCCGCGTGTACTACGACCTGCTGAAGGAGCGCCGCGAGAAGGGACTCGAGAACGACATCGCCATCGCCAGGTGAGAGTGTCCTCCAGAAGGTCCCGCCTCCAAGAACCCCAGTCAATTTTGTTATATGCTTTTCTATCGCTCTAATGTACAAGGCGGATAGTAAACTTTTGATGTTCACGGTAGTCTCTCTGTTATGTGCGACTCGCAAAAATAATGTAGATTTCCGCCACCATGTTGGTAGAATTCATATGTATGCTTAGCTCTTTAAAACTACGCAACGGATCAAACGCAACGGATCAAAATCCGTTATAACCGCATCAAAGAGGTTTTGTTTAATAGATAGAGTGATTCAAGAGGAAGGTTTATATGTTTGTCGGAGGTGAGTCTGGGTTTGACATTGTGAAGAAGAAACTAGAGATCACTTTGATAAATAAATCAGATATTTATTGATAACTTTTACAACGGTCAGATTCACATTTAGCAAATAACAATTTTACACTGATTGAATTCGGATATTTAAAGTACAAGTGCGTCAGGCCGAAGCCACAGCGTCCATGAGCCCCGGTACACCTGCATACCGGCATTTTATAACCTTGAACAAACAACTTGAATAAACAAGCCTGGTGGAGGGGCGGTGGGGATGAGGCGATGGTGGCGTGATTCTCGACCTGGCGCACCTGCTTACAACGGTACGCTGGCGTTGCGCCGTCACGGCCATGCTGACAGGCGTACGTCTTCGTACGTGCTTCTTTACAAATCTGAGAAAGAATAACTTAGGTTAATGTTCGTCCATCCTGACAAACTGACTGTACAAACTTAACGTGATTTGTTAGACATAAAATCTAAATGGAAATGAAGACCTTTCAGTGCAGAGAAATGTAACTGGCCCAGCCTTCTCGGCCCTTCAGAGCAAGCCTGGCCCAGTCTATAGACTCTTCAGGGTTGCTACCTCTGGTCCGATCAATATTGATCCTTCAGTATCCCTTCGGTTTTGTTTAAACCGGCCCGGAAGAGTTTTTTTCTTTTTTTTTTATTCTTTTTTTTTTAATTATCATAATTTTTTTTAGTACTGTTTTTTTTTTTTATTACTCCCCCTTTTTTTTACTTCTCCTTATGTATCATAGCATTTGTGATTACCCGAGAAGGCTGATACTGTATAGATTCCTCCGAGGATGAACGTGAATAGCTACGATGTTGAAAAATGCCATCACTATCACTTGTTAGTATGCCGGGATGGGCAGACATTGTGTCACTATTACTAGCATCTGATAAATTATCTTGCATCGGGCAAGTTTCATGAACTACAATATCGTTACTTTGATTGGCCGCCGTCACGTCATCATGGACCCAAGGTTTCTGAAGCTTCTATTAAGCCGGGCAGCCCATGAGGTACTTCTCGTAATTTTTCGTGGGAATACTTGAAAACCCTATTTGTTCCATTAACATGCATCAATTCGTACCTATCATTATCCAAAACAGCGACGACTTTAAACGGTCCCTTATATTTGCGGTCTAATTTAGTTTGATGCCTTTCTTCGCATTTCACAAAAACAAAATCTCCTACAGAAAAGGGTTGCACTCGAGCTTTTCCTTTATTAAATCGAATGGTATCTGACTGCGTTTGTTTCTGGATATTCGTCGATGCGTGAAGCCTAGCTGAATCTAAATCAAGCCTGGATGTGTCATTCGAGTTCACGGATATTTTTGAGAGTTCTAATGAATTACCTTGGATTCCGAACATTAATTCTAAGGGCGTGTAACCTGTGATTCTGCAACGGGTGCTATTTATAGCCAACTGGATTTCTCCTAGTTGGTCCTGCCATCGGACTTCTGAATCACATTCTACTATAGTGAGCAGACTTTTGAGAGTTCGCATAACTCGTTCAACTTGTCCGTTGGCCCTGCTTGCACCGGTTGCAATGAGATGAAGCTCAATATTGTTATCTTTGCAAAAGTTTTTGAAATTGATGTTGTCATAAGACCTACCCCTATCGGCAATTATTCGTTTTGGAGCGCCAAACAAATGTACCGCGTTTTTGACAGCATTGATAGCGTTTGAGGAGTTCAAAGTTGCGGTGTGCTCGAGAAGGACATACTTGGTAAAAGCGTCTATGATAACGGAGCAATACTCCTTACGGTCGCTTTTTCCGCTAAGTTTACCAGTTAAGTCAAGATGGATTGTGTGCCAAGGTAAAGGTAATTTTGGAATTGGGTGTAAGCGAACTTGTTGGGCTCCTGATGAGCCTTTAGAAGCTTTACAAACTACACAAGACTCAACAAATTTCTTTACGAATTTAGACATGTTTTGGAACCAATAGAGATCATATAACTTATCAAGGGTTTTTTTCAAATCCAAGATGTTTTATTTCGTTATGAACGAGATTAATGACAGACCAAATCAATGAATGCGGCAAAATCGGTAGCCATTTTGTAATTTTACCTCGCTCAATTTTTCGGAAAAGAATGCCCTGCCGGATATCATAAGTATGTTTTACATCAGGGGGAAGTTCGTTTGCTCGTAATTTAGATCTAACATCAGTTATTTCAGAGTCTCGTGATTGCTCCACAGATAGCCAGCCAGCATACATAAACAAAAATTCAGTGTTTCTCTACTGTATTATGTCTGTATTATTACAGACATAATACAGTAGAGAAACACTGAATTTTTTTGAGGTTTCTAATGTGATGTCGTAAATAAACACTTTTTTTTGCGCTTACATTGCAAACGCTGGCTGAACCCTACGAGATAGATCAAAGTAATGTACAACAGTATTGTACACCTTAAAAAGGTCTAGAAAAAAGTCCGCAATTGTATATGTCTATGTCTTAGGGATAACCCACAATAACCATTTTTTATCCCGTGCGAAGCCGGGACGGGTCATCATCATCATCATCATCATCATCATCATCATCATCAGCCTATTTTAGTCCACTGCTGGACATAGGCCTCCCCCAATAAGCGCCATAGCGCCCTGTCTTCAGCTTGCCGCATCCAGCATCTGCCTGCAGTCTTTCGCAGATCGTCATCCCACCTGGCCGGAGAGCGTCCTACACTACGTTTGCCGAGTCGCGGTCTCCACTCAAGAACACGTTGACCTCAGTGCAGCGGTTGTCGGTTCTTCGCGAGATATGGCCGGCCCACTGCCACTTCAGCTTGCTAACTCTTTGAGCTATGTCGATAACTTTGGTTCTCTGTCGGATGTATTCGTTACGAATCTTATCCTTCAGAGAAACTCCGAGCATAGCTCTTTAGAAATTGTTTTTACCTAACTGCAGGATCTGCCAAGGAAACAATTTCAAGAAGGTGGCCATGTACGACGACCGGTCCTGGATCAATGTGGCCATTGATCATGACTTTGGTTTTATCCAAATTCATGCCAAGACCGATGCGTCGCGAGGCTGAAGCTAGGCCGTCCAGCATCCGGGTCAGCTCCTCTAGCGACTCCGCCATTACGACTATGTCATCAGCGAATCGCAGGTGTGAGATGTAATCGCCGTTTATGTTTATGCCCTTACCTTTCCAGTCCAGCGTCTTAAACATGTCTTCCAATGCGCTTGTGAACAGTTTCGGGGATATGACATGCCCCTGTCTCACCCCTCTGCGCAATTGGATGGGTTTAGACTGCTGGCCCTGTACTTGGACACTCATAGTGGCGGCTTCGGAGAGACATCTCAGCACCTCGATATAACGATAGTCTACTTGGCATCGCTGTAAGGATTCCAGAACAGCCCAAGTTTCCACGGAGTCAAAGGCCTTCTCATAGTCCACAAAAGCGAGACACAGGGGCTGATTATACTCTTCGGACTTCTGTATAATCTGCCTCACTGTGTGAATGTGGTCTATGGTGCCATATCCTCCGCGGAATCCAGCCTGTTCCGGTGGCTGGAACTCGTCGAGTCTTCTGGCGAGACGATTCGTGACCACTCGTGAGAAAAGCTTATAGACGTGGCTCAGAAGTGTGATGGGTCTGTAGTTTTTAAGGAGGGTTTTATCACCCTTCTTAAAAAAGAGCACCACCAAACTCCCGCTCCACGCCTTAGGAGTTCTCCCACTGTGAAGGACGGTATTGAAGAGGTTCTGCAGCTCCTGTATAACAGGAGCTCCTCCTGCCTTCAGAAGCTCTGAACTAATACCATCCTCACCGGGGGCTTTTCCATTTTTAAGCTGCCTCAGAGCTAACACGATCTCGTCTTGACTGATGTCTGGCAGTTCGTCGGTATAGTGGCGTGTCAGGGTGGCTCTTGAATCATGGTCGTCTCGTCGGGAGTGGGGGGCATGTGCAGAGTACAGCCGGCCATAAAAAACCCTCTATCTCGGCGGAGATCTCCGGCTTCGACAACACGGTCCTCCCGTCGTGCGTTTTTAGCTTCGTCAGGTGGCTCCTGCTAAGCTGCTGAGTGAATACTTTGGACCCTCGGTTTCGCTCTATCGCCTCTTCAATAAGGCGTGTGTTGGAGCTCCGAAGGTCGCGCCGTACCATCTTCGCAATTCGCTTATTCAGGTCTGACCTCTCTGACGAAGTCGCTTGGGTAGTCTCCCGTCTTCTTGTCATCAGCCCCAGAGTCTCATCCGAGAGTTTGGACTTCTTGCCAGTACGCTGTTTTCTACAGAACTTGATACCCTCGTCCCTCAGCGTTTCGACCAGATTGTGTAGGGTCTCGTCGGCGTCATCAGTGGGTTCCAAGGCAACAAATCTATTCCCGAGAAGCTGCTGAAACTCCTCGGTGCCCGCGACGATTTGGATTTGGTTAGGCCGGAGCGTGGACTTCATCAGACGGTTTCTTTCAAGCTTCAAGTTGATATTCAGAGAGCCTCGGAGCAGTCGGTGATCAGATCCGGTATTGAACCTGTTGATCACTGAGACATCTCTGAATATGTGCTTGCTATCCGTCAAGATGAAGTCGATCTCATTTTTTGTCACAGTGTCGGGGCTCTGCCATGTCCACTTCCTTTGAGGCTCGGGACGGGTCGCTAGTTTTTATATGTAATTTTGTTGATATTCCCTATCTTTGACTGAAGTCTGGCAAAAACCCCAGAGGCTGCCATTTCTCCTCATAAATAATAATAAGAAACTATCTCATTCTGATTCGCAGGCTGGAGCAAATCTCTCCGTTCCCGTACGACCTGATCAAGGCCGAAGCCGCCAAGTACAGCAACGCCCAGCTGGTCTGGTCCCAGGAGGAGCACAAGAACATGGGCTCCTGGAGCTACATCGAGCCCCGCTTCCGCACCCTGCTGCAGAACCAGCGCACCATCAGGTAAATACTTGGGGGTATCTAAAGTTAAGCTCTAGGGCCATGGCTCGCGAGCCCTCGAAGCCGCCAAGAAAGGCAACGCTAGCTGGTTTGGTCCCAGGAGACACAAGAACATAAATCGAGGCCCACTTGCGTAACCAGCTGCAGAACCAGCGCACTGTCAGGTATTTAACCAATACTTAGCCAGGGATCTCCACTTTGGCCCTAGGGCCATGGCCCGCGAGCACTCAATAGTGAGCGCACAGGTCGCGAGATCAGAATACTGATAAACTAGTAAAAGTTCTTGTAAATTCTTCAAATACACTCGGGTCTGTGGAGCAATATGCATATTTACTTGTGAAATACTAAACAAAAACTAAAGATATAACTAGAGAGCGGATTTGAAGTAGCGATCTCAATATTAATATGGATATGACTGGTATATTTTATTATTTTTTCTACACACAAAAATAATGTAACATATCGGAATAAAAAAGTAAAAACCTTGCATAAAAACTCCTTTATTTAGAATAAAATACTTTTCTTTAAATGTAGTTTGTTGCAAAAACAACATTCATTTAATCTAATTATTTAGCTAAGATTGCGGTGTGCGGTGTTATAATAATAGACCGAAAGACTTTATATAAACAACATGACATGTATTTAACAAATTGCACTAGTCATATCCATATTAATATTGAGATCGCTACTTCAAATCCGCTCTCTAGATATAACACTAAAAATATTATGAGACTTAATTTCAGTTATCTACCCGTTGTCATCATCGTTGTCTGTACGTCGTACCGTCACAGGTCGCGAGATCAGAATACCGATAAACTAATAAAAGTTCTTGTAAATTCTTCAAATACACTCGAGTCTGTGGATCAATATGCATATTTACTTGTGAAATACTAAACAAAAACTAAAGATGTAAAACTAAAAATATTATGAGACTTAATTTCTGTTATCTACCCGTTGTCATCTATCTGCACGTACCGTCGTGTCGTACATACCCTAATTATCATCTATCTACCCGTATTTTTTGTAAAAATAATAGAACTAAAGTCATCATAAAGTTTTACATTGGAAATAATAACATACATTATTTTTCTTGTGATCTCAAAATCGTCAATTTTAAGGTCACTGGCTGTTGACAGCCTCTTAAAGTAAGGTGTGAGACAGCAGCTATAAGCAGATAAGCACTACGTTTTGACCCAAACAAATTTATCTGAGGTCAAAAAATTTGGTAACCTCAGACCTAAATAGTGACGTTAAAAGTATTCAAACTCAAACTCATTTATTCAGTAAGTAGGCCACGAGGGCACTTTTACACGTCAGATAGTTTATCAAAGTAAAAGAGAAAAAAAAACTACACCGGTTCTAACCCTACACCTCTGACCCGAGAAGAATTATGACCGGCAAGAAACTCGGCGGGACTTATTTTTTCAAAACAACAGGAACAAAACTTAAAAATACTTATAAATGCGTTGTTCTATAAGGAGACATATCAAACCAAGGTTAGATTAACCAACAATAGGTTATAGTTTAAGATAAATACCAAAGAAAAAATTATGATTATGAGTCCAAATCTGCCTATTTGAAAATGAAGTACACACAAGTTGGATATACTTTCTTACCTGAACTGTCTCCTTTACTTAATTTCTATATTATAATAATATTATTTTAAAAGTATCATTTTATAGTTTGCCGTTCTACGTTAACAACTAATTACAGGGTGCGTAGCCAACGTGCCAATCGTTAACGCTTCGTAGCGTATCGTAGTCTCGTCTCTCTATCACTCTTCCATATTTGTGCGACAGTGACAGTTGCGTTTCGTTCACTACGAAGCGTTAACGATTGGCACCTTGGCTACGCACACAGATCTCGCTTATAAAATGAGAGACAATGAGACTGACAGATAAGTGGCTGAATAATATAATTGGTCACCTTTCAAGTACGAAACCCTCTCTTTACCATAAGAAGGCAACGTAGAACAGGCACGTCGTATTCTGATTATTAAGATATACGAGCATGTCGTGAATACAGATCGGAGTTGTGGAATGGCTCCACCGTGATTCCATATTTTATTGCTCCTAATAACTGGCCACTACTACTACTATACTACGTCTAAGAGCTGGCCACGTCAGATATGACACGATAATGAGAGCAACAAAACCCGTCTGGTTCGATTGCTGTACTGTCCTTATTTCTAGATCCGGGCATCTGGCAGCTTTTAATGGGTGGAGGTCCGAGTAACAGACTAGAAAATTTTTTGAATTGGAAAATATTATTACTAAAATAGATAAAAACTGCCGAAGTTGTCTCAGATATAAAGGATAGGGCCTATATTTTAACATTCGATCAAAAAACATTGCGTATTATTTCGGAAACAGAAACAGTAGGCGATAAACTATGAATTACATTATACGTCGTTATGGACTATTTTCTCCATCAAAAAATTTTGGCAACGATATGATATAACTATTTATATAATTTCTCATAATTCTGCATTAAAACCAGAACTCTAGGATTTGTCTCCTTCAAGTTATTTGCATTCTTTGACCTCCACCACTTTATAGCTGCCAGATGTCCGGATCTAGGAATAAGCATAGTATAGCAAACTAACGAGAGGGGTTTCGTCGCTCTCATTATTGTGTCATATATGACGTGGCTAGCTCTCCGTCTATAAATCTTTCCTGATAAATCTGACATTCATATAAAATACGTTCTGAATTTGAATACCTATTTAGAACGGTTTATGTTTCAACTTGTTTTATCAGTGTGGATGTAAGTCGTCTTTAAAACGTTAAAATGTGTAAAACAATACGCAATAACTCGATCGTATAATGAAATAATTTTAAACATTAAATAACCGACTTCACTTACACTCCACATTTGCAAAAGCAAATGCCCGAGCTAGCGTAAAAAATACTTAAATCGGATATTTGAAGAGTCCCTCGATTTCTCCAGGATCCCATCATCAGATCCTGACCTGGTTACAATGGGACTAACTGTGAAGTATACTCTTTCAAACAAAAAAGACAATACGACCAAATAAAAAAAACATCCAAATCGGTCCCGTTGTCTTCGAATAATCGGTGAACATACTTAGATAAAAATATATATAGCAAAAACAAAGATCCCGAAGAATTGAAAACCTCTTTCTTCGAAATCTTGAAGAAGGTTGAAAATAGTTTAAACTTTCAGAGTACTGTATTCAATTTCAAGCTGGATTGTTTTAATATAAATCATGGGAGATAATCATAATAACGAACCGCTTAATTTCATATTGGAATAATCATTGCGATATAATTTAATCACATCTGGTCATTTTGTAGGTAGCTATACGAATTAAAACATATCTGTTGCTGGTTTCACTATTCTAATGAATTGGATTGTATCAAATGTGCAGTATCAGAGAAAGGAAACGTGCAGCGAGCGTCTAAGACGGGAATTTATATCGGAACATTGCAATGATGCCCTTGTTTCTTTTCTATGAGAACAACACAAATTATTTAGTGTAAATTTTAATAATTTGCATGATCGCATGTTTACAAAATTGGGCTTTTTTATAAGATTGCTCTATCGCGCTCATTTTGAAACGCTGTTGCCATTATTATTATCATATTTTCGAGGGCCTATGAACAGAGAATCATATTTTAAAATATTGATTGCAGTTTACACGTTAATCTAAAATTGGTTTATTAATCGACGTTTCGAGCCCTTTGCCAGATAAATATAAGTATCGTTGTGAAGATTACATCGCCTTTTCGTAGCAGAAAACTGTATTTTTTTGTTACATTGTACAGTCGCCATCAGATATATCAGAGCGGTCAAGGTGGTCACAAATATCTGAACAACGTCTCTATTGTCAAGGCGATAGTGCATGTCCAGATATTTTTGAGTATCTTGGCCGCTCCGATATATTTGATGACTGTACTGTACACATGTTTGTATCAATACATCTAACTATTCATAGGAGTGTTTACTCCATACAATTGGTATTAGTCCAAAAGTAGGATATTATGATGGGTAGACGACTAAGGGACTGGGAAGAGTGGACAGGGGACGTGAATAGGACGCCCGTTGTAAAACTTGGCATTCACGTTTCTGCCTGCTCCTCAGTACCCTTAGGGTTTCCCTCCATCTATCGACGCGGATTCGGCAAAATCCGGTGGAAAAAAAGCTTTATGTCCACGCAATAAGAGCTAACAAGGCACGGTTCGGCTCAGATCGGCTCGGCCGACACCTGCCGACGCGTCGACGTCTTTTTCGCTCTTATTGCGTGGACATAAAGCTTTTTCCACCGGATTTTGCCGAATCCGCGTCGATAGATGGGGGAAACCTTTAGTCGTCTTGGCTTCGTAATGCCAAGCTTTCGGGCAACAGTTGTATGGAGTGATCACTAATTCCTAGTTCTCTGTTCATAGGCACCCTCTATATTGTGGGTGCAGTAACCTCACGGCCAGCTCGGTTGGTTGCAGACCGAAGGGGGGTAGCTGGCTGGGGAGCTTGTTCGGCCGCGCCGCTCCGTCGCCGCCCACCGGCGATGGTAGCGACACGGTGCCGCGCACCATTAGGTGAGGTCGCTTACTTCCACTGGGCACGCTTACTTCCACTAGGCACGCTTGCTTCCACTGGGCACGCTTGTTTCCACTGGGCACGCTTGCTTCCACTGGGCACGCTAACATATACATAGCTTCATAAATTAGGTCAATGAACTGGGCACGCTTTCTTGCATAAATTTTTTGATGGCGCCTGCTTCATGTCTGCATGCTTTACATTTAAAATGGCTTAATAATAACTACTTTTGAATTTTAACTCACTATTTTAGGTTTTGTCTACTATTTTATTTGTCCACTTTGTTAAGTATTGAGAGAAAAATTGATAAAGAACCTGATAACGCTTTTTTGCTTTCGCTAATTTCCAGCGATTAACGGCAGCGAATGTTTATTTTATAATTCAGCTTGCGATGCTTGCAAAAACTTTTGGCAATGTCTATTAACCCTTTAACCGCCTTGCATCGGACGGAAAAATCGTGCTCTCGTTATATTTTGGACGTGGTATCACGTGCTAGCGCTAAGGGCACGACTTTCCAAGCGCCTGATTTGACGTCTTTGGCGGTCAAAGAGTTAAGAAACTGCTTTGGCTTTTAGTGTTGTATATGATACTAGAAAAATGCTATATATATGCTTGATAAATCATATGTCATAGATTCGTAGTTAAATACAAACTTCTTGGCAGAAAAATTTACTTATGACATTAGGTAGTCCAAAAATAGATAAAAGGAGGCTCCGTTTTTTTTAAATTTATTTTTAATTTATTTCAAGATATGTAAATCTTAAGTGGTAGGTATACATATTTTTTTCGCCAAACTGAGGACAGTTTGTTGGCGAATAGTGCGCTCTAAAATAAAAATAACAATTTTGTGATATACCTACTTATACTTACCCATAACACAATCTTACTTATTTGAAACTGAGTTAATTTGTATAACTAATATTTACATAACTAAATGCAAGTCTGCATATCTACAGCTACCTGCTTCATCCCACGAGAGCCTAGGTGACCCGCTTTTAATGACTATGGATGTATTAGTAATTTCGTTTGGTTAGTAAGTAGTTATAAAATACTTAACGACAAATGAGCACTAATACTAATATTAGTGTGTGAATTTAGTTTTTAATCAATCGTCTCCTCTCCTCACCACGAAGGAATGGAACAGTAAAGAGAGTATAGGTATTTATTATTTATTTATCGTATGGTTACATGTCACTGGATATAGCTAGGCATTTCTACCCTGGGGTAGTAGTAGTGGGAAAGCAGATGATGAAGAAAATCCAGTGAGTGCTGCGAGGTCCAGAGGGGACAGTGCAGCGGCCAAGTTTGTTACTCTTTTAGCACCACCCAGGGATCACGTGTTGGGTTGTCTAAGGTGTTTCCTACGCACGCAGAGTAACATTGATCCAGGTATTTATTTAGATCGACCGACAGGACACCGTCATGTAAGCATAACAATGTATCAGTGGATAAATACGGTAGCGTAGAGTTGTGTCCAGAATATTTTCGAGCTAGAACGTTTCTTCTTTCTTTCTCCATGCCTCTTCCCATTTCAATTGGGGTCGGCCCTCCGAATATATTTCCGCCAATCGGCTCTGTCACAAGGGTTTGCTGGATTTTTTCAGATAGTCTTTGAAGATAGTCTAGAGCTAGAACGTTTCCTATACAAAAATAAAAAAAACCGGCCAAGTGCGAGTCGGACTCGCGCACCGAGGGTTCCGTACAACTTTGTAGGTATATAGGGGTAGTAACTTTAAAATTATTAAAAATATTTTTATTATATGATGTAACTAAAAATGTACGGTTTTCGCAATTTTTCCTTTATCTGTGCTATAAGACGTTGCATCGTGCCAAATTTCAAGTTTCTGAGTTCACGGGAAGTACCCCGTAGGTTTTGCGAGTGCCGAAAAACTCTAAAATTTGCAGCATAAACGACTGTATCTTTTGATTGCGTTGGCTTTTAAGTTTGATTTTTTCACAGCTCCAAGGGACAATAGACCTGAGTCATTTGATATAAATTTCAGCTTGATACCTCCACGTGTTCCTAAGAAAAATGGTCTTGACAGACAGACAGACAGACGGACAACAATCCTATAAGGGTTCCGTTTTTTCCTTTCGAGGTACGGAACCCTAAAACATAATAATCACAAGAACGGTATAACTATGATAGGGCCAGGGGCGCTACCGTAAATATCGACTATCCATCTATATTGCTCTTGTTAATCCGATAGACTGAGTGGCAAATAGAGGTACGAACGAACGAGGGGTATCGTAGAACCTCAGGAATTAACATGTTATCTAACATTTTTCGATTCGTCAATATTTGACAAAATACTTATCGACGGTATCTGTAACATCCATACATTTCCTTCGTTTCGATTTGCGTATTCTATTTATGATTGTCACCTTGGCTAGGCCTAACCTGATGTTTTTCAATAAGGATCAGTACATTAAATGAGGTGCATTTTCAACAGACTTTAAGATTTACTCAATTCACTGGGATTTTAGTTGTTGATTTTTTGCTAATTTCGAAGATGACTGGACTGATTTGATTTTTTTTTTGTTTGAAAGGGTCTACTTGTCAGTTGGTCCCACTGTCATCAAGTCATAATCTGGTGATGGGATCCTGGAGAAATCGAAGGAACTTTTCCATTATTATAGGCACACCTATAGTGATTAAAATATTTTTTACAGTAGCTCGGGCATTTCCTTTTGGAAAGGTGGAGGCTAAGTGAAGTCCGTTCTTTTTTGTTTAAAATTATTTCTTAAAATAGTAAACTTGAACGTGTTTGTTCCAGCTACAACGGGCGCGCGACGGCCGCGTCCCCGGCCACGGGCTCCAAGGCGGCTCACAACAAGGAACTCAAGAGCCTACTCAACGAGTTCTGCCAATTATAAATCACACACGCAGACACTGTTCACATTTAATATTACTTTAGGCACGACACTTTCTAACTTAACGGGAAAATTGACATCGTTCATTATTGTTGTTTTAGCTATTTAAAAATGGACGTTAAATACATACGTGGCCAGTAAAATCGCTTTCCTAACCGCGACAAAAGACCATGGAATATTCTAAGTTGGCAAAAAAAAAACAAACGCGATTTTAATTATTATTTTTGGGTATCTGAACCCGATTGACTTTGATAAGTGTTTTACTCTTATCATTTATCCTATCCTAAGCTTGATGTACGAGAGATATCCTGTTAGTAATTCGTGTTTCTCTGAGAGTGCCGCACCTACTGTAATATTAAGTAAATTGGGCCAAGTCATCGGCAAAACTGCAAAACTTTCATTTCACCGAATCTGAATTATTGTCTAAATTGTATTATTTCCTAGGCTTCGAAACGGAATGCGTTATTTTTCTGCCATTTTGTTACTCTTCAGTATTTTGGTGTAATTGTCTCCACGATTAGGTAGGATAGTTAGATAAATTCTAATTTATTTATTTAATGTAGTGTAACAAGACGTGTAGGTTTCACTATTTATTTTTATAATTAAAGCAATATTGCTCATCGTCTCCACTGTGTTAATTTACTTGATTTACATTGTTCAATGTAGCAATTTGACAGTTTGTACATAAATTTATTTTTTGTATGATTTTACAAATTCAGTTCCAACGGGTCAATCATAATACGTTCCTTATGCTAGTCCGACACGTTAACACCGGTTTATGTAATGTTAGGGCGCACTTACGATATTATATACGAGATATTACATATATATTAGCTAGTATTACTAATTAATACCCCGCACTATTTCCGAAGAATGCACAGTAGGATAATAGTGGATTTAATTTAGTCCGACATGGTTTCTTCTACTCCAATCAACGAGGATGGTGACACGTATAGTTAAAGCGTCAACTCACTTGGGCGCTCGATCTCGCTTCTCATGTTATTTAGAAACTTCCTTCATGTTTAGGGCGTTTTCATTAATAGTACAGTTCAGTCTAAATTTGTTTCCAGCGTTTGACATTGAACGTCAGTTTTGCGTTCGACACCTAATCGTTGATGGTTTAAATGAAAATGCTTTTTGAATGGAAGCTCCTTCCAGCGATGCACTACTGTTTTCAGTTAGTCGTATCTCGTACGTAGCGAGCGTCAAAGTGGGTTACCGCTTTTGACAAAAACGTATAATAATAATAAATATTCTTTATTGTACACCACATGAAAAAAGAAAAGTATACAGCGATACAGTGATAAAAGCTAGGTAACAACAGGCGGTCTTATCGCTAAAAAGCGATCTCTACCAGACAACCTTTGGGTAGCAAGAAACTTTGAACTCACAAAGATGATCGGGTAGTGCCGATGTAATTCGTAACGTATGTATTGTATCCGTGTTTATCTCCCTCGTTGATTGGCCTATCTCGCTGTATATACGCTAGTAGTACCACTGTCGGCTTGTAAGGAGCAACACCAATCCCCGTCTTGTACAAAACCTACTATATCTCGAGTGTTATGTATCTAATACTATACTCTACGTAGAATTAACGTATTTCACTGATCGAGGATTGTTTTCGCCTCAAGTATTACGACTTATATTTCGACGGAAAGTTTCCATATTTAGTTTTGGAAGCTTCTTACATATTGTATAATCTACATTTGCAAAATGAAAATTTTATTTCTTGTAAATTTTCCGAGGTATTTTTTGGAAACTTTTCGAAACTTACACATGTTTAATTATGGCTGCGTCAGTGAAGTCTGTAGTCATATTTTGATTGGCTTTATAATTGCGTTTTAGATGCACCGTTATTGTTAATTTGATTATTTCGATGTTCACTGTATTGTGTATGGTCAGGGCGGCTGGAGAATGGCAGGGATGTTGTGAAGGACTGGGTGCAAGGTCTGTGGATGGAACCTGAGCCACTTTATTGCTATGTTAGTTCGAACAAGTTACTTTACAAATAAATATATATTAAACACAAACTGTTTTATTACACCTATCATTTTGATGAGAATAATTTCCTTCCTAACTGTGCCCGGGGACCAAAGATAACCTCAACCACTAGATAGATCATAAGTACAACTCGAGGTCACTACACATCAGCGCGCCCGTACTAATTTAGTATGAGAGCGCGACCGCTTATTTCATTTGAGTTAACGTTTTTGATCATTACTCATGCGAATTAAAAATATCCATAAAAACCAAGTTATACGGACTAACCTGGATAGTTATACTACAAAATGGAGTAGAATACTATTGAGATGTGCTGTTCGAATCGTAGAAATTAACGAATAAAATTGCGCTTATGTGTGGTGACCTCGGGCTCCTTGTAAAAGCTTAATGATGTGTAGTCAGTGCCGGGGACGGATGGGAATTGAACTGTTCTCATCTGTTCTCGACGGGCACTGATGGGAAGGATCCCATCTGTGACCGCCATACGTGACTAGAGGGTACAGAATGTAGCATAGGCACCTATGTACAGTTGCCATCATATATATCGGAGCGGCCAAGGTACTCAAAAATATCTGAACATGCACTTTATAGCATTGACAATAGAGGCGTTGTTCAGATATTTGTGACCACCTTGGCCGCTCCGATATCACAGCCTATTATTTATATTGCGATTTATGAGAAATGGTAACGAATGTACATAACGTTTTTAAGTATATAAGAAAATCCCACTTTAATTAGGCACTAGACTTTATGTGGAAAGAGAAGTCGTGGTTTATATGAGGTTCTTCAAAAAAGGAGTGTATAGGTTCCTAAAGGGTAGGCAACGCGCATGTAAATCCTCTGGGGTTGCAGGCGTCCATAGGCTACGGTAACTGCTTACCACCAGGCGGGCCGTATGCTTGTTTGCCACCGTCGTGGTATAAAAAAAAAAAAAATATATGGAAACTCTTACATCCTACGAGACTTCTCTGTGCCCATTGAAAACATAAGCGAACTAGACAAGTGGACTAAGAGCTGGCCACGTCAGATATGACACAATAATGAGAGCAACAAAATCCATCTCGTCAGATTGCTATACTATCTTTATTGCTAGATCCGGGCATCTGGCAGCTTTTAATGGGTGGAGGTCAGAGTGACAGACTAGCAAAAAAATTTGAATTGGAAAACAGTACTGCCAAAATAGGTAAAAACTGCCGAAGTTATCTCAGTTATAAAGAACAGGGCATTTTAACATAAGAACAAAAAACATTGCGTATTATTACATTTATTACGGAAACCAAAACAGTAGGAGGCAAACTATGAATTACATTATACGTCGTTTGGCACTACCATCCCCCAACAGAAACTATTGGCAATAATATAATCTAATTATTTATATAATTTCTCATTATATTGTATCAAACCCAGAACTCTAGGATTTATTTTCTTGAAGTGGTTTACATTACATTTTTTGACCTCCATCAATTTACAGTTGCCACATGTCCAGATCTAGAAATATAAATAAGTATAGCAAACTGACTAGAGGGGGGTTTCGTTGCTCTTATTATTGTGGCATATCTGACGTGGCTAGCTCTCCGTCTAAAGCTTTTCTTTTGCGCAACAAGCGTACAATATGAAAAAAACACGCCTTTGAAAAAAAAAAAGATTGCACAACACTTTGACAAACAAGTGAGCGTTTTTGATGAAACTCACATGACGTGGAAAACGCACAGCGGACGATACGATCTTTAATCTTCGCACCTTTTCTTGCGGTCGCTAGCCAAGCGTTTTATAAACACCTCCGTGCGGCTTTGTGAGAGGAATGAGACTACAGAGATAAGATTCTTGAAGCTTCGGGGCGTTTGTCCGGCAAGGACGGGATCTATCGCGGTGTTCATTAGATGAGCTATCGTAGAATCTGAGGATCCACTTCGCAGAGTACGCATGTGTGTAGGTAAATTATTGAGCGTAGTGGGACAAAAGATGGTTTCAAATAATAGTGCTAACAGACGAGCGTACGGGACCACAGACAGACCGATAATTAACTCTGCCGAGATTTTCTCACAGGACTACAGTATGAGGTTCTTCAAAAAAGGAGAGTATAGGTTCTTAAAGGGTAGGCAAATCTTCTGGAGTCCATAGGCTACCTAGAAGACCTTGAATATAAATAAGTATTGACGGAAAACTGACAACTTTAGTGTGGATGAAAACTAGCACAATTACCCTATTATAACTATCCACATCATCCTCCTAGCGGTTGTCCCGGCTTCTTGCCACATGCCTTTACTGAGCCTGGGGTCAGCTCGGCAACCTAACCCTGGAATTATGGCTTTCCAAACCCAAGGGAAACTGGACCTTGTAGGGATCAGGATCTTTTTCCTCACGATGTTTTTCTTCACCGAAAAGCAACTGGTAAAACTGTAAACTAGTATCAAATTATTGAAATGATATTTCGTACATAAGTTCCGAAAAACTCAGTAGTACCAGCCGGGGTTTCACTTTGAACCCGAGACCTCCGGATTGAAGTGTGGCGTTTTACCAGGCTACCAGGGCTTCCGCCAGGCCACACGACTATCTACTTCTAGATGTTTAACTTCGTTGTTATCGCCACACTTCCAAAACTGTCAAAATGATCATGAACTGTGATTAAATCAAATCAAGTTTTCCACACACGCAACACAATATATCAACATATCATCTCGACATGAGTTCGTCGTATGGAAGAAAGCCTACTATCAAAATATAATAAAATAACCGTGAATGGGAAGGGCGACACTCCAACATAATAGAAAACAAATATTGATAGACGTATGAAAACACCGGGAGATTACGGAACGTGTGGGTTCATGTTTACATATTGGCTGTATGCGAAGTGTGGTGGGGGCACGGAAAGCTGTGAGCAACGCCCATGAGCCACCTTTAAGATTGTGAGCAGGTTTGACTGTATACCATCAAGCGAGGCAAGTCGTACAGAAGAGAGAAAATTACCTAAAGATTATTTCTAAGGTGTGTATTAAATATAGATTTATTTCGACAGATAGAATTAGAAATGAGAGTAAAGGCGCGGTTATCGTATTAAAGTATCGTGCGAATAATTTATTTTC
The DNA here is from genome assembly GCA_947086415.1 of Pammene aurita. Taxonomy (NCBI): domain Eukaryota; kingdom Metazoa; phylum Arthropoda; class Insecta; order Lepidoptera; family Tortricidae; genus Pammene; species Pammene aurita. Next base: position 1,268,881 of record OX352297.1, read on the forward strand.
TCAAAAATGGTATGTAATGTTGCCATAATATCCCTAAAATGTATCCAGAAAGTGAACTCTACCGGAGACATATTCACAACTATCCAGTAAGAAGCGAGATTTTAAATTTGGAATCTCCTACTGTCCAGTAAGTAAGTATGTCATTTACCTACTGGACAGTAGGTCATCCTCTTTAGATCTGCTTAGAAAAAAAAACATAGTACCAGACATAGATTAGAGTGTAGCCATATAACATGGTTATAGGAGGGAGGCTCCAAATATATATCTATCTCTCTTTTCGGTATGTCATTTTATGAGATAGATATATTTTTGGAGCCTTAAACAGCCATTTTATAGTCTGTGACACTTAACGCGACGCAGAAAAAGTATGCACGTTGCGTTTTGTTCTTAGTAATGTTGTAGAAGTATAGTGGGATTTTATGTTTGTATTTAGTAATTTCAGTTTATAAATCATGTTGGATTAAAACTTTCCATTCTAAAATTAACATGGAGTTTCAAAAACAATAATTTACATTTTTTTACTAAAACATTCATGTAAGTAATGTAAAAATAGAACAATGTTCCAAACTAAACGCAAACTTTTTAGTAAAAAAAAAACAACGACTGGCGGGATTTCACATTCAATTGCGACAATTGTGTTTTATTTTACCGCGTGAACATAAATAATCCCAAAAAATGAGTTCAAGCGAATCCGATTCGGAAATAGATGGCACTCCTCCTGATTTAAAAGCTGAGGCCGAATTAGCAAAAAACAATTTACTTCCTCCAAAATCCAAGGAGCGATATATGAAAACTTATGAAAAATTTATGAAGTGGAAGTCAGAAAAACAAGCCAACAGTTGGTCTGAAAATGTATTCTTGGCATATTTCAGCTTTCTTCGCCAAACAATGCAGCCGACAAGTTTATGGGCTGTGTATTCTATGCTTCGATGTGTAGTGCAAAATAAACACGATGTAAACATTAAGAATTATTCCAATTTAATCACTTGGTTGAAAAGACAATCGACTGGCTACAAAGGAAAAAAATCGAGTGTATTTACCAGCCAAAACATACAGAAGTTTTTAAATGAAGCACCCGATGATGTTTATCTAGCAGCGAAGGTAATATTTATTTTATTTACTTATTTCATTTAAATTGTTGTGATGTAAGTTGTCTGTTAGTCGGTTGCAATAATATAATTATGCTATTAAATCTGGTTCCAATTAACAGATACTTATTTTTATATTCTCGATTTAAGACAGTTTTTTTTTTGTTTTTAGGTTATTACTATAATGGGAGTTAATGGCGCCTGCCGAAGTATAGAGCTCTGTAATATTAAAAACAGTGACGTGGAATACCATAATGAAATAATTTTGGTAAAAGTACGAGAAACAAAAACAAAAATTGATCGCTCTTTTGTTATACACAAGGAGTCAGCTCATATTGTAAGGAAATACCATGACCTGCGCCCAGAAAATACGAAAAGCGATCGTTTTTTTATCAATTATAGAAGCGGGACATGCTTGCGGCAAAACATCGGTCGTCATAAGATTGCCGCAATGCCTAAACAAATAGCAGAATATTTGAATTTACCAAATCCAGAGAGCTATACTGGCCATTGTTTCCGGAGGTCGTCTGCTACCCTTCTGGCTGACTCTGGAGCCAATCTCACGACAATAAAACGACACGGGGGGTGGAAATCGGACCGAGTTGCAGAAGGATATATAGAAGAGTCATTAGAAAATAAAAGTGAAATTACAAGCAATATAAATAAAAAAATTAAATTGAATACTCAAAAAACACCATCTTTCACCTCCCCGCAGCCGTCTACATCGCGTCAACAGCCGCTAAGCCTGACTCCGCAGCCATCTACCTCTCGCCAAGAACCGACCACTATTCCCCTGACCGTAACATCATCGCAACCATCCACCTTCCCAAACAACCAAATTAATGTTTCACAGACATTTACTGTCAGCCAAGAGTCCATTAATCCAGATGTACAAGAAACAAACATAAATGCCCCCGGTAAATCGATAAAAATATCTATCAGTAATTGCCCGTATATGAATGTAACCTTCAATATTAATTAAACGAATTTGTTGTTAAACTTTCTTTCATTTTTGAGAAAAGCACTATACAAGCCTCAACCAGTAAGAAAGCCATCCTGGCCTCGTATATAACCGGACCTCACCTGCGGTTCGGTCCGGTTAACTCATCCTTGGCCAGGAAGGCTTACTTACTGGATTCTGCAGTAATGTACTATTACCGCCTAAATTGAGCAATGCTATTAGCGTTCGATTTCCCAAATATTTCCCAAAAGCTATCGAATGTTTCGATGATTCGCGTTTGAGTGAAATTGGCTCGATTTTAATAATTACGTGTTGTATTTAATTTGTAGATATTTTTTTATTTAAATTCTATTGCGCAGTAAAACAAAGTACAAAGGGTGTCCTTAATTGAATTGAAACTTTTGATTGCAGACCCTATTTAGTACCTACTACATGATTTATTTACATTCTTATTATATCATATATACCTACTTATTAACCGACTTCAAGAATTGAAAAGAGGAGGTTATCAATTCGGCGTGTATGTTTTTTTTTTTTTTTTTTTTTTTTTTTGTTTTTTATTTTTTATGTTTGTTACTCCATAACTCCGTCATGTCTGAACCGATTTTGAAAATTCTTTTTTTGATTGTAAGTATATATATACAGATTGGTCCCGTTTTTGTCAAAACGCAGTTCTGATGATGGGATCCATGAGGAATCGAGGGAACTCCTCAAATCTTAAAGGTATACATATAGTGATTTTTATATTTTTATCAACAAAACCATCATTTTCATTCAAAACAGTGACATTTGATGAAGTAGAACTGCTGATGATGATCAGAACGGAACTCTTCAACGACGCATAGTTCACGTTTGGCGATTCGTCCTCTTCGCTGTGTTTGTTTAGCATGTTTAATTGTCAGAACAAATGTTCGTCAAGCTCAAGTTCTGATGATGGGATCCATGAAGAATCGAGGGAACTCCTCAAATCTTAAGGGCTTACACATAGTGATTTTTGTATTTTTATCAACAAATCAAGCATTTTCATTCAAAAGAGTGACATTTGATGAAGTGGAACTGCTGATGATGAACAGAACGGAACTCTTCAACGACGCATAGTTCATGTTTGGCGATTCTTCCTCTTCGCTATGTTTGTTAAGCAAGTGAGATTGTCAGGACCAATTTTCGTCAAGCTCAAGTTCTGATGATGAGTTCCACGAGGAATCGAGGGAATTCCTCAAATCTTAAAGGCATACATAAAGTGACTTTTGTATTTTTATCAACAAATCAAGCATTTTCATTCAAAAGAGTGACATTTGATGAAGTGGAACTGCTGCTGATAATCAGAACGGAACTCTTCAACGACGCATAGTTCACGTTTGGCGATTTGTTCTCTCCGCTGCGTTTTTTAAGCAAGTTATTTCATTGTATGGAATCTAAGTGCACCATCTACAATAATCCTTCACCGGCTACCCCCATTGAAGTCGGTTTTTTTTTCTTAAAAATTATTCTATTGTTAGTAAACGATGACAATACAATACAAACAAAAATAAAAACTAAGAACTACTTACATGCTAGACTGGGCGGCTGCTCTTACATGGAGCTGCATCCAGTGCTTCTGGAATGGGCATTCTAGCCTGTTGCTCACCAAGGATCTAGACACGCGGTAGCGTGTCAAGCCAAGTTCAAGCAAAGGAACTGGCTAGCCAGCGCCGAGTGTATATTACACGAACCACTTGGTGCCACTTTTGACCCTTCTACTCGTATAACTCAAAACCTCTTTAACGTAAACACATAAAACTACGTGTGTTTAATTATATCCATAAGGACATCTAGAAACCCAAATTTCATGAAGCTAGCTCCAACGCTTATAAAGATATGAAGGTCAAAAAGTCGTAAATTTTAGCACTGACTGACTGACTGACATATAGTACCTAAATCTAACCTACTTCCAGATGACCTAGAAGGATGAAATTTGGAATCCAGCTCGGTAATTGTGTGTAAGCGTAGGAAAAAATCTAAAAATAAAAAAATAAACGAAATAGGGGGGTCCCCATACAATTTTTTTGAAGTGAAAACTTCTTTAGCGGCGCTGTGCACTTTTTGTGATGAGGAAAAAATGTTAAACTCGCGACAGGGTCACGTGACAGACAGATTCGACAGGGTCACGTGACCGACAGATTCGACAGGTTCAGTGTTAGCAATTTAGCACTTTTGGGGCTAAATTTAGCTCTATTTAGACTGACTTCGCCCTATTTTTTTACTCATAATTTCATTCGCTAGTATCCTTAACAGTACCAGGGTCACATAAGACGTTAGTAGTCGATTTGTTATACGATCGCCACAGTGCTAAGCAGGATTGACCGGCCCAGCTAGGTTCGCAAATGTGATGAATACTGTACAGACTAGGGTCGCATGGCACAATAAGAGTTCATTTGGATAATTTGATAATTTTTGCATCCTATCAACTAATAGTAGGAGAGCCCATGACACTGAACCTAGTTCGATAAGTCTCCTATACAGTGTGAATCTTTATAATGTGCCGAAAAAAAAATGTAGGAAAGTACAGTTCATTCTATCGACGGAAAAAATGTTAAAAATTTTTTTTTCCTTTATTTGATTTTTTTATGATTTAAAAAAAAAATTGGATCGCTATTGTGCCCTACTTGTAAAGAAAACATCATGTCTCTTAAATTAGTTGATTTATTGCAACCAAATAAATAAAAAAATGGTAACTAATAATAGGCTGTTGTGTTGGAATGATAACTAATACAAAAACTGACGCCATAAATTAATTATAACGAGGTTTATGGCGAAATCCTGGCTATTTTTCATCACTTTTTTTAAATAATGTAAAATTTCTCAATAAAACGTCCCATTTACTAAACATTTTTATGATTTCATGTTTATCTACATCGTATTAGCTTTCGAACAGTGAAATTACCACGCGGCTAGCTGACACACACCATTTGTTATCAGCGCCCAAACAATGGCCTTGCGCGCGCACCCCTAATTAGCAGGTAAAACCTTATCTGCTACTGTGATACGTGGGTGGGGGAAAGGGGAGTAAATTTTATTTTTCATAATAAGTTACACGAAGATCAGTAAAATTATTTAATGTAAACTATCAAGGAATTTACCTAATGCATCAAATTTTCAAAATGTCCACCACGTTGTTGCTGACAAAGCGCCGCACGAAGCAAAATTTGATGAGTTGCCCTCCTTATCATATCAGGGTCATTTCTTAACTGATTCGCACAGTTTAAAATGCGCTGTTGCAAATCAATTTCTTTTGCTTCATTGTGCCCCACAAAAAGTAGTCAAGGGGCGTCATGTCAGGTGACCGTGCCGGCCATCCTACAGGTCCTTGCCGGCCGATCCAACGGTTAGGGTAATTTGCATTTAAAAATGCCCTGACGATAATTGCATAATGAGCAGGACAACCGTCCATTTGCAAAAACATTCTTCGGCGCAAATCCAGCGGGAGATCTTCCAATAACTCTGGCAAATCGTCTCTTAATAGCTCCAAGAATCTTCCTGCGTTCAAGGTCCTCGGCAATATCACTGGTCCAATTAATTTGTCGTCAATAAGAGCCGCCCAAACGTTGACCGAGAACCTTACTTGGAACCCAGATGAACGTTTCAATTTAGGATTTTCACCTTTGGGACACCACTGGTGTAAATTTCGGCTGTTAGTGATTCCGTCCCTTGTAAACGTCGATTCGTCCATCCACAGTATTGTCCTCAGAAAGTCAGGGTTGTCCCTAGTTCTGTTTTGAATCCAATTCGACATGATGCGCCTTGGTTGCTGGTCTACGTCTTCATGTAAATGATAATGGTATGGATGCAGGCCTTCTTTTTTCAAAATCCGCCACACCGACATCTGCGATATTCTAAACTGTAGAGCAAGACGTCTAGTGCTGGCCGCAGGATTTGCGAATACCGCATGTAGTACTGCTTCTTCAACAGCAACATCGATGATTCGTTGAGGTTCACGGCGGTCTCTACCATTTCCAAGACCAATAATAGCCAATCTTCGGTGTACCTCTTGAAAGTTGCGGGCAGATGGGACTGGTTCTCGATTCGGAAATGCAGCTATGTAAGCTGCGCGTGCTCCCATGGCATTTCCTCGTGCCATTCCATAGTAAAAGTGGATGTCGGCAATGTGAGCTGTAGTAAAGTCACTAACACGTGGCATAGCGTAATGGTTGAAAATGAAGGAATTAAAAGAAACAAGTAGCAGCGAAACTTTTGGAGGTACTGTAAGAGTTCTTCTAGGTTCTCCTGGTTTTATTGTCCCCCACCCTCTTAGGACAGTAGTAGATAAGGTTTCGCCTGCTAATTAGGGGGGCGCGCAGTTGCGTAAAGCCATTGTTTGGCCGCTGATAACAAATGATGGGTAGCTGTGTGGTAGTTTTACCATTCGAAAGCTAATTACAATGTAGATTACCGCGCGCAAGGCCATTGTTTGGGCGCTGATAACAAATGGTGTGTGTCAGCTAGCCGCGTGGTAATTTCACTGTTCGAAAGCTAATACGATGTAGATAAACATGAAATCATAAAAATGTTTAGTAAATGGGACGTTTTATTGAGAAATTTTACATTATTTAAAAAAAGTGATGAAAAATAGCCAGGATTTCGCCATAAACCTCGTAATAATTAATTTATGGCGTCAGTTTTTGTATTAGTTATCATTCCAACACAACAGCCTATTATTAGTTACCATTTATTTATTTATTTGGTTGCAATAAATCAACTAATTTAAGAGACATGATGTTTTCTTTACAAGTAGGGCACAATAGCGATCCAATTTTTTTTTAAAATCATAAAAAAATCAAATAAAGGAAAAAAAATTTTTTTACATTTTTTCCGTCGATAGAATGAACTGTACTTTCCTACATTTTTTTTTCGGCACATTATAAAGATTCACAGTGTATGAGACATGGATATATAAAATTAGACTAATGGGGGAACACGAAATGCTGATGCTGCAATGCAAAAAAAATGGTGGCGGATTTTATTATTTTTTTTTGAAAAAAATTAATAACCCGGTTTCTAGTACGATAAGTCTCCTAGATTTCCTTTGTTCCTCGAAGCAGGGGATGGGTAGGGCTACACGATAATGCGGTGCTGCAAGCCCCCGTGCTTGGCCTTGCCAGTGGCAGCAGCATCAAAAGATTGTAGATGTATGAAAAAACAAAGCACCTGATCTTTTAAAATATAAAATCATTTTAATAACGTAACATCTTGTTGCAGTTCAGGCGCTAAGTTTAGGTTACATCTTTGATAAATACAAAGATAATAGATATGGTACCAGGCGCACGATCGTGTGCCATCAAATATAGGTTCCGGCGCCTATATTGAATCAGTCGTGTCATGGCCGCCGAAGAGCGTGCTTTCAAGAATAACGACTTTAAATCATGCCAAATTGTGCCTTTTTTTAATGCTTTAATAGCTCAAAACATAAAAACAAAGCTCACGGAATAACTTTTCATTCGTAAGTACTGTTTTAAATAAGCAAACATAATTTTTTATCAAAATTTATCAAAAACATTTTTGTTATTGAGTAAGCGAGACAGCTAAATAGGCAGTACCCACGCGTGAAACACGTATATCCGAGTGTCATGCCCCTTTGGGTAGCGTTAGCAAATAATATGCTGATAAAAATGCATTTTTATTTCATTCTGTTCTCCTAGTGCTTGAAACCGTTACCAAGCTAAACGTATGTACAAATTATTTATGTATAAATGCTAATAATGTGAAATACCTAATTTTCAATGTCAAATAATTTTAAGTTACAAAAAATATAAAGAATGTGGCATAGGAATGTGAAATGGCATGTGCAATGACAAAATTTGTTTAATATTTAATATGTGGGTAGGTTTGCATATTGTGATAGTTTTTGAACGGAGGTAATTGTATATTTTTCCTCAGTCGACCCGTTGACCACGAACGCTGTAAAGTGTTCGAAACATCAGGATGTAATTTAAGCTCAGTACACGCGATATAATCCGTTTTTAGTTGTTTTATTTCATGTCAAAACCTTTCAAGCAATTATCTTTAATACCAGATACTAGAGAATAAATACGTTTAAAAAAATATCACTCGTCAGGTGACAACCAAAACTCAGTAATTGCAATAAAATTATTAAACTAAAATCAACCTTGTTTTGTTACTAATATGGTTCATTACGGCTATAAACTTGTGGTAGTAATTAGTGAGTTTTGGGTGTTACCCTGTAACACTTTGAGGGTGTCAATTTGTAGGTTTATAAATGTAAGTTAGATGGTGTTTGTATATGTTAGGAACTAAGAGATTTCCAGCGGACAGTTGGTATTTGTAGTGGTAAGTTGTTTGTTTATAGATAGGTATTGACCATCTACATTGAAATGTTGTGTATCGAAGGCCTAAAGACGTGAAAGATCGAAAATACTTACATTGTAGTCTGGTCGTTTGCTGTATTTGAAATTCCATTGTTTTGCATGTACTCGCTCCTATAATCACGGAGGCGAGGTGCACATCGTGTTTGTCGTATGATACACACACTCTTGATATACTTTCACTTGATGTTCAAGACCATTTTCAATGGGAATCAAAACAATTTGTTAATATTTGGCTATGGCCCATCGGCTGTGTTTTGACGTATCTGTCATAGGTGACAGTTTAAGCGCTGTTCGAGCCAGTAGTTTCGCTGCGTCGAAGCGACGTCATTCAATGAGTGATATCTTTTCGTAAATTGTTGAGTTTATATTTTTTCCTTTTAAAAGGTTGAACTTAATTTAATTATTCGTATTTTTTAATAAGAGAATATATGAGCACATAGTTCAAGTGTGTGTTTCATTCAAAGGTTTCATTCAAAATCTTACATTCGCTTGGATATCTCATTCGCCGGGACGCCATTGATTGCTCCATCGTCGTTGAGATAATGTCATCCAGCTAATTGTGTGGAAGGTGATAATTTAATATAATGGTGAGGATTTTGGGTTATGAAACGTTGTATTTCCATAGTCGGATCAATGAATAATCCTATTTGTTTCGTTGTTTTTAGCCTCGTTAGGCGTGGTAGCATTTTTGCTCGCCGAACAAATGTCGGACCACGAGTGGACACACCCATGTTCGGTAAGTTATTTTCGTGATTTATAAGTAAAGGATTGTGTGGGGAGTGGCTTTATTCATGTTTCGTAACCTAAAATATCTATTTTGTCCTAAACAGAAACCTGGGCATGTCTTTGTCGGCCTAACTTCTACGGGTCCCGCCACATGGCGCGTCACAGGCGCAAATAAAAGAAAACCCAGTTAATTCTGGTAAGTGGATTACAAAGCATCTTGTTTATCTTGGGCTTTATTGTGGAAGAAATTAGAAATTAATTAATATTTAAAGGATTTGATTTTTAACGGGAATATTTTAATTCCAGGGTTTTTTTATTTCGGTTCCGGAATCGGCCCAGAGCGGATCACACCGGAATGGTAGGACGCGCCCCAGCCTTCCGGGGACATCCTTGGTTCCAGGAACACTACCAGTTAAAAGATATGTAGGGGAAATATCCATAGCTTTATTGCGGAAGACTGTAAGTCAATTTTCAGTTCCTTATAACTTATAACGAACCGTCCTTGTTTGAGCGTTGTGTTTCCTTCGTGAACGCACCATGTAAAAGATATACCTACATAATATGAAGATGGGTTAGCAGGTAGTTGATGCAGCGCCTGCCTCCATACAACATATATTTAATATGTAATAAGGGGTATGAAGAAAGGAGAGGAGCGCTACCTTTTGTTAGGTTGTATATTAAGTAATTTTGTTAAACATTTAGAATTTTTGACACGGTTATAGCCGATGATCATTTCTGGTTAAACCCCAGGTATTTGAACTGTCTTTATGATTCAGGAGAGATGTGAATGTTAAATTTATAGTTCCCTAAGGATAGTATTAATTACTGTCTGAGCATAATAAATAAAAATAAGTTGTGTAATGGTTTGTTTTATTTGAACATGTCATACGTTTGTCGAGGGTCTAGGATCTAGGGCGTCCTAATTTAAATACTGGACCTAGACGCCTTGCTCCAAGGGAGGCCTACCCGCGACCTTGTTAAAGTTTCATTTTTAGCCGTGAGCACTTTGTAATATTTTTTTTGTAGTAGGGGATAATTGGGGGTTCTAGACCAATTTTCTGAGGTTTGTGGTAAATTAATTTACCAACCATTTCCTATTATTTAAACTCTCGTCGCACCCTCAGTCATCACAGTCCCAAGTTCTACAGTAGCGTACCCAACGTTTGGCCTTTTGGAGTATGACATTTTCAAATAACAATTAAAATAATATTTTTAAATTTAAGTTTACATTTAAAGAGATGCATATTGATGTTTAAACTTCGAGTAAGTAAAACTTAAACAATGACGGTTAAACTTATAAATTTAGCCTAACCTTAAAACTTTTACTTATATCTTTTCAAAGGAAATATTTTCCGGATAAACGAGTTAAAATTTAAGATCTTATAAAATCTTAATTTCACTTTTATCTGATTCTGACACTACACATAAATAGATAACATGGATTTTCTTAAGGCTGGGTGCAAACTGGCACACTTACACAAGGACGAAATTACACATGAATTGGCGATTCGCCAACTTCCGGTGAACCCAGAAGCACGCATGCCCAGTTTGTGTCAAGCGTTGAAGCAAACAGCTGATCTCGCTAAACAGGGTAGTCTGAAGTTACAGGACCTCGTTTTAAATGATCCTGATACTGAATTAGAGATTTGTCAACGTAAGGTTGGTGCTCTTGAGGTGGAGTCGGAAATGAATGAAGATTTATCTGCGTCTGCTATAGATAGATTGTCGTCTAGGTGCAAATATCTTATGTGTCGTCTTGCGCGTTTTCAACAGGAATCCGAGGTGGTCCAACTGTTGAAAGCGAAGCTTAATAATATAATGGAACGCTTTCACGTGCAGAGTCCTTCAGCATCGTCAGGTTCGGATGATGAGGACCGCGTTCCTAATGATATGAGAGTAATTAGGGAGATAGTTTATAAACCGGAGAAGACATTCAATATAAATTCGTTAAATTTAAAATTTAAAGGTGACACCTGCGTGCGTACATTTTTGTCGCGGCTTGAGGAGTTGAGAGATGCCAGAAGGATTTCAGAGACAAGGATATATCGTGGTTTTCCCGAGATTCTTGAAGGTCCGGCGTTGTCATGGTTTAGATCACAACGTTGTAAGCTTTTGTCGTACCAGGAAGTTACCGAAGCTTTGAGGGAGGAGTTCGATATTCCGGATTTGGATCATCAGTTGTTGCAGGAGATCAGGGCTAGGACACAAGCTTAGTCGGAGACCATAGTGTATTTTGTATCTACGGTTCTCGGTATGTACGAGCGACTTACCAAGGAGGTTCCTGAGCAGGAGAAACTGGACACAATGATGAGGAACATCCGTCCCGAGTATTCAAAGGATTTGGCGCTGCATGATGTTCCGTCTATTCAGCATTTGAAAACACTCTGCAAGCGCATTGAGCTGGCCCAAATTAAGGCTCAGCAATTTCGTGAACCGGTTTTACATAACAAGTCAGGAGGTTCTTCTTCGAGTATTCCTCAAAATAAGGTAGAATATCGACGGGGGTCGTTCCCCTCGCGCTCACCTAACTCTTCTAAGGCTTTTGTGGCTGCTGCAGCTCAAAGCCCTTCCAATTTGAAATGTTTTCGTTGTGGTAGGGTCAACCATTCCACTAAAACTTGTAGGGTCTCTCATGAGATCGTTTGTTATAGATGTGGGGAAAAAGGAGTTCGTACTCCTGAGTGTACAAAATGTAACCCCGATTCAAAAAACTAAATAAGTTTGTCTTTTCTAACAAAAACAACTATAAACCTTCTGCTCCCTTTCACGCAGAAAAGACAATTTTCTTTAATCCTCCAGAGGGAGATGACAGAGTTTATGCTCTTTTGAATATACTAAGTCTAAATTTTAGGGCTTTGTTGGATTCAGGTGCCAGCACGAGTTTTCTAGGGAAAGGTAGCCATCTTGTATTTGCTACGGGTGGCATTGCTATTCAAAAGCACCAAAAACCTATTCTAATTCGTGTAGCTAATAATAACCGTCTGTTATGTACGGAATATATGATTCTGCCTATAAATTATAAAGGCGAAGTAAAATTAATACACTTTGATATTCATCCACAAATCGCCCAACCTATGGTGTTAGGTTTGAACTTTTGGAGGGCATATAATTTAGCCCCAGGACTTATTACTAATTTACCTAAGGGTGATGAACACCACTTGGATAGCCTCGAGTTATCGCTTTCCGATACGGGTTTAATTACTTATGAGTCTTTATCTCAAGAGCAGAAATCTCAATTGGAAGCTGCTAAAACTCTTTACGACCAAATCGACACAGATAAAGTTGGTTTAGGGAAAACACATTTGATAGAACACATAATAGATACTGGAGGTTCTCCTCCTATCAAACAAAAATATTATCGTCTTAGTCCTATTAAGCAGGCTGCTTTGAAAAAAGAGGTAGACCGTATGTTAAAAGCGGGAATAGTAGAACCATCTCACTCTCCTTGGAATTCTCCGGTAGTCATGGTGGAGAAATCCAACGGTGACAATGAGACTATGTTTAGATAGTAGGAAAGTGAATTCGGTTTCGAAATCTGACGCATACCCAGTCCCATACGTACACTACATTCTAGATAATCTGCGTGATGCAAAATTCCTTACGTCTCTCGACCTAAGCGCTGCATATCATCAGATTCCACTAAGTGAAGAGTCTAAAGAGAAAACAAGTTTCACTGTACCCGGTAAAGGTTTATACCACTATAATAGAATGTGTTTTGGTTTGGTAGGAGCTTCTGCTACTATGCAACGTTTGATGGATACTCTCTTTACCGCGAAATTTGATAATAAAGTGTTCTGTTACATCGACGATATAATTATTTGTACTTCAGACTTTGACGAGCATGTTCGCTTATTAAAAGCTGTCTTTGATAAACTTAAGTCTGCAAACTTAACTATAAACATGAAAAAATCATTATTTTGCAGAAGCGAACTTAGATATCTCGGATATCTAGTAGACAGACATGGTCTTAGAACCGATCCGTCTAAAATTGAAGTAATTTTGGATTTTCCTATTCCGGAAGATGCCAAAGCGATAAAACGTTTTCTTGGTATGTGCGGTTGGTACCGCCGTTTCATAAATAATTTTTCTAAAATAGCTAGGCCATTATCTAGGTTAACTAGCAAAAACGTTAAATTCGTCTGGACTAACGAAGCTAATGATTCTTTTAATTTGCTTAAGTCTGCTCTAGTATCAGCACCCATTTTGAAATGCCCTAACTTTAACGAAGCTTTTTACATTCATACTGACGCATCTTCGTATGCGATCGGAGCAGTTTTAACTCAAAAATTTGACGGTGTAGATCATCCCATCGCTTATTGCAGTCGTACACTGAACAAGCCTGAAACTAATTACTCGGCGACTGAACGTGAACTTTTGGCTGTTATATACGGGTTAGAACAATATTGAGCTTACGTAGAGGGTAGGAAGTGCTATATTGTAACAGACCATGCTTCTTTGAAATGGTTCTCTAATTTGAAAAATTCAACTGGTCGTTTAAACCGGTGGGCTTGCAGACTAAGTCAATTCAATTTTGAAATTATTCATAGAAAGGGTAAAGAACATGTCATACCTGACTGTCTTTCCCGTATTCATCTCGGAGCTGTTGATGTTTCAACCTCCCAAGATCCGTGGTATGTTGATCTATATAAGAAGGTCTCAGAGAAGCCCTCTCTGTTTCCCAACTTTAAAATAGAGAACGACAAACTCTACCGTTACTCTAAGAATAAGTATCGCCTGACAGCTCAATTTGACTGGAAGTTGGTATTACCTTATGAGGAGCGGAAAGAGGTTCTGAATAAGTACCATGATGATCCTACCGCTGGACACTTTGGGGTGGCTAAGACTCATTCTAAAATAGCTGATATTTATTATTGGCCCACTCTTTTCCAAGATGTAAAAGAATATGTAGATTCTTGTGAAATATGCAGGACTTATAAGCCTGTAAATTTAGCTCGACCTGGTCTTATGGGTTCTCCCAGGCGTGTATCGTCACCAGGCGAAGCAATTTCTTGTGACATTCTCGGTCCATTCCCTCCTTCTTATTTGAGAAATCAGTACCTCTTTGTGTGTACTGATTATTTTAGTAAATATGTTACTTTATTTCCTCTGCGTACTATAACTGCGAAGGCAATAATTAAGTGTATGGAAAAAGGAATATTTCTGGTACACGGGGTACCCAAATATATTTTCTGCGACAATGGTGCGCAATTTACTTCAAAAGACTTTCGAGACCTAATGGTTAAATATAGTGTCCCACATGTCTTCTATAACCCTAGATATCATCCTCAGACTAACCAAACGGAACGCGTGAACCGCGAACTGGTAAGAACCATTGCATCATACGTACGTTCTGATCACCGTAACTGGGATAAGAACATAGCGGAGATCCAATGCGCTCTCAATACCGCCAGACACGAGGTCACTAAAAACACACCGTACTTCTTAACACATGGTCGTCAAATGATTCTAGAAGGTTCTCTTTATAATGACGAAGGTCCCATCGATCAAAGCGCTCTACAACTGGATACCAGTGGTGCTTTTTCTGAAAAGCTTAAAGAGCTCAAATCTGTATTCCAGAAAGTACGTAACTCGTTGATTGCCTCCCATGAACGTAATGCTCGTTATTATAACAGGAAGCGTCACATAGAACTAGAAGAGGGGCAAATCGTGTATAAAAGATGTTTTCCATTGTCCAATGCGGCTAAGCACTTTTCTGCAAAGCTAGCTCCCCGTTATGACAAATGTGTCATTCACAAAAAGTTAGGACCTCTGGTCTATGCTGTAAAATCCTTAGAAGGAAAACTTCTTGGTAACTTTCATATAAAAGATATTGTCCGACCTGGCGAAATCGAACCATCATCGTAATGGAACCGCCTTACGCCCTCGTGACATCTTTTATTCTCCTTTAAGGAATATAAATTTTAAAGATTATATTTACCTTACTTTTGGTACCGGATGCATACGGACCAACCTTTTATCTCTATTATGTCCTAATAAAGAGATATATAGAGGGATACTTACTTTTTAATACGGGTATAAACTTAACCCAAGTTGAACTTTGATTGTATCCTAATATAGATATAACACTAAATATTCAAATACTTGCAACACAATTATTTTTGTCGTTGTTTCTTCCAGGAGCAAACTTTTCCCTGTCGGTTGAGTCTTCTCTACGAATGGATGTTCTCGCTGAAAGAAGTATATCGTAGAAGCTTCTTTCCAGCCCGTCTTGTCTTTGACAAGCAATCCCTCGAGATCTAGTAGTTGTGATTTCGCTAATGAGAATAGCTTTTCCAACACTACCTCGGTTGTAAATAGCCAGGCATATCTTTAATAAAGTCAAAGCCGTTTTGCCTTCTTTAGGTCGTAGATTTTTCTTAGTTGTAATGGGATCCCTATAGTCACATAAGCGTAATAATAAGGTTGTTTTGGTTTATCCAAGTCTAGGATTTAAGATTCTTGGATGGACGCAGCCGATCCACCAGGTTAGTAGTTAGGTTTTGTCTTTTAGGAGTTGAGTCGTATATTTTATCATAACTAGTTGATAGGAATTTTGTTAGAATCGATTGGCGTGTCGCACGTTTTGTCACGGTTCTTTATGGTCGTTAGTAGTTGTATTCCTAAGATACGGAGTTCTGACTCCACAAAAAAAATTAAAATTAATTTAAAATTTTAATTTTTTTTAACCCAACTAAAGATGAACTGTAACACTTTGAGGGTGTCAATTTGTAGGTTTATAAATGTAAGTTAGATGGTGTTTGTATATGTTAGGAACTAAGAGATTTCCAGCGGACAGTTGGTATTTGTAGTGGTAAGTTGTTTGTTTATAGATAGGTATTGACCATCTACATTGAAATGTTGTGTATCGAAGGCCTAAAGACGTGAAAGATCGAAAATACTTACATTGTAGTCTGGTCGTTTGCTGTATTTGAAATTCCATTGTTTTGCATGTACTCGCTCCTATAATCACGGAGGCGAGGTGCACATCGTGTTTGTCGTATGATACACACACTCTTGATATACTTTCACTTGATGTTCAAGACCATTTTCAATGGGAATCAAAACAATTTGTTAATATTTGGCTATGGCCCATCGGCTGTGTTTTGACGTATCTGTCATAGGTGACAGTTTAAGCGCTGTTCGAGCCAGTAGTTTCGCTGCGTCGAAGCGACGTCATTCAATGAGTGATATCTTTTCGTAAATTGTTGAGTTTATATTTTTTCCTTTTAAAAGGTTGAACTTAATTTAATTATTCGTATTTTTTAATAAGAGAATATATGAGCACATAGTTCAAGTGTGTGTTTCATTCAAAGGTTTCATTCAAAATCTTACATTCGCTTGGATATCTCATTCGCCGGGACGCCATTGATTGCTCCATCGTCGTTGAGATAATGTCATCCAGCTAATTGTGTGGAAGGTGATAATTTAATGGTTATGAAACGTTGTATTTCCATAGTCGGATCAATGAATAATCCTATTTGTTTCGTTGTTTTTAGCCTCGTTAGGCGTGGTAGCATTTTTGCTCGCCGAACAAATGTCGGACCACGAGTGGACACACCCATGTTCGGTAAGTTATTTTCGTGATTTATAAGTAAAGGATTGTGTAGGGAGTGGCTTTATTCATGTTTCGTAACCTAAAATATCTATTTTGTCCTAAACAGAAACCTGGGCATGTCTTTGTCGGCCTAACTTCTACGGGTCCCGCCACATGGCGCGTCACAGGCGCAAATAAAAGAAAACCCAGTTAATTCTGGTAAGTGGATTACAAGGCATCTTGTTTATCTTGGGCTTTATTGTGGAAGAAATTAGAAATTAATTAATATTTAAAGGATTTGATTTTTAACGGGAATATTTTAATTCCAGGGTTTTTTTATTTCGGTTCTGGAATCGGCCCAGAGCGGATCACACCGGAATGGTAGGACGCGCCCCAGCCTTCCGGGGACATCCTTGGTTCCAGGAACACTACCAGTTAAAAGATATGTAGGGGAAATATCCATAGCTTTATTGCGGAAGACTGTAAGTCAATTTTCAGTTCCTTATAACTTATAACGAACCGTCCTTGTTTGAGCGTTGTGTTTCCTTCGTGAACGCACCATGTAAAAGATATACCTACATAATATGAAGATGGGTTAGCAGGTAGTTGATGCAGCGCCTGCCTACATACAACATATATTTAATATGTAATAAGGGGTATGAAGAAAGGAGAGGAGCGCTACCTTTTGTTAGGTTGTATATTAAGTAATTTTGTTAAACATTAAGAATTTTTGACACGGTTATAGCCGATGATCATTTCTGGTTAAACCCCAGGTATTTGAACTGTCTTTATGATTCAGGAGAGATGTGAATGTTAAATTTATAGTTCCCTAAGGATAGTATTAATCACTGTCTGAGCATAATAAATAAAAATAAGTTGTGTAATGGTTTGTTTTATTTGAACATGTCATACGTTTGTCGAGGGTCTAGGATCTAGGGCGTCCTAATTTAAATACTGGACCTAGACGCCTTGCTCCAAGGGAGGCCTATCCGCGACCTTGTTAAAGTTTCATTTTTAGCCGTGAGCACTTTGTAATATTTTTTTTGTAGTAGGGGATAATTGGGGGTTTTAGACCAATTTTCTGAGGTTTGTGGTAAATTAATTTACCAACCATTTCCTATTATTTAAACTCTCGTCGCACCCTCAGTCATCACAGTCCCAAGTTCTACAACCCGATTAATGTAAGCAATTATCTTTAATACCCGAAGTACCCGATAATGAAAACGTTTCTAGAAAGTATATTACTTAAATTTCAAACAGTTTTATTTGCTCTTGCTCATTTAGCCGTGAACACAGTGAATCCTCCTTTTTGTAAAGGGTCGGCAACGCGCATGTGACACCTCTGGAGTTGCAGGCGTCCATAGGCTACGGGTAGCTGCTTACCATCAGGCGGACCGTATGCTTGTTTGCCACCGTCGTGGTATTAAAAAGTTTTATTTGCTAACCCTACCTACGAAATTAGGCACCTAGCGCTGATCCCGAGACTTACAATTCGTTCAGGATAAATAAATCTTTTTTACCATTATAACTATGCACAATCGGAGGTCACACCTTTACATTGGTTTTTTGAGTCGTGCGCGATGTAGGCGATGGAAATTAAAGTACTAGGACCACACGGATCATTCGCCGTTTCTGTGTAGTGCACTATAACCGTCGCTTACCATACACGTCTGTTTTGACAAGCCATTATTGCATTAAAATAAGAAACCTCTAGATCCGTAACAACTATGCGAAATCGTAGATGCCTTTATACTGACATTTATTCATAAAAAAAACTTAAATAACATAATGATGATTAAGTACTATATCAAACTAAAACTACTATTAAAATAAACTAACTAATACTAAAAAAAACCTAACTTAAAAATAAAACACTAAAAACATAAACCGGGACCCTTTGGCAGGGTTCCCATCACGCAGGCAGCATTCCCGCGCTGTATTGCAATAGCAATCCTTTGTGCGAGAAAGCTGCCCGCGCGAGGGTCGCCTGTTGCCTCCCTTAGGCGTTTACTGAGCTCCTTGTGGAGCCCGAGTGCACCCTTGCCCCAAGGTCCGAGTGTCTCGACGCCAAATGGTGTGAAGTCGTACTGGGCGCCGAGACAACTATACTTAGTGGCCTTGAGGCGCTCTCGGGCGTCCGCCGCCGCTCCCGCTCGCTTACTGGTTGCTGGGAGGTAGGACGCCGCCAGCGTATCAGTGCAAGTGGCGTCCCACACCAGCGCGCGGCCCATCTTCCACGGAATCAATGACATCCCGTCAGGGCGCTTGCCATCGCCCCGCACAATCTGGGACTCCAGAGCAGCGGGGACGTTGGCACTGACGAGCGCCCTTCGGAGGATGTCGTTAAGAGCGGCGTGGCGGGATAGACGGCCGGCGCCCGAGGAGCATGAGAGGCCGTGGTGGCCAAGTCGGTCCACAGGGGCTCCACAAGAGGCGCAACTGTGGCCTGTGCAAATCCCAGCTCCAAGCCGGAGACCGACAGCTATCCGGAGGGTTTCGGGGTCTATAAACGTACCTAAGGAGTGGTCCTGAAATAAAGTAGCCGTGTACAATCTTGTGTATTTTTTAATTTAGTGCTAATTTTGAAGCAGTATATTTATTTTATTAATCCGTAGATACAATACTAATAAATAAATATACAATCAAAATAAAATATGTGAGCATATATAAGTTTTCGCGTTTTTATTTCAACATACTTTGTAACTTTTTGAACAACATAATTTGACAATCTTCTATCGACATCTGCTACAATGACACAATTGTATTTCCATTTTCACAACCCGTTGATTGTTATGCTATGTTATGATTTTCAGAATCTCATCTTACCAAGAAGCTACATTAATTAACTGTATTTTAGCTAGGATAGTCAGGAAGACTCTCTAATCTAACCTCTGACAAAGATTTTTCTATGGGAGACAATTTTCTATAAAAAAAAGGCAAATACATTTAATTAAAAATTACTGTAACTACCTTAAAATGAAGCCAGATAAAAAGTTTACTATTGAAGAAAGACAATTTATAAAGGTATAAAATAGCTCATCAAATCAAACTATAAGAAAAAACATGTTTTTGAGAAACCCCTCAAAAATTCTGTCAGAAGACGCTGTTCAAAAAACTATGTGTATGATGGAATACAAAAGGCGAAGACGCTGTTTCATTTAAATATGATTGTATTTATGTTTTGTATGATTGTATCTACAGATTATTTAAATATAAACACTGCTTCTAAATCGGCACAAAATAAAAAGATAAATCAGAAAAGGCACGGCTACTTTTTTCCCGGACCACCCCTTATATGAGGCGAGGGGTAGGCAAGTAGCCAGTGGCCTGACTCTGGCTTAGACGCTGCTAGTAACCTAGCCAGATCTCCTGACGCCTGACGATGTGTCCGTGAGTGATTTAAGTATGGCGACGGAGGTTAAAGTATCCCAGGCCCTTTGTCTTTTTGGTCTGCTTGGAAAATTTGGGCTCGGTCCAGCTAGCCAGGCATTCGTGGCCTCATCTAAACACGCGATCTGGCAGTTTATGCTCGTAGGGACTTTTAGTATTTTACCTGCCAGATCTGACGTGCTGTGGATGGAGGACAGGAATGCCGGCAAAGCGATACTTGAAATTTTGCGGGTTCCCAAACCGCCGTGCCTTATTGGTAAAGCGGCTTGGGTCCATGCCTGCTCGCTTAGTTGTAAGTTCAAAATAGATTCAATTTGGCATTTCATAAGGTTATCAATAGGGTGGATCAAATGGGGGAATTTCCAGATTGGACAGCAGCGGAGCAGGTAAGTAAATTTAGGAACAAATAAACAAAATTTTAAAATAAATAAAGCAGAGTGACTACTAATTTTGACAAGGCGGTCCGAATAGTTGCTAAATTTTGTGGACGATTTATTTAGAAGAAGGGGGATTGCCTCGTCGAAGATGGGAGAGCCGAGAAGGTGTAGACTATCTTTAGGGACTATTTTTATATTTAGGGCAACGTTATTGAAACTTTTGATAATTTGAGATGCAGTGTCCGTGTTTACTTTTAATTCCAAACCAATATTGATGATTTTTTGTTTAATCTGAATTAAATCTGCTAGGACCGTCTGCGCGTCTCCGCCTAAGGTCCCATCGTCGAGATACCACACATTTAATTTAGAATTTAGATTGTGGATTATCGGATTAATAGCCAAACTAAATATAGCTGGACCGAGAGGATCACCCTGCTGACAACCTACGGCCGAAAGGATTTCATTACTTTTGTGTACTAGTTTTGAGGGACAATGGTAACACTGGAGAAGAAAGTTATAAATTTCCGGAATATGTATTTTTATTTCGTTTAGCAGGGTGTCCCTATTGACCGAATTAAATGCGTTCTTTACGTCTAATTTTAGGAGAACCTCGCAGGAGTTACCTTGTGCGAAGGTGCGTACGGCATGTACCGCCGCCTCGCAGCCTCCACGGGTACCAAACCCGACTTGTGCGGGTTCAAAAAGGGTCTGTAATTTTTTTCTAGTGAGCCGAACGCAGATCTTAGCTGCTAAACGTCGGAATGTCGAGCCTACAGCGATAGGGCGCACACCGCCATCTTTCTTTGTCAAGGCAGTAAGATTAGCCCCGTAGATTATCGGCGTCACGTCCGGACAAACATCCCCCAGCAGCATGAGGTTGACCAGTTTTGTAAGGCTGGTGGTCAGCTGTTCACCAGCCACTCCTGTTCCGTAACTGGTGAGATCAATCAGATGTTGCGGTGAGATGCCGTCCAGACCCGACGCCGACCCCTTAGGGAAAGAAGCCAGAGGTGTCTGTTTCGGTGGCATGTAGGCAGGCTAGGGGGTCAGACGGAGGGTCAACAAAAATGGGGGTGGAAGGGCCTGGGGGGTGCTTAGACTGTAATGTGGCTGCGGTCTCCGGTGTGTCGGGTGCTAACGTGTCATTAGAAAATAAAAGACGCGTTGCACCTTTGAGGTCTCCATCGTGAATTTTTTTCTCGACCTTCCCAAACAGATCGTACTTCTTTCTGGGCGTTTTAGAAATATGTGTAGATATATTTGGTAAGGTCGGATGTGAAACGTTATTTTTGACCTTTTGTGTCAGGGATATATATTGCTATGTGTTTCGTCTGAGACATGGAGAATTTTGAATGAAAATGTTAGAAGTTCCTGCCAAGAGTTACTATTATTATTTTTGACACAATTATTGATTAAGTTTGCTAGTTCTTCAGATACAGCGGAACGGGCGCCCCGTGGTATGCGTTTTATGATTGAGGTAGAATGTTTGAGTTGGCCGAAGAGAGTATGTAGTGGAGTGATAGGTGTTGAAGATGGGAGGGGAGCAGAGGAGCTGGGATTTGGGACATTTGGTAAAACAGGAGGAAGAGGAGAAATACGAACCTGGTGGATACGTGCCTGGTGGATGTGCAGACCTTTCGGTGTTGGAAAAGTCCTTTGGCACACACAACATTCCATTTATTTTATTTTAATTTTTTTATTTTATTTATTTGGAGATCCAACAGCTGTGACACAAATATTAAACATTTTAGCAAATACAGGAAGCCAATTATAGGAACTCACAGGTAGTGACAAGATACTTATCTAATAGGTACTAAGGTTACGCACTAACGCAACCACATATGCAAACAAAACGAATACAAATCATACTTTGATAGTTTTCACTGAAACTGAAGTATTTACAAGTTATTTAGAGGCAACAGGCATTAAAAATACTAATTTTATATACTCGTACACACGCCGTATAAAAACTACTAAAAACCACTTGGAATTAGAAAAAACAGTTAAATATAGGATATCTAAATCTAAACCTAAACATAAAATAGAAAACTGCTTGTGACAGTTCAACTTCAGTTTGACGGTAAAAACGGTAGAAACTCAATGCGCATGTGAAGTTTGTCACCGTGACAATATCAGGCCTAGCTCAACCAATACGGAGTAAGTGCGGGACGTCTCACGCCGGCGCTTTGCACGTAGAGATGCTTATTGCTTGTGGCAATCGGTATCCGTGTGATGGCGATTTGTCAATCTTGTCAATCGGCGGTGTCAATAAAAATTTTCGCACAAAACTTAAAATGGTTGAGAAATCCATATTTCCATTTTTATTTATTTTGAAAACGGTGCCTTTATACTGGTTTTTTGAGACGATCGTTCGTTACCTATTTCGTTGAACACTGGAATATTCGACTAGAGCACCAGAAGTTTAGAACTAGAAATTTATTCATATTTTAAAAATGTAGTATGCTATTGACTCGACATTTAATTTTCTATCTCGGTCCATCTTGCCCGCTTTCATATTGATGCGACAAGGACTTACTACGATTAATATCAATTCATTATTTTAATTTTTTCAAACCCAACTGACTCTCTTTTTACTTCTATACGTCATTGTTAGAAATATGACGATCTTGTCTACACTACTGTAAATTATATTAGTTGGTCTCTGTCACACTTTGTGCAATGCGCAAAATATGGAAGTCTCGCTTACACGCCCGTGTTAAGTATATTGGTGTATCTCTTTTACCCCTGATGCACAAGTATATTATAGCATTTATAGCAGTGTAAGCATTTACACGTGTGTGGGTGCCGAAACACATTTCAGTTTTGTCAGCTATGAACGTCAGGTATCTTTCCTCTTTTTACTTTAATCAAAGGGTTACATACATATTTTCTTATAGAACAACGCATTTATATGTATTGTTTAGTTTTGATGTACTGTTGTTTTGAAAAAAAAAAAGTCCCGCCGAGTTTCTTGCCGGACATAATTCTTCTCGGGTCAGAGGTGTAGGGTTAGAACCGGTGTAGTTTGATTTTTTTTCTCTCTTTTACTTTGACGTGTAAAAGTGCCCTTGTGGCCTACTTACTGAATAAATGTTTGAGTTTGAGTTTGAGTTTGCATAGCATCTTGTTTTTGTTATAAAAAGATCCTGATCTTTTTATAACACTTAGTTAACCATAATCAACAGAACGCCTGCGTTATGTTAATTATGGTTTTATAAAAAAAAGAAGCTTCCCAGATAATGAATGCTCAAATGCGGATAGACGCTCGTTCGATAAATTATAGCCTGATGGGCTCTCTCGTGCTCACTTCAACTATTTATATATCTAGTCTAGTATAGTCGATAGCAGTTAGATCTCGAGAAAGTAGGAAATCTCGGTTCTTATTTATTTTGGTGTAACATTGTAATTTGGAGCAAACGATCGGTTCGCGACGCGTAAAATCGACTGCGTATGGCAGTGGATTGATCGCATCGCGAAATGATACGCAGTACTCGCTAATTGGACAGTAAGGCCGTGGATGGTTGACGCCGGTTGCGGCCAAGTGCGTGTCGGACCACGCATAATGGCGGCTTCCGTACCTTCAACAGAATAAGGAAAAATAATAATTAAAAGGTTGTATCTGCCTTTGGAAGAGGGTTTTAGGAGATAACTCGAGCATGCTTTAACCGTTAATGTTTGAAACCATTTTTGTTGAAAGAATATGCAAAGATGTATGTTCCTTACATTTTTTCATATTTTTTGGAACTCTAGTTCAAACGAAGCCCTGTTTAGTCAGTTCGTATTGCACAGGGCGGCTCCTCATCACTTCGCGAGTCTAAATACCGCGAGCCATCCGGTTGCCTCGCGGTCACTGAAAACTACGCGTCATTGCTCTGAATATATGTGACTGCTTGAGTTGCTCAGCATTAAGATATCGATTGTATGTATTTAATAAGTACCTATAAAAGGATGTGTTACTTTTCTATATAATGTTTGGTAATGTGTGTATATGGGGTATGAATAGATCTTTATCTATACTCACATTGTAAGTCTTCTAAAACGTGTTCCAAAATGGTAGGCAATGGCTATATCATTACCACAACCGATGTTACTATGATAAGCTTTTTATCTGTGGCAGTAACGTAATTTCAACTTTACATGCTCATATATTGATACGTTATGAGTTTCAAATTCCGAACATCGAATTTGATAACATAATGTAAATCCTGTGCTCCTTCCTGACCAACAGCACGCTCCCTCCCGACTGCCGGCACAATCGAGTTGGCCATGGCTGTGCAATGGCGGTCATTCTATGGTTTCCGAACACTTTATTTTGGATATATAATATAAGTGTAGATAAAGCAGTGTATGCAACTGTACGTAATTAGGCCTTATTATACGTAACAGTTACATAAACTACTATTATAAAAAATTACAAAAAAAACATTAACAACCTACTAGGATCACATAAGTCGTAGCAGGTCGCCCAAGACATAATGAATGAATGAACTTAGTTTACTGATAAAGCAAGTTGCAAGCTTAGTCGGTCGGAGCAATCCTTAACAGTACCAGGGTCACATAAGACGTGAGTAATAGGATCGCCACAGTGAGCTAGCAGGATTGACCCGCCCAGCTAGGTTCGCAAATGTGATGAATACAGTACAGACTAGGGTCGCATGGCACAATAAGAGTTAGTCATTTATTGGAATAAAGTTTCTTATCGGACGATTCGCGGATGGGCGGCAAGGCGAAAAAAAGTCACGTGACCGTCACCTAAACGCGACACAAAGCCATACGAACCCCTTTATAGGGTAAAGGCTTTGCTTTATCTTTAGTCGATAGCACGCTATTAGTTAGATCTCAAGAAAGTAGGAAATCTCGGTTCTTATTTATTTTGGCGTAACGTTGTAATTTGGAGCAAACGATCGGTTCGCGACGCGTAAAATCGACTGAGTTTGGCAGCGGATTTGATCGCATCGCGAAATGATACGTAGTACGTGCTAATTGAACAGTAAGGCCGTGGCTGGTTGTCGTCGGTTGCGGCCAAGTGCGTGTCGGACCACGCGTAATGGCGGGTTCCGTGCCTTCAACAGATTAAGGAAAAATAATCAAAAGATTGTATCTGCCTTTGGAAGAGGGTTTTAGCAGATAACTCAAGCATTATTTAATTCATAAGTTACAGCCCCCTATACAATGTTTTAGACGGAATGATTATTTCTGAAAATATTCACTTCATTATAAAATATGTTTAAAAAAGCTCAATGTTATTTCTGAAGACCTATCGATTGATGTGCAACATGTTGATTTTTGGTAAAAAAAAATTGGTTGTTTGTAAAGTAGGTTTACGATCGAGATGTTTACGTGATAACGTCTTATTGGTGATATAAGTTTTTGGGAAGTAAGGAATTAATGAAGATAACAATTTTTTCAAATTTTAAATTACATCTTAGATTAAACATTCAACGAAAACTTAACCGCACGAGAAAATCTCCATTCGTTTGTATGCCGCTACAGTGAGAGAGACGGAAGATCGGTCCACTCACTCGAACGCTATGCCAGCCTCCGCTCGTGAGGATTCCGCGTGACAAGTTTCACGAAATGACTGGCAGCGCTCGAGATGAGACGGGAGATCGGTCCGTCTCTCTCTCGTTATACCTGCGATCGCGCTCGTGAGGTTTTGGTGTGACACAAGTTTCTGAACATGTCACCCGACTAAAACGATTTTAAAGACGTTATCACGTCAAAAATGTTTTTGGCAATTAGTTACATGCATAAGTACATGGACTTAAATATTTTTTCAGCAATTTTATTACAATACTAAGTATGGCATACAAACTACAACTAATGTTCAAATTTTATTAAGATACGTTTAGCAGTTTCCGAATAAAATGGCTGAATAAATAATTGTAATAGTTCTGAAGTGTTAAATTATTAATTAATTAATATAAATTGTCATTGTGTTTATGTACGATAGCGCAATAAATGAATATTGTATTTTACCACATCAATTATACTGATAATTAAAGCAATTCGTGCAAATTTATTTCCTAACCATTCCAAAATATCAAAGTTTTCACTTCTGCCGGCACTCCCGGAGTGCACCCCGTTGTTTTTTTTAAAATTGTATCGTTGGAAGTTGGAGTTTCAAATATCAGCTTGTACTGACAAGCAGATATTTGAAACTATCTCAATATATGTATTATTATATTTGCTATATAACAGAAATATAAAAATAAAGTTAAGTCAAAAAATAAGTGGTGTCCCCATACAAAAAACTTGTAATACGCGCTAAACGACCGGCCAACGGTGTGTCGTCGGCGGCGCGCGGAACCACATAATGATACACAGAACAGAAGTAAAGTGAATGTAGACAATAGCATAAAAAAAGAAAACCATGCAGCGGAAATGCAAGAAAAAACATTAAATCTCAATACCTGTCTAGTTTTCTTTACAAAAAGTAATGATATCCCACCAAAAACATAAATGTAAAAACCGGCCAAGTGCGTGTCGGACTACGCATAGGAGGGTTCCGTACCTGCAATGGAATAAGAACCAAACTAATACCAAAAGGTCGTATCTGATGCCTATGGAAGAAGTTTTTTGGAGATAACTCAAAAATGGCTGAACCGATAATGTTCAAAAAAGTATATGATAAGGCGCATCACTTCAAATTTTTTGAACTTAAGGTTCAAAAGTTACGGGGGGGGGGGGGTACACAACTTTTCTGACTTTCGAAGCGATTATTTCAGAAAATAATAGTCAAAGAAACCTCAATGTTATTTTGAAAGATCTATCGATTGATGTGTCATATGTTGATATTTGGTTACTTTTGTTTAGTTAGCTCTATGGAGCGCCCCCCTAAATTTTTTTTTTAAATTTAACTACATAACTATGTAGCTGCATACAAAATACACCTCATGTGTAAATTTTATTCAGATACGTCGTATAGTTTCCGAGTAAAATGCCTGTGACATACGGACGGACAGACAGACAGACATGACGAATCCATAAGGGTTCCGTTTTTTGCCATTTAGCTACGGAACCCTAAAAAGGAGAGCCAAGTTCAATACAAAAATTATGCTTGGCTGTGGGCTTCGCCGTAAAAAAAACGAAGATCTAAATGAGTGCCAAGTTCTATGCAAAATCCAAATATGTATTTATAGGAACAAAATAACACTATATGAACAAATATTAAACTCTATTTCTTTGCTTTATTGGATAACTATAACTATAACAGTTGCTGTTATTTAAAAATGTGAGATCTTAAAGTAGGTTAGATTTGACTTGGCCAGTTTTTATCAGAATTCAAAAAAATATATATATGTTGAATAACTTTATAAAATGACTGATGTAATGAAAACTGGCCAAGTCAAATCTAACCTACTTTAAGATCTGACATTTTTAAATAACAGCAATTGTTATAGGTATCCAATAAAGCAAAGAAATAGAGTTTAATACTTGTTAATAATGTTATTTTGTTCCTATAAATACATATTTGGATTTTGCATAGAACTTGGCACTCATTTAGATCTCCATTCTTTTTACGGCGAAGCCTACAGCCAAGCATAATTTTTGTATTGAACTTGGCTCTTCTTTCTTACATTTATGTTTTTGGTGGGATAGGATGTTACCGTAACCTATGGACGCCCTTAACGGATGTATGGATTTACATGCGCGTTGCCTATACCCTTTAAGAACCTATACACTCCTGGATGTGCAATATGTTTATTTATTGTACCAGAAAAATATCAACAAAGCGGCTCATTATAAATACAGGCATTTTTATAATAACCACACGGTTGAAGTGTACAATGGGCGACGCTTAATAGACACTGCATGGCTTTGTGGAGCGCTCGCGCGTAATGTATGAGGACAAAGTGCACGCACTACGAGTATTCACAGCGTTAGCGAAGTGGATGGGGAGCTTGAACCGCGTCACTATTATGGAGTTCACTTACTACATAAGGCGTAAACACACACTTAAGTGGAATTCAGTTAACGTACAATTATTTTTAAGAGCGTTTCCTCGCGGAGACAGCGAGGCGAATGGTCCCCTTAGACGACAACGTTATCATCACGGATTGTGGTGCGTTCACACGTACGGTCACGTCACGTCTGTTCCATAGAATGAGACCTTACGTGTGAACGCACCGTTATACCTTGAACGCGATCAATAGGCGAGGCGGATTTGTTTTTAGGGTTCCGTAGTCAACTAGGAACCCTTATAGTTTCGCCATGTCTGCCCGTCCGTCCGTCCGTCCGCGGATAATCTCAGTGACCGTTAGCACTAGAAAGCTGAAATTTGGTACTAATATGTATATCAATCACGCCGACAAAGTGGTAAAATAGTAAGTGGTAAAAACACTAGAAATAAAAACAAGCTTGCTATCAGAAGTAGTCGTATCCGCAAAGCATATATAAGTCATTTTTTGGTCAAGGTATTCACATTTATAACAAGTTACCCGTCGATGCTTTAAATTTATCATTTCCCGCTCTTAAGAAATATTTGAAAAAAAGTTTAATGTCAAAGGGTTATTACAGGGTCGAGGACTATATGACGGACAAAGATGCATGGCCCAAACCAGAAAATACTACAAAATCATCTAACATTTAGAGGACACAGTTCAGATAGGAAAGCATATCAAACGTTTTGTGAAGCAATCAGATTTGGATTTTATTATTATTATTTTATTTTAATTAAACAATACGTAAATTGTATGTCTCTCAAGCTGTTTTGATATGCCTTCTTATGGAACTACGCATTATTGTGTATCTTTAAGATGTAATATTACTGTATTACTGTTTTGAAAAAATAAGTCCCGCCGAGTTTCTTGCCGGTCATAAATAATTCTTCTCGGGTCAGAGGTGTAGGGTTAGAACCGGAGGTAGTTTTTTTTTTCTCTCTGACGTTCATAAGTGCATTGTAATGTGCCTAAATTGAAGAATAAATATCTTTTATCTTTTTTTTAATCTTTTAATAAAAAGTGGAAAAAATGTTTTATTAGGGTACCTCCCCTATACGTAAAGTGGGGAGTGATTTTTTTTTTCGTTTCAACCCTAGCGTGTGATATATTGTTGGGTAGGTATTTTTAAAATGAATAGGGGTTTACTAAAATATTTTTTTGATAATGTAAATATTTTCGGAAATAATCGCTCCAGAATTTAAAAAAAATGTGTCCCCCCCCCTCTAACTTTTGAACCATAAGTTTTAAAAATATGAAAAAAATCTCAAAGATAGAACTTTATAAAAACTTTCTAGGAAAATTATTTTGAACTTGATAGGCTGAATAGTTTTTGAAAAAAAAATTACAAAATAATTTCTGAACTAAGTTTGTAATTTAACCGTATAAGCAGGTGTTTATTGTACCTGTAATTTCTACAAAATCACAAT
The DNA here is from genome assembly GCA_947086415.1 of Pammene aurita. Lineage (NCBI taxonomy): Eukaryota > Metazoa > Arthropoda > Insecta > Lepidoptera > Tortricidae > Pammene > Pammene aurita. The sequence continues at coordinate 1,298,689 of OX352297.1, forward strand.
GAAATGACGTGCTTTCAAATCAAAAATCAAAATCAAAATAGTTTATTGATGCAGGGAGACTTATAAAATAAAACATGATTAAGCTAAATAAACAAATTAGATCTCAAACACTGCTGTATGTTAGTACATGAATATATTGCCCGTGTCACCTGCACTAGGCTATGCCTGTCTCGCAGGATGGCACATTTACAGATTGCCAGATTTACGTTCGGCGCTAAAGAAATTAATTACTACAAAACTATAAACTATAAGCTATACGCTATAAAGCTACTTACATAATTATACACTAGGCTAAATACATTAAAGTAAGATAATCCAAGTTAAGAATAATCGAGGTACCTACCGATCGATATTAGTGAATTTGCGTAGTAGAAAGAATGTATGTGTGAGTCTGTCTGTGTGTGTGTGTGTGTGTGTGTTTGTGTGTGTGTGTGTGTGTGTGTGTGTGTGTGGTGTGGTGTATGTATATTATTGTGTTAATATTTTCTCTGTCTCTCTATAATCCAAGGAGCTTAGCCATATTTTGATTTTATATTTAGCCTCTGTAACGGAACAAGTCTTAATATCGCAGCTATTGTTTACTATTCTATAAACTGATAAATAATTAAATAAACCGAATCTTTTAGCAAAATGAGTCTGAAGAGCTGGTAAAGGAATTATAAAGCAGCGTTTCCTCAATAGATGTTCATAATTTGGCATATTGCGAACGTGTTGGTGAGCTATAATAGAGCTCCGCAAGATAAACAGTTGGCGAACAGTAAGAACCTCGCTTTCTTTATATATGCTTCGAGTAGGGAACCTTCTCGGTTTTAAGAAGATAACCTTAAGTAACGACCGTTGCGCTCTCTCCAGAATTAGCATGTGAGGGCTTGCCGCACTGCCCCAAACAGGGATACAGTAGGTGATGACGGATTGAGCTAAAGCAATATAGGTGGTTCTGAGCAGTGATCTGTCCATTACATCGCGTAAGTTTTTAAATATATAAATCAATTTTCTGACTCGATTGGCTGTGATCCGTATGTGTTCCGTAAAATTGAGTTTCTCGTCTAGGATAACACCTAAGTACTTTATAGAGGAAGCTCTATCTATGATTTTACAACGACATGAGGCTGGGTTTCCAATGCACGAGTGAGCTTTTAACACATTTAAAGAACCCGGAGCTGAGGCAGCTGTTTTATGGAAGCAAAGATACTTCGTTTTCTCTGCGTTGAGGGTTAGTAAGTTGTTTTGGAGCCAATTTGAAACTTTAGCCAGACCTATTTCAGCGGCGGCATTTACAGTATCCCATGAAGTACCTTGAAATATGATGGCCGTGTCATCCGCATAGCACACAATGTCTGCGTTCGATAATTTCATGGAAGCCAAGTCGTTGATATAAATCAGAAACAAAGTTGGTCCAAGAATACTGCCTTGAGGCACACCAAAAGTTATTTGTCTAAGATCACTCACTTGTTCATTAGCTCTAACACATTGTGTGCGATCTGATAAGTAGCTAAACATCCATTTTAGGGGTGTGCCTCGTATCCCTGACATCTCCAGTTTCCTAGTTAGTATTGGAATCGACACTGTGTCGAAGGCCTTAGCAAGGTCAAGGAACACTCCGACACAGGCCTTTCCTTGGTGTAGATGCTCAGCAATCTTATCTGTTAGTTGGGTTATTGCACCTTCAGTAGATTTTCCATTTCTGAATCCAAATTGATTGGGAGAGAGTATGCTGTGTTTTTCTAGGAAATTAACTATACGTTTGTTAACAACTCTCTCCAAGATTTTTGACAGTGACCCCAGTAACGAGATTGGCCTATAATTGCTAAAATTACTTTTATCCCCGCTTTTGTAGACCGGAATCACCGCTGCGACTTTCCATGTATCAGGAAATGTGCCCTCTGAAAGACTTAAATTACATATATATGTGAGAGGCATGACAATCTGATTTTTTGCCATCTTCAATAGTGAATTTGTTACACCATCTAGACCTGGTGCGCTATCTGATTTGAGTTCCAAGATAATTTGTTCGATTTCTGATTGATCAGTTGGATTCATAAACAGAGAAACAGATGGGCTATTTTTCAACTTTGTCCTATTAGCAAGATCAGTCTGACTAGTGTTAATTTCGGAAATAATTCTGTTAGCCAAGCTCGGGCCTACATTTGTGAAGTACTCGTTGCAGCTGTCTAAAGAGTCGCGTTCCGTATCCTTGGTTTTAAGAAGTTCAGTACATTTTGGTTTGGGTTTATTACTATGTGTAATTTTCCTTATGGTGTTCCAAAGCTTTTCGGTATCATGTTTATGCTGTCTTATAATTTGTGATTCGTATGTAGTTTTGACTTGTCGCACTAAATCAATATAAAAGTTTCGGTACCGAGTATAGACAGTTCTGGCAGTTATATCGTTCGGATTTTTTCTTGACCTTGCGTGCAATATATCTTTGTGTTTAGAGCATCGTAAGAGACCTGGAGTCATCCAAGGTTGAATTGTAAATTTTGATCTACTTACAGTTATATTACGGGAATTAGGTTCTATAATATTGCCTAACACTGCATTGAACTCTGCTGTGGCTTCATTTACAGAAGTTTTGGACGTAACAATTGACCAGTCGATTTTTTCGAGGTCGCTTAAAATTGCTTGGTAGTCTAGTTTATTTCTAGTACGGAGTTTTTTGGCACGTTTAGTATTGTTTAAATTAACACCGGCAAGAACAAGATCGTGGTCAGTAATATCCGATTTACATATTATAGATTCAGAGTCAAATTTTGAAGAGATATTGATGTGATCAAGACAAGTATCCTTTCTTGTAGGCTTGGTGACTGTGGGAGACAAGTTATGTTCAGCCAGTAGGCATAAGTAGCGAGCACTAATATCCAGTCTATTGTCAGGGCATATATTAATGTTAATATCGCCCGTAACTATTTTACAATGATTATTACTATAACCTTTAAGATTATTATCCAAGGAATCAATAAAAGGATCAATGTTAGTGAAGGAGGGAGAGCGGTATATAGCATACAGAATAATTTGTTTGTTTAGGTTTACGCAAAGGCAGTTGGCATCATTGAAATCAGGCTCATTCACTTCGCACTCCCACCGATCGTTAACATATACTACGGCGCCACCAGCCTGATTAATAAATTTCATTGTTCTGTACGAAGTGTAACTGTTTATTTGTGGGATTGTGGAGTCGTCATGTATCCAGCACTCAGTAAGAACGATAATGTCTATATTAATATTTAATCGGGCAAAAAGCACTAGAAAAGCATCAAAAATTTTATTTAAGCTTCGTATGTTCAAAGTGAGTACCTTGAGGGTAAATTTATTCATTATGTTAAAACAGAGATCAGGAGAATCTAATGTGTGGCATGGGATTTCAGTTAAATCAATTTCTTGTAAGATGCTAGGATCCACAGACGTACCCATTATATAACGTAAATATGTCAATCTGAAAATATTTAATCCAAATTATTGAAATTCCTGCCACACAAAACGAGAGAGATACCTTTTGAGAGTTAGAATTAGTGTAGAATAGTGCGTATATGTAAAATAGTGTAATGTTCAGTGTAAGTACCTCGTCCATCCATGATATTAAAATGAGTTTCAAACCAGAGATAACACTAAGTGATAGATTATCCGCCTGTAAGAGACGTTGTCGACTGCTCTTATTCTTTGTTGACGTCCATTCCAAATATCCGATCAAGGTCATCTGAACTTTTAATGGGAATTGCTTGGGAGCCAGGACCTCTGCCTTCGTGTCTTCGGACGTAAATTGTTCCACTGTTTGTCCAACAGTGTTTAAAATTTGCCTCGGATGCTCGGGCTCTACTTTCACGGAACAAGGCTCTATTTTGTTGTGTAAGCCGTTCGTTAAAGTAAATTTTGGCAGCAGGACCATTGATACCAATGTCATCAAATAAAGTAAAAACGGTGAAAATCGGTTCACGCAATAAAGAATTATCCCATAAAAATCATCTTCCATACTTTAAGCTCGCGCGCAATAGTTTACTTAATTTGCCGATAGATGTCGCTGTACGTGTAACGCTCATATCATATCCTACATGGCGGTGTTATTTTAACTCTTAAGTGGGGACACTTACTGTGACGGACGGAAAACTACGGAACCCTACACTGAGCATGGTCCGACACGCCCTTGGCCGGTTTTTATTTACTCGCGTCATAAATGTCCCGTCGTTACACGTCCGGCGGCAGCTGCCACCGTTGATAAAAAAAAAAATGTCCGCTCAATACCCTGAATAAGGCAGAGGATCGCATGTCAAACAGCCAATTTAACCACACACAAATTATCGGCGGCGCGACGCACTTGTTTCTTACATGAATTACCGAATCGTCAACATTTACAGGGAATCTTAGGATCAGGGAAAGGAAATACAAAAATGTTTTTTCGCTATATGTCGCTCCTCGAGTTTTTCGGACACATCTTCCGCAATGAGGATTCTATTGGTGGTGCAAGGGAAATTCGAGGGCAAAAGATCTCGTGGGCGCTTTCCAACGCGATGGACAGACCTTTTCAAGTCTGTCACACACTGCAGCATAATCGAGAATTTTCACTCCTCCAAACATAAAGCTATATGGCGTCGCATCACTAGGGAAGTGGTGGCGAAGGACTCAACCTAGACATGACCACGATTACACCAAGAGTGCACGACTAAGACGAAGAGTTTGGTCGCTTTATAATATTTTAATAAAAATATTTCAAACTATTTAGAAAACGTGTTATTAAACTAAAAAGGCATTACCTACACGAGCGTCTGACTAGAACATGTTTAATACATACCTACCTAAACGTGTTTCTTCTTTTACCAGTTAGGCAGCTAGGGTATTTAGTTAATATCTCAAAATAAATCATATAAAACAATACGAATAAAACCATCAGCGTATAATAAAAATAAACCACTTTGTAGTTAACCCTTGTGATGCGACGGGTCGCGGGTGCCCGATGGCCGTGCCGGTGACATTTATCTGTAGTTTAATAACAAAGAGCCTGCCGCAATGTCGTGTGACGTACAAAGGGGTCCCTTTGTTGGCTGAAGTGACACATTGGAGCTTTGAGCTAGCTTTATGTGGATGGCAAGGTACCTACGTTTTTTGAGGGGAAACATATTTAGTGTAGGTATAAGGTACAGTCGCCATCAAATATATTGGAGCGGCCAAAGTACTCAAAGTATCTGAACATGCACTTTATCGCCTTGAGAATATAGGCGTTGTTCAGATATTTGTGACCACCTTGGCCGCTGCGATACATCTGATGGCGACTGTACCTACCTAAATATATATATATATATTTATTTATTTTAAATACAAATAATATATTTTTTGTTACACCCTGTACCTGTACTTAAAAAAGCTTGTGTATTTTTACTGATACAGTCCAAATTAGGAAGTGCTTGCTTGAATTATAAGGTAAACGTTCCAGTTTTTGACAGGTTTATTCCACTAGTTAACATTTTGTCTATATTTTTAACCGACTTCAATTTCATAGAAGGAGGAGGTTCTGTATTCGGTTTGGGCTTTTTTTTTGTATGTTCACCGATTAATTCGAGACGCGTGGTCCAATTTGAATAATTCTTTTTTTGTTTGAAAGGGTCTACTTCCAAGGTGGTCCCATATTAATCTGGTGCTGTTCTGAAGATGGGATCTATGAGGAGTTGAGGGAACTCCTCAATTTTTAAAGGCATACGTATGGTGATTTGGGTGTTTTCTGAAGCAACTCGAGGATTTTCTCTCGAAAACCACCAATTTGATGAAGTGGACCTCTTGATGATGGTTGTTTTGATGATAATGATGATGATTTTTTAAATGTAGGATGTTGAGCGATAACTTCGAGACCCGTGGTCCAATTTGAGGAATTCTTCTTTTGTTTGAAAGTAACTACCTTTAAGATGGTTCCACGTTAATCTGGTGCTGTTCTGATGATGGGAACCATGAGGAATTAAGGGAACTCCTCAATTTTTAAAGGCACATGTATGGTGATTTAGGTGTTTTCTTAAGCAACGCGAGGATTTTCTCTCGAAATCCACCAATTTGATGAAGTAAACCTCATGATGATGGTTGTTTTGATGATAGTGATCATGATTTTTTTAAATGTAGGATGTTCAGCGATTACTCCAAGACCGATTGGTCCGATTTCAGGAGAATTCTGGAAATCGGACAAAAAAAGATTTTTTTTTGTTTGAAAGGAACTACCTTTGAGATAGTTCCACATTAATCTGGTGCTGTTCTGATGATGGGATCCATGAGGAATTGAGGGAACTCCTCAATTTTTAATGGCACATGTATGGTGATTTGGTTGTTTTTTTAAGCAACTCAAGCATTTCCTCTCCAAAACCACTAATTTGATGGAGTGGACCTAATGATAAAGACCACATAGGATATGTGGAACTTTCCTTACATTGAGTACGTATCATGAACTTTTTCTTATATATCTTCACCGATTATTGCGAGATCGTTGTCCGATTATGATAATTTTATAACCACTAAAAATGGAAAAATAAAAACTTTTTACAAAAAAAAGATAAACCGACTTCAAAAAGGATAAAATAAACTATTATATTATTTATATGCGTTACAAACTGATATGTTTGAAGTCGGTGCCAAGCCAAAAAGTTACAATGCCGGCAAATCAGCTTCAAGTCTGAAAATCACATAACATTTCGATTTCTACTTATATTGCAAAGGTGAATGTGAATCTATCTGTTACATTTTCACGTCTAAACTACTAATCCAATTTTGATGAAAAGTGGTACCCATGTATATATACTCTGATACACGTCTACTTTGTCAATAATCAGAAAAAGGCGGCAAATTAAAAAAAATATATAAACACGTATTCCTTCCATAGAAAATTTAAATATCGCGCCTTTTTCTACTGAAAAGGTGGGCCCCACACACCCAGTGTGTCTGAGTATAGAAAGATCAATCTTGCCATTGAATTCCTCTACTTCGATATTACACCTTAGATGAAGTAGGATAAATAATTCAAACCGAAGCACGGGCTCCATTCGAGATATGGTTAGTCCGAAAACTAGTAAAAAAGTTTATTAACAAACATCATAAGACGCGTGATAATACTTACTCTCTGTACTTGAAAGAAAACCTACGTGCAGTCAATACCGTATTAGAATAGTTTTATAGTATGAAGAACAATTCACTGAACACATACGCCTCGTTCGTATTAACTGTTTTGTGATTTTCAGACTTGAAGCTGATTTGCCGGTATTGTAACTTTTTGGCTTGGCACCGACTTCAAACATATCAGTTTGTAACGCATATAAATAATATAATAGTTTATTTTATCCTTTTTGAAGTCGGTTTATCTTTTTTTTGTAAAAAGTTTTTATTTAGTTCTGTAGAAGAGATTCAGATACTTAAAACCGAATGGTTGGCAGCTTCTCCGCTCATCAGCGTCGAAGAAGTATATTGTCAGCATCCAGCAGGAGCATTTTAGGATTGTTTTATAGTAAAATAAATTAAGTTTCAAAGGTTATTTAAAATAAGCTTTATACACATACATAAACAAAAGTCAGCCGAACTTTAACAATATAATTAATGAAATTCGTAGCTATTCGTAGGTCACATTCCGTAATGCTTCGCAATAATGTTAGTAAACTAAATTTGAATCTTTCAATAAAGTTAAGCTATGCGTAATGTTTATAGGAATACCTTCTGTCCAATGATTCGTAAAAAGGTCTGAAACTAGGATAAAATTAAGCCCAGACCTTGATGTATATTATTATCCCGCTGCGCTGTGCCAAAAATACAAATAGCTTTTTGGGTAATTTTAACCGTCGCAATTTGACTTATTTTCTGAAGAATTACCGCTAAACGTAGGAAAAATATTGATGTAATACTCTTTAATGAGCAGCTCAAGTAAAATACGAGATAAAATGTAGCCTTTTAATTGTCCTTTCTTGCGGAACGCAAATTTAATTTGGTATAGGAAATGAGATCTTGTGACATGAAAAATAAAATATGGAAACTTATGTACCTACTCGTGAGAAAAAACTGTAACACCGAATAATTTTCCACAAAATAGGTAGTATTTACTTATTAAGTTAAAACACTGTAATTATTAATTATCCAAGAATTAAAACACAAAAGAAAGAACAATTCATAATTATTTTACATGATTTTTTTAAAGTGGGGCATTCCACTCATACAATAGTATGTTATTCAATCAAATACAAACACTGAAAACATTGAAAAAATAATCAACCCAGCCGGACTTGAACCTGGCATCGATACGCCTTACCGGGGCTCGATCGCTTTACCAATTAAGCTATGGGTTCAGTTACTGAGTTGACGAAATTCTCAATGCCTTCAATCATCTTTTTGCATTTATTTTTTACATCGACTTTATAGCAGCCGTAAGCGACATCTAGGTGCTAACTACTAGAGTTAGATACCCTTCCCGCCGACGCTTTTACAAGTGTCACAACGGAAATCATAGATGGCGCTGCTATCAACTCATAATTATTTTACATGATTTTTTTAAAGTGGGGCATTCCACTCATACAATAGTATGTTATTCAATCAAATACAAACACTGAAAACATTGAAAAAATAATCAACCCAGCCGGACTTGAACCTGGCATCGATACGCCTTACCGGGGCTCGATCGCTTTACCAATTAAGCTATGGGTTCAGTTACTGAGTTGACGAAATTCTCAATGCCTTCAATCATCTTTTTGCATTTATTTTTTACATCGACTTTATAGCAGCCGTAAGCGACATCTAGGTGCTAACTACTAGAGTTAGATACCCTTCCCGCCGACGCTTTTACAAGTGTCACAACGGAAATCATAGATGGCGCTGCTATCAACTCATAATTATTTTACATGATTTTTTTAAAGTGGGGCATTCCACTCATACAATAGTATGTTATTCAATCAAATACAAACACTGAAAACATTGAAAAAATAATCAACCCAGCCGGACTTGAACCTGGCATCGATACGCCTTACCGGGGCTCGATCGCTTTACCAATTAAGCTATGGGTTCAGTTACTGAGTTGACGAAATTCTCAATGCCTTCAATCATCTTTTTGCATTTATTTTTTACATCGACTTTATAGCAGCCGTAAGCGACATCTAGGTGCTAACTACTAGAGTTAGATACCCTTCCCGCCGACGCTTTTACAAGTGTCACAACGGAAATCATAGATGGCGCTGCTATCAACTCATAATTATTTTACATGATTTTTTTAAAGTGGGGCATTCCACTCATACAATAGTATGTTATTCAATCAAATACAAACACTGAAAACATTGAAAAAATAATCAACCCAGCCGGACTTGAACCTGGCATCGATACGCCTTACCGGGGCTCGATCGCTTTACCAATTAAGCTATGGGTTCAGTTACTGAGTTGACGAAATTCTCAATGCCTTCAATCATCTTTTTGCATTTATTTTTTACATCGACTTTATAGCAGCCGTAAGCGACATCTAGGTGCTAACTACTAGAGTTAGATACCCTTCCCGCCGACGCTTTTACAAGTGTCACAACGGAAATCATAGATGGCGCTGCTATCAACTCATAATTATTTTACATGATTTTTTTAAAGTGGGGCATTCCACTCATACAATAGTATGTTATTCAATCAAATACAAACACTGAAAACATTGAAAAAATAATCAACCCAGCCGGACTTGAACCTGGCATCGATACGCCTTACCGGGGCTCGATCGCTTTACCAATTAAGCTATGGGTTCAGTTACTGAGTTGACGAAATTCTCAATGCCTTCAATCATCTTTTTGCATTTATTTTTTACATCGACTTTATAGCAGCCGTAAGCGACATCTAGGTGCTAACTACTAGAGTTAGATACCCTTCCCGCCGACGCTTTTACAAGTGTCACAACGGAAATCATAGATGGCGCTGCTATCAACTCATAATTATTTTACATGATTTTTTTAAAGTGGGGCATTCCACTCATACAATAGTATGTTATTCAATCAAATACAAACACTGAAAACATTGAAAAAATAATCAACCCAGCCGGACTTGAACCTGGCATCGATACGCCTTACCGGGGCTCGATCGCTTTACCAATTAAGCTATGGGTTCAGTTACTGAGTTGACGAAATTCTCAATGCCTTCAATCATCTTTTTGCATTTATTTTTTACATCGACTTTATAGCATCGACTTTATGTGAGTGTAGGGTATCTAACTCTAGTAGTTAGCACCTAGATGTCGCTTACGGCTGCTATAAAGTCGATGTAAAAAATAAATGCAAAAAGATGATTGAAGGCATTGAGAATTTCGTCAACTCAGTAACTGAACCCATAGCTTAATTGGTAAAGCGATCGAGCCCCGGTAAGGCGTATCGATGCCAGGTTCAAGTCCGGCTGGGTTGATTATTTTTTCAATGTTTTCAGTGTTTGTATTTGATTGAATAACATACTATTGTATGAGTGGAATGCCCCACTTTAAAAAAATCATGTAAAATAATTATGAGTTGATAGCAGCGCCATCTATGATTTCCGTTGTGACACTTGTAAAAGCGTCGGCGGGAAGGGTATCTAACTCTAGTAGTTAGCACCTAGATGTCGCTTACGGCTGCTATAAAGTCGATGTAAAAAATAAATGCAAAAAGATGATTGAAGGCATTGAGAATTTCGTCAACTCAGTAACTGAACCCATAGCTTAATTGGTAAAGCGATCGAGCCCCGGTAAGGCGTATCGATGCCAGGTTCAAGTCCGGCTGGGTTGATTATTTTTTCAATGTTTTCAGTGTTTGTATTTGATTGAATAACATACTATTGTATGAGTGGAATGCCCCACTTTAAAAAAATCATGTAAAATAATTATGAGTTGATAGCAGCGCCATCTATGATTTCCGTTGTGACACTTGTAAAAGCGTCGGCGGGAAGGGTATCTAACTCTAGTAGTTAGCACCTAGATGTCGCTTACGGCTGCTATAAAGTCGATGTAAAAAATAAATGCAAAAAGATGATTGAAGGCATTGAGAATTTCGTCAACTCAGTAACTGAACCCATAGCTTAATTGGTAAAGCGATCGAGCCCCGGTAAGGCGTATCGATGCCAGGTTCAAGTCCGGCTGGGTTGATTATTTTTTCAATGTTTTCAGTGTTTGTATTTGATTGAATAACATACTATTGTATGAGTGGAATGCCCCACTTTAAAAAAATCATGTAAAATAATTATGAGTTGATAGCAGCGCCATCTATGATTTCCGTTGTGACACTTGTAAAAGCGTCGGCGGGAAGGGTATCTAACTCTAGTAGTTAGCACCTAGATGTCGCTTACGGCTGCTATAAAGTCGATGTAAAAAATAAATGCAAAAAGATGATTGAAGGCATTGAGAATTTCGTCAACTCAGTAACTGAACCCATAGCTTAATTGGTAAAGCGATCGAGCCCCGGTAAGGCGTATCGATGCCAGGTTCAAGTCCGGCTGGGTTGATTATTTTTTCAATGTTTTCAGTGTTTGTATTTGATTGAAAGAACAATTATTAAACTACAATAAAACTATAGATGAATTTGGCCCAGCCTAGTTAAAAATATACGGTAAATATTGCACTATGGCGACGACCACTAACATAATTATTTAATCCAGAAGAAACATGTCGCTTTTAATACGGCTTATAATAAATATACGGCGGACGTATGTACGTTGTTCATTGCCAATCAAAGTCGAATTTTGTAGGAAATTTTGATCCGTTATCGGTCATATAATATCTAACAACTACACATTAGTAGTTTATGTAACGGTTACGTTTTAAGGCCTAATTTTGCATACACTGCTTTATCTATACACATATTATAAATCCTGACGTATTCGGAAACCATTTGAATTTTCGTCATTGCACCGCCATGGCCAACTCGATTGTGACGGCGGTCGGGGCACCGCGTGCCGGTGGTCGGGGAGGAGGGCAACCGCGGTCGGGGAGGAGGGCTGGATTTTCATTACGTTATCAAAATCGATGTTCCAAATTTGAAACTCATAAGTCATAACTAAGCAAAATTTGAGCATGTAATGTTGAAATTACGTTACTGCCACAGATGAAAAACTTATCATAGTAAAATCGGTTGTTGTAATGGCCATAGCCTACCGTTTTTGAACACATTTTAGAGGACTTACAATGTGAGTGTAGATAAAAGTATTTATTGTATATTTTGACCCAGATAAAACAATGTTTTAAATAGTCTCCGACTAGGTAAAATAGGTGGGCTTAAGTCTTAATTACGGTGCGACCCGGTTCAAGGCATTTTAACTTGATTACGCGTCGATGCATTAGCAAAATGCCCTCTGACTATGAACGGACTTAATAAGACGGCAAAGGATCCAGATAAAAATCCAAATAGCCGGATTGAATGCCTTATCAGGGATTCTTCGTCAATGCTTCGGTTTTCAGGGGTTGGAAAAAATAATAGATTAAGGGTTAAAATTCTAACCAACAATTATAAAAAAAAATGTATTATATTGTCTTCTGTTTCCGCGATAATATTTATTATTTATTATATCTATTCGTTATACTTATTACAAAAATCGATAACCCCTGTCGATTATTTTTATAACAATAATTAATTATTCATTAGTTAGAGCAATATAATGTACCATTCGATTTTTTTAGAAGTCTCATCTCTGGTAGGGTGTATTCGAGAAAATGTAAAATTCATGCATTACAATTTTAAAAACCATTAGAAAAATCTCTGTTATTTTATTGTAACAAAAGTAAATTTTCGGAATTAACGGCCACTTTTTTCCGAATCTTAAATACTCGAATATACCTTAGTTGCACAATGCCCTCTTTAAGTAGAATATCAGGATTTACTTACGTGTGTTAATAAGAAAGGTTTCTCGGCGCCGGTCGCATTTTCTAGAACGCTCGCATCCTTGCTACTTGGCAAATTAAATTACAACTCTAAATCGCATTCCGAGAATTACTCTAGCGTAAGTGCACTTTCTAATAGCTGCATCTTCGTTTAAGTTTATAGGAAAAAGAAAACCCGTTGATAAATTGAACTAGAACGTGAGGAACTGTCTATTTTAAAACATCGCAAATTATTTGAGTTACTTTTGGATTATTCTATGATATCGTCGGGTTAAAGTTAAAACCAACTATCTCGTAAAAAAAAACAAATAGTCCTTTCTGCCTTTAGGGTCAAATGCAGAAACGACATTATTTGCTAATAAAATTAAATCCAAATATTCATTTCTGCATTTAACACGGCGATATTTTGACCCGGGGTATGTCCTTAAACTACGCCAAAAAGAGAGGTATGGCCACTGCGAATGGCATCTCGCTAAGTGTGGTAGGGCACGTTCAGCGAATGTTCACCTTAAAGAAAACCACAGCCAAATATCACTAGACCCTACTCATAGTGTTGTGTTCCTGCTGGTGAGTAAGGTTGCCAAAGAGCTCAAAGAGGACCCAGTGTGTTGACGATGAGGGACCTTCTTGTTACTTTAGCCGTCAACCCATTGAATCCTCCTTTTTGTAAAGGGTCGGCAACGCGCATGTGACTCCTTTGGAGTTGCAGGCGTCCATAGGTTACGGTAGCTGCTTACCATCAGGCGGGCCGTATGCTTGTTTGCCACCATCGTGGTTTAAAAATATATATTATTATTTGTTATTAATAATGACAGATGGGTTATGCACGCACAAAAAGTGAAGCAGTAAAAATGAGTGACTTCAAAAAATTGTCTTTACTGGGGCACCAGCAAGCGAGAGATGCGGACGTGCCAATGAGCTCCTGTCACACACGTGAGAAAGAGACAAACTGTAATATTCTAACGACGAGAGTGATAAAAATGTAATTAGATTGTTAATAACATAACAGAATCGTTGCTAGGTTATGAAATAATATTGGTAGTATTTTGTGTGCTCATTACGTCAAGAGTGTGCATGTCTGTCAATTATTTTTAGTTTGACAACTAGTATCCGATACGTTTGCCTAAGTGAGAAAGATGACTTGTCATGCGTTAAGAAGGTACAACATGATTCGTAACGTCAAAGACGGACCTCTGTATATACTATTATTTACTCGATGATTCATGATTATGTTGGAGTCATAGACCAATTAACCCAAGACCCCGCATAGTCGGGCGACCCCCGCTGCCACGCTCAAAGTAATTTCACTCTATAAAGTGAGAGACTAATATTGGAAGTGACAGTAAACATAGTAAGTCCACAGAATAACTAATAGTACTACCATACAGAAATTTCACTTCTTCACAAAAGGCAGATTTAGGTATAAAATTATACCTATACTCGCCGCTTGCAAGCAAAATTGAAACTTATAACCGCGCACGAACCGTGAATCTTCTTTGCGCGCCGCAGTTTTATGACCGAGCTGTGAGGGTTGTGACTTGACAAGTTTTTGTACCTAAAATACCTACTGATTTATTATTTTTAAGATAAATAGTTATGTAGGAATTACAAACGTTGATTCTGTAAACATGAAATTTTTATCCGAAGATAGTATGTCTGATTCTCACGGAAGTAGGTATGCCACAGCCGTATTCTTTTGAAAATATGTCGGTCAGTTCCTAATATTGTTTCTGGGCAACCAATATTCAATAAATTAAGGATGTTTATTTTAACTATTACCTACTAAGTAAGGACTTCGGGACCTTTCAATATCATCTGGAATTAAAAAAAGAATTCTGCTTCCTTGTTCTTCCGTTTATTCAGACATCCGTGAACAGAACAATATATTTTATACGGATTAGATCGAGAGTTAGGTTTCGAAGCTATTGTGTATTTTCAATTTTGCTTGAGCGCCACGTGACAAGACTATCGTGCGAGCCGAGCGGCAGCCCACGGCCATACGCCTGCCCGGGAGGCGCGCCGGCCAAATGTACCTAAACTGCGTAGTGAAACCCCCCTGGTAAGTCTCCATGGCAACCATTAATGTCTGACTCTCTCTTACGCTCCACATTGCGAGTTCCCCTCCCGCACCCCTTCTTTTTGGCAGCTTAGGTTTCAAAGAAATAACGCGCTAAGCGGAGTATTGAGATAATCTTGTATATGGTTGGAGTATAATGTAAAATAGTAGTCAAATATCATTGCGGTATCAGATATATCGGAGCGGCCAAGGTACTCAAAAATATCTGAACATGCACTTTATCGCCTTGACAATAGAGGCGTTGTTCAGATATTTGTGACCACCATGTATGGAGTATGCACGGAAAGAGAACTGTCGTGGTTTATATGGGAGCGCATACATTCTACGACACTTCTCTTTCTGGACCGAATTTATATCAAAATACATCGTTTAAATAGTGGCAGTTCAACATTTTTCCGCTGCAAAACCTAAGCATTATTCAGTTCTTAATATCTCTTACTCTCATATTCACTTTGTAATTAATCCTCATTTTTTATCTGTTCCCCTCACGGTCCGTCGCTCGCTTACTAAGTACGAATATAATGAACACGTAATAAAATAACCTGGGATTTTATTTCCAGTTTTCTAGAGCTCTTTGATGCATGAGAACATTTTAAATTCATAGTCGAAGTTTCGTACTTTTCTTTGCAAAAGTGGAATTTCCATGCTGGAGCACCTACGGAATCATAAAAAGCAATTTAAATTTGATTACGCTAGCTGCGGTATAAAGAATGGAGGTAAAGTCCTGTTTGTAGGTAATCCACGCTTAAGTATTATTGGCTACCCCAGCCACTTCGGTGACTTTTTAAATGCAAATGAAAAAAATCGGATGAAAACCGATGTACATTCCGTTTTTACAATTTTTTTTTGGCAATTAATATCACTATGTTTTTAGAAATAAAGGGATAGTAGCCATCAGGTAAGTCTCTGCAGCTCAGTTTTTCAGAACGATGGACATGTATGTACCCGGACTTGAGAGTTTGAGTGTTACTTAATTTTCCTTTATTTGTAAAAACATTGTGGTATCATTAGCAGACATTATGCTTAATACAAAATTAAATTATTAAATCATTATTGTAACTCATTCTTCAGGTGTTTGAAAGAAGTTTATCTGTAGACGGAGAGCTGACCACGTCACGATATATGACATAACTAGCTTTCCGCCCGCGACTTCGTCCGCGTATAATACGGTTCCTCATACAGAGTTTCATATCCAAGTATATCTTCTTAACTAACTTTTGTTAACCCCCGAACCATCTTTTTAATCTATTTATACTTATAGCTATTTTGGCGAAAAAACGCTCACTCTGGAACATGGAAATGGAACGGAAATAGAAACAATAACTCCTAGTAAATCTCAAACAAAAACCGGCCAAGAGCGTGTCGGGCCACGCTCAGTGTAGGGTTCCGTAGTTTTCCGTCCGTCACAGTAAGTGTCCCCACTTAAGAGTTAAAATAACACCGCCATGTAGGATATGAGCGTTCCACGTACAGCGACATCTATCGGCAAATTAAGTAAACTATTGCACGCGAGCTTAAAGTATGGAAGATGATTTTTATGGGATAATTCTTTATTGCGTGAACCGATTTTCACCGTTTTTACTTTATTTAAAAGCACGTCATTTCATTGTGATTTTTTAGAAATTACAGGTACAATAAACACCTGCTTATACGGTTAAAATACAAACTTAGTTCAGAAATTATTTTGTAATTTTTTTCAAAAACTATTCAACCTATCAAGTTCAAAATAAGTTCTACTTTTGAGATTTTTTCATATTTTTAAAACTTATGGTTCAAAAGTTAGAGGGGGGGGGGGGACACATTTTTTTTACTTCTGGAGCGATTATTTCCGAAAATATTTACATTATCAAAAAATGGTTCTACTAAACCCCTATTAATTTTGAAATACTTATCCAACAATATATCACACGTTAGGGTTGAAATGAAAAAAAAATCACTCCCCACTTTACGTATAGGGGAGGTCCCTAATAAAATAAAATTTTCCACTTTTTATGTTATCTGTTTGTCGACTTGATTGATATACATATTCCTACCAAATTTCAGCTTTCTAGTGCTAACGGTCACTGAGATTATTCGCGGACGGACGGACGGACGGACAGACATGGCGAAACTATAAGGGTTCCTAGTTGACTACGGAACCCTAGAAATAGTAAATCTCTATACAAACTTTCAACCCCTTTTTAGCCTCGTTCTAGGGTGAATTTTAAAAAACGCTGAAGTTGCGTTTATTATTTTTTATTATTAGTAAACGTACGAAGTTTCAAATCTCTAACTCTAAATTTTAAACCCCACCGATACAAACTTTTAACCCCCATTTTACCCCCTTAGGGGTTGAATTTTTCTAAATCGCTTATTATTAGTTGTACAGATTGTAAATGTAACCCGTCCTGTAAATTACAACTTTCTAGCTTCGGTAGTAAAGGCCTCCCTTTCATACAAACTTTTCAACCCCGTTTCAACTACTCTGGGATGGAATTTTGAAAAACGCTGAAATAAGTTTTTTTGCTTTCAAGTTAGTAGCCTACAAACGAAATTTTAAGTCTGTCACAAAGAAAAATGTTATCTTTATACAAACTTTCAACCCCTTTTTAACCCCGTTATAGGTTGAATTTTGAAAAACGCTGAAATCATATATACTGTTTTTTAATTATTAGTAATCGTCTAAAGTTTCAAATCTCCAACTCTAAATTTGAAACCCCACCCATACAAACTTTTAACCCCCTTTTTACCCATTATGGGGCTGAATGATTCAAAACCGCTTCTTGTTAGTTGTACAAATTGTAAATTTAACTCGTCCTGCAAATTACAACTTTCTAGCTTCAGTAGTTACGGCCTCCCAATACAAACTTTTCAACCTCGTTTCAACCCCTCTGGGGTGGAAATTTGAAAAACGCTGGAATTACTTTTATTGCTTTTTACTTATTAGTAAACGTACGAAGTTTCAAATCTCTAACTCAAAATGTTAAACCCCATCCATACAAACTTTCAACCCCCTTTTTACCCCATTAGGGGATAAATTTTGAAAAACTCCTTCTTAGTGGATACTAACGTTATAAAACTACCTATTGTGAAAAATTCAGCTCTCTAGGTCCAACGGTTCGCCCGAACGGCGTTGATTTAAGTGAGTCAGTCAGTCAGTCAGTCAGTCAGTCAGTCAGTCAGTCAGGACTTTTCCGTTTATATGTATATATAGATAATGAGAGCAACGAAACGCAGTCAGTCAGTTGCTAAATTAATTTTGTATTAAGCAGAAACGTCTGCAAGCGAAATTTCAATTTTATAATTGAAAGAAAAATGGAAAAATTCACCGCGTCGAGCAAGATTCGAACTTGCGACCTTTCGGAACACCGGTCCGACCGCTCTGATCAACTGAGCCATCGACGCTTACTCAACCGCGGCGAATCTTTCCATCAGTTCCTTCATTGCTTACGTCAGAGGGTGACGTGTAGCGACATCTACCGTAAGTGTATGTACATGTTAACGGCATCGAAGTTCCAAGTCATATTGGAATAACATCGATAACAATGCGCTAACCCATACTGAATTAATTTTGTATTAAGCATAAACGTCTGCAAGCGAAATTTCAATTTTATAATTGAAAGAAAAATGGAAAAATTCACCGCGTCGAGCAAGATTCGAACTTGCGACCTTTCGGAACACCGGTCCGACCGCTCTGACCAACTGAGCCATCGACGCTTACTCAACCGCGGCGAATCTTTCCATCAGTTCCTTCATTGCTTACGTCAGAGGGTGACGTGTAGCGACATCTACCGTAAGTGTATGTACACGTTAACGGCATCGAAAGCTCAAAGAAAAAAAAAAGGAAAAGAAAGAAAGAAAAGAAAGAAAGGTTGAGTAAGCGTCAATGGCTCAGTTCGTCAGAGCGGTCGGACCGGTGTTCCGAAAGGTCGCAAGTTCGAATCTTGCTCGACGCGGTGAATTTTTCCATTTTTCTTTCAATTATAAAATAGTCAGTTGCTATACTATGCTCATTTCTAGTTTGGACATCTGGCAGCTGTTAAGTGGTGGAGGTCAATGAATGCAAACAACTTTAATAAAACAAATCTTAGATTGGTTTGATGCAATGCAATATTATGAGAAATTATATAAATGTTGAGATTATATCATTGCCATAAGTTTCTGTTGGGGGAAAATAGTGCAAAACGATGTATATTATAATTCATAGTTTGTCGCCTATTGTTTTGTTTCCGCAATAATACGCAATGTTTTTTGTTCTAATGTTAAAACTGTAAAATATAGCAGGGATGTAACAGATGTGGTTTTATCGGAACCGAAAGCGGAATCAGATATTTTAAATTTAGTTTACCGGAACCAGAAACGGAATCGGAACCGAAAACGGATGCGGAACCAGAATCGGATCCCAAGTAATAATACTGATAAACAAAACTACAATTAGTACAGCATGTGGCAAGCGGGGACATGAACACCTGTTTCTTTTTTATGTACGCCGCTCATTTCCCCCCACTGCGTTGCTTTGACATCCGATATAACTTCTGTTTTAAAAGTAACAGAACCGGAACCGAAGCGGATATTTAAAACTAATCGGAATTTCCGACTTAACAGAACCGGAGCTCACTAACATCCCTAAAAAAGGACCTGTCCTCTATAACAGAGACAACTTTGGCAGCTATTACCTATTTGGTATAACTATTTTCCATTTCAATTTTTTTTCTAGTCTGTTACTCTGACCTCCACCCAAAAAAAGCTGCCAGGTGCCCGGATCTAGCAATAAGGATAGAATAGCAATCTAATTAGACAGATCTTTTTGTTGCTCTCATTATTGTGTCATATCTGTCGTAGCCAGCTCTTAGATTAACAGGCATATTTTGACATGGGAAGGTAAGTTAGATAAGGTTAATTATTTTTGGACCCATAAACACATTGAGCGTTAATGTATATCTGCGTAACTCAGATTTTTTTCACTGTTATTAAAATTAAAGAGGGCTATAAAATAAACCTGGCAATCGCTGTATTTCAGCAGGAGTACAACTCAGTTCATTACGATCGTGAAACCGAGAAACCTTCAATTTAAGAATTATCCCGAATCGACTACTGAATTATTCAAACCTTAAATTATCTACGGAGATCTTGAAGCACAATATCTGCAAAGAAATTCAAGAAAATACGGCTCGCTGAACGGTTCATATAATTTTATTCACAAATATGTACTTTAGAGGTGAATTTGGAATAACGTTGGATGAGCGAGCCGATATGAACTCTATTGATACTTCAAATTTTATTGTATGTTTGTAGATGACTATATATTTTAATAATATACTCATTAGAATAAAATAATTAACGAAACCATTGACTGTTAAGTATCGAATTTGTTAAATGTTTTTTTTTTCTATTTTATGATTTTAAACAAACAAGAACCGACTTCACTACGACTCCACCTTTCCAAACTGAGCTACTGTAAAAAATATTTAAATCACTATAGGTGTGCCTATAATATTTGAAGAGTTCCCTTGATTTCTCCAGGGTCCCATCATCAGATAACGGGCTGGTTACAATGGGATCAACTGTGTGTGTGTACTCTTTCAAACAAAAATATAATTTTCCAAAACGGTCCAGCCGTCTTCGAAATTAAAAAAA
Organism: Pammene aurita; assembly: GCA_947086415.1. NCBI lineage: Eukaryota > Metazoa > Arthropoda > Insecta > Lepidoptera > Tortricidae > Pammene > Pammene aurita. The sequence continues at coordinate 1,319,187 of OX352297.1, forward strand.
ATAGTAACGATGATCCCGAGGAATTGAGAACCACCTACTTTGAAATCTTGAAGTCGGTTGAAAATAGAAATATAATATGACAAAAAAGTAAGAGACTTTACACATTGCCAATAAAAATTTAAGCCAATCCGTTAATTTTATTTGAATTTGCTCAAAATAATCTCTCTCTTTTGCCTGGCTCCTTCCCATTTACTTGGGGCCGGCCCTTCTAATCATGCGTCGCCAGGCCGGTCGGACCTGGGTCGTCTCAGGTCTTATATTTCCATTCTGCATGTCTTTTCCAACAACTGCCATCCAGGTTGTCCGGGGTCTACCTGCTCCCTGGGCTACAACAGCCATATCAAGGACCTTTTTGGTCATGTGTTCTGGTGGTCGTCGCATCACATGGCCATACCACCTCAGTCGGTTTTCCGCAAGTTTGTCTTGGATAGGATTCACTTTAAAACTGCCTCTTACATGAATGTTCCTGATATGATCAAGTCTCGTAACGCCACCGGCCCATCTAAGCATTTTCATTTCAGCGCAGTGTATCTTATTTTCCTGCTGCTTTTTGAGTGGCCAGCATTCAGACCATATATCATTGCTGGGCGTACTGCTGTTTTATATACTTTGCCCTTAATGCGCACTGGCATTCTACTGTCACAGAGCACACCCGTAAGCTCCCTCCATTTCATCCACCCCGTGTTTATACAATGGGTGACATCCATATCTACTGACCCATCGTCACAGATGATAGTACCTCAAAATAATGTGAAATATTATTTCGTTAAAAAATACAATAAAAATAATTATTATTATCATTATATTTTTTCTGGAGTTGCAGGGGTCCATAGACTACGGTAGCCATCAGGCGGGCCGTATGCTTGTTTGCCACCGTCGTGGTATAAATTAAAACAAACTTTTTTGTTGAAAACCACGTCAGTTACAAGTATATCTGAGTCTCATACAAGGTAATTAAGTTAAGTCTCGTATCTATTTTATACCAATTTAAAAAAAAAAACCTACGTCTATAGAGCTCTTTGTCTCATTTCTAATTGGAAAATAGTTCTAACAAAAACTTGGTTCTTACGTCACATTTTCTACAGACAGGTAGATAATTAAACACAGTAAAGTGGTCATGTTTACAAAAAAATGTCATTAGCGAAGCAGTTGTTACACTGGAGCTGTTATTCTTTAATCTCGCGAGCCGGGGGCGCAAGGACGGAAATATTGGTACTGCGCGGTAAACTTTTATCTCTTTTTCAAGTCGCTTTACCATCTCGTTAAGGCTGCCCTCTACCTCGCTACGGAAAAGAAAATTGAATTACATTAACAAGCCTGTGGTCCATTGGGAATAGTCACAATTTATAGTTATTGAAGTATAGTAATTACTAGTCTACTCGAGTTGGTTAAAAATCAAACTATGCTCGATATGTTAGTACGCTTTATTTAACTGTTTTTAGGTACATGTCCGTGTGTGATCATTATATGGAGCGTCGTGTGTTGCCAGGGGCCGTATTCTAACTTTAAAACGCGTTTAGACAAGATCCAACTTAAATGCAACTCCAATTCATTATCATTAACGAACTATAGTTCATTTTTTTATGAGATTAGAAAACAGTTGACAGAACGATGTACAGAGTTCTTTATCAGGCACGATACACGTCACAACTGTCAAAGTGCCTACGCAGTCACTAAACATACTTAAATATATTTGTATTTATAGTAAAGCCATGCCTACGTAATTGTAAATATTATATTAAGTATTTAACAATATTTTGATCGTAGTTATATGCACGAAATATTTTATTTTTATCATTGTTAATGTTCTTGTGAATGTTGCACAATGAAATACCTAGAGAAGAAGAGGTTCGAAACGGGTGGTTCAATTTTTAAGTATTATCTCGCGTCATCTGTCATTCTCTCAGCCAAATCTCTTAAGGTAGGTACACACCGGGCCAACGAAGGGCCAACGAACGCGAAGCACTTTATGCGGCAGCTATTTGTTAGAATGAGATAGATCCCAGATCTTCGTTGGCCCAGTGTGTACGCACCATTAGCCAAACCTGGACAGTTTTTAATGTTTAAAGTTTATTGTGATTCTTATTTAAGTAAAGGTATTTGCTTGCTCTATTATTGTGCATTTGGTTGGAGGGTTATGGATCAATCAGAGGCAGGCCCGACATTCATACAACAACAAAAGCTACCTCGTAGTCCACCAAATCTTTTACCATTACCTAAGACAATTATTTTATTATTAAGTATTATATAATAAAAGTATTAAATAACGTTTAGAAGCACTTTTATTTACGACAATTTATTAATAAGTGCATATTATGATTGTCAATTAAATAATTTTCGTGAATATTGATAGAAATCTAGACGTTAAGTTTCCGTTTTAGAACGTATGTGCGTCACTGTCTGTTCAGTTTTTCAATTTTCACGTGTCTCTAACGTGATAATCAAATCGAAATTGTGTTATTATTGTTTTGTTGGATTATTTAATCTGCAAATTGTTATTATTTATTCACAAATGTGAACTTTTAATCATGTTAACTAATCGTTTATTGGTGTGCTTCCAGTGTGTTTAAATTGAACATTTAGAACAGGTTGATAACTACTGTTTCTATGTTTACTCAATTTCTAATCTCAAAAAAAACGAAGTATAGGTGCCGTATTCTACTTTTAAAATACCCAAACAATACATTAAAATCACAATCTTTCTCAAACCTAACTTCAACACACAACAAATAATCAACCAATTATTGAACTTGTATTGGAGTTGCGTCGGAATAATTCTCAAGCCAATTCTGATATTTCTGATTCATTTAGGCTCTCGCTGTATTGCGTATTGGAGTTGTATTGAAGTTGGATCGTATCAAAACGTGTTTTAAAGTTAGAATACGGCCCTAGCGCCTAAACGTCTGAATCGTAAATATCTGAATTTATTTGAAACTAATTCCGAAGCAATTCCAACATAACTTGAAAATGGGTTAATTATTTGTTGTATGTTGGAGTTATGTTGAAGATAGATTGTGTTTAATATATTATTTATGTTATTTAAAATGAGAATACGGTATCCGTATGAAAATAAGGTAAAACTAAGTAAATAAATAAAACAATCGCGTAACCTTAAAATTAACATACAAAGCGTAGAAACTTAAAAGTGTTGAAGGTAGAACCTTGAAATTAGGAACGTACATTATTCAAATGTCATACTATAGAGCTCCACCATGAAATCATTGTTGGAAATTCCACCCCTAAGAGGATGAGAACATTGTTGAAAATGCTTAATTTATTTCACGTGGAATAAGTTGCGGCTTTACGAGGCTGATAAATCATTATACTCGTAATGTTTAATTAGCTTGTTAAAGCTGCAAAGATCGAGGCGAATATATCCAAAATTGGTATGCTGATGACTCAGCCTGCTTTGGTAAACTTAAAAATATAAGAGATTGGCTGGAAAAACTCATGACACAAGGACCGAAATACGGCTACTTAGGAGAACCCACAAAAAGCTATGTAATAATTAAAAATGAATCTAACGAAGAAGCTAAGATATTATTCGAAAATATGGGTGTCAAGATAGTAACCTATCACCGTTTTCTAGGCAGTGTCATCGGGAATGAAAACGAACAAAAAGAATATATCAAAGAAAAAGTAACTGAATGGACCAATTGCATACGGCTACTGTCAAAAGCTAGCAAAAAACACCCGCAATTAGTTTATACAGCTTTTACAAAATCACTTCAATGTGAGTGGAGATATTTGCAAACAGTAATGGATAAAAGCGGCGAAGAATTTCACACTTTAAACGAGACGATAATGTCATTCTTGACATACCTTCCATTCTTGACAGAGAAATCACTTCTATAGAACAGGATCTATTCAACCTGCCAGTAAAGCTCTTGGCATTAACAATCCATTAAAAAACGCTGAATATTATAAATCATCCGTTGAATCAAATAAATTACTAATTCACGCAATAAAAAATACAGAAAACCTGGACCTAATAGCCCATCATACTCATGCAGCAGAAACCATGAGGGTAGCCAAATTGACGATCCTTTGAACGAGAGTGATAGATATAAAGATGTTTTATCCAAATTACCGAGTAAGATGCAAAGATGTGTCCAAAGAGTAGTTGAATCGAACTCTTCACAATGGCTGTCAATCATCCCTACCACCGCAAACAATACCGACCTTACTGCCACCCAATTTAAAGACGCCCTTGCCTTGCGCTACGCTCACGAACCCGGCAATCTTCCTCAGGTTTGCGACGGATGCGGCGAAAATAATTTTGACCTAAATCATACCCTAAACTACAAAAAAGGCGGCTTGATTAAACAAGGCCATGATCAACATAGGGACGATTGCAAGAATTGGGCCGAACTAGCTTAGGGTACAGTTGAACCAATAATGCGTGTTGCAAGTGCTACACAGCCAGCCCTTATAGGAGACTTATTACTAAATAGCGTATGGGAACCTGCAAGGAAAGCGTTCTTCGACGTTCGCATTGTAAATGCTGACGCTTCCTCTTACAGCAACCTTACATGGCAAAAAACAGCACAAAAACACAGCCGAGAAAAACATCTAAAATATGACCGAGCCACAGAAGACTTAAGAGCCTCTTTTACACCTTTAGTAATCTCATGTGATGGAGCCTTAGGGACTGAGTATATGAGTTTTTTGAAAAAAAACAGCATCCAAACTATCATCCAAATGGGAAAAACTATACTCTCAAATAATATTCTGGCTAAAAGTTAAAGTACAGATATCGGTCATTCGAGCAGTCTCCATGAGGGTGAGAGGCACTAGAAGACGCATCAAGGTCTTCGAATGCGAAGACGGCGCCGGAATTCTATACTAAGCAAGATCTTACACCCAACCCCCCCCCCCCCCCCTTTCCCCGTTAATACCTTCATCGTCCATTTTTGTATATATTTTTTGTTTTGTATTTTATTCTAATAAAGAAATTTTTCAACATTTATAATGTTTAATTTGGTAGTATTTTAAATGATCCGATCTTGCCCCGATCCGATCCTACTCGAATCTGCGTGACGCGAAACGTGCGTTTCGCTGCGGTTTCGAGCCGGGTTTCATTACAGATCGGTTGCGAAGATTTGCATAATTCAGCGAGTTTAATTATTATATTCTTTGTTAGCGACCAAGACGTAATTATACTTGATTAATGACCTGCTTTCATATTACATTATTTGGATAATTCAGAGTGAGCATTGTTCAGATGCTTTGTTTTATTTAATCTCTTTTACATAATTTATTTATTTCTACAATAAGCACTTACAGCTAAACCTTACGTGCTAATTGGTATTTTGTATCTAGTGACTAACATGCATTATAGTGGTTTTATTACATACAAAAACAAACTTTGCTTACAATAAATGACAAATGACCAGTGCACTTGGCAGGTGCGCGTGTTTAATATAAAATAAATGGAATGACAAATTTAATTGAGAGAAATAAATGTATTTTATTTCTATCAGATATATTATGTCAGATTTAAAGCAAAAATATTTCGTAAAAAACGTTTATGTCAGTTTGTACAAATCAAATCTTATTAAAATAACGTAAATGTCAAGTGAAAATAAATAAAATGATATAACGGATAAAGTAGAGGTCTCGGATTTAAACTCCGGCTACTAATTATCTATTTAAACTTAATTGCATACAAAATATATACAGTTACAAAAGGCGTATTTAATGCCTTAAGGCATTCTCTACCAGTCAACCTTTAGGTCAAGCAGAGAATCATCGTGCGGTATGTAAAGAACGCATAACTAATAACTAAAATGCCAAAAACTTTGATGCACAAATTTAATTTAACATCTCTTTTTTATTTCTTTTAGGGAGACGTATACACTATACACATACAGGTTAATATTTACACAGTATTTAATAGATTAATACTTATAAGAGCCTATAAGAACGATTCCAATCATAATAAGCAACGATTAATAGAATGGTATGATAATATAATGAGTATACCTAATATGTTATTGCCTTTTCACTGGTTCTTCTGAAGTTTATTTTAAGAACAAAAACAATTACGGGATTTTACAAGTTAATGATGTTCTAAATTTTATAATATACGAATGTGTTGAATTTAGTCATTATTAAAAAAACATACTTACATTAAACGAGACCTAACAGTGAGACGTGTAGGTAAGTATATAATATATGTTCGGTGAAAATGATAGTTTACGTTCCGGGGGACACAGGATTACTTTCATCAGATAACGGTAATCATCCTTTAAAGGTGTGAAACGGGGGAGGAATTATACGTTTTCTTATTAAATTACATTTTGTTTTCTATGAAGTCGCGGGAAAAACCCGGATTTATTAAAATAATATGATTAATTCTCTAGTCTGCCTAGCTTTTAAATTTAAAATGAGATTCCGCAGACAAAGGCCGTCAACATTTTGAAAAGGTATTAAATTTCAGTCACTTATCTCCCTTCGATCTTGATTTAACGTCCTCCGAAGTCATTACTGGCGACCGGAATAGCCCCGCCTAATGAAGTCGTGAAAGAAAACCGAGTTTAGTTAAAGGGGCGAATTTAATTCGATTTCAAACTTTTTGAATGAATGTCTCGGTTTAAAGCCGCCATCAAGAAACCGCAAATTAGATGGAAGCGAAAAATTGAAGTGTCGTTCGTAGTTCATTAAAATAAATTATTCACGGAGTTCTTTAATAAATCGCTCGATGTCGCGGAATATCGCTCCCGGTGGAATTGTAAACCCTAAATAATGATGCGGCTGTTTCTTTTGTGACTGTGTATTTAGAAACGACAAATTTGATACAAAGATGGTATTTTTAGGGTTCCGTACCTCGAAAGGAAAAAACGGAACCCAAGTCTGTCAAGACCCTTTTTCTCAGGAACGCGTAGAGGTATCAAGCTGAAATTTATATCAAATACTCAGGTCTACTGTCCCTTGGAGCTGTGAAAAAATAGCTTGGCCAACGCAATCAAAATATATAGCCGTTTATGCCGCAAATTTCCGCAAATTTTCTAAACTCGCAAGTGAATCAAAACCTACAGGGTACTTCCCGTGAACTCAGAATCTTGAAACTTGGTAAGAAGCAACGTCTTATAGCACAGATAAAGGAAAAATTGCAAAAACCGTAAATTTTAGTTACATCATATAAGAAAAATATTTTTAATATTTTTAAAGTTACTATCCCTATATACCTACAGGTTTGTACGGAACCCTCGGTGCGCGAGTCCAACTCACACTTGGCTGGTTTTTTATACCAGTAGGCATATGATGACAGATTTTATCAGCGGATAAGTTGATATAAACCTGATAAAATGACAGTTGCCGCCATTGTTTGTCATTTTATCCGGTTTATATCAACTTATCCGCTGATAAAATCTGCCATCATAGGCCTGCAGGTCGGCGGTAAATAAGCAGAAAGCCCAGTAAGCGGTCACAGAAACCCATGGAAGCCTGCAACTCCAGAAACGTTACATGCGCGTTGCCGATCCTCTAAATACTAGTATTTAGACTTCTTTTAAAAGCCAAAAATCCATACTCTAGATTGGGTGTTCATTACTAAAAGCAGAGACTATAAATAGTATAGACAGCCACAGTCTACGAACTTTTTGAGGCCAAAGTCTGAAGCGCCATCTGGACGAGAGTCCAGAGATACAAAAATACAAAAATAGTACTGACAAATGACATTGGGCTGCAGCGCCATCTAGCGTTACCAGGTACAGACGACTTGTTACGAGAGATTTCACACTTGGGCCTCAAAATGTTCTTAGACTCTAGCTTAGATTATTTATAGTCTCTGCGAAAAGCTAGAAGGGATACCACATAAAAATAGTGTAGCAGAATTAGGAACATGCATGATTTTTTTGGAAGACTTCATTCGATTCTATTTCCCTGTAGATTCAAATGTCTCTAATAAACCTACTATTTACGATAGCCCTGAAACGTCCAAAATGTGAAAATACGTTAGGCGTCTGCGCCGCGCGTCAAAACGCCCCATACAAAAAGTGTGAGGATTGTGACGTCACCGACCTCAAAGTTACAGAAAACAGTTTGGAAGGAACAAGTTTTTGGGAGATTTTTGTAATGTTAGGCACGAAAAAATGCATTTAGCTATATAGTTGTCGTACATTTTTTTTCTTGTTAGATCATAAGTAATCGAACTGAAGTTTCGAAAATACATTTGAGGTATAAAAAAAATGCCTAAAATTTTAAGTTTTTAAACCGCAATATCTTTAAAAAACTGTAACGTAAATATATAACGTAATAACGTATAACTGTAAAAATTATAACGGAATTTCCACTTATTTATATTAATTTGGGGTTGTTGAACGTGTTTATGGAACAAATTCAATTAAATATCTTTCATGCATGTTCTCTATTGTATGAAATTTGGACACAAATAGTTCAGACCCTGGATTAACTATAATCATCATAATCACTAGCTGTAATCCACCTGCCTACTTTCTCAGTAGATATCCGAGCTATGAGAGGATTCCGCCATACGAGCAGGACAGTTCTATAATTACTAGCTCCCATAGGCTACGTGATGTCTGTTAAGCGTTTGCTAGACGGTCGCCAACAAGGCTGCCGACGGTCCAAGGTCACCCTGACCTTGGTTGGTACTTCATACAATTTTGCTGGAAACAACTGTCTACACGGTCCGTTCAGACAAAGGTCGCTTTGTCGGAGGGGCTTGCTGGCGAACATCTAGCAAACGCTTTATCATCACGTAGGTGGCTAGTACACTCGTTTACCACCGTCGTCGTTAAAAACATTTATCGACAGGTATCCAATTTGTATATTATTCTTGTTTTCTACATGTGCTTCTCTCAGGGGAATCTTTCAGTAGCTACATTGATATTTGATATGATTTTATATTCCGCGTTGGTTCTTATATTATTTATGAAGGCATTTTCGTTTGAAGCTTTGTTGAGTGGAATCAATGTTTATTTCCTTTTATTAAAAATTTTCCAGCGACTTTGTACCTACATAAAATATAACAAGCAAACTGGGAACCATACACTTCCTCTCTCTTTCAACCCCTTAAGGAATGGTTTCTGTGTTAAAACTATCCTATTTCCTTCCCCGAGACTCAGAATATATATATACCATTCATCTGAGTCGGTTCAGCGGTTTAACGGTGAAGAAATAACATACAGACGGAGAGAGTTAGTAATTAGTAGGGGTTATTCGCGGATGGTCTAGAATGCAATATGACTAGTGTAATATTTAGCCAATATCGCTTTTAGTCTACATCGCGAACGGTCCAGAACTCAAAATATCTACACATACATAATTTGCTTCGTTTTATCTTTACGTTAGCGATGTCGACGGAGCCCCGCTACCGCGGGCTCCTATTTCTGTGCGGTTTGACCTTCGGCCATTGAAAGATAACTAACGAACCTAACCCCTACCTTTGAGTGGTCATTCTGCGTTCTAGGCCGTTCGCGATGTAGACTAAAAGCGATAAGGCAAAATATATATAAATATATAGATATAGGTAAACCACAGCCAAATAGCACTAGACCCTACTCATAGTGTTGTTTTCCTGATGGTGAGTAAGGTTGCCAAAGAGCTCAAAGAGGGCCCAGTGTGTTGACGATGAGGGAGCCTCTTGTGTTCCTTTAGTCGTCAACACAGTGACCTACTTTTTGTAAAGGGTCGGCAACGCGCATGTGACTCCTTTGGAGTTGCAGGCGTTTATAGGTTACGGTAGCTGCTTACCATCAGGCGGGCCGTATGCTTGTTTGCCACCGTCGTGGTATTAAAAAAAAAAAAATGTATTCTCATTTCCTTTTTTGATTGGGCTCTAACTCCCCGTAAAGGATTATTATTATCGTATGGCTTTATTTTTTTTATATCCTCGTGACATAGTTTTATACAAAAAAATCTTAAGCTATAAATCTATATCTAAGTTTAATAGCCAATCCCTGGAGTCCGCTTTGAGCTCGTAGAGGTCCTCAATTTTTCCGGCGTACCGTAAAGGATAGCAAGTTGCTATTTTATCGCATATCGCGTCATGCGTCAATTTCGCACTTACATACTTGTTAGAACGTGATCGCTATAGTGACAGACGGTAAAAACTCGACCATATTAGGCTAACTGTTTCGTAAAAGTTGAGGACCTGGCATTATCCAGGCAGCGATGAAACATTTTCACACGTTAAAAGCAAACTTGTCGGAACAAAGAGGCAATTTCCAAACAAAAAGCATACTTAAGTCCAGGGCGATGTAGATAACTAGCAAGTGGTATGCCGCGGATTACACATGGTTAGCAGATACGCCAATCAAACAGACTTTGAAACAGAAATTTCCATTTAATGCATGATTTATGAAAATTAAACGGATTATATTTGAGTTTTTAAGGGTTCCGTAGTCAATTAGTCCTTATAGTTTCGCCATGTCAGTCTGCCTGTCTGTCAATTTGTCAGCGGTTTTGCTCAGTGATGGTTAGTACTAGAAAACTGGAAGTTGCTATGAGTATGTGTTATAATCACGCCGACAAAGTGGTAAAAAAAATCTGAAATCCTTAATCATTTAATTAATACCGAAAGTAAATTATATATATTTTTTAAGACGAGTATACCTAAACCTTAGTTAAAGACAGGAAGCCATGACGGTTAAACTTTTTGACGGCGTGTAGTCTTTAACTATAAACTAAACGCATGGCACCTAATGGTTGCTTGATAATTTTATCTGATAGCTAATTTACAACTTACACGAACCCAAAAACCAACACCACTTTACAACGCCCGTTAAAAACGGGGTATTTACCATGTATATTTGTTGTTTTTAACAGTAGTTGTCATAATGTTTGTGACCATAATATGTCAGCTTAAAATTGCAACACCACTTTGCTCGTTAGATTAGCAATTCGCAGTAAAGAAATATAACTCAAAAATGAAGTAAACCATAACTTAAGTTACAAACAAAATAAACTCTCCCCCTAAGCCCTAATACTGTCTCATCTGAATTATCGTATTATTGTTTGCCATTGTCGTATTATAAAAAAATAATAACCCAGTTCTTATCTTTTGTTATTTTACCAGCACTTTAAACAGTGCCATATCTGCCAAGTGCTGAGGTGTTTAATCCGTGGTAACGCCAGCACCTGCGATCAAGAGCGCAGCACGCGAACTTCCGACGTTTTAACTAGCACAAAGTTGGGGCCGCATTGATTTTATACCAGCGTGTCGAACTCCGCTTAAGATTTTATGAATTAACACACACTAGTTTTGAGATAAAAATCCATTGGTAGAAAAAAGTGACAAGACACCGTCAGCTGCTACAACATTGCTTACGATACTCAACTTTGCCTGACTTGAACAAAGTGCCGCATTCTAATTTTAAAATACATAAACAATACATTAAAAATACAATATACTTCAAGCAGACATATCTCGAACACATAACAATAATCAACCAATATTTAAGTTGTATTGGACTTGCATCGGAATAATTTTCAACCAAATTCTGATATATAATTTCTGATTTAGACGTTTACTTAGGTGCTAGCTGCACTGTTTAGTTAATGCATTGGAGTTGTATTGAAGTTGTGTCATATCAGCTGTGTTGTGTGTTGTGGAAGCCATGCGCTTAGCGAAGGATAGAAACCTATGGAGGAACCTGGTCTTCAACAGAAGGACATGATGTCACGATCCTCAGCTCTGAGGGAGCGACTGATGATGATGATGTGTCATGTCAACACGTGTTTTAAAGTTAGAATACAGCCCATGGTGGTCTTCACCAAACAGCAATTTATAATTTATTCCTGAGATGGAAGAAAGGCGGTCATTATGAGGAATAAAATATATATTCGGTAGGGATAGATAATCACTGTTTTCCAATTCCAAGCCAGGCAAGTTGAGCATCATAGGCAATGTTATAGCAGTTGAGGGTATGTTCTTTCCGTGTTTCCTTTTAAGTTTGTTTGTTTTACACAATCTCTTCGCATTCAAGGGATCCTGCCGTGACCAATGATATTTACTATGGATGGGTTATACTCTAACAAAATGAGAAGAAAAACTACTTCCAGAGTTGTTTCATAACCTAGCAACGTTTCTGTTATGTTTATCTATTTTGACAATCATTACATCTTTGTCACTCTCGTTGTCACAAAATGAAAGTTTGTCTCCTTCTCACGCGGGTGAAGGGAGCTCATTGGTACGTCCGCATCTCACGCTGGCCGGTGCGCGACTAGCGACAGTTGTTTGAATTCACTCATATTAAGTGCTTCACTTTTGGAGCGTACATAACCCATCTGTTATTATTATATATCATAGGCCGTGACCCAGACAACCGGAACCAAAGGGTGGTTACACGCGTTTTGAGACTAATTCTTCATTAGCTGTTAGTAAGTTCACCGCACAATAAGCAATCAATATAATGCCTCGTATACACATAAACGGACGCATCAGCAGATTGTATCTGCCTCTCGTTCATAGTCGTTAACGAGTGAATGAAGATGCAATACAATCTGTCGTCAATGTGTAGAATTAGCATTACACACTACTAAATTATTAAAATATTAACTACGTAAATTAACAAAAGACTAAAACTATTCTTAAGACGAATTCCCCATCTTGACCTTCAACCGGAAGTCCCATCCAGTTCTCGCCAGCTTGTTGACAGATGTCATCCCTCCAGTTCATGGGTGGTTTGCCACGACTACGGGTGCCATGTTTTCAATCAAGAGTATTTGAGAATAAGATAAACAATTGTAATGGCAGTTGCGACTCCTATGGGTTTGTGTGCAGGTCTGACCTCTATCTAATATTCGACCTGTTATAATTATTTGTATGTCTTTCCCGACCACGAACAATGGTATTCCGGACCTTTGGGAGGCGTATTATGTGGAGCCGAAGCCAACGCGCAGATGCCCTTTCGACATTTTAATGAAAAGTGAGGGGTACACTAAAGGGGTGCGGATGCTGCCCCTGCCTGTGTCATAGGACGCACGCTGGTTAAAACCAGCGCAATCATTATTATTATTATAAATATTATGTTTTATTTTGTGAAAATCCTGCCTACATTCTAGAGACTAGTTACGCAAATGTCAAAGAAATATTTTTTAATTAAATTAATTACTAAGTTCATAAAATGAAACTTATAACAACAAAAGTTCATAGCAAGTTAGATTGCTAGACTACTGAAATATCTAAAGTGTTATTTAAAATGACAAAGTAATTTATTCATACCTACCTGAGTTTGCAACTTTGCATTTCAAATGCGATGACATTAGAATTCCTCTCTTGATTATGAAATAAGTACCTAATTTTTTTTTATTTAATAGCTTATTGGGGCAGGTGCTCAGGGAATAATAGCAATAGCCAACAGGACTCCCAAGGAAGTATTGAATTTAAAACTTTTCATAAAGTATGCGAACAATATATATCCATACTTAAAAAAATATATATAGGTAAAAAAAATAAACATATATCTAGATTTTGTGTAAATACTACTTGCATTTTCATCTAATTTGTTTATGGATCATATAAACAAAACAGCCATATTTAAATAATATTCAAAATGGGTCACTCACGCAGTTTCGAGCGAATTCCACACACACCTTCCCTCACATCTCACACCTTTCTTATTTGATATCTTTTCTGTTATGTATACTTCTTCTTTAATATTTCTGTAAATGCGCTGATGTGTTGTCTAACCAAGTTTTATTATATTCTATTCTAATACTGATTAATCCGCTCCACAATCAATTTACGATCATAATTGTCAAAAGCGTGATGTTGGGGTTGTAGCTGAGGTACATATAATTTGACAGTTCGTACATGAGCTGGGGCCGTATTCTAACTTTAAAACACGTATAGACACGATCCAACTTCAATACAACTCCAATGCATTAACAACGCAATACAGCTACGGCATAAACATCTGAATCAGAAATATCAGAATTTGCTTGAGAAATATTCCAACGCAACTCCAATACAACTTCAATATTGGTTGAATGTTTGTTGTGTATTGGAGTTATGTTTGAGATAGGTTATATTTTTATTGTATTGTTAAATGTATTTTTAAATTAGAATCCGGTACCAGGATCGATCAAGGGGTTGTGGAGCTAGAAGGTGAAAAAAAAACTTTAGAAGGTCTCGTTTGCAAGTAAATCGGGAGTTCTCAAGGCTGAAGTATTATTTAAATATATTACGTTGGAGCCTCATGAGGATTTTGTAGATCAAATCTTGCCTAAAATATCCTTAAATGGCTCTATATTACTTACGAGCTTTAAATTTTAATTACAACTCCGCACCACTTGATGTAACTCCTATTGCCAACCAGACAAATAAAAGCAAGTCAACTTGGGGCATGAATTATAATGACTACGCAACCATTGCATTTCAGGACTTTACGAAACCGAACCAGTTTTGCATTTTACCAATTGAAATTGACCGAAAAACCGTTCGATGTGTGAATGCAAGGATAATTTATTCATCGGTATCTCGGTCCAGCGTCGCTGTGAATTTACTGCAAGGACCGCTTTTAAATTTTCAAGAATAGCCGTGGAACAAAGGCCGGCTATCAGACGGTAAAGAGAGTAAAATGTGTCCGGCGCAGGGTTATGCCGCGTCACCGCAGAACCTGCAGGCCTTTATGGAGTAATGGAACTGGCCTTTAAGATGCCACGATAGGTGAGTTTACTGCCACCGTACTTTAAACTAGTTAGGAAACATGTCGTGTGCCTGCATTAAGATTATAAAATATCCCTAAAACAGGAACAAAGCGTATTATGGACGCAGATACTGTGCATGTTATGTTGTGTATAATATCATTATGTGACAGGAAACGTCGCTTTCTGACATCGTGTGGTAGGGTTCTACTCGTAGTTCTATAGCTATCAGTCATGTCGCAATGAGAGATGTTTGTAAAGATTCCACAACTATATTTTAGTTCTAGCCTACTTCTACCCTCTAAGTAGGTTGCTTTGTTGCCCTTCAATATGCGGTGGAGGGTAAGAAACGTTTATATTGTTAGGGCCTTTTAGTAGTAAGCAATTATCACAAGGACCAACGATAATAGCGCCTTCTCTGTCCTACCTATTACATGTTCCGTGATCCCATCCCGTTCGGTCTTGGAATTATTATTACCTTGCCCCGTCTATACTTAATATCCTATGTCAATGGTGTATTCTATTATCAAGAGCGGCCACCCGCGGCTGGTTTGGTGGCCGTGCTCTGACAACGGGAAACTCATGATAATGATCATCGTAAACTGGTCGGAATATGTCGAGCAAAATTCCACTGCAATTAAGTAAGAGACCCGCTTAAAATAATATTTAAATATGTTCTAATCAGTTATACGAGTATAGGAAAAATTCTAAAAATAAGCGCAACATGAAGTGTAACCGATATAGGACTACAGATTATACCTACAGTAAGAAACTTTACCTCGTCATAACAAATAAAAATACCTCTAAAGACTGCGAAGTATTCCAATACCGGCCACCATTCTTATCGCATGCTCCAGTTTGCTGGCAATATTTTTAAACGGCCCCAAACGATCTAAGCAGCGAGCAGCTGCAACGTTGCAATTTTAATCCCCCGTACAAGAAACCGAGGCGGCTAGATGCATACCTACATCTACGGTAGCCTTTGTACGTACGTACTAGCAGTTTACATAGAATGAGGAATTGTTAAGGTATTACCTATAAGGTATTATATAAGTTGGAGCATGGACCTTAAGTAAATCTTTGATCAACAAATTAATTGCATTTGAAATGTGGATATACAGGAGAATGCTAAGAATATCGTGGGTAGATAGAATATCAAATGAAACAGTGTTAGATAGAAATGATAGAATTGAAAAGGAAGTCGTATTAACAATTAAAAGAAGGAAAACGGCAAATTTTGGACGTATCTCCAGGAACGACAAATACGCAATATTAAAGAACATAATCGAAGGCAAAATTGAGGGAAAAAGAAAAGAGGTAGAGGAAGACCCAGAACATCATGGTGCAATAAGCTAACGCCTAAACGTCTGAATCAGAAATATCAGAATTTGCTAGAAAATTATTCCGATGCAAGGCCAACAACTTCAATATTGGTTGATTATTTGTTGTGTGTTGGACTTATGTTTGATATAGATTGTGTTAAAATCGCCCTACAAGTCGAAGTAGGAAAACGACCCCGAGGACGCCCAAAAGCAAATTGGTGGAGAAACCTAGAGAAAATAACAAATTTAATCCAAGATTACATAACTGACAGAGCCAAATGGCGCAAACATATTCAGAGGGGCCGACCCCAAATGAACTGTGAAGAGAACGCACCAGGCGCTCCTAAATTAAAACGCTTCTTTACGTTATAAGCTACTAAAAGCTAGAGCAGCTATTGGAAGCTACTAAAGGAAGGTACAAAGCTGAATCTGAAAAGCTTAGAAAGCCAAAGTGGCTCTCTATGAAGGAAACCCTCTACCCCGTCTGAAACCCTGTAATACTAAAATGTTCTAAGCTCTGATGACTATACATACTTACCTCCTGAAAGGAACACTACAACCCTGCGTTAAATACTATAACCCCAATAATCTAATTTCCTATATAAACATGATTTGTCAGACAATTTCAGCGGTTTTTCCTAACAATGGCTCGTGAAAGTTAGTGGTAGATCCCTAGTTATGTAGTAACCCGATAATTTTTAGGAGACTGATAAGGAGGTTGTTGAAACAAAACAAGGATATTTATTTTAAACTTTATTTCCTATAAATGGTACTTTACAACGAAAAGACATTAAGTAAATAGGTATATAAAATTAATTAATAAATTAAATATTCGGTTATAAGTTCCAGTTATTGATGCGGGGTTTTAGTGGTAAAGCTGTAGGATGGTGTCACGATATCTGTAAAAGAAAAGGCTATTCGGTAGTTTCCATATATACAAAGTCTTCCCAATATTTGCGGTGAAGATTAATGCTAGAAAATTATTTTGTAAAATTTTGTTATTGATGATGAAATTAACTCTTGTCTTATTTGAATATTTTATTTTACTATAAGCAAATATGGTTTTTTTTTTATTTATCCCCTACGCCCTAAAAGCGACAGTGTTAACGAATACAGACAATAATTATACAATTAAATTATTTTCTTAGAAAAATTATTTATTTATTTTAAACATAGTTAGGAAGGGTAGCTAATGTGTGATAGGGGTTTCTTTTCCCAAATACACACGCCTGTAATTCGTGCGGTGGGGTAAACTGTCTCATATCCTAATAATAATATTATTTTTATATATTTTATTAAAAATAAAATATTTTTATTTGGTCTATCAATGACTTTACTAAGTGAAGCTACCAACGTTTCGTAACCAACACACCAGAGGAAAGAAACGCCAAGAAAACCTCTGAGATTCCTAGCTAATTAATTAAATCAAAATTAAATCTAAAATTCAACCAAAGTGACCGTGGTCATACCGAAATAAGTCATAGAAATATGTCGTGTGAGGCAGTTGTGCTAATTCAAACTTCAAGGATAGGCAAATAGTATTGTACGTAGAGTAAGGCATTGTTTCTAACTACCAAACTCTTCATCTAATTATCAAATTTTACAGATGATGTACACTATTGAATTGAAAGCCTGAATTAACTTATGAACTATTTTCGTTCAGTTGTAGTTGATATGGATCCCCATAACTCACTCCAGCACGACTCAATCTCTCAGTTGAATTCCAATACTTTATTGTAGTGGCTTTCTCTTTGCCAATAATTGTATTTCCAACAATATAATAATATTTATTCATTAATTATTGTGAATGGTGATAAAGTACAAGTCTCACTATGTCAGAGAACATTGTTAAAATTTTCATAATATTTTTGTTTTACAGCTCATTGTTGGTACAAGGTTAGATGCCTTATTTCAGCTTAAAAGTAATAAATAATTTCAGTTATATAAATAGGCTCCTTCATAGAAGGATCAAGGTAGTGGTTATGAAGAATGAACATAATTGTTCAATGGTTAATGTCGGTTTCACTGTCATACATAAATAATGTTACAATCACACAAGTAATAATTACTTTAGTTCAAGTCAATGCTTATATACCAAAGCATATGTACCGTAAGTATAATAGAGAACACAATCTTTTAAATTCATAAATCAGGTACGTAAGACACGCTAAAAATCGTTCCCAAAATAGGGTAAACGTCTTAATATATACTCAATTAAATTCATATGCCGCAACCGCAAAACATAAAAATATCACGCATTCCGCAATAAAATTCGCAAACGTACAAAATTATCACGCATACGACATATAGGATATAGGATAAACGCATCCATCCATATTTCGTTAAATTTGTAAAATGTTTCCGCATACTCTGATGCATTCCGTACGCATATATATATCATATAATAATTCAACCAAATTTCACATAAATTAAATACAAGAACCACAACAATAAGGAAAATGTTCATAATATAACAGTCAATTAAAAGCACTTACTCAACTCCAAGGCCTAAAGAGAATACACAGAAAAGAAATAAATTTTATCATTAAAATGAATAAGTTTTGCCTCACCAAATAAGACTTCTTTTGCTGGTCCTACTGGCAGCTCAGGACGGGGCCTCGGTGCTTGCAGCTCGGCTTGTAGACAGAAGTCGGAGTCTCGTGGTTCAGGATATGCTTCTAGCTCACGTTGGCAGCAGAAGTTCAGTCGTTCCGTAGTCGTCAGGTTGGAGGCAAGGTGTTCGTAGATCTCAGGTCGGAGTCAAAGTGCTTCCCTACCGTACGCCCTTCCCTTATATAGTAATAAAAATTCCGTATCGATTCGTCCAATAAGATTGCTTGCGGCGTATTAGTCGAGTTTGGTATGCTTTCGACCACCATCTGAGCCGACAATATTTCTCGGATTTGATCTAATTTGAACCTTATTGATCCTTTAGTTCATACTACTTTCAAGACCAAATTCCTATACTTAAGTGACCTAGTTCGATAATCTCCTACCCCCCATTGGGAATGTTTTTCTTGAATATCTATCCAATTATGCAATTTCCAATGAAAATTTATATGAAAATAGATGAAAACAATAGCCCCGCGTATGATTTAATAAGCCCCTGTAAGTATTAATATCTATTTTCCCCGTAAAATGCCAATATATCTTTGTATACCAATTTGATTCTTAAGACCCCTACGCTACATACTTCTATAAGAAACAAGTTCTTATGAGCGCCCTACCCTTTTTGGAAAACCTAACCTCTAAGAAAACGATTTTCTTTAATTCAAACAAAAGTAAGTATTTCCTAAGGTGTATTTATATAATCTATGATGAAGATAATTTTTCTGCATATATTATGACCCGATCCTATCGGATTTACTGCGTATTTACTTTGTAAAATACCAATATAACTTTTATAAGAAAATTCGCTTTTTATCTTAATTTTCATTACTTTCCTTTATTTGTTTTGATCAAAATTGAGTTTTCCATATGTTTATAAGCTAAAACTAGCCTAGAATTCTATCAAACACCAGTGATTTTAAAATCCTAACAATATTTTTACGACGATTTGTTTATTTTAGCGTTTTACCGAATCGAACTCGTTATGTTTTATTAAAACAAAGCTCCCAACTTTATTTATTTCCGTTATTTAACTTCATAATACGAGTTTTTATATAATATTCCCAAAATCGATTTTGGATGAAAAGGTAAGTTCTTAGCTTTTTCACGCTTAATTCGTTCAATTACGTTAATATACTTGCTGCAATATAGCTTTAATTACTTTCCCTTTAATTTAAGTATCGATTTCTAACAATACTTAACAAATTAAAAACATAACCTCTCCATTTGGACAAATTTTCAGACAAATCTTAAATATTATTAGATACTACTTTTTGTTATTGAATTAATTATAAATAATACATTTATTCTATACAATAACCTACATTTCATATCGAAAATCCTATTAAAAGCATCAATTTTCATCATTACTTAACAAACAATCTCCTCAGTAGTCGGTCATTTCCATCCCTAGGTATTCTTACAATGAAAACATAAGAAACTGATGATAAAGCAATTTGTAATCAAAATACTAATTTCTAAATGGGTAAAAGATCCTGACTATGTTACTAACAGTTTGTACTGTGTCATAAAATGTCTTTAGTAAATTATATATTTTTGTCTTTAGTACATATCTCAAGAATGAAGTAAATATTTCTAGAACATACTTTATATACAACCTCTCGCTATTCTATGAGTTTAATTTTTCCTAATAATACATCCCTTATTGAAGGAATCGATCATAAGATTGCTAAAACTTTATGACAAATCTAGTGCGGTAACCAAATTACTGTTTGTCCACTGCAAATAGTACAAACGGATATTTCAGATAATAATTCCTCAAAATGTTGCATACGTATCCCGTTAAGTTGTTATTCATAGCCTCTGTTCCTGTGAAAACTAAAACATACATTAAATATCTACACAAGCTGCATATATAAATTACATATGAATGCCACTTATGGTCAAAATGCCATTTTAAATACCCAAATAATAATAATAATAACCATTATTTCTATCTAAAATACACCTATGCAAAATACATAATTAATAAACCAAGATCATGAATGTTTCAAAATCTTGCCAATCAACGGTGAACAATATTTAGCAAAACTCTATGGTATCAATTGCTTATGCGATAATGCAAAAATAAGTAATAATATAAATATAATTATATCTAAACATAATATAATTTATCGAAAACTGTGAGAAATCCTACTAAAGATTTCAGGTTTTATATTTTCCAAATATTCTCAGTTGCTGAAAGCAATGATAATAGCTTATCATTAAAGTTCAGGTATGTATGGTTGTTAATAAAACACAATGATGCTTATATACTTCCATATATTTTATTTCCTTTGTCAGATCATTAACTTGATCTTTTCTTACATACTAAAATAAAACCAATATGTAATAAGGTGAGCCTCCACTCTCATACATACTATGTGAATCATTTATTTTTCATTTTTTCATGAACTTTACTCCTGAAAATATCATGTAAAAGCTTACAAATGAAGCTCTATCAGCCTTTAAAGTCATTTTGCTACTTTTCGTACATAGATGACCCTGTGGACCGCTACAACTGGGAAGAGTCACGGAGAAAGAAGAAGATGTCTCTCTCTGTCATTTATGTAATCTTTGATCGGCACCAGAAATGCCATACATATGCAACGGATTTGTATCGGAGTAGTTTATTTATTTGACTTATTGAGTCGGGCGATGATCGCATTACACTCGCTGACAGGAATTTAAATAGCGACAGACACCGAGGTGGAGTTAGTTCATATCTTAAAACGTATTCTAAAGTGAAAATACTATCTGGGTCGGGATCAGCTGCATATTATTAACGGTATTAACCTCGGCGAGTTATAAATAAATCTACGGCAACCGCGACTCTATAAAACTTGGAGAAAAGGCACTAAAGGCAGGTACAAGTACAGTGCAGTATTGGTTACATTAGATTTTGTAGGGTTAGAACCAGTGGTAGTTTTTCTCTCTCTCTCTCTCTCTCTCTCTCTCTCTCTCTCACGTCCATAAGTGCATTGTAATGTACCTAGATTGAAGAATAAATATCTTTTTCTCAAACATGCTCGGAAATGGTCGCATTTTGTTCGTAAATTGAAAACGCAAAGTGCTCAATTTTATTCTTTTCAAATTTAAAAAGTAAAAACGCAGCGGAAAAATAGTTATTTGTTATACAAGGGTGCAAAGTTGTATTTTAACCGCGAGTGTGGAATTGAAGCACGAGCTAGCGAATGGATTCTAGGGTTGAACTGCGAGGTAGCGAATGGAGGCTATGGTTGAACCGCGAGCGAAGCGAGTGGTTCGAAAATAGAATCCTGAGCGTAGCGAGTAGTTCAAAAATAGAATCCTGAGCGTAGCAAGTGTTGCACCACACGAGACGTAAAAATAACTTTGCAGCCGTGTGTAACGCAAATCTTTTCACCTCGCTAAAGCGAGGAAAATATAGTCTGGCCAGCCAACGAACGCAGTAGCAATGTACGTACATCAAACAAAAATATAGCAACACTAAGCGAATCGAACAGCAGCATTGCTCCACAGAAAAGCAGCAATGTACATCAAACAAAACTTAGTATTTTTTGGACGCCTGTCGCGCGCTTTTGTACGTCATTTCGTAAATTGTAATTCTGCATTGAATAATAAAATAATTGATAATTCTGATATATTTATGACTTTACAATGAAAAAGAAGGTGCGAAGAAATTAAAATAACAACATAAAAATTACAGAAGATTATGCGGTCAAAATACAATGGTTGACATCCAGGAAGGAATGAAACATTGATACTTACAATGATTGCTAAAATCATAAGGCCAGTCGAGGGAAACGAGTAACTACCTATATCTACCAGAAAATACAACTTTTCAGTTTAGAATGGAACAGGATTAGCTTCATTATCTGTATGAATAAGAGAGTCATGTTAATTTACATATATTATATCACTCAGTATACTCCTACGTATTTATTATGATTTCCTTTTATCATTTCGTTCGAAGACTATTTTAGGTAGGCACATATTTAATCTAATGTACGAATTGTATAATTGAATAATCCATAAACGCACGTGAGGTTTTGGTGTTTATTTATTTTATACATAGCTTAGGTAGGTACATAAAGGAAAACATTTCAAAGGCTTGATAAAAGTCTGTTGTAGGTAGCAGGATGCTTGGTGCTTAAACCTGTTCAATTGTAGTGTTTTCTTGCTTTGTGACAATATGCAGCTCTTGCTCCTATGCAACAAACGATCTTGGACTTCATTTAGCACTAGTTTTCGCTTCAATTATTCGATTTTACACTGAAAGAAATAACTTGAAATGATAATTCGATACAAAACTCTACATAACCTCAAAGTCACATATATCACGAAAAATGTATTACATCTGTCGTAAGTACCTACATAAATATCTCAGCTGGTCTTTGCATTGATTTAATACATTTGTTGAAAGGTGATGGCAGATATTACATTAATAAATAATAAAAAACGCAATGTGAAACTTAAAAATATAAGTAAACAAAACTAACTTTTTAAAATTAAAAAGTTACATGTCACAGATAAAACAAAAACAATGCACAATTTTCGAATTATTCTGAGACAGGTAGTTCATCAATTAAAATGGATCGATCAAAATAATATTTCTTGAAAGATTTAAAGCGTTTTATAGTAAAATCATGAAACAAAATTGATTACGCTAAATGTTTTTAATTGAATAAAATTAAATATAAAATATTTTTTGCGTCCACAGCACCTGATTTGATCAGACAATTTAATCAGATGGGCGAAGATTGTCCTGTCTGGAGTGGCCTTTACATGTTATTATGTTTAAAAAAGTGACTAATATCACGTTCGAATTTCAAATATTCTTTGCACTCTTGTGAATAAAATGCAGTTTTGCTATCTGTTTTTAAAGAATAAAAAGAGCTTTCCAAGCCAGTGAGGTGAAAAATGAGTTTCCATAGAATCATTTTACTCCTAGGAATAATATGACTGTCTGAAAATCCATTTTTATCCGCTGCGTTAACTTTTTAAATCCTACGATTGCAAATAAATGACTAAGGAAATGTTGCATTCAGTCAAGTGAAACCTTCGTTCAACCAGACAAATGTCAAAATAATCGCAAACACGGTGTCGCGATTCGAGATGCGCGCGCACTGGCGCATGCGCGTATCGGAAGATTATTTGTCTGTGGTAATAGATTAAAAAAAATATGCAAAATAAAAGGCGGCAATTCGTTGTGAAATAAGTTATTGTTTACTTTAAAATTAATTAAAATAGTAAACAGTATGAGCTCAAATGACGAAAGTGAGATGGAAATAGACGGCACACGGCACATCGTCTCATTTGAAAGAAGAAACAAGCTTAATAATGAACAACTTGCTTCCTGCTAAGTCGCGGGACAAATATAACAAGACTTACGACACGTTCATGCTGTGGAAGGACAGCCAAAATGCTAGAAATACCTTTTCGTTCACAAATTGCCCCGGAATTTCTAATATAGCATTAACTAATAACATGCCTTATTCTTTGTATTGTACTATGTCACTTAACCCTTATTAAAAACTTATGACTTATAGTTGAAATTTAATTTGATTTCCTCACATTATTTGAGAAAAGCACTATGTATACCTCAATGGAAACAGGCATTTTCCGACTCGGACCTTTGCCAGGCCTCGGCAAGCCTCGACCTGGCATCTAAGTACCTCGTCAGAAAATGCCTTTTTTTCCATCCCTCGGCAACAATATTATCTTTTTTTAATTATTTTGTTAATTTATTTAATTGAAAGGTAAATAGCTAACTTCCGTAATTGCTAGACTTTAGCGTCTGTCGTTTGCCGAGAACGAAGTCAGATAACTTTATAAATCTATGTGAACAAAGTCGCCAGCGAATCCTAGTTGCAATTAAAAGTTTGTGTCATTAATTAACGGTCTTAATAGTTACATAGCCGTACCTACCTGGGTTATTAATTATCCGGACACTTTTTTAATTGATATCACAAGAGGGTGAATCCATAGCTACTCATATAATATTTAATTATTTATTGTGTCTATGTCACTCTCCATCCCTTCAACTATCTCCAATTAAAAAATCACGTCAATTCGTCGCCCCGTTTTGCCGTGAAAGACGGACAAACAAACAAACACACACACTTTCCCATTTATAATATTAGTATAGATTTAATCTTTATTGCACAATACAAGATGGTACAAATGGCGGACTTAATGCCATAAGGCATTCACTACCAGTCAACCAATGGGCTAAACAGAAAGGTTAAGTAGGTGCAGGGTCCATTAAATATGACAGAATTAAAAGAGAAAAAAGAACTAACAATAGATACATATTAAGCTATATTCATAAACTTACAAAATACATATAATAATAAACATACATACATATATTTTAAATACCAATAATAATATTATAACTCGTTATTACCTCTTCACCCATTAAATTGATATAATGTATATTATTCCAATGTTTTCATCAATATAATCAAGGCATACATACTGAGACATACATACAGGAATTCTAAATTCGTGAGTAGATATTTTTCAGATGTGAGTAGATATTAATAAAACTTAATAAACCGAATAACCGAATAAGAAACCGACTTCAAAAAGTAAAATAAATCCTTTTCATTTGCGCTACCACTCATACATTTCAAGTCGGTGAGAGTAATAAAATAACTATTGTCAAATCTAAAATATACATAATCGTTTGTACCTATGTATCATTTCGACATTAATAGTGATACAGAGGAAAACTCCGGTTTGGGGTAGTCGGAAAAAAAAAAGTAGAAAAAGCCCACAAAAAAACCGTTACAATTTTGTTTCTTAAAGCAAAATTCACGGATATTCGTCGGCATTGGCAAAATGGGAACCGCTAATTTGATTTGATTCCACAAAATAAAAAAAATATATTCCACTTTTATAAAGCAGCTTTTGTCCGTAGTTTCATTTTATAATTTGCTTTCTTGCATGGGAAAAATATTGTGTATGTACAGTCGCCATCAGATATATCGGAGCGGCCAAGGTGGTCACAAATATCTGAACAACGCCTCTGTTGTCTACGCGATAAAGTGCATGTTCAGATATTTTTGGGTACCTTGGCCGCTCCGATATATTTTTATGGCGACTGTACGTATGAGAAAGGTATTACTGTTTTCCTTTTACTACGGTAAAATTGATGTCTGGCTGATGGACTTCTCAGAAAACAAAATGTTGTACAAATCTATACATATAATTAACTCGTAAGGAGAAATCTGTTGGCTTGCAAACTAATTACTCAAAAACTACTGCACAGATTTTTATGATAGTAATAATAATAATTTATAACCCTGAGTAACATTCAGTTTAGTTTTTCCTCCAAAAGATAGTAAGTAATATATGCATTTGTACTTTGCGAAAACTACTGCACAGATTTTTATGATAGTAATAATAATGATTTATAACCCTGAGTAACATTCAGTGTAGTTTTTCCTCCAAAAGGTAGTAAGTAATATATGGATTTGTACTTTTATTTCCACACATGTTGATTCCACCAAACCTAATTAGATTGCGTTATTTTGTTACAGAGGGTATCGATACCACGTCCGAGTCCCCGTCTCATCAGATCAATTTGAAGTCATGATAAATTGCACTGCTATCGCTTTTTCATATGTACTTATGTCGAGATTACTTACGCCTCAGCTTAATAATTCTACATGCATATTGAACATCACACGTGCTTAACACATCCACACGGAATCTAGAGTCATTGTCTACGGGATTTTTTCAGTACTTGTGTATTTAAAGAAAGAAAGAAAAAAATGTTTATCTACACTCATACTGTAAGTACTCTAAAATGCGTTCAAAAACTGTAGACAATGACAAGCATTACAACAAACGATTTAACTATGATAAGTTTCTTATCTGCGGCAGTAACGTAATTTTAACTTTGCATGCTCAAATATTGTTAAGCACTGAGTTTCAAATTTGGAACATCGAATTTGATAACATAATGTTACCGCCATGGCCAACTCGATTGGTCCCGCGCGAGCCCCGACACAATCGAGTTGGCCACGCCGACACAATCGAAATGGCCGCGGCGGTGCAATGGCGGCCATTCTATGATTTCCGAATACGGCATTTATAATAAATAATATGAGTGTAGATAAAGCAGTGTATGCAACTGTACGTAATTAGGCCTTAAAACACTCGTGTGATCTTATTATGAAATTCACCTGCGGCTCGTTTCATAAAACCACACTCATGTTTTAAGGACCCTTATTACGTAACAGTTACATAAACTACTATTATTGCCACAACCTTATTCACTGGTACATTGTTTCTATTCTTACGTAATAAGAAGAAAATATAAAAACAAAACAAAACAGACAATCCCAATTCACATTTCTATTTATTAGGAAATTAGTTTTAAGTATCTAACCTAGGATGTAAGACTTACACTAGTTACATACAAACACCCCATGGACAATTAGGAATATGCATGATTTTTTCGGAAGTCCTCATTCGATTCTGTTTCCCTGTAGATTCAAATGTCTCTAATAAACCTACTATCTATGATAGCCCTGAAACGTCAAAAATGTGAAAATACGTTAGGCGTCTGCGCCGCGCGTCAAAACGCTCCATACAAAAAGCGTGAGGTTTGTGACGTCACCGACCACAAAGTTGCAGAAAACTGTTTGGATGGAACAAGTTTTTGTAAGATTTTTGTAATTTTAGGCACGTAAAAATGCGTTTAGCTATATAGTTGTAATACATTTTTTTTCTTGTTAGAACATAAGTAATCGAACTGAAGTTTCGAAAATACATTTGAGGTATAAAAAAAAATGCCTCAAATTTTACTTTTTTAAACCGCAATATCTTTAAAAAACTGTTAAAAACTATTACGGATTTCCACTTATTTATATTAATTTAGGGTTGTTGAACGTGTTTATGAAACAAATTCAATTAAATATTTTTCACGCATGTTCTCTATTGGACATGTCTGAATTAAATCAATTGAATTGAATTGGAATATAGTTACTTGCTTGTAAAATATGCCTTGTTTACAAGATATTTTAAATAACTATAAATGTTATTTAGGTCCACTCTTCGCGAAGTTCGCCGGCTAGTCGGCAGTTTATAATATTCCGGTCATATTTCATCCAGACAGTGCAGCCAAGTCGGCGACAAACTTTCTGAATTAAGGCTTAAAATGGCTGAGTATTTGAGCGAAAATATACGAAGCGATAATTTTAAAGAATTTATTAAATGTGTAACAGAATATTTAAATCGTTAAAGTAAAGGTAGTACGTGGATTAATAATGATTATCGGTTTCAATAGTAAAGGACTTTGGAATAAAATATTTCGTGAGAAAATAATATTTATTAAAACAAACGGGTCTCGGCACTTTCAGTGCTTGAAAATTGAGACCTAGATTCTTTGAAACATGTCGCCTGTACCTAAAATATGTGAGTGAACCCGATAAATTAATTTAACGTTATTAATTTTGCTTTAAATTAATTATCTACTGTTAAAATTCCCTTTAAGCGGCAAGAACACTGAAATACCTCATTACAGCGCCTTTGATAAGAAGAAAATCCTTATACATTCCTAGGAACACTTTATTCATAAGTAGGTACCTATTATGGAGTACGCTATAAAGAAACCTTCATGATTTTAAGTGGGGTTTTTTGCTAGCTTGTAAAGGTTGCGTAATTTAAAAGGTATAGAAATAATAAAATTGAATTACACATACACTTTTACATACATTTATGGAGAAATATATTCTGAACTCACAATTAAATACATGTAAATATACATACACGATACGACCCGACGATGTTTTTGTTGCCTCTGTTTACGGTGAGATACATACCTAGTAAATACGTGGCCGAGGTTAAATTATGAAACATAAAACTGTGCCGTATTCTAATTTGAAAATACAGAAACAATACATGAAAAACACAATCTATTTCAAACATAACTCCAACACACAACAAATAATCAATCAATATTGAAGTTGTTTTGGAGTTGCATCGGAATAATTTTCAAGCAAATTATGATATTTCTAATTCAGGCGCTAGCTGTATTGTGTATTGTTAATGCAATTGAGTATTTGAAGGGTACACGGAAAGAACATGTCTAGTCACTTTTTTTTGTAAAATGAGATTTTTATATCAAAATGTAGAGCTTGCAATGAACTATTAGTAACAACTTCTGTTACAGATGTACATTTTAACTTATATCCCCTTCTTAACTCATAAAAACCATCTAGTTACGAAAATAGTATGGTTAATTGAATCGTTCCAAATTTTAAAAGCGCTATAACTCAAAATGTTGTCAATGTGACTAGACATGTTCTTTCCGTGTACCCTTCATTTGGAGTTGGGTCGTGTGACAAACTGACTTTGAACAATGTGTTACACTTACCTACTTTATATTCTATCTATATCTATATAGGTATAAATGCCTTTGTCCTGACTGACTGACTCATTAACGCAGATCCGAAACTACTAGAACTAGAAACTTGAAATTTACAACAGGCCTTCCTTTTATAACGTAGGCGAGGAATAAGAAGGGATTTTTGTAAAACCACCCGTAAGGGAGTAAAAAGGGGGTTAAAATGTTGTATGGGTAGGATTTAAAATTTTAAGTTGAAACTTCGTACTTTTGTTTCTAATAAAAAAAAACAAAAGTGATTTCAGCGTTTTTTGGAATTCAATCCCTAACGGGATAAAAAGAGATGGAAAGTTTGTATAGAATTTTTTTTTGTGAAAAACTTGAAAGTTCGTTTGTAGGCTACCCATTTAAAAGCAAACAAACCAACTTCAGCGTTTTTTAAAATTCCACCCAGAGGAGTTGAAACGGGCTTGAAAAGTTTGTGTCTAAATGAAAGTTTATGTGTAAAGATAGTTCTTGTAATAATATAAGATTATTATTATAAGATGGTTCTTATACCAAAAAACATATTTTAAGAAGATACAATAGGGAAAGAAACTCGATAACGAAATCACGGACAGAAAGCTAGTTACATAAATATTATTAATTCTGTTTATTTCAATTTCTTATCTAAGTTACAATTATTTCAAAACTTAGTTAAAATCTTTAACATTTAAGATTATTATTACTAAGTTAAAATACGTATAAGTAACTATCGTTGAAATCCTATTAGATTTTAGATAATGCTTTCAAATAGTTTAAGCTTGTACTCAAAGTACCTCAAAACTTCTTCATCACTTGATCGCTCTCGTAGGTATTTTGTTCACATATTCATATTATTAAAATAGTTTCCGAAATACTTAAAGCTGTTTGAGAATAAGTTCGATACAATATAGATTCATTAGTTAGCGGTCAATAACCACTTAATATTGTTGTGGATTC
The DNA here is from genome assembly GCA_947086415.1 of Pammene aurita. Lineage (NCBI taxonomy): Eukaryota > Metazoa > Arthropoda > Insecta > Lepidoptera > Tortricidae > Pammene > Pammene aurita. The sequence goes on from OX352297.1 coordinate 1,349,055, forward strand.
TTCCTTCTAGCGTTTGTTCCACCTTTTTGCTCTATCGAGCCTGAGGTTCGCTTGGCAAGCTAATCCCAGGAATTGGCGTAAGCACTAGTTTTTACGAAAGCGATTGCCATCTGACTTTCCAACCCAGAGGGGAAACCAGGCCTTGTTGGGATTAGGTCCGGTTTCCTCACGATATTTTCCTTCACCGTAATGCGACTGGTAAATATCAAATGATATTTCGTACATACATTCTGAAAAACTCAGTGGTAAGGGCCGGGGTTTGAACCCGAGACCTTCGGATTTAGACGGAGAGCTAGCCACGTCAGATATGACACAATAATGAGAGCGACGGAACTCCTCTCGTTAGTTTGTTATACTATGCTTATTTCTACATTCGGACATCTGTAAAGTGGTGGAGATCAAAGAATGCAAATAACTTGAAGAAAGCAAATCCTAGAGTTCTGGTTTTAATGCAGTATTATGAGAAATTATATAAATAATTAGATAATATCATTGCCAAAACTTTCTGGGGATGGGGGAAAGTAGTCCAAAACGACGTATAATGTAATTCATAGTTTATCGCCTACAGTTTCTGTTTCCGAAATAATACGAAATGTTTTTTATTCTAGTGTTAAAATATAGGCCCTAACGTTTATATCTGAGACAACTTCAGCAGTTTTTACCTATTTTGGTATTACTATTTTCCAATTCAAATAAATTGCTAGTCTGTTACTCTGACCCATTAAATGCTGTCAGATGCCCGGATCTAACAATAAGGATAGTATAGCAATCGAACCAGACGGTTTTTGTTGCTCTCATTATTGTGTCATATCTGACGTGGCCAGCTCTTAGTCCAATTGAAAGTCTGACTTGTTACCGCCAGATCACCAGAGCTTTTTAATATTGTTATGGATTATGGAATAAAATTATGTAATAATTGCACTCAGCAATTCGGGCACGCTCCCGATTTCTCCAAGCAGCAATGAAAGGCAACTGGCTAGTGTAGCGAGCGAGAATGAGAACACATTATTGACACCCTGCTTTAGACAAAGATACCTGGTTCTTGACCTTATTTATTAGGTAGTGAGAATTCTGGATGTATGACCACAGAACAGGTAAGTATAACATTTCATAAAACAGAGCGTGACCCACCCCGCCTCTAATAAAATTTCCTCACCCGGTGGCAGTTTGACAAGAAACTGGCCGAAACAATTCCTATTTACCAATACCCACCAATACCAAATAGCTGAAATAGCAGTTTAGCAATAAAATTGGCTACAAATTAATTTATAAAACAGTAAGCTAACCTTCGCCTATGATTTCGTCCATGTGGAAGCCGTTTTAAACGTTTATCTCCCTCTTTATGGGTTCCCCTTACTGTTATTTTTATATTAAGCATAAATTCTGCTAACTATACTACCGCAACGTTTATAAATAAAGGAAAAGTAGAAAAATCCACCCACAATGTTAATAAATAAAGAAAAACGGACCCGGGTATGACCACTACGTCCAAAAGAGAGGTATGGGTACTGCGAATGTCATCTCACTATGTGTGGTAAGGCACAGAACAGCGAATGTCATCTCGCTCAAATCTGGAGCAGAGCCCGACTGGGGAAGTACCTCCACCTTACAGAAAACCACAGCCAAATAGTTCTAGACCCTGCTCATAGTGTTGTGTTCCTGCTGGTGAGTACCTAAGGTTACCAAAGAGCTCATAGAGGACCCAGTGTGTTTACGATGAGGGACCCTCTTGTTCCTTTAGCCGTCAATACAGTGAATCCTCCTTTTTGTAAAAGCTCGACAACGCGTATGTGACACCTCTGGAGTCGCAGGCGTCCATATTCTATGGTAGCTGCTTGCCATCAGGCGGGCCGTATGCTTGTTTGCCACCGTCGTTGTATAAAAAAAAGTTGATTGTTCTACTTTTGCTTTATTTGTAAACATTCCCCTAATTGGGTTTCGTAAGCATAAAACTATAAAAAAACAACGTGATATTCTCTAAAGAACGATAATTATTCACGAAATGGCTTACAATTATTTTTCACATCAGTACTTCTATGTTCTATTAGTACTTATACTTTCCTCGTTTCAAAGTTCTACCTACAATACTTAGTTTAGGATGTGTTGTTGTCTGTCAGTCTCCAAATAACGTGACTGTTTAATAAATATTGATTAATTCCTCATCTGACTTTGTTGTTAGACTTTAATTGCACATTAAGAGCGCCGTAAAACAGGGTCATTATGCCGGACGATCCGCGGCTCATTCATTTCAATAAAACGAAGCCTATTCATTGCAAATTAATCAAAGATTAGGTACAGTAAGCTAATAGTTGAAGTATGTACTCCTTTTTGTGACAGCGTTTATTTATATTTTTATTTGATCCAAAATTTATATTTATATCTCGAACAGTCATCAGAGGCCGGAAATATCGTAGCGCTTTTGAGCTGTCATAGGGACTTCTCGTTTAACGACTTCAGATATAGATATTTTATCGATATATATTAAAGAAAAGATAGATAGTTAGATTTATTTCTTTTAGAAAACCACACAGTATTTTAAATTATAAAATAAAATGCATTCACTTCTAATACTTAATCACTAAATAAAATACAAAATTAATACAAAAAATATTAATACAAAAAAATAAAAAATCAAGCAAAAAAAGAACAGAAAAAAAATTCTGTGGTAAAAATACATAGAAAATGTCAACAATTATTTTGTGCATATTTACATGTCTACGGATCCTAGGTAATGGTAAACATATTAAAAAATAAAAGAAAAATGTCAAAAGTTAACAGATGTGAATGTTAATGTAATTAGATGTGATTTTGTGCATATTTACATGTCTACGGATCCTAGGTAATGGTAAACATATTAAAAAATAAAAGAAAAATGTCAAAAGTTAACAGATGTGAATGTTAATGTAAATAGATGTGATTCCTTTGACACATGTTTTTTGAACTGTTTTCAAAAATGTCTTCGTGAAATTGTCCTAACAACTTTAATCTAAGATTGATATTATCTAAAACAGAGATTCCAATGCAAAGATTTATATTAATAAACGTTTTTCGTTACGCAATTTTTTTTGTTAACTATACTGATTTTTAATTATTTTACTTGTTTTTTAAAGTGGGTATTCCACTCATACATTAGTATGTTATTTAATCAAATACAAACATTGAAACATTGAAAAAATAATCAACCCAGTTTGACTTGAACAAACATCGATACGCCTTACCTTTACGCCTACGCCTTTGCGATACGCCTTTTTTTTTTTTTTTTTTTCAATGTTTCAATGTTTGTATTTGATTAAATAATATACTGATTTTATTTAAAATATATAACAGTTAGACGAACATTTTACAAACTTTCAACGAACAAATCCAAGTACACCCGTCCGGCCATGTCGAATTTAGTGAGGATCAAATTGTAGCCCTCGTAACGTAGATCACTGCCTAATAGACAGGACATCAGCATACATTGACGTTTCTTTAGGCAACTAGGTACGCATATAAACATCACTTTTAGGTACGATCTTTATTCATATATTTATTTATTTATTTATTTATTTCAAGAGAAAACTTAAGTGGTAGGTATACATCGTGTTTTTCGCCAAACTGAGGACAGTTTGTTGGCGAATAATCCGCTCTAAAATAAAAATAACAATTTTGTGTTATACCTACTTAGACATTACAACAATTAAGTAATAAAAGTCTGCATATCTACAGCTACCTGTTTCATCCCACGAGAGCCATGAAGTATTATATAATTTCGTTTGGTTAATCATTCGTGATTCCATGAATCGGGTCATGACACTTTACAAAATTACCAATATCAATAATAGTTCAGTTTTATATGGGATTTAAAAGACTGATGTGCAGTATAGGGCAGTTGAAAAGCTTCTCAGAAACTGGTAATATACACCAGAAATATATGAAATTTAAATTTAAGAAACTGAAAGTTTCAATTCAACTTATTAGTTAGAAATCCGTTTACAAAGTGGCATTTTAAAGATTTATTTCAAAAGCCACATAAAAAATTGTATCTGTCATTTTAAGAGTAAACACAAAAGTAAGTTTTTTCGATTGTTTAGGTCTCTTTAGCTCAAATTATGTTAAATTATAGAAATAGAAATAGAAAACATTTATTCGCGACAACAACAACATGCATACAAACATATTTAATCTAAGGACTAATTATATGGTTGCCACGAAATGGCCCCGACTCAGCATGGTGCATTATCTGGTTAAAAAGGATTTGTATAGTATACTATAAATTATAAATATATTATTATTTTATAGATGTAGTTTAAACCGCTGTAGGTCGCAATTGAGTACTTTTACCTACAAATAAAACGCGACTAACACTTAAAGCGGAATCGATAGGCGGTAGCCTATGCCTCATATTATCCATGGAGCCTCAACTTTGTATCCGGAACAAAATATCGTCGTACAGGCGTATTTGTCTCGGGTCTCATAGACCTCTGTCAGGACGGTTTGTCGAACTTGTGACGAGTATTTTGACGATTTGTGGCTTGGACTAAACAGTCGAAAATTAAGTGAAACTAATGAAAAGGGCTACTACGAGTACACCAAAAATACCATTCAAGCGTGGAAGTTTTTATACGAAATAACCCATTTTTGCTGTCCTTGTGTAGTTACTTTTTAAGATTCTACAGAACTTACCAACCACTTGTGTGCTAACAGACATAATATTACATGCTAAGACTATTCTACCTGTTATACTAAGACAAGTCCGATATTGATGGTCACACATATGCTAATTAACCCAAGACCCTGCATAGCCGGGCGACCCACGCTGCCACGTTTGAAGTTATTCATTCTATAGAGTTAGCCACCAATTATAGGAAGTAACAGTAAACATAGTACGTCTCCATGGCAACCATTGATATCTGACTTTCTCTTACGCCACACGGAACAATCGTCTAGCATTGCGTGTTCCCCTACCGCATCCTTTCTTTTTGGCAGCTTAGGTTTCAAAGAAATAAAGCGCTAAGCGAAGTAAATATATTTTGTATAATTGCACATAGTCTACGTGACAGCTTGATAAGGATAAGGACAGTGTCTTCTTGAATCTGTTAGTGTCTGTCCGGAAATTGATGTGTCGTAGAATGTGTGAGCTCCCATAAAACCAAGACACTTATGTTTCTGGACAAACTAATCGTGACATGTTTCAAAAATTAAGTGACATTTCGTCTGGTAAATTCCATCCATCATACGTCTGCTGTAGTCCGGCCGTACTCCGTGAATAGTTTACATAAATCCTTATTAATCAGTTCCCAGGTCCCCGAAGTTCGGCATCGCATGACAGTGTTTTAAATACTTAGTATGAAACTTGTGTCCCATGAAAGTTATGTTTTGTCGCTTGCACTGTCACCAAGCAATGGGAAAGGCAATTCAAAGGTTTTGCCAGGTGGAGCCAGCATGGACTGGTACCTGAGGGGCGATTTTTGACAATCGAGCGATCGAATTCAAAGAATTTAACATCTTTTATAATCGCACACAAAGGTTTGTCGCCATTATTTACGCCTGAAATCTAAATATATAAAAGAAGAAACTGACTGACTGACTGACATATCAACGCACAGCCCAAACCGCTGGTTCTAGAGATTCCAAATTTGGCACGTAGGTTCCTTATAAGGTCTAGGGGTGCACTAAGAAAGGATTTTTCAAAATTCATCCCCTAAGGGGGTAAAATGGGGGTCCAAAGTTTGTATGGCGAATCAAGATTTCTTAGACTATTTTATTTGAAACTTCACAGGAGTATTCCTAACGATAAATGAGTAAACACCTGTTTCAGGTTTTTTGACCCCTAAAAGGGGCAAATGTGGTCACAACGTCTGTAAATCAACATGGGTATCGTATCCTTTTTGAGTACTTATAGTACGCGGGCGAAGCCGCGGGAAAAGGCTAGTTAATAATACAAATAATCATGATTTTAAATAACTATTGCTGTTGTTTTTAAAACATCATTTCTTCGTTTTATTCAGAGTTTTAAATGTTATATTCGAGCGCTCGAATCTCAAAAATCGCCCCCCTGTCACACGTATATTATTTTTTATCGGCTTCTAGTTCCTACCTATATTTTAATACACAAATATGAAATTATAAAAGATGGTACAATCTATCTATACATATAATAAAGCTGAAGAGGGTCGAAAGTCTGTACATGGAAGATAATCGAAAAAAAGTTGGCTGGGGATACTTAGAATCGATAACAGAACACGTTCCAACAATTTTTAGAATTTTTGTCTGTTTATCTGTTTGTCTGTTTATCTGTTTATCTGTTTATCTGTATGTCTGTTTATTTGACCGCGCATCACGTGAAAACGGCTGAACGGATTTCGATGAAATTTTGTATAGAGATAGTTTGAGTCCCGGGAAAGGATAATATATAGTCTTAATCCCGAAAATCAACCCTGGTGGGGGTGAAAATGGGGTTGAAAGTTTGTATGGAGAATTTTTAACCGCTGAAACGATTTAGATAGAAATGAGTATGGAGATAATTTGAGTCTCGAGAAACGTCATAGGATAGTTTTCAAACCCTTGTGCGGGTGAAAAGGGGGTTGGAAGTTAGTATGAGGATTTTTTTACCGCTGAACAGATTTAGATGAAAATTGGTATAGAGATAGGTAGTATGGGTCTCGAGAAAGGACAAAGGATAGTTTCATCTTGAACCCCCCCCCCACCTTACTTTAGAACCGTAGGTCCAAAAAATTTTAAAAAAATAATGGAAGTGAAGCCTGAAAGGTACTTTCAATAAAAACTATATATATGTACATCTATCACGTGAAAACGGCTGAACGGATTTTGATGAAATTTTGTGTAGAGATAGTTTGAGTCCCGTAAAAGGACAAAGAATAGTTTTCATCCCGAAAATCAACCCTGGAGGTGGTGAAAAGGGGGTTGAAAGTTTGTATGGAGATTTTTTAATAGAAATTAGTATGCAGATAATTTGAGTCCCGAGAAACGACAGAATAGTTTTCATCCCGAAAATAAACTCTTTCACGCCGAAAATGGGGTTGAAAGTTGGTATGACGATTTTTTAACCGCTGAACTGATAAAGATGAAATTTGGTATAGTATGGGTCTCAAGAAAGGACAAAATGATAGTTTTCACTCCGAAAATCAACGCTAAAGGGGTGAAAAGAGAGTTGGAAATTTGTATAGGGAATTATTAACCGCAGAATCGATTTAGATAAAATTTGGTATGGAGATAATTAATTAAAAAAGGAAATAAAATAGTTTTATCTCGGAAATTATGCTTTAAACGGATACAAAAGGGGTGAAAGTTTACATGGGGAAGAAACAACCAATAACCGCTGTCCGTATTTAGATGAAATTTGGTATTTAAATAATTTGTAATTTTTTGGTCAAGGTGTTCATATTTATAACATGTTACCCGTCGATGCTTTAAATTTACCTTTACCCCCTCTTAAGAAATATTTGAAAATGTCATGAATGTCAAAGGGTTATTGCAGGTTCGAGTATTATATATGACGGACAAAGATGCATGGCCCAAACCAAACATTTATAGGACACCGTTTAGGTAGGAAAACATATCAAACGTTTTGTGAAGCAGTCAGATTAGGATTTATTTTTCTTTATAATTAAACAATAGGTCCATTATCTGTCTCTCAAGCTGTTTTGATATGTCTTCTTGAAGAACTACGCATTATTTTGTATCTTTAAGATCTAATAATGTATTACAGTTTTGAAAAAAATAAGTCCCGTCGAGTATCTTTTCGGTCATAATACTTCTTGGGCCAGAGGTGTAGGGTTAGAACCGGTGGTAGTTTTGGAACGAAGTTCCTTATTGGACGGTTCGCGGATGGGGGGCTAGGTGACAAAAAGTCACGGGACCGTCACGAAAAAGCGACACGTCACGAAAACGCGACACCCATACGATTGAGAAACATGTAAAATGGAATGAAATAAAAAATATATAAAATAGAATAAGTGAATAGTGAAGTGAAGTGAATTGTAGTGAAAGTGAGAAGTGACAAAGTGATAAAAGTGAAAAAAGTCGAGAACCTAAAAGTAAAAAATGTCAAAAATGAAAAATTTCTAAATTTCAAAAATTTCAGATTTCAAAAATTTTAAGTTTCAAAAATTTCAAAATTTTTTTAAATTTTAAAAATATCAAAAATTTCAAAAATTTCAAAATTTTTAAAAATTTCAAAAATTTCATAAAAATACAAAAAAAATTAAAACCACAAAATTTACGAAAAAGTAAAAAATGAAATAAAATTAAATAACATAACTTCGTTCCAACAGAGTGTTCCACGACACTCACGTATTTTATTTTTCTCTGACGTTCATTAGTGCATTGTAATGTGCTTACCTTGAAGTATGTAATTACCACAATTATTGCAACCAGTAACGTAACATCAGTGTATTATCTGTGACAGTGTGGTAAAAACGTATGAAAATTCATTACCTACGGTATCGTAATCAAAATCCGCCCCCCCCCGACCCCCGGCACGCATGGTGTCAGTGGATTTTTAATATGTGTGTAGGTAAAGCAGTGTATGCTTCTGTACATAATTAGGCCTTTCTACGTAACAGTTACATAAACTACTATTTATCTCTTTTTAGGGTTCCGTAGTCAACTAGGAACCCTTATAGTTTCGCCATGTCCGTCCGTCTGTCCACGGTCTAGCTCAGTTACTGTTCGCACTAGAAAGCTGAAATTTAATGATAAGAACTTTCAATAAAAACTATATTGAATAAAATCGGTTCAGCCGTTTTTGAATTATCAGTCAAAATCGCATAGTGAAAGGATGTGCCGGATAGTAGACTGACGTAAGCGCCGCTAAATATCCCTTAATAAACGACCGTTTGAACGGATGTTTCGTAACAGGGCGGCATTTACGAAACTACACTGAGCATCGCCCGACATGCTCTTGGCCGGTGTTTTTTGCATTGTTATCCCGGAAATCACCCCTTAAGGATTACTAATTCCTCAAATAGAAAAAAACATTTCTGCATTTGTGACACCCCCCCCCCCATTTCAACCGCGCCTGTTCTTACCTTTCATGCTTAGACTGATGTGACGGGAGGATCGATTTGGATGATATTTGCCGTGGACATGGACGTATAAATACAAAAGTGGTCCTGTATCGTCCGATATACACCTACTATTCTATGTCGTTTAAATCATGTCAACAAAAATTAATAGGATAAATCCATCTGTCAACTTTACTTCAAGTTCCGCCTCCAGGGTAGCGGGAGAGAAATTAGGGGTGAATTAGCCGCTTACTGACACAGACCGAATTCCACGCGGGCGGAGCCGCGGGCACAGCTAGTTAATAATAAAACAGCTTTAGAAAATAAATAAATAATTCTTGAAATGATTCACTGTTTTGAATGAAAATGATGGATTTCTTGATAAAAATATGTATATGTATGCCTTTAAAGTTTGAGGAGTTCCCTCGATTCCTCATGGATCCCATCATCTGAACTGCGTATTGACAAAAACGGGACCAATCTGTAATATACATATATATAAACTAAAAAAAAAACATACACGTCGAATTGAGAACATCCTCTTTTGAAATCTTGATGTCGGTTAAAAATCAAAGATCATGAAAATCGGTTCAGCCGTTCTTGAGTTATAAATGGTATATAGCGTTTTGTTATACCACGTTTTATGTCACGTTCCGCGGGAATGGGATAAAAAGTATCCTATCTTCTTGTTCTAAGCTACCGCCCCACCAATTTTCAGCCAAATTGGTTCAGTCGTTCTTGTGTTATAAATAGTGTGACTAACACGACTTACTTTTATATATATAATATAGAAGATTGTCTACGGACATAAGACAAGAATAAAATTTTTATCCCTTGGCCAGAAGTGTTGAGCACCCTTGCGATTTTCATACAAAACTCGAAGCTTTAGTCCAGCGTTTCTATATTTTTAATTCAAACTGAACAGGCATGTTTTGTTGAAGTTAGTAGTAACTGCATAGAATATTTGCAATTTATCCCACCGACCTAAAGTCGCATTTTTGTGACCTTAAGTTTTCATGTTTTATATTTACCTTGAAATTGTTATTAAGTGAAGTTTTCTAGATATATAAATGAAATATAACATTTTACGTCACCGTACATTGTTATTATTGGTAAATAATACTTAACATCAAAACTGTAAACAAAAAACTGCTATGCTCAATACTTCTGGCCAAGGCTGTATACAGCGAAAGGACAACGTCGTTGCTGACGCTTTATCTTGAGTTGAGATAGTCGATTTTCAAAATATTGCAATAGACTTTTCTTTGATTGCGAAGGCACAACACAAAGATGACGACTTGTAAACATTATTACAATTCACCATTAAATTATGACAGACAATGACAACAAACAGTCAAACACAAAAATAAAATAAAAGTTTATTTGAAAATGGTAATACAAACTCGGCTACCGGCGTTTATGTATTGATCTTGAACAGACTCGTCATGCCAATGTTACGAATGCTTCAATTCAATTTTATAACTACCCTCATTTAAATATTGAGCTGCTACCCACTTTTAAATATTGAGCTCGAACAGGCTTGTCATATCAATGTCAATAAACAAAATGGCCGACATGGCCGGCTTTTAATTAAGGTCATATTTGTTCTTTGAAATCAAGGGTTTTGTGACTTTTTAATACTTTTTCTGTTAACCAGGGCTGTGACCATTAAAACTAATCCGAAACCATCTAAATCGGTTTAGCCGTTCTCGAGTTATAAACGGTCTTACTAACACCACTTTATTTTATATATTTAGATTTAGTTCACGCATGTAAAATACGAGCACAGAATATTGTTTCTCACCAGACTAAACATGGCTAGTTTTTATTAATTAATAAAGCCCGCCAGCTTGAACATGTCATGCTCGCTTAAAAGGCTCTGCTTATGGTGGCGTCGTTGATGTGGCGTGTCGGTGGTCGCCACTTTCCCGAAGAAAGGTTGAGGGAGGCGATGGCTGAGATATGCGTCATACTCGTGAACGGGTGCTGTTTGTGGAGACAGGTCTGTTTAGGCAAACTGGGGCAACACATTTACGTAACTTTTTATTGATCATATTTAATTTTAGTTTAATTGGCTTTAGACACAACATTCGGTGCTTGATTATCCATATTTTTTATTATTATATAGAATATAGAGTTCAAGACACTTGGAGACCTTATACATCTCTAAGGATAATTTAGAAATAGTATGTTTATTGTATACTAGAATTACTTACTATTTTTTTATTTAAATTCAAAATTATTTTGTTTCTAACTGTTGATGATGGATTATTATAATTTGGAAATTTATTTAGAAGACACAGTTCAGGTAAGAAAGTATATCAAACTTGTATGTAATTCATTTTCAATAGTCAGATTTGGACTCATCTTTTTTCTTTGGTATTTTTCTTAAACTATAACCTATTGTTGGTTAATCTAACCTTGGTTTGATATGTTTTCTGTTAGAACAACGCACTTATATGTATTGTTTAGTTTTGATGTACTGTTGTTTTGAAAAAATAAGTCCCGCCGAGTTTCTTGCCGGACATAATTCTTCTCGGGTCAGAGTTGTAGGGTTAGAACCGGTGTAGTTTGATTTTTTTTTCTCACTTTTACTTTGACGTGTAAAAGTGCCCTTGTGGCCTACTTACTGAATAAATGTTTGAGTTTGAGCCTTTCCAAGCTCTCCGTACAGTCAAGTGTAAAAATATGGGTGTGCTCATCTTACTCAAAAACATGTCTCATAGTATCTTATTCCGTTGTAATAAGTGCGTAGTACCATATTTATGAGACGATTGTTTCGATACGTATTTTTGCACTTGACTGTACAATGGCTCAGCTTGCCAAAGATGCCTCAGACTCATACCCAGCTGGTGCAACTGTTCTAGCTCGCGATATCTATATCGACGATGTCGTCACGGGAGCAGCTTCTGTCGAGCAGGCCCGCTCACTTCAGGTGGAACTCACAAAAATATATTGTCGTCGGGTGGTTTTCATCTGAGGAAGTGGACCTCTAATAATAGTGATTTCTTGGAAAGCCTTCCATCCTCGGATCTTTACTCGGAAGATTTTAAACATTTCGAAGAAATGTCTGACATTTCTCTCAAAATTTTAGGGCTGCTGTGGCGGCCTCAATCCGACTCCTTTAGTTTTCGTGTCACAGATACTCATAATGGTCGGTGCACAAAGCGCACAATCCTTTCAGAAATAGCTAGGATTTATGATCCATTGGGTTTCCTCTCGCCTGTAACGTTCCTCGCCAAGTACCTGATGCAGTTGCTCTGGGTTTCCGGTGTATCCTGGGATGATGATGTTCCGGAAAACATTGGACATGAGTGGCAGGAACTCAAGACCCAACTTTCGTCGCTGAGTTCTGTGACTGTTCCTCGTCGTCTTGTCGGTGAATTCGAAACTCTACACCTTCACGGCTTTTGTGATGCGTCAGAACGCGGCTTCTGTGCCGTAATTTACTGCCACACAGTAAATAGTGAAGGCGACATAGATATTAAATTGGTTTGTAGTAAGTCCAAAGTCGCACCGCTGCGCAAATTGTCGATACCACGTCCGAGTTGGTCACAGCGGTCCTGTTATCGGATCTGATGTCGTCAGTTGTGGAGGCTCTGAAGCCTTTCCACTCTGTAGGCAAGATTTGGGCATGGTCTGATTCCAGTGTTGAGTTAACCTGGATTAAATCGTGTCCATCGAAATGGAAAACATTCGTGGCCAACCGTGTCAGCCATGTCCAAGACATCATTCCTCCCGACTCCTGGCATCATGTCAGGACTACTGATAACCCGGCGGATTGTGGATCGCGCGGGCTACTCCCTCAAGATCTGGTTAATCACACTTGCTGGTGGAACGGACCTGATTGGCTCCGGCTTCCCGTCGAAAATTGGCCTAAGTCGTCGTTGTCTATAGATAAAGATGTCCTTCACGAAGAAAAAAGATTACTGTTCTCGTCGTATCTAACAATGATACACTAGTCGAAAGCTTAATGAAAAAATTCTCGTCACTTCAACGTGTCTTGGCATATTGTCGTCGATTCGTGCACAACGTGAAAAGTAAAAGAACGCCCAGCAGTTTGTTAAGCGGTACTTTAACCCCTGTGGAAATAAAGGAAGCGCTTATGTTTCTCGTGCGGTTTACGCATCAACGCATTTCCGCTCAGGAGATGGAGAAAATTAAAAATAATCTGTCGAATTCTCTCCCAAAAGCGTTCAGAAAATTGTCACCGTTCCTGGATGACGCGGGTTTCTTGAGGAAGGGCGGACGCCTGTCGCGAGCTTCTCTCGACTTTGATGTAAAGCATCCGTTGCTTCTGCCTCGCGACGATCGTCTCACCTCCCTACTTATCGATGAATATCACAGACGTTTCATGCACCCCGGTGTCCAGACACTCCACAACCTCTTGTCGCAGCATTTCTGGATTCTGTCTCCAAAGCGGGCCATCCACGCCGTTACATCGAAATGCATGAAATGCTTCCGTGCACGACCTCTCGGCGCTCCTGCGCCCTTTATGGGTGACTTACCCTCTTATCGAATAACCCAACTCAAAGCGTTTTCCAGTGCTGCTGTCGATTTCGGAGGACCTTTTGACATTGCTCTAGGCCGCGGTCGTGGTAATAAGACGTACAAGGCCTACATTTGTGTCTTCGTCTGCACGTCGACCAAGGCCATTCACACGGAGCTTGCGACCGAACTGTCCTCGGACGCCTTTCTAGCCGCGCTTCAACGCTTCTTTGCGCGTCGTGGCCGGTGCAATCGACTGGTCTTCGACCAGGGTAAAAATTTCGTTGGCGCGAGCAACATCCTGCAGCGACTAGTAAAGGATGCTGCTACGCATGAATCAATCCGATTTGAATTCAACCCACCAGGCAGCCCCCATTTCTCGGGTCTTGTTGAGGCTGGGATTAAAGCCGTGAAGACACACCTGTCACGCGTCATTGGCAGTCAAAGGTTGACCTATGAGGAATTTTTATCGATTCTGGTTCAATGTGAGGCTCTTTTGAACTCTATACCGCTCACGCCTCTTAGCACCGACCCCAATGACCTGTCAGTCTTGACCCCAGGTAACTTTCTCACCATGGAGCCCTTATCGGTTGTTCCAGAGGAAAACCTCACAGACATTCGCGTTAGCCCCACCTAACGCTGGAAGTTGCTGCAGAAGATGCACCAGGACTTCTGGAATAAGTGGTTCAGGGAGTACATGCATACTCTACAGCAACGAGCAAAGTGGTATGAGAAGCAGCCGAATGTCGAGGTTGGAACTCTCGTGCTCATTCTTAATGAACAGACGAGTGCCATGAAATGGCCTCTGGGCCGCGTTGTCGAGACACACCCCGGATCCGATGGGATCTGTCGTGTAGTCACCGTGCGCACAGCCACTGGAGTGTATAGGCGACCCGTGGTCAAACTGTGTCCCTTACCTGCTTAATTGTTTCATCGTATTATTATCGCACCTAGTTTTTGTTAATAATTATAGTTTTCGCAAGTCGTTCTTGTTCTTAGCATACTGCTTCACGACAGCATCTTTTCGTAGTTCTAAGTTTAAATGTCGTTGCGGTGTTAAATCCTGCAGCATCCATAAGCCTGCCTCCGTATTTAGGTGAGCGGAAATGTTAGATTTACCCTAATTTTAGTATAGTATTTTCGTATTGTTGTTTTTTCGTTATGTTAGCAGCCGTGTATGAGTTGAGTTGGAATTTGTCGAGCGAACATGTAAGAGACGCTCCTAGTTAAATAGTAAAAAAGTTACGTTAATATTGAGTCTCGCCTGGCCAAGGCAGTGGAACAAGTGCCCCGCTTCTATTTGATCTAAATATTCGCTACGATTGCGGTTCGGCTGTATAACCTGTGTGTGCATCTTGGCCTGGTAGAACCAAGGAGTGAAACGTATGTAGGCCTACCGCTGCGTGAAATTTGGAGGAACTGCCTCCATCGGATGCTGAGCTTCGCCGAAAGGAGACCCAGGTAAGCCATACTCGCAATCCTTAAGTTTGAGATCATTAAAAGTAGCTACAGGATCACGTGGCTTGCACGGAAACCATTTTTACCTACAGTCCGCTTATTTTTTCGAAATTATCGTGGTCGTATAAGTAACAACTACTATATATAAACTGAAAATAGATGTCATATACTTCAGAAAAAGTGACCAAACCCTCCGGTGTCCGAGGCCAGGTCAGAGATCACGCGTGACCGGGTGGTCTAGTGGTCAGGACGTCAGCCGCGAAAGCTGAAGACGCCAGTTCGAATCTGGCCTCGGATACCGGAGGGTTTGGTCACTTTTTCTGAAGTATATGACATCTATTTTCAACATATTTAATTTATAAAATATACCTATTGATTTATTTAATTTCTAATGAATGAATGAATAGCTTTATTGTACACCTCAGAAATTACATCACAATAAATTTTGTATAAAACAGAACGTCTACTAACGATACCACAATGTTTAGAAATAAGAAGAAGTTTGAGAAGTGTAAGATTTCTTCGGCAGATGTCGCTAGGCGTCCTCCTAAGACCCATAAAGGATATAGTGGAGAAATTAGCAGCCATCAGGTATAATAAGTCAGTAGCTCAGTTGGTCAGAGCGATGGGCGTGTATCCCAGAGTCGCGAGTTCGAGTCTCGCCTGAGGCAGTGGATTTTTCTACTTTTCCTTTATTTCTAAACATTACATCACAATAGAAAATACATGAAGCATATAAAAACAGTCAAACAAGGTGGTCTCATCACTAATAACGTAATGGAAGTTGATTTATTTACATCGTCAGTTTAGATATTATATGGTCCTTGGTATTCAGTCGAACGAAAACTTTACTTCATCGACAACAGTGGCTTCCACCGACTCAGTTGAGACAAGGTTCATGAATATTGTAAGTCGCTAATGGCTGCGATCTACGTGTTGTTTAAATGCTGAGAGTTCCCTTTGTATAGGTAAGAGAATATTTGGTATTGCCTTGATTTTTAGGGTTCCATAGCCAAAATAACAAAAACGGAACCGCTATAGTTTCGTCATGTTCGTCTGTCCGTCCGTCCGTCCGTATGTCACAGACGTATCTGTATCTAAATAAGATTTAGACATAAGGTGTATTTTGTACGCCGCTAAATGGCTATATAACTAAATTATGCAGTTACATTGCAGAAAAAAAAAATTGAGGGGGGGAGGCTGTCTGTAAGTACCTACATGTAACTAAATTTCATTTTTTTTACTAAATATCAACATGTTGCACATCAATCGATAGGTCTTTAAAAATAACATGGAGGTTTAATTGAACATTTTGTGATTAAGTGAATATTTTCAGAGATAATCGCTTCTAAAGTCAGATAATTTGTGCCCCCCCCCCCCCCCCCTGTAACTTTTGAACCGTAGGTCCAAAAAATATGAAAAAAATTGAGAAGATGCGCCGTATCACATGCTCCCTACAAAAATTGTTTTGAACATTATTGGTTTAACCATTTTTGAGTTATCTCCAAAAAACTTCTTCCGTAGGCATCAGATATGACCTTTCGGTATTCTTTCGGGTCTGGCCGGTTTTTTGTATCTGAAGCCATTGTTTTTGTCAATCCGTTCGCTTCTAAACTTTGATAGCGTGCATTTAGTCAAACATCCGCATTATTTTCGTTATATTGGCAAAATGATATAGTAGTCGTTTTGGCAATATAACGAAATTTTTTTTTTGTATCAAAGCGTAATCTGATAGCCCATCAGCTGGACTGGTCTATCAGCCCATGATCAGCCCTTTAAGTATTGGTGTTGGTTTTAGGGACAATCTGATAGCAGACCAGACATTGTCAGTAATAGTGACATTATTTCTCTGCTCATCCTTCTCATCCCTCATATCCATAGAAAAGGACGGGTATAGAAATAAATACTGATAGTGTCTGGACCGCTTGTAGGGGCTTCTGTGCTGACAAAAAATTCATACCTTTGTCGTTATAGACACGTATTTTAGTTGACGTAACAAAGGTGAGTCTGTGACCTCTGTAATAATGCTAGGTATGACAAAGTCACATCTTACTATCAGAATCTAATAAGTTAGGACCTTATCTCACCAAGGTTTTTGTGTACACCCGGTCCCAGGTGAGAGTAATGAGCCCAATTTATACTTATTAACGACCCAGTATTATTTATCAGATTATTTGAAAGGTGATATTTATTACAAAGCGGGTTGTAGTTGTAGGCTTAAAAACCTGGTAGATGTAAGAACGGGAGGCAGATATGTACGACAGACGGAGATAGCAACACTATAGCAATAAAGTGTGACCGAAGCTATAAACTGGAAAATGCGGAGACTAAAATAAAAGATTGTAAACATTTGTAAGGTAAATACACATTTAGATGTCCCAGCAAAAAGTTTCGTTGCTTATTTTGCTTGTTTTGCATGGTGAGAAAATGTTGTGTTAGATGACGGTTTAGTGTAAGTAATTGAAAGCATGCTGGACAGGCAATCCAAAGAAAGTGGGTCAAATACTAATAACACATTTACAATATTAGTATTCCTAAACGACCACGGCTACTCTCAAATAGATTCGACCTGTCAAACAACTAAAGTTAAATTGTCACTCAATTTGCCTTGTCGTACCCTGTCCCATACATGAGAGTCGTATGCACTTTGAAAAGCCAGTTTAAATTTGGATCTTATTGCTAGATAATACGATAAATAATCGAATGATTTTGGCAATGGCGGTTACGACTCTTTTGAGCGGTGAGACAGTAGTCACCGGTCAACTTGTTCCAAGTTAGGAAGAGAATTAACTGCTAAACCCACTTACTAACGTCGGCTTTAAGGTATTAAGCAGAGATTTAGTGGGATAAGAACAATGGCATTGGATCACGTCTGGATAACTATTATTCAAAAATAAATTGTTTAAGATTATCTATTTTAAAAAACCGGCCAAGAGCGTGTCGGGCCACGCTCAGTGTAGGGTTCCGTAGTTTTCCGTCCGTCACAGTACGTGTCCCCACTTAAGAGTTAAAAAACTTTATTTGAAAGCACGTCATTTCATTTTGATTTTGTAGAAATTACAGGTACAATAAACACCTTATACGGTTAAATTACCTACAAACTTAGTTCAGAAATTATTTTGTAATTTTTTTTCAAAAACTATTCAACCTATCAAGTTCAAAATATTTAGTCATTATTAAAAAATGATTTTACTAAACCCCTATTCATTTTTAAATACCTATCCAACTATATATCACACGTTAGGGTTGAAATGAAAAAAAAATCACGCCCCACTTTACGTATAGGGGAGGTACCCTAATAAAACATTTTTTTCCACTTTTTATTTTACCACTTTGTCGGCGTGATTGATATACATATTAGTACCAAATTTCAGCTTTCTAGTGCTAACGGCCACTGAGATTATCCGCGGACGGACGGACGGAGGAACATGGCGAAACTATAAGGGTTCCTATAGTTGACTACGGAACCCTAAAAAGCGCTGGTAGCCTGGCGGTAAAACGTGCGACTTTCATTCCGGAGGTCTCGGGTTCAAACCCCGGCTCGTACCACTAAGTTTTTCGGAACTTATGTACGGAATATCATTTGATATTTACCAGTTGCTTTTCGGTGAAGGAAAACATCGTAAGGAAACCGAATCTAATCCCGATAAGGCCTAGTTTCCGCTCTGGGTTGGAAGGTCAGATGGCAAAGATGGTTCGTAAAAACGAATAAAAGTCAAAATTACATTTTGACCTTTAACTTTTGGCTCTGTCTTAACTTTTCATCAGGTGGGACTAGGGTCAATCGCTGGTCAGTCCTATAATAAAAATTAAATAAAAGATCTGTATAGCGCCATGTATTGAAGGATCTGTCCGATGGGCATAACCGCACGATAGACATGGCAGGCTGATCGTACTTCAAACCGCTGATCTGATTAATCGACAAATTGATCTCTTTTTGATATTGCTGCCATACATTTCGTTCGTATGAGATCAAAATTAGTTCGAAATCAAATAAATTTCAGGTTACAAAGTTCTAATGCGGCTCTTATGGTCTAAGAGCTGGCCTAGCTCTTTCGTCTATTACAACCAGAATGAATGTTTGCCGACCTCTCTCTGTCGTTCAACGTTCATTCCACTAAAGAGCTCCGTATTTTAATCTCCTAGCCATCAAACACTTTTATGGCACCAATATCCAATTAAAGGTTAGGCAGTAAATTTGGAAAAGGTTCCCTTCGATTCCCCTTTTATTAAATCGATTACGCGTTATTTGTTCTGCCTTTATTGAGAGGACTTTGACGAAATCGGTAAAAACAACGGAACGCTTGTTCAGCGTTTTAATTGTGTAGTTAGCTTTTTACTCGCTCTCTTATTATAGACGGAGAGCTAGCCACGTCAGATATGACACAATAATGAGAGCGACGAAGCGCCTGTCGTTAGTTTGCCATACTATGCTTATTTCTAGATCCGGACATCTGGCAGCTGTAAAGTGGTGCAGGTCAAAGAATGCAAAACAATAATAATAATAATACAAATCCTAGAGTTCTGGTTTTAAGAATAAGAATAAAAATAAAAACATTTATTTGTGACGCTTACATGAACATTGAGAGACAATAACAATGAAAACAAACAATGAACTTGCATCACAAAATGGATCCAACTCAGCATAATGTCAGCTTAAAAACCGGCGCTGGTCTTCCGTAGGGCCCATTCGGTGATGCCACGACAGATAACACACAATATTACTCAAAACCACAAAAACTACACAAAACCAGAACATGAAAAACAAACACAATTTACGTTATTCATGAACGCAACCATTCCATGTCAATGTCAGCGATTTTTTGATGCAGTGTTATGAGAAATTATATAAATAATGAGATTATATCTTTGCCAAAACTTTCTGATGGGGAAAGTAGTCCAAAACGACGTAAAATAAATTCAAATAATACGCTATGTTTTTTGTTCTGATGTTCAAATATAGGCCCCGTCCTCTATAAATAAGACAACATCGGTAGTTTTTACTTAGTATGGTATTATTTTTTTCCAACTGAAAAATTTTGCTAGTTGACACTCTGACCTCCTTATTAAAAGCTGTCAGATGCCCGGATCTAGCAATAAGGATAGTATTGCAATCTTACTAGACCGGTTTCGTTGCTATCATTATTGTGTCATATCTGACGAGGCCAGCTCTTAGTCCATTATGCGTGCCGTGCCGTGCTATACGTATAACATTATATAACTGCTAGTGTAAGAGCACCATAAACAATTCTTTAAGTTACTATTATTTTAGCACTTAACTTTTCTACTACTTAACTTTACGGAGTCCATTCTTGCCGCGATGTTCACTTGGAGTTTTAATACTAAGCACTAATTTCGCTTTTTCAAAAGTATTATATGCACTTACCTAATTAGCACACCAGGTCCGCATGCACTTAGCTTAGTGCCTTAGAATAATAAAGTGTAGAAAGTATATTTATTTATTTATTTACGTTACGGAGATCCAACTGCTATCAAAACAAAATAGCACTAATTAATAAGAGACGGAAAGCCAATTACAGGATCACACTTATAGCTACAGATTATTACATTCAAGTTTTACTTAAATAAAAAGTGACAACGCTCGAACACAGCAACACACAACATAAGAAAACAATCAATATTAAGTATAAACCAGGAGTGGCAAATTTCATACACCTAGTGACAAGCTGAATTACAATAAAAATAAAATACTTTGCTAAGCAGGACAAAGCACCCAACGTTTGTGAACAAATATTTTTAAGACGATTGTCGCCAGAGTGTCCTTGAGCGTTTGGGCGCTGTGTACCCGCGCTACCCGCTTACCCCTCTCATTGCGATCGTACGTAAATCCGCCACACTGCACCGGAACGATGTTCAAAGAATAGACTTTACACAAAGGCACGCGGGCAGCTTTATACTAATTATAATCCTTTTGCGGATATTTTTTTATTTGAATACTGTGATTAAGTACTGCAATCGTGATATTTTTAGGAATGCTAATTATGGAATGGTTTAATAGGTATTAAATAAGATAAGTAATAAAGATCTCAATTAGTAGATTTTTATGTAATAAAATAAAACCTAGATTCTGAATTTGAAGTACAGTCAGCTTCAAAATATTGGTTAAAATATTCTGCATATCAGAAAAAAAAACTGACTAGCGCAGAAAAAAAACTGAATGCACATCAAAGCGATGTTTTCATGTCAATTTAGTTTTTTTGCTGTGCAAGTGAGTTTAATAGATGGTTATTTTTTTGTAGCGATTTTGAATATCAACCGTAAAAATCACTTATATAATTACGAAAAATTTACAAAACGAATTTTGTAACGAATACTAAATATGCACATGTAAGGAGCGGCATTTGTCCACGGAATCGTCATACAATTGTCACGAGAGCTGTAAAACCATTAAATTTTGATCTTTAATATATAACACAGAGCACAAACTTCTTCGGGTTTCGTAGCCATAATGGCAAAAAGGAACCCTTAAAAGTTTCTTGAAACATGTCCGTCTGTCCGTCCGTCCATCCGTATGTCACAACCATTTTATTATAAAACATATATTGATGAAATTTTATTCATAGGTGTGTTTCTTGTGCCGCTACTTAGAATTTAGCTAAATTGCTGAAAAAAAAAACTTTTAGGGGAGGCACTCCATACATAGGTACATATGCCGAACTAAATGTAAAAATATTTTTTTTTTGCAAATAATAACATTGCGTACATCTATCGATACGGGTTTAAAAATATCTTAAGTATATATAGAGGATTTTTAAAACCTTTTTTATTGAGTCAATATTTTTAGAAATAATCGCTTCGAAAGTCTAAATAATAGTCCCCCCCCCATCTAACTTTGAATCCGTAAGTCCAAAAAATAAAAAAAAATAAAGAAGATACGGCTTAGTACTTATTTTTACGAAAACTATGTCACATATTATATGATATTATCGGTTGAGCCATTTTTGAGTTAAATTAAAAAAAAAAAAAGTTAAATTACTTTCTATGGAACCCTACATTATGCGTGGCGTGATATTAACCGTTAGTAGTAATTTATTTATTTACTTGTGTTAATAATTAATATATTTTTTTTCCTTTATTCTTACTTATATTGAACACTTAAATATCAGCAATTTTTAATTAGAATCTCGATCAGGCTTTGCTCAGTGATAGTTAGTACACTGAAATTTGTATGTGTTTTAATCACGCCGACAATATGGTAAAACAAAATCAGAAAAATAAAATGAAGTGGAGGTGATTTTTTTTTCCCTCTAACCCACACGAATGATACGATACACGATAGTGTGTGGTATTATTGGACAGGTCTTTCGAAAAGAATAAGTCTTAGACCACTTTTGGATAAAACGCATATTTTCGTAAATAATAACTCCGAAAATTAATTATTAGTCCATTGTATTGGAGCAATAGCAGGTTTCCGCAACTCGACGACTAACGCCTATTTTGCGTGACGCATCAGACTAAGTACTAATACATAATAATTATAGTGTACTTACAAGACTACATTTGTTTTCAGGGCATTATAAGATGCATTAGTTCTGTTTTTCTCCATTTTTATTTCATTTCTTTATTTAATTTGTAATATAGGTAATCTAAATAAAATACACTTTTTATAAGAACGTAAATACATGAACACAAATACATGAAACGTCTATGCGCTATTGATTCCGACAAGACACGTTATGCCCGCACCGCATGAACCCTCTGCAGTTATTTAGTCTTTAGGCACAGTAAGTCCGATGTTATTGCTCACGGGCCAAGCACAATTATTTTGTAGTACAAGGGAAGCACGGAGCGACGAGCGACACAGCCTCCTCGTCTCAAAGCTAACTCACGACTGCCAGCAACGCCGTTTTCGAGCTACCAACGCACGAAATGTGGAATTATCATCAGCTTGTTTAAGAAAATTTAATCAATTTAAATAATAATTATTTTACATGTTTTTTTAAAGTGGGTATTCCACTCATACATTAGTATGTTATTCAATCAAATACAAACATTGAAAACATTGAAAAAATAATCAACCCAGTTGGACTTGAACCAACATCGATACGCCTTACCGGGGCTCGATATCGCTTTACCAATTAAGCTATGGGTTCAGTTACCGAGCTGACGAAATTCTCAATGCCTTCAATCATCTTTTTGCATTTATTTTTACATCGACTTTATAGCAGCCGTAAGCGACATCTAGTTGCCAACCACTAGAGTTAGATACCCTTCCCGCCGACCCTTTTACAAGTGTCACAACGGAAATAACAGATGGCGCCTGCTATCAACTCATAATTATTTTACATGTTTTTTTAAAGTGGGTATTCCACTCATACATTAGTATGTTATTCAATCAAATACAAACATTGAAAACATTGAAAAAATAATCAACCCAGTTGGACTTGAACCAACATCGATACGCCTTACCGGGGCTCGATATCGCTTTACCAATTAAGCTATGGGTTCAGTTACCGAGCTGACGAAATTCTCAATGCCTTCAATCATCTTTTTGCATTTATTTTTACATCGACTTTATAGCAGCCGTAATCGACATCTAGGTGCCAACCACTAGAGTTAGATACCCTTCCCGCCGACCCTTTTACAAGTGTCACAACGGAAATAACAGATGGCGCCTGCTATCAACTCATAATTATTTTACATGTTTTTTTAAAGTGGGTATTCCACTCATACATTAGTATGTTATTCAATCAAATACAAACATTGAAAACATTGAAAAAATAATCAACCCAGTTGGACTTGAACCAACATCGATACGCCTTACCGGGGCTCGATATCGCTTTACCAATTAAGCTATGGGTTCAGTTACCGAGCTGACGAAATTCTCAATGCCTTCAATCATCTTTTTGCATTTATTTTTACATCGACTTTATAGCAGCCGTAAGCGACATCTAGGTGCCAACCACTAGAGTTAGATACCCTTCCCGCCGACCCTTTTACAAGTGTCACAACGGAAATAACAGATGGCGCCTGCTATCAACTCATAATTATTTTACATGTTTTTTTAAAGTGGGTATTCCACTGATACATTAGTATGTTATTCAATCAAATACAAACATTGAAAACATTGAAAAAATAATCAACCCAGTTGGACTTGAACCAACATCGATACGCCTTACCGGGGCTCGATATCGCTTTACCAATTAAGCTATGGGTTCAGTTACCGAGCTGACGAAATTCTCAATGCCTTCAATCATCCTTTTGCATTTATTTTTACATCGACTTTATAGCAGCCGTAAGCGACATCTAGGTGCCAACCACTAGAGTTAGATACCCTTCCCGCCGACCCTTTTACAAGTGTCACAACGGAAATAACAGATGGCGCCTGTTATCAACTCATAATTATTTTACATGTTTTTTAAAGTGGGTATTCCACTCATACATTAGTATGTTATTCAATCAAATACAAACATTGAAAACATTGAAAAAATAATCAACCCAGTTGGACTTGAACCAACATCGATACGCCTTACCGGGGCTCGATATCGCTTTACCAATTAAGCTATGGGTTCAGTTACCGAGCTGACGAAATTCTCAATGCCTGCAATCATCTTTTTGCATTTATTTTTACATCGACTTTATAGCAGCCGTAAGCGACATCTAGGTGCCAACCACTAGAGTTAGATACCCTTCCCGCCGACCCTTTTACAAGTGTCACAACGGAAATAACAGATGGCGCCTGCTATCAACTCATAATTATTTTACATGTTTTTTTAAAGTGGGTATTCCACTCATACATTAGTATGTTATTCAATCAAATACAAACATTGAAAACATTGAAAAAATAATCAACCCAGTTGGACTTGAACCAACATCGATACGCCTTACCGGGGCTCGATATCGCTTTACCAATTAAGCTATGGGTTCAGTTACCGAGCTGACGAAATTCTCAATGCCTTCAATCATCCTTTTGCATTTATTTTTACATCGACTTTATAGCAGCCGTAAGCGACATCTAGGTGCCAACCACTAGAGTTAGATACCCTTCCCGCCGACCCTTTTACAAGTGTCACAACGGAAATAACAGATGGCGCCTGCTATCAACTCATAATTATTTTACATGTTTTTTTAAAGTGGGTATTCCACTCATACATTAGTATGTTATTCAATCAAATACAAACATTGAAAACATTGAAAAAATAATCAACCCAGTTGGACTTGAACCAACATCGATACGCCTTACCGGGGCTCGATATCGCTTTACCAATTAAGCTATGGGTTCAGTTACCGAGCTGACGAAATTCTCAATGCCTTCAATCATCTTTTTGCATTTATTTTTACATCGACTTTATAGCAGCCGTAAGCGACATCTAGGTGCCAACCACTAGAGTTAGATACCCTTCCCGCCGACCCTTTTACAAGTGTCACAACGGAAATAACAGATGGCGCCTGCTATCAACTCATAATTATTTTACATGTTTTTTTAAAGTGGGTATTCCACTCATACATTAGTATGTTATTCAATCAAATACAAACATTGAAAACATTGAAAAAATAATCAACCCAGTTGGACTTGAACCAACATCGATACGCCTTACCGGGGCTCGATATCGCTTTACCAATTAAGCTATGGGTTCAGTTACCGAGCTGACGAAATTCTCAATGCCTTCAATCATCTTTTTGCATTTATTTTTACATCGACTTTATAGCAGCCGTAAGCGACATCTAGGTGCCAACCACTAGAGTTAGATACCCTTCCCGCCGACCCTTTTACAAGTGTCACAACGGAAATAACAGATGGCGCCTGCTATCAACTCATAATTATTTTACATGTTTTTTTAAAGTGGGTATTCCACTCATACATTAGTATGTTATTCAATCAAATACAAACATTGAAAACATTGAAAAAATAATCAACCCAGTTGGACTTGAACCAACATCGATACGCCTTACCGGGGCTCGATATCGCTTTACCAATTAAGCTATGGGTTCAGTTACCGAGCTGACGAAATTCTCAATGCCTTCAATCATCTTTTTGCATTTATTTTTACATCGACTTTATAGCAGCCGTAAGCGACATCTAGGTGCCAACCACTAGAGTTAGATACCCTTCCCGCCGACCCTTTTACAAGTGTCACAACGGAAATAACAGATGGCGCCTGCTATCAACTCATAATTATTTTACATGTTTTTTTAAAGTGGGTATTCCACTCATACATTAGTATGTTATTCAATCAAATACAAACATTGAAAACATTGAAAAAATAATCAACCCAGTTGGACTTGAACCAACATCGATACGCCTTACCGGGGCTCGATATCGCTTTACCAATTAAGCTATGGGTTCAGTTACCGAGCTGACGAAATTCTCAATGCCTTCAATCATCTTTTTGCATTTATTTTTACATCGACTTTATAGCAGCCGTAAGCGACATCTAGGTGCCAACCACTAGAGTTAGATACCCTTCCCGCCGACCCTTTTACAAGTGTCACAACGGAAATAACAGATGGCGCCTGCTATCAACTCATAATTATTTTACATGTTTTTTTAAAGTGGGTATTCCACTCATACATTAGTATGTTATTCAATCAAATACAAACATTGAAAACATTGAAAAAATAATCAACCCAGTTGGACTTGAACCAACATCGATACGCCTTACCGGGGCTCGATATCGCTTTACCAATTAAGCTATGGGTTCAGTTACCGAGCTGACGAAATTCTCAATGCCTTCAATCATCCTTTTGCATTTATTTTTACATCGACTTTATAGCAGCCGTAAGCGACATCTAGGTGCCAACCACTAGAGTTAGATACCCTTCCGGCCGACCCTTTTACAAGTGTCACAACGGAAATAACAGATGGCGCCTGCTATCAACTCATAATTATTTTACATGTTTTTTTAAAGTGGGTATTCCACTCATACATTAGTATGTTATTCAATCAAATACAAACATTGAAAACATTGAAAAAATAATCAACCCAGTTGGACTTGAACCAACATCGATACGCCTTACCGGGGCTCGATATCGCTTTACCAATTAAGCTATGGGTTCAGTTACCGAGCTGACGAAATTCTCAATGCCTTCAATCATCCTTTTGCATTTATTTTTACATCGACTTTATAGCAGCCGTAAGCGACATCTAGGTGCCAACCACTAGAGTTAGATACCCTTCCCGCCGACCCTTTTACAAGTGTCACAACGGAAATAACAGATGGCGCCTGCTATCAACTCATAATTATTTTACATGTTTTTTTAAAGTGGGTATTCCACTCATACATTAGTATGTTATTCAATCAAATACAAACATTGAAAACATTGAAAAAATAATCAACCCAGTTGGACTTGAACCAACATCGATACGCCTTACCGGGGCTCGATATCGCTTTACCAATTAAGCTATGGGTTCAGTTACCGAGCTGACGAAATTCTCAATGCCTTCAATCATCTTTTTGCATTTATTTTTACATCGACTTTATAGCAGCCGTAAGCGACATCTAGGTGCCAACCACTAGAGTTAGATACCCTTCCCGCCGACCCTTTTACAAGTGTCACAACGGAAATAACAGATGGCGCCTGCTATCAACTCATAATTATTTTACATGTTTTTTTAAAGTGGGTATTCCACTCATACATTAGTATGTTATTCAATCAAATACAAACATTGAAAACATTGAAAAAATAATCAACCCAGTTGGACTTGAACCAACATCGATACGCCTTACCGGGGCTCGATATCGCTTTACCAATTAAGCTATGGGTTCAGTTACCGAGCTGACGAAATTCTCAATGCCTTCAATCATCTTTTTGCATTTATTTTTACATCGACTTTATAGCAGCCGTAAGCGACATCTAGGTGCCAACCACTAGAGTTAGATACCCTTCCCGCCGACCCTTTTACAAGTGTCACAACGGAAATAACAGATGGCGCCTGCTATCAACTCATAATTATTTTACATGTTTTTTTAAAGTGGGTATTCCACTCATACATTAGTATGTTATTCAATCAAATACAAACATTGAAAACATTGAAAAAATAATCAACCCAGTTGGACTTGAACCAACATCGATACGCCTTACCGGGGCTCGATATCGCTTTACCAATTAAGCTATGGGTTCAGTTACCGAGCTGACGAAATTCTCAATGCCTTCAATCATCTTTTTGCATTTATTTTTACATCGACTTTATAGCAGCCGTAAGCGACATCTAGGTGCCAACCACTAGAGTTAGATACCCTTCCCGCCGACCCTTTTACAAGTGTCACAACGGAAATAACAGATGGCGCCTGCTATCAACTCATAATTATTTTACATGTTTTTTTAAAGTGGGTATTCCACTCATACATTAGTATGTTATTCAATCAAATACAAACATTGAAAACATTGAAAAAATAATCAACCCAGTTGGACTTGAACCAACATCGATACGCCTTACCGGGGCTCGATATCGCTTTACCAATTAAGCTATGGGTTCAGTTACCGAGCTGACGAAATTCTCAATGCCTTCAATCATCCTTTTGCATTTATTTTTACATCGACTTTATAGCAGCCGTAAGCGACATCTAGGTGCCAACCACTAGAGTTAGATACCCTTCCCGCCGACCCTTTTACAAGTGTCACAACGGAAATAACAGATGGCGCCTGCTATCAACTCATAATTATTTTACATGTTTTTTTAAAGTGGGTATTCCACTCATACATTAGTATGTTATTCAATCAAATACAAACATTGAAAACATTGAAAAAATAATCAACCCAGTTGGACTTGAACCAACATCGATACGCCTTACCGGGGCTCGATATCGCTTTACCAATTAAGCTATGGGTTCAGTTACCGAGCTGACGAAATTCTCAATGCCTTCAATCATCCTTTTGCATTTATTTTTACATCGACTTTATAGCAGCCGTAAGCGACATCTAGGTGCCAACCACTAGAGTTAGATACCCTTCCGGCCGACCCTTTTACAAGTGTCACAACTGAAATAACAGATGGCGCCTGCTATCAACTCATAATTATTTTACATGTTTTTTTAAAGTGGGTATTCCACTCATACATTAGTATGTTATTCAATCAAATACAAACATTGAAAACATTGAAAAAATTATCAACCCAGTTGGACTTGAACCAACATCGATACGCCTTACCGGGGCTCGATATCGCTTTACCAATTAAGCTATGGGTTCAGTTACCGAGCTGACGAAATTCTCAATGCCTTCAATCATCTTTTTGCATTTATTTTTACATCGACTTTATAGCAGCCGTAAGCGACATCTAGGTGCCAACCACTAGAGTTAGATACCCTTCCCGCCGACCCTTTTACAAGTGTCACAACGGAAATAACAGATGGCGCCTGCTATCAACTCATAATTATTTTACATGTTTTTTTAAAGTGGGTATTCCACTCATACATTAGTATGTTATTCAATCAAATACAAACATTGAAAACATTGAAAAAATAATCAACCCAGTTGGACTTGAACCAACATCGATACGCCTTACCGGGGCTCGATATCGCTTTACCAATTAAGTTATGGGTTCAGTTACCGAGCTGACGAAATTCTCAATGCCTTCAATCATCTTTTTGCATTTATTTTTACATCGACTTTATAGCAGCCGTAAGCGACATCTAGGTGCCAACCACTAGAGTTAGATACCCTTCCCGCCGACCCTTTTACAAGTGTCACAACGGAAATAACAGATGGCGCCTGCTATCAACTCATAATTATTTTACATGTTTTTTTAAAGTGGGTATTCCACTCATACATTAGTATGTTATTCAATCAAATACAAACATTGAAAACATTGAAAAAATAATCAACCCAGTTGGACTTGAACCAACATCGATACGCCTTACCGGGGCTCGATATCGCTTTACCAATTAAGCTATGGGTTCAGTTACCGAGCTGACGAAATTCTCAATGCCTTCAATCATCCTTTTGCATTTATTTTTACATCGACTTTATAGCAGCCGTAAGCGACATCTAGGTGCCAACCACTAGAGTTAGATACCCTTCCCGCCGACCCTTTTACAAGTGTCACAACGGAAATAACAGATGGCGCCTGCTATCAACTCATAATTATTTTACATGTTTTTTTAAAGTGGGTATTCCACTCATACATTAGTATGTTATTCAATCAAATACAAACATTGAAAACATTGAAAAAATAATCAACCCAGTTGGACTTGAACCAACATCGATACGCCTTACCGGGGCTCGATATCGCTTTACCAATTAAGCTATGGGTTCAGTTACCGAGCTGACGAAATTCTCAATGCCTTCAATCATCTTTTTGCATTTATTTTTACATCGACTTTATAGCAGCCGTAAGCGACATCTAGGTGCCAACCACTAGAGTTAGATACCCTTCCCGCCGACCCTTTTACAAGTGTCACAACGGAAATAACAGATGGCGCCTGCTATCAACTCATAATTATTTTACATGTTTTTTTAAAGTGGGTATTCCACTCATACATTAGTATGTTATTCAATCAAATACAAACATTGAAAACATTGAAAAAATAATCAACCCAGTTGGACTTGAACCAACATCGATACGCCTTACCGGGGCTCGATATCGCTTTACCAATTAAGCTATGGGTTCAGTTACCGAGCTGACGAAATTCTCAATGCCTTCAATCATCTTTTTGCATTTATTTTTACAACGACTTTATAGCAGCCGTAAGCGACATCTAGGTGCCAACCACTAGAGTTAGATACCCTTCCCGCCGACCCTTTTACAAGTGTCACAACGGAAATAACAGATGGCGCCTGCTATCAACTCATAATTATTTTACATGTTTTTTTAAAGTGGGTATTCCACTCATACATTAGTATGTTATTCAATCAAATACAAACATTGAAAACATTGAAAAAATAATCAACCCAGTTGGACTTGAACCAACATCGATACGCCTTACCGGGGCTCGATATCGCTTTACCAATTAAGCTATGGGTTCAGTTACCGAGCTGACGAAATTCTCAATGCCTTCAATCATCCTTTTGCATTTATTTTTACATCGACTTTATAGCAGCCGTAAGCGACATCTAGGTGCCAACCACTAGAGTTAGATACCCTTCCCGCCGACCCTTTTACAAGTGTCACAACGGAAATAACAGATGGCGCCTGCTAAGAACTCATAATTATTTTACATGTTTTTTTAAAGTGGGTATTCCACTCATACATTAGTATGTTATTCAATCAAATACAAACATTGAAAACATTGAAAAAATAATCAACCCAGTTGGACTTGAACCAACATCGATACGCCTTACCGGGGCTCGATGTCGCTTTACCAATTAAGCTATGGGTTCAGTTACCGAGCTGACGAAATTCTCAAT
This sequence comes from Pammene aurita, assembly GCA_947086415.1. Taxonomy (NCBI): domain Eukaryota; kingdom Metazoa; phylum Arthropoda; class Insecta; order Lepidoptera; family Tortricidae; genus Pammene; species Pammene aurita. The sequence goes on from OX352297.1 coordinate 1,380,314, forward strand.
GCCTTCAATCATCTTTTTGCATTTATTTTTACATCGACTTTATAGCAGCCGTAAGCGACATCTAGGTGCCAACCACTAGAGTTAGATACCCTTCCCGCCGACCCTTTTACAAGTGTCACAACGGAAATAACAGATGGCGCCTGCTATCAACTCATAATTATTTTACATGTTTTTTTAAAGTGGGTATTCCACTCATACATTAGTATGTTATTCAATCAAATACAAACATTGAAAACATTGAAAAAATAATCAACCCAGTTGGACTTGAACCAACATCGATACGCCTTACCGGGGCTCGATATCGCTTGTTTTTTTTTTCAATGTTTTCAATGTTTGTATTTGATTCAATTTAAGTAACCTACGTTGTGTTTGTAGTGTTCTGTAGTAGACATTTTTTAGTTGAACAATATTTTAAATCGAATGAGCCGTTCAGTAGATATAAGCAAAATTAACCGTAAAACGACATTTCGTTACATTTAAATAACGGAAAAACTATACGTTAAACGAGTTATTCAAACGTTGACAATATTGTACATGGAATGATTATTAACATATATTTTTTCCAAAATTTTTGAATGACCCGTTATTGAGATATATCCCATAGAAAGTAACAGTTTTTGGCCACATTTAGCGCCTAGCGCCTTAAGCATTCTCAATCAAAACATTTTAACGTCATATTGTGTCTAATAACAGGTATCTTACAGTTAAATACATCGATGTCTAATTCGTTTGCCAGGCTGTTCAATTTACAAGAACTATTTAGCCCCAGTAGGCTTGACACCACAAGCAGCACCCGTTCACGAGTATGACGCGTATCTCAGTCATTGCCTCCCTCAACCTTTATTCGGGAAAGTGGTGACCCACAGAACAAATGTTACAGTATAAGAAGCAAGCGCCGCCAATAATATGAAACCGCGCGTGTCGATTCTTCGTTCGTTCGTCTTCATACTTACTCGATAGGGATTTTATAGCGAAATGATAAGGAAACCTCGCCGTTTACTCGGCCAACATTTTTGGATGGTTAATTACATTTTCTTCACCTTAATATACCATATTGTTTTGTAGAGATCAATGGCTGACAGTTGGAACAGTACGAGTTCCTGATTTGGATAGATGAACGATGGACAGATAAAAAACACGAGCGGAGCGATCTTCATCATTATATATAATAAAACTAAGTTCAGAAAATGTGCGTGCCGATAAAACTTAAAAAGGAGTCCCAGCACGATAAAGGGACTTATATAGTGTGATAGCCCTTTATTCCCCCTCGAACAAGAAAGTTCCCGTTTTAACCTAAAGGGTGTGTCTTTAAAGATATAAGGGCTTTTCCAACCCTTCAACTCGGAAAGTAAGTGTAGTGGCGCCATCTGTTGTCGAGTAGTTGAACTTCATTCATTGTCCAAAGTGGCGCCATCTGTTGTCGAATAGTTAAATTTCATTCATTGTACACAATATGGACTTAAACGAACGATTATTCCCAAACTTTCTCGAATATCCTAGCGCCAACTTTCTCGAATATTCTAGAGCCTAGCTTTCTGAATATATAAGAGCCCGGTGTCACCCGCCAGAGTTAGTTTGATTTGAACAGCGAAACAAGCGATTTCGAAACGAAAAAGAAAGAAATTATCTGTGTGTGAGCCTTTATTTTGAAGTATCACGTGTGAGTATTTTTAATAGTGTGTTTAATTAATTCTCGGTTTCGAAGCGAAGAAGAAAAAAGTTATCTGTGAGCCTTTATTGTGAAATATCAAATGTGAGTATTTTTAATAGTGTATTTAATTAATTCTAATGGTTTTTTTTTCTTTCTTTTAATTGTAATTTCCTTAACTTTCAAGTAGTCGCGCGGCGTTGAATCGATGCCTTCTATATACTTTGGCCGTAAACAAAATATTGCGCGACCGCTTGAAGATTAAATAATTTTTTTTTCTTTGTCTCAACGTGCTCCACGTTTACGTAACAATATATTTGTCTATAAAATGTTCATTTAATTTATATTTTACAGAATACAATGCCTAGACGTAAAAGAGGTGGAGATCTTGCCAGTTCTGCAGCGAAACGGCGGAAACAAAAAGAAAATCGAAGAAATTAAACGGAAGAAGAGCGCGAAGCACGTTTACAAAATCAACGAACCAGAATGAGCACCCTGAGAAGCGGAAAAAGCGAAGAAAGAAAAGAAAATAAAAGTATTGAAGAATCGAGCATTTTAAAAGATAATCTAACAAAGGAAGCATTCCACTACGAACCGACGAAGAAATATTACGATCATAAATATGTTGTGATCGGAGAAATGAATAACATTTGCCAATTTTGCCACGCGAAAAAATTCAGTAAAGAAACACCAGGTCTCTGTTGCATGAATGGAAAAATTCGATTACCACCACTGGAAGCACCTCCACAGGAATTTCTACATTACATGACCGGGGAAACACCAGAATCAAAACACTTTCTTCAAAATATAAGATCATACAACTCCTGCTTTCAAATGACTTCTTTCGGTGTTACTTCGTCTGACACTAATAGAGACAAATTCGAATATGTATTTTCAATTCAAGGGCAAATTTATCACAAAATTGGATCGTTACTACCAATGCCTAACGATGACTATAAATTTCTGCAAGTATATTTCATCGGAAATGAAGAAAACGAAATTGATCAACGATGTACAAATTTTATTGGATTGAAACGCGAAATAATCCAAGATGTACAGAGGATCTTACACAAATACAATCAACTGATTTACATATTCAAAACAACACTAGACCGCATGATTTCTGATGACTATAAAATTGTAATTCGAGCCGATAAAAGACCACGTGGAGAACACGAACGTAGATTTAATGCACCTCAGATAGATGAAGTCGCCATCGTAATTGTGGACAATTAAAATACAAGCCGTGACATAATTGTACAACGAAGAAGAAAAGGACTACAACGCATTGCAGAGACACACCGTTCATATGATGCTCTTCAATATCCGTTAATATTTCTGCACGGAGAGGATGGTTATCATTTCAATATAAAACAAATTCATCCTAAAACAGGCATAGAAACAAACAAAAAAGTCACTTCCAAGGAGTTCTATGCTTACCGCTTAATGATCAGAGACAATGAAATATACAATCACATTCTCAACACTCGCCGTTTATTCCAACAATTTCTGGTAGATATGTACGCAAAAATAGAAGCAGAACGGATGCTTTACATAAGACTGAATTAGAAGAAACTACGCACAGAAGAATACATCCACCTTCGAGATGCGATCATAAATGACGGCAATATTGACGATATTGGAACAATGGTAATCTTACCCTCATCATACATAGGAAGTCCAAGACATATGCACGAATATACTCAAGATGCCATGACCTACGTAAGAAAATATGGACGACCTGATCTCTTCATAACATTTACATGCAACTCATCATGGCCAGAAATCAAAGAACAACTAAAATACGGACAAACCTCCATGGATCGACACGACATGATAGCCCGAGTTTTTCGACAAAAACAAATAAGATTTATTGAAGTCATCACAAAATACCACATCTTTGGAACCGTTAGATGCTGGATGTATACAATCGAGTGGCAAAAACGAGGATTACCTCACTCACACAATCTCATATGGCTACACGATAAAATTTATCCCACGGATATCGACAAAATCATCCAAGCTGAATTTCCCAATCCACAAAATGATCCGGAACTATACAACATAGTAGTGAAAAACATGATTCACGGACCATGTGGACCATTAAACTTCAATGCGCCATGCATGAGTGATGGAAAATGTACAAAAAAAAAGTAGGTTTACGATCGAGATGTTTACGTGATAACGTCTAACCGCTCGTGAGGATTCCGCGTGACAAGTTTCACGGAATGACTGGCAGCGCTCGAGATGAGACGGGAGATCGGTCCGTCTCTCTCTCGTTATACCTGCGATCGCGCTCGTGAGGTTTTGGTGTGACACAAGTTTCTGAACATGTCACCCGACTAAAACGATTTTAAAGACGTTATCACGTCAATATCCAAAACCATACTTGGACGATACAAAAACTGAAGATGACGGCTATCCCAAATATAGAAGACGATCACCGAAAAACGGTGGCTTCACAGCAAAAATACGAATACAAGGCAGAGACGAACTGGAAATAGATAATCAATGGATAGTACCATATAACCCACTACTTTCCAAAATGTTCCAAGCACACATAAACGTTGAATATTGCAATTCAGTAAAATCTATTAAATATATATGTAAGTACGTAAACAAAGGTAGTGATATGGCAGTATTTCAAATAGTCCAAAATAGCGAACAAAATAATAGAAATGATGAACATAAGTCATGTACCAAATGGGAAGATACATCAACAGTAACGAAGCAGCGTGGAGGATTTTTAGTTTTCCCATACACGAACGCGAACCAGCTGTGCAACATCTAGCAGTACATTTGGAGAATGGACAGAGAGTTTACTTCACAAAAGACTCGGCTAGAAAAATTGCAAGCGAACCACCTCAGAACACAACATTAACAGCTTTTTTCCAACTTTGCCAAACGGATCCATTCGCAAAGACGTTACTGTATGTCGACGTCCCTATTTCTTATACGTGGGACAAAACAAGGAAAATTTTTCAACGACGAAAACAAGGAATGCCAGAAGAGGGTCATCCAGAAATAATGAAAACTAACGCAATAGGTCGAGTATACACTGTACATCCAAACAATGCCGAATGTTTCTATCTCCGAATGTTGTTACACGAAATACGGGGACCAACAAGTTTCACAGATCTCAGGACTATTGACGGCTACATATGCCAGACTTACAGAGAAGCATGTCAACGTTTAGGATTATTGGAAAACGATAACCACTGGGAATTAATACTACAAGAAGCCACACTCACAGCTTCAGCTGAACAAATTCGAGAGTTATTCGCCATAATTCTAACAACATGTAACCCATCAAACCCAAAACAGCTATGGGACTCTTTCAAAAGGAATATGAGTGATGATATATTGTACCAAATCCGACAAGCTAATCCAGAACTGACTATAGAATTCAATGACGACATCTTCAATGAAACACTCATTCGCTAAATATAAATAGAAGATAAATGTTTAGCAATAAATAACCAGACCTTAGTAGAAATTGGAATGCCAGCACCACAAAGAAATACTTTCAGTGTGCTAAACTACGAAATTACAAAGGAAAAAAGCTACAACGTCAATGAACTACTTGAATACATTGCTCACAACAAACCACTCCTCAATGACAATCAAAAAAAAATTTACAACGTTATAATGAACCGAATAAATAACAACACTGGTGGAATTATTTACTTGGACGCACCAGGAGGCACCGGTAAAACGTTTCTAATAAATCTAATACTGGCGGAAATACGTGCTGAAAAACACATCGCACTGGCACTAGCATCATCCGGCATTGCAGCCACACTTATGGAAGGAGGACGAACTGCCCATTCTGCCTTACAACTACCGTTGAATATAGCCGAACAACAATTCCCGGTATGTAAAATCTCAGGAACATCTGGACGGGGTCAACTTCTAAAACATGCTAAAATTATTTTCTGGGATGAATGCACCATGGCCTATAAAAAAACACTAGAAGCAGACAGAACATTACAAGAATTGCGAAAAAACTCTGAAATGATGGGAGGAGCTCTACTCATACTCTCAGGAGATTTTCGACAAACACTTCCAGTTATTCCCAAATCAACACCAGCAGACGAGATCAATGCATGCTTAAAAAAGTCACATCTCTGGCCGCAAGTACAAATACTGCAATTAACAAAAAACATGAGGGTTGAATTATCAAAAGATGAAACAACAGCACATTTTGCTAAAATACTTTTACAAATAGGCGAAGGTACATATCCTACTGACCAAACGACCGGCCTCATTGAACTCAATAGTGATTTCTGTAACATAGCCACTACTGAAAACGAACTAATCGACAAAATTTATCCAAATATTATTCAGAACTATACCAACACAGTGGTTATTTCAAAGAGCAATTTTGGCCACTAAAAATAATATTGTTGACGATATCAATTTTAATATTCTAAAGAAAATACCTGCTGAAGAGAAAGTATATAAATCGATCGACACGATGGTATCCATTGAAGAAAGTGTCAACTTTCCTAGTGAATTTCTAAACTCTTTACAAGTACCAGGAATGCCATTACACTGCCTTCGTCTGAAAATTGGATCTCCAATCATACTACTCAGAAATCTCAACTCCCCAAAACTATGTAATGGAACGAGGATGATCGTAAAACAGCTATCGAATAATGTCATTGAAGCCGAACTTATTTCTGGAAAGAACAAAGGACACACAGTATTTATACCTAGAATACCACTGATCTCTTCTGAATTGCCATTTCAATTTAAAAGATTGCAGTTTCCAATTAAATTATTAGCCTTTAGTTTTACAATTAACAAAGCGCAAGGGCAAACTTTGAAATATTGTGGCATCAACCTCAAAGAATCCTGCTTCTCTCACGGTCAGCTATATGTAGCTTGCTCAAGAGTAGGAAGTTCGAAAAATTTATATATATATACCCCGGACAATAAAATGAAAAATGTTGTTTATAAACAAGTAGTGTAAATAATGAGAAAATGTAAATAACTATATGTAAATATAGAAAATGTTTTCAAAATATATTTTTTACTTTTTACGTCATAGTATGTTTTTTTATTTCAACTACCACGTAATCTCATATCAACTCCCGAGCGAAGCCGGGTATCATAGCTAGTATATATATATATTAATGTACCATTAATTTAGTATTAAGCAGAACGTCTGCTAACGATACCACAATGCTTAGAAAAAATGGAAAATTCTCATTGGTGAATTCTCAATACAACTTGGGACTCCGATGGCCGGTTCAGAAGTGTAAGACTTCTTCGGCAGATGTCGCTAGGCGTCCCCCTAAGACGCAAATGGGATATAGTGGAGAAATTTGCAGCCATCAGGTGTGTCTCAGTAGCTCAGTTGGTCAGAGCGATGGGCATGTATCCCAGAGTCGTGAGTTTGAGTCTCGCCTGAGGCAGTCGATTTTTCTACTTTTCCATTTTTTCTAAGCATTGTGGTATATTAATGTAACTATAAAAAAAACAGACTCCTTATCTCTAAAAAATCTTTTTAATTTTAAGATTATAGTAGTTTAGTTTGTTATGTATATTTGATAATTTATGTAATAAACAGTTTAATTTTTTTTTATATGGGTCTAGTTATATTGGTCATCTCGTTTGCAAGTAAATTGCGAGTTCTCATTTCGAGGCGGACTACTAGTGTCTTTATGTGTGGCGATCCGATCAACGACGCCACCATAAGCAAAGACTTTTAAGGCTCAATTAATAAATAAAAATTAGCCACGTTTAGTCTGGTGAGAAACAAGATTTGGTGCTTGTATGGTACATGTGTAACATAGCCTATAAATAACTAAATTACAATATTTTTTTTTTTTTTTTTATTGTAAAAATGTTTACATGACATAACAGTTACATTACCAATGCGTCACGAAACTTAGACTAACAAACTAGAAATATGTACATTAAGTAACTCAAATAACTGGTAACAAACAAACAGATTATATTGGAACAGTAGAGCACCTATCATCCATCGCCTCACAGAATTTCAGACATTCATTACACACTGCCGCCCATCGCCAAGCAAACAAGTCGCACTCCGGTGTTGATGCCAAGAGCGCATTCAGCTGTGAGAGAGCTCGGGGCAGCGGCGAGTTCCTGCACGACACTGTGCGCGCCGACGGCTCGGCCAACAGGTTGCGGCGCCGCGGTCTGAGGGCAATCCTGGCCACGTCCGGAACAAACAGTCGTACGAGACGCTCTACGAGTTCAGGACAGTCCGACTCGCCACGCAAGACTCGGCATGCTGCAATTAGCAAATGGTATTGTCGCCTGACCTCCAACGAGTTGTACCCAAGGGAGCCGAGTAGGAATTTCGTTGGGTAAAGATACGGGTAAAATCCGAACATTTTCTTATAAAGAAATCTTAAGAATGCCTTCTGTACCTTCTCAAGAAGTAAGGTATACGTCGATTCGTAGGGGTTCCATACGATCGACGAAGTCTCTAGCTTACTCCTTACCAGAGCGTTGTAAACCATTTTTATGGAAACCGGGTCATGAAAATGGCGGAGATTTCGGATCACGAAACCCAGTCTTCGAAAGCAGCTTTTAGCGAGAGATGAAATATGCTCGTGAAAAGTGAGCTGCGTGTCGAACACCACGCCAAGATCCTTGACAGAGGAGACACGATTTATTTGATTCAACCCAAGTAAATATTGGGCATGTATAGCGTTGCTAGAGCGGCTGAATGTACACACACAACATTTCGCAGGGTTAAAAAGAAGTTTATTTTCAATACTCCACCGCAACACCGAGTCGATGTCTTTTTGTAACGTCTCACAATCGGCTCTTTGCTCAATCCCGTATACCAACTTGAGATCATCGGCATACAATAGGCACTGAGCCGCCCGAAGAACCGATTGGAGATCGTTAATCATAATGCCGAAAAAAAATGGCCCCAAGATGGAGCCTTGACTGACACCAGACCGGGTATGGTAAGGAGTCGAGACAAAACATCCATGTCGAACGAATTGCTTCCGATCGCGCAGATAATCAGCGAAAAAGGTAAGCAACTTGGGAGCGAAACCAATTTCATCAAGTTTCTTAAGTAGCACGTCGTTATCCACGCGGTCGAAAGCTTTCGCAAAATCGAAATAGACGACGTCGACTTGAATACCACTGTCAAGGTGCACAACAATGGAGTCGGTTAGTGTTAAAAGGTTCGTGTTAACCGAGCGATTAAACCGAAAGCCATGCTGCGCGTCAGACAAAAAGGGTCGAACCTGCGAAGACAGAGCCCGGTGAATTATGGCCTCAAAGAGCTTACCAAGAGTGGGAAGAACGGCAATTGGTCTATAGTTCTCAACGTCAGACGTGTCACCCCCTTTCGGGATAGGTCTCACTCTAGACTCCTTCCAACTTTGAGGATATGACCCAGAAAAGAGCGCCATTAAATGACATAGAGATGTAAAGGTCTCTAAGCGTTTGGGTCAATAAATTAAATAGGTAGGTATAAGTACAATCTGAAAAAACTTAAAGAGATGTGTCCTTAAGTATCCAAAACCTAAATTAAAAAACCGGCCAAGAGCGTGTCGGGCCACGCTCAGTGTAGGGTTCCGTAGTTTTCCGTCCGTCACAGTAAGTGTCCCCACTTAAGAGTTAAAATAACACCGCCATGTAGGATATGATATGAGCGTTCCACGTACAGCGACATCTATCGGCAAATTAAGTAAACTATTGCACGCGAGCTTAAAGTATGGAAGATGAGTTTTCACACACCACACACCTTTTCAATGCAATGAATCGACACCTTTGGACTGCAATGTGTCAAGTATATAATTTTCTATTAAAATTTGCCTAGTTACATCATTAAAAAGTACTGAAAATAATAAATGTTATCAGGAAACTGATAAAAAAACCGGTGTGCGTTTCTCTGACTATTATAATTTTAGGTATTTCTATGTAACGTGATACTTATTCAAAATGTACCTTAAAAACTGCTGGAAATCAAGTGTGCATTCCTATAACTATTTATGATTTGAGGTATTTTTATGGAACTTGGTACTTATTCAGATCTCACTTCTTTTATAGGCGAAGCATTCCCATAGTATCGAACTTGGCAGCCTTTCACATTTATGTTTTTGATGGGATTTCATTTATTTTTGTTAGGTGTAGGTTCTTTATTATTTTTTATCACTTTTGCTTTAGGAAATGTCTCATTCCACTTAGGTATGTACTTTATACTATAACCCTTTATACTAAGCGTCTAATTCTATTTTACTATTTATTTATAGGTGATTTTTACAAATAAACTGGCTCCCTACACCTATAAAATGTACCTACTTACATATAATTACATACATCAATAACGTACTTTATTCTGTTTGTAAGTACGCTACCTACATAGATAATTAATAACTTGGTAATACCTACCTACCAGTAGGTATTATAATTGGTGGCCTATTATGTAGCCCTAGAAGTGCACCATCCCATCTCATCCCGTGGCGTATCGGAGGGTGAGATGGGCAGTAGTATATATAATTCCATCTTAGAGTATATATGATTTCCATGTTCTTGAATCTGCGATTTTATTAGTTGTAAAATTAGAAATTATTTAGACTATGCGAGAAAAAATAGTCTTTTCATTTTTGTTTGACTGATTTAGCGCACCTAGTGTACCTAGTGACCTGCTTTGCATTTCGTAAATCGTGGGTTCGGTTCCCGCAACAGACACACACAGAGTGGTGAACAATTTTATTATTCTTGTCTTTAAGACAAACATGTATTGTCTTAAATTGGTATGTACCTAAATTTAAATAAGTCTTATCTCATTTCCACTCCATACCTACTTATAGTAGAACAAAATTACACATTCGTTGTTTTCGAAACTGACTCACACTTGGCTGTTTTCAGATTTTTACTTTATTTCGACCTAAAGACACACCTTCGAGCCAAATTTCAGGTCGGTACGACCATTGGAAGATAGACCCATTTAGTTCATTATGATATGACTTCATAGTAGAACAAAGTTACACCTTCGCTATTTTTAAAACTGACTCACACTTGGCCGTTTTTAGATTTTTCCTTTACTTTGACCTTAAGACCTATCTCCATGCCAAATTTCAAGTCAGTACGACCGTTGGAAGTGGTCTAGGTTTTTGATGAGTCAGGGAGTCAGTGAGTGAGTGTATAGTAAAAATAGCGATTTTCTGACGTCAATATCTCAAGAACTGCTATAGGTAGAATAATGAAATTTTGTATTCTAGACAATTAAGGGGATGTCAACAGACACTCGAAATTTCATATGCGTAGATAAAATATGTTTTGAGTTATAGGGTGGTCGAAATTGGCCCGAAATGGTTCGTGTAATATAACCCACGGCCGGTGTGTCGCTTTTTTTTGCTCGAACTTGGCGGACACACTGCCGTGTGTCTAGATACATATTAGTACCAAATTTCAGCTTTCTAGTGCTAACGGTCACTGAGATTATCCGCGGATGGACGGACGGATGGGCAGACATGGCGAAACTATAAGGGTTCCTAGTTGACTACGGAACCCTAAAAAAGAATAAAATAATAATAATAAATATTCTTTATTGTGCACCACATGAGAAAAGAGAAAAATATACAGCGATAGAGTGATAAAAACTAGGTAACAACAGGCGGTCTTATCGCTAAAAAGCGATCTCTACCAGACAACCTAAACCAGAATATTAACTTTTGCGTCAGTTATACTGAACACAAGTATATATATATACTTCATAAACATATGTAATAATTTCTCAATTTGTAAAATACTAACGATATCAAACTACAGGCTTAAAAGGCATCGTTATCTTCTCTTATTCTTGTATGAACTAATCCAGTAACTTTATACATCCCACCAAAAACATAAATGTAAAAAAGGAGAGCCAAGTTCAATACAAAAATTATGCTTGGCTGTGGGCTTTGCCGCAAAAAGAATGGAGATCTAAATGAGTGCCAAGTTCTATGCAAAATCCAAATATGTATTTATAGGAACAAAATAACATTAGGAACCAGTATTAAACTCTATTTCTTTGCTTTATTGGATACCTATAACAATTGCTGTTATTTAAAAATGTGAGATCTTAAAGTAGGTTAGATTTGACTTGGCCAGTTTTTATCACAATTAAAATATATATATATATATATGTTGAATAACTTTATAAAATTACTGATGTTATGAAAACTGGCCAAGTCATATCTAACCTACTTTAAGATCTCATAATAAGTTTATATCAGAATTTATATATATATATATATATATGTTGAATAACTTTATAAAATGACTGATGTTATGAAAACTGACCAAGTCATATCTAACCTACTTTAAGATCTCACATTTTTAAATAACAGCAATTGTTATAGGTATCCAATAAAGCTAAGAAATAGAGTTTAATACTGGTTCCTAATGTTATTTTGTTCCTATAAATACATATTTGGATTTTGCATAGAACTTGGCACTCATTTAGATCTCCATTCTTTTTGCGGCGAAGCCCACATCCAAGCATAATTTTTGTATTGGACTTGGCTCTCCTTTTTACATTTATGTTTTTGGTGGGATATCATTACTTTTTGTAAAGAAAACTAGGCAGGTATTGAGATTTATTGTTTTTTCTTGCGTTTCCGCTGCATGGTTTTCTTTTTTATGCTATTGTCTACATTCTCCCGCGCGCCGCCGACGACATGCCGTTGGCCGGTCGTTTAGTGCGTATTACAAGTTTTTTGTATGGGGACACCACTTATTATTTGACTTAACTTTATTTTTATATTTATAGCAAATATAATAATACATATATTGGAATAGTTTCAAATATCTGCTTGTAACGGTTCCAACGATACAATTAAACATTTTTTTTTTGTATGGGGACCCCTCCTATTTTTTAATTTTTTTAATTTTTAGATTTTTTCCTACGCTTACACACAATTACCGAGCTGGATTCCAAATTTCATCCTTCTAGGTCATCTCGAAGTAGGTTAGGTTTAGGTACTATATGTCAGTCAGTCAGTCAGTGCTAAAATTTACGACTTTTTGACTTTCATATCTTTATAACCGTTTGAGCAAGCTTCATGAAATTTGGGCTTCTAGATGTCCTTATGGATATAATTAAACACACGTAGTTTTATGTGTTTACGTTAAAGAGGTTTTGAGTTATAGTTAGAAGGGTCAAAAGTGGCACCAAGTGGTTCGTGTAATATACACTTGGCGCTGGCTAGCCAGTTCCTTTGCTTGAACTTGGCTTGACACGCTACCGCGTGTCTAGATAAGCGTTTATACAAGATTACTGGATTATACAGTATTGTACTCCTTTTTAGGGTTCCGTAGTCAACTAGGAACCCTTATAGTTTCGCCATGTCTGCCCGTCCGTCCGTCCGTCCGCGGATAATCTCAGTGACCGCTAGCACTAGAAAGCTGAAATTTGGTACTAATATGTATATCAATCACGCCGACAAAGTGGTAAAATAAAAAGTGGAAAAAAATGCATCATTAGGGTACCTCCCTTCGTAAAGTACCTACATACGTAAAGTGGGGAGTGATTTTTTTTTCATTTCAACCCTAACGTGTGATATATTGTTGGATAGGTATTTAAAAATGAATAGGGGTTTACTGAAGTCATTTTTTGATAATGGAAATATTTTCGGAAATAATCGCTCCAGAAGTAAAAAAATATGTGTCCCCCCTCTAACTTTTGAACCATAAGTTTTAAAAATATGAAAAAATCTCAAAAGTAGAACTTTATAAAAACTTTCTAGGAAAATTATTTTGAACTTGATTCAACCTTGAATAGTTTTTGAAAAAAAATTACAAAATAATTTCTGAATTAAGTTTGTAATTTAACCGTATAAGCAGGTGTTTATTGTACCTTTTATTTCTACAAAATCACAATGAAATAACGTGCTTTCAAATAAAGTAAAAACGGTGAAAATCGGTTCACGCAATAAAGAAATATCCCATAAAAATAATCTTCCATACTTTAAGCTCGCGCGCAATAGTTTACTTAATTTGCCGATAGATGTCGCTGTGCTTTGAACGCTCATATCATATCCTACATGGCGGTGTTATTTTAACTCTTAAGTGGGGACACTTACTGTGACGGACGGAAAACTACGGGACCCTACACTGAGCGTGGCCCGACACGCTCTTGGCCGGTTTTTAATAATAGCGCTTATCATGTGACGTCAATTTGTTTACTGGTAAATTCACTAACCACCTCCCCACCACTCACCTGTAACCGGTCGGCGGTATAAACCAGCTTTCTAGGCTTCATTCTTTCTAGGCCTGTTTCATTCCAAGTTTAACACGGAAATAAAGACGCTCTTAATTAATTTTTTAGGGGCGTCTACTCCGGCGGGACTTATATATGTATAAATTATTTCGCGCTGGTGTCTATTTTTTTTCTTTATCTAGGATAACGTGTGGAACACGTACAGAATAAATACGAGTTAGCTATTAAGTACAAAAATATTACTTTGCTATTCCGCGATACGTGCTAGTCGATTAGGGCCATCCTGGCGTATTCCACTTATTTGCGTATTTTTTGCATAAATTTAATCCCGTCAACAAACGCTTTGGTAAATTGAATGGTGGTTGCTGCAACTTCTGCAAGTCAGCTTTTACCTACACCGTTCAGGTGTAAATTGTAAACTTACTTAACTGTTCTTAATTAAAACTATAACTTCAAACCGGATGTTTAATATTTATTTATTATTATTATTATTTATTATTATTCAAAAAACAGTTACACAGCATTACAGTAAAAACCAAGGCACTGCGAACTACAAAATAAACATATAAAATGACTTAATACTAGGTTGATTTAGGCGACGTAACTGCGTGGCTCCGTTGCGTCGTCTGATCGTGCGTAGGATTCGGCAGATTGCCCCGGAATCATCGAAACACGACACCCTTCGGCCAGAAATCTGCACTCGCAATGGTGCCCTGCAGCGGCCGCGGCACGCGCACTACAAACGAGCTGAAGTACACGTAGTGCCGGGACTGTAGCTGGTGCACCCTCAACGTTAAGCCAGTCTTCCGGTGAACGAACTCCACCACATCGTCGACCACGGTGGAGTTTAAATTGATGCTGTACTAAAATGAGTAAACAATAGATTATGTTATAGGGAAGGAATTTAAAATAGAGATAATAGCATCAATATGAAATGTCAAATGTTTCGTGATATTGCTCGTCGTTTGTTTACATGCTATTTGAATGAAAAACTATTTTAAAGCAAAAAAATCCCACCTACTCCACCTTTCTAAGAGCAAACGCCCGAGCTTACAATACTGTAAAAAATACCCAAATAAATATAGGTATGCTATAATATTTAAAGAGTTTCCTTGATTTCTTCAGGATCCTATCATCAAATCCTGACCTGATGAATGGTACCAATTGCCAAGTATACCCTTTCAAACAAATAAAGAATTTTCCAAATCGATCCAGCAGTCTTCAAATAATCGGTGAACTAAAAAAAGCAACTAAGATCCCTATGAATTAAGAACCTCCTACTTCTAAATCTTGACGTCGGTTGAAATAGTAGTTTATCTACACTCATATTGTAAGTCCTCTAAAATGCGTTCAAAAACCGTAGGCAATGACCAGCATTACAACAAACGATTTCACTATGATAAGTTTATTATCTGTGGCAGTAATGTAATTTTAACTTTACATGCTCAAATATTATTATTATTATTATTTGTTTATTCCTTAAATCAACACTTACAGTCTGGCTACACGTGTTAAAAATAGGACAGATAAAAATGAGAATACGATACAAGATTAGTACTTAATTATTTAAGTTATTAACATTCTGGACAAACCCTAAATATACTTACTTAAATAAGAATGGAACTTCGAGCAGAAATGGATTCCAAGTAACGGCTGCTAGTTGCAATGAAACTAGTTTCGGTGGAATGGAATATGTCTAGTCCGCTGTCGCTGTCCAATATGTCATTGAGAAGTCCCAACGCATGGTGCAGGGGTGAGTGGGACAGAGCACGGGTCTGCGCTTCCGGGACTGCAAAGAGCTGACGGCGACGTGGTCGGAGCTGAATAATGGGGATTGGCGCCACGTGGAGTGACACGAGAGCTGACAACGACGGGTTACTTGTTTGGCCGCGAATTAAATGAAATAAATATCTTACAAGGAAGATATTCCTTCGACTTCGAGGGAAGTATAATTCACCATTCCTAATATATATGGAGTAGGGTACAAATGGGGATAGTATCCGTACAGTTTTTGGTACAGGAAGCGAATGAATGTTTTCTGGACCATTTCCAGCATCAGGGTATATTGTTTTTCGTGAGGACTCCAAATGATCGCATTAGTTTCGAGTCGACTACGAACATATGCATTATATAATACACTGAGTGCATTATGCGAACTGAAGAGTTTACATGTGCGGATCACAAAACCCAAGCATTTTCTTGCAGCGTTGCAGGTGACGACAATATGTTGGTTAAAGGTAAGATGTAGATCAAATCATGTACCGAGGTCACGGGCAGATGATACTTGCTGCAAAGGCATGTTCTCAATCTTATAGTCATAATGAAGAGGATGCCGAACCCGAGTGTAGGACATGAGTGAACATTTATCTTCATTCAGAGACAATTTATTCCTATTACTCCATGCCACGACGCTGTCGATATCCTGTTGAAGTATAGTACAGTCATAATGGCTACTGACCGGTTTGAGTAACTTTAGGTCATCAGCAAACATTAGGCACGTTGAGTGCTTTATAAATGCTGGCAGGTCGTTAATCAGTATTAAGAATAGGATAGGACCAAGGTTGCTGCCTTGTCCTATTCCTGACAGTACTTGGTATGGAGTAGATTTTGAGTTTCCATACTGGACATACTGTTGCCTTTCCGATAGGTAGCTTGCCATTAAGGTTAGTAGTGAGAAGGAGAAACCGGCTAGAGCCAATTTTTCGAGTAAAATGTCATTGTTGACCCTATCAAAAGCCTTCCGGTAGTCGAAGTAGGCAACATCAACTTGTTTTTTAACATCTAGATTATTGGCAATTATAGTTGCAGCATTTATAAGATTTGACGATGCCGAACGCTTTGGCAAAAAACCATGCTGCTCATCACAGAACCAACCATTGAGCTGCTGGCGTATATGCGAGTATAAAATACTTTCGAAATCTTTTCCGAATACCGACAGGACTGCTACAGGTCTGTAATTTTGAATGTCCGTCTTTGAGCCAGATTTGTGAATAGGTATTACCTTCGTTGTTTTCCAGTGCGATGGGTAAGTCTTCGATTTTAAAGAAAGATTAAAAATAAATTGGAGGGGCTTCACAAATACTTCGCGACAGTCCTTAACTATATACTGCGGGATTTCGTCGGGTCCTTGGGTATGCTTGGATGGCAAATGACTAATAGCTTTCCTGACATCATTTTCACTGATAGAGTGGATAGTGTCGAGACGCAGGCTTTCTTGAACACCTATGTGATTAGTGGAGGAATAGGCAGCTGATGGATCCAAGGTTGGAGGTGTCGATAGATAAACGTTTTTGAAAAAGTTAGCAAATGAATCAGATACTTCTTGTGGTGACATATTTCCGAAAGTAGCCGGCTGATTAGATTTTCTATTACTTTTTACAAAGGACCAAAATGAGGCTGGTTCTTTGGCTATATTAGATTGCAACGTCTTAACATATAATTCATGGGATTCTTGAGATTTAATACGTACTAGTTTCCTATAATAGGAGAAGAATGCATAATCTAGTTGATTTCCTGTTACTTTATAGTTTTTATGATGCTTGTTTTTCAGGTTGTTGAGATGGATAATTTCGGGAGTGAACCAATCGGGATAAGTCTTTGTTTTTATTGTGTCATTTTTTTCAGGGACACAATTCGAAATCACTTCATCTAATGATGAGTATAAACGGCTAACACTGTCATCAACAGTATCAGATGCATACAGCGAGGACCAGTCGGTGTTCGATAACATATGATACAGTTTGGGAAAATTTGCTTTCCTGTAATTTCGTAGCATATTCGAGTCTCTAGTGTTATTGTTATTTTTAATTTTTGGGGTATTTGTAAAAGGGGTACTACACGATATACTAATGTGTAGAGGTAAATGGTGCTTCTCTGAAGAAACAAGACCAGCGACGGCTTCTGTAATTGTTATATCCATAACTGCTCGATTTGTTAGTACTAGGTCTAGTATACGGTTTAAGCTATTTACAATACTGTTTTGTTGACATAGATTACAATACGATAACAGTAGGTCAAAATCCTTGCGAATAATTGACGTAGTGGAATATAAATTAAAGTCACCTAAAATAATTATAGGCAGATGAGGATGTTCAGATACAATACGTTCAATGCATTTAAAAATTGAGTGGTAACGAGCTTGCGGAAAGTTTGGTGCCAGATACACTACACACAGAACAAAATGTATGTGACTTCTTGTAACTTGTGCACATACAATTTCGTCTTCTGGTTCAGCGCCGCAGTCCAGTGGAAGTAGTTGAAATGGAGAGCGGGCAGCTAGCAGTACTCCGCTGCCTCCTCGTCCTCGCCTATCAGTACGTAGCACGACGAAGTCAGATGGAAATAGTTCGGAGTCATGGATCGTGTCATCTAGCCGTGATTCAGTCAACGCAATTATGTTACTGTGAATTGTAACGAGAGTATTTTTGACAATTTATAGTTTACCTTTTAAGCCTCTCACGTTTTGGTAAAACAAATTAACTTTGCGTCGCTTTGGGATTTTCGGAGCGAAAAAACGTTCGACTGCCTTCTCAGTTGGACATACGATGGCGTCTCTTATTTTTCGGCTTATATGCGAACCATTCTTGTAATTTGGTATCCTTGGGCCAGTTGTCCGGGGTCATGAAGTATTCGAAGTTAACATATGGTACAGAGATTATGAAGCAGTTGTGACTGGTGTGTAATATGTCAGGCTTTTTCACGGTGTATGAGTTGCTGGGGCATTTCTTGTTCATATAAGATAAGATATTCTGCTCTGTTGTATCAGGATGAAAGTTCCAAGCATGTATATGCTTCTGGGGCTCCATGATTTTCAGGTCCGAATCCACATCACCAGTCGCTCGAATAACGGAGCGATGTTTGTATCTGCGCTCCATTTCTGTGGATTTGTTTGGTTGACTCCCATGACTGACTTGTTTATCGCTGTCGCGAGAGTCTTGGGTAGTTGGGACAATAAGGTTGGTGTTGGTAGTGCCGTAATGTGATAAACTATCGTCATTATTGGCCTCCGGATTTCTCGTACTAAAGTTTCTAGAGGAAGATGTTAGGAGGTCCAAGCTGGTTTCCAGTTGGCTCATATTCCCCTTTAATGCCTCTATTTCAATTTCTAGACACGCAATTTTCCCACGCGTGTCTTCAATACTTCGTGTATGGCTGGATGTTGTATGTAATATATTATTAGTTTGGGTTTTGTTGTTGTCGATGTCTTCTTTGATGACATCAATGTCTGTTCTCATCGTGGTATATTTTAGAGATAAATCGCTAACATTTGATTCCAATTTATTATAGAGAATAGTAAACTTTTGATCGTGATGTTAAAGTTTTGCTGTGATATCAGAGCGGAAACTTCGTAACTCCGCGAGTATTGTTTCAGAGAGACAGTTATTTTGTTTTCTGGTTTCGGATTCAGCTTGTTGGATATTAGCATTGGGTGTTATACTATCTTCTTTTCGGATTTCACTATACACGCTATGGTTAGTCCGGTGTGTTAGAGATTTGTCTAAGCTAGTTTCGCCTGCGCTAACATTACTGTTATCCAAAGACATATTGTTAAGTTATGAGTTTCAAATTTGGAACAGCTGTCAAAACTAACACAATTTCAATGGGTTTCTATTCTAGTATCCATAGATTTTAAAATGTTGTCGATACGAAACGTCAGTACGATATATTTTTTGACATAAACCGCACGACATTTTGATCTCGGATGACATGAGAATAAGGACTTCGTTCGTTGGCTAATATTAAAAAAAAATCACAGATTTCGTGCCTCACACGACTATCGAGCACATTGGAAATAAACCTACGGAATTCGAAAAAATATTGTCGCTGAGCGACGAGAAAGTCGGGATAAGGAAAAGGTTATAAAATAAAACTACGACGTTGAATAATAATTATTTTATTCTTAGATTAACATAAATATCCTCGACATAACACCTGTGAACCAGTGTTGGGCAAAAATTAACGTGATTGAAACTAAAGTTAAAAATGAGAACGTTACTCATAATCATACTTTTCGAATAATAAATCTATCTATCTATCTATCTATGATTACGAATTCAATCATGAGCTTTCTAATCTGATTGAACACCGACATGAGTAAATCATGTCGATTTTTAGTTTCACTCATGATTAGCTGAAGTGATTACATTAGTAAGACAGAATGCTTAGTTAAACTAACGATTTAGTTGATTAGATGATTAGATTTTGATTAGATTTTGCGTAGCTACTAGCTCCTTCACTTTTTTCCCTGACGAAACAGGCGGTACCTAGGTGAGTATAATATACATTTGGATAAATGGCTATTTGTGACAATATATCTAAAGGTATCATTTGGCGGTTGGCGCTTACGTCTTAAGTTGTATAGTGCAGATTCAATATTGAGCAATAAAAGCGTAAATGCCAGTGGCAAATGTTACCTTTACCAAAATATCGACAGTTTTTTTGTTAGTTTTTGGTATGAGTGTACAAATGAATGCTCCCATTTAACTTTGAAACGGCCTGTTTGGTTTTATTGCGGTTTTCGGCTACAGTTAAGGCAGCTATCACACAGCTGCGGTTTCCACATGCGCTTTTCATTCTCATTCTCATTCTCCTTCTCCTTCTCATTCTCATTCTCATTCTAATTCTCATTCTCATTTTCATTCCAATTTCATTCTCATTCTCATTCTCATTCTCATTCTCATTCTCATCCTCATCCTCATCCTCATTCTCATTCTCATTCTCATTCTCATTTTCATTTAGGATGATGATAATTTCTACATATGTATCTGGTTCAATATGTGAAATTCAGAACAAACGCCTTATTCTAGTAATAATATAAATCAGCTTAAAAAGACTCTAATCATACATTCGTCAATCACATTGAACAAGTTAGTTGATTAGCGTTAATTTAGTTTCAATCAGCGCCCGTCGTCAATGATTTATTCATGGCGAAATTACTTGATTGTTTTGTGTTATGATTTAATCAGCGATGATTAGTAATCAATCACCAATTTTAATCAATTGTGCCCAACTCTGCTGTGAACAAACAAATAGAAAAATTTCCACACGCATATCAAGTTTGAATAATTGTCGCCGTGGCGCCTAAGTATACATATTTCATTTTTAGATTAATAAGCAGGATATAATAATGTTCGAAGTACAAGAAAATTATTACATTACAAATCCGTAGTCAAGTCGAGAAATGGTAGCCATATAGCTAAATAATTTTTAAGAAAAAAAAACCGACTTCTTTAATGGGGAAAGCCGGTGAAGGATTATTGTAGACTCTATACAATGAAATAACTTGCTTAACAAACACAGCGAAGAGAACAAATCGTCAAACGTGAACTATGCGTCGTTGAAGAATTCCTTTCTCATTTTACATTTCACATGTTTACGGCATCAGCCGCAGTTCCACTTCATCAAAATGTCACTGTTTTCAATGAAAATGCTTGATTTGTTGATTTAAATACAAAAATCACTTTATGTATGCCTTTAAGATTTGAGAAGTTTCCTCGATTCCTCCTGGATCCCATCATCAGAACTTGAGCTTGACGAAAATTTGTCCTGAGAATCTAACTTGCTTAACAAACACAGCGAAGAGGACAAATCGCCAAACGTGAACTATGCGTCATTGAAGAGTTCCGCTCTGATCATCATCAGCTCCACTTCATCAAATGTCACTCTTTTGAATGAAAATGCTTGATTTGTTGAAAAAAATACAAAAATCACTATGTGTATGCCTTTAAGATTTGAGGAGTTCCCTCGATTCCTCATGTATCCCATCATCAGAACTTGAGCTTGAGGAAAATTTGTCCTGACAATCTAACTTGCTTAACAAACACATCGTAGAGGAGAAATCGCCAAACGTGAATTATGCGTCGTTGAAGAGTTCCGTTCTGATCATCATCAGCAGTTCCACTTCATCAAATGTCACTCTTTTGAATGAAAATGCTTGATTTGATGATAAAAATACAAAAATCTTTATGTGTTTGCCTTTAAGATTTGAGGAGTTCCCTCGATTCCTCATGGATCCCATCATCAGAACTTGAGCTTGACGAAAATTTGTCCTGACAATCTTACTTGCTTAACAAACACCGATGTGTGTTCGATAAGAGAAGGAATCGCCAAACGTGAACTATGCGTCGTTGAAGAGTTCCCTTCTGATCATCATCAGCAGTTCCGCTCAATCAAATGTCACTGTTTTGAATGAAAATGATTGATTTGTTGATAAAATCATTACATGTATGCCATTAACATTTGAGTTCCCTCGATTCCTCATGGATCCTCATCAGATTGACAAAAACGGGACCAATATATACTTATAATCAAAAAAGAATTTTCAAAATCGGTTCAGACATGACGGAGTTATGGAGTAACAAACATAAAAAAAAAACATACACGCCGAATTGAGAACCTCCTCTTTTGAAATCTTGAAGTCAATCTTGAAGCAAATCAAATTATTTTGTTCAATATTTTTTGATTTGCAATTTTTAAGTAGTTACACTACTATATATAAACTGAAAATAGATGTCATATACTTCAGAAAAAGTGACCAAACCCTCCGGTGTCCGAGGCCAGATATGAACTGGCGTTTTCAGCTTTCGCGGCTGACGTCCTGACCACTAGACCACCCGGTCACGGCGGAACTTGACAAATTTTCTCATGTATATGCAATCTCTGAATTTGAAACGGCTAGGCGCCGTTGATCATACTCTAAGGGCATGCGCAGTACGTGCTTGCACCTCATATCCTCCAATCCTATCCTGGCCTCGGACACCGGAGGGTTTGGTCACTTTTTCTAAAGTATATGACATCTATTTTCAATCTTGAAGTCAGTTAAAAAAAAAATAATGTGAAAAATGTCGTTCTGACTTTTTTCAAAAAGGTTAGGCTACAGGGCAGAACTTTAACCCTATTGTCTTTTTTTTAGGCTTAAATTGTAGCTGACTAAATTATCCAGAGGAGTTCTTCTCAAATTTTTGATATCATTCTTCGTTTCCAAAATATCGAACGCCAAAATCAAAAATTTGGAAGAAATTGACTTTTTTTTTCACTATTCCGCCAATAACTTTTTCTTTTTTGATTTTCTCGAAAAAAAAATTATTTATGCACCTTACAGCTCTCGTAAATATGAGTCTTTTGAGTCGTTTTTGAATATCATATCTTTACAACTTTCCAAGGTATAAGGGGATCGCACTTTTTCGTGAAATCGGGGCCTATACTGGAACGAACGAAAAGACATTTCCAATGTCAAAACCGGCCAAGAGCGTGTCGGGCCACGCTCACTGTAGGGTTCCGTAGTTTTCCGTCCGTCACAGTAAGTGTCCCCACTTAAGAGTTAATAACACCGCCATGTAGGATATGATATGAGAGTTCCATGTACAGCGACATCTATCGGCAAATTGAGTAAACTATTGCGCGCGAGCATAAAGTATGGAAGATGATTTTTATGGGATAATTCTTTATTGCGTGAACCGATTTTCACCGTTTTTACTTTATTTGAAAGCACGTCATTTCATTGTAATTATGTAGAAATTACAGGTACAATAAACACCTGCTTATACGGTTAAATTACAAACTTAGTTCAGAAATTATTTTGTATTTTTTTTTCAAAAACTATTCATCCTATCAAGTTCAAAATAATTTTCCAAGAAAGTTTTTATAAAGTTCTACTTTTGAGATTTTTTTCATATTTTTAAAACTTATGGTTCAAAAGTTAGAGGGAGGGGGGGGGGGGGACGCATATTTTTTTACTTCTGGAGCGATTATTTCCGAAAATATTTACAATATCGAAAAATGATTTTAGGAAACCCCAATTCATTTTTAAATACCTATCCAATAATATATCACACGTTAGGGTTGAAATGAAAAAAAAAATCACTCCCCACTTTACGTATAGGGGAGGTACCCTAATAAAAAAAAAAATTCACTTTTTATTTTACCACTTTGTCGGCGTGATTGATATACATATTAGTACCAAATTTCAGCTTTCTAGTGCTAACGGTCACTGAGATTATCCGCGGACGGACGGACGGACGGACGGGCAGACATGGCGAAACTATAAGGGTTCCTAGTTGACTCCGGAACCCTAAAAACTCGCCACAGAAGTTTGTACGGACGCCATTTCTGTTATCAACTTATCAGTTATTGTTTGTCGAAACATTTTTAATTGCGAAAATGTAAATGTTTACTATTAACTATATTATAATAAATAAATAAACTTTCCTTATCAGTTCTAATTACGTACGTACGTTACGTAATACGTGTTACTTTACCTATGAACCTAATTTAAATCTGTCTTACGATATGTTTTCAATATACACCGGATGGTTGAATAATTTCGGCATGACTAATTTAATTCTTAACTTGCAGCATAATATCTTATGGCTTGCTAATTGTGGATTTGCAGAGTTAAATAAGAACAATATTAGTGAACAGCTTTTTCGTTGATAAGCGGGGTAATAAATATAAATACGATACTATAAACATTATTCATCAAAATTTATGTGGAATATCAAATAAAGTTAATGAACTAGAAATCTATCTTAATGGTATTCATAATAATATGAACTATGTATGTGTAAGTGAACATTTTTTGAAAAAAAAATTCTGTGTCGTCTCTTGCTATTGAGAATTATAAATTATCAGCCCATAACACAAGAATAAAGAAGTAGGGGAGGAACACTTATCCTAAGTCTAAACAATGTCAAATGTGAAGAAATACCGATTTGCAAAAAGTTATATAAGGCAGAAAGCTTCGAGATTTGTGGTGTTAAAGACATATCTACTAATGTCCATATTTGTTGTTGTTATAGAAGTCCTAAGGACTCAAACTTGGACATGTTTATGAAGCAATTAGAATTATTGTTACAGCACCTTTTCAATAAAATCGTTATGATTAGTGGAGACTTTAATATTAATATGATTGATAACAACAAGAAACGAAATGATTTTGTAAGCTTACTCAAAAGTTATAATTTTAGGCCACTATTGAACGATATCACCTTTATCAGAAATAAATCGCAATCTTGCATAGATAATTTTCTCACTAATGTCCCCGAAGATCTAATTTACTATACAGCCATTGATCACAACGGATTAGCTGATGGATACGGAGCTATTTTCTGTGGACTGCGTACAGAAAAATCAGATAGCAACCCCTCTCTGTTAATAGAAAGACGTGCTTTTACTGAAACTAACATCCAAAAGTTTAAACAAATGCTATGTAGTACTAATTGGTTTGATATGGATGTAAATGGTTTCTTCACGGAACTTACTGATGTTTTCAATCTCTATTTTAAAAAAAGGAAGAAAAGGATTCCTCTAACAAAAAAAGATAAATTCACGTGGATAAAAAAGGTATTAAGGTAGCTAGTCAAATGAAGCGAATCTTGTGTAATATAAATAAATCTTCTTGTGATACTTCCATTTTAAATTATCGGGACAAATACTTGAATATTTTTAGGAGGATTGTTAGACAGGCTAAAAGGTCGGCAGTGCAGGAACAGATACTTAGATCTAAATTTTCATCCAAAGGACTATGGAGGATGTTGTTAATAAAAAAAGATATAAATTTAACACTAGTAAGCAGGATAATATAATTATCAAATTGAATGGTAATATGGTAGCGAACCCTCAGGATGTAGCGAACATTTTTTCTGCACAGTTTGATCACGATAATACTTTGAATACGAGTAACGTCTCTTTTGCAGTTCATTCTCTAGAACATTGCACCCAACGGCGTTTTACAGATATATCCTGGCAGGAGTTTTCGCCTTCGGAAGTAATAAATATTGTTAAGGCCATGGAGAATAAAAAATCCAGCGGTTACGACGAGATGCCCATCAGTATAATTAAAAGCAGTATCGTATTGCTATCAGGTCCTCCTACGCACTGGTTCAATAGATGTTATGTCGAAGGGATATTTCCTGAGCAATTAAAGCTAGCTAAGGTCATTTATTAATTAAGGTCACCTGTTTACAAAAAAGGTCTCAAAACAGATGCCAAAAACTATAGGCCAATATCCCTACTACCAGTACTGTCGAAAATTTTCGAAAAACTTATAAAAACCCGGCTTTTAAAACACTTTAAAGAAAATGCAATTATTAATCCAAGACAATTTGGATTTCAGGAAAAAAAAGGAACCACAGATGCTATAGATTCCTTTGTGAATGACATTATATCAGATTTTCATAGTAAAAAAAAGGTAGCCGGTATTTTTTTAGATCTCAGTTCCGCTTTTGATATGGTGGATCATGAAATTCTCATGCGTAAACTATATTCTTATGGAATTCATGGTCAGTCCCATCACCTTTTGCAGAGTTACCTCAATAATAGAAACCAATTTGTAGAGCTAAAATGTAGTATTAATAATACCGAAATTTGTGTGAGATCGGAGTATGTAAGAGTGAACAGAGGAGTTCACAGGGTTCTGTTCTGGGTCCTATTCTTTTTATTATTTATACGAATGATCTTATTAATTACATTTTGTGATACAGTTGCTGACTGCCGACTAACAGTATTCGTTGACGACACTAGTGCTGTGGTAGCGGCAGATAGTTTGTCTGAACTGGGCAGTTTGGTGTCTAAAGCATTAACAGCTTTTCAACATTGGTTCTACATCAACGGTTTACAGTTAAATACGGACAAAACAAAAGTAATGCTATTTAAAGCCAACACAAAACAAACGGATAAGTTAGTTGTGGTAGTTAGAAGTGCTTTATTAGAAATAGTTCATAGTGTCAAAGGACCCCGCAGCAAACATAAGGAAAAAGTGGTTTCAGTCAAATCGCATGAAATTTTAGCACGATGTAGATATTATTTGTATATAAGGGCGCAACTCCCTCAGAAGTACACTGACAGAGATAATCAAGTTTATATTATTATTTTTCTATGACGATTTCTTAAAATCGATACTTTGAATTGACTCAAACTGAGATTTACTGGCGTTAAATATGATCTTAATAACGTTTCTGTCACGTTGAAATAGCATTTTGTTAGTTATTTTTATGCAAAAGTAAAGAGAAAGTTTTTACGAAAAATTGGTATGTTACATATGTTTTGTATGAAACAACTGTTCTTCATTATTTCTCAAAGTATACCTCTGAGCGAGTTGTGCCCTTATAAAAAAATAATCAGGAGACTCGAATCTACATCGTATTAAAATTTCGTGAGATTTGACTGAAACCACTTTTCCCCTATGTTTGCTGCGGGGTCCTTTCTGGGTGTACGTATTGACGCTAGACTCAACTGGAAAGAGGAACTCCAGGCTGTTGAACATTCCATTTGTTCGGCTTGCTATGCTTTGAGGAGTCTTAGAGACGAGCTCTCTATTGAACAACTAAAAACTGTTTATTATGCGTTAGTAGAATCTAGGCTGCGTTATGGCATTAAACTCTGGGGATATAGCTATAAGTATAACATAAATAGAGCTTTGGTAGTTCAAAAAAGAGCAATACGAACTATCGTGCGCACTCCCCCGTGGGTTTCTTGTCGAAACTATTTTACAAACTTGGGCTTACTGACGATTCCTTGCCTGTACGTTTTTGTGTTGCTAACTGATTTTGTCAAAACGCTGTCAAGGCACGAGTCACTAGATAAACAAGAATTGCGAGTACAGACGCGTACAAAAAATATCACACAAAGCCTCTTTCCCAAATTTAAAGTAATACAGCACTCTGCTAAATATCAAGCTGTTCATTTATTTAACAAGCTACCCACCGAATTAAAAGCAATTACGAGTCATGCATTGTTTAGTAGAAAATTAAGAATATTTTTATCGAGAGGGTGTTTCTATAGTGTCGAAGAAGTCTTTACTAATAATAAAAATTAGGTATTAGTCAATAAGTTAGCATAGTCACATTGAATTGCATACCTACCCATCTTTATTTTCTTTTCTCATGTTAATTAGTTTTATGTATTTCAAACACAATCTCTGTATTGTTTTATAAATGTAATAAAAAAAAAGAAAAATATTTATTTTTATTAAGCTTACACCTGTGGGTATGTTTCAGCATTTGTATCTATCTACCTAGTAACGCAGGTCAATTGCCTTCGGCTTCTGAACCCATCTTTGAGTACTTGCAATATGTGTGTAGATAAAGTAATGTATGTAACTGTACATAATTAGGCCTTAAAACACTCGTGTGATCCTATAATGAAACTCGCTGCGCTCGTTTCATTAAACCCTACTCGTCTTTTAAGACCCCTCATTATGTATCAGTTGCATAAACTATACTATTATGTAACTGTAACGTAATAAGGCCTAATTACGTACAGTTGCATACACTGCTTTATCTACACTCATATTATACTATATTCTAAATGAAGTGTTCGGAAACCATAGAATGACCGCCATTGCACCGCCATGGCCAACTCGATTGTGCCGGCGGTCGGGCGGGCGCGTGCCGTAGGTCGGGAAGGAGGACAGGATTTACATTATGTTATCAAATTCGATGTTCGGAATTTTAAACTCATAACGTATCAATATATGAGCATGTAAAGTTAAAATTACGTTACTGCCACAGATAAAAAGCTTATCATAGTAAAATCGGTTGTGGTAATGCTAGCCATTGTATACCGTTTTTGAACACGTTTTAGAGGACTTACAATGTGAGTGTAGATAAAGGTTGTTTTGATAACAAATACATAAATCATGATTTTAAACTTTAATTACCGCTCCTGGTAAAAACAATTCAAATGCGAGAACATATTTGTATGAGCCGGTCTTACACCCTTCACTTAGAACTGTACACTGTATTGCATGGTAAAAGATAATTAGGGTCCATAAATTGTATAAGTAATTAATTAAAAGGTAGCCCTAATAGTGCGAAGGTAGAGATTTATGTGGCACAACGGAGAACCCTCGGTGGCCGCGACCCGTTGCTACGGATTACATAATGCGGTAGATACATCACTCCATTCTATATATCTTATGCTCTTTTATTCTGAATTAGAGTATATCTTTTAATTCAGTGTACTGCTCACGCTCAGCAATGGCCTCGTCTAGCTGTTTCCAATGAATTAAGTTATGGACCACTTTCCTTTGGTGCGGACTCGCTGTTGGTTTATATTCGTCTTCCCATCTTGCAAGGGTTTTTTTTGTACTAATTAAGGCTTTAATCTAATATTTTGTTAATTGATTGATTTGTGTTACAAATTTACCCACATAAATGTGTGACCATTTTTGTACTACAATTTGAATTGTTTAACATAGGATTAAATTAAGGCCTTACTTGACGTACGAAAAATTGCAATTCAACCGTAAAGGGGTTTTCTTTAGCGTCGTTTTCAAACTTGTTATATACTATATATTGCTATATAATATATAGCAATCCGTTACTCATATCATAGGTAAAGTTCTCCTGTTCTAGAGAACAGGAGAACAGGTAGACCTTTTTATTAATTCGACCCATCGTAGTCATTAATATTGTGAAAAATTCGAGACTTTAAATCAGTATTTATATCACTTTGACACAAAACAAAATTTTCATGCTGGAACATCAATATTCTTTTTAACAATATAATATCCGTTTATACACTCACATTATAAGTCCTCTAAAATCTGTCCAAAAACGGTAGGTTATGATAAGTTTTTTATCTGTAGCAGAAACGTAATTTTAACATTACATGCTTAAATATTGTTAAGTTATGAGTTTCAAATTTGGAACATCGATTTTGGTAACGTAATGAAAATCAAGTTCTTCTCCCCGACCGCCAGCACAATCCAGTTGGCCATGGCGGTGCAATGGCGGTCATTTTAATGGTTTCCGAATACGTCATTTAGGATTTATAATATCTGTGTAGATAAAGCAGTGTATGCAACTGTACGTAATTTGGCCTTAAAACACTCGTGTGATCTTATTATGATCATAAAAGCATACTCGTATATTATGGACCCTTATTACGTAACAGTTACATAAACTACTATTCCAGGACGCCGTACACAGCCTTATGGCTTACTCAAATTATTAAGTACTCCTTATCTACATCAATAAAACCTAACAAAATTTATGTAACTGTGAAAAAAAAACCTGATTTTCCTTTTTTTCTAAGAGTTTTGGTATCGTTAGTAGACGTTCTGCTAAATTCAAAACAAATTTTATGCAAATATGAGAGTATCACTCCTAAGTCACATAAAGGGCATCACACAAAACTATTCGTTCCAAGAGTTAATCTATTATGGGGACAAAACGCATAAGAAACGTATCCCGTACCTACTCAATAGTTTGCCTGAAGCCATTAAATGTGAGAAAAATATAATATATTTAAGAAACTTTAAAAAATACATTACCTAGATCTATCTTTATAGATATACAGGGTAATTGGATTAAATCATCCTGTATTTAAAATTATAACAGTCAAAATGTTGTTACAGTTTTGTGTAATGTACTGCTAGTTTATAGTTTAGCATTGTGTTTATTAAATAAATCAAATAATAATAAGTACCTACTTATTATTATTTTATAAGGCGTTTTGTGAAATGAAGTGTACACGTGGTATTTGTTGAACAGTGAAATGTCTGCTATACTTATTATGTAATCTGCGACCACAAAGGACCCTTGGCGGGTATCGACTAGGCTTTCCTCCTCTTATGCGACTAATTGATTTGTTCTTAGAGGTATTACGTACTAAGAACTACCCCTTCAATAAAATACAATTGGAACGTCGATATTAACTCCCTTATTATAAACGTCTTTCAGGCCACAATTAGTTAATTTATGTTTTGTCTGTTTCTAACACACACAGCTGTCAAAGTGACGGATAAGGACAAAACATATATTAACTAATTGAGACCTGAATTTATGAATCATGGGGTAAGACTTTTCCACACTGGAGTTTATCTACTAGTTATAGAATATTCGTTAATATAGAGTATAGAACATTACAGTATGGAAGAGCCAGCCCAACTTTATATGAAAATTTTACATTTATGGTCCAGTACCACTAGTACTATACTTTGTCATGGCATAGTCCATGGCAGAGTTAGCATGGTCAAACTCTATCGTACTAAATTAACACGTTCCCTGTGCATGTATCACAAGTGTCGCATTTGAAGGTATTGATGATACGTGAATGCTGCACATATGATACACGACCCTATTTAACCATAAGGACAATTTGAAATCTGCACGTACGAGCTAAGTAACGTCAACTTGCTTGCACGTATCGGCTATGAAAAGTTATAATTTGAGACTAGGTAAAGAGGCACTTTATAGAATGTTGCCAGGCTATCGAGTGTACCTATATACCAAAAAATTGCACGTGTGGGGTGAATTCCTGTTCTTAGCTGCACATCGAACTGAGAACTCGCGATTTACTTTCAAACGAATGTAACAATATATTCTTAAGGAGTGGTCCGGAAAAAAAGTAGCCGTGCCTTTTTTGATTTATCTTTTTATTTTGTGCCGATTTAGAAGCAGTGTTTATATTTAAATAATCTCTAGATACAATCATACAAAACATAAATACAATCATACTTAAATAAAACAGCGTTTGGAAGTTTTCGCCTGTTGTATTCCATCATACACATAGTTTTTTGAACAGCGTCTTCTGACAGAATTTTTGAGGTGTTTCTCAAAAACATGTTTTTTCTTATAGTTTGATTTGATGAGCTATTTTATACCTTAATAAATTGTCTTTCTTCAATAGTAAACTTTTTTATCTGGCTTCATTTTAAGGTAGTTACAGTAATTTTTAATTAAATGTATTTGCCTTTTTTCATAGAAAATTATCTCCCATAGAAAAATCTTTGTCAGAGGTTAGATTAGAGAGCCTTCCTGACTATCCTAGCTAAAATACAGTTAATTAATGTAGCTTCTTGGTAAGATGAAATTCTGAAAAGCATAAAACGGGTTGTGAAAATGGAAATACATTGTGGCATTGTAGCGGATGTCGATTGAAGATTGTCAAATTATGTTGTTCAAAAGGTTACAAAGTATGTTGAATTAAAAACGCGAAAACTTAAATATGGTCACATATTCTATTATGATTGTATTTTTATTTATTAGTATTGTATCTACGGATTAATAAAATAAATATACTGCTTCAAAATTAGCACTAAATTAAAAAATACACACGATTGTACACTGCTACTTTATTTCAGGACCACTTTATATTGTACCGTTCTACCGTTATGGATGAAGATAGCTTTTGCGCCTTCTAGCTCCATAACTCCTTCATCGATCCTGCTCAAATAAGAACTATCAAATTATATTTATCTCTGCTACGATCACAACAAATTTCATCAAGATCAGAAAACGTTACTAAAGTTATCGCAGAACAACCATTTAAAATCATAAAGCTATCGAAACATCTCGGTAGCCATTTGACAGCTCCGTTAAGTCTGAAGGTGTCTGTAAGAACTTCACTTTGCTACGCTTCGCTCGTTGGATAATAGTAGATTCTCACATGTTTTCTTTGAAATAGGTTGTTACAAAAATATTCGCAACAATGTTTTGAGTTGAAATGTGTTTTGTGTTCAGGAAATTGTAGTCTCGCTAGACTGCGCATTCACGAGACCTCATTACACTGTCACTTGCTCGAGTTGGAAGGCAGTAGGTTACGTATGCAATTCTAATATACTGACTGACGTAGAGGTCATGTTTTTATTCAGACATGCTAGAAGAAAACAAGGTATATAGTCTGTGTACCACCTTGTTGAGAAGCTTTAAATTATGGGGTATCTTTAATTAACTTCGTGTATGCGGCCGCCTTGCAAAAGTAGGTATTAGACATTGCAATATGTAGGGCCCAATCTGTCGGGTTGGGAGGTGTGATAGGAGGTAGGGCCCGTAGGGAGCTGAAGGAGGGTTAGGGAGAGGCGGGGTACACAACAGATTGGGCCCTACAAATTGTCGCGAACATCGCGAAGCAGTTCGTGCTTGCCGGTTTTTCGGATAGATGGCGGTAGCAGTCACGTTCGATTTCAATATCGCTTTTAGTATGGACGGATTTTTTTGAGAGGGGTTGTAGGGTAGAGACAGGGACGACGGGAGGAGAGAAGGTTGCGCGCGAACAAATCAATGGTGAGCGCTTTAATATTTATCTTTCTACTCGTATCAGTTCATGGACTTTCTTACTGTGTTATTATGATGATCATGTGTCTTGTGTTATTTACCAGCGTGTATCAGTGCTCAGAGAGATCTTTGATCCCAGTGAGTTGTCAATGGTTATGAACTCAGGGTAACCATAGTGTGAGGAACGGGGTCGCTGTAAGGGGAGGTGGAGGCGACTATTTAGCCCGAGATACCAGATGGATAATCACGGGAGGCTCATAGGCCGTAGGAGTAATCAAAGGAGATATCGTCAGCTCACACCATCAACGTCCAGGCCGTGTCTACGTATAGTATCTGCGTGTCCGTTAACATATTTACATCATTCGTATTCTCTAGTCAGTAAACTCATCGGCTCAGTATACTAGAAAAACATGGTGAAGCTGACGACATGGTGGTGATGTGCTGGGATTGGTTAGATCCATCCGTGCCATATTTAAGTCAGCTAAATTGAAAGTAGCACTGTGTCGGTTGATACTTGTCGGGTATAGCTACACAATATAATACATTAACGTATCAACTGAAAGGTCAGTTTCAGTTTTAAGATTGTTGAGAAAATTAAAGGCAAAACAGAGTCAAATAAGCAAGCAAGCATTTACTTCAGCCCAAGTTCAGGCTATAGGAAACATTCATGGTAGCGTCGTCTCAGTCAGCGGCCGTAATTACCTTTTCATGTTGTAGTGTAAATATAGTTCTAGTAACTTTGTACATAATAAAACATGTAGTTAAGACGAAAGTTTGAAGAGTCATTCGTGTTTAAATGATATTTTCCAAATTGCCTTAGAATTTACTTGAAAGTTTTGAGAAATAAGCAACGGGCAATTACATGGTGAATCTAAAGACATTCTTGTTCGAGTTGAGCTTCAAACTGAGCTATAAAAGGTTATCGTAAAAAAAAAAATTGAGCGTAATTCAGACGTATAATTTCGAAGTTGGCTCGTTAACCAAATCTTATCAATATTTGAAGTCCATTTCTCTGGTGTAACATTCCAAAGATAGTCCGTGGCCTTATAGTAATGATAAGACAATAAACCAAATTACTATGGAAAAACTGAGATATTTATTTTACTTTGGCGGAGATAAATAACCATTATAGGACGGCTTCGAGTTTGTGAGATAAAAATGACTAACGTTATCGGTATGAGCTACTCCTTAAAAGTATCCACGGAACGCTACTATGGTTAAACTAGTAATATTAAGTTTGAAGAGAAGGCTAACTCAAAA
The DNA here is from genome assembly GCA_947086415.1 of Pammene aurita. Lineage (NCBI taxonomy): Eukaryota > Metazoa > Arthropoda > Insecta > Lepidoptera > Tortricidae > Pammene > Pammene aurita. Next base: position 1,414,425 of record OX352297.1, read on the forward strand.
GTATATTGAGCATGGGTGCAGTCGTTTTCCTTTCATTGGACTGGGCGCTGTTAGTTAAGATAAGCACAAATCACAAGGAAAACGTCAATCATTATCGCAATCGTGAGAAATTATTGTGAAAAAACGATAATTATAAAATGTACATAAGTGAATAGAAATCAGACTCATAATCCGTTTTATTATTGTTCGTAAGAGTACAAATTGACCTCGTAGTAGGCATGTGTGCTCCTGTAGGGATCAGATACGTTATACGTTGTTAACACCATTGAAAATGATATCGGCAAATAAAGGATGTCTTGAATTTAGGCGGATGAAAGATTTAAAATAAATAACGCATCTGTCATAACTCCGTGTCTACTGTAAATTGTAATCTTCATCTTTGATGCGATAAAATAAGAATTAGTGACCCTAGATTAGAACACCTTACTCTATGAACACCGAGACGATGCTAAGAGAAATAGTATGCACATTTACTTGTCATTACAGTGTATGATGCTAAAAACTAATCAAAAACCTATCGAATTGTATTTATGCTTTTAACATGTACGTAACTGCTTAACATCAGGCGGACAGTATGCTTCGTTGCCACCGTCGTGGTATTAAAAATATATAAATAAAGCAGAGTTTAATTTGAGTTAAGTTCGAGTCTCGTCGACTCTCCATTTATTTGGCACTAGCCTTTTCCCACGGCTTCGCCCGCGCACTATAAGTACTCAAAAGGATAATTACCCATGTTGATTTTCAGACTTTGTGACCACATTTGCCCCTTTTGGGGGTTAAATTTTCAAAAAACCTGAAACACGTGTTTACTCATTTATCGTTAGGAATGCTCCTGTGAAGTTTCGATTAAAATAGTCTAACAAGTCTTGATTCGCCATACAAACTTTGGACCCCCATTTTACCCCCTTAGGGAGTGAATTTTGAAAAATCCTTTCTTAGTGCATCCCTAGACCTTATAAGGAACCTACATGCCAGGTTTGGAATATCTAGAACCAGTGATTAGGGCTGTGCGTTGATATGTCAGTCAGTCAGTCAGTCAGTCAGTCAGTCAATCAGTCAATCAGTCAGTCAGTCAGTCAGTCAGTTTCTTCTTTTATATATTTAGAAGATACTGCAGTGAAACACTTCTTACTTGCATTAATACGTTTAATTTTGACGACAAAATAAAAATATTTAATATTAGCAAAAATTATCAATTATTTAAAATTTAGCATTTCACGTAAAAATCACAATAATGGCATCTAAATAAGGGTATTTCACATTCAATAAGTTCCCTACTGGTCAGAATACAATTAAATTATAATAACAAAAATATTTAAATTTAGCACTTCACTTAAAAATGAAGAGAACTGTACCTATTTCACTTTCACATTCAACAACCTCCCTAGTGACCAGAATGTAATTAAATTACTATAATTAAAAATATTTTAGCACTTCACTTAAAAATGAAGACGACTGTACCTAAACAAGGACATTACAAATTCAATAGTTAGCAAAACCGGTAAGTAAAAATAAAGACTCGGCTAGTAATAATTTGGCTGCAGGAAAATAATGGGTTAATGAGGCGGGTGATATGGATGGTGACAGATGATGCGCTGGCTGAACGTAGCCTAAATTAAAGAGCCAGGTCTTTATACGCCCGTCAAACGAGGCAATTGGAATTTGGGGAAATTTAGCAAAACAACAAAAAAAACTATTATGGCACAAAAATACTGGATACAAAAAAGGAATCCGATTTGTAACGTTTTTTTAACAAAAATATAAATAATTTGATGTTCTCGAAAGCAGGATGCAAAAGCTGTTGCTTAAATTAAAAAAGAGTTCGTGGGCCAGTGTCCGCTTTGATACGGCGGACCCAATAGCTCGCTGAACTCCTTTTCTCACTTGCGAGAGCCCGCTGGATGCGGACTCTAACTCTCCGATGATGTGGCGAAGAAACCCGCGGAAATCGCGGCAGCTGCAGACTGTCCCGCCGGCCCGGCATCCACAAGGGCCTTCCGGAATCAGGCGGTTTCAGGGTATAGCACTTGCTAAATAATTTATATTGGGCCTCTTCGCCCGGCAAGGGTTTCGGTTTTATTTCTGCTCCAACAATGCAACAATAGCACTTGCCATACAATGTTTGAAATAAATCGCACTTTATCACGATGCAGCTAAGCAAATTATGACAAAAAAGACCAGAACAAATCCAGGTTATCTCTTTTTCTTTCAAAATCTCACGGCGCTCTGACAGACTCCATCAAAAATCAACTTTTTTCTTTTGACAATCTGGAATACCTCAAAATTCACATTCAAAATTAGCGCGAGTCTTATCTCAATTTTATAACTGCCAGACGTATTACAAAATACGGACTGATATAAGCGCCATCTACCTGTAATGCCGTGAATCACAATGTACGCTTTTTTATATATCAACCGTGACCTAGCCTTAGACACAGAAGTTCAGAAGTTCTAAAGAAAGTCGACAGATGTCGTACGATACGTAGCGTAATGCTACAGCATCTCCCTACCAAACAAAGAAACAAACAAACAACAACACAAGTAAACACAAGAAAACTAACCCCAAGCAATAAAAACAAACACAACTTAATGCTAAGGCCAAAAAAAGGCACAACAAGAGAACCCTAAACGAATTCCAAAACAAAACAAAACTAACCAGTTATTAACATTACCCCTAAAGACTAACCTAATAGATTAACAAGATGACAAAACGCCAACCAACGCGTCACGCGGTCCAAGACGTGACGGCCGGGATAGGACAGAAACTGCACCTGGCCACAGATCTTAATCCCTCACATCGAGTCATCAAATTATACAACCAGGCTATCATAGACCGGGAAAGATAAACGAAGCCTTAAACACCAACGGTAAAAAAGGTCAAATCTGGAAAAAGGAGCAAGGAAACGCTCAAACGAAAACAAAAAAACGATAAGAAACAAATCAAGCAAGGATTACCGACAAGGGAATGGCGGACTAAAGCGCATTTTAGAATTTTGAGAAAACTGAACGGGCCGAAAGAAGAAACTATTTCAAGATATCTTTAATATGATAGGTACCGACGTGCTCGGAATCGGTATCAGCCAGTACATATACCTGTGGAGACACCCGTCTAACCACACGGCACCGAACGAAACGTGGAGCGAATTTACCGCCTCGAAAAGGATCAGCGGATCCACGCTGGAAATTCCGGCGCCAAACGATTTGGTCACCAACGATTCTTGGCGAAGAACGGTTCGTGTTGAACTTGGCGGCGTTACGATGAAAGGCTAAAGCCATCGAATCAGAAACTTTATCGTACACCTCACGAAGCGTCTGAAGATTCGAAGCGTGTTCCATCCGGCTGAGTCCCACATCTTGGTCCACAACCTGATTCTCAACACGTTCACGAATCATTGACAACTCGCGGCCGTACATCAAAAAATTCGGTGTATAAGCAGTAGCCAAATTTATACAAGAGTTTAAATAAAGAGCGACCCGATGTAAATGACCCGACCAACTGCGTTGGTCATTTTCAACTAAAATGCTCAAAGTTGTAATCACGACCTGGTTATATCTCTCCACAACATTCGCTTGTGGCGAATAATATGGGGTATAACACGGACCTGGAATATTATAGCTCGCCAGGAAATCCAGAAATTGACGACTATGAAAAACTGTAGCGTTGTCACAGAGAATGTTAGTAGGAACACCGTACCGCAAAATAACCTCCGACTCTAATGCCATCGATATTGACCTCGCATTCACCAACTTCAAAGGGACCAACCAAACAAATTTGGTAAAAACGTCAACCAAAGTCAAAATATAACGACACCCATTACGGCTAACCGGTAAAGGACCAATTAAGTCAATGGAAAGAAGATCCATTGGAGCCGCAACACGACGAGGAAATAAGCGAAGTCCACGAGGTTGTGAATTTGCAATTTTATAAGACTTGCAAATCTGACATTCGGAAAGGAACCTTGTAACATCACGGTACATATTCGGCCAATAGTATAAGTCACGAGCTTTTAAATACGTTTTCATAACACCAGGATGAACGTTGGGAAATCCATTATGAATTTCAGCAACCGCCTCTCTAGTCCTTGAAGCAGGAAGAACTATACGCCATGGATTAGGTGCTAAAGGGTTTTCGATAGATACCCTGCGCATTAAGACACCATCCCGAAGAGCAAATGCAGTAAACATTTGAGGATTGTCCAAAACTCCCTGGTAAATTCGTTCATACCAAGGATCTCCAGAAGGATCCATGCCACGCGCGAATGAGATAAGCCCAACTTGAGCGCGGGACAAGGCGTCTGGAACAACATTAAGGACACCTTTTTTATGTTCAATCTCAAAGTTATATTGGGAAATCAAAGTTGCCCAACGAGCCAAGCGCCCGGTAGGATTATCAAGGGTGATCAACCATTTAAGAGCAATATGGTCAGTAATGATCTTAAACCTCATTCCATCGAGATATCCGCGGAAATGCTTTATGGAATCAACAACGGCGAGAAGCTCATGTTCGGTTGTCCCGTATCCACGTTCAGCTTTAGTGAATAAACGAGAATAATAAGCAATTGGATGTTCAACGCCGTCAAACTCTTGAGCCAGGACCGAGCCTAAGCCAACCTGGCTAGCGTCACATTGAAGGATAAAAGGTTTCGAAAAATCCGGGCAAGCCATCAACGGAGCGCTCATCAAGGCATCCTTCAATTTAGAAAAAGCTTTACTAGCACTATCGTTCCAATCGATGTGATCACGTCCCTTTCTCTTACCAATAAGTGCCGTCAGAGGAGCAATAATCGAAGAAAAACCATCCACGAAACGGCGATAATACGAACACATACCAATGAAAGCACGTAGAGACTTGGCAGAAGAAGGGGTAGGGTAATCCCTAATAGCTTCTAATTTCTTTGGATCAGTTTGAAGACCACGCTCATTGACGATGTAGCCGAGATACTTCAATTCAGACTTACAAAACTCGCACTTATCTAAATTAACCGTAAGACCAGCTTCTTTCAACCTATCACGAACCTTACGAATAAGCCGCATATGACTGTCAAAATCACGAGACACCAAAATCAAATCATCAACATAGCCGAAGATAAAATCCTCAGACTCAGGGGTATATTCAAAATTGACAATCATGTCAGTAAGCCTCTGCATCTCGGACGCAGCGTTGGTTAAACCAAAAGGGAGACGAACGAACTCAAAGAGGCCCCTTTGGGGTACAATAAAGGCCGTTTTCTCACAACTGGCCTTATCAGCTAAGGGGATTTGCCAAAAGGCGCTCCTAAAATCCAACGAAGTTAGATATTTGGCACCTCGTAGGTTATCAAGGATGTCCTGGACGCGCGGGAGAGGGTATGAATCCCTGATGGTAACGCTGTTCAACTTCCTACTGTCCACGCAAAATCTGACACTACCATCTTTCTTGGTAACCATCACCACTGGGGAAGCCCAGGGTGATCGTGAGGGACGAATAACGCCTGACTCTAACATCTTGTCGATCTCTTCGTTGAGAATCTTGAGTTTGACTGGAGATAAGGGATAGTAACGTTGACGGATGGGCGAACCAACAGTCTCAATTTTATGCGAAAGCCACGAAGTACAACCTAATCCAGCTTTATCAGAAGAAATCTCCTCAAACTCGTCAATAACACATTGGAGTTTTGATTCCTGCAGTGGTGCAAGCACCGTACGAGGGTGGACATAGCGAACCTCACCTACTCGTGGGACTGCGACAGGAACATGATGTGAAGCGACGTAAAGCTTACCTGACAAACCATCACGGAATGCCTTCTTTAAAATGTCAATGAGACCAACAGCATTCCAAAACTCAATTCCTAAAATAAATGCAGTAGGAAGATTACTGCTTACTAGACAGGGGTGCAGAACGCGAATGCCACTAAAAAGAATGGGGACGTCCAAACCGCCTAGAATTTCAATAGGAGAATTGTCGGCGGAGACAACATAAGGCCGGATATCCTTGTGATATGTTATACCGAGCTCCGATAAGAGGGATATATCAATTAGTGAAACCTGAGCACCAGAGTCTAAAAGAGCTCTTACCGAAGAGCCAGCAACTAAAACATCAATAAAAAGTCTATTATCCGGGGAATTATTCATATAAACGGGCGACACCGATGGACCTCTCAGTGCGCCACTTATTCGTTTTTTGACGGACCAGAATTACAACTAGGACAATCGCGTGTGATTGCACCAACACGCTTACACTTGAAGCACACTGCCCCTGAAACGTTAGGACAATTACGATAGTTGTGACCAGTTGCATCACACTTCATACACACTATAGAACTGGGTTGACCTACAACTTGAGCACTAATCGGTGCAATAGCCAAACGTGCTGGACGTGAACCTTGGAAGGCTTCAAAATTTTTCGCGACTTCTAACAAACCATCAATATCCCTGACCACGTTAGTTGCAAGACAAGGATGATATCTAGGATTCATTCCATATTTAATAATGTTAAACAGGTTGTCTTCGGAAACCGGTGTACGAAGCTTTGCGTTTAGATCGCGCGCCTGAATAACAAAATCAACCACTGACTGGTTGTCCTTCTGTGATAAAGCGCGAAGTTGGCTCTCAAGCTTGAAATCGAAATCGGCTACGTCGAAGGTTTTAACGAATTCAGACTTTAATTCCGCATAAGTAAGACCTTGATATCTGATTGCCCTAAAATGTTTCAAGGCACTATCTGACAACAATTCATGGAAACGTCTGACAACATATGAAGGATTGACGTTACGCGCCATACCTTCTTCCTCGATTCGAAAGAAAAATTCGCGAACACAAGTGTCCCCGGAAAAGTTCAAGTTCCATTTCGTAAGTGAATAATCTTTGAAAGGAAAAGGCGGGGGAAGTCCGGACATATGCATCGCCTGAGGTCGTGGTTCAGAATCAAAAAACTGTTCTTCATCGTCTGCCATTGGATCTAAAATCCTCGGATCGTACGAGTTTAAAGATGAGTGCGCATGAGGTGTCTCAGCAATTGATCCTTCATTACTTAAGTGCGACATGGCGAAAAGTCGAATGTTGTCTTGCGTTGCAAGTTCAAACAAAAAATAAAGTTAATCTACCTAAAAGAATAAAATCCGAAGTTCGAGTATATCCGTGGTCTAAACCAAGCGCTTAAGTCAAAGAAAGAAAATAACACTCGAAGTCTAAATGCCAAGTTAGAGTTCGAATTTAAAAAAAACAAGTTCAGTTTCTGAAAAAAATAACAAAACGCAAATCATACATTCTATGTCTGACTTACCTGCGAATTCCCTAACGTCTACGGGCTCTAACTACAGGACTCAGACTATGAAATAAGGTATTCGGGATATGTTACGGGTAATTGAGAAAAAGGCATAAGTAAAGGGCAACAGATAAATTCATTTTTTTTTAACATAAATAAAAGCAATTTTTTATATGACGGAATTCGGGTTAGTGATGGGACGTAAGGAGGCAGCAGGCTGAAACAAACCAAAATTAAGGTTAATAGAACCGCGACCGGTCTACGGTCACCGTCTCACAAATCCAAAAAAAAAAAAAAAATATTTAATTACAATTATTAAAAGTAAATCCAGAGATCTTTACCTTCTCGGGCGCCATTTTGCAGTGAAACACTTCTTACTTGCATTAATACGTTTAATTTTGACGACAAAGTAAAAAATATTTAATATTAGCAAAAATTATCAATTATTTAAAATTTAGCATTTCACGTAAAAATCACAATAATGGCATCTAAATAAGGGTATTTCACATTCAATAAGTTCCCTAGTGGTCAGAATACAATTAAATTATAATAACAAAAATATTTAAATTTAGCACTTCACTTAAAAATGAAGAGAACTGTACCTATTTCACTTTCACATTCAACAACCTCCCTAGTGACCAGAATGTAATTAAATTACAATAATTAAAAATATTTAATATTAGCACTTCACTTAAAAATGAAGACGACTGTACCTAAACAAGGACATTACAAATTCAATAGTTAGCAAAACCGGTAAGTAAAAATAAAGACTCGGCTAGTAATAATTTGGCTGCAGGAAAATAATGGGTTAATGAGGCGGGTGATATGGATGGTGACAGATGATGCGCTGGCTGAACGTAGCCTAAATTAAAGAGCCAGGTCTTTATACGCCCGTCAAACGAGGCAATTGGAATTTGGGGAAATTTAGCAAAACAACAAAAAAACTATTATGGCACAAAAATACTGGATACAAAAAAGGAATCCGATTTGTAACGTTTTTTTAACAAAAATATAAATAATTTGATGTTCTCGAAAGCAGGATGCAAAAGCTGTTGCTTAAATTAAAAAAGAGTTCGTGGGCCAGTGTCCGCTTTGATACGGCGGACCCAATAGCTCGCTGAACTCCTTTTCTCACTTGCGAGAGCCCGCTGGATGCGGACTCTAACTCTCCGATGATGTGGCGAAGAAACCCGCGGAAATCGCGGCAGCTGCAGACTGTCCCGCCGGCCCGGCATCCACAAGGGCCTTCCGGAATCAGGCGGTTTCAGGGTATAGCACTTGCTAAATAATTTATATTGGGCCTCTTCGCCCGGCAAGGGTTTCGGTTTTATTTCTGCTCCAACAATGCAACAATAGCACTTGCCATACAATGTTTGAAATAAATCGCACTTTATCACGATGCAGCTAAGCAAATTATGGCAAAAAAGACCAGAACAAATCCAGGTTATCTCTTTTTCTTTCAAAATCTCACGGCGCTCTGACAGACTCCATCAAAAATCAACTTTTTTCTTTTGACAATCTGGAATACCTCAAAATTCACATTCAAAATTAGCGCGAGTCTTATCTCAATTTTATAACTGCCAGACGTATTACAAAATACGGACTGATATAAGCGCCATCTACTTGTAATGCCGTGAATCACAATGTACGCTTTTTTATATATCAACCGTGACCTAGCCTTAGACACAGAAGTTCAGAAGTTCTAAAGAAAGTCGACAGATGTCGTACGATACGTAGCGTAATGCTACAATACCTACTGTATGTATAAAGTGCATTGCACGACAAATGATTTACTTAAATGCTATACATCAGGTTTACAAATGTGATGCGTCACGCATAAACACGCATAAGAAGAAATATATTGTCTTCTTTTTGAGCCGGTTAGGTAATTGCCAAACAATACCTTTACTAAAAGAAATCCAGGCCTGCATTTAGAATCAAATGGTTAATTGGAAACTTAAAAGTCGTTGTCATTGATGTTTTATTTTGTTGTGTTTCCTTGACACGAAATAATCATGTGATAAATTAAACTTAGTTAAGAAGGATAGACATAAAACAAAACAACAGAGTAATAAAAATAAATTTTTATGTCAATGGTTTCCAAATTCAAGTTTCTTAGTTCGTATTGACTTTATGGAATACTATATTTGAGTAATGATCATTTGGAAATATTTATTGTAGTGTAACATAACTTAGTGGTTAATACGCTCATCTCATACGAGTGTTTGATATGTCCCACATGTGTACAAATGGACATATATTCCACCATGTGTCTTACTTATCAGTGCACCTATTGCAAGGAACCTTACATAAACCGAAATTCAGTGTATTTACGAAACGGTCCAGTTCTTGACTTGATGTAACTGAAATTACTCTTAACATAGTGTACGCAGTGCATGTAGCACATGTTATTTATGCTTTACTTAAAATATAAATATCTTGAATAAAGATGAAACATAAATAATAAAGTTAAAACTAAACAAAGAACATTAAATGTGACGAATAATAGGTTATCATAAGTTGAGGTAATGCGACGTAAACAAATACGCAAATCTTACGTTCTACCCACTTTCTCATTCTATTTGATTTGGGGTACTTTACCTACATGGCATAATTTGTACCATGATTTTGTGTAATTGAAGCATTTTATCCATATTTGTATAAATCTGCAAATATAAGTTTGTAGAAGTTAAAATATTTCATGATACATTTACAAGGTGCTCACAAGTTAAATCTCAATGTAAGATCCGTGCCTATACGAGTAGGTGCATGATATGATACGGGTAAATTTAAAGACTTTGTTCGTTATCTCCCGTTGGTTTTAGAAAACTTAACTGAGAACCAAATATTAACCAGTTGATGATTCATTTGGTTTTGTTATAAACGATTTAAGTTAAAAGAACATGGTTAGAGATGTCCTAATAACTACCATTAACTTCGGTAACTGATAATCAATGTTTCGAGTGTTTTGACATTTACTAAAAATCGTTCGGGTACCTACTGTTAGTACCTATATGGCTACATGTAGGCACAAGTAAACACAGCTCAGAAAGTGTTTTGACATTTACTAAAAATCGTTCGGGTACCTACTAGTATATGGCTACATGTAGGCACAAGTACACACAGCTCAGACATAGCTCAGAGAGTTGCCAGACTTAAGTGGCAGTGGGCGGGCCACATTGCTTGCAGAACCAATGGCCGATGGGGCAGAAAGGTTCTTGAGTGGTAACCGCGTACCGGAATACGCAGTGTGGGAAGCCCCAGACTAGGTGGACCGACGATCTGGTTTGAGTCGCGGGAAACAGCTGGTTAAGGACGGCGAATGACCGTTCGTTGTGGAGATCCTTGGGGAGGCTTTTATCCAGCATTGAACGTCTTTCAGCTGAAATGATGATGATGAGGCACAAGTACGAGTGCTTAAACCAATAATACAAATACAAATATTCTTTATTGCACACCTCAATAAAATAGAACAGTACAGTACACAGATTAAAAGTAGAGGCAGTCAACAGGCGGTCTTATCGCTAGAGAGCGATCTCTTCCAGACAACCTTGGGGTAGCAATAATAAGCTTTAAATTGGCCCCTTTGTGAAAATTTGTATAATGCTAACGTATGTCATTTAAACAGAGTTGCCAATCGTGTTTGACTATCTGTTTGCGGTGAAAACCTTAAACTAAATATGTTATATATTTAAGTTTGTACTTAAATGACGTTTGGAAAGCAAGAAGTAGTTAATAAATACCGTGATATAGACAAATTATTAGCGGATAGTGTAAATGCAAATACATAACAAGAGTTTAACTACGGACGATTCGTTATTTCCCATCATAGCAACAAGCATAGTTCATATTGAAGTGAAGTGTTGGCTGGAAAGATATTTTATAATTAAGTAAGATTATATTTTCTGCGTAACTCAGAAAGGGCAGGTCATTGTGACAATCTGGTTTGACCTTGATACGTAATATTCAGAAATTAAATATGAATAGTATGTATACTGTTACTTGTCTCCATTTACCACAACGCGAGTAGAAGAGGGAGAAGAGGTATTCGAAATATATATAATACAAAAATACCTATTGAAATTAAATCGTTAAAATAAAATAAAATCTAGTCTTGTGTTTGAACGTGTGACCGTAGGTTAAATTCTTTGAATAATAGAAAAACATTTTAAATCCACCTACTATATGCCAGGATGCATACCACCTTGTAACACCGTAAGGATGTTGGTTAATAAATGGTGATGACCGTAGTCCATAGAAAAGACGCTCAGACTATCAAAATATAAAAGGGTAGGTACGAAACTTATCGAAACTATCTATCCTAACAAAGATCATTCTAAGTTGGTCACGCGAGTAGTGATTTAGTCTGTCACTTCAAAATATTACTATTTTGAGTAACCGGTAATTAGAACGCCCATAAAGTACATCTCATGTTCGAACGTTTTCCTTTCATTTTCATAACATCATAACGAACAGGGTTTTGGTATTTAGATAATCAATGATGATTCAAGGGAATTGCACGCACGAAAGGGATTAGTTCAATATACTTGGTGTTGAACTTAAAATGTGGTTTCGTGGGGGTAATAGATATATTATCCTGGCACTATGACCTCAAAGAATTTCACAAGATGTTCAAGCGCAATAACAGCAACCGTCTGAGAGGCCATCACTTGAAATTAGACAGCCAAAGGTCCCACAGTAACCCATAAAGACACTTCCTGAGCAACCGAGTGGTATGGGCCTGGAATAAAGTACCAGAGGATGTGGTATCAGCTCAAAATGTCAACCAATTCAAAAACAAATTAGATAAGCACTTATATATTACTCGCCATTGATCATTTGTCGTGTTAACTGGATACAGGCAAAGTCAGTTGTACAACTGCCTGCCTGCTTATAAATAATAATAATCAGTCCGTCAAGCCTACTCAGTGGTAGATGTATATATCTCAGTTGCAAGCAACGTTTAATAAATAAAGATGATCATAAAGGTGTGATAGTCTGATAATGCAGGTAGCCGCGTGAAAATGTATGAATATAGGATAGGTACTTAAATACTATTAAAATCAATCATAAATTAATTCTTGAAAGTGTTTTTAGGAAAACACCGTGCGACTCTAAATACCCACGTATATTGATTGATTCTATAAAGGTACAATAATAAGTAGGTGTATGTACCAACATGCAAACGGATATTTACGGTATGTGTATGAAATTTAGTGTCGAGAAGTAGTTGATATTGGAAATAAATTGGACCACAGTTATAATAAAAACGCACACATAATAATGGTGCCACAAAATAAGTACCTTTGGACCCGGGGTATGTCCTTAAACTACGTCCGGACTTGGGTATGTCCTTAAACTATGCCAAAAAGAGAGGTATGGGCACTGCGAATGGCATCTCGCTTAGTGTGGTAGGGCACGTTCAGTGAATGTCATCTCGCTCAAATCTGGAGCAGAGCCCGACTGGGGAAGTACCTCCACCTTATAGAAAACCACAGCCAAATAGCACTAGACCCTACTCATAGTGTTGTGTTCCTGCTGGTGAGTAAGGTTGCCAAAGAGCTCAAAGAGGACCCAGTGTGTTGACGATGAGGGACCCTCTTGTTCCTTTAGCCGTCAACACAGTGAATCCTCCTTTTTGTAAAGGGTCGGCAACGCGCATGTGACTCCTGTGGAGTTACAGGCGTCCATAGGTTACGGTAGCTGCTTACCATCAGGCAGGCCGTATGCTTGTTTGCCACCGTCGTAGTATAAAAAAAAAAAAAACCTACCAAAATAATTGAAAAACTACTTTGTTAGCGGTGGATAAGTTCTTGGCCATAAAAACGAATTCAAATATCATAGTCTCAGCTCACGCTTACGATATACGTACTACAGTGTTTGACTACAAAAATGGTTTGAAAAAAATCACCTTTTTTCAACTGACGATATGGTTGCTAAATGATATGTAGGGTTTTGATCCCATACCTTGTTCAGCCCAGTCTAGTGGTATCCCACGGGTACTAGGTATGATCGTACTTCGCTTGTTGAGTTAAAAGAAGTCGTGAATTAGTTACTGAACTTTGAATACCTTCACATTGTATATGTAAACGGAGTACAGGCAGTAGGTATGTACAATGTAGAAGGATGATTCTCTACGGGGATGTAACTTGGTTAGTAAACAAGCGAGTTTTTGATACCACGCTAGAAAAACAATCGAAATTAATTGTTTATAGTTCAGAGTTCAATAACACTTTGGTCTTGGTTATATCCAGGTTATGTACAACAATCAGAACCCTTCCCATTATCATTGTAAATTATTAGAGTATGACTTGAAATTTACGTAAACGGCCCTTTTTATTCGTTTATTGGGGAGGGCTGTCGAGCACATACCAGTAACAAACAGATGATCTCGACAGTATTATATATAGATAGCCATCCGATTGTGAGAACCAGTACAATAAGAAAGTCGTAGTTAAAGTACAGACAATAGGTACATTTAAAAGAGGACATTGTACATTTTGGCATTAGCAAGTACATAAAACATTATGCCAGAAATTAAGACTGTGAAGTCAAAAGAGTTAAAGGATAATGCATTTAAAGTTTTAGACATTCCGCGTTTAATACCGAAGTACATTTGTTGTGGTACATTGAATCCTTGAAAGCTAAGCCTAGCTGTTATAGTAGTAATTAATAGAGTATTACTAATTCCTCTTAAAATTAAAAAAAAAAGTAAAAAAAAAGTAAAAATGTTTTATTGACCAAAATTTTTTAAATATACAGTTAACAACATATCAGCGACTCCCACACTAGGCAAAGCCTGTGTCGTGGAAGTCAAAACATAAGATTGATTACCAGAAAAATAAAAACATAGCGGCTTATGAAATCAAGAATGCATGCAAACTTATAACTATTTAAGGACTAAATTAAATTAATATTAATGGGAATGCAATAGGTTATTCTATAACTGAGAGAGTCGTGAATTACGGAACATCGTAAGTTCATGTACTATTTGTGTGTTATATGTATAGAGTGTAAGTAGTGTGTAAGAGTAGTGTGAGAAAGTAGTGTGTAAGGACGTGATGTAAATTAAGTATGTGTAAAGTGAGATGTAGGAAAAAGGAGCTCTAGAAGTAAAACAAATAATAAGTGTTTTGTTAATAAACTTTAACCAACGTATTCAAGAGAGTAAGTCCTCGGTCTCCTTGTATGTTAGGGGCTGTAAGAACTGTCGTATTAATGTTTTTGCCTTAGAGAGGTGGCAGTGCTTGATGTCACAGTCCTTTAGAATAGCATTATATATATAAGGAAAGATAAACGACTTAAAACGTCTACGGAACCTGCTATGGGCTCGAGGAACAGGCAGTCTAAAAACGCGCTGTTTTAACATTTTAGGGTAGGGCGAAGAATGAATCACCAGGTTATGCGTGCAAACTGCTACCCTCATAAGGAAAAGTCTGCGTACGCTGAGGACGCCTGTGTCTCTGAACAGAAGTTCCGTGGAAAACCATCTCGGTCTAGACAGAGATACCTTTAGCACCGCTCTTTGTGCTCTTTCGAGAGATATTAGTGAGGACTTGCAGCAACCTCCCCAGGCCAGAATACAATAGTTAAGCACAGGCTGACACAGTGCTAGATATACCATTTTTATTAACGGTTTATCCGCAACCTTCCTTATAAATCTCATCGTATAGATGAGTTTTCGAACTCTGGCAGATGTTAACACTATATGACTTTTAAAATTTTGTTTTTCATCTAAGGTGATGCCAAGGTATTTAAGGCTGTTTGCTTTTAGTATGCAGCCACTAGTGCAGTTTAAGTTCTGCAACGATTGTTGGGAGCCGCAGTTGGAAGCGTCAATCTTTAGACTATTCATGAGAACAGGAGGTTGTGATCGAGAACTTATATGAAAGCATAGAAACTGTGTTTTGGCTGTGTTTAAAGTCAAAAGGTTTTGATCCAGCCAAGAAACTACTCGCCGCATGCCTGTTTCTGCTACCGCTTTACATCTTGCCACGAGTCACCATGAAATATTATGGCTGTGTCATCGGCATAGCACAGAATTTCGCTGTTACAAAGTTCAAGAGACATAATATCATTTATGTAAACTGTAAATAGCGTGGGACCCAGGATGCTGCCTTGTGGTACGCCAAATGAGATATCTTTTAGATCACTGTAATGCTCGTCAACTTTTACTCGTTGGGTTCTATTTTGGAGATAGCTTGAGAACCACTCAAGTGTTAAACCACGAATACCGCATCGCTCCAATTTTGTGAGTAGGATAGGAATCGAGACTGTGTCGAATGCCTTTGTCAGATCTAGAAAGACACCGACACAGCAACGACCACTATCGAGATGAGAAGCAACTGTATCTGTCAGAAACATTACTGCATCCTCGGTCGACTTACCTTGGCGAAAACCATACTGGCGGTCTGATAGGAGTCTGTTTGATTCCAAGTAATGAACTAACCGCTTGTTTAATACTCGCTCTAGGAGCTTTGAGAAAACACCCAGAAGAGATATGGGGCGAAAATTACTTGGGAGGTCTGACGCGCCGCCCTTATAAATTGGAACCACTGTCGCTGTCTTCCAAGCCTGTGGAAAAGACCCCAACGAGATGCTCAAGTTGAAAATGGCGGCAAGTGGCTCTGCTATAGTTTCACCAATTTGTTTTATCAGCGCATTACTAACACCATCATAACCAGGAGCGCTATCTATGTCGAGAAGCTTGATGAGACCAAGGATTTCCTTAGCATCGGTTGGTTCCATATAAAAGGAGTTAGGAGAGTTACAGACACAAACCTTGTGGGCTAAAGATTCCTGACTTTCATGAATCCTGTGCAAAATGGAGTCGCCTAGTTGAGATCCTACTGTCGAGAAGTAAGCATTACAGGAGTTAAGCGATTCAACAGGGGTGGACATAGAATACAGAAGATTTTCAGACGCCGACTGTTTCGCTTGCTTGTGGGTGATCCGGTGAATTGTTTTCCAGAGTTTTTTAGGTGCATTCCTGTGTTCCATTAATTCCTTCCTATCGTGCTCCAGTTTCAATTTTCTTAGCAAGGAGATATAAAAATTTCTATACCTAGTATAAACCAGTTTTTTCATTGCATTCTGAGGGTCTTTACGGGCAGCCATATGCAATTTGTCCCTATGTTTCGAACATCTAATCAAACCCGGTGTCATCCAGGGCTGCAGTATTTCTCTAGAACGGCTGACAAGAGATGATCTAGAGCATTTAGCCATGGCATTTTTTAGTATATTAGAGAACAACTCCACGCTAGCATCTAGATTTGATCCTGTTAAAATAGGTGTCCATTCAATCGCTTGTTACTCAAGCCTTAGGAGCCCGTAATCAATTTTTATTTTTGAGCGTCGCCTTTTAACCGGTTTTGCCGATTTAAGAGATAGCCCTACCATAGTGATATCATGATCTGTTAGGTCGGCAGCACAGACAATTGACTCGGCATGCGATTCTGCTGGTATAAAAATATGATCAAGGCAGGTTTTTAGGTGAGTAGCCGTGTTGATACTGGGAGAAGACCATGCTCAGCCAGCATACAAAGGTAGTCTGAGCACTGAGAGTTGGCTTGAGCGACTTCCAAAATGTCAATATTGATATCCCCAGCAATAACAAGACAAGGATCACTGTTATAAGCTTTTAAAACTGAATCCAGCGACTGGATGAAAGGAGCAAGGTTACGAAAACTTGGTGACCTGTAAATCGCTACGACCGTAAAACCACCTGGAACCTGAGCAAGAACACAGTTAGCCTCATCGATTGTAGGTTCGGAGAAAATTGGGCACCATATATTTTTGACATAAACAACAATACCACCAGACTTATTCATAACCGTATTAGAGTTGAAAGACTGGTAGCCTTGTAATTGATTAACCGTATTACCGCAACCGTAATTGTTCTTTGAAGAACTAGATATTCTGAACGGGTTGATATTTGATATAGCACTATGATTGATAGATGCTAATTTGGTTAACTTATAAAAGATTAAATTGAAGAATCATCACATTGCTTAGTCATATGAATGTTGACGTACAAGGGACAGGTTTTAACGTAAAGTATAAATCCTAACATTAGTAAATGGTTCATCCTAGAAAGATACCGATTAGTTTACACGAATCCTAACACTCAGTCCACACAGGTTACTTCTAATTTACTAAACCGCGACGGTGATCCTGCTCAGCTCAGCTCAGACCTCAGTCAGTGTAACCTTAGTAAACGCTCAAAACAATTTAATCCTACTCAGCTCAGCCCAGACCTCAGTGAACGCTCAGAACAGTTTGATCCTACTCAGCTCAGCCCAGACCTCAGTAAATGCTCAGAATAGTTTGATCCTACTCAGCTCAGCCCAGACCTCAGTAAACGCTCAGAACAGTTTACGGGTCCTGCTTGTAATCAGCTCAACACAGGCACTGATGAACGCTCAGACCAGTCTAGGGATCCTACTTTGATCAGATCAGCACAGCCATCGGTATTCGCTAAGACCAGTCTCAGAGGGACGCGATAGCTTGTCTCAGTTTCACAAGGCCATCCGTACTCTCAGCGGAAAGGGCAAGAAAAAAGGTTCGAGAATGGACAGCTCAGCTACATTGTTATTCACACAGAGCACCAACCTCTTTAGTGCGTTAGTTGCTCTTAGGATAGAGGCGCGCTTGTCTATGGTTTGTATAGGAATCGACCGTGTCAGAATATTTGACAAATAATTATCTTAGCTGTCAGATATCTGTGCTAATAGCGTTGGGGCACAGGTCGATACTTTTGTAGATATTTCGATGAGATAATCTGAATAATCATGAATCTGATAATCATAATCAATCAGCAGTAATATTAATAACGAGTATTTGTGGAACTTTTGTCATGATACTTTGAAACTGATAGACCACCCTCAGCTTAAACCGAAAATAGGACCTAGAAACATGACACGAGTTTCGTAGAATTCGCCTCTGAATCGTACATCTCATAGAGCTACATGGCGTCGCATCACCAGGGAAGTGGTGGCAAAGGACTCGACCGAGACATGACCACGACCACTCTCCCAAGAGTGCTCGACTTAGAAGAAGATATGTTACCATCCCGCATTTTCTTTAATTATTGCAACTATTCATGACACAAAATGGTATTTCGAATCCATTTTATGATAATGTTAACTCCGCAAATCTCAAACTGTCACTGGAGCTAACCGGGCGCAAAGCGCAAGAGTGATACAATCTTCTAAGGTCAAACATCAGACCTAGTACTATGGCTCGCACATGCGCATTGCTTATCTGTGGCTATTCACAGAGTTAGAGTTCACATTACATATTTATTGATTCAATTGTTTACTGATACTGATTAAACTGATCTGATTTCAATGTTCCTATAATTTTATTTTTCTTAAGGGGCGGGAGTGTCGCGAACATCGCGAAGCAGTTCGTGCTTGCCGGTTTTTCGGATAGATGGCGGTAGCAGTCACGTTCGATCTCAATATCGCTTTTAGTATGGACGGATTTTTTGAGAGGGGTTGTAGGGTAGAGACAGGGACGACGGGAGGAGAGAAGGTTGCGCGCGAACAAATCAATGGTGAGCGCTTTAATATTTATCTTTCTACTCGTATCAGTTCATGGACTTTCTTACTGTGTTATTATGATGATCATGTGTCTTGTGTTATTTACCAGCGTGTATCAGTGCTCAGAGAGATCTTTGATCCCAGTGAGTTGTCAATGGTTATGAACTCAGGGTAACCATAGTGTGAGGAACGGGGTCGCTGTAAGGGGAGGTGGAGGCGACTATTTAGCCCGAGATACCAGATGGATAATCACGGGAGGCTCATAGGCCGTAGGAGTAATCAAAGGATATATCGTCAGCTCACACCATCAATGTCCAGGCCGTGTCTACGTATAGTATCTGCGTGTCCGTTAACATATTTACATCATTCTTATTCTCTAGTCAGTAAACTTTTCGCTCAGTATACCAGAAAAACATGGTGAAGCTGACGACACAAATTGCTATGTCTAATACCCGTTAAAGAGTAAAGAGCCAGGTTTAGGTTCACCAGAGTTGCAGAGTATGCAAAATTCACTAAGCGAAATCCACTAATTTAGTTAAAACTACCCCTAAATTTTAAGTTTGAGAATCCAAGTGGTGCCTGTGACGTAAGTAGTGATCCCTTGTTTTTTTTCTACCATGATTCAAAGTGAGTTTTGTGTAGCCGAAATGGATTTAGGATAGGATTTGAAAGTAGCGTTAGCCCAACAGTAGGTTTTAAATCTTACAATAAATCACGA
Source organism: Pammene aurita (assembly GCA_947086415.1). NCBI lineage: Eukaryota > Metazoa > Arthropoda > Insecta > Lepidoptera > Tortricidae > Pammene > Pammene aurita. The sequence goes on from OX352297.1 coordinate 1,433,929, forward strand.
ATGATTCGTTCCATTTAATAGATAGGATCTGAGTCGCTGAACTTTTTTATAATTTTCCGGTGACAGAACAAACACGGAAAACCCATTTTCGAATTGTATAGTTACATATAGTTACAATATTTCTTCTACTTATGTTCAAAATGGACAAGCTGTCTAATTTGATCCATCTAGTAGGTCCATCCTTCCATCCTTGTTGTAAATAAACTTTTTTCTAATTACCGCGTAATAGAATATCCCGCTCATGCAAGCAAGAACAACTTCCATTAAGGAACAATATACAGAAGTCTCACAGCGTTTTGCCGGTGCAGGATGAAAGGAGCAATTAGCCCGCAAAGTGAGTGGCTTAGAGCTCTTTCACAACGTCCGACACGATACATCATCATACGGTACGGTGGGTATTAAGCGGTCTTTACATAGGATGTGGATCCGCAAGCCAGTCCGGTAAGCGAGTGGGACATCGCTATACGAGCATAGTGCTGTCCCAATATGCAGAAGTCTCGCAACGTTTTGTTGGTGCAGGATGAAAGTAGCAATTAGACCGCAAAGTGACTAGCTTAAGGGGGTGACAACAGCAAAATTCCATTGCTATCTTTTTCAGCGCGAGTGAAAGAGAAATACAGTGCTACTTAAACACTGTATGTATTAATATGGGAGCATTACAAAATGATTAATTAAAAAAATACTACGCATTAATTGAGAACTATAAAATAATGAAATCAGTACATAACATAATGAAGTTTTTAGTATTAGTGGGGTGGAAATTTGTCCTTAATTACACACGTATAAGTCAAAAAACTAAAGACATACAACTATTTGTAGGAAATTTTAAGATGTAGCTTTGAAATTATTTTCTATCGACCCGATTTCGTCCAATCGTGAATCGGAATTAATAAAGTTTTCCAAATAGAATGAAAATTAACATATATTTTTTACTTTCCCAAAACAAGTAGTTAAAGCTAAAAAACTGAGTTAAGTAAAGTCGATTTGAAGGTCATCGGGTGTTGTCAGCCTCTTAAGGTTCTTTCACATCGTCCGCCACGATACATCATCATAAACTTACCAGACACTGTTATTAATAATGACATTATTTCTCTACTCATCTTTATCATTCTATATATATATAGAAAAGGACGGCTACAGAAATAATGACATTATTATTGACAGTGTCTGGTCCGCTGTACGGTACGGTAATTTTTAAGCGGTCTCACGCCGCCGCTTTGTGCGAGTGGGATATATCGCTAAGCAATAAGGTGTATCTTGTGTGACGCTATTTAGTTATGTAAAGCCTGACCAGAAATATATGATTATTGTCAAGAGGGCGCTATTACTCTCATTTATATGGCAACAGTTTAGTAGTCACAGAGCTCTATGGTATGGTGACATCTTGATTTGTTTACCTGTCAGCTCTGATGTTAATTTGAAAATGTTTCACAGCGAAATAGTTTCATTTCCCGAGCGTATTATTTACAGCAGTTTATTATATACACTATCTACAATGTATCGCTCTTGACTATAGACAATTTTGGGATTTTTTGTCGTTTATTATTTACTTTTCAACACTATTATTATTAAAGTAAACTGCCACAATGGCAGTGACAGCCTGTCATGCACTCACACATGCATAATCATCCTGTCATTAAAATTATTGCCAGTGTAAGAAATTAGTTTCAATGAAATTCCGCAACATGGCGCATGATCATATATTTCTGGTCAGGCTTTAGTTAAATTGTGGAAAAAAATCAGACACTAAATTTCAAAATAGTAGTTTTCGATACAAGTTCGAGAAGTATGTTTTTTGCACGAGTAACGAGCGTCACTTCCGCACGTGTGATGAACAACGTTTTTTAATATAATTGCGAAAAACTACAATGAAATAAAATTACATTTATAATCTTAAGTGCAGTGTACGAAAGACAGCTACATTCAATCGCGCGTTGTTCAAGTAATAGTATTGGGTCGCGTATAATACTCCTTTATGCCCAATCGCGCGTTGTTCAGGTGGGTCATTTATAAGCGGGTCTCGCATAATACTCATTTATTTAAAAAGTATCAATGAGATTACTTTTTAGCACTAGTGTGTAAAATCAAACTTTACGCACGATTTGCAGCTACATAAACTAAACTTTTTGAGCAACAAATTAAAAAATATTTTTTTTACCAAATATCAACATGTTGCAAACCAATCCATAGTTCTTTAAAAATACGATCGAGGTTTCTTTACGACCGACATATGACCTTTTGGTATTAGTTTGGTTTTTATTCCATTGAAGCTACGGAACCCTCCATTATGCGTTGTCCAACACCTTAGCCGGTTTTTAAGATAGAAATAATACAGAAAAATAGAAAGAAAAGAAAAGAACCAGTTAATTTAATGGAGCATAAAGTATTAAGTTAAACAAAACGTAACTGAAAACCGCATTCAGCGGATTAAGCTGTCCACCGAGTACTTACAGTAATCATTATAAAGTCAATTATTCCTTATTGACAATTCTTTTGATATTGGCTCAAAGCAAACAATTTGTGAAAACAGTCGCCGTCTCTCAGGAATACATTACCATATTTTTTGAAAATTGTCGAAGAATATTCAGATTTCCTGCAATTTTCCCTTGGAAGGTACTCTATTGAAATTCACGTGGCCGATATTGAATATTGTGATCGGACAAATACATATGTATGAGGGTGTTGTGCTTGAGAATTGTTTGGATCATGTACAAGATATCTGTATACTCCGCTTAACGCGTTATTTATTTGAAACCTAAGCTGCCAAAAAGAAGGGGTGCGGGAGGGGAACACGCAATGCTAGACAGGGAACGCGCCATTGTTCCGTGGGGCGTAAGAGAGCGTCAGACATTTATGGTTGCCATAGAGACGTACTAAGTTTACTGTCACTTACAATAAATTAGTAACGTGTCTCACTATACGGTGAAATGACTTCGAGCGTGGCAGCGGGGGTCGCCCGGCTATGCGGGGTCTTGGGTTATTATTATTAGTCTAGTTTGGATATTCGTATTTAGTTTGTAAAGGCTCATATACACGGCACGAATTTTTCGTCAAACACCTACCAGTCGAAGGGCGTAAGACTGCAAGTTGCATACTGAGTCGCTTGAGTGGAGTTGTGTTTGGAAATGGAAACGGCAAGAATCAGAACCAGAATCAATCGTTTTATTCGTGATAAAAATTGCATATAAAAGTATTAAAAAATAAAAAAACAATAGAAATCTAGAACATAATACAAAGTTTACCACGAAATGGACCCGCCTCAGCTTTATGCTGACCCGAAAGCCAGCGCTGATCTTCCGGCGGGACCATTTGTGGGCCACGATCGCAGCCGTACGACACGGCCTTACTATAAAGTTGAACGCAGCCACTTTGCTGAGCGCAGACAGCGACTAGCTCCATCTAGTCTGCGAATACGATAACGTTTGACATTGACGCAAGAGACCATGCCGTACAACCAGATACATAAAGATACATTATTGGAAAAAAATACTTTTACAACGTTAATATAAGGGCAAAATATGTGGAATAAACATTAAAATATTAAGAATAAATCATACAATATAAATAAAGAACACTACCTAGGTGGTTTAAGCTTACACAGTTACATAAAATTATACGTTAGCTTTACCTAAGTGAGAGTTTCTACAACAACTGACTATGGAATTTGCTTGGCTTTTCATTGTTACACGTTTATACAGTACAATGAGGAAAAAACAAAGAAATGAATTACATAAAATACTACTTCACGCGCAGCAGTGATACATACTCGTAACAGCAGAAAAGAATGAAATATAGGTTACATGAAAAAAAAACCAATTTTATACATTGGATACACAGTGAGGAAAGGAAATAAAAACAGGTGAATATTATTATTGACTTGCCTATTCATAGAACATAACTATTAATATATACAATATGTCAAAAGCAACTCGTGTCATGCCTTAATGCCTCCTGTTGCCGCTGGTGTGTAAGTGTGAATATTTTAAGTTTGGCTTTAAAACATATTTATTACACTTTGTGTATATTACGCAAGCGAAGCAAACGTTGACATTATTTTATTTATTTTTTATTTAATCTTTATTGCACAAAAAGAAAACTTATCGTACAAAAGGCGAACTTAATGCCATGAGGCATTCTCTACCAGTCAACCTTAGGGCCAAGCAGAAAGATTGTAGGCGGTGCTTCTAACTATACAGAAAACAAATTATATGACAGAAGCATAAAACTTTAAAAAGATGCGAAACTACATCCTTAATTCTTACACATAAACTACATAATTCTAATATACATAAAATACATAAATCAATACATACATACATAGATACATATATATACATACATACATACGACCATACATATATAAATACATATCCGAAGAATCTTGTTAGAGAAGATACTTAGAATTTCTTTGATCCACCAGCAAAGAAATCACGCACAGATTTTTTAAAAGCGTACTTGCTCGGTGCTTTTCTAATTTTAGGGGGAAGACTGTTCCAGAGACGAGCTGCTCGAATGGTAAATGAATTGGACATGAAACCAGACCGATGAAGAGGGATGGAGAGAGACAGATTGCCCGAAGAGCGAAGTTGACGATCGCGAGAGACACCATAAAACTGAAGGGAGGTTTTAAGATACTCAGGGGCTTGCGAATCATTGAGTATTGAGTAGAGAGTACATAGCAAGCGGATATTTCGCCGCTGCCGAATGGGAAACCAACCAAGTTGCGCGCGAAACTCTGACACGTGGTCGTATTTACGGAGGCAGAAAATAAACCTGATGCAATTATTAAGGAGTCGATCCAGTTTGTCAAGGTGCTCTTCATTCAAATCGGGATAGCACACATCACCATAGTCTATAATTGGCAATATCAACGCGTTAACTAACAAGACCTTAGTTTTAATGGGCAAGAAGTGCCTGAGCTTGTTTAGTGAGTGAAGTGACCATGTGACCTTCCGACTGATCTCAGCAATTTGTGGTCTCCAGCTCAAGGTGCAGTCCAAGTGCACACCCAAGTCCTTGACACTCTGACTAAAAGGAATGGGAATTCCGTTAAAATGCACAGGCCCAATAGTGTTAAAGTCAAGCTTGACAAGTTGTTTGGAGCTTCCAATGACAATGGCCTGACACTTTGTAGGGTTAACAAATAAGCCGAACTTTTCGGACCACTGTTGTATGTGCGTGAGATCTCTGTTCAACTTGTCAATGGTGGTTAATATGTCTGTCACTTTGCACTGGTCGTAAAGTTGTAGATCATCCGCATACAGATGGTGAGCGCAGCGAAAGTCAGGAGTTATAAAGTTAATAAAGATGGAAAAGAGAAGAGGAGAAAGGATACCTCCTTGAGGTACGCCAGTGACTAGGTCGCACCAGTCCGATAGGGACCGGTCGACACGCACCGCTTGCTGACGGCCCTCAAGGTAAGCATGGAACCAGTTGAGCGCTGACTGCGATACATTTAGATGCTTAAGCAAGGCAAGGAGAATGTCGTGGTCTACTGTATTAAACGCGTTAGAAAAGTCAATTAATACCAGTACTGTGACCATCTGACTGTCCATGCCACGCCTAATATCGTCCGTCACTTTAATTAATGCAGTACAGGTGCTATGACCAGGTCGAAAACCGGACTGAACGGGGCTCAGCAATTTATTTACCTGAATATAGTGAGAGAACTGTTTGTGTGCCACCGCTTCAGCAATCTTCGACAGGAAAGGTAAAATTGATATGGGCCGGAAATTACTGGGTGACAAGGGATTACTGATTTTTGGGAGAGGAATGACATAAGCTTTTCTCCAAAGAGCAGGAAATTCGCCATTAATCAGAGAGAAGTTGACGATATGAGTGATTACAGGAAGCACACACTCCAAGACCGAGACTATCATGTAACGACTCACATCGTCGCAACCGACGGCTTTCGATTTAATGGCTTGAATAATCTTTTTTACGTCTGTCTGAGATGTCGGGTGGTAAGAAAAAGATTCTGTCAAGGAAGAGGGTAGAGACGAAATAATACAGAGGGTAATGACTTTTACTTGATCAGTGACGGAGAGAGCAGAGGAAAAATATCTGTTGAGATCATTTAGTGAAAAGGACGAGCTATCATATCCATTCACTTGTTTACCCAGACCCAACGACTTCAGGAACTTCCAGACGTCGGCCATGGAAGAGGATGCAACATTTTGATGAATGAATCGACGTTTAGCTGCGCGCACCATCTGATTGCATCGATTTCGTGCTATCTTGAAATGCTTCCAGTTCTCGTCGGTGCGGTCTCGCTTATAAAGTCGGAAAGCTCGGTCCCTTCTTCTCATGGCCATGCGCACTCCCGCAGTTATCCAGGGCGCCGGGGGACGCTTCACACGAACAGTGCGTACGGGTGCGTGTTTGTCAAAAAGCCCTAACAAGGACGCATTAAACAGAGATACCTTGGTATCTACCGAGGAGGCAGTGATCACGGGTGACCAGTCAATGGCCGCTGCGTCGCTTAAAAGAGAGTCAGTGTCCACCTTAGCAAAGCTGCGCATGGTTACTAGAGCAGGTCTGCTTTTTGGGGGTTTAAGTTTGTAGCAAGCATAAATAAGGTCATGGTGGGAGAAACACGGGGCCAAAAGCTGACCATGCTTTACTACAAGATCGGGGGATGATGAAAGAATGACATCTAGATACGTGTCCGCACTGGCGGTATGGTGCGTCGGAGCAAGAGGGAGGAGAGATATGTTAACAGACTGAAGTAACGATGTCAGCCTGCGGCTACGGGGCGAGTCTTTACAAAGGTCTGTGTTAAGATCTCCCATTACCAGGTGATGTGTGTAGTCCGTACTGACTGACTCCAGAACTTGTTCCAGGTCCGAGAAATAGTCAATTGAGGGAGGACAATAAACAACGCCAAGAACCGCCTTGACTCCTTTAACATTTACCTCTAGGAAAACCCATTCCGCAGAACTAGAGTACTGAGACTGTGTGGAATTCAATAACTTGTACGGAATGGAGCTCCTGAGGTAAATAGCCACGCCTCCGCCACCCTTCCCAGTACGATCATTCCTTATTAAGACATATCCGGGCAGAGCATATGAAGTTGAATTTAGAGAAGGTTTTAGCCAACTCTCTGACACCAGGATTGCATGGATAAGATCAGTTTGGAACGTATCAACAAGGTCACTGTAATGGGACGGTATACTTTGAGCGTTTATGTGGCAAACATTAAAACAGGAAGAATTGAGTTCGCGCGCTAAAATTGAATTTAAGCTGTGTGAAGTGTTGAATGAGCTAATAGACAAAAAAGCTGAACTATCATTGCTGGCGGAGTAAAAAGTATCATCATCGGACATAAATTATGGATAATTAACTAATATATATATATAATATACTAAGCACAAATATTTAATACTATGAGCAATATGATTTTACATTGATAATCAGCGCAAAAAGCCATACAAATCTGCGTATCCTGCCGGTTTACCTTAAGAGATTACAAACAAACAAATTCTTATACAAAACGAATGTGTTCCAAAAATGTAATGGTAAAATAAAAATAGGTGATATTAAACGAAGCTCAAACAGTCTAAGTTGACACTCGTCTAACTGTCATTTGTGACAGCTATGACATCGAGTTGCACAGTTCAATAAAGTGGGTAAGAGAATATAAAACTGAGAAAGTCTGTATAGGTTGTACTACAATATGAGAACTGCCGAACCATTAAAGAATAAGGAACCGAACTTGTGTTGCTTATCAAGTGTGTACCTCAAAAAATAAATTAAAATGAAAAACTACGTGGCACGCTAGTAGTGGGTCACCGGTTTTGCGACACGTCGAACACGGCCGGGCTGGCTGCCGGGGTCCACCGCGGGCTCCTCAACTGCGGGCTCCTCAGCTGCGGGCTCAGGTGTCGATGTTGACTGCGGCCGCCTTTCGTCTCGAAGGGTCTTCAGGCGAGCGATGTCATCCTCGGACTCGATGCGTTCTCGCTTACCGTTACGCAGCTTAACATAGATGTTGCCATCGATAGACCAGCAACCCCTCATGCCGAACACCTTACGCGCCTCAATGAAGATTGCCTGTCGCTTCGCTGTTAAAAATTCAGCAAGAGAAAAAGTGGACCCTTTGAAAGCCGTCTTCCTTTGCCAAACTTTTGCTTTCAAAGACATATCGATGAAGCGGACTAGTATCGGTCTATTTCGTCCTTCGGATTGCCTACCGAGCCTGTGACAAGCCCGAATTGAGGCAGCAGAAACATCCGGGATCTTCAGGTGCTCAGTGACAATGCTAGCCACTTTGGAGCTTACATCCTCACCAGTTGCTTCGGGTACGCCATTAATGAGGATAAACTTCCGTCTGTGCCTCATCTCCATGATGTCTTGAGACTTGCTGAGTGCGCTTATCTGCTCCCCGAGGAGTTTGAGTGCCGCCATCGTGAACTCCTTAAAGATGCCAAGTTCTTCGTTAACACTGGCAACTGTTGCCTTGTTGGCTGGGGAGTTGTTCAACTTCCTCTCAAACTCGGAAAGCATCCTGCGGACACTGCTCTCCAGGCTCTTCTGTGACTCAGCGATTTGCACAAGGTTGGACATATCGCTTGTAGTGTTGATAAACTTTGAGGTTATTTGATATGTCAAATCACCAGCAGGATTGCACAGTTATAATTACAGTGATTTAGATCATCTACAGTGCTGCTAACAATGAATGACTTTATTTAATAGCTGAACTAAATTTTGAAGTGATAAAATTTCTCAAATGTAAGTATTTTGACATTGACGTTGATGTGATAATTGTATATGGTCATTATGGCCGCGTTCATTTTTGCGAATCGCACTCGCTCTTAATGCGAGTTGAAGTCGTAGAAAAATTCAGCTACTTTTCATCTCCGTTAATGGAATGGGTCAATCAGGATAGTAATATGGATTGTGAGAGGCATGCACGGAGCACGGGCCTATTTATGTTAATTGCTCTACCAACAGCTTAGGACAGAACCGCACGGAAGTCCGTCTGTAACCGTAGGGAAAACTTCACAATTGTGAATGGACATGACCTTCAGCAGTAAACAGTAAAGACCATTATGAAGACATATATTATTTCTCAAATTATGTTAGATTGTGTCGGTTGTACCTACGTAACGCGAGTGATTCATGTATTTTGACGTCACGATTCAGTAAAAAATACTATGGTCTAAGAGCTGGCCACGTCAGATGTGACACAATAATGAGAGCAATGGAACCTGTCTAGTTAGACTGCTTTACCATCCTTATTGCTAGATCCGGGCATCTGGCAGCTTTTAATGGGTGGATGTCAGAGTGACACACCAACAAAGTTTTTAAGTTGGAAAAAAGTAATACCAAAATAGGTAAAAAATTACAAAGTTGTGTAATTTATAGAGAACAGGGCCTAAATTTTAACATAAGATTAAAAACCATTGTTTATTATTGCGGAAACAAAAACAGTAGGCGACTAACTAAAAATTGCATTTTACATCATTTGGCACTACTTTCCCCCAACAGAACCTTCTGGATATGATATAACCTAATTAATTACATAATTTCTCATAATATTTCATTAAACCCAGAACTCTAGGATTTATTTTCTTCAAGTTATTTGCATTCTTTGACCTCCACCACTTTACAGCTGCCAGATGTCCGGATCTAGAAATAAGCATAGTATAGCAAACTAACTACATGGGTTTCGTTGCTCTCATTATTGTGTCATATCTGACGTGGCCAGCTCTCCGTCTACTATGACTACTTAATAATTTATAAAGATTGTACATTACGTAGCTCATGATGTGTTGGTTTATTTTATAGTTAAAAATTAAGTAGGTATGTGCTCTGAATCAGGCAGAGATAATTTTAATAATAAACTAAATAAATTGATATCACTATGTCCGTATGGAGGAGTAAATAGTATTATTTACTTATGAAACAGTAGTTATTTTAAGTAACTTAAATTGTATGATGTTTGTTAATCACGGCATGAGAGTGACAGAGATAACTTGTGGTGCAACAATTTAAATGTTAATAATTTATTTAAAATGTCTCAAAATACAAGTGAATTACAAAGTGAAAGTAATACAGGGGATATAGAAATAAAGGATACAGTAAACGAAAAGAAGGATGAAGAAATCGAGTTTGAAGACGCTTTAATATTAGCAGGTATCTATGAATATTTCTAATAGTTTTTACTATTTACAAATTAACATTCCAGATTGAATGACATTGACAGGCCGCATTGCGGTCTGCTTACGGGGCATCACACATTAGAGCGGAATTCAGCTATTCATAGACAATAGCGGAGATTTGTCTATGGTAGCTGAGTTTTTGCATGAAGGCCTTAGACACATTTGCACTACTATAGACAAATTTTCGCTATGAATAGCTGAATCCCGCGCGCTCTGATGTGTGGTGCCCCTACTGCTGCCAAGCATATTAGAGCGTATGTATAAAGCGTCACCTTTAGTTACCTGCTTAAAGAAGAGCACTGGAATTCCCGTCTCTTTATTTTCAAGGCTATCTTAAAACTAGTTGTCTTTCATCATCATAATCATCATTAGTCGTTCTCTCAGAGCTGAGGATCGTGACATCATGTCCTACTGTTGAAGACCAGGTTCCTCCATATGCTTCTATCCCTCGCTAAGCGCATGGCTTCTTGCAGTTGTCTCTACCTACGTTGTATGTTGCGGAAAATGTCAATGTTTTGTCTAAATCTGTTCAATGAATGACACGGGAATCGCTTGCCAGAATCGTCATTGTGACTAAGTTTAATTATGACATTGACTAAGGAAATTGATATTTTCCTCATTATGGCAGCTGGCCGCAATGGGCTCGGCGATGTCGTTAGATAGACCGATTTAAAAGTGACTAAGTCGAGCACTTATTAATTCATACAAAAATAATTGTCTCTGCGGATTTGCAATTTAATGCATGTCGGGGCATATCGTACCTAATGTAGATACTATTCGTCAAACCATTGACAAGTATATATGTGCCTGTGTGTGTGGTGATGTAATAAAGCGAGTAATAAAGCGGCTAACGTTTTCACACAAATGTATTAACAAAGGGCAGGAACTAATTAAAATGGGGTCGAATAAAGTTACATTAGACTTAATAAAACACTCCAAAACACACACAAATGCGGGAGCTGAACATGGCGCAATAAAATGTCAAGGACATTGATAACAAATCATCTTCTGATAAGAGCATGTAATCATAATTCTCTCGGAATGTTTGTTTATTTCGTAACAATGCCGGAACCGCTTATTTAGATTATGCTTTTTTATTTAATATAACAAGAAATAATCAAACAATGAATTTCATACCAGCAGAAATTCTCACATGTCTACACTTCTTACATCAATAAAGAATAAAAAGATCTTAGAAATTTTTGAAAAATCCTGTTGGACTAACAAGAATTTTAATAGATGCCTCGACGTGCATTTAGACTAATACCGGGTGTGGCCTGTAATAAGAGCAAAAAATTAAAACGTAGATTCTACTCCTCAAACTAGACAACGTTTGTTCAACAACTTTTAAAAATATCTTGTAGTTTGAATTTTATTACAGTTTAATTATGTTTATTTAAACACGCAATGTACTACGACATTGAATAATATCTGTAGGGTGACAAGACTGACAGGCGATGTCATTTAGGCGGAACGTGATGTACATTGAAAATACTATTTAGTTTGTTTGAAAAAGAGACAATATATAATCTACATAACTTTCAAAAGTCGTTGAACAAACATTGTCTGGTTTGAGGAGTAGAATCTACGTTTTAATTTTTTGCTCCTATTACAGGCCACACCCGATATAACGTAATGTCACAGTATAAATCTAACATAGATATTAACTAGATACTTTCCACAAAATACTGTATTCACACCTGTATTCAGGTTAAATAGGCATGAACTTTCAAATGTTAGATCTTATGTAACCATATTCTTGCAAATAAATGATTTCATTTCAAAGAGTCTGTTTACTCATTAGGAACTGTCTACTATATTTTCGGGCAGTAAATTCCAAATTCAAAATAGTCCTTGCCAATGTGTGCCACTCGTAGTTTAGGGCTTTCATACATCATCATGTTCTATTTTACAGGATTTGGCAAGTACAACTGCAGACTACTGATCCTCAGCATTTACTCGCTGTTGGCGGCCATAGCCGAGGTGTTCAGTGTCGGCATCATCGTGACGTCCAGCCAGTGCGACTTGGGGCTCGGCGTGTTTGAGAAGGGCATCATCGGCTCTGTGCCTATCTTGGGTGAACAATAATAATAATAATAAGCCCACAGGGCAGCTTGTGGAGAGCTGTTGCGGAGTGACGACCTCACGGACCCGAGTGCTCAAGAGTCGGTCAGGGTCTCCGTCTCCAGCGTGTCTTCGTCGATAGGTATGGACCCCAAGGGGACCCGAAGGGCTCTCGGCTCTGGCTTGCCTTAATTGGCTAAGAGACTCCTCTCTGACTCTCTCTCCGTTAGAGGTATTTTCTCCCAGGGTGGAAGTGAAATTTCGAAAGTCGCGAATTGGTACAGTGCCTGGGCCTCCTACAGTCACGGGCTGGAAGCGGTGCACACTTCTCCACACCCTGAGCCGCTCCTACCGATGTTGGTCCTGGCCTCATTTACCAGGACTTTGGATAATGTCAAATGAAACTTCTGTGAAAAGTTGGTTGGCAAGTGAAATTCGGCAATATAATTTTCGGCGAAAATACTCCATTCCGCGCATTAGGTTTTATTCAGTCTAAAACTATCTTAGTCAGTTAAAACTTTGATTGTCCAATCAGATTTTTTTTAGTAGTGGAAAATGGCGTAAGTGCTGGGTTATATTCAAGCCGACCAAGGAGGTGAAGGGATAAATGTAAGGAGAAATTAAGGACCGTTTTGGGAGCCATTTAGATTTTAACAATGATGTTTGCAGGTGTAATAGCCAGTGCCCACTTCTGGGGCTACCTGGCCGACACGCGTGGCCGCCTGTATACACTCCACATCACCATCCTCGGCACCGCGGTCTTCGCCTTCTTGTGCAGCTTCGCTAACCACTGGCTATTTCTGATGGTGGCCAAACTGTACTGTTTTCTGCTATATTGTGAGTGATATCGATTTTAAGCGTTCCTTTTCTTAAATTTGTTTTAATTTAAATATTAAGTCAACTCAATCAGTCATGTTACTGACTGTGTACTTCTCTAGACATCCGGACGTGATTAAGAAGAGTATCGGTTACATATAAATTCAACGAAACTTCTCTTTGCGCAAAGACTGCCACAAATGTCTTTACTTTTACTTACATTACACGTCATTATTAAATACCAAATAAGATTTATTTCAATTTCTTATCTAAGTTACAACTATTTTAAAACGTCAGTAGCTAAAATCTTTAACATTTAAAATTATTATGTATATAACAGATTAGTCGATGTAAAAATAATTGGTATCAGAATACCAAATGTTTTTATGCGTCTTTCCAAAAATATCGGATGTATTGTTCTAGATCCAGATGGATAAACCAAAGAAATATTTATAGAAACTCTACGATAATGATAATAGTTGAGATCTCTCTGGGTTTCTGCCAAATCGTCTTTTAACTGAGATTATTCATGATGTCGATCAAAAGATGACCACTGCTGGATATAGGCAACACACTCTCATGCTCCACCATCCGATTCCCTGAATTCTTGACTATAAACTGATTTCATGGTATATTTCAATGTTCTAGTGCATGCGGAACGAATGCCGTTATATTCTCACTGCTTGGCGAGAGCACACTACAAACACACAGAGCGCGGTTCCTGTTATATGCCTCTACGGGTATCATGTTCAGTCAAGCTATTATTTGTAGTAAGTTTTGGTATCCTCCCGGCCGAATTATGTTTATTGACGTTAAAATCTATTAATAAGGAGAAAACGTTATTACGTTTAACATGATTATGTCTGCTTCTTTGTATTGTTGTATCTATTTGTAAGTCTATTGTTCTTTGTCAAAGTCGATTAAAATAAAATAGTATGTTATTCAATCAAATACAAACACTGAAAACATTGAAAAAATAATCAACCCAGCAGGATTTGAACCTCGCATCGATACGCCTTACCGGGGCTCGATCGCTTTACCAATTAAGCTATGGGTTCAGTTACTGAGTTGACGAAATTCTCAATGCCTTCAATCATCTTTTTTTTTGCATTTATTTTTACATCGACTTTATAGCAGCCGTAAGCGACATCTAGGTGCTAACTACTAGAGTTAGATACCCTTCCCGCCGACCCTTTTACAAGTGTCACAACGGAAATAATAGATGGCGCTGCTATCAATTCATAATTATTTTACATGTTTTTTTAAAGTGGGGCATTCCACTCATACAATAGTATGTTATTCAATCAAATACAAACACTGAAAACATTGAAAAAATAATCAACCCAGCAGGATTTGAACCTCGCATCGATACGCCTTACCGGGGCTCGATCGCTTTACCAATTAAGCTATGGGTTCAGTTACTGAGTTGACGAAATTCTCAATGCCTTCAATCATCTTTTTTTTTTTTTTTGCATTTATTTTACATCGACTTTATAGCAGCCGTAAGCGACATCTAGGTGCTAACTACTAGAGTTAGATACCCTTCCCGCCGACTCTTTTACAAGTGTCACAACGGAAATAATAGATGGCGCTGCTATCAACTCATAATTATTTTATATGTTTTTTTAAAGTGGGGCATTCCACTCATACAATAGTATGTTAATCAATCAAATACAAACACTGAAAACATTGAAAAAATAATCAACCCAGCAGGATTTAAACCTCGCATCGATACGCCTTACCGGGGCTCGATCGCTTTACCAATTAAGCTATGGGTTCAGTTACTGAGTTGACGAAATTCTCAATGCCTTCAATCATCTTTTTTTTTTTTGCATTTATTTTTACATCGACTTTATAGCACCCGTAAGCGACATCTAGGTGCTAACTACTAGAGTTAGATACCCTTCCCGCCGACCCTTTTACAAGTGTCACAACGGAAATAATAGATGGCGCTGCTATCAACTCATAATAATTTTACATGTTTTTTTAAAGTGGGGCATTCCACTCATACAATAGTATGTTATTCAATCAAATACAAACACTGAAAACATTGAAAAAATAATCAACCCAGCAGGATTTGAACCTCGCATCGATACGCCTTACCGGGGCTCGATCGCTTTACCAATTAAGCTATGGGTTCAGTTTTTTTTTTCAATGTTTTCAGTGTTTGTATTTGATTGAATAACATACTATTGTATGAGTGGAATGCCCCACTTTAAAAAAACATGTAAAATAATTATGAGTTGATAGCAGCGCCATCTATTATTTCCGTTGTGACACTTGTAAAAGGGTCGGCGGGAAGGGTATCTAACTCTAGTAGTTAGCACCTAGATGTCGCTTACGGCTGCTATAAAGTCGATGTAAAAATAAATGCAAAAAAAAAAGATGATTGAAGGCATTGAGAATTTCGTCAACTCAGTAACTGAACCCATAGCTTAATTGGTAAAGCGATCGAGCCCCGGTAAGGCGTATCGATGCGAGGTTCAAATCCTGTTGGGTTGATTATTTTTTCAATGTTTTCAGTGTTTGTATTTGATTGAATAACATACTATTGTATGAGTGGAATGCTCCACTTTAAAAAAACATGTAAAATAATTATGAGTTGATAGCAGCGCCATCTATTATTTCCGTTGTGACACTTGTAAAAGGGTCGGCGGGAAGGGTATCTAACTCTAGTAGTTAGCACCTAGATGTCGCTTATGGCTGCTATAAAGTCGATGTAAAAATAAATGCAAAAAAAAAGATGATTGAAGGCATTGAGAATTTCGTCAACTCAGTAACTGAACCCATAGCTTAATTGGTAAAGCGATCGAGCCCCGGTAAGGCGTATCGATGCGAGGTTCAAATCCTGCTGGGTTGATTATTTTTTCAATGTTTTCAGTGTTTGTATTTGATTTAATAACATACTATTGTATGAGTGGAATGCCCCACTTTAAAAAAACATGTAAAATAATTATGAATTGATAGCAGCGCCATCTATTATTTCCGTTGTGACACTTGTAAAAGGGTCGGCGGGAAGGGTATCTAACTCTAGTAGTTAGCACCTAGATGTCGCTTACGGCTGCTATAAAGTCGATGTAAAAATAAATGCAAAAAAAAAGGTGATTGGAGGCATTGAGAATTTCGTCAACTCAGTAACTGAACCCATAGCTTAATTGGTAAAGCGATCGAGCCCCGGTAAGGCGTATCGATGCGAGGTTCAAATCCTGCTGGGTTGATTATTTTTTCAATGTTTTCAGTGTTTGTATTTGATTGAATAACATACTATTGTATGAGTGGAATGCCCTACTTTAAAAAAACGTAAAATAATTATCGATTAAAATAAAGTCAAGATGACTAATCTTATTTTCTTTCTTTCTTTTTATTTCTCTTAATACGTGTTGTTGGCATTGGCATAATTTTCTTTTCTAAAATTTGCAACGGAACAAGCCAATGAAGTCGAAAAAAATTGTTCAACTCCTTTAAACCGACGGTATTTTATGATTTTGCCGAAAAACGATTGACAATGCAATGGTTCTATTTTTATAATCTTTCTCATATTTACTGTAACTGACGAAGTTTTAATTATTCCAGCGGTAGCTTTTCCGACGCTAAACCTCGGTTTCTCCTACTACATACCGTTCTTAAACTTCAACTACCGACCATGGCGTCTGCTGAACCAAGTCATCGCTCTACTCAGTGTTCTCAACTACTGTCTTCTAAAATGCTATATTCTCGAAAGTCCTAAATTCTACGTTTCTAAAGGTGAACATGACAGAGGTCTAGAAGTATTAAAACAGATGTTTGCTGTGAACAGTGGACTAAACAAAGATGAATTTAGCGTAAGTGTTGTAGCCGTGCTTATAAAAGAAAATTATCATATAGGTACCTTTTGATAGTTTTATAAAGTTTGCTTTTATAGTACTGCCACACTGGTGTAATAACATATGAGTAACATGAGTTTAGCAGCAGCACCATTAGAGTTTATGCGGAAAGAGAAGTGTCGTGTCGTGGTTTAGGTATAGAGAAACTAATACATTTTATGCAGGCGCAGATACAGGGGGAAGGGCAACCGGGGCAATTGCCCCCCTGATACGCAAGCCTCGTATACTACGGGGGCCGTAGGTGCGGACCGCAAGATTTTTTGTTAAGGAACCCCTTCCCCCCACCCGAATGAAATCATGAATCCGTGCCTGGTTTTATGACGTTCTCATTCCGCACATTCTCAGATTCTATAGCTATTTATTACTACGATGTAAACGTAAATACTATTTATTTAAAAAATCTTCCAGGTTAAGCACATCGTTCTAAATGAAGACGAAAACAAATCGAAGAGCACGAACTTTTTCCAATCAGTGTGGAATCAAACGACTCCCTTGTTTCGTAAGAAGCATCTTAGGAACACGGTGCTCCTTTTTGGAATCAGTGTTCCAACTTATTGTATGTGAGTAAAACTTTTAATTTCGCAGTAGGAAATGCATAACGTGTGGCCTCCATCCTGGAAGCCATTCCATTTTGGGATTGAGATTGAGTAAAACCTGCCCTATCGTCATCCATTTATATAATTTCGGTCAAAACGATAGCTGTAAACTATATATTGCCAGACATTATGCCAAGTTCCATATCTTTCATCAGACTTTATTAGAGATCCAGTAATAAAATTTGTTTCTCTTTTTGCAAAAGCGTTGTAAGTGAATGTGCAGAAATTTCACCTGAGTCGTAAGTTGTCAATAATATTATCTCTATCCATTATAATAATTATTTTTGCCATATATTAATCATTAAACCTCCATTCACTGTTCAGCCACTGACATTAACATTCGTAAATTGTCCCTGATTTTTCGTACTAAAGGTGGTAAACTCCTATAGACATATTAACATTATACGATTTAAAAAAGTGTGGGTAACAGAGAAACTATAAAGTTACATTTACACATACCTTTTTACTATTGACCTGTAGTGTATTTTTACATGACTGTAAAGATGGAGAAAAAAATAATACAACTGAGGAACAAATGAAATTATTTTAATAAATATTCCCATTTGTTCATTACCGGAGGCCTAGATCACTTTTTCCTTTGTATATGATATCTATATACTTAAGTAAAAAAAAAAGTACAAAGTTTTGTTGGTTCACCAACTACATTTTTATATCTATTTATATTTACATTTTTAATTTTTAAATTTATTTGTAAAAGTAGTGTAGTATTAAGATTGTGACGTGATGTAATCAAAATTTTTATATTATGTATGCGCCTGAGCATTTACAAAGATTGCATATACACGGGAAAATTCGACCGGTGCAGCCTGTGACCCGGCTGGCCAAGTGGTAAAGGCGTCTGCCGCGAATGCAGAAGACGCTGGTTCGTTCCCAGCCCTGGGCACCGGAGGCCTAGGTCATTTTTTCCTTTGTATATGAGATCTATATAAGTTTATGATTTATATAGTAGTATATATGCAAACACGTCAAATCGAGGTGTTTTTGTGCAAGGTTTTGGAAGAAAACAAACCACGTTGGAGCATGAATGTTACATTTTCTGTAGGGGCGTATAGTTGGGTTCGGTGTTCCGATACGTGCTTGGTTTTGTATAACATAATTAGGTATATATATCATCGTTAAGAAACTGTTTTGGAGAAAACTTGTCGCAAGTTTTATGTCGGTCAGAAATAATTCTATGTTGCGAAATTAAACATAATTACTTCTTAGCACATTACTAATGTTCTACCGATAACTATAGTCGTATTAAGCGGTTACTAAGGTTTTAGACGCAAAACCTTGTAGAGCCTGTAATAATCAGAACTATGCAATTGCTGCAATAAAACTTATAGGCGTTTGTTCTATTGCAGCCAGAGACATGTTTCATGTGTCAAATTTGAGTAATATGATTAGTAATTTTGACTGCGGAAACTCGTTGCACATAGCTTAGTACGCTTGCTTACTAAGTAGATATGTCCGAGTTCAAATCTAGGCTGATGTTAACTTTTTTGTTTATTTTTTTATATAATTTCTCATTTTCAATCCTGATCCTAAGCGATTTATAGGGATTTTTGGACAAATTTTTGGAAAAAGTCAAATCATACTATAGTTAAGTTAGTAATTAGTTTAATCTTTTGACATTGGAAATGTCTTTTCGTTCGTTCCAGTATAGGCCCCGATTTCATGAAAAAGTGCGATCCCCTTATAACTCTGAAAGTTGTAAAAATATGATATTCAAAACTAGCTCAAAAGACTCTTATTTACGAGAGCTGTAAGATGCAAAAATATTTTTTCGAGAAAATCAAAAAATCAAAAAGTTATGGCCGGAATAGTGAAAAAAATATCATTTTTTTCCAAATTTTTCATTTTGGCGTTCGATATTTTGGAAACGAAGAATGATATCAAAAATTTGAGAAGAACTCCTCTGGACAATTTAGTCAGCTACAATTTAAGCTTAAAAAAAAGACGATCGGGTCAAGGGTCTGCCCTGTAGCCTAACCTTTTTGAAAAAAGTCAGAACGACATTTTTCACATTAATTTTTTTTAACTGACTTCAAGATTTCAAAAGGAGGTTCTCAATTCGGCGTGTATGTTTTTTATGTTTGTTACTCCATAACTCCGTCATGGGGAATCGAGGGAACTCCTCAAATGTTAATGGCATACATGTAGTGATTTTTATCAACAAATCAATCATTTTCATTCAAAACAGTGACATTTGATTAAGCGGAACTGCTGATGATGATCAGAAGGGAACTCTTCAACAACGCATAGTTCACGTTTGGCGATTCCTCCTCTTATCGAACACACATCGGTGTTTGTTAAGCAAGTAAGATTGTCAGGACAAATTTTCGTCAAGCTCAAGTTCTGATGACGGGATCCATGAGGAATCGAGGGAACTCCTCAAATCTTAAAGGCAAACACATAGTGATTTTTGTATTTTTATCAACAAATCAGGCATTTTCATTCAAAAGAGTGACATTTGATGAAGTGGAACTGCTGATGATGATCAGAACGGAACTCTTCAACGGCACATAATTCACGTTTGGCATTTCTCCTCTACGGTGTGTTTGTTAAGCAAGTTAGATTGTCAGGACAAATTTTCGTCAAGCTCAAGTTCTGATGATGGGATACATGAGGAATCGAGGGAACTCCTCAAATCTTAAAGGCATACACATAGTGATTTTTGTATTTTTATCAACAAATCAAGCATTTTCATGCAAAAGAGTGACATTTGATGAAGTGGAACTGCTGATGATGATCAGAGCGGAACTCTTCAATGACGCATAGTTCACGTTGGGCGATTTGTCCTCTTCGCTATGTTTGTTAAGCAAGTTAGATTCTCAGGACAAATTTTCGTCAAGCTAAGTTCTGATGATGGGATCCAGGAGGAATCAAGGAAACTTCTCAAATCTTAAAGGCATGCATAAAGTGATTTTTGTATTTAAATCAACAAATCAAGCATTTTCATTGAAAACAGTGACATATTGATGAAGTGGAACTGCGGCTGATGCCATAAACATGTGAAATGTAAAATGAGAAAGGAATTCTTCAACGACGCATAGTTCACGTTTGACGATTTGTTCTCTTCGCTGTGTTTGTTAAGCAAGTTATTTCATTGTATAGATTGCACCATCTACAATAATCCTTCACCGGCTTCCCCCATTGAAGAAGTCGGTTTTATTTTTGCTTGAAAATTATTTAGCTACATATGTGGCTACCATTTCTCGAGTTGACTACGGATTTGTAATGTCATAATTTTCTTGTACTTTGAACATTATTATATCCTGCTTATTAATCTAAAAATGAAATATGTATACTTAGGCGCCACGGCTACAATTATTTAAACTTCGATATGCGTGTGGAAATTTTTCAATTTGTTTGTTCACAGCAGAGTTGGGCACACTTGATTAAAATCGGTGATCGATTACTAATGATCGCTGATTGAATAATCGCTGATTAAATCATAACACAAAACAATCAAGTAATTTCGCCATGAATAAATCATTAACGACGGGCGCTGATTAAAACTAAATTAACGCTAATCAACTAACTTGTTCAATGTGATTGACGAATGTATGATTAGAGTGTTCTTTTGCTGATTTATATTATTACTTGAATAAGGCGTTTGTTCCGAATTTCACATATTGAACCAGATACATATGTAGAAATTTTCATTGTCCTAAATGAAAATGAGAATGAGAATGAGAATGAGAGAGAGAGAGAGAGAGAGAGAGAGAGAGAGAGAGAGAGAGAGAGAGAGAGAGAATGAGAATGAAAATGAGAATGTGAATGTGAATGTGAATGTGAATGAGAATGAGAATGAGAATGAGAATGAGAATGAAAATGAAAAGCGCATGTGTAAACCGCAGCTGTGTGATAGCTGCCTTAACTGTAGCCGAAAACCGCAATAAAACCGAACAGGCCGTGTCAAAGTTAAATGGGAGCATTCATTTGTACACTCATACGAAAAACTAACAAAAAAACCGGCCAAGTGCGAGTCGGACTCGCGCACCGAGGGTTCCGTACAAACCTGTAGGCATATAAGTAAAAGTTCACCCATTGCGTTGACGTAGAAGTTTGATTTTGTTACAGCTGAAAGGTATTATAGACCTGAGTATTTGATATGAATTTCAATTTAATACCTCTACGCGTTTACGAGGAAAAAGGTAGTAAGTTTAAAATTTAAAAAAATATTTTTTGTATGATTTTACTGAAAATGTCTACTTTTCGTAATTTTTCCTTTGTCTGTGCTATATGAAGTTTCTTCGTACCAAGTTTCAAGTTTCTGAGTTTACGGGAAGTACCCTTTAGGTTTTGAGTTTCTTGCAAGTACTCAGTTTCAAAATATGCAACTTAAATTGCTATTTCTTTTGATTGCGTTGACATAAAAGTTTGGTTTTTACATCTGAAAGGTCCTATAGCCCTGAGTATTTGACATGAATTTCAATTTAATACCTCCACGCGTTTACGAGGAAAAAGGTAGTAAGTTTAAAATTTAAAAAGATATTTTTTTGTATGATTTTACTAAAAAATTCTACTTTTTTTAATTTTTCCGTAGCCTATGCTATATGACGTTGCTTCGTACCAAATTTCAAGTTTCTGAGTTCACGGGAAGTACCCCGTAGGTTTTGCGAGTGCCGAAAAACTCTAATATTTGCAGCATAAACGACTGTATCTTTTGCTGGACTGGATTTTTTCACAGCTCTAAGGGACAATAGACCTGAGTATTTGATATGAATTTCAGCTTGATACCTCCACGCGTTCCTGAGAAAAATGGTCTTGACAGACAGACAGACAGACAGACAGACAGACAGACGGACAACAAAGTGATCCTATAAGGGTTCCGTTTTTTCCTTTCGAGGTACGGAAAACTAAAAATGACGATATTTTGGTAAAGGTAACATTTGCCACTGGCATTTACGCTTTTATTGTTCAATATTGAATCTGCACTATACAACTTAAGACGTAAGCGCCAACCGCCAAATGATACCTTTAGAAATATTGTCACAAATAGCCATTTATCCTAATTGTATATTATACTCACCTAGGTACCGCCTCTGTTTCGCCAGGGAAAAAAGTGAAGGAGCTAGTAGCTACGCAAAATCTAATCAACTAAATCGTTAGTTTAACTAAGCATACTGTCTTACTAATGTAATCACTTCAGCTAATCATGAGTGAAACTAAAAATCGACATGATTTACTCATGTCGGTGGTCAATCAGTTTAGAAAGCTCATGATTGAATTCGTAATCATGTTCATATGATTATGAGTAGGTAACGTTCTCATTTTTAATTTTAGTTTCAATCACGTTAATTTTTGCCCAACTCTTCTGGTTCACAGGCGTTATGTCGAGGATACTTATGTTAATCTAAGAATAAAATAATTATCATTCAACGTCGTAGTTTTATTTTATAACATTTTCCTTATCCCAACTTTCTCGTCGCTCAGCGACAATATTTCTTGGAATTCCGTAGATTCATTTCCAATGTGCTCGATAGTCGTGTGAGGCACGAAATCTGTGAATTTTTATTTTGACTTTTTTACCCAATATATTTAAACTACTAACTTATTAAAGAGACTAATTCATTATTCAATTTTTACAGTGGGTATGGGTACTTTTTACCATAGACGGCTTCGTCCATGTTTTTACCGCGTTTGTTCGAGCAGTTTCCATCCGAGGCGACGTTGCCAGCTTACTCTCATTTGCTCATTTCGCTTCTTGCTTTGCTCTGTTGCAAGCTAGATCTATATTATGATATGAATGACGGATACATTGAATACAATCAAATGCGCTTGAAGTTGAAAACACATTCGTGCATTTGTCAATGATTTGTCCACATCATCGTGTTAGGTTGTATATCACTCTCTTTACTATGGAATAAGAAAGAAACAATCGGCTCGGCTGTCCCGGCACTCTGCGATGTCTGGTCACGCCATTAGCTTTATATGGTTTATTGTATGTTCGTTTCCGTACGATTTAAAAGATATGGTGAATTATTATAGTAGTTTATGTAACTGTTGCGTAATAAGGCCTAATTACGTACAGTTGCATACACTGCTTTATCTACACTCATATTATTTACCCAAAATGCCGTATTCGGAAACCATAGAATGGCCGCCATTGCACCGCCATGACCAACTCGATTGTGTCGGGGAGGCGCGTGTCGGGCTGTCGGCGGATGCGCGGTAGGGTGCAGGTGTACATTATGTTATCAAAACTCATAGCACATCAATAATTGAGCAAGAAAAGTTAAAATTACGTTACATGCCACAGATAAAAAGCTTATCATAGTAAAATCGGTCGTGGTAATGCTAGCCATTGCCTACCGTTTTCGAACACGTTTTAGAGAACTTACAATATGAGTGTAGATAAATATTATTATTAGGTTGGTAAGTAGATATGGAATTAATTTAATCGTATAAGTATATATACCAATATAATTTCTCACAATCCCTAAAATGAAAAAACCAATTAGTAAGGTACGATGGGGTAAGACCGGACCATTTTTGAACTAGTTGGTCAGCTTTCAGGGCTGACTTTCATGCTTTACCTTTGTAAAAATTTCTCGAAATATTAATCCTTGTTTCAAATCAGTGTAACTAAGCTGTTTTTCCTGTATAAATTTTCAAAATCTACTCCTTCTACTTAAGATTGGGCTATTCAATAAAATGTACTCTTAGTAAGTTTTTAGGTGCTAGTTTTCTTCCACTTATCGATCTTGCCAACTTTGTAATGCAATAATAAATTTTGAAGTGCCCTTACTTATCGTTCTAGAGCTTATATGACCATATATTGTTTAGATTTATATTATACGAGAATAAATCATACTCGAAAGGTTATTTATAATAAAACATTTTTTGTAAAAGTGGAGTATGTGTCAGTTTTCCGTCCATACTTATTGATATATTGATATTCAAGTTTTTCAAATAAAAGCTTATTATTAAAATATCAATTAAAGAATAAATAATTATTATCAATGGCAAATTTGACCTCAAAAAGTTTTTTCCATGTAGACGGAGAGCTGGCCACGTCAGATATGACTCAATAGTCAGGTTTCATTGCTCTCATTATTGTGTCATATCTGACGTGGCCAGCTCTTAGTCCAATAAATTTGTAGCAGTTTAATCAGGTGGACGGCAACCCGGACGGGAAACTAGCATAACCACCCTATGCACGGTTTCAAATAATAGATATAATTATAAACCGCCTTTATTATGTTAATGTCAACCTTTCAGCATTATCTCAAACTTTTCAAAAACGAGTGAGTTAAAAATATTGAGAGTGGAAAGACAAGATGTTTCAAACCTTTGAAGCAACATGTTTCAAAATTTAAAGATTTAAAAAACGCTTTTGGCTATAATTCTTTTTTTTTTCCCAGTCTACTTGAAGATATATATTATATGGACGTATCCATACTAATATTATAGTGTGTCTGTCTGTTAACTCTTCACGCTTAAACCGCTCAACTGATTTAGATGAAATTTGGTATGTATAAGGGGGTGAAAACGGAATGGAAGTTTATATGGAATTGTTGCTCCCTGTTGACTTGAAATAGCATACGTGCTAGTTTTATATTTGCTCTTAGATTTTACTAACTAGTAACTTTTATTTTGCGTTTTATTATGTAATTCCATACCTATGGCTCATGTTAATTTCGCGCAGACGAAGTCGCGGGTAAAAGCTAGTATTTTAATATTGTAATGGATTTTGATATGATAAAACTTTTGAAATAGATGGCAATTAACCAAAACTAACCCAAAAATGTACCCAAAAAACCGTGACAACGTATACATGACACGATACAACTAATGCATACTAATATATAAATGGGAAAGTGTATGTGTGTGTTTGTTTGTTTGTTTATTTGTCCGTCTTTCACGGCAAAACGGGGCGACGAATTGAAGTGATTTTTTAAATGGAGATACTTGAAGGGATGGAGAGTGATATAGGCTACTTTTTGTCTCTTTCTAACCCCGCACTGCCCTAAAATGGGGGTGGAAGTTTGTATGGTTTGTTACCCCGAATTTCACGCGAGCGAAGCCGCGGGCAAAAGCTAGTATTATATGTTATTACCTTACTCGTGCTGACTTTTCGTGTTTTTAATTCTTTTGTGTAATTTCAATTTATAATTCTTATGTGAGACGACAAACGCTTTTATATTTGTAATTTTGTTTAGTAAAGAACACTTATGGTATATAAATGAAAATTATTAAAACATGTTAAAAAATTAATCTTAAACTTTAGGTTGAATTAAGTTATTTGCTTTTTGGCTATGGTTTTCTGTAAGGTACTTCCCCAGTCGAGCTCTGAGCCAGGTCCAGATTTGAGCGTGATAACATTCGCTGAACTGTGCCTTACCACAGTTAGCGAGATAACATTCGGAGTGCCCATACCTCCCTTTTGGACATAATATACCCGTGTCTAAACCTGTTCCTAGTAACCAACTAGGTACTAACCAATTTAAAAAATGTTCACAGCAACAATTAATACTTTTGTAATGAATTAAATTGCTAATTAAATTACATGAAAATCAATTATATTAAGTAATTGAAATTGCTTGTAATTGAGATTACATGTCAGTAGTATTCCCGATTACATATAATATGTAATTGCAATTACTTTTATCTTAACTACTTTTACTTGTAACTTCGATAATTTGAAATAATATACAAGTTCAATTTCTTTTTGGGTCAGTGGGGGCAGCTACCAGATCCCTCGCTGCAACGCGAAAATGGTCTTAGAAGACCTTCCCTCAATTTCAAATTAATGAAGATTGGCGTTTATGGATTTTGGAAAAAACATACAGGATGCGAGAAAGAGGTCACATTTGGTAAACTTCTTTTTGATGCCAATCGATCCCATTCTTGTATGGGATCAAAAATAATTTGCGGCTAGAAAAGCCACAAATTGAGAAAAACTTTTCCCATACTTTATGAAAATTTAAATTAAAATTTTTCACATGCTTGTTTTTTATGCCAATGGATTCCATTCCTATACGGTAATGTACTAAAAAGCCACAAATTAAATATTTTCCATGCATTTACTATAAATAATAAATAAATATGATACGACAATCTTACACAATTCGACCTAGGCCCACAGTAAGCTCAATAAGGCTTGTGTTATGGGTACTAGACGACGATATATATAATAGATAAATATGGATAAATACAAATACATAGAAAACATCCATAACTCAGGAACAAATATCTGCGGTCAACACACACATAAATGCCCTGACCAGGATTCGAACCCGGGACCTCCTGCTTCGTAGGCAGGGTCACTACCGACTGGGCTAGGAGATCGTCAAATAAAGAATAAGTGATTTTTAGGGTTCCGTAGCGAAATGGCAACAAACGGAACCCTTATGGATTCGTCATGTCTGTCTGTCTGTCTGTCCGTCCGTATGTCACAGCCATTTTACTCGGAAACTATACGACGTATCTGAATAAAATTTACACATAAGGTGTATTCTGTATGCCGCTACTTAGTTATGTATTTAAATTAAAAAATATATATTTTAAGGGGGGGCGCTCCATACATGTAACATTAAAAAAAATGTTTTTACCAAATATCAACGTGTGACACATCAATCGATAGGTCTTTAAAAATAATATTGAGGTTTCCTTGATCATTTTGTGATTAAGTGAATATTTTCTGAAATAATCGCTTCGAAAGTCAGAAAAATCGTGTAGCCCCCCTGTAACTTTTGAACCGTAAGTCCAAAAAATATGAAAGAATTTGAAGAGATGCGCCTTATCATATACTTTCTACGAAAATTGTTTAGAAACTTTTTCAGTTTAGCCATTTTTGAGTTATTTCCAAAAAACTTCTTCCATAGGCATCAGATACGACCTTTTGGTATTAGTTTGGTTCTTATTCAATTGAAGGTACGGAACCCTCCTATGCGTGGTCCGACACGCACTTGGCCGGTTTTTTTAACCTTTCACTTAACCAACAGTCGTTGTTATTAATAATAAATATAATATAATAATAAATAAAAACTTTATTGCGGACAACTTATAGTCCATATATCTTGTTAGTTATAGTTTTGCTTATAATCTAATGTTAGTACCTACGCTAATGGGAATACAATTACAATTACACACTTATATTATGCTATCTTTAACGACGTGCATCGACGTCCACCGGGCTAGCATAGGGCTGTCCCAGCGGTTTACAAACACGCTCAGGATACGATTGGGACTGCCACGAAGCCGAGACAGTATCCCAGCACTTCTCTTATTAAGCATACCGGAAGAAACATTTAAGTAAAATGTGTAGGTACCTGAAAAAAGCGCCATCGCCATTATATCAAAATGCAACTAAATAGGTACAGGTACACAATAGTGTTGGAGGATGTGTGGTTTGTATTTGCAACTAAAGGCTAATTTTCCAGGTAGGTAATTGAATTATCCGATGTTCTCCCGATGCGGTCTTATCCCAACGCACTTCACCGTCCTCATTGAAAGCGTTTTTGACCATCTCTAATTTCGTTATAGATACTAAAAACCTGGATTTTTCAGAGCAGAAGAGGACATAAAACAAATTAGTTACAAATAATATTATCTTCAGTTAAGTACATTTTATTTGAACTTTTATTTTGAAAGACTTGACACGTACTTGACACACAGAAATATAACCGCCATGATGAATGCTTATGTTGGATATTTAGAATAAAACATTATAATGGTGCGATTATGATACTGTAGGTAATGGCGTGTGTTGGCCAAGTCGTTTTATATTATAGGTAACTTTAATATTTCGTCATTGATTACCTACATACAATAGTAACTTTAATTAAGTAAGTACACATAAAATGAAATTATTATCAAAGCGCCATCTTACTGTAAAAGACCGCGATTGTTTGACTATTTAAACATGTCAACATTCAATTGACAACATTTCATTTTTTTGAGTGCTACTTTTTATTGTCTGGCCCGAAAGAACACACAATTCTAAGAGACCCGTATATTTTTGTTTTTGCTAAAATCCATGTCTTTTAGTGGAAAAATCCGTTTATATTATTACTTCGGCAGAAAGGGCGTATGTAACAGTCGTCAAAGGCTCAGCTAAATGACGTCACATGTTGTGTTTCATACACCTAAAAAAACGTTGAAATAGTTACATTGACTGACATTTACGTAAAAAACCATAGCGTGGCCAGAGTGCGCTTAAACAGTTTGACATTTTAAGCACAAGATAAACGTCAAAACTTAAAATATAAAATCAAACCGCTAACTTCGAAAGATGTCTTCAAGGATTGTTGAAAATGCCTTGCATTAAATATTACCTAATGAAAACTTGCAAAAGCAACACATCTTTATAGCCCGGTTATTTACTATACTCGAGGGAAACAAAGCGGTGTGTCGCAGCGGGTTTACATCGTTTACCAACCAGGATACTTTTAATTTGCGAAGATCACTTGAATGTGAGTACAATGCGTGTCTATTTTAATGAATTCTTAGAATCTACAAGAGTTTTTAGCTATATTATTAATCGTGTGTCCGTTTCTTTCAGTTGGAAGAAGATATGGAAAACTTTTTGTATTGGAAAACAATGAAAGTGAAAGCACGTCTAAAACCTCGACTACCAATGTTTAAACAAGCGTTGCAGGATGTGACAAAACAAAACAAACAAACAAAAATTTTAGGACAACAAACAAATATTTTAGGACATTTTAGGACTCAGGACTTCAAAAGAAAAGAGGCAGTGTACCGAAACTATTGCTTTAAGAAGTGTCACTCGGGGACGCCGGGGCCCAAGTGGCACCATCAGCTGAGGGGAGCTGCAAAAAAGACCCCCCCCCCTGCATACAAAGTTTGTATGCAGGGGGGGCTTTGTGTGAGAATGTATATTTTATATTAGGTCATGTCTCCACCACAGATGTGCTAGGTATAGGATGGTATCCGCCTACTGTATAACTGAACGAAATTAAAATAATTTTATCATAATATACCTTTTTTTTCTCCCCTGATTAAGACCTGGTGAATTTTACATCTCCAGTAGTAGCATTCTAAGTACAGGAAAGATATTTAACTTATTATCGACAAGTCATCAGAAAGTACTTAAGGATCTACTTAGGATACAGGTTTAAAAATAACAAATATTTATACTAATAAAATAAGTACTTTATTTCCTATAAATTGTAATTTATTTATCACAATCAGAAACAACTTTTGCTCGTGACATTTTAATTGATATAATTTCTCGGTTTAATCTGTAAAGGGACATTTCAACTTGACAACTAAATCGTCACAGATTAGGTTTGGAGAAGCACCTTTTTTTTCTATTGTCACACCCAAATCATGTTCAATTACTTTAATAACCACCCCTTCTAGCCTTTCACCTCTCTTGATGGCTGTTGTTTTGAGAACTTTATACCCCCATTATTGTATGAACTAGAGCTCCATCTGTCTTGCATTTTGTTGCCTCATAAAGCGTTGATGCGGTGAATCTTGACTGGCTCAATTAGTGCCACACCTTGCTGTTGACTTGATCTTTGGTGCTGTTTTCAACAAGTGTTATAACCTCAGCGTTATCTTTGTACTCTTTAATGTAAAGTGAATCTGATTCTGACATGAAGTTCAACATAATGTCAAAAATTCAAGTTGTGCACAGTTGGTTCATAAATATTATATAACTAAACAGTCATCCATTTTATGATTGTTGGCTTCTTTGAGAAACTCTTGAAGATTTGGGACGTCAGCATCACATCTATACTGTTTTCGTTTACAAATAGTAAAGGAACATAAGGCTGCAATTAATAAAGGCCTCTGCCAGTTTGGACATAAGAACTCCGCGAAGATAACGAAGCTTTGGTACCTCGTGTGCCAGGCAATTTATATTTATCCGAGCTTTGCAAAAACTCACACGCGGCGAGCTCCTGCTGTCAGCTTTGACAAATCTTTCTGAGTTTCTCGTGTCCGCTTCGTTGTAGGGGTATTGGTCAATACCCCAACCGGGGTATTTTCCGAGGATTTCCTGAATTCCATCGTGAGGTCGTCGTAGAAGAATGCAATCCGGGGTCTGTTAGAAAGCGAGTTGTGGTCGTCGTAGAAGAAAGCAGTCCAGGGTCCGTGACAAATCACAACGCGTAGATAATTAAAATAATCCAAGGAAACGTAAATTACAAGCAAATATTCGAATCGAATGAATGAACTGTCAGCTGTCCTGTCGTCTCTGTCAGTAGTGTGTGTCAAAGTTGTCAAACAGAAACCCGGAAGATAACGTTTTTTCATAATGGTAGTATTGAATCAGCGGTGTGACGTCATTTCCCGGTTTACATATTTTGGTGATTTTTCCAAAAAATACTGTTAAAAAAAATCTAAAAAAATGTTTTTTGTGTTCTACAAGTGTATTTCTCGAAATGGTTTTCGATTTATAAAATTTGGAAATTTTGAAATATTGTCAATTGTCATAGTTCATCTCAAGTATACTAGATGGTAGAAGCGGAAGCTGCGATTATAAAAACGCAAAATGCAGTCGTCAACCGTGATACCCGTCACCTTACAAATCAAAATATTTATTAAAAAATAATTTGATTTGTTCTTAAGGTGTATTGAGCCTTATATAGTCTTTTCACGAAAGTATGCAGGGTGCAGTGGTGATCGATGGTACCATTTCTGACCCGTTCTTCATGCGCAGAGGTGTTCGGCAGGGCTGCGTTCTGGCGCCTAGCCTGTTTGGTATTTTCTTCTCGTTGCTGCTGAAAACTGCTTTCGGTGACGACCAGAGCGGTATTCATCTGTATACAAGGGCTGACGGAAAGCTTTACAATGTTGCGCTCCTGAAGTCAAAGCGTAAATGGGACGATTTATTCGTAGACAGTTTGCTCAGCTGATTACGCAGCCTTTATTGCCACGTCCCAGTGCGAACTCCAAACCATAATGGACAAGTTTTCTCGTGCCTGTGCTCTGTTCTCTATGTCCATTAATCATCGGAAAACTGTTGTACTAGCGCAAGAAACACCGATAATCTTGTTGGATGGCATCTCATTGGAGCTAGTTGACAAGTTTTGCTACCTCGGGTCGACGGTGGCTCACAATCTTTCACTGGATGCAGAGAAAGCGGCTACGTTCTTTGGAATGTTGAGTACAAGAGTATGGAAAAATAAACATTTAACTAAGAAAACTAAGATGATCGTTTATCTGATCAAACGTGTATCCTTAGCATACTCTTGTACAGGGCTTAGACCTGGACATCGTATGCCAAGCACGAGCGTCGCCTTAACGCTTTCCACATGCGCTGTATCCGGAAAATCTTGGACATACACATTGTATAGGTCACTACTGGCTGGCAACACAGCAGTCTCCCGCCATTCCGTATTATCTGTCAACTGTCAGAACTGAAATAGTGTTTGGAATAAAGTGCGGTTATACATTATCTGGTCGTATTAATTAATTACAATCCAGGAAATTAGAGATACAACACACTGGAAGGATAACAAAGGACAACAGCTGCCCGGCCTCTTTGCGCTACTAAAGCAGAAACACTGACGCTGGCTGGGGCATGTGCATCGAATGCAACCCTCATGTTTGCGGCGGCGTGTTTTGCTTGGCGTCGTAGCTGATGCCAAGAGAAGCATCGGTCGGCCGATGCTACGTCACAAGGACTGCGCTAAGCAAGATATGCTCGCATTTAACATTCCGGTTCACAAATGGGAGGAGCTTGCCGAGGACAGAGACAAATGGCGCAAACTGGTGCTTGATGGGCGCAAAATAAATGACTAACCTTGGATCAGGACACTCGCTGAGAAGCGAGCCAAACGACATCAGAGCTGCATCAGTTTGCCATCGGAAAATGCCTGCAATTATTATGGTCGTTTTTGCCGCTCCCGCATTGGCTTGTACAGTCATGAAAAACGTTGTCACCCTTCCTGACGCTGCTTATATAGTCTATTACAGACTCAATGTCATTGAATGGTACCTAGATAGATACAATAAATTATTTATACGAGATGAAATGCATGGGCATGAAAAAAAACTAGGTAAAATATATTATTTACAGAAAAAGGCAAAGAAGGACAAATCTATTTTAAGACAATACAATTTTATCGCTAAAATGATATCTTTAAGACAAGCTTCAACGTTATTTGTTTATTAACCAGACCGTTAACTCCGAACTTCCAGAACCCCTCCGTTCTCCGTGTGGATGCCGTACATATTCAACAGTTACCAGAACTTGGGGCAGCCCGGCATGAGTTTCTGCGAAATGTTTCACGTTGAAACTCTCACACAGAACGAGACTATATTTACTGAGGCGGTAAGTACACATTTCGAAACATTAAGTTATACGGCGCATTCAATTTTAGGAAACTTGATATAAAATAAGTGGGCTATATTATATTAATTCTAATGTGATTGTTACTTAGACTCACGAGCTTTTTTCGATCCTGATAAAAGGAAAATGTGGTTCAAGTTTTTCTCACTCCGTTATAATTTTGTTTAGACTTCTTATGGCAGTAAATAAATACATAAAAGTAGTGGAAGGTTGTGCATACTTATATTTGTTAAGTATTAAATTCGAAAGAGCCTTTATTATAAGTGGAAATCACAACCAAAAAGAGTTGTCGGTAATAAAAATAAAATAATAGAAAGGCCCTACTTATCTATGTTTAGTTTGTTATTTGCTATACAGAAATTAAAGAAAAAGTCCAAAGCTCCATCGTATCTTGCGAGGATTGTATATTTGGCTGTAGACCACTGACCGTCTATTTGATAGCTAAAGAGACAACCTTTGAAAAAAAAATTGACATTCGAACTAATACAATGATAAAAAAATCAATAAACACTAAATAAACAGTCACATGCAAAATTCTTTTTTTTTGCAATAAATAATAATTAAACTTTGCAGGCTCCAGTGTGCGACGATGCCATAGTTCCGTTTACGTTTGCCGCCATCATGGGATTCTCGTGCACCATCACCACCGTCTCTATCATCAGCGTGATCATCGTCAAGTACATCGGCAAGGTATTTGTGGTTTGTGAATCTTATGGGCTGTGTGCCATCAATCCTGAGGTCTCGGATTCAAATCTCGGCTTATACTCGAAATTACGTAGGTACGAAACATTATTGGATATTAACTCGCATATTTATTTTATAAATCAACAGGATTAGACCTTTCATAATTTCATATTAAATTATGCTTAAAGCTCACCCTGACCTTCATTTTGGTTCATACATTTTGGGTTACAACACAAACTACCTACCTACTACACGTTCCAAAACTAGCAAGATAACCTTGGTCGGAAGGCTTTTTATCCACCGTTTAATACGGCAACCTTTGTATGGTTCTGTGTGCTTCCGAACTCTCTCACAGTTTTGGCGCCCAACGTGGGGCGCAAAACTGATAAAAATATTATCTGACAAAAATGTCTGATGTTTGTTATAGAAATGGACGTACATCGGCTTCCACTTGTTGTCCACCACGCTAGCGGCAATCATCGACTTCGTGCCCATTGACTGGAGCGTCGTAATATTCGTCGGAATCATGTGCAATGTTGTCTGCATGGGGATCACCACAAGCTATGCTATCGAACTGTTCCCGACCTATATGAGGCATATATATTTTAAATGTCATACTTACTTGATCCACATGAAGGAATATTTGTAAAACAATTTGTTGCACTGAAATATTGTACACGAGACAACTATAACACATACAATTTGTACAAAAGCGAACCTATTCCTTCAAGGAATATCTTTCAGCTAACCTTGGAGCAACTGAGAACATGACAAATGGCTGATGTTTGGAAAACGGACAAATACTTACAAGGGATAAATATATTGTAGTAGTAGTAGTAAAACACTTTATTGCACAAAACAAATACATGACCAACAAAAATATAGTGTGTGTGTGTACAAAGGCGAACTTATCCCTTTAAGGGATCTCTTCCAGCTAACCTTTAATATATAATTATAAAACATCCAAACTCAGGAATAAATGCGTTGTAAACAAACTAATAAATGACCTTTCCGGGATCGAACTCAAAGCATCTCGCTTGGCAGGCAGGGACATCACTGCCTTGGCGACGTAGATAATTCGATAATGATGATGATTTGTTTGTCCACAGAGCCATGGTAGTGGGCCTATCTATGATGTTCGGTCGCGGCGTCTCGTTCATATTCTTCAACATCATTGGTGAACAACTGATGAACAACTGCAGCAACTTCTTCTTATACTTATCTGTTTTTCTGTTCGGTAAGTGGCTTATATGATTTCTTTGTCACAAAATATTAGGTTGATTTAAATTTAACTTTGAAGGGGACTGTATCTATCAAAAGTGACGTTTGACTTATATTGATCCTGATCATCCATTTTTGTTATCAATTAGTTATCAAGTTCATGTAGTGTATGTATCATGTCAGTAGTTATCAAGTTGATGTATCATGTCAATGAACCAATATCCAAAACACACAAATAGAGGCCCTGACTAGGATTCGAAACCGGGACCTACCGCTTCGTAGGCAGGATCACTACCGACTAGGCTAGGAGGCCGTGGAACAAAACTCAATAGTTACAGTTGATAGCTTACTAAATTATTACATATCTCCAAGATAAAGTGGGTTCAGCCTAGTTTGGTGCACATTGGACAACCTCTTTAAATTCGATATATACATTATGTTTGGTATTAATAAACTTACTTTAGTTTATTTTATTTTACTTGACATATTAAACAATTAATAAAAAAATGACTACTTTACTTATTAAAGTACCACTGTTTTACTTTTTTTGTTTCAGCCGGTGCTGCATTAGGTCTATTTCTTCCATCAGATAAAAAACCCTCCAAGAAGGAGTCCCACGAGTTTTCATCTCCCCAATAACCCAGATAGTGAATATAGTGATCCTTTGGAGTAGTTACTTACCTAAGGGTTTCCCTCCACCTATCGATGCGGATTCGGCAAAATCTGGTGAAAAAAAGCTTTATGTCCACGCAATAAGAGCTAACAAGGCACGGTTCGGCTCGGATCGGCTCGGCCGACGCCTGCCGACGCTTCGACGTCTTTTTCGCTCTTATTGCGTGGACATAAAGCTTTTTTCTACCGGATTTGGCCGAATCCGCGTCGATAGTTGGGGAGAAACCCTAAGTAGGTACTTACCTACAAGTGCTGTGATTAAATCTCTTAATTCAACTTCCCTATCATGACTAGGGTATAAAGTAGGTATAAGACTAATAATAATATGTGATAATCTAGATCAAAATGCACCATTTGGGGGCCGGCACCAATGGTGCTTTCCGCGATACAAAAATATTAAATCTATGCAACGTACAGTCGGCATCAAAGATATGTATACACTGCACCTAATTACAAAGGAATAAGGTGAAAATGTGTAGTAGACATATCTTTGACGTCGACTGTAAAACGTAAGCGCCCTTGGCTAAATGGTATGTTTTCTATCCAAGTGTCACATATTATAATTCTGCGAGAAATCCTTTGGGTTCCCATAATAAGTGCAGTGATCGGATTTTAGGGTGCAACACGGTTTCTTTATCTCAAGAATAATTATACAAATATGGATAATCTTCGGGATTTTAGGACCCACGTTTGTAAGCATTATTATTGATAAATACTTTAATTTGTAAGGATAACTACTTTTTATTTAGCATCATCTTAAAATACTGTCAATTGACTATTCCTTGTTGCTCGTTCCCGCCATTTTGATGTTATAAAATGACGGGTATATAGCTGCGGCCGCCATTCGGATCTTGACCAGATTGTTGTAAAGACTTCTTGAAAATATTATTGTCATATAGTGTAATTTATTCATATTTAAACCTTGTAACAAACGAATACAAGTGTAAATACTGGTAAAGTACTGGTTTATTTTATAATCTTAGTGATATCTCCTACATCTCAGAAGTGGGATCTAACAAAAATCGACAGGATTTTTGCCACGCCGCACAAAAACGTAAGGTTTTAATTTTTTTTAATAATAAATTAGATTGATATTTTCCGTAACGGAGTAAATCCGGAGGTTTATATGGTTAGTTTAACATGGTCATTTTGCCAAAGGTTATTTTGGATATGCACATGTTAGATGGTATCTTTATTGATAATTGAAGGTAAACTGTATTTTCCGTAACGGAGTAAGTCCGGAGGTTTATATGGTTAGTCTTACATGGACATTTTGCCAAAGGTTGCTCTTTTGGATCTGCACATGTTAGATGGAGATGTTTATTATGTTGTTACATAATCAATATAATTAATTATCAGAGAGATTAGTAAGTCAGATATTGTTGTCATCATTCCTAATAAAAATAACTTCACAATCCATAAACATATGTTCTGTTATTTAAAATCAACTTTTATGACCTAACCTTCAATTCAATAAGTATAGTTTGATATTCGCTTAAATTTTGAATAAAATCACGCTGGTATTATTATAACCGTATAATTCGCCTACAATATGTCTCAATTGTAAATATGTACTACTTATATTTTGCAGTTGTCAAATTAATCTTTTAAAATACTACCCGGCAATTTATGTTCGAAGATTTGCGGGGAATCATTTTAAATTAATTATTTCATATGAAGTAAATTATTTTTTCGATCTCTTACGATATTATTTAAAGATGCAATTCTGAAGCCCTTTTTGGAAAGCGCATATTATTTCAAAACAATTTTACGAATATTACGAACTAGCTTTTGCCCGCGGCTTCGCTCGCGTTTAATTCGGGTTAACACAGTTCCCCTTTGCCCCCCGTAACGCTCCATATAAACTTCCACCTCCCATTTTAGGGAAGTGGGGGGTTAGAAAGAGACAAAAAGTAGCCTATGTCACTCTCCATCCCTTCAACTATCTCCACTTAAAAAATCACGTCAATTCGTCGCCCCGTTTTGCCGTGAAAGACGGACAAACAAACAAACACACACACTTTCCCATTTATAATATTAGTATAGATATCATGCCGCAGGCTGCATTCAAAATATTTTGTATCTCTTTCTAATAAGTAAATTTGTAAACAAGTTGAAAATAATAATAGATCTTAGGAAAAGGTAATTTACATTCCTTTTCCATTATAACCACAAACAAATATAATATTGTTTCGACAACGGAATATTCAGTAACGAACTTAATATGCTTTATGAATATGATTAAAATGAAACAATAATTTATTAGAAACTCCTTAACGCCTGTAGTGTGTACAATGTCTCTAAGTGGTTCACGCTTATGTGTCACTTCATATTATTAAAATGTTTATAATTAATTACTATTACTTCTCGTGAACCATTATTGTCGTTATAAATTATTATGGTTAAATGTCAATTAATACCAAGTGCGTTTGGATATACATAAAAGTGTAAAGTTTTCAAGTTAACGTGATCGTTCACGCCACAGCTAAGTAACAGCTTAAGACTGGTATTAACTCGGATTTAGTATAAATCAATTTCAGAGGTATGAAATGAACCAAGGTGATAAATAAAGTGTGTAAAGAAAAGAAAGTTTATTTTACAATAATTAATAAATGGCCTGTATAGCTTTGTCTAAGTACAAGTTATATCCCATACATATTTCGTCTTAATAAACGGTACTATAAAGTTCATAGTAATTACCTTTTATACTTATATAATATAAGTCTCGGTGTGGTAACTGACCGAAGTATTTTTGAGTTCTTTACTTCCTTATTGTATTCAACCCAATAAATAAATTTAATGATTAAATCACAATAGTTAAGTTAAATGGGTACATTGACTATTCACATGTCTGTTTATACCTATACAAAATAAAGTAACAAAATAAGAACTAGAGCCTAGTCGAGATTAGTTAATCTCGTGTATGTCGTCGGCATATTACCACGCATATAATAGTGTGGGAAATCTACCGGGTCGTTGTATGGAGACCTCGCATTAATTCCTTAGTCGATTATGCTTTTGCTAGGGTATAGTATAGGTCATACATAACAAACACAAAACACTATTTTTCCAAAAAACAAAGTATGTCAGTTTTGGTATTTTTACAAAAATGTACAAAAAGCTTAATACTTTGTACTGGAATTTTTCTCAGGGTATATTTTTTTCACTAAACAAATTATTTTGATTACTGACAGATACTGTCAAAAGTTCAAAAAAAAAATTCAAATAAAACTGTCACTTTTATTCAAAAGTAATTGGTACCACTCGTCATTTTGTTTGGAAAATTTCTCAGTCAGGTTTGTAACAGTGGGTGTTACGTTAATCTTATTTTAGCATACTATTTACGAATATCCAAAAAAAAATTCTAAAAATAAAATTATTATTACAGTATATTTCATAAACTTTATGGAAAAATCCTCAGCCTGGTTTCGTTTTTTATTCACGTAAGGTAGTCAATTCAACAGCCACAACCGAAATTTCCAAAAAATATTCCACATACAATACGTCAAATCTCGAAATGAAAAATTTGTCTATTTGTTATTTTATTTGTTATTTATTTATTTACATATAATAAGCATTACAGTATTCCAGGACACCAAGACACTTATATACAAGTCACCATATCTTATTAACTAAATACATTAAAATTACCAAATAAACATGTCATCAAGTACAATAAATTCAAACAACTATAAATGTCACTAGCTTAAATTACATAAAAAATCAAATGAAACAGTCAAAAAATAACACAATCTTTTACAATAAATAAATTAAACAGTAGAATAAACATTACACATACAGTACATTAAACATTCAGTCGTAAGTTCGAAAACAATAATTAAAAATATATTATTTATTACAAAAAAACTAAATAATAATAATTTTACAACCCCTCTTAAATCTCAAGAGACCTCAAAGTGACTTCTGTGAATTCATTCAGAGTGCAGCTGAATAAATCTATTTCGGCCGAAATCTGGTTCAAAATATTGATCGCCCTAATCAGGGGCGCATTAGCGAGTAGGTTAGTACGTGCTATAGGACGCGCTAAAACGCGCCACGCGCTCCGTCGCGGCCCGCGTGGCACTGCTAGTCCCAGCCTGCCAAGGACCTCAGGATTGTGCAACTTACCCCGCAAAACCTTAAAAACGTAAGTTGCCAGCGCCAAATTTCGCCTCGTCTCTAACCTTGTATATCCTATCATTCCGAGAACAAAAAGAGTAGGGTACATCAACGGGAAATATGGGTATACCCCATACTCTTTTAAATACATGTAACTCGTAAATTTATTCTGTACTTTCTCTAGCATCGCCCTGTACTTAGCCTCATAAGGGTTCCATATCATTGCACAATTTTCTAGTCTGCTCCTAACAAGCGCATTATAGAGAGCTCTAACCGTTGCCATGCTATGGAAGTGTTTGGTCTGACGCAATATAAAACCTAAGTTTCTAAAAGCTTTTTTACATACTTCTACTATATGCTTTCTGAAGGAAAGATTGGACTCTACGTGCACTCCCAGATCTCGTACGGACGATACTCGTGTGACTAGTTGCCCTCCAATGTTGTACGAGTACAATAACGGAGATTTTGATTTGCTGTAAGTCATAATATTGCATTTGGATACATTAAAATCTAATTTGTTATTTTGACTCCAGCACAAGACCCTTTCAATGTCTTCTTGCAGTTTCTCACAATCTGAACTATCCTTAACTTTTAAGAGTAGTTTAAGGTCATCCGCAAACAACAAGCAGTTAGCATGTTCAACTACGTCAGGGAGGTCATTGAGAAAAATTTAAGGGGCCTAAATTGCTGTCCTGACTAACACCTGAAAGCGTCCCATAACAGTTTGATATGTGACCCCTATACTCCACATACTGCTTGCGGTTTCTGAGGTAACTTGCAAAAAAGCTAAGCAGACTTCTAGCCTTTTAAAGCGAGTGAGCACGCAGCAATATGTCGTCGTGCTTCAGCTATTGAGTCCAGTTTAGCATGCGCGGCTACGACTCAGCTATGCTTGCGTCATAGTGAAAAAAGTGGAGTTAGTTACTTCAATTATATAATTGTCTAATTTCATATTTGTACTTAACTCGTATAATTATAATTTTAATAAATATTTTGATGGCGTATTATTAATTAAACAATTTAGTATTTAATTGAAGCATGAGAGTATCATTGCCTCACTAAATAGAACACCATCACCACTACTCGCCAACAGATGACGCTTGTAGTGTCATAATGCACACAATGCAGCCGCATGCATCGATACAACTACGCTTCAACACTAGTCACGCCGCCTACCAACAGATAGTACATTGATCGAGTTATATAGATGCCGCTAACGTTTGTTCAACGCAGAAACATGACCCTCGGCGCATTGCCGAGGACTTTTTGAGAAACGCCCTACCGGTCTCAAGGTACGCATGCTATATACCTCAACCAAGTTTGAGCATTTTAGTGTTGTGACACTAAGCCACTAGGCCAGTAATTTGTCCTAAGGGCACACCCTTAGGACAAATGACTGGCCTGGTACACATCTACCTAGCTGGGTGGTACTCGGCAAGTAATCACTAGAGAGAAGAGAGTACATGTAAATTTCTAAATCAATAAATTGTATCCCATCAAAAACATTACATGTACTATAATGCCAGCCTCGCAACGCAGTGCTCCTACTACAAAAAGTAATGAGGTCTAATGTAAAACCAAGCCGGTGTGCCGGAGTTTACTAACAACATGTCATTGTGATCTTTTGTATATTAGATGTTTATATTTTTATAATAAAAAGAAACAGAAAAAATTACTTTGTTTCTGCATATATTTATATGGGATTAACTATGCGGTTTGTAAAACTAGAGAACCCGGGATATTGCGGTATGTTTTAATTTTCAGTGGCTTTATAGTCTAAGAGTTAACCCTAGAAGTTAGAAGTGTTCAAAATTTGGAGCTTGTGGGACTGCTAGAAGTATTTTAGATATACGATGATCGTAATCAGTGAGTCAGTGACAAAATTAAGGAATTTTGACTTGCAATAGTTCTTAAAGTATATAGTGAAATTCAATGATATTGGGATATTCCTTGTGTTATGGCCTCTTTGTCACAGAAATTTCAGCCTTCTAGCTTTATCGATAACAGAATTAGAGGGGGGTCGATAATGGCCTGAATGGCTTCGGAAAAAAGGATGGTTCGGCCGTGCCTTTGTTTTGCTCGACTTGGCAGGGGAACTGCCGTGCCCTTAGATCTGGTACGCGCGACTTTTTGTCGTCGCCCCCCGCCTCCCTGCTAGAGCGATAACCATAGATTTCTTCATAACGGGTATATCAAGACATATGCAACGGCCTCCTAGCCCAGTCGGTAGTGACCCTGCCTACGAAGCAGGAGGTCCCGGGTTCAAATCCTGGTATGGGCATTAATTTGTGTGTTAATCACGAATATTTGTTCCTGAGTTATGGGTGTTTTCTATATATCTAAGTATATATTTATCTATATAAGTATGTATATCGTCGCCTAGTACCCATAGTACAAGCTTTGCTTAGTTTGGGACGAGGTTGATTTGTGTAAGATTGTCCCCAAATATTTATTTATTTATCTATTATATATATCGTCGCCTAGTACCCATAACATAAGCCTTATTGAGCTTACTGTGGGCCTAGGTCGATTTGTGTAAGATTGTCCTATACTATTTATATGCGAAACAGCGCATTTGCCAGATGACTTAAACTTTTTATTTTACCCAAATTTAAGCATAAGTTATACTTTTTTTTTTTTTTTTTTATATACTACGACGGTGGCAAACAAACATACGGCCCGCCTGATGGTAAGCAGCTACCGTAACCTATGGACGCCTGCAACTCCAAAGGCGTCACATGCGCGTTGCCGACCCTTTACAAAAAGGAGGATTCACTGTGTTGACGACTAAAGGAACAAGAAGGTCCCTCATCGTCAACACACTGGGTCCTCTTTGAGCTCTTTGGCAACCTTACTCACCAGCAGGAACACAACACTATGAGTAGGGTCTAGTGCTATTTGGCTGTGGTTTTCTGTAAGGTGGAGGTACTTCCCCAGTCGGGCTCTGCTCCAGATTTGAGCGATGACATTCGCTGAACGTGCCCTACCACACTTAGCGAGATGCCATTCGCAGTGCCCATACCTCTCTGTTTGGCGTAGTTTAAGGACATACCCAGGTCCGGACGTAGTTTAAGGACATACCCCGGGTCCGAACATACCCCGGGTCCGATACTTATAAATGACGCTTAAATAAGATTTATCTCTGTTGTGTAATTCACCTGTGACAGCTGTATTTTTTTTTTCTGTGTGTAATATTTAATTATTTCTTTTGTTATAAGTCGAAATACGAGTAGATGTCATATGCTTTAGAAAAGTGACCAAGTCCTCCGGTATCCGAGGCGAGGCCAGCAGGCAGCATCTTTTTTTTGGCATCTACCTATGGTTGATATAACTATAAACATTATTAGACATTCAATGACATAACATGCAATAGAATCAACATTATTGTACGCCAAACACTGGCCATTGTCATGTGTTGTTTCGTAGGTACAATAAATTATTTGTATCTGTATGGATCGAAGCGAATACTTACTCCGACGACCGGATAACCACTTATCCACATAGTCTCCGCTGGCAATCTACTGGTAGTAGGATGTCGGGTCGCCCTCCCAAACCCGCAATACAAAGAGGCGATAAGTTGAGACAGATGTAGCCTAAGCCGGTCTCGGCTAGAAGTTGCCGTTTAAGATCGTGGCAAGTGCAAAACTTTTATGCGAGCCCTATGTCCCTAATGAGGGACAACAGGAACAAATGTTCGTCACCACAGTTACATTAGTGACCGATTGAATAAATCTTTTTGTAAAAATCTGTTTCAACTTAAAGATAATCACAATTTCCAAAAATTTACAAAATAGTTTTATTTGTTCCATATGACTAGACCCCGTTTTCAGTGGTGAAATTTTAATGAAAATGCTAGGGTTGGCATAGCACATTTTAATATTCTTAACATGACGTATATATATTTTGATGTAAGCTATATACTTATTTTATTTATACAGGGTGGAAAGATAAGTCGGGCCCTGGAGGGAAACTACCTTAAAACCTTGAGATAGCTCAATTCGCTCAAAGGAAACATTCTTTTATTTTTCCTAAAAACTAAAACTGCATTCACAGTTTTTTTCTTAATTTTCACTTTATTCCATACTAATTGTAAGAAAAATATTATTATTATTATTTATGTGTTCTCTTGTGTCCTAAACTTGGTTGGCATTTAGAAGTTTTTATCTTCGTTGGAAACAGGATCGATTGGCATCAATTGTCATAAAAATTATTTATGGCAAAAATTACAAAATAAATACTTTTTTTGAAAACTGTACTCTTTTCCAAAAATTTGTAAATGCAGTTATGTCCCTTTAAAGAAATTAAAGAATGTTTCCTTTCAGTGAATTGAGCTATCTCAACGTTTTAAGGTGGTTTTCCTCCAGGGCCCGATTTATCTTTCTACCCTGTATATTAAGGCAAAGGACTTTAACTAGGTTTAATTTGGTATATAAACTCCATAATAGTTACTTAATTGTATTTTTTTCGGCAATTATGATTGATGTCATATTAATCACTTAATTGTTTATTCAGTAAAAGTATGGATTTCCTGAATAATCTTGCTAAATTTTCTCAGTTTCTCAGTCTCAGCGACGCGGAAATGGTTACTAAATTTAGTATAACTGTGCAATAGATACCAATTTTTTCAAATAGGTAAGCCTGGTAAGCGTACCTATTAGATTATAGTTTTCTAATAAATAAATAAATTTGTTTTTTTTTCAGTAACATGATACAATTGTGCAAATGCATATACATTTTAAAGTAAGATGACTAACATTCGTGTTAAAACGTGTTAAATCGTATATATATGACGGTTCCTAGGAAGAAATGGTCACAGTATTCAAAACAATTATGACAAGTGGAAAAAGATGGCCAAAAAATGAATTGTATTGCACAAGCGATA
This sequence comes from Pammene aurita, assembly GCA_947086415.1. NCBI lineage: Eukaryota > Metazoa > Arthropoda > Insecta > Lepidoptera > Tortricidae > Pammene > Pammene aurita. The sequence continues at coordinate 1,478,289 of OX352297.1, forward strand.
ACCAGACATCAGAGTTACGGAAAATGTTACCTAATGAAAATACCATCTCAACGAATGTAACCTTTTTGTCATGGAGCGGTGATATAATTGATTTTTTTTTAAATGTCACATGTTGTACTCGAAATAAAATATTGTGTGACAACCCTATGATTCGATATCATTAAATTTTCACCACTGATAACGGAGTCTGCATATGACACATCTACACAACACGCATGCATTTTAAAAATGTGTCAAATATATTACAATTGGCGTACTTTTTTATTTACACTGTGACTAGACGTTTAGCACCACTACAAATTATATCAATTAAGATAAAGTTACTAACAGTATGGGGGTATTAATGTAGTGTTAATGTATATTTTAGTAACGTGCAAAACCATAAAAGTAAACTTTTCCTTTGAGTTAATTAAAAAAGATAACGAGAACGCTGCGCATGGCCCCTCGCATCCCCGCTCCTGCGTTCCGCGTCCTGCACGTGCGCATTCCACTAACGAGTGAAATATTAGGTATCTTTATTTGTGACATGATTTAACTTTTTAATACGCAGGATATTTTTTTGGATTTTTGTGCAATCGCAAGAAAACTCTTAAAGGAAATATAATTAAAAAAAAATATTGGCGGAGCAATATTCTACTGCGAATAATAAGCAAATTTTTATACTGAAAAAGTTTGATGATGAAAGTTTTGGATTTTTTTTGTCATACGTAGAATACATACATTTAATGTCACTTCAGTAAAAAAAAAAGACGGAGCAAATTTCCGATGTTACACAAAAAAAATATTTTTCATAAAAAAAATGTTCAGTTATGGAATTTTTTTTTGATATTTTCAACATTGGTTACATACATCAAGTCAATATTTCTAGTGCAATAAAATTAGACTGAGCATTTTTGCAAACGTAAATATAAGAGTTTAGATAAAAAAACCTAAGAAGGACAACAGTTTTTTTTTGGAAAAATATATATATACCATGTACTCCTGACACTTTATCATGCTGTAAAGTTTTTTTGGACTGAGGAGTTAATGCGAGGTCAACCCCTCTATTGCCCTGGCCTATAATCCCAAGTGTATATAATAAATATAATAATATAATCACTTATAATGTCAATTGATCTCTATTTTTGCCTGATAAAGGTTTAGATGGCAATTGACATAGTAAAGGATATTATATTACCGAATTTAATTACAGAGGAAGTTGATGGAAAATCGACGTGACATGATGATTTGACGATCTATTATAATTGTGTCCACTAATGACTAATGAGCAAAGTATTGCTTAGAAATTTACGAACTGAATCATTTCCTTTTTAAACAACTCTCAAAAGAAAGGAGAGTTATTATTTAATCATAGAGTCGATATGTAGAATAGTCAAAACGCGAATAAATGCCAATGATAGTCAAACGCGAATAAATGAAAGTGAAGTTGCCTGAATATAATAAATAACTAGTATGTCGAGTGTAATCGTTATAACATTTATTTTTGATCATTAATTTAAATGTTAATTCAAGCAATACCTGTATTTAACAGGTAGAGACCACGCGTACTTGAATTCATAATACCTTTGATTATGTTTCGATGTGTAGAGTCACATGTAGAGTCGATATGTAAAGTCGATATGTAGAGTCACATGTAGAGTCGATATGTAGTCACATATAGTGTCGAAATATAAAGTTACGTATAGTGTCGAAATATAAAGTCACATTTGGAGTCGATGAAGACTCAACGTGTAGAGACGAAAAATGACATGTAGAGTCAAATGCAGAATAAAAACTTATACGATTCTTATGTAAAGCCAAATGTTTGAGGTGACACGTATGAAGTGGACCACGCATATGGTGGGGTTAATGCAACAAACGTGAACGGACATGTCAGACCTTTTTTCAGGCGTACCTAAATAGATCTATTCACCTATATAACCTACTTATGTGAAGCAGGTGAATGAACATGCGGGATTTTTATTCAGACCTACCTTAATAATCTAGTACCTATGAAACGCACGTGGATGAACGTGCGGTACTTTGAATCAAACCTACATAAATGTATCAAGTACCTGCGTCGCACGTGAATAATGTGCGAAACTCTCATTCAGTTTTACCGTAATATATCAATATATACCTAGCAATATTTTTATCACTTTTAGGGAAAGTAATCAATAAACTTTGAATATTATGCGATTATGAGAATGTACGATATAAATCATGCTATATTTAAGAGCTTGGCTGTACGTGTACGTAAAACGCCAATACTTTTATCTGCAGTCATGTAAAGTATGGACAACTCAAATGAAATAAATCACAGATAATCAAATCAAATAAGACGTCAAAAAAGTGGTTTCAGTGGTCTCTGATTACATTTACTATTTTATTATTAAAGCTCGTCAATTATCATTGTAATATTTTGTATGTATGCCTAACAAATATCAGACGTTAATTTAATCGATTATGCAGTTTGAGAATTTTAATTTAATGAAGTGCAATACCTATTTCTATAAATTATCTACCTACATTTAACCTAATAGTAAACTTTGACGACATTTAACATAAAAGCTGGGTAACAGGCAAATCCCTTTTACTAAATGGGTGAATGCATCTCTGAAAAGTACACTTTATGAATAGTTTTTGAATTTAGTATACTGAGCTAAACGTACAGTTAGTTAAAAGAATATAGTAACTATAATAACATAAGAAGATAAATTAAAGGAATTAAACATTATATTTAATATTATACGTACAGTTAGTTAAAATAATATAGTAACAATAATAAACATAAGAGAAATAAATAAAGGAATTAAACATTATAGTTAATATTATTCGTTATCATGTTATGTCCTGAGGTCAGTGACAAAAGGGCAAAATTAGGTTTGTTAAATTCATGTATTCAGCTTTAACTTTCTGCGACTACTGCAGAGTGCAAATTGAGGTTCGTAAGGAACTTGCATAATAAAAACTTTGCAAAACCACATACTTAGTACTGCTTATTTACATTAGTTAAATATTGGTGAAACTGGTTCAGTAATTATTTTATTTTTCAATTCATTGGTTAAGGCGCTGATTTCTCTAGTAAAAATAGGATAATGACGACACTATGTTTAACTTGCTTTCATCGCTACTAAACAAGTTACTTATTATTATAATATAAGTATTTCACATATATATATATATATGAGTTCATAGTACCAGACCACTAAGACTGATTTATTATCACATTGAATAATGTTAAGAATCCAGCAATACAAGATCATTTTAATCAATTAATTAATTATTTAATTATAAGTTTTGATATGTAGTTTTAATGATTTCGGTTTTTTTAACACAAAATAAATTGCCTATATGTTTTAAAAATCAAAGTCAATAATATACTTACAAAAGAATAAGTTTGCGTTACTTTAGCATTGCCTTATTGTACTTTTAGACAATTATCGGTAGATAACATTAAAACGTATATCACTATACTTATTAGATAACTAACGACAGTAGAACACTTCGAAGTTCAACTTAAAATAAATGAAACCAAAATAAAATAAATTAAAACAACTCCGCGCTTGAGAAAAATATATTTGAATCCAAAATGTTAATTATTTTACATGTTTTTTTTTAAAGTGGGGCATTCCACTCAATAAATAAAAACTCAATAAATGCAAAAAGATGATTGAAGGCATTGAGAATTTCGTCAACTCAGTAACTGAACCCATAGCTTAATTGGTAAAGCGATCGAGCCCCGGTAAGGCGTATCGATGCGAGGTTCAAATCCTGCTGGGTTGATTATTTTTTCAATGTTTTCAGTGTTTGTATTTGATTGAATAACATCCAAAATGTTACTCTAATCTTAACGCGTCAAGTTGTATATTAGCAAACGTTAATCAAACAAAAGTTACTTACTTCGTAATCATAATCATTTATTTATTTAATAGATAAGTAATAATATTTAATGCTTAAACTTATACTTTTAAAACGTAAATAAACAAATACATAATTGTCATTATAATGTTTAGGTAATCATACATGTTGAAATGTGTATATGTTGAAAATAACAAGACAAAATTATACACGTTTCTAAAGAAAGTGTTACAAGTTTCAGACTGATGACCCAGGAGCGTCCAGGTAAAAGGGCCAGGGTTTGGTATTTATTTACCACCCAGGAGTGCCCAGGTGAGAGGGTCGGGGTGTAGAACACTTCTGACCCAGGAGCGCCAAATTGAGATGGCTAGGGTTATGATATTCTTCTTCCTCAAGAAAGGCATCATCTTCACCTACATCTTCTCTGACGCTACGCTCTCGAAAGAATGATAATGGTCATCATGGCATGTGTAGTGGTATGGTTCAGAACGCTACGCCTCTCTGCACGACTCTCCGCTGTCGTTATGTATTCAATATTATGTATTCAATATATGTATTCAACTACGTTGTGAGTGTTAATAAAATTGGTCTGAATCAATCATGTGGTTGTACATGTGGTGTTGTGCGATATTCATGTGAAAGTGATAAGTATTATGTTTTTTGCATGTATTTTACGTTATAATGTTTCCTTCTAATTTGAATTTTCAAATGCATTAAACAGTCTGATAATATTTTATTCAATAACGTAAACAATAATTGCGCGTACAAATTAACTATTGGTTTGATCTTTGCTGCTGTATAGAAATGTATCAAACTTAATCACTATTGTTATTATTTAACCTTGATGATGAAGTCATCTTAATTAAATATCATATTGGTTTGATCTTTGCTGTATTGATAGATCAAACTCTATCATTATTCAATCATTTTAACAACTGTGTGACACCTTATTGGTATTACTTAAGCTTGATGATAGTGTCATGTAATTAAATATTATGAAGAAGAATTATTATTATGACCTTTGATGTATTGATATATGTATTACTATTCAATAATTTTAACTGTTATGATATATCTTATTCGTAATACTCAAACTTCATGATAGAGTCCTAATAATTAAATATTATGAAGTCGATAAGCAATATATTATGAAGTTAACAAGTCGATAGAATAATCATTTATTTCCTTTGTTGTTTGCACTGAATGAAATAAACTTGTACTACTTTTACAATGAGCACTTATGTACAAAGGCCAACTTAATCATAAAGATAATTCAGTAGGTTCTAGGTACCAGTCAATGAATAATCAACTCTTTGTGAACTTCTTGTGAAGTTTTATACTTTATTATCGATGATAGTTCATTTTACATTGTATAATCATTTATAATAATATACTACAATGATGTGAAACTGATAGTCAAGGGTTGACATGACCATGAGTAATATAAAAACATTATTTCATTAACTTATTACAAGAGAATAGTACATTATGATACAAGTGTGCTAATTTGATCATTACATACGAAGCGATATTGTGCGCACGAACGCATGTGAGGGCGCATAAGGAAGCTGAGCTTATGTAATGATTAAGCACACGCGTTTCATACGACGTTTTTCAACACACTTGCGAGGAAATAACATAATAGTATAATTAATAACTTTTGATAAATACTTACATTAATTGTCGGAATGTTTACAGGATAGAGGTAGTTACGAACCTAAGATAATTAAATTTAACTAACCTTTTTTGTGATGTTATTGAGTATCTGGAACTCTTTTTCAAATCATTTCATAAAATTAAAAACTTCACATTTATTGTGCAATAAATTATAGTATTTTTTTCTTACGTATTACTCACTAGATTTTTATGATGACATTTTACTAGTATGTATCACAATTTTGAAATATACCCAGAGGTTAAATTAACGCTAAAGTTGTCTTCTTATTCATTGCAAATATAATTTGTTTAAATTAATAAAGCACGACGAGAAAAATCTAACAAATAAACAATGATTTGAGGTTAACTTATAAATGGCGCGCAATTTTATTTTTTGGATGTGCGTGCAGCTTGAGGCAAAGGCGTGGACGTATAATGCCAAACATCCAATATTATAACAGACAATTCGTGTTTAAAACGTAATTTATTGTGTATTACGAGTAATATAATAAGTTGAAATGATTCTTATTCACAATCAGGATTGTATAATTTGTATTCTATCGTAAATGTGTAGGTATATTTTTAATATACTTTTTTACTTTTTTACTTTTACTTTTTTTTTACTTTTTTAGAATGTAAACTCATAAAGAGTTAAAAAAAGTAAAGGTAATACCCGACTAAATTACAACGATTCGTCTGCGTACGTACTACTTGGTACTAGAGTACAAACGTCACTTGATCGGATTATTAAATTATTCCACTAGTTAGATAATTATTGTGAAATGCACGCGTGTTTAAGATCTAGGATTATGAGCATAAAAGCGGTGGAATAAGAACATCGTTACGAGCAGGTGTGTTGAAAAATGTATTAAATCCGATGTGTTAAGATCCAAAACTCTAATTATGTTATTAATATGGGTATTTAAACAGTTTGTATTCATTACCTTTTTATTGTCAGAATTGATCTCTAAATTATTTTATTTGAGCTATTATTTCATTAGGTTTTGGCGAAGGGTCTGGCCTCGAATAAGATGGCTGAGCTGTAAGCATTATTATTGATAAATACTTTAATTTGTAAGGATAACTAATTTTTATTTAGCATCATCTTAAAATACTGTCAATTGACTATTCCTTGTTGCTCGTTCCCGCCATTTTGATGTTATAAAATGACGGGTATGTAGCTGCGGCCGCCATTCGGATCTTGACCAGATTGTTGTAAAGACGTCTTGAAAATATTATTGTCATATAGTGTAATTTATTCATATTTAAACCTTGTAACAAACGAATACAAGTGTAAATACTGGTAAAGTACTGGTTTATTTTATAATCCTAGTGATATCTCCTACACGTTGTATACTTTAGTTACATTAAATACATTTCAATAACTCTCAAACGTTTCAACCACTATATTCGCATAACAAATGTACGTTTTCTGCCGTGTTGCACCTTAAAGTCCGATCATTGAATTGATAACACTAGTAATAATAGTCTAATATCGTTGAATGAATGACCTCCTGCTATTAAGTAATGTATACTTGATATAAGTAATTTTTAATTTATAGACCAAGTAATAATAGATTTAGAACAATGACTATTGAATAAAATTGTTGAAACCTTGTCTCGCCATATTATTTATTTAAATGAAATAGTTCAAAGAAATACAGCTATATTGTATAAACATTTATAATAACAATAACCACATAAAAGCTTTCAATACCTACTTAATGGCACAAACCACAACCACGTTGTAAAATTCAAGTACTTACCAATAAAAGAGGCTTAAACGCCCTTGTAATGAACAGTACTTAATACCTTTTAAAATATGGTTGTAGAAATCCACTCAGCGCGTTTCTGATGCTAATTGAACATGAACGCCGTGTTTAGACTGATTACTCATTTGTTCTGATAGTCATTTGTTTGTTTATAAGAGAAATGGCAGCCTCTAGGGCTTCCGCCAGACTTCAGTATATATATATATATATATATAGCATGTTGTACGGTAAAGGCCTTACTTTTTGTCGGGAGATAGCTGCTTCCTACAAACAACACCGGCGACCGCAGACTTTGTCAGCGGATAAGTTGATATAAATCTGATAAAATGACAAACAATGGCGGCAACTGTCATTTTATCAGGTTTATATCAACTTATCCGCTGATAAAATCTGCTATCATAGGCCTACAGGCCGGGACTACGATGTCTGACCCAAACAGTGGTTACATACGTTTTGGGACTAAGGGTGGGTTGCACGACGTGTAACTAACGAATGATCAACGTTAAATATGGCAACGGAGCTGTCATCCCATAGAAAACTATCAAACTTTTCATACAAGATTTTTTTAACGATGACGGTGATGACGTTAACAGACGGTTTGGTGCAACCGGCCCTTATGTTTCATTAGCTGCACACTAAACTTGCTCGTTAGATCACCACACAATAGGCTATACATTACGAACTGAACAACGAATATGAACAAAAAACAAAAACTATTCTCAAGAGACAGCGACCGTATTGGCGCCAGAAACCGGAATCAACAAGTGAATTCAATGGGGAAGGTAGCTGTCACAATGATATTTCCAACAATGGTCCTTAGAAAAGCTCTATTTGTATGGCGGGAAGTAGTTTTTAGGGTTCCGTACCTCGAAAGGAAAAAACGGAACCCTTATAGTTGTCCGTCTGTCTGTCTGTCTGTCTGTCTGTCTGTCTGTCTGTCTGTCTGTCTGTCTGTCTGTCTGCCAAGACCCTTTTTCCCAGAAACGCGTGGAGGTATCAAGCTGAAATTTATATCAAATACTCAGGTCTACTGTCTCTTGATGGTGTGAAAAAATCAAACTTCTATGCCAACGCAATCAAAAGATACAGCCGTTTATGCCGCAAAATTCCGCAAATTTTCGAAACTCGCATGGGAATCAAAACCTACAGGGTACTTCCCGTGAACTCAGGATCTTGAAATTTGGTAAGAAGCAACGTCTTATAGCACAGATACAGGAAAAATTGTGAAAACCATACAATTTTAGTTACATAATATAATAAAAATATTTTTAATAATTTTAAAGTGACTACCCCTATATACATATAGATTTGTACGGAACCCTCGGTGCGCGAGTTCGACTCGCACTTGGCCGGTTTTTATTTATTTTAGCGAAAGTGACTCACTGTTTCATCTCGAATTGGTCCCCAAGGGAAATTCTCAGGTTTCCGAAATACTCTAAAATTAAAATGCTGTAGAGCTGAGTGAAAGGAATGAATTTTCCCTAAGAAAAGCCTTCTGACCGTACCTATATAGTTTTAGACGTTTTAGTACATTGTTAAGGACCATTAATTTTCTTTTTCTCTTGTATGGAATCTGGAAAATCGCACTCTACAATAAGTTTTCACCGGCCATCCCCATTGGTTGATAGACTAGAGAGGTGTACACATAATATATACTTCGTCAGGCATTGGTTTTGGTCACCAACGCGACTACGCGACAAAAAGACATCAAATCGAATACCAGAAATCTTTATTATACCCATTATGTGCAACAAGCCTATGCTTGCCTATTTGCAGCTATCTGCAATAAGTGTACTTATTTATTATAGGTTTTATTTATAGAGAAAAGAAAAAATACAAATATTTGCAAAATAATGTCTACCAAGCAGGGACAAAATTTTGAGCAGAAGTTTATTTTTGGAATTGACAGAACTCAATTTCTGCTCTATGCAATTTCAACAGACTCAACTCAAATCCTTTCTGGTTATCCGACACTGTGGAATACCCTATGATTTCTCGGGTTTATGGACAGCATCGTTGGCGTCGGGTAAATCCAACCCATAGATTACCTCTCAGCAAATAGATCTAGTAGCCTGTAAGAAAGTTTTTCTGTAACGGACTAAATGTCCCATGTAGCACCAATCTTTGAGTTATAAGACAATTCACTGTTTAAAAATGTTAAGACACGAATGAAGATCCTATGCAGTAAACACAGCGCATTCTTGGGCGTTCTGTCAAGCTTCTAACCCAGGTAGCATTTATACGTCATTATGTCGTCCGTTTACGGTACTGCTCGACGTAAGAGACGTCATGTCTCGACGTCGGGGGGTCCCAGCAGATGACGTGAATTTGTCACAGCCTCAAGACGTCTGTTTACAGACGTTACAGAGACGTCATATACTGAATGCATAGGGACGTTACTGGGCCGTACATATTAGGTTAGCCACTGACGTTAGAGAGACGTCATATACTGAATTCATAGGGACGTTACTGGGCCGTAAATATTAGGGCAGCCACTGACGTTGGAGTGACGTCATATACTGAATCCATAGGGACGTTACTGGGCCGTACATATTAGGGCAGCCACTGACGTTGGAGAGACGTCATATGCTGAATTCATACGGACGTTTCTGGGCCGTACATATTAGGGCAGCCAGTATGTTCGAATAACGTCACACACAGGATTGATTGTGGCGTTACTAGGACATAGGCACAGGTCAGGACCTAGGGGGGCTGCATTATGCTGCCGTGTTCACGATATCAGCAGTAGAAGTTAGCGATTTTCAATTTTATTAAGGCGGGTATTATATAAATTTAAATAACATCTCTCAAAACACACTGCTGATATCGTAAGCACGGCCATATGCTCCTCGTAGCTAGGATGGGTGGGTAGTCTGTTCAAAAATAGAACCGACCTGGCTGTTGAGTGAACTAACGACGTGCTAGATTTAAGTTCTAAGACGGTTCTAACTTATTGGCCAGGCGCCCTAGACAAGACGCCAAATTCTTACGCGTAAGAGTAGGAATGAGTTTAGCGCTTAGCATAGCAGGCATCTTGTCTACGTACCCTGAACAAACTCTAGGACTTATGGATGAAACTAAAAAACGCTATGTAAGTAGTATAATTTATATTTAAAGAGGCATTAAAGGACAGTGGGAACCAATAGCCCCATAACAATAATCCCATCAAAAACATAAATGTGAAATGAGAGCCAAGTTATATATGCCTTGGTTGTTGACTTCAACAACAAAAGAAGTGAGATCTAAATGGGTGCCAAGTTCAATTGTCAGTCCTATTACTAAAAAAACAAGTATAATTAGGTAATTTTTGTTTTAATATGTATGAGGCCATGACTTAAAATAACATTTATATCTCTAATGCCCACTATCGGACTACTAAACTAAAAAAAAACACAACCGTAAGCATGTCAATTTTAAGTAGATACATTAAAACTTCGAAGAAGTAGGTAAAAGGTGGCAACACTTCCTTAATGAAGGCGGCTGACCGCGTGTTCGCTCGCTCACATTGGTCCTACTCCTCTCTATCTTAATAGCATTAGTAAGAGAGAAGGGGACCAAACTGAGCAAGAGAGCATGCGGTCAGCCGTATTCATGTAGGTCAAAGCCACGGACAGGCTAGGGGGCATACCAAAAAATGTAATCCATAAACCGATTTTGAATGATTTATAAAAATCTGTAGTATTTCCTGAGCCAAATCTATACCAAGTTCTCTGAAATCTATAGGGAACCGTAAAAGTGGTAACTCTCCAACATGATAGTCTTCATCAAGCTGCGAACGAAATGATTCATTGGCCCTTGTGGGCGCTGACGCATTTTAATAGATCACGCGGCCGCAATATTCATTCACCTGCCTCTATGCACTTGTCACAAGCTGAATACCTACGATACATACTCGCAGGCGCAGTTGGCAAAAAGGCTTTTTGTTGGATCTCTTTCCATAGAAGTTTTACTCTTACTACTGTGTAAAACAAAATTTCATCAACCGAGACACTTTGCTGGAAATATCCCTGCCTCCAAGTTTTCACGTATGAAACCTGTAACAAACAAGAGAATGTATAATTGTAAAATAGCAAATTATTTGTTGATCAGACCAAATGTGAAAAAAGTGAAGATTTGAAATAACTTTCTTTATACAATGTTTTAAGTGTGTAGATATTGTTATTTTATGTATTTTTATTACTACTAAACAACCATAACTTGCACCACCTGCTTCAAGCTGTTTCTTCCTTCTTTCTTATGTAAGTTGCCTGGAACCACATAAGGAAAAAAAATCCATCTGTCTCTCCATACAATCCATACCCAAACAGGGTTCTAAGAAAAAGATAAGTTTGGCTACAAGACAAACTTCTATATGTATTTAGGTAGGAGTTAGCAGTTAGGTACAGTCACCGGCAATAGTATCTCCCTACACGAAGGCCGCAAAAATATGTGACACGCTCTTATGAGTATGACCCTACAAAGTCACATATTTTTGATCCTTTGTATAGGAAGATACTATTGCCGTTGACTGTACAGCTAGCTATATTGATCAAAATATGTTTTTCTAAAAAAACACATTTTTAACACAAGATATTTAGCCGACTGTACTTGATGTTACCTATTCTTGTACTGTCAGAAAGTATTCTAAACAACAAAACAAATGAGCCGAAACTCGACCAAGCAAGCATTTTTTTTAAATATACAGTCAACTTAATTTTTTTATTGGAGCTTTTTTAGTAATATGCTGAGTCTCCTATTGTAATTCAAAGTATTTCATTGCAGTATTCATCATATATTTGTATAAAATGACTAGTAAAATATGCATTCTACAAAATAACCTATATTGTTTAGGTTTAACCTATATAAGGTGAACTTTTAATATTCTTTGTATATAATATCATATTTCCAAGGGAACCATGGTATAAAAATAAGTACATTAAAATATTCAAACAGGGCTCTGGCTGAAAGTTCTTTGAATATGAGAATGCGGCAAATATGTTAATGAACTAAAAATAACTACAGATATCTTATAAATCTTAGGAATGAAATGCTATGCTTAATTATTCTGACATGTGCAACAAGTAGTTGTGCAATGTGTCAGGATTTACTTCATAATAGCTGTTGACTATAAAACTCACCTCTATAATCCCCTAAGCCTACACTGCCAGCGGCTTGAAATTTTCGTATTTTCTCAAAGGTATTTTTTTCAATGATGGTGGGATTGTCATTATCTTCGTCGCTGCTAGAAACATATCTTTTGGCCCTTTTCCGTTTAAGACCTGGTTCTGATGTATCCTCATCAACCAGTTTTTTTTGCTTTCTCTATGCCATCTTTAGGTACATGCAAATGAAATAAAAAAATACACACAACATGCAAACATAATAACTGAACACAGCATAATGCATCCCTCACTCAATTAAAACAAGGTTATCACGTTATTAGTAAAAATATAGGATGGAGTTTCATTAGTTGGAACAACCTGAAGTTGTACAGTCAACCACTTTGATTCGTAGGTTATCACATTTGTCCAAGCAGTTTTAAAAATTACCCATATTAGGTAGTAGTCACACAGTAACAGAAAACTTTCACCAACATTAGTAAGCTCTCGGTAAATCAGGAAATCAAACTGGAGACGTGTATGCCCATCAGTGTGCGCATACTTACTCGCTGAAGAAGAAGAATAAATCAGGAAATATTGCATCCAGAAACCAGGAAACGAAACTGTTTCGTTAGTTTTCATAGCCAAAGTGGTTTGTAAAAAAACTATTAAAAGGAAACGAAACTGTTTCGTTAGTTTTCATAGCCAAAGTGGTTTGTAAAAAAACTATTAAAATATACGTACCAGTATCACAACAAACTCTTTGAACACTGTATAATTTCCATTTTTCATCTGGTGTCTTGACATCAGCCAAAACCTTTTCAAACGCTTTAGTTCCCTTAACGGGTGGCCAAAAGACTTCACAACACTTTGGCGTAAACCACTGATTGTTTACGCCGTCTTCTACACTAAACTGTATCACTGAGTACATTTTTGTTCTTGTTGAAAGTTTTTATTGGCAGTAGTACAAAGAAAAAAGGAGGGAAAACAACGTCACTCAAAGCGTCACTTCAATCAAAATGACAGAATTTCGTTCCGTTCCAATTTCTTATGTTTTTAAAAATCACATTGCTCAGTTTGTTTTGATGTTTAATAACATTAAAAAATCTGTAATAAATGACTTTATATAAGTATTAACTTTGAAGTTAACTAAAAAGACGTAAATGTTTTTTTTACTTCATGAATGTTTTACATTACAAGATTAACAAATTTTATTGATATCAAGAAACGAAACGCGTTATATAGGTATATTTAAGCTTTATTTTTAAGTCGGTAGTAGGTCGGATACTTATAGAGTTTGTCCGGAAATAGATGTATCGTGGTTTATATGGGAGCTCATACATTCTATGACACTTCTCTTTCCGGACAGACTCTAATGACTAATATGAAACTGTTCAAATTTCAAATTCCTATGCATAAGTACTGGCTTACTGGCTACATAAAGTCTTGTTATAATGTATTAATTAGTATTTTCTCTTAGCATTCGCTATGATAATGGATAGATTTACGAAGAAAGAAGATTTACAAAGCCTGAGTAAAGTATAGGATAACTTACTAGCATATAAATTAACTGCCACATAAAACTTCCTGTTGAAATAGTTTACGTGTCACAAACATTTAACCGTTAATAGTGATCCCAAAAATTGACATTAGCAAAACTTCTCGTTGCCGACGGATACTGTACGTATTACTGTACATCGTACATAGTACAGGTGATGACCTTAAACTGACGTTATTGAGACGTTCATTTTGCGGTAAATATGGTACGTCCAGATGCTGACCCTCAATTGACGTTATTAAGACGCCCACGTTGCGACGAATACGGTACGTCCAGGTGCTGACCTGAAATTGACGTTATTAAGACGTCCACTTTGCGATGAATACGGTACGTCCAGATGCTGACCTAAAATGGACGTTATTAAGACGTCCACTTTGCGACGAATATGGTACGTCCAGATGCTGACCTAAAATGGACGTTATTAAGACGTCCACTTTGCGACGAATACGGTACGTCCAGATGCTGACCCAAAATTGACGTTATTAAGACGTCAACTTTGCGACGAATACGGTACGTCCAGATGCTGACCTAAAATTGACGTTATTAAGACGTCCACTTTGCGGTGAATATGGTACGTCCAGATGATGACCCTTAATTGACGTAAGTACGACGTCCACTTTTTAACCTGACCTTAAATTGACGTCACTATAACGTACGTTTTCAGCGAATAAATGACAGACCTTAATATGACCTAAAAATGACGTCGCTTGTGCGTCGCTGACGTCAGTTTGCTACCTGGGAAAGGGTAGGCAACGCGCATGTAAATCCTCTGGGGTTGCAGGCGTCCATAGGCTACGGTAACTGCTTACCACCAGGTGGGCCGTATGCTTGTTTGCCACCGTCGTGGTATAAAAAAAAAAAAAAAAAAGCTTACTTACCATTATAGACGGAGAGCTCGCCTCGTCAGATATGACACAATAATGAGAGCAACGAAACCCTACTAGTCAGTTTGCTTATACTATGCTTATTTCTAGATCTGGACATTTGGCAGCTGTAAAATGGTGGAGGTCAAACCAAGGGTAAAGGGTTCCGTAGTCAACTAGGAACCCTTATAGTTTCGCCATGTCTGTCCGTCCGTCCGTCCGTCCGCGGATAATCTCAGTGACCGTTAGCACTAGAAAGCTGAAATTTGGTACTAATATATATATCAATCATGCCGACAAAGTGGTAAAATAAAAAGTGGAAAAAATGTTTTATTAGGGTACCTCCCCTATACGTAAAGTGGGGAGTGATTTTTTTTTTCATTTCAACCCTAACGTGTGATATATTGTTGGATAGGTATTTAAAAATAAATAGGGGTTTAGTAAAATAATTTTTTGATAATGTAAATATTTTTGGAAATAATCGCTCCAGAAGTAAAAACAATGTGTTCCCACCCCTCTAACTTTTGAACCATAAGTTTTAAAAATATGAAAGAGATCTCAAAAGTAGAACTTTATAAAAAAAATCTAGGGAAATTATTTTGAACTTGATAGGTTGAACAGTTTTTGACAAAACGAACTACGAAGAGAGATTGCGAGTTTTGAAGCTCACTACCTTGAAGGAGCGCAGGGAACGTGGAGACCTGATTGAGACACATAAAATACTAACTGGACACTATGACCTCAGAGACTTTCACGAGACATTTCAACGTAGTAACAACAACCGTCTCAGAGGTCATCAGCTAAAGCTAGTCACTCGTAGATCCTACAATATTCCTCACAAAAACTTTTTAAGCAACGGAATTGTAGAAGCTTGGAACAAACTACCAGAGGACACAGTGTTGGCTCATAGGTCAATGAATTTAAAAACAAATTAGACAAGCACAATAAAAAAATCAAATTAAAGTGATACATTTGTCAAGAGCATAGTGGATACAGGCACTATCAGTTATTACAACTGCTTGCCTGCTTACAAATAACAAATAAAACAAATAAATAAAATACAAAATAATTTTTGAACTAAGTTTGTAATTTTACCGTATAAGCAGGTGTTTATTGTACCTGTAATTTCTACAAAATCACAATGAAATGACGTGCTTTCAAATAAAGTTTTTTAACTCTTAAGTGGGGACACTTACTGTGACGGACGGAAAACTACGGAACCGTACACTGAGCGTGGCCCGACACTCTCTTGGCCGGTTTTATATATTTAGATTAGATTATATCACTGCCTAAAGTTTTTTTTGGGGGAAAGTAGTGCCAAACGCTGTAAATTAATTCATAGTTTGTCGCCTAATGTTTTTGTTTCCGTAATAAAACGCAATATTTTTTGTTATAATGTTAAAATACAGGCCATGTCCTTGACAACTGAGACAACTTCATCAGTTTTTACTTATTTTGGTATTATTATTTTCATATTCAAAAATTTTGCTAGTCAGTCACTCTGACCTCCACTCATTAAAAGCTGCGAGATGCCCGGATTATTAGTATAGCAATCTAACCAGACGGGTTTGGTTGCTCTCATTATTGTTGTATATCTGACGTGGCCACTGGCCAGCTCTTAGTCCATTAGTTACCTTCCTTACGAGTGATGTTATAATGTAGGCTTGGTCTTCCTTAAAGTGGAAGTACCACTCAAAATAGGTTGCTCCAGACACTATGTAGCCGCTAGCAACAAGGACGAGGTTGACAATGGTTTGTCAACCCGAACCCGGTCGGAACGGGACAGATCAAATTCCGTGTTTTTTTTTTACCACATTGGTAGTAAAATAGCATACAGCCCGCCTGATAGTAAGTGGTAACCGTAAATAGACGCCTGAGCTCAAGGGGTGTTACATTCCGATACCGAGCTTTATAGACCTATACACTCTTTTGGTGCGACCTAAAAATACTAGTAATTTTTTTTGGAGTAATTTCGAGTGATTTAGTGCCATATTCTAATTTTAAAATATACAAACAATACAATGAAATACAATCTATCTCTAATATAACTCCAACAGATAACAAATACTCAACTAATATTGAAGTCGTATTGGAGTTGCATCGGAATAATTTTCAAGCAAATTCTGATATTTCTGATTCAGAAGTTTAGGCGCTAGCTGTGCGCGTACTTATTGCATTTGAAATGAATGAAATGTGTTCTAAAGTAAGAACACGGCCTCTAGTGTGAGATCTACGATTCAACCACAAGAATGGCCGAATGACTCGAGTTACTTGGGCCTAGTTTACGAGCTCGCTAATCTCGCAAATATTTTGCAAGACGTTTCGGTTAGCTAGTCTAGTTACATAGTTTACTGGCCAATGGGAAGCTAGGAGGCCTTTTCGAAGAATAACGGCGTAATCTGCGTTTTGTATGCCATGTTTTTATGGAGAATATGATTTTTTTATATGGCAGACGTTTGACCGCGATCTCACCTGATGGTAAGTGATGATGCGGTCTACGGTGGAGCACGCTTACCTATGAGATACCTATTTACTCTCGCTTTGAAGAGACCCAAATTGTACTCAAGTGGAAACACAGACTCATGTACTTATTATGCCATGTACTTAATGTTCCAGGTAATAGTTTATTAACATGTAACATTAAAATACATATTTATTATTAATAACTAGCCTTTTCCCGCGGCTTCGCCCGCGTACTATAAGTACTCAAAAAGGATACGATACCCATGTTGATTTTCAGACTGACCACATTTGCCCCTTTTGGGGGTTGAATTTTAAAAAACCTGAAACACGTGTTTACTCATTTATCGTTAGGACTAACTCCTGTGAAGTTTCGAATAAAATAGTCTAACAAATCTTGATTCGCCATACAAGCTTTGGAAGGAGTGGCGTAAGGTAAGATTTGTTGACGTATTATTTCTAGTCTTGCATCAACTGTTTCAACAAAATGCATTCATATTATATTATTAAGTAATATTTTATTTTAGACATGAAGCAGATAAAACCTAAACTTAAAAAGTTGTGTTTTCATAACATAATCATGTTTGATCAGTGTACGAGTAAGAGTAATATAATATTATTGATTAGTTACGTAGGAAAGATCATTGTGCTTACCTTGGTCTGGAGATCATAATTACTATGCGAGACTATTACCGGTTCCAGCTCGGCTATTAAAGCTCTTTGTAAGCTCCTTCGAGAGCCTAAAATTTTTCACAAATGAAAAGTCCTGCATTTCAAACGCATTTTCGCGCGACAGTGTGCCTCGCCTTGCGCCCCCCGCATCGTCCGCCAAAACTTGGGCGACGTTTATAACGTTTTCAACTAACTCCATTGCGTAGAGCGATATATTTTAATAAAATATATTTTTTTGTGAAGCTTAATTTCATTTTCGGCCGACTACGAAACTCTTGAAATTTCGCGACATTGCATATCAAATGTCAAAAAAATCAGTGATAACACCATCTCGATCGCTACGACCACTCGTTGCATCTCGAACGCTGGGAGTAGACTTATCTCGAGTGTGAAATTTCGAGAATACGCAAATTAGTTTTCGTTCGACATCCGCCATTTTTTTTCGAGATATGTCTAATAGAGATCATCTCGAACGACCCGAGAATTGGCCTCCAGGTAAGAAAATATATCAAACTTGTGTGTAATTCATTTTCAAATAGTCAGATTTGGATTCATCTTTTTTCCCCGCCGAGTTTTTTGCCGGTCATAAATAATACTTCTCGGGTCAGAGGTGTAGGATTAGAACCGGTGGTAGTTTTTTTTTTCTCTCTGACGTTCATAAGTGCATTGTAATGTGCCTAAATTGAAGAATAAATATCTTTTATCTTTTTTATCTTTTCTTTGGTATTTTTCTTAATTGTTTGATATGTTTTTTTAGAACAACGCATTTATATGTATTTTTAAGTTTTAATGTACTGTTGTTTTGAAAAAAATAAGTCCCGCCGAGTTTCTTGCCGGACATAATTCTTCTCGGGTCAGAGGTGTAGGGTTAGAACCGCTTTAGTTTGTTTTTTTTTCTCTTACTTTGATAAACTATCTGACGTGTAAAAGTGCCCTTGTGGCCTACTTACTGAATAAATGTTTGAGTTTAAGTTCACTCCATGGCAACATTAATTAATTTACTGTTCAGCCCTATTAAGCCCAACACTTACAGTTTAACTTTGCCATGGTAATATTTTTAGCTCAAAAACCTCCACAGGGAGTTTATTCCACAGCTGGAACGTTCGCGAAATATTGTAGGAAGTTGACATTGTCAGTGCAGGTGGCCTGGTAGCCTGGCCGTAAGATGTCCGACTTTCAATCCGGAGGTCTCGGGTTCAAACCCCGGCTCATACCAATGAGTTTTTCGAACTTATGTATGAAATATCATTTGATATTTACCAGTCGCTTTTCGGTGAAAGAAAACATCGTAAGGAAACCGCACCTGATCCGATAAAGCCTAGTTTCCCCTCTGGGATAGAAGGACAGAAGGCAGTTGCTTTAGTAAAAACTAGTGCCTATGCCAATTCATGGGATTAGGTTGTCTAGTGGACCCCAAGCCGGGACAAACGCTAGGAAAAAGACGATACATTATCAGTGCAGGTTTTATATGGCCCTTCCTTGCAATTAATTTCAGTTTCAGCTCTCAACCAGATTTTATAACTATACCTTAATAAAGAAATCGTGCAATTTATTGGATTATCGAAATCCTTTAAAACAAACAACTTGGTCCCGGAGCCTATCTAACTTTACTCGTTTATATAAAACTTTACTTCGGACGTTCAAATTAACGAAAAAGACAAGTTTTTAAATGAGTCTGTTCAACAAAATTCTGATACTTTTTAGTTGAATATTAAAGTATACCTAATACAACTTGTGTGTTGATATAAATAATATATACTCGTATTATTAAAAAGTAGATTATTCATAAATAGCCAAGGGACAGTCGGGACCAGGGACAAGGGACAGCCAGGGCACTAGCTACACCTAGGGAAATCAGGGAGAAGACTGCAGGCAGCTATCAAACTCCCGACTCAGACAGACTAGCCAAAGGACAGTGGTGGACCTATCGCTAAGGCAGTCGCTAGCTAAGTGATTTAATATGTGTGTGGTGTCGTCCGCTGCTCCTCTTATGATGGGGGCAGGGGTTGGAGTGCCCGCATTTCTGCTATGACTCCTGTGTCATGTCGCATCCCACTGCGGTGGGATGGTCTCTCGACGTCTTTTTGTGGACGACTTGACGTCTGGTGATTTAATACTGCGCAGGCGGCGGCTTTTATTCGGTCCGGTCGGGCGCTCGGCGAACCTCGGCGGCCGTGAAGAGTGCCGTAGTGGTGCGCGAGCGGGAAAGTATTCGAGCCCGTGCGCCGTTGTAATTCGCATTGTTATAGTAAGTATTTTTAATTTTTGGTAGAATAAAGGGTAGGTGGGTAGGGTTGTACAACTTGTAACGAAAATGTTTTTTAGAAATATAGGATAAGTAGAAAAAATCAGGCAAGACATCAGGTAGGTACTCGTAAGTCTCATTAGCTCAGTTGGTTAGAGCGACGGGCATGTATTCAGTAGGCGCCAGTTCGAGTTTCGCCTGAGGCAGTCAATTTTTCTACTTTTCCTTTATGTCTAAAATCATTGTGGTATCGTTAGCAGACGTTCTGGTTAATACTGTATTAATGGTAACAAAAATGCTGGTGATCCGTTTATGGGCATGATTGATTGACACCAAGACGACGGCGAACACGCTATAATGTATAATCCCACTCTTGGGCACAGGCTTCGTCTAACGCATAAGAGCGACCCGGGCTATAGTCCCCACGCTGGCTTGGGGCTGGGGAATTCACATACACAGTGAATCCTCTTTTTTGAAAAGGGTCGGCAACGCGCATGTGACACCTCTGGAGTTGCAGGCGTCCATAGGCTACGGTAGCTGCTTACCATCAGGCGGGCCGTATGCTTGTTTGCCACTGTCGTGGTATAAAAAATTTTTAAAATTCACCTTTGAAATTCTTTGCGTATGAATGCAAGTTTTTCTTCACAGAAAAAATATTTATGCATATAAAATAAAAAATCGTTTATTTCTGACCAAAATACATAAGGTTAGTCAACTAGTAGCCATGCAGACTTATAACTATGTTAGATATACAGTGTGGAAAAATAAGTCGGGCACTGGAGGGAAAGTACCTTAAAACGTTGAGATAGCTCAATTGTCTGGAAGGAAAAATTATTTTATTTTTCCTAAAAACTAAAACTACATTCACAGTTTTTTTCTTAATTTTCACTTTTTTCCATACTAATTGTATGAAAAATCCTTTTTATTTTATTTTTGGGTTCTCTTGTGCCTTAAACTTGGTTGGTGTTAAGAAGTTTTTATCCTTGTTGGAAATAGGATCGATTGGCATCAATTGTCATAAAAAAATTTATGGCTAAAATTACAAAATAAATAGTTTTTTTGTGAACTGTACTTTTGGCACTTGATGGGCACGTTGGCTAGGCCTTCAGTGCTGCATATTGCATACAAACCGGATGCAAAGCCGAAAGTAGGAGATAGCCTAGGTCATGTAGAACATTTTTAGCCATACTTGTCTTAGACAAATGTTATTAGTTTTTTTTAAATTTAAATTTAAAAATTTGTCGGAGAAAACTGCAAAACTTCAGACTACATCGATAATTAGTACTTTTTTTACTGCAGGTAGATTTTTTTTTGTTTTATTTCGTATTGTGCAATGTCTATCAAACACTAGAAAAGTGATTTCAAACATCTGTGTCTAAAGAAAACAAGTTGACAGCGATTTAAAATTTTAGTTACATGAAAATGTAAACGATTTAAGTGATTTCAAAGTACGAAAAAAAAAAACTAAAATAGCCACGAATTTTCAAACCATTTTAAAAACATGCTTGGCTTTTACCCTTTTATTTAAGCTATCAAACACGACTGTAGCTACTGTATCCTTGAAAATAAGCCACCTAAACCAACTGGGTAGCTAAAATGTTTCACTCTACTTGTGATACTTGTGGTAGTTGTGGTGACGAATCTCATTATGATTTTACAATAAAACATTGGTTCTGAATACTAAGTTGGCGTTGACTTGACATTTGACTTGTTTTAAAAGGGTTAAGTGTACTGGACAAAACTACCACATGCAATTTTAACAAACAAAGGCTTGCGGCGGTGAGAGACAAAAGGGACTGATAGCGGCAGGCGGCGGGCGATAAGACAATCATGTCTCAAGCCATTTTATCTTTGAAAATAGGCTACCTGTACTAATAAGAGGGAATGTTTAGGGTAAATTAAAACAAAAGCATAAAAGATAAGTTATTTATTTTTACGATCAACACATTAAAATTACACATCATCGCTCGTTTTCAAAATGTGACCCGCCGTTTCGAATACAAGCACGAGCCCGTCTTCTTACTTCTGTGGTGGTTGTTCCGAATATCATTTCTTCCCTCATCCTTTCGAACGCCGCTTCTATCCTCTCCCTCAGCTCTTCTACGGTATTAATGACCTCTTGTGTGTAGACTAGCTCCTTAGCTCGGCCCCAAACGAAAAAATCCAATGGTGTCAAATCAGGTGACCGAGCGGGCCAAGGGATTCGTCCGCCTCTGCCGATCCAACCGTCCGGGAAACAGTTATCCAGATGCTCCCTTACAGCCAGAGAGTAATGGGCGGGACAACCGTCGTGTTGAAATGTCACTGCACCGGGCAGCTGGTCTTCGTCAATAAGCCTGGGCAAATCGTTTTGTAAAAATTCCAAATAATTTGCCCCATTTAAATTATTTGGCAAAAAATGTGGCCCAATAAGGACTCTGCCGATGATTCCAGCCCACACATTGACGGAAAACCTTCTTTGGAAGGACACTTGCTTTTTCCAATGTGGATTGTTGTTTTTGTCAGCCCATTGGTGTAGGTTATGGAAATTTGTGATCCCCTCCCGGGAAAATTTCGATTCATCGGTCCAAAGAATGCTTCGCAAAAAACGTCGGTCTTCGATATCCGCATTGAGTAAAAATCGGCAGAAGTCCACTCGGCGTGCAGGATCTCCTTCGTCCAAACCTTGAACTCCGATGCCGCGAAAAGGATATTTTCCCTCACGATTCATTGTGGCCCATACTTTCCATGTGGACAAGTTCAGATTACGAGCTACCACTCTGATGCTCGTATTCGGATCCTCTGCAAATGCCTGTAGAACGTCTTCCTCCACTTCAGGGCGATTACGTCCTGGATTCCCTCCATGTTGCACAGCAATACCATTCTCACGTAGCCTTCGGAATGAATTGTAAAACACTCTCACATTAGGCAATCTCCGGTTTGGAAAACGCTCTTGGTACATCCGTCGGGCCATCGCTCCATTACTGTCAGCTTTGCAGTACATGTAGATAATGTCGGCGTATTCTTCGTTCGTAAACTCCATGTTTACAATGAAGAAGTCGTAATTACACGTGAAGGAGCGCCTACGGCAGCTACAACTTGACACGGTAAATTGAGATGAGAGCGGGAAATTAAACCACAATGAACGTCTAATCGCAACTGAAGTTGTAACTAGACTAAATTACTAGTTTTTGCACAAATACTCATGTAGCTAATCAGTTTATCTTTGTCAATAAAGCACAAAACCGATCATCTTTGTTTAACGCCGCTCACCGCCTGCCGCTATCAGTCTCTTTTGTCTCTCACCGCCGCAAGCCTTTGTTTGTTAAAATTGCATGTGGTAGTTTTGTCCAGTACACTTAACCCTTTTAAAACAAGTCAAATGTCAAGTCAACGCCAACTTAGTATTCAGAACCAATGTTTTATTGTAAAATCATAATGAGATTCGTCACCACAACTACCACAAGTATCACAAGTAGAGTGAAACATTTTAGCTACCCAGTTGGTTTAGGTGGCTTATTTTCAAGGATACAGTAGCTACAGTCGTGTTTGATAGCTTAAATAAAAGGGTAAAAGCCAAGCATGTTTTTAAAATGGTTTGAAAATTCGTGGCTATTTTAGTTTTTTTTTTTCGTACTTTGAAATCACTTAAATCGTTTACATTTTCATGTAACTAAAATTTTAAATCGCTGTCAACTTGTTTTCTTTAGACACAGATGTTTGAAATCACTTTTCTAGTGTTTGATAGACATTGCACAATACGAAATAAAACAAAAAAAAATCTACCTGCAGTAAAAAAAGTACTAATTATCGATGTAGTCTGAAGTTTTGCAGTTTTCTCCGACAAATTTTTAAATTTAAATTTAAAAAAAACTAATAACATTTGTCTAAGACAAGTATGGCTAAAAATGTTCTACATGACCTAGGCTATCTCCTACTTTCGGCTTTGCATCCGGTTACCAAACACCCTGTATATCGACTATCGAGCCTACCCGCTATCACACTCAGGATACTATTGCTAGATTGCTACCATCAAGCACTCTGCGGCGTGTCGCGGCGGCGCTACTATACTACTATATTAAATGATAATTATATTTTTACGTTAAGTTCCAAACCAAACAACTTATTGGTACGAGATTGGCTTGGAACCCGTGACCTCCGATATGAATGTCGGGCGTTTTCGGTCAGGGTACCTACCAATACGCTCACCCGATTTGAACACAAATGAATCATCATTATTATCATTAATTATCATTATCCAATTAACAATCTAAATGCGACGATCCAAATAACACTCAAACACACCCTCATACATATGTATTGGACAGATCATAATATTCAATATCGGCCACGTGAATTTCAGTAGAGTACCTCCCGAAGGAAAATTGCAGAAAAAATTTGAATATTCTTCGACAATTTTCAAAAAATATGTTAATATATTCCTGAGAGACGGCGATGTAGAGGTCCATAGGGTCCTCTAAGTATGAAAATTAGCAAAATGACTTTAAAGGCTGATAGAGCTTCATTTGTAAGCTTTTACATGATATTTTCATGAGTAAAGTTCATGAAAAAATGAAAATAAATGATTCACATAGTATGTATGAGGGTGGAGGTTCACCTTATTAAATACATATGGGTTTTATTTTAGTATGTAAGAAAAGATCAAGTTAATGATCTGACAAAGGAAATAAAATAAATGGAAGTATATAAGCATCATTGTGTTTTATTAGCAACAATACATACCTGAACTTTAATGATAAGCTATTATCATTGCTTTCAGCAACTGAGAATATTTGGAAAATATAAAACCTGAAATCTTTACTAGGATTTCTCACAGTTTTCGATAACTTATATTATGTTTAGATATAATTATATTTATATTATTACTTATTTTTGCATTATTGCATAAGCAATTGATACCATAGAGTTTTGCTAAATATTGTTCACCGTTGATTGGCAAGATTTTGAAACATTCATGATCTTGGTCAATTAATTATGTATTTTGCATAGTTGTATTTTAAATAGAAATAATGGTTATTATTATTATTATTTGGGTATTTAAAATGGCATTTTGACCATAAGTGGCATTCATATGTAATATATATATGCAGCTTGTGTAGATATTTAATGTATGTTTTAGTTTTCACAGGAACAGAGGCTATGAATAACAACTTAACAGGATAAGTATGCAACGTTTTGGGGAATTATTATCTGAAATATCCGTTTGTACCATTTGCAGTGGACAAACAGTAATTTGGTTACCGCACTAGATTTGTCATAAAGTTTTAGCAATCTTGTTATGGATTCCTTCAATAAGGAGTGTATTATTAGGTAAAATTAAACTCATAGAATAGCAGGGGGTTGTATATAAAGTATGTTCTAGAAATATTTACTTCATTCTTGAGATATGTACTAAGGACAAAAATATATAATTTACTAAAGACATTTTATGACATAGTACAAACTGTTAGTAACATAGACAGGTTCATTTACCCATTAAGAAATTAGTATTTTGATTACAAATTGCTTTATCATCAGTTTCTTATCATTTCATATTATTCTCATTGTAAGTATACCTAGGGAAGGGAATGACCGACAACTGAGAATATTGTTCGTTAAGTAATGATGAAAATTGATACTTTTAATAGGATTTTCGAGATGAAATGTAGTTTATTGTATAGAATAAATGTATTATTGATAATTTATTCAATAACAAAAAGTAGTACCTAATAATATTTTATATTTGTCTGAAAATTTCTCCAAATGGAGAGGTTATGTTTTTTATTTTGTTTATTATTGTTATAAATCGATACTTAAATTAAAGGGAAAGTGATTAAAGCTATATTGCAGCAGCAAGTATATTAACGGAATTGAACGAATTAAGCGCAAAAAAAAAACTAAGAACTTACTTTTCGTCCAAAATCGATTTTGGGAATATTATATAAAAACTCGTATTATGAAGTTAAATAACGGAAATAAATAAAGTTGGGAGCTTTGTTTTAATAAAACATAACGAGTTCGATTCGGTAAAACGCTAAAATAAACAAATTGTATGATCGAAAATTGTCGTAAAAATATTGTTAGGATTTTAAAATTACTGGTGTTTGATGGAATTCTAGGCTAGTATTAGCTCATAAACGTGTGGAAAACACAAATTTGATCAAAACAAATAAAGGAAAGTGATGAAAATTAGGATAAAAAGCGAATTTTCTTATAAAAGATATATTGGTATTTTACAGAATAAATACGCAGTAAATCCGATAGGATCTGGTCATAATATATGCAGAAAAATTATCTTCATCATAGATTATATAAATACACCTTAGGAAATACTTACTTTTGTTTGAATTAAAGAAAATAGTTTTCTTAGAGGTTAGGTTTTCCAAAAAGGGTAGGGCGCTCATAGGAACTTGATTCTTATAGAAGTATGTAGCGTAGGGATCTTAAGAATCAAATTGGTATACAAAGATATATTGGCATTTTACGGGGAAAATAGACATTAATACTTACAGGGGCTTATTAAATCATACGCGGGGCTAATGTTTTCATCTATTTTCATATAAATTTTCATTGGAAATTGCATAATTGGATAGATATTCAAGAAAAACATTCCCTATGGGAGATAGGAGGTTATCGAACTAGGTCACTTAAGTATAGGAATTTGGTCTTTAAAATAGTATGAACTAAAGGATCAATAAGGTTCAAATTGGCTTAGATCAATCTAACCAAGCTACCACAAGGCGGACGTTTCGGACCTCTCTGACGTCACGGGGGTAGTTCGCGTTTATATACGTAATTTTAATGCTATATAAGGGAAGGGCGTACCGTAGGGATTCACTTTGACTCCGACCTGAGATCTACGAACACCTTGCCTCTAACCTGACTACGGGACTACGGAACGACTGGACTTCTGCTGCCAACGTGAGCTAGAAGCATATCCTGAACCACGAGACTCCGACTTCTGTCTACAAGCCTAGCTGCAAGCACCGAGGCCCCGCCCTGAGCTGCCAATAGGACCAGCAAAAGAAGTCTAATTTGGTGAGGCAAAATCTATTCACTTATAAAATTTATTTCTTTTCTGTGTATTCTCTTTAGGCCTTGGAGTTGAGTAAGTGCTTTTAATTGACTGTTATATTATGAACATTTTCCTTATTATTGTGGTTCTTGCATTTAATTTATGTGAAATTTGGTTGAATTATTATATGATATGTATACGCGTACGGAATTTAACGGAGTATGCGGAAACATTTTACGAATTTAACGAAATAGGGATGGATGCGTTTATCCTATATGGCGTATGCGTTATATTTTTATACGGTTTGCGAATTTTATTGCGGAATGCGTTATATTTTTACGTTTTGCGGCTGCGGTATATGAATTTAATTGAGTATATATTAAGTCGTTTACCCTATTTTGGGAACGATTTTTAGCGTGTTTTACGTACCTGATTTATGAATTTAAAGGAGTGCGTACTCTATTATATTTACGGTTCATATGCTTTGGTATATAAGCATTGACTTGAACTGAAGTAATTGTATGATTGTAACATTATTCATTTATGACAGTGTAACCAACATTAACCATTGATCAATCATATGTTCATCCTTCATTAACCAATGCTATAATCCTTCTATGACAGTGAAAGAAACATTAACCATTGAACAATTATGTTCATTCTTCATAACCACTGCCTTGATCCTTCTATGAAGTGTTATTTATATAACTGAAATTATTTATTACTTTTGAGCTGAAATAAGACATCTGAATATGTACCAACCTTGTGTTGTAAAACAAAACATATTATGAAAATTTTAACATGTTCTCTGACTTAGTGAGATTTGTATCTTATCACCATTCATGATAATTGATGAATAAATATTATTGTATTGTTGGAAATACAATTATTGGCAAAGAGAAAGCCACTATAATAAAGTATTGAAATTCAACTGAGAGATTGAGTCGTGCTGGAGTGAGTTATGGGGATCCATATCAACTACAACTGAACGAAAATAGTTCATAAGTTAATTCAGGCTTTCAATTCAATAGTGTACATCATCTGTAAAATTTGATAATTAGATGAAGAGTTTGGTAGTTAGATACAATGCCCTCCTCTGCGTACTATACTATTTGCTTATCTTTGAAGTTTGAATTAGCATAACTGCCTAACACGACATATTTCTATGATTTATTTCGGCATGACCACAGTCCCTTTGGTTGAATTTTAGATTTAATTTTGATTTAATTAATAAGCTAGGCATCTCAGAGGTTTTCTTGGCGTTTCTTTCCTCTGGTGTGTAGGTTACGAAACGTTGGTAGCTTCACTTAATAAAGTCATTGATAGACAAAATAAAAATATTTTAATTTTAATAAAATATATAAAAATAATAATAATAATTAGATAGGATATGAGATAGTTTACCCCACCGCACGAACTACAGGCGTGTGTATTTGGGAAAAGAAACCCCTATCACACATTAGCTACCCTTCCTAACTATATTTAAAATAAATAAATATTTTTTTTAAGAAAATAATTTAATTGTATAATTATTGTCTGTATTCGTTAACACTATCGCTTTTAGGGCGTAGGGGATAAATAAAAAAAAACCATATTTGCTTGTAGTAAAATAAAATATTCAAATAAGACAGTTAATTTCATCATCAATAACAAAATTTTACAAAATAATTTTCTAGCATTAATCTTCACCGCAAATATTGGGAAGACTTTGTCTATGTGGAAACTACCGAATAGCCTTTTCTTTTACAGATCCTGACACCATTCTACAGCCTTACCACTAACCTTCCCGTATCAACAGCTTGAACTTATAACCGAATATTTAATTAACTAATTAATTTTATATACCTATTTACTTAATGTCTTTTCATTGTAAAGTACCATTTATAGGAAATAAAGTTTAACCTAAATTTCCTTGTTTTTGTTTCAACAACCTCTTTATCAGTCTCCTAAAAAATATCGGGTTACTACATAACTAGGGATCTACTACTAGACTTTCACGAGCCATTGTTAGGAAAAACCGCTGAAATTGTCTGACAAATCATGTTTGTATAGGTAGTATTTAACGCAGGGTTGTAGTGTTCCTTTCAGGAGGTAAGTATGTATAGTCATCAGAGCTTAGGGAAAGTTTTAGTATTACAGGGTTTCAGACGGGGTAGAGGGTTTCCTTCATAGAGAGCCACTTTGGCTTTCTAAGCTTTTCAGTTTCAGCTTTCTAAGTTGTACCGTCGTTTAGTAGCTCCCAATAGCTGCTCTAGCTTGTAGAGTAAAGAAGTAAAAGAATAATTTATGAACGCCAGGCGAGCTTCTCTTCAGCGACTGTTTTCACAAATTTATTGCTTTAAGCTAGTATCAAAAGAATTGTCAATAAGGAATAATTGACTTTATAATGAGTAATAAGTACGGACGGCTTAATCCGCTAAATGCGGTTTTCAATTTCACTTTGAGTTGATAATTTATAGGCGGTTTGTTTGTAAACCGATTCAGATTTTTTTATTACGGTTAAAAAGAGTCAAAACTACTATAGTCCGATCACACTAACACTAACGCATGAAATATTGAACTGTTATTATAAACATTACAATTATTTTATTTTATTTGACGGTTATGCTTTTCCACAATTTTTCATTTATCATGATCTAGCTCTACCCATATCGGTCTTACAATTTCAAGATATCTTCATAACTAGTGTATTAATAATTATTTAACACTAGACTGTTAATTGAGTATATAATTAGTAGATATCCCATGTCTTTTCCTACGACGCGTTTATCTCCAGACCTAATATTACTCTGAATCTTTTCAGCAGTTTAAATGCTAATGGTGATGGACAGAGTTACCTTCACATTTATAATATTAGTAGAGGTAGGGGTTTACTGGCAGCACACGCTTTAAAACATAGACCAACAAAACAACATGAGTAATCAGTCTAAACACAGCTTTCATGTTCAATTAGCATTCGAAACGCGCTGACTGGCGCTGAGTGAATTTCTAAAGGTAAGTTATAAAAGGTATTAAGTGATATAAAGTATAAAACGGATAAGCCTGTTTTCTTAGCACCTAATTTTAATGCGGCTTTGGTTTGTGCCATTAAATACGTATTGACAGCTTTTTAGGGTTCCGTAGCCAAAATAGCAAATCATACGTAGTTATAAAGTTAGCTAGGTGCAGGGAACGATTTCTCGAACGCTATTCTGGCTCATAACTATTTTGGCCTAACAATCCAAAATTCTAATAAGTGTTCTCCGAAACGAGAACATGCCACCTGTCTCGATCCTTTGCAACTTCATGCCAGTTATTGAGGCGAAGCTGAAGCAGATCCGCTGCCACACTGTCTCCCCAACGATACCTGGTCCGACCCACCTGACGGCGACCAGTCGGTCCACCCAAGAACGCTCTCTTGACAGCCCGATCCCCACCCATTCTTTGTAGGTGATCGAACCAGCGAAGCTCAAATGAAACTCAAATGATATGACAATTTCAAACTTATAATACTTATGCTTTAATCTAACGCAGTTCATCAAATGAATCCCAGACGTGGGTAAATTCACTTAGATCTTGATTTAAAAAATTAGGTGCATGTGTACTTCCATGCATCACTCTATGTATCCACTATTTCATATATCAGGAAGGTTAAGCGGTGTCAGTCTCCGTTTTGGTGGGTTTTTTATCTGATGGCAGAAATAGACCCAGGATAGTACCGGCTGAAACATAAAAAGGAATCAATAAATATATGGATCTCAAGAGAAACACAAAAAAACCTGTGTTGTTTCATGGAAATCTACATAAAGGGACAAAATTCAATGAGATTGAGATATTTAATCCCAATTTCATTCTAGCTTTGGTCTCCATCATGGGATCAGTTTCATTTTGAGTACGAAAATATTGCGTTTTCATATGGTGTTCACTGAATTAATTAGGTATGATACATTTCGGTAAACACATTAGACTAGGTCAAAAATTTGCAAGAATTGCTTATGCTTACAAAGACACCTGTACCAAGTTAGGTCGCGATTTAGTGAATTGAAATAATGATTTTTGTTTGTATAATTCACCATATCGTAAAGGCTCTTACCGAGTAAGAAAGCTGCTAAATATAAGAAGAAGTTGCTGCAATTGTTCATCAGTTGTTCTCCAATTATGTTGAAAAATATGAACGAGACGGCGCGGGCAACCATCATCGACAGCCCCACAACCATAGCTCTGTGGAACAAATACGTCATCATTATTTTCGCAATTTTTTTGTAAACATCTGCTGTTTAATGATGATAATGTTAATGGAAAAAAAATCTGCTTTCATGTAGAACACTAAAAATAAAAAAGTGTATGCCCCAGTGTGTTGACGCCGAGGGACCCTCTTCTTCCTTTAGTCATCCATAGGCTGCTGCTTTACCATCAGGCAAGCCGTATGCTTGTTTGCCACCGTCGTGGCCTAGCTTTTGATAATCATAAATGGAAATTACTTTAAAATTTTATAATTTTTGACAGAAAATTGAAAAATAAATATAAGGTCACGTTATGTTTTCTATACAAAATGAAGTGTCGGAAGTGTCGTGTAGGACGCGGAACGGAACAGCGTGCATCATCCTTAAACACGTCTTGAAATAGTTGAGATCCGTAATGGTAAAATTTTTGCGAAGAAAAAACTGTAATTTATGTTTTACTAATACACATTTAAAGCGTCTAACTCGCTTAGACATATTTTTAGAGTGCTAAGTAAAAATTTTGTATAATTATGAGATATTTTAGTAAATTAATGTTTTACAATTTTGACTAAGAGCAACAAACGTGTAAAATAAGTTTTTAAATTAAGAATATTACCTCATGTAAGTGGGAAACAGTTCGACAGCGTAGCTGGTGGTGATCCCCATGCAGGCAACATTACACATCATGCCGATAAACGCCACGACCCCCCAGTCGATGGGCACGAAGTCGATGATCGCAGCCATCGTGGTGGAAAGCAAGTGGCAGCCAATGTACGCCCATTTCTATGAACAAAAGTCAGAAACCGTGTAGAGTTATGGCTTTTCAAACCTAGGTTTTAACTGTTAAGGCACATATAAGGCCAGCTACAGCCTTGGGGTCTTGATGGGTCAGTCCCATGAGTTATGCCATTACCAAGAATTCTCGGGAACGTTACCCGTTTTGTATGGTAGCGCATAGTAAATGGTAGCGCTCTCGAGAATGGCACATCTCTAGTCCCGCGGCACGGACTAAAAGCCGCGGAGTTGTACCATAGCCCACACTGTTAACTGCCCATCGGTGGACCTTATGTATTTTGTAATAAGGTCCACCGATGTACAGTTAAGAGTGTTGCTGTTTTGTACCTCCCTAGGAGAGTTTAGTACCCCACGTTGGGCGCCAAAACTGGAAGACTAAAAGTGGTCCCTTTGAGGGATTGCCTCTATAAATGCGTTTTCTTAATGTGGGAATATTATATTTGACTTGAGTTATGTAAAATAAAAATGATTATTGTATAAAATACAGAAAAACACGCTGATTATTCAATATTACCCTCACCTACGACGTTATCAGGTAAATAACATAAAAATAAATAATCGACCAAGTACGAGTCGGACTCGCGCACGAAGGGCTCTGTACCACTATCTATAAAAACGCAAAAAATCATGTCTTTTGTATGGGAGCCCTGTTAAATATTTATTTTATTCTGGTCTGAAATGAAATCTATATTCTAAAATAAATATTATTGTATTGTGTTGTATAGCGGCAACAGAGATACATCATCTGTGAAAATTTCAGCTCTTCAACTATCACGGTTCATGAGATACAGCCTGGTGATAGACGGACAGACAGACGGACAGCGGAGTCTTAGTACTAGGGTCCCGTTTTTACCCTTTGGGTACGGAATCCTATAAATGGTCACAAATTTATTCGGAAAAATTTATACGCGTCGCTCCAGACGCATAGGTGCTTATTATGCTCGCGGCGTTGCCATGTTGAATCACAATGACAGCCTCTGCACCAGGATAGTGGATCAAGACCACTCTCTCTCAAACGTTTCCCAAGCTGTCCCAGAAAAGGTTGGCCTCGGAGCACTAACACCCAGTGGTCGACCCAGTGGTCGGCCACCAGGGATACAAACAAATAGTTCAGTGAAGCCGCATACACTCCCGTTTTCAAACTCCCGCCACTTGGCAAAATGCACATGGCATCTGACTACAGATTCTAGGTATATTTAAAACCGTGTAAAAAAGCCAGAAAAAAATAACAGAGGTAATAAAATAGATAAATACCTTTCCGGTGTACTTAACGATGACCAAGATGATGATGGAGACGGTGGTGATGGTGCACGAGAAGACGGTGATGGCAACGAACGTGAACGGAACTATGGTGTCGTCGCACACGGCATTCTGCAAAAAATAAAGCTGGATTGGGTTGTCGAGGCATGTTGTATTATTTCGTATTAAGCAGAACGTCTGCTAACGATACCACAATGTTTAGAAATAAAGGAAAAGTAGAAAAAATCCTAAGCTAGCTAGGTGTCCCTAAGACGCATAAAGGATATAGTGGAGAAATTAGGAACATGCATGATTTTTTTGGAAGACGTCATTCGATTCTATTTCCCTGTAGATTCAAATGTCTCTAATAAACCTACTATCTATGATAGCCCTGAAACGTCAAAAATGTGAAAATACGTTAGGCGTCTGCGCCGCGCGTCAAAACGCCCCAAAAGTGTGAGGATTGTGACGTCACCGACCAC
Organism: Pammene aurita; assembly: GCA_947086415.1. Lineage (NCBI taxonomy): Eukaryota > Metazoa > Arthropoda > Insecta > Lepidoptera > Tortricidae > Pammene > Pammene aurita. Next base: position 1,512,145 of record OX352297.1, read on the forward strand.
AAAGTTGCAGAAAACTGTTTGGAAGGAACAAGTTTTTGGGAGATTTTTGTAATTTTAGGCACGAAAAAATGCGTTTAGCTATATAGTTGTCATACATTTTTTTCTTGTTAGAACATAAGTAATCGAACTGAAGTTTCGAAAATACATTTGAGGTATAAAAAAAATGCCTAAAATTTTAAGTTTTTAAACCGCAATATCTTTAAAAAACTGTGGATAATTATTACGGATTTCCACTTATTTATATTAATTTGGGGTTGTTGAACGTGTTTATGGAACAAATTCAATTAAATATTTTTCATGCATGTTCTCTATTCGCAGCCCTCAGGTAAGTCTCAGTAGTTCAGTTGGTCAGAGCGATGGGCGAGTTCGAGTCTCGCCTTGGGCGGTGGATAATTCTACCTTTCCTTTATTTCAAAATGTTGTATTATTCTTAAATATCGTAATTATAAACGGAGAGAAAAGTAAACGGACTAATTAAGTCATCACCACCCTCCTAGCGTTTGTCCGAGCTCTATTGAGTGTAAGGTCCAATAGACAATACCAGAAATTGGCATAGGCACAAGTTTTTACGAGAGCGACTGCCACATGATGCCATCTATGCATTGCTTTGTGCGCATTTCCTCATTAACCGATTTGAAAAGAACTTATATGACAGCTTATAAACTTAAAGTTTGTTCTGGATTTTGATTTTGTATGGATGTTGTCCATCCATGGCTTACATCGTCCTTGGTATAAACGTAACTGCCGTATACCGTTTGAACGTTGGGAAGAGATGGCGCTGCAGCGGTCGGAATGGCGATCTACTGTTCTTAAAAAAGTGGACCAATATGAACACCAGCGTTTAGAAGACCTGGATGCTAGACGGCATATAAGAAAGACTCGCCCAAAGCCCTCTTACGTATACACGTACAACCCAGCTGGTCAACTTCACTGCGCCTCGTGTGACCGCGTCTTCAAGACGAAGTTTGGCTTTGCAAGTCATACCCGAGCCTTCCATAATCCGGGAAGGAATAATTGACGGAGTCGCTGTCGCCGGATACGGCGAGGAGAGAATGATAATAAACGTAACCTATTCGCTACCAAACTAGCTATTGTGACAAGGTTCTAGAGTGGCCTAGGAATCAAATTGGTTGACTGACCGTCTCAGTAAATGTTTTATTCGCCGAGTGAGTTTGAACGTGAAACATTTCGCAGAAACTCATGCCGGGCTGGCCCAAATTCTTGTAGCTGTTGAAAATGTACGGCATCCACACGGTGAATGGCGGGCCTCTGTGAGTTTAGACAAATAGAAAATATTAAATATCGTCATGGTGTCGAATAGATATATTACATTCCGAAACCATGATGAAGGTACAAAGAGAAAATAGTAAGAACATTTGATTTTATTTTCTTATATGTATTTTTTATCGTGGAATGTTAATACACATTATTATAATCATCAAATGACGCTTACTTTACCGTTCAGACAAAAATTTTGGATGACTAAAACTTACGCGTCAATAAACATTGAGGCCTATTCGAATTCTACGATATACTAGAATTCTAATACTTTACCATACTTTAATGGTATTGATACTTACGTCTTTGGGTGCATTTAATGATGTGCCGTTTCGTTTAATATAATAAGATACTACGCTTTTTCCTATCTAAATCATTTTAAATTGCAGTCTACTTTTTACAATCATATTTAAATTACGAAAACAATACACTCACATTGTTTTTAAATAAGCGAAGTAATAAATGTCCAATTCGTAAAAAAATACTTAAATATAATCAAGCGAAAGGTGAAAACTGCCTCCTGTGTAGTTTTTTAAATATCACAGGTTTCCATAACCCACAGATATTGTAGTTACCGGTTTTTGGTAACGTTACTGGGAAAAATGGGATTTTACTGGTAAATTTCGCAAACGGGTAACGGTAGTTTATTTCCGGCACAACATTAGGTGCATTCTATCGGCACCTTGACGTTCTACGACTTTAACAAAAAGCAACCAAGTGTTTGATGTTCTATTTACTCATTATTGTTATACTCATTGTAATAACAATAATGTTGTTATTATTTATTTATTTTATTTTATTTCTGTGCTCTGTGCTTCGTGTTTGTATTTTTGACTTTTGCCTAACAATAGTTCTGTAAGTTTTTTGTTTGTACAGTCAAGTGTACAAATATGGGTGTACTCATCTTACTCAAAAATATGTCCCATAGTATCTTATTCCGTTGTAATAAGTGCATAGTACCATATTTATGAGACGGTTTTTTCGATACGTATTTTTGCACTTGACTGTACTAACACTTTTATGAGCTTTGCCCGAATTACATGATTGAATGATTAAATGATTATTTGATTTGATTTACGAGTAAGTCTGGTCAAAATCAGGGCAAAGGAGTATTAGGCACTACCCATTGTACCGAAGGTAGGCTAGTGAAGACTGACCTGTTAAAATAACGGCCTCCTTTTTATTATATATACATTTATGAGTGAATAATTTATTCGAATTCAGTGACAAATTGGCAATAAAAAATTGCACTCTATAAATGGCATGCAAATAAAATTAGGTATATGTTCGTGGACTTTAATTGTTTAGTAATTTAGGGTTCAATTTACATTAGATAATTCATAGATTAAGTACTAAACAAAAGAAAGTAGTTGGAACCGTAAAATGGTTCCACAATGAGGGTTTCCGCGATCGAGTTTTTCACTAGATGGCAGCACCGTGGCGAAACTGGCGAAAGGTCTAACTGTCATAACCTACCAATCACGTTTATTCATCCTTTTTTTTGATTGATGGATTTTAACAGCTGTTGTCAAAAAGACCTCTCGTCATGGTGTTGCCATCTAGTGGCAGAGTGGGAGAGGTTTTCTTACTCACATGCAATAGGTAGGAATACTGATTCCAAAAATCAGCAACGTATTCTTGAGGTACTTCTTACGGAACAAGGGAGTCGTCTGATTCCACATTGATTGGAAAAAGTTCGAGCTCTTCGATTTATTTTCGTCTTCATATAGGATGACTTGCTTAACCTGAAAAATGTGTGTCAGTGGTATCTTTTGTTTCGTTGTTTATCGGTTACTTTTATTGTTATTCAATGTTTGACGTGTAATAAAAAAAATCGTACACAAATAGAGCTAGCCCCCTATGGTACAGTCGCCATCAAATATATCGGAGCGGCCAAGGTACTCAAAATATCTGAACCTGCACCTTATCGCCTTGCTAATAGAGGCGTTGTTCATGAAAAATATATTTTAATGACAGATTTATAGAAATAATTAATTTTAAATAGAGATTTTTATAAACCTAATTAATTTCCTTGTATAAACACGATATTACACTTACACTATATTCCTCTTTGCTTCGTCCACTGTTCACAGCAAATATCTGTTTCAACACTTCCAGACCCTTGTCATGTTCGCCCTTAGAAACGTAGAACTTTGGGCTTTCTAGAATATACCACTTTAGAAGGAAATAGTTGATGACGCTTATGAGAGCGATGACTTGGCTCAGCATACGCCAAGGTCTGTAGTTGAAGTTTAGGAACGGGATGTAGTAGACGAAGCTGAATTGTAGGGTCGGGTACGATATGACTGGGAAACATAACAAATAGTTGAATATCTCCGAGAAAGATTAGGAAATTGGTTTGCTATGGGACATTGTTTCATGTCATGGGACACTTACCACAAATGACAGCATGGCTGATCATGATCCCCGTAGAGGCATACAACAAAAACCGTGGTCTGTGCGTTTGTAGCGTGCTCTCACCGATCAGTGAGAATATAACGGCATTCGTTCCGCATGCACTAGAACAACATAAAATTACAACTTAGGTCTGTGCCCACTATTCAGTCCAAGCCATGACCGTGCCCGAACCGACACATACAAAAAAAGCATTCTTTGCATATGTAAAGTGGGCCCACTTAGACCGTTCCGGCACAGACCAACACCGTAACGTACCACACAAACACATGACAAGGGGGCTTAGCCAAGATGACAATCGTTTGTAGAAAACGAATCGAAACGCTATCCATCTCTCTATCGCACTAATATGGAAGAGTGAGCGTGCAGCGTTTCGTTTCTTTTTCTGCAAATGATTGTCATCTTGGCTAAGCCCCAAGGACCGTCGAGCATTCTTGTCGAAAATATTTTGTGTCGGGCCGGTCTCTCTATGCCACGGAGCGGTTTTAGACGGTGTCTGACCGAGGTTTAACTCAGTTGAACTAGTCTAGGGCAATGCTGCCAGCTCTGATTTGTATGGCAAGAACCGGGTATTTCCGGGTTTGGTACTGGATTTGTATAGAAAACGCATTACTCTGAGGGGGAAGAATCAATTTGGAAGATAATTCAACAAGGACAAAGGTTATAAAAATACAGCAATTAAATCCTTTACTAATACTATAAATGCAAAAGTAACTCTGTCTGTCGGCAACATCTTCATTATTAAACCGCCAAACCGATTTAAATGAAAGGTATGGATATAGTTTTGAGTCCCTGGAAGGACACGGGATAGTTTATATCACAAAAATTATCCCCTACGGAAGTGAGTGAAAGTCTCGCATTGATAATTTTACTTATGAAGGTATATAACAAAAAAATCATCATCATCATCTCAGCCATAAGACGTCCACTGCTCAACATTGGGAAGGGAAGGGGGAGGCCCCTTGGACCTCCACACGTACCGGTTGGAAGCGACCCGCATCCAGCGTCTGCCGGCGACCTTAATAAGATCGTCTGTCCATCTTGTGGACGTCCTACGCTGCGCTTGCTAGCCCGTGGTCTCCAACTCTCCACTCGAGCACTTTCGAACAAAAAAATATCAATCTCAAATACTCACAATACAGCAGAACACAATTTAGCTGACATCAAATATATCCAGTGGTTAGCGAAACTGCATAAAAAGGCAAATAGCGCGGTGCCGAGTGTGGAGATGTAGAGCGTGTACAGGCGGCCTCGTGTGTCGGCCAGGTAGCCCCAGGAGTGGGAACTGGCTATTACACCTGTAAACAATAGTAGACCGTGCAAAAAGAGTAGAACGACATATTTATACAGTCTGCTTTTAAGAAAGACACTTTGCGGACTATTGCCCGCACCGCGCTCCTGTCGCTCTACTCGCTCGCTATACAGTCACGTCTGAAAATATGGATACATTTAATGTGACAAAAACATGGACTTTACGCCTTGGTAATAGGCTACATATTTTTGTCACATTAAATGTTATGGATACATTTTTCAGACGTGACTGTACCTGATTCAACTCAGCAGGCTTATGATGGACACTGACGGCGGATAACTTGATAAAATGATAAACTGACAAGTTATCAGCGGATAGTCTGATAATATGACCATATGTCAAGTTGTCGGCTAGTTGCCGACATGATTCAGTAGTGTGTGTGTAGCACAGTGTATACGATTGTCTACGACTAGTTTTTTAAAACCCATTAAATAGGTTACGACTTTAAGGAGTATTAACTTCTTTTAGATACTCTAGTCCATGTGTAGTCATACTCTAGAAAGTAATGCTTTAATCTTTAATATGTATAAAAAACCGGCCAAGTTCGTGTCGGACCACGCATAATGGAGGGGAAGAACTTTTTTGAAGATAACTCAAAAATGGCTAAACCGATAATGTTCAAAATAATATGTTGTGACCACAAATCATTTGATATTTACAAGCCTGTGAAGAAATATATTTCCTTCGTATATCACATCTAAATAAGTTTATAATAAATACATTGTAGAAATACCGAACCTAATCCCAACAAACCCTAGTTTCCCGTCAGGGTTGAAAGGTCTGTATCTTTCGTAAAAACTGGTGTGTATGCCAAATCTTAGGATTACGTTTTGTAGCAGTAGGCCTAGCACATGAGTGTAGCGACAGTATCTCGCGGTCGAGATAGACATCTGTCACTTTCTGATGAATACAGTTAGACATTGATAGATGTCTATCTTGACCGCGAGATACTATCGATACACTCATGTGCTAGGCCTACAGACCCCGAGCTCCGAGAAAAACGTGAGGCAGAGACATAAAGCTCTATAAATGGAGTACGCTTCGCCTCATCTTTCCAAACAAAAAAGTCTGCCAAAATCTGAGGGGGGCGAGGTAGCACGCATGTGAAGTTTTCAAGTCAAAGGTACATCATTGTCGGTTGTTAATACAGTTTATTTCTAAATGAATTTTTATGGCAGCAACGCTTTATTGACAACCGACATACTTTTACTTCATAACACTAAATGGAGCAATAGATAGTCGACTGTACAAATGTTGACATATGGTTCATTATTGGATGCAGTCTTTGGAAATGTCAAACAAAAAAGCCAAGGATCATTTTTGATTGTATTTTCAAACAAAATATAGAAGACAGCAATCCTTAAGCGCGTTAAATATGGAGAAGTGTCAAACGTCAAATAGTTACTGCCCGTCAGAAAGAAAACGATTGTCTTTGAATCGATTCTGTAAACGAAGCTTGATTTTCGATTTAGGTTAAATCTTTTATTACGAAAGTAATGATAAATAAAGTAAAACTGTACTTACATCTGAAATGGTATTTCATCTTTTTGTAAACTAGACGAAATATAACATTTTTTTACATCCAAAAACAGCGCATAAGGGCATTTTCACGGAGCTTGTTATCCATTGACAGCGATGACGAAAATGCGTGACATCGATTATTGAAATAGTTTTTATAGATGTACTAGATTTTCCGCCAATACTTTTGACAGAGGGGAAATGATACTCAGGGCCTCTCCTGGTTTAGACACGGATCAGAAGACAATCCGGATAGTACTTTTACTATATTTTCCTAACCACAGTTGAACCTTATTACCGAGCAAAACAGTCGTTCATAGGTCACTAGTAAAAAGTAATAAAAACGGTCCGATAGAGAGCATAATGTAGGGGGCGGTGTCTCACTTGCACAATGCTGCCAACTTATGAAACTTACCAATGTGGATTTATTTATATACATTTATTTTAGTAACACACTAGAAGTTACTTCCTACTTATAATAATTTATTGCGAGATTTGAATTAATACTTTGTTCCCGTTTAGCTGCTTTGAATTTTTTTACGACGTAAATATTATTCATTCTATAAATTAAAGAATTGTAATTCATATTGCAGACAGTAGTAAGTTTTGTAATATTTAAAATACGGTCTGGTATCCCCATCCCATCAGTCCCATCACTGACATAATATGTCACTGATATTATTTCAAATGACGCCGCTCAGCTCAACAACATTTCGTAACAACATTTTTAAGTAAAAATGGTCAATATATGTTGCGTAAAAGGGTGCAGGGGTGAGACTTTACAATAAAGTAGACTTTCCTTTCACCGGTAATCCACAATCATTCAATTTTACGATTTAACAACAAGTTAAGATTGTCAAACAATAGGGTGACTATGATGTCGGCAAGCTGCGGGTCGGTTTTGTTGTTTTTACAGAAATGTACATACCATAAGTACATGGTCTGTTCCTAAGTATTACTTACACAGGACAGGAGTGGCCCTCGGGTCTTTTTAGGCCCTTTCGAAAGGGTCCTAAAATGGCACAAGGCTATACAAAAAATTGTAGTAGTGGCAGTATAATAAATAAATAAATAAATATTATGGGATAATCTTACACAAATCAACCTAGTCCCACAGTAAGCTCAATAAGACTTGTGTTGTGGGTACTTGACGACGATATATGTAATAGATATATACATATAAATACTTAAATACATAGAAAACATCCATAACTCAGGAACAAATATCCGTGATAAACACACAAATAAATGCCCTGACCAGGATTCGAACCCGGGACCTCCTGCTTCATAGGCAGGGTCACTACCGACTAGGCTAGGAGGCCGTTAAAATATTCTTTATTGTTCAACATTTGTACAGTCGCCATCAGATATATCAGAGCGGCCAAGGTGGTCAAAAATATCTGAACAACGCCTCTATTGTCAAGGCGATAAAGTGCATGTTCAGATATTTTAGACTAACTTGGCCGCTCATATATATTTGATGGCGACTGTACAACAAAGAAAAATACAACAGGAAGAATATACAATATTTGTACATGGAAGAGATCTCTTCCATGGAAGAGATGTTTTCTTTATTTACCTTTAAGTATATTAAAGTTGGAGAACTGTCCACATCAGATATGATGCAATAGTGAGAGCCACGAACCCCCTGTACTTAGTTAGTTTTAGTTTGCTACACTAAGTATCACCTATTTTAAGACGCGGACATCTGGCAATTGTTCATCGGTGTTATGCAAACGAGTTGTAAGAAATAAATATCTTACAGTTCTAGGTTTGATGCAGTGCAGTATCATGTAATTAATAAGATTATATCATTTTCAGGAGTTTCTGTTGGGGGAAAATAGTGCGAAATGACGTTACGTTAATGTATTGTTTGTCGCCTACCTACTGTTTATTTTTCCGTAGCGATACGCAATGTTTTTACTTTTTTGTATTATATTAGCGATAGGCTTCGACAGTTTTTAAACCCTGACCAGAAATAAATGATTATTGTCATGAGGGCGCTATTACTCTCATTTATATGACAACAGCTCAGTAGTCATAGAGCTCTATGGTATGGTGACATCTTGATTTGTTTACCTGTCAGCTCTGATGTTAATTTGAAAATGTTTCACAGCGAAATAGTTTCATTTCCCGAGCGTATTATTTACAGCAGTTTATTATATACACTATCTACAATGTTTCGCTCTTCACTATGGACAATTTTGGGATTTTTTGTCGTTTACACTTTATTATTATTCAAGTAAACTGCCACAATGACAGTGACAGCCTGTCATGCACTCACACATGCATAATCATTCTGCCATTAAAGTTATTGCCAGTGTAAGAAATTAGTTCCAATGAAATTCCGCAACATGGCGCATGATCATATATTTCTGGTCAGGCTTTACCTATTAACTGAAATATTTTGCTGGTCTGTCACTCTGACGTCCTCCGATAAATAGCTGCCAGATGCCTGGATCTAGCAATAAGTTTAAAATAGTGAACTAATTAGAGGGTTTCTCTGCTCCCATTATTGCGCCAACGTATCTGAAGTGGCCAGCTCCTTAAGTCAGTAGAATGTATAAGTTAACATCTGAACTATGAGACTTCTCTTTCTGGACAATACTTACTAGACGACAAGCATATTTTATTTTATATTTATCTTCATACTATCCCAATCCCACATACATCATAGTACATATGGTCACTCTACTTAGAATGAGATGCAGCCCCCTACATTACCGTCTCTTTCGGCCTCACTTTGTGGTCGAAGTATGACCTCCAGATTGTATTTAACTTCATGGGTTTAGAACTCTCTGGGCAGAGATAATACGATCAATGCACGGTTTAGCCATGAAGCTATCATTTTAAACTGGAGGATTACCCTTCGGTCAAAAAGCGAGGCTGAAAGAGAGAGTTATGATGGGGACTGTGTCTCGTTTTGACTAAGAGCACAAAAGATACTCTAAAAAATTGAGTACGGATTCTATTATTTAAACTAAGACAGGGCGACAAACAAGCATGTTTGTATTAAACACATTATTTTCTTATTACAAGTACATCCACTCTCATATACACGCACATACATACACACATACACACACACACACTGACACACATCAAAGTGCACTCCCGTACAGATAAGCTAGTTTTATATTTTGTTTAAAAAGTTCAATCTTTCCTTTGCTTATGCTCATGGCACTTATTATTTCCACTTGTTATTGCATGTTAGTTATATTTTTGTGGTCATCTATTATTGGATTTTTCTCTGTTATTTAAGTTTTGTATTATTTGTTGTATTGCTGTTGATGCCCCAAATAAAATAAAAATAAAAATAAAAATAAAAAATAAGGAGGTAATGACGTCATCAGACAATCAAAATGTCAATATGTGTCAAATGTGACCATTTTGTAACAAGTGTGAGTGAGACACCGCCCCCTACATTATGCTCTCTATCAGACTGTTTTTACTACTTATAACTAGTCACAGTAGTAGTGCTCGGTAAAAAGGTTCAACTGTGGTTAGGGAAATAGAGTAATGTCCGGTTTCTCTCTTGGTCCGTGGGTTTAGCACTTTGAAAATTCAACCAACTAACCAACAATAGCGACCCAAATTGACAGGCTTTCCCCTCTGCCGAGAACATATAACCAGTGGTCATACACATGTATGGACTAGCGTTTATCTGATGTAGCTATTTATACGTTACGTACGACACATTTGACGTTCCCCTCCCCCGCAAAAATCGGCAAACTTTTTGTATCGGAAATGACAGACATGGCTACTCCATCCGGGTTGAATTCTCTAAGGTTTAGCACGATTGCTTTCGTACTGGTCAATAATGACAAAAGTAAAAATATAATAATTAATGTCATATTTTTATCTAAAGTGCTTTTTATTCTTTAGAGATTTATATTTATAATTCGGCACCAAGCAAAATATCAGGAATACTTGTACCCAAAATAAGTAAAATAGCAAGAAATAAAATAAAACAATAGGAATTTGAGGGTAAGTAAATCAAGTTAAGCATTATAAGAAGACGCCTCCAAAGTCATAGGTTCCTCGAGCAATGTGTTTTCCCCATAGCAAGCACCTCTCTGAGCTCTCTGACATCGACAGCCATCAACAAGCTAGAATATATATACCCACTTCTTATGCGTTTTTTGGTTAAGTATCTTTCTTATTACGGTTTTGCTTGATACCGATGCTTGATATTTTTTTCTCTCATCATCAACTTCTTTTCATTTTCAAACTATCGCACGAAAAACTATGAACTTCTTCAGGCTATGGCTACTAGAATGCAATTAAAGTGTCGTAAAAAAAGGAAAAGTAAGCAATATGTTTATTAAAGTGAGTATTAAGACTATTAAGGGCGCACCCACATTAGTTATAAGATTAGGTACTTTGCTGGTAAACAAGCTGGTAGTAAATAGTGAAATGCAGACCTAGCTAATTTAAAATTCTCTTGAAAATTAAATTACTATACACATCATGCGAGCAATCAAAACGTCTAGTGCATTTTAGTTTATGCTACTCTGCATCGTAGGAAATGTAATCCGTGATGTCAACCGAACTCTCCGGAAAATGATGACCGTTCCATGTAAACAGAATAGAAATAAATAATGTTTGTTCCTTATATAGAGTTCCATAATCAAAGAGCAATAAATGAAAAGTCACTTCAATTTACAATATTTTTAAGCTCTTGATGTCTGTCTGGTCGTCCGTCTGTCCTTGCGTTCGACTTATAGCGGGGTTTTCTTTCCCATCTCAAGAATCGTAGGATTAGCATAATTTTCTATTCAGTTGTTTGTCTTTTTTATTTACTTTGATGTAAATAAAAGTATTGCTACCTATGTAATATATTGTAATACATTATTTATTTTTTCACACGTAGCGACTAACCGAATTCTATGGGAATAGAAGTGAAAAATAAAGGATATTTTTGTCTGTGATGTTTTCAATAATCAACGGTTTAGACTGTGTGTATGTCTGTCCGACCCTATGTAACGTCTACGTAACGTTTTATAAGGAAATATCAAATATCAACAGTAGAACTATATATAAGATATGTAGGTAGAGTCTGACCAGCCAAATATTGTTGACAGATATTTCCTTGTTGTATCACCAATTGTCTATGATTTAAAAAGAAGCTAAAAGTCTGTTGTCAATTTATGTAATTATTCATTATTTCAAATTGTTCACGGTGTATAAGGGGTTTATTTTAAATAATATTAAAAATAACTGTACCGAGTGGTCCGCAAACTATTATTTAGGCTCGTAAATAATTACGACGATATGCGAAGTTGACGTGAAGCGTGTTGTATAACGAAAAACTGCAATGTTTACAAGTCGTCAACAATTTTGTAGGTTGGAGCTCTATCAATATTTTGACACTTTAAGTACTAGTTCTAACATTTGCTTATAACTTTAATTAAGTACGTGAATTTATTAATACCTAAATCTCATAAACAGGACAAGTGTGTAAAGAAACGGATAAACCAGAAGTTCTGGAAAATAACAATACAATCAAAACATTGGAATGTAAGAAGCTACTTACTGAAAACCAATATTTAGGAGAAATCTGTGGACTGACTGGTCAGTAGTAATTTTATGTAAAAATATGAATATAACTATTTTCGCGAAACATGTCTATACAGTATGTAAACCAACTAAAACCATCCATTAAAACAATTGAATAGTGAACTCAAGTACATAGTTATTAAATTGTTTTTACTTGCTTCTGAGCATGTTTTGGGGAATTAAATTTCTGAATGTATTTCTCTTGTTGCAGTCGGTTAAAGATCTTTCTAACACCCTGTAAAGCTTGTTTACTTCGTTTACTTCTGTCTGTTTACCGAAACCTACCTACCTACCTACCTTACGTGTGCAGAAAAGTCAAAAGTATTTTCTAGTATCAAAACTATTATTCCTGCTACACAAGGTGTGACCAGCCCATGATTTTTTCAATTTCCCGCCAAATATTTGGGTAATCTATACATATAATAAAGCTGAAGAGGATCGAAAGTCTGTACATGGAAGATAATCGAAAAAAAGTTGGCTGGGGATACTTAGAATCGTTAACAGAACACGTTCCAACAATTTTTAGAATTTTTGTCTGTTTATCGTTTGTCTGTTTATCTGTTTGTCTGTTTATTTGAACGCGCATCACGTGAAAACGGCTGAACGGATTTTGATGAAATTTTGTATAGAGATAGTTTGAGTCCCGGGAAAGGATAATATATAGTTTTAATCCCGAAAATCAACCCTGGCGGGGGTGAAAATGGGGTTGAAAATTTGTATGGAGAATTTTTAACCGCTGAAACGATTTATATAGAAATGAGTATGAAGATAATTTGAGTCTCGAGAAATGTCATAGGATAGTTTTCAAACCCTTGTGGGAGTGAAAAGGGGGTTGGAAGTTGGTATGAGGATTTTTTAACCGCTGAACTGAATTAGATGAAAATTGGTATAGAGATAGTATGGGTTTAGTAGTCTTCAAAAAAGCCCCCCCCCCTCTTCCTTCAGAACCGTAGATCCAAAAAATTTGAAAAAAATAATGGAAGTGAAGCCTGAAAGGTACTTTCAATAAAAACTATCTTCTATACATATAATAAAGCTGAAGAGGGTCGAAAGTCAGTTCATGGAATATATTCGAAAAAAAGTTGGCTGGGGATACTTAAAATCGATAACAGAACACGTTCCAACAATTTTTAGAATTTTTGTCTGTTTGTCTGTTTGTCTTTTTATTTGAACGCGCATCACGTGAAAACGGCTGAACGGATTTTGATGAAATTTTGTGTAGAGATTATTTGAGTCCCGAGAAACGACAGAATATTTTCATCCCGAAAATAAACTCTTTTGGGGGTGAAAAGGGGGTTGGAAGTTGGTATGAGGATTTTTTTACCGCTGAACTGATAAAGATGAAATTTGGTATAGAGATAGTATGGGTCTCCAGAAAGGACAAAGGATAGTTTTCACCTCGAAAATCAATCCTAAAGGGGTGAAAAGGGAGTTGGAAATTTGTATAGGGAATTATTAACCGCTCTGGAAAAGGAAATAAAATAGTTTTATCTCGGAAATTATCCCTTAAACGGATGCAAAAGGGGTGGAAGTTTACATGGGGAAGAAACAACCAATAACCGCTGTACGTATTTAGATGAAATTTGGTATTGAAATCATTTGTAATTTTTTGGTCAAGGTGTTCATATTTATAACATGTTACTCGTCGATGCTTTACATTTACCTTTACCCGCTCTTAAGAAATATTTGAAAATGTCATGAATGTCAAAGGGTTATTGCAGGTTCGAGGACTATATATGACGGACAAAGATGCATGGCCCCAACCAAAAAACTACTACAAAATCATCTAACATTTATAGGACACTGTTTAGGTAGGAAAACATGTCAAACGTTTTGTGAAGCAGTCGGATTAGGATTTATTTTTCTTTATAATTAAACAATAGTTACATTATCTGTCTCTCAAGCTGTTTTGATATGTCTTCTTGAAGAACTACGCATTATTTTGTATCTTTAAGATCTAATAATGTATTACTGTTTTGAAAAAAAAAAAGTCCCGTCGAGTTTCTTTTCGGTCATAATACTTCTTGGGACAGAGATGTAGGGTTAGAACCGGTGGTAGTTTTGGAACGTAGTTCCTTATCGGACGGTTCGCGGATGGGGGGCTAGGCGACAAAAAGTCACGTGACCGTCACGAAAAAGCGTCACGTCACGAAAACGCGACACCCATATGATTGAAAAACATGTAAAATGGAATGAAATAAAAAATATATAAAATAGAATAATGTGAAGTGAAGTGAAGTGAAGTGTAGTGAAAAGTGAAAGTGAGAAGTGACAAAGTGAAAAAAGTCGAGAACCTAAAAGTAAAAAATGACAAAAATGTCAAAAATGGCAAAATTTCAAAATTTCAAAAATTTCAAAAATTTCAAAATTTTCAAAAATTTCAAAAATTTCAATAATATCAATAATTCAAAAATTTCAAAAATTCAAAAATTAAAAAATTTACAAAACTTACAAAATTTACAAAATTTACACAATTTACAAAATTTCCAAAATTTCCAAAATTTCCAAAAAAAATTAAACCACTAAATTTACGAAAAAGTCAAAAATGAAATAACATTAAATAACACAACTTCGTTCCAATCGAGTGTTCCACAACACTCGCGTATTTTATTTTTCTCTGACGTTCATTAGTGCATTGTAATGTGCTTACATTGAAGAATAAATATCTTGATCTACACTAATATCATAAATCCTCTATTCCACGTTCGGCACCGCCGGCGCAATAAGGTTGGTCATGGCGGTGTAATGGCGGTCATTCTAATGGTTTCAATGGATTTTTAATATGTGTGTAGGTAAAGCAGTGTATGGTTCTGTACATAATTAGGCCCTATTACGTAAGAGTTACATAAACTACATATAAATGTTCACTTAAGGGTTCTGTAGTCAACTAGGAATCCTTATAGTTTCGCCATGTCCGTCCGTCTGTCCGCGGTCTACCTCAGTTACCGTTCGCAGTAGAAAGCTGAAATTTGGTGAGGCCTGATAAGAACTTTCAATAAAAACTATCTATCTATACATATAATAAAGCTGAAGAGGGTCGAAAGTCTGTACATGGAAGATAATCGAAAAAAAGATGGCTGGGGATACTTAGAATCGATAACAGAACACGTTCCAATAATTTTTAGAATTTTTGTCTGTTTATCTGTTTGTCTGTTTTTCTGTTTATCTGTTTGTCTGTTTATTTGACCGCGCATCACGTGAAAACGGCTGAACGGATTTTGATGAAATTTTGTGTAGAGATAGTTTGAGTCCCGGGAAAGGACAAAGAATAGTTTATATCCCAAAAATCAACCTTGGAGGGGGTGAAAAAGGGGTTGAAAGTTTGTATAGAGAATTTTTAATAGAAATTAGTATGGAGATAATTTGAGTCCCGAGAAACGACATAATAGTTTTCATCCCGAAAATAAACCCTTGTGGGGGTGAAAAGGGGGTTGGGAGTTAGTATGAGGATTTTTTTACCGCTGAACTGATAAAGATGAAATTTGGTATAGTATAGTTATCAAGAAAGGACAAAGGATAGTTTTCACCCCGAAAATCAATCCTCAAGGGGTGAAAAGGGAGTTGGAAATTTGTATAGGGAATTGTTAACCGCAGAATCGATTTAGATAAAATTTGGTATGGAGATAATTTGAGCTCTGGAAAAGGAAATAAAATAGTTTTATCTCGGAAATTATCCCTCAAGCGGATGCAAAAGGGGTGGAAGTTAACATGGGGAAGAAAAAACCAATAACCGCTGTACGTATTATATGAAATTTGGTATTGAAATAATTTGTAATTTTTTGGTCAAGGTGTTCATATTTAGGTATAACATGTTACCCGTCAATGCTTTAAATTTACCTTTACCCGCTCTTAATTTTCAAATCAATTCAATTTCATTTATTTAGATACCAACCTGGTTCATTATTGTAAGTACGAGTACTTAAAATAAATGGTTAGTATTTACAGATTAATCTATAATCAGTATAAATAAATGTCGGCCATAATCTAAGAGATAATTGAAAATAGATTAAAATTAATTAATCATAACCTATAAAATAAAAATTTACAATAAAATTTAAATGTCAAAATGTCGTACTTAATAAAAACAATATGTCATCTTAAGAAATATTTGAAAATGTCATGAATATCAAAGGGTTATTGCAGGTTCGAGGACTATATATGACGGAAGAAGATGCATGACCCAAACCAGAACCTACTACAAAATTATCTAACATTTATAGGACACCGTTTAGGTGGGAAAACATATCAAACGTTTTGTGAAGCAGTCAGATTATCGGACCTATGCGAAAAAAAGTCACGTGACCGTCACGAAAAAGCGTCACGTCACGAAAACGCGACACCCATACGATTGAGAAACATGTAAAATGGAATGAAATAAAAAATATATAAAATAGAATAAAGTGAAGTGAAGTGAAGTGTAGTGGAAAGTGAAAGTGAGAAGTGACAAAGTGATAAAAGTGAAAAAAGTCGAGAACCTAAAAGTAAAAAATGTCGAAAATGTCAAAAATGGCAAAATTTCAAAAAATTTCAAAAACTTAAAAATTCCAAAAAAATAGAAAAAAATTAAAACCACAAAATTTACGAAAAAGTAAATAATTATGAAATAAAACAATTAAAAACGGATTTTATCGCGTGTATTGAGTTTAAATTACATCCCGACGTTTCAAACACTTTACAGCGTTCGTGGTCAACGGGTCGACTGAGGAAAAATGTACAATTACCTCCGTTCAAAAACTATCTCAATATGAAAACCTACCCACATATTAAATATTAAACAAATTTAGTGTTTGCACATGCCGGAGGGGCCTTTATACAAACAAATTTTTTTTTTTTTTTTTATTACAAAACAAATTATTAAACAAATTATTTTATTATTATTAATTATTATTTTCATTTTTATTTTTAATTTTTTAAATTAGTATTAAATTATTATTAGTGTCCACACTGTCCACCATTATGGTCTCACAGTCCTATGTCTAGCTTGCTCCTTAACCAAATGAATAACTGGATCCCAAGCTGGTGGTACCGAAAAACCATCCTCTCTGTTGAAATTTGGATATTTTTTAATCTCGATTGCCTCTCGCAACATCCGGGGAATGTATCGTTTCTCCTTGACGAGGACTTGCGGTTTGTCAAATTTAACTGAGTGGTTGGGTCTATCCATGACATGCTCACAGACTGCTGACCTTGGTCGACGGTGCTTTACATCGGCTATATGTTCCTTTACCCGAGTAGAGATGCTCCGCTTAGTCTGGCCTACATATGATAGACCACATTCACATTCCAGCCTGTAGACCCCTGCACTCTGTAGAGGAGTAGCCGACTTCACTGACCTCAGGAACTGTGACATCTTCTTCATTGGCTTAAAGTAAGTTTTTATAGAAGCACGTTTCAAGATGTTGCCAATCCTGTCAGTGACTCCTCGGACAAAAGGCAAGACGGCAGGCCGGCGCTCAACTGTAGGAATCTTCATCCGAGCTTTCTGATTGAGCCGTGGAATCTTGAGCTCAATCAATCAAAAAGCTCGGATGAAGATTCCTACAGTTGAGCGCCGGCCTGCCGTCTTGCCTTTTGTCCGAGGAGTCACTGACAGGATTGGCAACATCTTGAAACGTGCTTCTATAAAAACTTACTTTAAGCCAATGAAGAAGATGTCACAGTTCCTGAGGTCAGTGAAGTCGGCTACTCCTCTACAGAGTGCAGGGGTCTACAGGCTGGAATGTGAATGTGGTCTATCATATGTAGGCCAGACTAAGCGGAGCATCTCTACTCGGGTAAAGGAACATATAGCCGATGTAAAGCACCGTCGACCAAGGTCAGCAGTCTGTGAGCATGTCATGGATAGACCCAACCACTCAGTTAAATTTGACAAACCGCAAGTCCTCGTCAAGGAGAAACGATACATTCCCCGGATGTTGCGAGAGGCAATCGAGATTAAAAAATATCCAAATTTCAACAGAGAGGATGGTTTTTCGGTACCACCAGCTTGGGATCCAGTTATTCATTTGGTTAAGGAGCAAGCTAGACATAGGACTGTGAGACCATAATGGTGGACAGTGTGGACACTAATAATAATTTAATACTAATTTAAAAAATTAAAAATAAAAATGAAAATAATAATTAATAATAATAAAATAATTTGTTTAATAATTTGTTTTGTAATAAAAAAAAAAAAAAAAAAAAAAAAAAATTTGTTTGTATAAAGGCCCCTCCGGCATGTGCAAACACTAAATTTGTTTAATATTTAATATGTGGGTAGGTTTTCATATTGAGATAGTTTTTGAACGGAGGTAATTGTACATTTTTCCTCAGTCGACCCGTTGACCACGAACGCTGTAAAGTGTTTGAAACGTCGGGATGTAATTTAAACTCAATACACGCGATAAAATCCGTTTTTAATTGTTTTATTTCATGAATAACTATCGCGGCAACCGAAGACAATATTAAGTAAATAATTAAGTAAAATAAAATAACATAACTTCGTTCTAACCAAGTGTTCCACAACACTCACGTATTTTATTTTTCTCTGACGTTCATTAGTGCATTATAATGAGCTTTCATTGAAGAATAAATATCTTGATCTACACCAATATCATAAATCCTCTATACCGCGTTCGGAACCGTATGTAATTACCACCATTATTGCAACCAGTAACGTAACATCAGTGTATTATCTGTGACAGTGTGGTAAAAACGTATGAAAATTAATTATCTACGGTAACGTAATGAAAATCCGGCCCCCCGGCCGCCGTTACTAATTCCAATTCAAGAAAATCCCCAGCCAGGTTATAAAAATTCTATTCTATTCGTAGTCTATAAAAATTCAACGTCTAAAAGGGGGGGATAGCCACTACACTCGATTGAATTAAATTTGCATGGGTCATGGACCCCCCCTCCCCCCTCCAAGTGCACCTTAAATAAAAAAAACATTCCTGCATTTGTGACCCCCCCCCCTCCCCAATTTCAACCGCGCCTGTTCTTACCTTTGATGCTTAGACTGATTTGACGGGAGGATCGATTTGGATGATATTTGCCGTGGACATGAACGTATAAATACAAAAGTGGTCCTGTATCGTCCGATATACACCTACTACTCTATGTCGTTTAAATCATGCCAAAAAAAATAATAGGATAAAAAAAGTATTCATTTTTGAGTGTAGTTTCATTTAGTGGTAATTGTAAAATATTTTATTAGGACTACTGTCCTCTAGCGCAGGGGTTTTCAAAGTGGGGGGCGCGACCACATTTTAATGGGGGCGCGGGGCCTCGGAAAATTTGAACAGGGCTAGCTGGACCTACCTAGCATAAGCCTAAGGGGGCGTGGGAATTTCATTTTAGGCAGCAGGGGGGCGTGCCTAAAAAAAGTTTGGGAACCCCTGCTCTAGCGTATCCGTCTGTCAACTTTATTTCAAGTTCCGCCTCCAGGGTAGCGGGAGAGAAATTAGGGGTGAATTAGCCGCTTACTGACAAAGACCGAATTCCACGCGGGCGGAGCCGCGAGCACAGCTAGTATTTCAATAGTCAGACTCTATGCTCGTTTATATACCGAATGAAGGCAAGATTTTCCATGTAGGTAGTTTTCAGACTTCAAAATTATAAAAGAAGGAGATTGGCTGTATGTTGTTTTAGGGTTCCGTGTCTGAAAAGCAAAAAACCCTTATAAGACCATGTCTTGGATGTCTGTCTGTCTATCTATATGTCCGTGCCTGCGTCAGTATAATCGTTCTTTTTATAGGTCGTTTTTTTTGAGATTAGAAAAATGTTGACAGAATGATGTACAGGGTTCTTTATTAGGCACGATACATGTCACAACTGTCAAAGTGCCTACGCCGTCATTAAACATACTTAAATATATTTGTATTAATGGTACGTATTTGTAAATGTTATATTGAGTATTTAATAATATTTTGGTAGTAGTTATATGCACGAAATATTTTATTTTTATCATTGTTAATGTTCTTGTGAATGATGCACAATAAAATACCTAGAGAAGAAGAGGTTCGAAACGGTGGGTTAAATTTTTAAATATTTTCTCGCGTCATCTGTCATTAGTATCTCTCAGCCATACCTGGATAGTTTTTAATGTATAAAGCTTATTGTGATTCTTATTTAAGTAAAGGTATTTGCTTGCTCTATTATTGTGCGTTTGGTACGAGGGTTATGGAGCAATCAGAGGCAGGTCCGAGTGGCATAGAACAAGAAAAGCCACCTCGTAGTCCACCAAATCTTTTACCATCACGCAAGACAATTGTTTTATTATTTAGTATTATATAATAAAACTTTTAAATAACCTTTAGAAGAAATTTTATTTACGAAAATGTATTAATAAGTGCATGTTATGATCGTCAATTAAATAATTCTCGTGAATACTGATAAAAAACTAGATGTTAAATTTTCGTTTTAGAACGTACGTGCGTCACTCTCAGGTCAGTTTTTCGTGATCATCAAAACGAAATTGTGTTTTTATTGTTGTGTTGGATTATTTAATCTGTAAGTTGTTATTATTTATTCACAAATATGAACTCTTAATCATGTTAATTAATCGTTTGTTGGTGAGCTTGCAGTGTGTTTAAATTGAACATTTAGAACAGGTTGGCAACTACTGTTTCTATGTTTACTCAATTTCTAATCTCAAAAAAACGGAGTATAGGGTTCCGTATTTCAAAACGAAAAAACGGAACCCTTGTAGAATCATGGCGTGGAGGGTTGTCTGTCTGTCTGGATGTCCGTCCATCCGTCCGTGCGTCTGTCCATCTGCCCACCTGTCCGTCCGTCTGTCCGTCTGCCCGTCCTTTTTTTATAGGATCATGTAGTGGATGTCTGTCTGCCCGCCCGTCCATCTGCCCGTCTGTCCGTCCGTCCCGTCCGTCTGCCCGTCTGTCCGTCTGTCCGTTATTTTTTTATAGAATCATATAGTAGATGTCTAACTGTCCGTCCGTACGTCCGTCTGTCCGTTGTTTTTAAGGTTCCAAATCCATCCCTCAAAAAGAAAAAAAAGTCATGTCGTGTAGGTCTGTCTGTCTGTCTATTCGTCTGTGCGTCCCACCTTTTTATCCGACCGCGGAAGGAAGGTTATGATTTTCGTGAGTATTTATGTATGTATGTTTGTATTGTCGCATAGTAACTAACTAATACAGCAACTTTTTTAGACGGACTGTGGTGCTCATTCTTTGATTTATTTAGTTCATATCCTACGACATAACGATTGGATTACCAAAATATCTATACATATAATAAAGCTGAAGAGGGTCGAAAGTCTGTACATGGAAGATAATCGAAAAAAAGTTGGCTGGGGATACTTAGAATCGATAACAGAACACTTTCCAACAATTTTTAGAATTTTTGTCTGTTTATCTGTTTGTCTGTTTATCTGTTTATCTGTTTATCTGTTTGTCTGTTTATTTGACCGCGCATCACGTGAAAACGGCTAAACGGATTTTGATGAAATTTTATATAGATATAGTTTGAGTCCTGGGAAAGGATAATATATAGTTTGAATCCCGAAAATCAACCCTGGTGGGGGTGAAAATGGGGTTGAAAGTTTGTATGGAGAATTTTTAACCGCTGAAACGATTTAGATAGAAATGAGTATGGAGATAACTTAAGTCTCCAGAAACGTCATAGGATCGTTTTCAAACCCTTGTGGGCGTGAAAAGGGGGTTGGAAGGTGGTATGAGGAATTTTTTACCGCTGAACTGATTTAGATGAAAATTGGTATAGAGATAGTATGGGTCTCGAGAAATGACAAAGGATAGTTTCTTCTTCAAACGCCCCCCCCCCCCCATCTTACTTTAGAACCGTAGGTCCAAAAAAATAGAAAAAAATAATGGAAGTGACGCCTGAAAGGTACTTTCAATAAAAACTATCTATACATATAATAAAGCTGAAGAGGGTCGAAAGTCTGTTCACGGAATATATTCGAAAAAAAGTTGGCTGGAGATACTTAGAATCGATAACAGAACACGTTCCAAGAATTTTTAATTAGTTAACGGCTGATCGGATACTGATGAAATTTTGTGTAGAGATAGTTTGAGTCCCGGGAAAGGACAAAGAATAGTTTTCATCCCGAAAATCAACCCTGGAAGGGGTGAAAAGGGGGTTGAAAGTTTGTATGTTGAAAGTTGGTATTGAAATAATTTGTAATTTTTTGGTCAAGGTGTTCATATTTATAACATGTTACCCGTCGATGCTTTAAATTTACCTTTGCCCGCTCTTAAGCCGCGGCCTCCTAGCCTAGTCGGTAGTGACTCTGCCTACGAAGCAGAAGGTCCCGGGTTCGAATCCTGGTCAGGGCATTTATTTGTGTGTTTATCACAGATATTTGTTCCTGAGTTATGGATGTTTTCTATGTATTTAAGTATTTATCCATATTTATCTATTATATACATATATCGTCGTCTTGTACCCATAACACAAGCCTTATTGAGCTTACCGTGGGCCTAGGTCGATTTGTGTAAGATTGTCCTATAATATTTATTTATTTATTTAAGAAATATTTGAAAATGTCATGAATGTCAAAGGGTTATTGCAGGTTCGAGGACTATATATGACGGACAAAGATGCATGGCCCAAACCAAAAAACTACTACAAAATCATCTAACATTTATAGGACACAGGTTATAGGACACATTTATAGGTTTAGGTAGGAAAACATATCAAACGTTTTGTGAAGCAGTCAGATTAGGATTCATTTTTCTTTATAATTAAACAATAGGTACATTATCTGTCTCTCAAGCTGTTTTGATATGTCTTCTTGAAGAACTACGCATTATTTTGTATCTTTAAGATCTAATAATGTATTGAAACTGTTTTGAAAAAAATAAGTCCCGTCGAATTTCTTTTCGGTCATAATACTTCTTGAGCCAGAGGTGTAGGGTTAGAACCGGTGGTAGTTTTGGAACGAAGTTCCTTATCGGACGGTTCGCGGATGGGGGCCTAGGCGAAAAAAGTCACGTGACCGTCACGAAAAAGCGTCACGTCACTAAAATGCGACACCCATACGATTGAGAAACATGTAAAATGGAATTAAATTTGCATGGGTCATGGACCCCCCCCCCCCTCCAAGTGCACCTCAAATAGAATAAAATCATTTCTGCATTTGTGACCCCCCGCCTGTTCTTACCTTTCATGCTTTGACTGATTTGACGGGAGGATCGATTTGGATGATATTTGCCGTGGACATGAACGTATAAATACAAAAGTGGTCCTGTATCGTCTGATATACACCTACTACTCTCTATGTCGTTTAAATCATGCCAAAAAAAATAATAATAAAAAAAAAGTATTCATTTATGAGTGTAGTTTCATTTAGTGGTAATTGTAAAATATTTTATTAGGACTACTGTCCTCTAGCGTATCCATCTGTCAACTTTACTTCAAGTTCCGCCTCCAGGGTAGCGGGAGAGAAATTAGGGGTGAATTAGCCGCTTACTGACACAGACCGAATTCCACGCGGGCGGAGCCGCGGGCACAGCTAGTTTTAGTAATATTTTTATTCTATCAGTCGGTTCTTTACAAGTCATGAGAAAGCGGTGCTGCTAGCGATTTGTTTCTTTTATTTATTTGTTACCTACTATTCCACACTGCTTTTTCCTGAAAAACAAAAACCGTATCGATACATGCTTAGATTGACTGGTAAATATTTTGTCAATTGCCACAAGTAAATGGAATAACAAATTTTATTTTTTCAGGATTACCTAAGTACCTGAAAATTAAAAACCAACTCTATCTATATGTAAGAGTTAAAGATTCATCACGCAACTTCGTGTCTTCGTGTGTCAAACGCCAAAAACCACAGTTCCGTGTCAAGAAAATACGCCAAGCCGAGAGCCTTCATAGACACTAAACACAGCATTTAATATTATTAAATAATTTTACTTTGTCCCGAAAACGTGATATCTGCAGCACTCACGTATTAGGAGGATCATTAGGTTCTAATAAATAAATTTTATTTCTGAAAGATGATGTGAATAATTGAGTACCTACCTCAAGTTTTGAGCGAGCTGTTCCAAATATGCGCATTATTTTCTCTTGTCTTTTATTTTTATACAAATCCACTGTTAAAACGTACAATTTGGGCACACTTAGTACAATTTGCACAAAACTTCCACGTTCCAAGAGTGTGAAAATTGTGACAAAATAACCGGAACGGTGAAACTCCTCTTATTAGTTTACTATACCATCCTTATGACTAGATCCAGGAAACTGGTAGCTAATTATCGGTGGAGGTTAGAGTTATACGACAGTAAATCTGTTGGGAAAAAAGAACATCAAAGTAGTTAAAAAGGTGTCGCTTTCATAGCGGACAGGGCCTTAAAATAAATATATATTTTAACATAAGTACAAAAAATAATGCGAAAGAGAGAGATTAATAAGCTTAGTTACTTATTTATCTACGCCTCCACCGATGAATAACTGACAGAAGCCAGGATCTAAAAATAAGGATAGAGTCATTCTACGGTCACTATGCGCACTCTTGTCTTTGACTTCATACCTCACAAAAAAATAGTATTAGAAGAACAATTGGAGTATTTATGAAAATAATAATCAAAACAGTAGTTTTTTTTTGAAGCAGAAAAAAATAATGAGGAAAAACCGGAATGCGCATACTTGACCCTTAATGAGGGTAAATGTGCGCACCATTACGGGATAAGTACCTAGGCGTATTCAGGATAAGTGTTTGCATTTGTTTCGTTACCATAAATAATCATTTTATAAATATTATCAGTTGAGTAATTAAAATTAACTAACAAGTCTGAAAATCTGTTCAAATTGTCATGAAATTGAGTCATTTGCATGCAGAAAATGCGCAAGAAAGCCAAATTTTTTATTACCGCAACTACATTTGCGCAACGATTTTAACTTTAAATTTTCGAACACTCAAATATACACTCAATTGATATTTAATAGAGTCACTGTTTTGAGCTAGCAACTTTTCACATAACAAGGCTTTCCAAAATGCTAAAAAAATTTGAAATGAGGCAACTAATATTGTATTTTTGCAAAAATATTCTTAATCAAACGTTGTGCAGCGCAGTGAGTCATCGCAACCGATTCGCCCCTCTTGCGCCTCCAATCGGATCATATGCGGCCACCTCCCCCATTTCTCAATATTCTTAGCTCTCGTTATTGTGTCCCATTTTCCGTGTCATGGATCCTGGCCCGACCACAACAAGATATTGGAATAAAATGATTGTACAAATTCATCATATTTAGGTGCTATTTAGTGCTTATAGTCAGATGAATTTGTGCCACATAGTTTTCAAATTATAACAGTACCGTTGTGGTCGGGCGGCGATACAGGATCCTGGCCCGATGACACCATTCAAACGAGATAAGGTGAACACAATGTTATAATTTTTAGGTGCTTTTGAGTGCCGCCAATGTCATGAATTTGTACCGCATAGTTTTCAAGTTATTGCGGTTATGATCGGGTGGGGGTATAGGTACCGTGATTACTGTGTGGAACACATTCATGGAATTGAAGACACTAGATGACACCTAAATATTAGTTAATTTGTGCATTCACCAAATCTTCTTTGAATGGGTTGGTCGGGCCAGGATCCTGTACCTACCCCAGCCCGACCACAACGGTACCACAATAACTTGAAAACTATGCTGCACAAATTCCCATACCATAGTCCCATGACTAGGAGCACTAAATAGCACCTAAAATGATGAATTTGAGCAATCATTTAATTCTAATATCTTGTCGTATTTAGTCGGGCCAGGATCCATGACACCATTTTCCGGATTAAGAGATGAAGCATGGGCGGATAACAATATTCTTCAATCATGTAGAATTGTAGATGCAATTCGTTTTCCATATGGTATAGTTTTTGTTATCCAGTCTGTCTCGATGAGATATGTTGGTGCTGCCATATTGTGCACCAATCCCCAAACTACCATCGCTCAACTTGTAGTCAGTTAGAGTGTCTCTATTAATAGTATACGAGTACGATGGCAGAAACGCTGACTGTGTTGTGAGCTTAAATGTAAGTAAAACCTGGCATTAAAAATGAAAAATTAATTAGATGTTTATGTTTACATCTAATTAATTTAATATACCTATTTAATATACCTAAATATTGAATGCATAAACTTAGAAGTTAATAATCGTTCATGGTGAATCTTTCGCTTATTAAGCTAAACACGTAAAATTGCCTGTGAAAATGGTCATCATATCTACTTCCGATCCTAAACTTTTTAATTAAGAGTTGCCTGCTTATAAACTAAAAATACTTCCTTGTTAGAGTTTGTGGTACAGGTACGTGGTTTATATGGGAACTCATACATTTTACGGCACTTCTATTTCCAGACAGGCTCTAGTCCAAACTGTAAAGAGTTCCACAGTACGCACAGTAGGTATGATACGGTTGTACTTAACAAATATCGACATGACACAAGAAGTGCGAATGTATACAGTTAACAATCGAATAAAACTGCAAGGAGAACTAACCATACGAATATATTTCGCAATTATTAACTGTTTAAAGAATCACTACTGATTAATTATTTGGAGTATCTGAAGTTTTCAGTCACTCTCATTTTATAATTACGTGCCAAACTGAAGCCGGGCGGTAAGACCTCCGACTTTCAATCCGGAGGTCTCGGGTTCAAACCACTGTGTTCTTCGGAACTTACGTACGATAAATCATTTGATATTTACCAGTCGCTTTTCGGTGAAGCAAAACATCGTAAGGAAACCGGACCTAATCCCAATAAGGCCTAGTTTCTCGCTTTCGTAAGAACTAATGCCTACGCCAATGCTCAAATGAGCCGTGGCTAAAGCTAGGTTTAACGCCAGGAGGATGATGATATGTGCCAAACTCTTCGTCAGGTATATCGAATGGATTACAGACATCCCTATTAGCTCTACGATGGAGTTTTCTCTGCTGTTTTTCTTCGGCAGCAGCAGCTGCCAAAAAAAATTTAATGCCGTCATTCCAACAAAACAATAACATAGTAAGCATAGAATCATTCTAAAAAGTAACTTTTGTTACATCTCAAAAAACAGCTACTTGCTAGAAATCAATGAAAAAAAGAAGAATTTTCAAACGTTTTAGTTCCCGACAACTCTTATCGGGGTCCGATGAACACCTATATAAAATTAAGAAGTTTTGCTGTCAAAAAAGGATAAGTTATCAAGTTATCCAACCATATCAGCTGGCGCTGTCAAAAGTGGAAAACCTGATATAACCATAGTGTAAACGATACTTTTTTATACACACACATTCAAAAAACATGCGTGTCTACAGTGGACAATGTATTGTCAAGTTATCCCACTATCAGATGTAAAATGAAAAACGGAGAAAGTTATCATATTAATGGCGGCAACTGTCATTTTATCAGATTTATATCAACTTATCCGCTGATAAAATCTGCCATCATAGAAATTCAACTTGGTTAACGAAACACTAATGGAATCCCATCGGTCAGCTTCGGTCGTCGAAATTGGTAAAACGCGTCTTTTTCGGAAACTGTTTTGTTTGAATACTCGTTGCAAATAAGCTGCTTCTGCCTTAGCTATAGACAACAACGAAGTCAGACTGTTCTGTAGTTATACCCAAGATAGGCACGGATCCGATGATGCCCTTCTCAAACACGCCGAGCCCCAAGTCGCACTGGCTGGATGTCACGATGATGCCGACACTGAACACCTCGGCTATGGCCGCCTGCAGCGAGTAGATACTGAGGATCAACAGTCTGTAGTTGTACTTGCCAAAACCTGAGAAATAAATCAATCAATCAAACCATTTATTGCCAAATTATAGGTATACTCGTACATAGTGGTCACATAATAAGTATTTTGTAGAATTACTATAATTTTGCCTTTCAGGCGTACAATTTTAAATTCACTTAATATCTAGAATGAAATATGTACAATATTTATAATGGGTACTTATTGTACCTACTTTCTTTACTAGAGTTCAGCTTTAAAAAAGTAAGTGTTTTAGTAGGTATTATGAAGTTGAATAGAAATCTGTCTTTAGAAAAGCATTTATATCGTAAGTAACTCTTAAGTGTCTTGATCTTTCATGAAGGCTGGTAATTTATTGAATAATTTAGCTGCCATTACATAAATAGTTTTGCTATAGTAGGCGTTATTTACAGCGATTTTTGGGAGTACTTCATATGTATTCTAACGATTGCGAGGGTGATTTTTTTGTTTAATTTGAAATAGATTTAAGTGTTCGAAATAAGTAGGTATAAGTCACGTTAACCTAAATTCTATACCCGTGGTTCTTAACCTTTTAGTGGCAAGGGACCACAAAATTCCTGTTATAGCATTCACTTACTGTTTAAATGAAAAAAAACTATGACGAATGCTGGGCTGGGCTGTTATGTTCAATAATTCCCGGACTTGGTTAAAAACCTATGTTCTAACCGCCATTGCCACCACACTAGCTATTCTATCTTGAAGCGCTGAGTGCTGGAATCCGTTCGTGTTATTTAAATCCAAAACCAGGACGTGTAGTCAGTGATTTAAAAAAATTGCAAAAAAGAATTTGGCAGCTACTTGTCAAATTGTAATAATTAATAGGAAGAGTAATAAACGGAGCACTGGCTATGTCAGAGTGTCAGATATGATAAGACACAATAATGAGAGCAAAGAAACCCCTCTAGTTAGTTTGCTATACTATCCTTATTTCTAGATTAAAATCTGTAATACGAGTAGTTACCTGCTAAAACCAAAGCTTTCTCAAACTCGATTTCTTCATTTTCGACTATATCCGTATTATCTTTATCTGCTTTAGTTTCAATACTTAATTCACTTTTATTATTTATTGTATTTTCAGACATTTTGATACTTATAACTGTTTAATGTGTTGCACCATAACTTGACTTCCTTACGAATACGTCTGTATCGTCATTGAAAGACATCATACGATATAAGTTAACTTATAATACATATTGTTATGAGAGTAAATAGGGATATGAACATAGTGATAGCAATCTATTCAGTTTATCTGTATAATTATCTGCACACCAAAGTCACAGCAAACATTGAAATTCAAACAATCAAATAGGCTTTAGATTTACATACCTAAAATTAAAGTAATTTAAGAGATTCCGGAAGTTTACACACTGTATTAATAATAAATAAATAATAAAAAAATATTTGTATGATTAAGTAATTCCTTTTTACATGTTCTTTGCACGAGTTTTTAGGATATGAAAAATAGCGCGATTGTTGCCATACGACCAAATACTTCAACACAAACAAATATTTCAAATTACGTGAGTAATATGTTGTTATCTTATTTACTTAAACTAAATGCAAGTAAACTTATCCTTACCTATAAGTATAAGTACCTAGTTATAAGAAACGAAACGGAACGTAGCCCGAGAAACATATTATCATGTTTATGTTTGCTCCACAAACAAAAATCTCGTGACGGCTTAAAAATGGATTTCTAGTAACTATTTAAACAAAAAACGCAGTGAAATTATGTTGTAAACAATAATGTGTGATATTTTTCTGGTATAAAGCTGAACTAAAACAACAGCGATAAAGTCAGACATCTTAGCGATAAAAGAGGAGCTAACTCACATTAAAGAGGCCAACCAAAACATCACTCGGGAACAAAATAAAATAAAAAATGACATACTACAGTTAAAAACTCAGGGTGCGAAAACCGAGGAAAAGGTAACGTCTTTAGAAAGTGCCGTCCAATATCTTAAAATTATTCCCTCTCCTCCGGTACCAACTACACTGTCGTGTGAAGAAATTGTGGCGGAATTTAAGGACCGTTGCGACAGGGCAAAAAATATTTTAATAATTGGCATTAAAGAAGCAGTGTGTAACACTGGTGCGGAACGACACAAAATAGATAAGGAGAAAGTATCAATGATTGTCAAAAGTTTATATGAGAACAGCCCGGAACCGATAAAAGTAGAAAGACTAGGAAAATACACGGCAGAAAATCATCGACCTTTAAAAGTGTATTTTGAAGAAGCGGCTACGAAAATCTTACGTAACAGATCCAAATGTGCGGAAGAAATAAAAATATATTCAGACCAAACTCGCACTCAGAAAAATCACCTTAAATTAAGAATTAAGAAATGAGTTACAGCGACGTCAGGACAGCGGAGAAAAAAATTACGATTAGATTTAAAAAAGGTAATCCGAAAATTGTGAAAGAGGATCCAAAAAACTCGAAAAGGCACCTGAGACCACAAAAACGTAGAAACAAAAATCATTGAACACCTAGACTGTTACGAGGACATAAATGTGAACTCGTCATCTCTGAACATTCTCTATTTAAACGCAGGAAGTATCTTGAAGAAACGAAAATTGGATGAAATAAAATGTGCAGTAAAAGGCATATCAGGAACCACGCATATAATTGTTGTAACTGAAACATGGATGAAATCCGAACAGGATGTGAAATTGATAGAATTATCCAACTATACACAATATTACAATTACAGACCGGATCGAATAGGAGGTGTGTCAATATATGTAAACAATAAAATAAAACACAATTTAGTGGATAGCAGATATAAAAACGGAAACAACTACCTGGGGTTACATATAAACAAATTCGGAGTTGATATTGGAGCAGTTTATAAACCAGGAGATACATCAATGCAAGCATTCTTTGAAGACTTCGAAGGCCATCTAAACCTCAGTAAAAGGTCTATTATTTTTGGTGACTAACCTGGACTTACTAAACAAAGAAGCTAGCACCAAAACGTACACAGAAATGATTAAAGGATCGGAATTTCAAACGATAAACAAAATAGACCCTACTTATTTTTTTTTTTTTTTTTTTTTTTTTTTTTATACCACGACGGTGGCAAACAAGCATACGGCCCGCCTGATGGTAAGCAGCTACCGTAACCTATGGACGCCTGCAACTCCAAAGGAGTCACATGCGCGTTGCCGACCCTTTACAAAAAGGAGGATTCACTGTGTTGACGACTAAAGGAACAAGAAGGTCCCTCATCGTTAACACACTGGGTCCTCTTTGAGCTCTTTGGCAACCTTACTCACCAGCAGGAACACAACACTATGAGTAGGGTCTAGTGCTATTTGGCTGTGGTTTTCTGTAAGGTGGAGGTACTTCCCCAGTCGGGCTCTGCTCCAGATTTGAGCGATGACATTCGCTGAACGTGCCCTACCACACTTAGCGAGATGCCATTCGCAGTGCCCATACCTCTCTTTTTGGCGTAGTTAAAGGACATACCCAGGTCCGGACGTAGTTTAAGGACATACCCAGGTCCGGACGTAGTTTAAGGACATACCCCGGGTCCAAGGACATACCCCGGGTCCAACTTATTGCACGAGGGAAGCACATACTACTAAAACAATACTGGAACACGTTCACACAAACTTGAAAAATACTAGCTTCAAAATATCTATTATAGACTCGGCACTGTCGGATCACAAACAAATACACTTGGAAGTGAAGAAAATGAGACCGAAACAAATACAAAAGATCCAATATGAAGACAATCAATGAACCACAGGATGAATGGATAAATAAACAGATAACAGAAGAAATACGTACCAGAAACATCGCATGGCGCCAACGAAAAGCAGACCCAGAAAATAAAATAATTGAAAGAGATTTCATAATGAAGCGCAATAAAGTTATCGCCACTATTCGAAAAGCCAAAAATAAATATTACTGTGATAACTTTATGAAATGTAAGGGTAAACCAAAAAAAATGTGGGAGCTAATTAATAGCCTAGCTAAAAATAAACATAAAGAAAATTGTATACCTCCCAAGCTAATTACCGACAAGGGAACTATAACGGAAGGATTCCAAATCTGCGGATGCTTTAATAACTTCTTTTCTACAATAGGAGATTTGTTAGCTAAAAAAATCCTGATAAATATCACGACATCCAAATATATAATCAACCAGTTTTTACACAGCTTAACGAAGTTAATCTGTGTACTGAAGATGAAGTCATCAAAATAATAAAAACATTAAATTCAAATACCAGCACTAGAAATAGAAGGACGAAAAAAGGGTGCAGTAGATGTGCAAAGTTACTGTGCAACGAACATTGTATATACATGTGCCAATATTGTTTTGCTAAAATACATGCTGTAGATGACGAAAACAAAACATGTAATTCAGTTGTTAAGTTTTTTTTTGTTGTATACAAATGATTGTGAAGAGGTTGCAAAAAACAAAAAAAAAATCCTAAAATTTCCCAAAGCCTTTATTTCCAAATTTTAATTATGCAACTCTAATAAATGTTGATTGTTCTAATAGTTTATGTTTTATTATTTCCTTAAAACATAAATATAAATTCATTTAACTCCTATTTTCTAAAAACAATCGTATTAAGTATGGGCGGCAAAATGCTCCCCACGTGATCACTCGCGTTTCACGAAAAGGCGCGATCACTCTAGGGTTAAATAACATAACATCAGTTCATTGTGTACTAAAATAACTAAATATTCATGTCTAGCTTCCAGTCAGGCATTGGTCTGGCTGAAACCCCATTATGCCAGTTAGTGGCGTTACCGTTTGAGCTTCATTTAATTTGCTAGCGATAGCTTCGTTAGTGTAACTGAAAATGAAAACATTGTTTCAGTAAAATTTACAATTTAGTTTATTTTATTTATAGATGGAGAGCTGGCCACGTCAGATATGATACAATAATGAGAGTAACGATACCCCTCTAGATAGTTTTCTATAATATGCTTATTTCTGGATTCGGACATCTGTCAGCTGTCATGTGGCGGAGGTCAAATAATGGAAACCATTTCAAGAATAATCTTAGAGTTCTGGGTTTGATCCAATATCATAAGAAATTATATAAATAATTAGATTATATCATTGGCAAAAGTTTCTGTTAGGGGAAAGTAGTGCTAAACGACGTATAATGTAATTCATAGTTTTTCGCCTACTGTTTAAATTTCCGCAATAATACGCAATGTTTTTTGTTCTAATGTTAAAATATACGCCCTGTCCTCTATAATTGAGACAACTTCGGCAGTGTTTACCTATTTTGGTATTACTATTTTCCAATTGAAAATTTTTGATTGTCTGTCACTCTAACCTCCACTGCTGCCAGATGCCTGGATCTAGAAATAAGGATAGTATAGCAATCTAACTAGACGGGTTTTGTTAATCTCATTTTTGTGTCATATCAGATGTGGTCAGCTCTTAGTCCATTAAAAGAGATACAATAAACAAACGAACAAACAGCAAAACGATGAAACTTAATGTCACTGCCTTTGATTATTAAACCAACCGGATGCGAGACGCGCACTAATTTCTATCAGAAAAAGTCTGCCAATTTCGGCGCGGGGGACGAGGAAACGCACACAAATACTGTTAACACTAATGCAATTTCCATTGACGTCGCTACACACAAACACGATAAAATTATCAAACACTAGCATAAAATATACTCACACAAGTACAAACACAGACACAGACAACCTGTCCGTGAACGAGATAATGTCATCTTTAAGTAAACGTAGATAGTGCGAGGAACGCGCCGTCGATAATAATATACTTAAGTATCGATATTTGTGACGTTTTCAAGTCAAAGGTACATCATTGTCGGTTGTTAATAGAGTTAAATTCTAAATGATTTTTTTATGGTAACGCCTTATTGACAACCGATCATGATGTACCTTTGACTTGAAAATGTCACATTTTATCGTAGATTTATTTATCGTATGCCTACATGTCACTGGATATAGATAGGCATTTCTTCCCTAGGGTAGTGGGAAAGCAGATGATGAAGAAATTCCAGAGAGTGCTGCGAGGTCCAGGTAGGACAGTAGAGCTGCCAAGTTTGTAACTCTTTTAGCACCACCCAGGGATCACGTGTAGGGTTGTCTAAGGTGTTTCCTACGGACGCAGAGAAACATTGATCGTAGGTTAGTTATATATTTTTGTTTCTTTACCACGTATAAGGTTTAGCTATTGATAAAATTATAATGTTAAGTTGTGATTAAATATCAAGTTTTTCTACCAGCATATTACTTACAATGTTAGTATTCTACGTAAGTTAGTTTGTCTATTTGTTCAGGACAAATCTTGCAAGCTGAATCAGAATAACTTTTATATTATCAATTTAATATTTTGATGTGTATTTGCTTTTATAGTGAGAGGAAAATACTACAAATTGGAAACAAATAACTATTACAATGAAACATTAAACTGCAAAGAACGAAAAAAAGAACATCACGGGATCCGAACCCACGTGTTTAGATTACCGTTCCAATGTGCTTCCAATTACACTAGACGTTCGTCTATCCACAAGTGAATTTTTCACTGTAATGAACAATGATGAATCAGTCACTAGCGACATCGTGATGTTCCAGAGTCCTTCGCAGTTGATATTTTGATTGTAATGGGCATCTGTTTCCAATTTGTATTTCTATTTCTCTTCTTCATTTTCTATTATAAATAAAAAGTATAACATACTGCTAATGTTAATATCGACATTTATTTTTGTGCTGTCCCATCACTAAAACTTACCTGGTAGGTACAGTGATACCAGAGTCAGAAATTAAAAGTGCCTATTTAAGGGGATAAGTGTGTATAACGTACCTTATAATAAATAAAGTATAATCCATACAAAATTAAAATGCTACAATGTATGGTGAAAATAAAGGAACGAATTAATTTCTAAACAGGAATATCGTTATTTCAAGCATCTACAAGTATATTTCACTTAAGGGGCGCCACACATTAGAGCGGAATTCAGTGCGTAATTCATCACACTAGCTGAAATTTGTCTATTAAAACGGAAATTTGTTTATGGTAGTTGTATTTTTGAGACCATAGACAAATTTCAGCTATTGTGCCATACTACAAGCACACATACGCTGAGTTTCTTACGCTGGTTCTTCTCAGTTGGGGCGCCTTTCCGAACCAGTAGTAGTTTATTGCGCTTCCTATAATACGGTTTAAAAAAAATAGAATTCAATACAGGTGTTAAACCAGTGTTTATGTTTTATTTCATTACCGTGCGTCCGTGCGTAATGTGCTATAGGCTAGGTTATCCTGATAGTGTCCGTTTTTTTTAGTTCCAAACCACCTTACTGCCCTGCCCTCGGCGGTCCTCGACGACATATGTATATAATTTAAAAAGCTATGCGTGTGAAGGTAAAACTCACCTTTGAAGTAATGACGTTAATCTTTTCATTTTTGTTAATGATTAAAAAATTATATGAAATTTGAATAATTTAAAAGTCGATTAAAATATGTTTAGAAACAATTTAATAACAACACACACACACAGACACGCTGCTTTTTAAACAGAGCAATGCTTTACAACTATGGCTGTATGCCGAATGGGTCTCTGCCTAACCCACGGAGTATCTTTTAAGTGTATTGCCTAACCTGTCATGACAATGACAATGAATGACATAATGGCGGACGTATTTCTGCCGCACTGGAGTCGATTACTCTTGTTTGCAATATTTAACTTACCTCCCTCGATGTAATCGTGTTCATAATTGCATACCCAATTTATGAATGAATTCATTGATAAATTGGGTATGCAATTATGAACCCGATGGTACAATGTACTATGAAGAGTCGTTTAAAAATTACCCTAAAGCAGATGTAGTACCATTAAGTGGCAATACTTTTTGATTGACAATATTTTTTAGTTTTTTGCTAATTTCGTGCACTATTTGATGATATTTAGACGTATATACTTACAGATGAAAAGAAACGTTATCCTTATGTAAACTAGATAATTCAGATCTTTTCTTACATGAAAACACGCAGCAATTCGGCATTTTTACCTCAGATCGTTCCGGGCTGACAGACATTCATTGAATGGCGTTTGACGCGCGACAACTAGTTTCATATAACCGCTACGACCAGTGGTCTTGTACTTTTGGCAGAGGGGGACGCCTGACAATTACCACTCCATTGGTTTATTTCTCTGAGGTCACTGCTATCTATAAGGCTGGCTACATTCCCTTATTGAGTTGCAATGCCAATGCTGAGCAGAAACGAGCCAGCCAGCCAGCCCTCTGGTTACCGATGGTGCGATTTTTTTTTTCATAATTTTTATACACCATTTTAGCACCTTTACTGATGCTCATGTAACACCAAACTCTTATAAATCAGGAAATTCAGGAATTCGATAGATTGACTCCATGTATCACCGATAATGATCGTTACGAAAAATACTAACCAATGGAAGAAGCCAGTAGAATTATATATATTATTGTGGTATAAAAAAATATCTTACCCACGAAATTCTACATATCACTGATAAGTACATCTTATCGCTAAAATCTTTCGACGTGCCAGAACGCTTTGTCATGTAAATCAGCCACTCGAGCCCCCAAGAGACTCCATTCAAATTTGTAAATACTTTAGTTGCGAAAAGCTACGCTTTGATGCGTAGTTAATGTCACCTTGGTTTCTCAGCCTATCTAGTCTGTCTACATCATCCATCTAAGCTTTTGTCCCAGTTTTTGCCACCGCTCAGCATTCCAATCGCGTTGGATTAGCATGGTCAGCAGTTTTTATAAAAGTGACAGCACTCTAATCCTCAAACCCAAAGGGAATATGAAGTCGTATTTGGATTAAGTAAATGCAAAGAGGACTGGTAAATATCAAATGGTATATCACACAGAAAATTATAAAAATTCAGTGGTACTAGCCAGGGTTTGAACCTAAAGTCTCCAGATTGAAAGTAGGGCGTCTTAGCTCCAGGCTACCAGGGCTTCCATCAAGAATTATATATTTTGGGTTCCTAAGTTTTATTGTCTCAAGTAGTCTAATTCAAACTCAAACTCAAACATTTATTCAGTAAGTAGGCCACAAGGGCACTTTTACACGTCAGATAGTTATAAAAGTAAAATAGAAAAAAATAAACTACACCGTTTCTAACCCTACACCTCTGACCCGAGATGAATTATGACCGGCAAGAAACTCAGCGGGACTTATTTTTTCAAAAAAAAAACAGTACATTAAAACTTAAAAATATATATAAATGTGTTGTTTTATAAGAAAACATATCAAACCAAGGTTAGATTAACCAACAATAGGTTATATGTAGTTTAAGAAACATACCAAAGAAAAGAAAAGATTATGAGTCCAAATCTAAGCTTTGTTCGTATAAACTACAAAATAGCGACTGTGAAATTGAACAGTAAATTTTCGCATTAAAAAATCAATTCAGGAGAAATATAAGGAGTAAAATGTAAGCATACAAAATATAAAGTTAAAATACATAAGTATATAACATCAGAACACTCCATTTGGCGTGGAGTTTCCGCGATATCTACTATTTGCATGTCAAAGCGCACCGTAGCAGGGCCCAAGATATTCATAATAGCAATTTTAGACATCCAAGTTCATTGAAGGAATATGAAATATTGAAAACATCGCCCGGGAACTCACTTAAAGTAACTTGGGGGAAGTTGAAAGTTCTCATGAATGGGAATCGTCAGTTTTCATTGATTTTAGCTTTGTCTGTAAAATTTTGGGCGCTTAAAATGCTGAATAACTAACTAAAAACGAAAATTGAGTTCCCACTCCATGTGTTGGGGAGTAACTACTTGACTATTTTTGGTTTGATTGAGAATGATACTAAAGCGATCTTACTACGATTCGGACATCTAAATAATATTCTTACTATAACAACCCTTTATTTTTACAGGGATTAAAACCACCAATTTCTTGACTATAACAAGCTGTCAAAAAACGCACACGATTGAGCGTCTACATGCCTCTGAATCCCCTATTCATTCGATCGTTTCCTTCCTAAATAAGATTACACAGCATCGAATCGATGGCACTCTCCGTCTTGTCATCAACAGAGCCAAATATTTGACGTAGGGTCCTAAGCAAACAGCTTGCGGGATACAACACGAGGCGTTTCTCAACGTGTAACGATTGTAAATATAAACCTATTCTTATCTGTCATCGATTATATAGAAAAGGCGCTGTACTGTGAGGATTACGTTGCATTCACTATTTTAATAAAGTGGAACTGAAAAACAAATGTTATTAAAATACACCACAAATTAGAAATAGTTGTTCACTACCAAAATTATCCGAGGAGGGCTCTGGAAATCACACCACCACCAGCCACCAGTTATTGATTTTATAAGCGTTAGTGGCCTAAGTAGTGGCACAGACGACGCAGACTACTCGTCATTATTATGCTTTTACAAGGAGCACGGGGTCACCACACATCAGCGTAATTTTTAATTTCTACGATTCGAACAGCACATCTCGATAGTATTCTACACCATTTTGTAGTATAACAAGCCAGGTTAGTCCCTATAACTTGTTTTTTGTGGATATTTTTAATTCACATGAGTAATGATCAAAAACGTTAAAAAAAATGATCAAAAACGTTCTCTCGGGGGAGCCTCACCCCTAGAGAGCGCGTCCACAGGTGGCGGATCGTGGAACGCCCGCCTGGAACTCCAGGAGGGCAGAGGCGAAATAAAATAGCTTCCGCGGACCAACAGGCCGGAGAAGGTTACTCCGTTAACAAAAAGTGTCGGGCTTCTTTGACATCTTCAGAGGCGAGGTCGGCAACAGTGCTGGATGTTTGGACTGGAGCATCCAGAAAAGTTGGTGGCGGATGAGCCCAAAGGGGCCAACGGCAGCGCTCACGTCCTAAGGAGGGCGACAGTCTTGGCGTCAGGTCGCAACTGGCCGTAAAACTTATAGCCAAAACAACTTCTCCTCGTTCATATGAAAAGTAAAAAAGGAATTAAGGCTAATATTAGGGCGTCCCCCGCAAGCGACGTGAATGTGCAAGAGAGCGATATAAATGCCAGGGCGTACCCCCGAAGCGACGAACACAATGACGGAAATACGCATTCGCGTTCGCAAATAAAATCGCAAATAGTAGAGCCATAAGACTAGCTACGTGGAATTTAGGCACGCTAACATACTCCAGGTGTTCACGTGGAGTGCAATTTTAGCGGTGACACCACTACTCCAAGCACGATATACATCGAAAGAGATCCACTACCCAAAGTATCTCAATTTAAGTACTTAGGAGCTATGTTAACAGCCGATGCTAATATTGAAACTGATGTCACCCATAGAGATAATGCTGCCTGGCAAAGATGGAGGTCCCTTACGGGAGTTCTTTGCGACGCTAGAATGCCGATCCGCGTCAAAGGGAAAGTTTATAAAACAGCTGTAAGACCTGCATTAATTAATATACGGGGCTGAATGTTGGGCTATAAACAAGGTACACGAAAACAAAATCCATGTTGCAGAGATGAAGATGCTGAGATTGGCAGCTGGCGTAACAAGACTCGATAAAATACGGAACGAGTATATCAGAGGAAGTTAAAAAGTTGCGCCCATCACAGATAAGATCACAGAAAGCCGACTTAGATGGTATGGCCACATAATGAGACGTCCCGAAGATCACGTGGTCCGGAAATCCCTAGCAATGCCTTGCACCAGAAAAGGCAAAGGAAGGCCCAAAGCCACGACGTGGCTGGCTACTATAACCCGCGACTTGGAGCGAGCCCAAGTAACTAATGCGACAACCCAGGACAGACCATCCTGGCGCCTTAGAACGAGGAGAGCCGACTCCAAATAATGGGAAGTGGCAAGGAAGAAGAAGAAGAATGATCAAAAACGTTATACGAAATAAGCGATCGCGCTCTCATACTAAAGTAGGTATTAGACATTGTAATTTGTAGGGCCCAATCTGCCAGGTTCGGAGGTGTAATAGGAGTTAGGGCCCGTAGGGAGCTAAAGGAGGGGGAGGGAGAGACAGGGTACACAACAGATTGGGCCCTGCAAATTGCTATGTCTAAAACCTGTTTAAACTAGAACGGGAGCGCTGATGTGTGGTGACCTCGAGTTGTACTTATGATCTATCTAGTGGTTGAGGTTATCTGTATCTAGTGGTTGAGGTTATCTGTGCCTAGTGGTAAAACACCCGAATTTTAATGAACGAATTAAATTCGTTTCAGATTAACAATCTATATTTGTGTTCTGACTGATCTAACTGACCCTCAATCAATTGCAGAAAATGTTAATAATCATTTTATTGACCAAGTTAAACTAATTACAGATTCCAATAACTGTAATAATGCCGCACCAAATAATATTTTAGACCGACATAACACATTGACATATAGTTCTTCACATTCTTTATTTATGCAACCAACAAGCCCGGAAGAAGTGTTAAATATAATATACTCCCTTAAAAACAGCAATAGTACCGGCAATGATGGGATTTGCACTAAAGTTATGAAAAGAGTTGCACGGGTCATATCATTACCGATTAGTTATATAATAAATCTATGTATAGATCAAGGCATCTTTCCTGAAAAGCTAAAAGTAGCGATTGTGCGACCTCTTTTTAAAAAAGGAGATAAAGAAAATACGGAAAACTACAGGCCTATTGCTCTCCTCCCTATTTTTCTAAGATCATTGAAAGAGTAATCAGCAGCCGAATAAGTAATTACTTTGAATTAAATAATCTTTTTGCGCAGGAACAAAAAGGATTCCGCAAGAATATGACTATAAATATGGCTATTTTTGATTTATTGCAAGAAATCATAACTTATATGGATAAAAAACAACCAGTATGCGCGCTGTATATGGATTTAACCAAGGCTTTCGACTTAGTCGACCATAATATATTATTGGAAAAACTGTATAGCTATGGAATACGCGGTAATATCTACGAATTGTTGAAATCATACTTAGTTGGTAGAAAACAAGTTGTACAAGTAGATCATATAAGTTTAAAATCGAAATGTGAAATTACTCTCTCATCCAAGCTTAGAGAAATTACTCATGGTGTCCCACAAGGAAGCGTATTGGGTCCACTGTTATTCCTTATTTATATAAATGATATGCCACAAGCAGTTGATTATCCAATGGTCCTCTATGCTGATGACAGCACGGTAATACTGACTGGCGATGATGCACATGATTGCCAATCAAAAATAAATAATGCACTTATATCAATAATCAATTGGCTTAATATTAATAATCTCCATATAAATTTAGAAAAACCCAAAATTATGATTTTTTATCAAAAAACTAATAGAATGCCTGACATTAATGTGACAGATAATAATTATACAATTGAGGAAACTGACAATACGAAATTTTTAGGATTAATTTTAGATATTAAGTTAACATGGAATATCCAAATTGACCCTTTATGTAAGAAATTAAGGTCGTTTTCGCGGGCACTGTTTAATTTAAAAAAAAGTAAGTCGAACTGCAGTACTCACTGCCTATCACGCGTACGTAACACCCACATTGCGTTATGGTATTATTTTCTGGGGTAATTCGACAGATCAAAATTTGGCATTTAAAGCCCAAAGGAAATGTGTGCGTTCTGTTTGTGGTCTGTTGGAAAGCGATTGTTGCAAAAGTTATTATATTGAGCTAAAAACTTTAACTTTTCCTCGCTTATATATTTATGAAATTGTCATGTATGTTAAGCTAAATAAACACCAATTCCCTGTTTTCAAAAGTGTGCGCCAACAACACAAAATAACGTGTAAAAAGTCAGACACAGCATTGCGAAAAAAGATTGTATTCGGCATGGCACACACATTATATAATAAGTTACCAGACATAATAAGAGAATCTGACATGCCTCAGTTTAAGACTAATTTATTTGACTTTTTAGTAAAAAATGCATTTTATTCAATCAAAGAATATTTAGATTATACGCCAGACTTATATTAATTTAATTGTAATAATACATGTATGCATGCTGCATGCTTAGTTTTAAGAAATCTAGGATTAGGTATATAATATTTGCATGCCCACTAGCAGGCTGAATACACTGCATACAAAATGTATTTAAGAACCACTTGACTGTATTTGAGCAAATAAATTATTTGATTTGATTTGTTTTTAAATCTGAGGTCGCGGCTTTAAACGCCGGCTGGCACCGGCACCACCACCGAGTTTCTCGCAACCTGCGTACGTAAAATGATAGCTCATTTGAAATTTACCAGCCACTTTTCGGTCAGTAAAAACATTGCGAGGAAACCGGATCTAGTCCCAACAAGGCCTAGTTCAGATGTCAGTCATTCATGGGATAAGGTTGCCTAGCGGACCCCAGGCTCAAATCGATCCATTCCTAGATTAGTCTCACTCGCACTTAGGTACCTACTCGTATTTATAGATGCGAACGTGATGTTTCCATTGTTCAAATTGATGTCAAAGACAATTACGGAGATTCAGAAAGGCTTGTTATAGCGCACGAAGCCTTTAAGGGTTGGCATTAAAAGGGGAAATTTATTTTAGATCATATTAACCTCTTCAACCTCTCTTATGACGAGGTTATTTTATTCAAGAGCTCTTATTTTTATATCGCCACTGACAGTATAAGTTACAAGTGAGGAGGAGACAAGTTGCGCCCTTACTGGGCGCTATTCCCATGTAGCTACCGAGTCGGTAGTACTGATGTAACAAATGAACGTTTGACTACCGAAGCGGTCATCAGATTATGGTTTGTTATAGTTAACGACCACCTAGCCTAGTCCGTTAAAGACCCTGGCTACGAAGCAGGAGTTCCCGGATTTGGATCCTGGTCACGGAATTTATTTGCATGTTTTTCACGGATATTTGTTCCTTATATTTATTAAATAAATTGTCATCAGCATCTAGTATTCATATCACAAGCCTTATTGGACTGTAGGACTAGGTCGACTTCTGTTAGATTGTCCCATATTTTTATTTATTTATAGTTATGATACAACCGTTCCTTGGTTTGTTCAGTTCTTCCTGTCATGTGGTCTGTCGTTTAAGTATCTAGAAAATGTAAACAGAAAACTATGCATTATCTATCATTAATAATGGATGAGGAAGGTAAAGGGACGGTCAGTACTATGTTGGCTGTAAAGGCTTCAGGCAAAAGTCCGAGACCCAGTCCAGTTGCCTGAATCGGTTCCGTGACCGGATGAGATCCGCACATAGCCGGTTAATTTTACTTGTTTGCACTTTGACCTGACGTATGCTTGAAGTTAGGTTATGAAACCGGGCAAGGTTAGAACCGCGTGTGGCTCTGGTATTTTAGGCCACATAGCCTCGGAGTAAGAGACGTCGCCGATAAGCTCCAGGAAAGTTGGCTAAGGTAGTTTCGGCATGTAAGAAGAAAGCCCCCAGAGTACGTAGGCCCTTGGCTTCGCTTGCCCGGGTCAAACAGAAGAGGCAAACCAAAGCAGCGATGGCGGAATGGTATTACCAAAGATCTGAACGCCTGTTGGTTGAATGAAGTCGATGTCCAGGATAGAACGAAGTGGAAGCAGAAAAGGGGACCCCTTACTGCACGGAACAAACGCTAGGAGGACGATGCGCATTCAGGTGACCTGATTCGGTAACCGTATACGGCAACCTTTCGCGAAAACCGAACGTTTGCTTGGACCCTAAGTGTACGACCGCAGTGGCTGTCAGTATATGTGTGTGGGTAGATCCAAATGTAGGGTAGGTTGAAGCGGCATGCACTAAAGTAATAAATCAGTCTATAATCAGCTGTGGTGGTTTCATTACACTTCCCAGTACTTTACATGGCGCAGCCGGAAATAATTGATAAAAAAGTGCTTAATTGTTACACGAATGCATCCAATAAATATAATTGAACGTTGCTGGGACAATAAGTGAACGCTCGTTGTGTTGTTTATGAGTAAGTGCGTGTGGATATTGGTATCGCCGCCATGGAGTCGGTATTGCAGCCGCCATTGCCATTTAAATTTGAGAACAATTTAGTGAACGTTACTTCGGGCAATTTGTGTAAAGAATGGGAGAAACGGAAGAAAGCCTTTCTAACATATTTTGAAGCCTGTGAAATTTCGAAAAAACAACCAAAAGTGCAGATGAGTATTTTACTGCATGTGATTGGCGAGAAATGTCGTGAAGTATATGATCAGTTTCAAGGTAAAATTAATACAGTGGATGAATTGTTGGAGAAATGAGGGTTTCCGCGATTGAGTTTTTCACTAGATGGCAGCACCGTGACGACAGGTCT
This sequence comes from Pammene aurita, assembly GCA_947086415.1. Classification (NCBI taxonomy): domain Eukaryota; kingdom Metazoa; phylum Arthropoda; class Insecta; order Lepidoptera; family Tortricidae; genus Pammene; species Pammene aurita. The sequence continues at coordinate 1,556,166 of OX352297.1, forward strand.
TTTTGGCAGTAGCTGTCAAAATCCACCAATCAAAAAATATATGGTTAAACATGATTGGTGGATTGTGACAGCTAGACCTGTCGCCACGGTGCTGCCATCTAGTGAAAAACTCGATCGCGGAAACCCTCATTGGATGCATTTTTCCTTCAAAAAAAAAATCTCGCCGTAGAAAGGCACAAATTCTTCACCTGAAATCAGCAGGAGTTTGAATCAATCGAACAATATGTTTTTGAACTAAATAAAATGGCAGCAAAGTGTCACTTTAAAGATTTGTGCAGTGACCTTGTGAGGGAGAGATTAATATGTGGTATCCAGGAAGCAACTTTGAGAGAAAGGCTTCTACGAGAAAGTGATTTAACACTACAAAAAGCCATTGAGATATGTCGGCTAGCAGAAATATCCCGCGCTCAAGCAGGTCACATAAAGCAGGAGAACGCACATGAAATTAAATCTAGGCATAATATAGTCGCACAGGAACGACACCAACCAAGCTGTTGTTATAGATGTGAACGCGAGAGACAGGCGAGCAGGTCGTGCATGCAGTCAGCGCAAACGGGCGCGGGCGCCGCCGCGGGCCACGGCGAGGCGGGCGCCCCGGCACGTCACATGCAGCCCCTGGACACGACAACCTGGCAGGTGGCAGCGGCCGTCACAACCCAAGAGGACTGGCGGCTATAGCTGCTGGAGGTGTGGGTCTACACACAGAAGATTCCAGTGTCCGGCATTTGGCCAGCAATGTGATAGGTGCCATGGAAGAAATCATTACTCCAGAATGTGCCGCGTGCACGAAATAAGAGGGGGATCCACCGATGAGGTAAACAATAAATTTATTCATGACGATGAGTGGTCTGTTACTTTATCTATAAATAAAAAGTGTGTCAGTGTCATGTTGTAATAGTGTGATTTAGTTATTTAATTTACATGTAGAAATTGATTAATGAATATGAATTTAAATGTAGATACCTACACTTACATGTGTATGTTAATCTTATTTGTTGATTTAATAAAATAAAATAAAAATTATTATAAATATATTTCAATAGTATAAATACACATAAAATACTATTTTGTTTTGTAAGGAAAGGAGAAAGGTTCACATAACTCAGAATTGAATATTTAAGAGTTCATATAATAATAATAATAATAATAATAAATACTCTTTATTGCACACCTCATACAGTTACAAGCACAAATTTTACAATTAGATAAATTTAGGTAGAGGTAACAACAGGCGGTCTTATCGCTAATGAGCGATTTCTTCCAGACAACCTTTGGGTAGTGGAGACTAGAGAAAAACAATAAGCAGTAGGTGGTGCATAGAAACAAAAGAGACGAAATAGATAACACAGCACATTCATATGAATATACATACTTAAATAAATACAAAATAAACATACATATACGTACATATATACATATATAATACACACAATAAGAAACAACAGTGTCAACTTAAAAACCTAAGGAAGAGATAAATAGTATTGTAACGCGAAGACCACACCTCAAGTAGATTATAAGTTTAGTTAACCTCGAGACAGCTAGATGGCGCTAGTAGGCCTCGAAACTAATGTAGACATTATATGGAATTTACCTTTTTCTTAGTTTTAAACATTGCAGAACAGTATGTAACGTCTAAGTAAAATGTTTCGAATGAATGTGAATGTTATGTTAGCAAAATATAGTTTTCCCAATTTACCGCTAGATGTCGCTGTACCTAGCGCATACTAAACGTACATCGCGGTGTTAAGATTTTTCTTGTCACAAGGACCCGATGTCGTGAACATTGTAATTATGAGTAGAAATTAGGAATATTGTTGTACGCCTTGTGTACTTGTGACCTTGGTGGACCAAACAGTATAAGAATTACCTCAGTGCTCGGCGGTTGTCCTTGGACGCTGTTCGGCCTTTGGGACTACTTATCAACCCTATTGTAATTAACGCCGACTGAAGAATAAACCTCTGTAGACAAAACTACTCCGTGTTTGCTTCGTCTCACCGCACGCCCCACCTCAACCAAGGACGATACCTTACATCTGGCGCTCAACGTGAGGGCCGTGCCGTGACGTAACAAGTTTATATGCCTGTTGTTACGCGTCGTCTAGCTAAACTGTTGGAAGGAGACATGGCTGTGAATCTGACAGAGAACCAGTTCCAGCAGTTGTTGGGAGCTATCGCGTCTGCAGCAAGACCAACTCCGGCTCCACCCATATCCAGTTCGTTCGCTAAGGCCACATTTTCCTACAACGGTGAACGAGATCCAACCTGCGTGCAGACCTTTTTAACAGCGGCTTCATGCTTCAAACGCGTTGGGAACATCAGCGACGTAGATACATTGCAGAGTCTGCCACTAGTTCTGAAGGACGCAGCAGCTGTCTGGTGGAATGGTGTGGGAAGTAAAATCAAAACATGGAGTGATTTCGAGAGTAGATTGCGTAGATCATTCGCACCCAGAAAGCCCGCGCATATGCTTTATAAAGAAATTTGTCTAGCGGAGCAAGGTCCTCGCGAGTTAACCGAGACCTTCGTTGCTAAGCAAAGGGACTTGCTGGCGCAGCTACCGGAGCCACATCTTCTTGAGACTCAGCAGCTCGATATGGTCTACGGGTCCCTCCACAAGCGGATCAAGGAGAAGATTCCAAGGGAAGCCGTCCTGTCTTTTGATGCCCTTCTGGAAGCAGCCCAGTCAGCCGAGGAATTACTGGATGACGAATCACTGCCAGCGCCAACTACTATGCCGAAGAAGGAACGCATCCGTTGCAGCTATTGTCGGGTGGTAGGCCATACAGAAGACATGTGCCGAAAGAAGTCTAGGATAACAGCAGAACGTGCAGCAGCCCGAGAAGCAGCAAAAGTCAAACCATTACCGCAAGGTATTGCCTCCACTACAGCGGCGACGCAAGCACCTTCTCCATCGCATCCCACCTTCTCGTGCTATGGCTGTGGAACGCCTGGTGTGGTCAGAAGTAAATGCCCGAAATGCGCCGATGGCAAGAAGGCAGTTAAGGCAGAGAGCGTCGGTTTCTGTGCCACGACGGTCAAGGAAGATACCTCTATGGACATACGCAAGCGACCTATCATTGGTATTGGCATCGACTCTATAGCAGGGACAGCATTTCTGGATCCGTGTGCTAGAAGCAATGTGGCATCGTATGAATTATACGACTGCCTGAGAAGACGAGGCTATCCCATCACGACAGATCGCGCACGAGTGACTTTCGCTGATGGCGTCGAAAGGCTGCAAGAAGTCCTGAAAGTCAAATGCGATGTGAACGTATGCGATCGCGTAGTCACTTCCAAGTTCATTATATTTCCCGGAAAACGTGATACGAGGACGCTTCTGGGGGTACCTTTTCTTCAGGATGCAGGCATCGTTATGAACATGCCCCAGATGACGTGGCATTTTATAGATAACCCCAACAACATCTTCGAGTTACAGGAAGAGGATGACAGGGAAGGGTCACTGACGTTCTTATCGGATCCGGTCATGAGTCCTGCCATAGCAGTGTCGGCAGTAACACAAAACGCGACATATACAGAAGCCAGAAGAAGCACCCTACAACGGGCTTTGCCCTTCGAATCGGAATTACCTTCGGAGAGTGCAGCAATCCCATACAAGCTGATTCCTTTGAGTATTGATGACTTGCCAGTCTTGCCTTCTCGTAAGAGGGTGAGGCCTTTATTCGATGGCTACTCCCCTAGATTTGTGGATTCAATGTATCAAGACGCTCAACAAACTCTGCTAACATCGGAAGTCGAACTATCCCCTCACTCACTGGACTTGTTTCCGGAACCACGTCGTACCGGCATAAATTCGCTTGAGATCAAGGCTGCGCAATCCAGCTCGCTAAGCGACAGTCAGAAGGACCAGCTTGAGGTTCTTTTGCGGGACAACGAGCGGGTGTTCCAGTTTAGCGAGGAGCCCACTACCATGGCAGAGCACTCTATACAGACAACAGAGCATGGACCGATCTCTATGCCACCGTACCGAATCTCGCCACCACGCCAAGAAGTGCTGAAGGCAGAGATACAAAAGATGTTGGAAGAAAAGGTAATTGAACCCTGTTTTTCTGCCTGGGCAGCTCCCGTGGTCATGGTACCTAAAAAGGATGGTAGTACCCGGGTATGTGTTGATTATCGACGTCTTAATGCCATTACAATCCCAGACGCTTATCCTATACCTAGAATAGATGATCTATTACACGCTGCCAAGCCCAGTGCGTTTATGACAACCCTAGACCTACGAGCAGGATATTGGCAAGTAAAGGTCAAGGATGAAGACCAGGACAAGACTGATTTTATTACGCCATTTGGGATATATAGATTCAAGAGAATGCCTTTTGGTTTGCGCAACGCACCCGCGACCTTCCAACGTTTGATTGACCGAGTCCGAGTAAGTCTCCAAACAATTAAAATGTTGGCCTACCTAGATGACCTCATTATATTTTCGGAGAGCTTTGAAAAACATTTATCAGACTTAGACAAAGTATTCAAGAGATTGAGGGAAATCAACCTAAGCGTCAACCTGGATAAATGTAGTTTCTGCTGCGCAGCCGTCAAGTACTTGGGGCACTATATAACCCCTAAAGGATTGCAAGTCGACCCACAAAAAGTCGCGGCCATAACGCAAATGCCGGCACCCAGAAATTTGCAGCAGTTACTTTCCTTTTTGCAAACATGTTCCTGGTACAGGCGATTTATTTCAAATTTTGCAAAGATAAGTGAACCACTATCGCGCCTGACCAAAAAGAATCAGCCTTGGCAATGGAGTACTGAACAGGAGGAAGCATTCATCACGTTGAAAACCTGCCTCACAACTGCGCCGGTCCTCAAGCAAGCGGATGAAACAAAGCCCTACATTATTAAAACTGACGCAAGCAGCTACGCCCTTGGGGCTGTTCTGGTCCAGGGGGAGGGGCAAGACGAGCACCCCGTGGAGTATGCCAGTCGACTATTGCTACCGGCTGAGAAGAATTACACAACTACTGAAAGGGAGGCACTCGCCGTGGTTTGGGCAATTCGCAAATTCAGGGGATACATTGAAGAGCTCCCAGTCACGATATACACGGACCACCAAGCCCTTAGATGGCTTATGGAACTAAAGTCCCCGACAGGTCGCCTAGCTAGATGGGCCCTACAAGTTCAAGCGTACGACGTCACGATCAAATACCTGCCAGGTAAAACGAATGTGACCGCTGACACCCTATCCCGCCCATTCTGCCATCAAGAGAGTGCTGAAAAATGTGAGATATGCACTGTGTCGGTTACCGACTCCATCACTCGGAGTCCTGCGGAGATACGCCAAGAACAGTTACGAGATGACTCCGTAGCGAAGATTGTACGATCACTGGAAGGCGCTGACAGTGAAAATGCCGTGTACTGGAGTACTAAAGGTTACCTGCTAAATAACGGGTTATTATACAGATACAACCCCAATGAAGAGTGCGAGGATGCGCAACTAGTGGTGCCTCAACATGAGTGGGCGAACGTTTTGGCAACATACCACGATCACCCTCTCGCTGGCCATTATGGCGTGGAGAAGACGTACCTCAGGATAGCTAGAAGATACTATTGGAAAGGTATGCGTAAGTACGTAGAATCTTACGTAAAAAACTGTTTGCCCTGTCAGAGATATAAACCAACCAACTTGAAACCCGCTGGGTTGCTCCAAACGACATCCTTAAGTCAGCGATTCGAGGTGGTTGCTTTCGACCTGTTTGGTCCTCTGCCCATTACGAAGAACGGAAATGTATGGATTTTTGTTGTTGAAGATGTAGCCACCGGCTGGGTGGAACTGTACCATCTGCAGACAGCCAATGCGGAAAATTGCGCTACCCTTTTGGTAAATGAGATATTCCTACGTTACGGACTACCACGCAGGCTCATAAGCGACAATGGTCCGCAATTCGTAAGTGCGACCATGCAACAGGTCACATACTGCTTAGGGGTGAAACATCAATTTACTCCCGTCTACCACCCAGCAGCGAACCCAGTAGAAAGGAAAAATCGTGACCTCAAAGTACAACTAGCCATACTCGTCCAGGAAGACCATACTAACTAGGACGAGAAATTACCTGCCATTAGGTTCGCAATGAACACGGCCACCAGCCTCGTTACCGGTTACACCCCGGCGTACCTAACCTTCGCTCGAGAACTCAGGACCCCGGACGATAACGAGAAGGACTTACGCGAAGTATTAGTGTCCGAGAACTTTGTGCCAGAAATTACCCCAAAGCTCCTCCTGTTGGCGGATACGCTGAAGAAAGCTAAAGAATCCCGTGAAACCAAAGAAGAGCAAAGAAAAGAAGTTGCCGACAAGAGTCGCAGGGAAACGCCAACCTACGAGAAGAACGACCTCGTGCTGGTAACCACCCACACCCTAAGTAACACTGCGAAAGGAGTCAGTGCTAAGTTTGCACCTCGCCGAGATGGACCTTATATGGTAAAAGAACGCCTCGGCGCCGCCACATACATTTTAGCTACCCCTGAAAAACCAGACGAATCCGTCGGTATATACCAAGCGAAGGATCTCAGTCCTTTCCGTAGAGGCAACACTGTGACCTTGCCAACCCCTGTCCAACCCTTGAGGAAGAGAGGCAGGCCAAGAAAGGCTGCTCCTGCGCAGGACACGAAGACCACGACAAGCAGACGTGGCCGACCCAAGAAGACAACGACAACCGCGTGAGTGCGATTTTCCTGTCACCTTGCCGGGTCGTCTGCAGTTCCAGAGGGGGAGACTGTAACGCGAAGACCACACCTCAAGTAGATTATAAGTTTAGTTAACCTCGAGACAGCTAGATGGCGCTAGTAGGCCTCGAAACTAATGTAGACATTATATGGAATTTACCTTTTTCTTAGTTTTAAACATTGCAGAACAGTATGTAACGTCTTAGTAAAATGTTTCGAATGAATGTGAATGTTATGTTAGCAAAATATAGTTTTCCCAATTTACCGCTAGATGTCGCTGTACCTAGCGCATACTAAACGTACATCGCGGTGTTAAGATTTTTCTTGTCACAAGGACCCGATGTCGTGAACATTGTAATTATGAGTAGAAATTAGGAATATTGTTGTACGCCTTGTGTACTTGTGACCTTGGTGGACCAAACAGTATAAGAATTACCTCAGTGCTCGGCGGTTGTCCTTGGACGCTGTTCGGCCTTTGGGACTACTTATCAACCCTATTGTAATTAACGCCGACTGAAGAATAAACCTCTGTAGACAAAACTACTCCGTGTTTGCTTCGTCTCACCGCACGCCCCACCTCAACCAAGGACAATACCTTACAGTATTCCTTAAGTTGCGATTTAAAGCTACCAATAGATTGCGCGCGTTTAATGTTGTTTAGAATGTGCATGCCAAATAAGTTAAGTAATTATGTGTTATTCAACTTGTTACGTTTATTCTTTCAAAGGGGAGTTGTCAGTATATGTATGTGGGTAGATCCAAATGTAGGGTAGATTGAAGCGGTATGCACTAAAATAATAAATCAGTCTATAATCGGCTGTGGTGGTTTCATTACACTTCCCAGTACTTTACAGTGGCGAGAGTTGGACGGCGTGTTTCGAGCGTTGCGTCGAGCTTATGCAGCGTTTACTCAGGTCACTCACATAGGTGTTCATATGTTTACCATGAACGCGTCAATCAATGGTCGCGCAGTGGCCGACGGCCCTCGAGCGGCCACTCATTTTGCACATTTAATTTTAAAGCCATTAGAAAACTCAAGTAAATTGTTTATCGTATTATCCAGTAATTAATTCCAATTTCATTTTGCTCATATTGTAGGGCCTAATGTGTACTGGATTGCCGGAGTCGAATGTTCTTCGCTTTCTAAATGCGATGGCAACAGCTTGAGTTAACAAAAGGATCGTTTTCGCTACAAATTGATGTCTCCAATTCAACGGAAGAGCTCAGTTTTCTTTTTCAACCTCCGACGCAAGAAGATGGGTGTTATAATGTAAGTTTGACCGCTATGTGTGTCTGTTTGTGGCTCCGTAGCGGTAAAACGGTTGAACCGATATTAATGCGTTTTTTTTTATTTGAAAGCAATTTTTCTAGCGAGTGATCTTAATTAAACGTATGTATTTAGCCGTTCCGAGGATTTTTCTAAATTTTTAATTTATAACAAATAGTTAATTATATTTTTAAACCGACTTCAAGATTCTCAATTCGTCTGTAAGCTTGTTCACCGCTTATTCGAAGACGGCTGGACCGATTTTAAAGATTATTTTTTTATTTCAAAGAGTATACTTCACAGTTGGTCTTATTGTAACCAGGTCAGGATCTGATATGGCATCCTGGAAAAATCGAGTGAACTCTTCAACTATTATAGGCACACCTATAGTGATTTAAGTATTTTTTACAGCAGCTCGAGCAGCTTTTGGAAAGGTGGAAGCTAAGTGAAGTCGGTTTTTTTTGGTAAAAAATATTGTAAGTACTCAATTTACTATTTCTGCTGACTCGTATCCTGCGATTCCTAACTCATCGTGTAAACGTCTTCTTAACACCAGCGCTTTTTGTATACCTACTTCAACAATTTCCTAGCATAATGTATAACATAAGTGTTCTAGACGACATGAGCGCGTCAACTAACGAGGCCTTTAAGTGTTGTCGACATTCGAAGTGTTAAATACGTTATCGATTCTAAAAATGACTATTACGGACCTGCTGATACGTCTAACGTCCGTACACGCCCCTTCAATAAACGGGCTAGTTCAAAAATCTCAGGCATTAAGGTATATCGTGTCATCGTGAGCCGCATAGATAGCTAAGTGTTGTTAATAAATAAAGTATTTAAAGTTCAATTGACTCGATACGAACTCGATAGTTTCCGAGACTGCAGAAAAGACTTTCAAGTCTTTTAGTTGTGCGTCACTAAGAGACATTTATTTGGAGACATCATAGTTGGTGGTGATCTTGCCAAGCGAGTTCCGACTTTTGGCTCAGAGTCTGGCTCTTATTTAAGTGTGGCATATCTCGCAAACACCAGTATACCTACACGCGAGAAAATCTGTTTGCTCGCTACCTAACACCGGTCAGAGATAGATAAGTTCCGGTGCGAGCAGTAGTCGCGAGATGGATGAACGAATGCTTTATTGCACACCTCAAAAAAAATCAGCACAGTTGAAAAAATATACACGATGAACATAAAAAGAGGCAAACAACAGGCGGTCTTATCGCTAATAAGCGATCTCTTCCAGACAACCTTGATGGATGATTATATCTGTTTTGAAAAAAAAAATGCTTCCTGCTCCAATGTTTTGGGTCTTTACTAAATCAACGACTTAAATACTGTAGAGTTTAGTTTGAGTCGAGTCTTACAGGTGAGGACTGTAAAGAATCGAGTCTGTGCCAATACTATTAAGGTATATTGTCTCATTTATCGCGGGACTCATAGATAGCTCGCGTCGCGACGGATAAATCGCCGCAATCTCGATGCACAGTGCTGCCGCAATCCTTATGTCTCGGACAATACACTTTTTTATGGCTAATTTCCTGTGACTTCGTTTGCGAGAATGTTTTTAAAAAATCATCTCTGTTTTCGCCACCTGAGTGATTGAATTTAAGAAATTTTGTTTGTTTTGTTTTTAATGCAGCTTCACGAAATTTCAATAATAATATGCATATTATATTCCGATTATGAAGGTTCCACTAAACACGACTTTATTTATTTTGAAGATTAAGATGCTTAGGGGAAAGCGGGGTACCTAAAACCGGGATGCTAAGAGACTTTTAAATAAAAACAATATTTTGATAAATATTTATCAATTTCATTTATCTGTCTATTTTACTTTTTCAATCATTAATTTTTAATAAATTAAACTAAAGACAGATAACTTTATTAAAAATAGACACATTTTTGATTAACAAGATCACTAATTTCATTTTTCAAAAAAAGTAAAATTAAGGCAATATTTATAATTATGTTATGATTTTTTTCTTCGTGCTTTGTACAAAACCGGCTTTAATGATGAGGTCTTGTATTATGCTTACTTAAATTTACACTATATTAAAAAGATCCAATAAAACATTTTTGCCCAGGATATTCAGCAAACGGCCCACAGTGCGGCTCTGGGCTCGATCCAACTCGGCTTTCCTTTCACCCCGCTGATTTGACAAAACCTCTTCTGCTCCTATTGTGCCCGTTATTACTATTAGTAGGAATATTGTGTAATAATGGCGCAGTTATTTTAAAAATCTCATTGCCTAAGGGGTATTTTATATTGTCTTGTATTAACCTGTACTGGTACCTATATGGAAACTATATTTCTAATGGAAAGCGATTGATGGAAACAGGTGACAAAATTATTGAAGATTACCATTATAAATCTAGCTATTAAGTTTTTCGGTATATTGTTTTGCAGTGCCTTGGTTTCATTACTGCTGTGCTTGCTGCTGTGTAACTTATTTAAATAATAAAATAAAATTATTACACGATATGACACGAACCCCTTCTCTGTGAAGGTAATTTCCCCCAATTCTATTGAAGGGATGGAACACAAGATATGTCAACGGATAATAAATAAGAGAAATACATATTTTTATTTTTTTACCTCACATAGGTACATGGAAACCAACCAGCATAATACATTACTTTAAACCAGAGTAGAATTACAAAGCCAATTACAGGTTCTCACTTATAAAACCAATCTAGTAGAAATAACAAATTTGGCCCTCTTAAGGCGCTAGGCGCTGATTGTGGCCGAAAACAGTTACTTTCTAAGGGATATATCTCAATAACGGATCATCAAAAAAATTTGAAAATAATGTATGTTAATTACCATTTCATGCACAACATTGTCAACGTTTGAATAACTCGTGTAACGTATAGTTTCTCCGTTATTTAAATGTAACGAAATGTCGTTTTAAGGTTAATTTTGCTTATATCTACTGAACGGCACATTCGATTTAAAAAATTGTTGAACTAAAAAATGTGTACTATAAAACACTACAAACTCAACGTAGGATATTTAAATTGATTTGATTTTCTTAAACAACTTGATCATAATTCCACGTTTCGTGCGTTGGTAGCTCGAAAACGGCGTTGTTGGCAGTCGTGAGCTAGCTTTGAGACGAGGAGGCTGTGTCGCTCGTCGCCGGTGCTTCCCTTGTACTACATATACTTGTGCATGACCCGTGAGCAATAATATCGGACTTACTGTGCCTAAAGACTAAATAACTGCAGAGAGTTCATGCGGTGCGGACATAACGCGTCTTCTCGGAATCAATAAAGCACAGACGTTTTATCTTTTCAGATAATGTACTCGTATGCGTGTTCATGTACATTCTTATAAAAAGTGCATTTAATTTAGATTATAACAAGTATTCAAAATAAATGAAATAAAAATGGAGAAAAAAAACCCAAATCATGCATTTCATAATGCTCTGAAAACAAATTTGGTCATGTAAGTATTATGTTTTACTAGACTAATGCATCACGCAAAATAGGTGTTAGTTGCGGAAATCTGCTAGTAGTTACTACAATACAATAGACTAATAATTTATTTATTTAGGACCGAATTTATTTAAATATATTCATTTAAGTATTTATAACGTGTTCTAAGTTCTAAACGAATGTATTATGCGTTTTATTTCAAGATTAAACACAATCTTTAATGTTATACTTTAACTAATTTATCAAATCAAGAAATTGCGAAGAAAACTGCAAAGGATTGCATATAAACCGGCCAAGAGCATTTCGGGCTATGCTCAGTGTAGGGTTCCGTAGTTGCCGGCCTGTTACAATACATCCATTCAAAAGGTCGTTTATAAAGGGATATTTTGTGACTTACGTTATTTTACTATGCAGCACTTACGTCTTTTAACTATGCGTTTTTGAAGCATAACTCAAAAACGGCTCAACCGATTTTATTCCATATAGTTTTTATTAAAAATACTTGATAAGTATTTCAATGGCCTCACTTCCAGGAATTTTCAATTTTCTTTGGAGCCACGGTTCAAAAATCAAAGGGCATTTTAAACTTTCGGAACTGTTATTTACGAAAGTATACGTTTTATTCAAAAGTTGTTTAAGGCTTATTCTTTTTGAAATACCTATCCAACAATGTGTAAGTACTTCATGTGTTTCAAATACTTATTGTGTTACCACTTTGTAGGTGTAATTAAAACACATACTCGTACCAAATTTCAGTGTACTAACTATCACTGAGCAGAGCCTGATAGATTCTAATTAAAAATTGCTGATATTTAAGAGTTCAATGTACTTACAATGTAATATGTAAGAATAAAGGAAATAAAGCTTTTTTTTATACCACGACGCTGGCAAACAAGCATAAGATCCGCCTGATGGAAAGCAGTTATGGAAGCAGTTATAATTCCTATGGACGCCTGCAACCCCAGAGGATTCACATGCGCGTTGCTTACCCTAAAAAAACTTTACTATGTCGGTGAAATGCAAATAAATAAAAATTTTATATTAATTATCAATACAAGTAAATAAATAAATTACTACTTAGGGTTAATACTACCTACCAAATATCTTTAAAAGACCGGCCAAGTGTGTGACCACGCATAATGTAGGGTTCCGTAGAAAGTAGTTTCTTGGAGATAACTCGAAAACGGCTGAACCGATAATATGTGAAATAATTTTTGTAGAAATTTAGTACTAAGTCGGATCTTCTCTTTTTCATATTTTTTTGAAATACGGATTAAAAGTTAGATGGGGGGGGGGGACTATTATATTTAGATATTCAAAGAGAATGATTTCTGAAAATATTGACTTAATAAAAGAAGATCTTCCATATGTATAAGATATTTTTAAAGCCGTATCAATTGATGTACAACATGTTCATATTTACAAAAAAAAAATATTTTTGACATTTAGTTTGGCATATGTATGTATGTGTCCCCTAAAAGTTTTTTTGGCAATTTAGGTATAAAACTAAGTAGCGGTACATGAAACACACCTCTGGATAAAATTATGTTTTATGATAAAAATGGCTATGACATACGGACAGACGGACATGTTTCAAGAAACTTTTAAGGGTTTCATTTTTGCCATTTTGGAACCCTAAGAAGTGTTTGCGTTGTGTTATATTTTAAAGATCTAAATTTCATGGGCTTACAGCTCTCATGACAATTGTATGACGATTTCGTGGACCAATGCCGCTCCTTACATGTGCATGTTTAGTATTCGCAACTCGCAACAGGCTTAGTTTTGTTGATAATAAATAAAAGAAAATCCAAATTCACATGAAAACACCGCTTTGATGTGCATTCAGTTTTTTTTGCTGTGCTAGTCAGTATTTTTTATTTTTTTCTGATATGCAGAATATTTTTAACCATATTTTGTAAATTCAAAAATATTTTGCCGCTCACTGTACTTACTTCATATTCAAAATCTAGGTTTTTATTTTTTTACATAAAAATCTACTAATCGAAGTCGTTATTACTTATCTTATTTAATAGGTAAGTAGCATTCCCAAAAATGTCACCACAGTACTTAATCACAGTATTCAAATCACAAAACATCCGCAAAAGGATTATAATTGTTATACAGCTGCCCGCACGCCTCTGGGTAAAGTCATATTCTTTGAACATCGTCCCGGTGCATCGCGGCGGATTTACGCACGATCGCAATGAGAGGGGTAAGCGGATGGCGCGGGTACAGAGCGCCCAAACCCTCAAGGACACTCCAGCGACAATCGTCTTAAACATCCAAGTGTCTGTATCGTATCCTTTTTGAGTACTTATAGCACGCGGGCGAAGCCGCGGGAAAAGGCTGGTGTTATATAAGGGGACTTGGGCATTTTCATTCATCCAAGAACTCATCAACTGAATAAAAGGCCTTCGACAGGCAATACAATTTAAATTTAAATTAATAATAGTCTCTATGTCAACGCTGTAAGCGCTTGTCGGTACGTAAATTTATTAAGGGTACCGTTAGAGCTGCGCATCGTGGGTCGATAATATAAATGTACCGGAATAGGGCCCTATTTCTCGAGGCTTATTTTTTTAAATTTTTATTTATTGATGTTCAGGACAACAACAGCCTTAAATAAGAGAATATAAATGGTTACATAACAGATGGCCAATAACAGTTATCCATAAATTACATTGTACATAATAACATTAATAACTTATTAATAAGTAATGTAGGTAAGTATTCATTGCTATGAAGTGTACAAAAAAAGTCAAATAAAATGCTTATTAGACTAATAATATTAGCCCATGAGCTTATTAATTTTACATGTATACTAGTGTGCGTTTCTCGAAGCTACACTATTAAAGTATTAGCTATTCTTCAGCAACTAATAAATATTAGCTAATTTAACACTAATAAATTCAGTTTTGTTTCACAAAGGAGGCCAATAACAATTACACTTGTAAATTACACGTGTAAAGCTATATTAGCCTCAAAAGTAACCTTTATATCGAAATCAATGAAATGCAATAAAAGGAGAATGGGCATTTTGTACCATGAGTGTATACGATTGGGACATATCTCATTTGAAAGGTCTTAACTAGTGCATTATTTAATTGTATGACGCCACCATTGGATAGCTTGCAGAGTCCGATATATTAAAAAAAAAAGGTTGCGCATATAAACGGTTAATTTATAAAATATCCGCTCTATAACCAGTTATAACGTATTTCATATGAATGAATATGAGAAATGCTTCACGCTTATTTACCACCACCATCGGCAAAATACGTACAGGGCTGGAATTAGTAAATGAAACATTTGCTAATATGTAAAAACACCTGTAGCTTAGCGAAGCTAACGTGAATACAAAAGTCGTATATAACAGCTAAAAGGTATTTTTATAAGCTATTTTTCGTAAATGATACATGCACTCTAACGTATGCAGATACCAAAATAAAACGGTTTTATGCGTTAATTAACTGTAATTAACGACCGCCTAATTCTTCTATTGAACACTAGATGGAGCTTGGGCAGCAAAGTGGACAACTTTTGCCACTGGCGTATACAATTGAACCATATCTCAAATGAAAGGTTTCAATCATATCATAGCATTAATTAGTTATACGACACCGAAGGCCGAAAGCGTGCACGGAAGCCGGTATTCATTATTTTGTGTCTGCGCTGTGGCCTAGCTGTTGCGAAAACTGGAACTAATTAACCTATACAAAAAAGGTTAACTTTTATACACGTTTACATAGTTTATTGGCCTGAAATTAATTGTAAAAATAATTCATTCATTTTTTGTGACTAATTAATGTTAAATGACCGCAATTAACAACTTACTTAAATAATTAAAATCTGTTACTGGCGACATCTTGTACGCAATAGAAGAACCGACTAAGAGTCGAGTAGTTAAACTACATAAATATTAATAATGCTGGCTCCATATCGTTGCTTTTTAACGCTTAAATATCTGTGGTCTAAGGCTTCACGTCGCGTAATTATTACTACAGTACGCGAACAGTTTTGAACTTCGATAACTCACAAGTGCGATTTTCTTTTTTAGTTAGAGAATATAATATGATTACTTATAGTAAAAAATATTTTCTAACAGTTTTTGACATCGCGCTAGGTATTATATAGTTTTTTGTTAATAACACCAAGAAAAGATTATACAAGATATATTTTTCTTTACCATACTAATGCATTCAACTTTTTCAACACCATCTGTTATTTTATAACAGTTTGGTCAATCTATTATGCGAGCATAATCGAAAACAATTTGTCAAAATATAAGTGACCTTGAATTATAAACGAATTAAAAATGGCTAAGACGACATATGCTCTTGACAAAACCGTTATAAAATGTGAAGTTATGTTGCAATAATAAAAAGCGATAGCCTGGTGGAGAAAAATAAAACTTACATAATCTTTTCTATGTGTAGCAAACAAATATATACAGCAGCATATTTTTTGGCGAGAAAACAAAAGAAAAGGAACAGTTCTTCAGCGGAGTCCCCTTCCACAAAAGTGGACTACTGCAACATCAGGGGACTGCATTCAAATCTAAACGCAGTACACCACCACCTCGAGTCTGTGCAGCCGACCCTTCTGTTCCTGACGGAGACACAGATATCCTGCCCGGCCGATACATCATACCTGTTATACCCCGGTTATATGCTCGAACACAGGTTTGTGAGGCGTGCCGGAGTATGTATGTACGCTCGGCAGGATGTCTGTTGTCGCCGCCTCCATGCTTATGAAGACAGGGACCTGTCAGTGATGTGGGTGCGTGTGGACTTCGGCGGCCACACCCGCGTCTACGCATGCCTTTACAGGTCTCACAGCGGTGACACGGACACAAAACGGCTCTTCGAGCACCTACAAGTGACGACCGACAGAGTTCTCGAGCAGTACCCATCCGCTGAATTGGTGATTTTGGGGGATTTTAATGCCCACCACATTGAGTGGCTAGATTCTCGGTCCACCGATTATGCGGGGAGGTCTGCTTACGAATTTTCTCTGGCCTATGGTCTCTCGCAATTGGTACGTTCTCCCACGAGAATACCAGACATCGAGGACCATACAAGCTCTTTACTGGACCTCCTGCTGACCACACGTCCGGACGGATATTCCGTCTCAGTGAATGCACCTCTCGGCTCGTCCGATCACTGTCTCGTCCGGACGCTGGCACCTTGCGCGCGGCCTGATCCACCGCGGCCAACTAGCTCGCGACGCGTGTGGCAGTATACGTCAGCAGATTGGGATGGATTGCGTGAATTCTACGCGTCATACCCGTGGAGGCAGCTCTGCTTCACATCAGATGATCCTGACTCCTGTACAGCCGAAGTCACCGAGACTATACTGGCGGGAATGGATTGCTTCATTCCCAACTCGGTAATAGCTGCAGGAGCAAAGAAACGACCTTGGTTTAATCGGTCCTGTAGAGAAGCTACAATTCGCAAGCAGGCTGCTTACAGGACTTGGACCAAGGCCGTTACTGATAAGGATCCCAACGTATCTGATGTGAAACGCAAATTAAACGCTGCCTCGAGGTCCAGTAAAACAACCATTGCCAGAGCCAAATTCGATTTCGTCGGCAGAATTGGTGAGAAGCTAGCGGGCTACCCCACCGGGAGTCGTGCCTTCTGGTCACTCGCTAAAGCTGCCGAGGGAAACTTTTGTCGGTCGTCTTTACCACCACTGCGAACTGCTGATGGTAATCTGGCCCATAGTGCAAAAGAGAAAGCCGATCTTCTTGGTACTCTTTTCGCCTCGAACTCGACCCTGAACGATTATGGCAGCACCGTACCGCCTTCCATCCCATGGTGCGCGTCCTCGATGCCGGAAATTACCATCAAGCAAAGTGATGTCCGGCGGGAGCTGCTATCATTAAACGTTCACAAGTCGAGCGGGCCAGACGGCATACCAGCAGTTGTGCTCAAACGGTGTGCTCCTGAGTTGTGTCCCGTGCTAACGCGCCTTTTCACACTCTCTTACCACAAACGGCAAGTGCCGTCTTCATGGAAGACTGCCCTCGTGCACCCTGTGCCTAAAAAGGGCGACAGTTCGGACCCGTCGAATTACAGGCCTATCGCTACAACCTCCCTTCTCTCTAAGGTTATGGAGCGCATAATCAATGCAAAGCTCCTGGGATACCTAGAAGAGCACGACCTGGTCAGTGATCGCCAGTATGGCTTTCGCCACGGTCGCTCGTCTGGTGACCTTCTAGTGTATCTCACTCACCGCTGGGCTTCAGCCATAGAGAGTCAGGGAGAGGCCTTGGCAGTCAGCCTTGATATAGCTAAGGCGTTCGATCGGGTCTGGCATCGAGGTCTTCTGTCGAAGTTGCCAGCTTACGGCCTGCCCGAGGGATTGTGCAGATGGGTTGCCAGCTTTTTGTCCGGCAGGAGCATACGAGCCGTAGTCGACGGAAGTTGCTCCGAAAGCATGGGCATTAACGCTGGTGTCCCGCAAGGCTCCGTGCTATCCCCAACGCTGTTTTTGCTGCATATCAATGATATGTTGTCTATCGGCGACATTCATTGTTATGCGGACGACAGTACTGGGGATGCTTGTTACACGGGCCGTGCCAATATCCCTCGATCCGTTGTGGTAGAGAGTCGTGAAAAACTTGTGTCCGATATCGAGAATACTCTTTCTGGAGTCTCGGTGTGGGGTCAGGACAACTTAGTCAGATTCAACCCCACAAAGACACAAGTTTGCGCGTTCACCGCTAAGAAAACCCCATTTACTGTGGCCCCTCAGTTCCAAGGCACAACCCTTACAATGTCAGGGAGTATTGGGATCCTCGGTGTGGACATTTCCGTAGTCACCTTGAAGCGAAGGCCAAGCTGGCATCCAAAAAGCTCGGTGTGCTCAATAGAGCGAGGCGATACTTCACTTCACCCCACATGGAGTACTGTTGTCACCTTTGGGCGGGAGCACCTGGATACCAGCTTGGGCCCTTTGACTCGGTGCAAAGGCGCGCTGTGCGGATCGTCGACGATCCCAAACTCACGAGCGATATTGAACCTTTGAGTCTTAGGAGGGACTTTGCCTCCTTATGCGTGTTCTATCGCTTGTACAATGGGTTGTGCTCTGAAGAACTGTTTGATATGATGCCCACGGCAGCTTTTTATCACCGCACCGCTCGCCGCCGGCAGGGTGTTCATCCCCACACCCTGGAGCCCAATGGGTCGCGCACAGTACGATTTAAGAGGAATTTCCTCCCACGAACGCTGCGGCTGTGGAATGAACTCCCTGCCGAGGTTTTCCCAGTGGGCTACAGTATGAGGTTCTTCAAAAAAGGAGTGTATAGGTTCCTAAAGGGTAGGCAACGCGCATGTAAATCCTCTGGGGTTGCAGGCGTCCATAGGCTACGGTAACTGCTTACCACCAGGCGGGCCGTATGCTTGTTTGCCACCGTCGTGGTATAAAAAAAAAAAAAAAAAAAAAAACATGTATAATATTATACCTAGCGCAATGCTAACAATTGTTAGAAATTATTTTTCATTATTAGTACTTAACGTATTCTAACAGCTCACGAAATAAAATCGGACTTGTGAATTATGTCATTTTTATAGGTTAAAAAGGCGTTCCAGTACTCCACTATATAAGTTAGTTTCTGAACGTTGACTATAAATTAGCTGTTCTAGGGGGCTAGCTTGAACATCAGAATTTGAAGATTCGTCTATTTGCCTTTCTCTGGTGCTTTCGCAAATTCGAGCGATAAAGAGGGAGATAGACTAAACTTCCTTTTTCGACTTAGCCCGGTCACAAAATAATACCGTATTTTTTTATCACGACGGTGGCAAACAAGCATACGGCCAATATGATGGTGAGCGTACGTTGTCATGAGTCATGCATGATGGAGTTAGACCGACGCGCCGGCACGTCGTTTTTTTAATGTTTATTTTAATAATGTCATTTAGAATTTTGGAAGCTAGCTCCATCTAGTGACAAGTAAAAAAACTTAGAACTTCATTAAGCACTATTAATTAATCTTGAAGCAAATCAAATTATTTTGTTCAATATTTTTTGATTTGCAATTTTTAAGTAGTTACACTACTATATATAATCTGAAAATAGATGTCATATACTTCAGAAAAAGTGACCAAACCCTCCGGTGTCCGAGGCCAGATATTAATTAACATACAAAGTATATATATTTTAGTTCCTGCATGCATTGGAGCTAAAGTATATATTACGAAAAATAGTTTATAAAAATACCTTTGACATGTAATATACGCCTCCCGTATACACATTAGCTTGGCTCTAAACCAAGCGATATTCATATCAAGCTTAATTTAAATTAATTAATTCTAGCCCTGTAAGTATTCAAACGTGGGGTGTTGTACACAGAATTGAACCATTTCTCATATGCTTTCAGATAAACCATGCTATAATGGATTACATATCGTATCTTTAAAAAAATGCTCTTTATATGTTCGCTCTTTTTTTTAAATATCTCGGTCCCTGCACGATATCCAACAATGGAGCCATATAATAAAATAATCCTGTGATTACGAGATTTAAAACGACATACGTCTCAACAGTATACATCCATGGTACACTCCCCATACAAAAATGCCCATTCTCCCACATGTTCTACAATAACAAAACATTTATTATCTATCATAGAATATTTCTACGTAGACCACCACAATGGCAGATTTACTCGTCTGACTTTATACTATTTACATCAGCTAAAGAAGCTCCCTAAACTTCAGCTATAGTTATGCCTGTCTCTCTCTCGTTTTACATATTCTAGTTACTCGTTACCACCAATTGCCAATTGAGTACATGCATGAATTAATTTTATTTTTTTATTTAACTGTTTGCATTGTTTTAACACTAGAAAAAACAAAAATTCGTTCAAAAAGCTTTTCGTTATTTAATAAAAAAATTATGAAAATCTTAAAAACGTTTGAGCGGTTAAAACGCTCATAATTTTTGGCGCGAAAATGACGGATTGTGATGACGTCACATCTCACAAAATTTTATAGGTTAGTATCAAGTTAGTATGAGATTAGTTCCTACTTCAGTTGGTGTTTCAAATATTTCAAAGTTATATTCGCTTAAACCATGGATGAAACTAAAAAACCCTTATATACGGGTATTACCTAATGCCAAAGTGCATGAACAATATAATAAGTGCACCCAATAAGGTGTTTTTTATCTGCCGAAAGACGTGAAAACTTGTAAACCATGGTGCAAAATGATGAAGAAGACTACGACTTTTTATTGCTGTGAAGATCGCTTCAACGTAAGTAAATAACTATTTATCTTGTATTCAAATCTATTTATACCTAGTTAGAGTAATGTTGTGTCTACAATTACATATACCTTAATAACGTTACTTGCAAGTGTAGGTGCACTGGGAACGGTGCGTACCTTAAGAAATCATTATATAATGTCTGCTGCGAATGCAGAAGACGCTGGTTCGATCTCAGCCCTGGGTACCGGAGGCCTAGGTCACATTTTTCCTTTGTAAATTCGCCATCAGGTATATCGGTGTGGTCAAGGTGGTCACAAATATCTGAACAACGCCTATATTGTCAAGGCGATAAAGTGCATGTAGAATGATGGCGACTGTATATGACATACCTATATAAGTTTATAATTTATATTCTATGTACTGCTGCATTTTTTTATACCTAGTTAAGGATTACCTACCAACAATAGGACCATATTATTACGATATCGTACCAACTACTAACATTAAGAAAGGTTTTCTATTAAGACTTATTTTCTTGTACAGATTTGTAAAATAAAAATATGTATTCATTTCAGGTCGAAGAGGATACAGAAAATGACATTCAACATAAAATAATGAAGGAAAGTGTGGTAAAGTCGCTTTAACAATCGATTGGAGCAGTATCGCTCGAGCGGGTTCGGTAGACGATCAAGTTTCTCTCTTTAATTCGCTCCTCATACAACTTTATGACGCTCATGCTCCTGTTCGTGCAATAAAAGTCAAGCATCTCCCTGCTCCTTGGCTCACTGAGGATATTAAAGCCCTTATAGAGAGGAAGAATCAATCTAAATCTAAGTATAAGGCTAACAACTCTGAGAAAAATAAACTTAAATATCATACCCTGCGCAATCGCTGTAGCACTATATGTCGAGATGCTCAGAGGCGTCATATTCACAGTTCTGTTGAAGATGGAAATCCAGCCAAAGTGTGGAAATTTTTGAAAGGTCTCGGAGTTGGCAAATCTCAACAGGCAACCAATTTAAACAATATTAGCGTTGACCAGCTTAACCAGCATTTTTCATCGTCCACCTGTTTCAGTGGTCCTAAGAAATCTAACTCACTTCATCATCTTTCATCACTTCCTGCCTTAGATTTCTCTTCTTTCTATTTTAGCCATTTCTGTGAGAGTGATGTTAGGAAGGGTATATTGAATATCACTTCTAACGCCGTTGGTGTTGACTGTGTTAGCCGAAATATGATACTCCCTCTCCTTGATTTGTTTGTTCCTATTATCACCGGTATTCGGAATTTTTCCATTTCATCAAGTACTTTTCCCAGTCTGTGGAAGGATGCCAATATTATTCCTTTACCCAAAAAATCCAACCCCAGTTCCTTCTCTGACTATCGCCCCATCTCCATTCTTCCTTTCCTATCCAAAGTCCTCGAACGGCTAGTGCATCAGCAACTAACTTCCTTCCTGAATAGAAATGACCTCCTAAACCCATTTCAATCTGGTTTTCGTCCGGGCCATAGTACTACCTCGGCTCTTGTCAAGGTTACCGATGACATCCGTTTGGGTATGAATGACCAGAAGCTTACAGTTCTTGCACTTCTAGATTTCAGTAATGCCTTTAACACGGTCGATTTTGACATTTTGCTCGCGTTCTTACAGTCTCTTAACATATCGGCTGCAGCGATTGACTGGTTCCGCAGCTATTTGGTTGATCGTCGGCAAAGAATAAAACTAGATTCTTCGTGTTCTTCCTGGTGCAGCACATCAGCTGGTGTTCCACAGGGTGGTGTGTCTCCTCTTTTATTTTCTATCTTCATTAATTCCATAACTCTTGATCTCTCCTCTTCGTATCACCTCTATGCCGACGACCTTCAAATATATTCGCAGGGTATGCATAGCGATCTCAATTCAGTTATAGAAGCCACGAATCTTGATCTGCTCCGCATATCAAATTGGAGTCAAAATTACGGTTTAAAAGTAAACCCCCTAAAGTCACAGGTAATTGTGATGGGTAGCGCTAAACAAATCTCCAAAATTGACTTTCTCAGGCTCCCTCCGATAGTCTTCGATGGTATCCAAATTCCTTTTTCCAACCAAGTGAAAAATCTTGGCGTAATCATGGATCGTTGTCTATCATGGGTGCCTCAGGTGAGTGAAGTGAGCAGGAAGATGTTTGCTGCCATAGGGTCTCTCAGACGGCTCCGGAATTTCCTGCCAAATGCTACTAAAATTGCGCTTGCTCAGTCGTTACTTCTCCCCATTCTTGATTATGCAGATATCTCCTATTTAGACCTAACCGAGGAGCAACTTAATAAGCTTGAGCGTATTCAAAATGCCTGCATTCGGTTCATTTTCGGATTACGCAAATTCGACCATGTTTCTAGTTTTCGTTCTCAACTCAAATGGCTCCCTATCCGTCACCGCCGTAACTCTCACATACTTTCTTTACTCTTTTCTATACTTTTTAACCCTGCAACTCCCCGCTACCTCAAAGAGCGTTTCTCTTATCTTAATTCTATTAGATCCTCTCAAAAATTGCTCCTAAAAGTGCCATCTTCATCTTCCAAATTTTATAATTGCTCATTTACGTTCCAGGCCGTTCGTTTGTGGAATTCTCTCCCTCTCAACATTAAACGCGCGCAATCTATTGGTAGCTTTAAATCGCAACTTAAGGAATACTATTTATCTCTTCCTTAGGTTTTTAAGTTGACACTGTTGTTTCTTATTGTGTGTATTATATATGTATATATGTACGTATATGTATGTTTATTTTGTATTTATTTAAGTATGTATATTCATATGAATGTGCTGTGTTATCTATTTCGTCTCTTTTGTTTCTATGCACCACCTACTGCTTATTGTTTTTCTCTAGTGTCCACTACCCAAAGGTTGTCTGGAAGAAATCGCTCATTAGCGATAAGACCGCCTGTTGTTACCTCTACTTAAATTTATCTAATTGTAAAATTTGTGCTTGTAACTGTATGAGGTGTGCAATAAAGAGTATTTATTATTATTATTATTCTCTTTATTCATTTTTCTTCTTAGGATTAGGTTTTTTACAATATTTATATAAAAGTAAAATATAAAAATACATCGAAAACATACAAAAACAATAAAAACATTATAAAAAACCTATCCTAGGGTGCCGCCGGCAACGGAGCAAGGCCCAGGCTGCCGGTGGTCAGGGTCGCAGGGAGAGGAACCTTCGGACTATGCGCGCCGTGTCCAGGATAACCGCCTTCTGGATCTGACCCTTGATCCAACCACAACCCCGTAGCGAAAGTCTCTCTAGGTGTTGGTCGAGATTCTTCGCTATGAGACCGTTCGCAGAAACAACTATCGGCATAATGATCGCCGAATCAACCTCCCACATGGCGGTTACCTCGTGAGCCAAGTCTAGGTACTTGCTGGACTTGTGCTTCTCGGCCTTCACGAGGTTCTCGTCACATGGGACGGTGATGTCGACGAGCATGGCCCGGCGTTGCGGTCGATCTATTACCACGATATCAGGCTTATTGGCTACAATAGTCCTGTCCGTGATAATAGATCGATCCCAATAGAGCGTGGCACGACCATTTTCGAGAACTGGTGCAGGTGTGTACTTGTAGTACGGCACTTCGTGGTCCACAAGACCGTATAGGAGAGCAAGCTGCTGGTGTATAATCCTGGCTACGAGGTTATGTCTGTGCAAGTACCCGCCGTTAGCAAGATGAGAACAACCGGAGATGATATGCCTGAGTGACTCTCCGGGACGGCGGCATGCCCGACAAATGTCGACCGTACCGTCCTTCAGGATATATTTCCGGTAGTTATTCGTCATGATAACTTCGTCCGCAATTGCACAGGCAAAACCTTCGGTTTCTCCGAAGAGGTCTCCGAATCGTAACCAGTTCACCGACGCGAGCAGGTCTACGTCGGGTCCCGTGAGGGCCCTGTAGAACCGCCCGTGTAGCTCCTTGCTCTTCCATACCGCCCTGCGATCCTCGGTGCTTAGCACCACAGGTTTGCGCCAGTTCTCGTTTGCCAAGGAGAGCGGCGTGAGACCCTTATCTACTTCCACCACATCACGATGCATCCCACAATCGTTGTTAAGGAAATAATTCCTGAGATTGTACACCTCACGGTTGTGGAGATTTTTGGCGTTTAAAAATCCGCGACCTCCGCACTTCCGTGGGATGTACAATCTCATAACAGACGAGCGTGGGTGAAGCATTCGGTGTGTGGTGAGCAATAGACGGACTCTCCGATCCAGGGCATCCAGCTCAGTCTGTGTCCACCTTAGTATGCCAAAGGAGTATGCGAGTAGGGGCATTATCCAGGCATTGAAGGCGCGCACCTTGTTGCCACCTGACAGAAGACTATTAAGTACTTTTGTCAGCCGACCGAAGAAGCGCTCCTTCAACGCCTGTTTAATACCCACATCCTCAATGCCCAAAGACTGTGACATACCAAAGTATTTGTAGGTTTCTGATTCAGAGATAGATCTGAACGTCATTGTCTCAGAAAGTTGTAGATTTGTTGAATTTACTACTTTCCCCCGCTGTACATGCATAACCGCACATTTATCAACACCAAACTCCATCTTGATGGAACTACTGAACACTTCAGTGGTCTTCAGTAGTTCCAACAAGTCTTGGTTATTTGGTGCAAATAATTTGAGATCGTCCATGTACAGGAGGTGAGATATGACTTCACCCTCTCTCCGAAGCCGGCAACCTAGCCCCGAATCCTTTAGCAGATTGCTGAGCGGATTTAGAGCTAGGCAGAACCACAGGGGACTCAGACTGTCGCCCTGAAATATTCCTCGCTCGATCCTTATAAAGTCCTGCGGGCCAGGGGGGTCATCCCCCCCTCCTGGTTGACGAAGGACTGTGGTCCACTGCCTCATACACGCGCCAAGGAAGGATCTTAAAGCTGCATCAATTTTATACAGCTCCAAGATCCTCCTCAGCCATGAATGAGGCACCGAATCATAGGCCTTCTTGTAGTCAATCCAAGCGGCCGAGAGGGCCCCCCTGTTCCGCCGGACTCGTTGGCAAATGGTCATGTCTATGAGGAGGAGCTCTTTAGTACCACGGGACCCATCACGTGCTTGCCTACGCTCTACAAGCTTCTTACATCCATTTTGAGCGGAGACCAAAATGTTGTTTGCGACCATGTGCGCGTTTATTTTTGCTCTCAAAATGGATGTAAGAAGCTTGTAGAGCGTAGGCAAGCACGTGATGGGTCGGTAGTTCTTCGCTTCCGTGGTACTACCGGACTTATAGAGCAGGAAGGTTACACCAGTTGTTAAGGAAGGCGGGAGGGAGCCAAGTTCAAGGGCTAGCCAGAAGTTGTGCAACCCATCCGGGCCAGGACTTTTCCAGTTCTGGGCCGTACGGATTGCACAACTTACGTCGTCGGGGCTGATGGTGATAGTCCCCATTGGCTCGATAGACTCGCACCCACGTTCAACAACACACATCCACTCGCCCTCCGTGTGTTCAACGGGCGCCGACCAGATGCTACGCCAGAAATCAGTCATGGCAGTAGCATCCGGCAGTCGCATGTCGGACACATGGGGGTCGGTTTCCTCCCACCTTCGGTATACCTTCCTTTGGTCACTTTGGAAAAGACGATTCTGCTTGAATCGGTCCACACGCTCTCTGTAACGGCGAATACGGCTTGCCCATGCATAAACTTTCTGCTTCAGAAAGTCGATGCGCTCTATGATATTGGCCATGTAGTCGCGGGGCTCGATATCCGTCCCCGCGAACGCCTGGTGCACAAAACGCATTACTCGGGGGCGGTTATTGCCCCCCCTGAAGCAGATCAGCTTTGCAATGAGAGTCCTAAATGAGTTGATACGACGCTCGATCCGCACCTGCCATGGGGGGACACCCCCGGCGGTCCTAGGTGCACGTTCAGCGTCCGGAAACTTGACTCGAGCAACACGGCACGCCGCGATGGCCCCGCAGTACATGATCGAGTGCGTATCATCTAAGTCTTTACTAGTCCGCAGGAATGGATCTAACAAATCATTTAGGGCTCCCATTAGCGCTAGATTGCGTCTATTCATAGGCAAGCGTGGTAATCGTGGCCTAGGGATGTTTGTGGAGCGATACTGCGTAACTACCTCTTCCAAAGTCCTCCTCAGTTGCTCATTGGCTGTACTACTCACACTCTGATTCGCGATCTCCTCCTCATCGACACTGGGATCAACCCGAGGCGCCCCCGATGCCAGGCCGGGTGCAGGCATCGGATCCGGCGACGTGGCGGGCGGATCCCGCGTCGATATGGAGGCCGCGCGAGCAGAGAGAGCCTCCAGGCGGAGCCGATCAAGTGTCGAGTCATCCAACCGTTTATCCCGCTGGATGACTCGGACCTGATCCGATAGTCGTTGCGCAGTCACTTTGATGGTTGGTTCAAGGAGCTGAAACAGAGGAAGTATCCGGTCACGATACGCGCACAGATTAGTTCCCCCCTCTGTAGCCCCATAATAGGCGCGCATGACGTTCTCATTAATGGATGAAGTCCATTGCATGCGACGCACTATACCACCGGCAGCGGGGGCCCTGGGCGGGGCAGGATGTCCCGCAAGCCCCAAGCGTGCCGGCAGCGGTGGCCGTCCCCGTCGCGCAGGTGGTCGTGGCGGCGGCGGCGGCGGGCCGCACTCGTCGCTCGACTCGCTGGTGTCGGGCGCAGTAGCGAACTTATTGCCCGACGACGATGGCGAGGAGACTGACGAGGCGGGCGAGGATGGTGGGTGTGCGTTTGGTGGGGACGCTTGCTGCTGTCGTGTTTTACTCCTAGTAATCATTTCCTTTTTGCTTCACTTGACATTTAATGTCCGGGATTCCATTTACATTTTAGCCATATTTGCGGTTATATACGCCCTTCTGTATCAGTTCTTGAGGTTGCGGGCAACTTTTCCGCAAATAATCGTATCAAAATTGATGTAAAAATGCCCGTAAAAACATAATTTATCAAAAATTGTCGGAAATCAGAAAAAACACGACTGACTTTGACTGCGTCATTTTTTTTTTATTTTTTTTTTATTATTATTATTAAAAGTTCCACTTTGATTAAAGAAAGGAGTTTTGCTATAGGCTCCGAGAGCTCCACATGTTGAAGCCCCACGCTACAGTAGACCATAGTTTAATATCTGTATTAGACAAGGTAATAATGGTAGGCTGTGGATAAGTAAACATGCAGGTTGTGTTTAATAATAAAAAGATTTCTATTTTACATATGTTTTATTTTTATTCAATAATAGGGGTAGTAGGTAGGTACATGTAAGCAGCTAGAAAGATAGTGTTAGAAATAGTTACTAGGTGTTAATAGTTAATAGGTTAGGTACTGCACATAAATCTTAATTAACATTACTTGATAAATGATCTGCAAATAATTTATAAAACTAACAATGTCCATTCAATAACTTGCTTGCTCTTGCTTCAGACTTGGCAACTTGGAGCCTCAAAAATTTCTTAGACATTGCATCTCTATTTAATACATATACTCTGTAATAGAACTACATACATACAACGTGCCCGTGAGCATTGCGAGAGACTTTAACAGTGTATTCATGATCATATTTAGAGAACAAAATGTCCTTTAAACTTTTCCGAAATTCGCCATAGTTTCAGAGTAAATACTACTTACAAAAAATTGCATTTTGAATTGTTTCTCAGTGTAAAATGATTTTTTGATGGCGATCTCACCGGTATGGGGCATAGTCTAGACATCTCTTATTGACTGATATCAAAGACCTAAGAAACACTTTTCATGGACTAGTTTTTACGAGAAAAAATGTAGCAATTTACTTTTTCCGTTACTTTTTTCTAATGACATTTACTTTTTATGTAGAACAGCATTCCAAAAAACTGAAAAAAAAAATAAAAAAAAAAATTTTTTTTGGCGTTTTACAACAAAAGTCATATAATGTTTTTTCATTCTTTTGACCTCAGAAATCCGTGGTTAAAATCTCTCGCAATGCTCATGGGCACCGTGTATATCCTTGACCTTAATCATTTTAAGGCTAGTACCAACTGATGATAGTTTGGGTTTCTTGCATTAATATTTGATGCTAGTTGTTGGTTGGTCCGCTGCACTGGTGTAGTCATGCCATCTTCCTAAAACAATATAATAAACTAATTAATGTCTTTCTGTGGGGCTAGTGTACAAAATTTCCGATAACTTAGACTATAATGTTGTACAGTTATTATCAAATATACCAGAGCGACCAAGGTACTCAAAAATATCTTATCATGGACTTTATCACCGTGACAGGCGTTGTTCAGATATTTGTGACCATCTTGGGTGCTCCAATAAATCTGATACTGTACTGTAGTCATAGATTGCCATATGTATGTATATAGCATCAGTAATGCAGACATAAACGGGATTGGACATTTGGCATGTTTAAAACAAAAAAATCAACTATGCCCTAGCAAATCAGTTCACATGACAATTATATGTATAATAGCTCTAATAATTAGACCATTCATATATCCTTGTTATGTCTGAGGCTGGAATGGACACAAGCGCACTAAGCAGCAGCGGTGGGTGTCTCCATCAAAATTTAGATTTTAATTAATCTATCTCGGGTAACCTAACCACATTTGCTCACAACATTAAGCCGAACTCCTACTATAAGATGGCTCTAGCCAGTCAGTTACTCTCCTTACAGAAATGAAAATCAAATATGTATCCTTACTCAAGTGTGCTGCACAATGTTTTCACTGTTAACAGATGTAACTTTTCCTTCTGTGTTGTTACAGTACAATATTTGATTTGGTAGCTCCGGGGTGATTCTAGCTTTTACATATCACCATCTCAGCATGCAAGTATGCTATGCCAATGGCCAATGGTCATGTTATGTCTATTGTAACATCATTTCAAGTACCTGTGATTCACAAAGAAAATAATGATTATAATTATGCAATAACTCTTCACATCTAAGATCACATCACATGCCTGTTACGGTTTTTGGAGTAGGTAAGTAATTTATGTAAACGTAGGACAACAGTTTAAGTAGCAGTTTCAAAATAATGACAAGGTTACTTATAGGTTATTATTTTGGATTTCCAGTTTAAATCATTACACATAAGTAAGTAATAGATTAAAAGTTATAATTACCTTGCAGTTTTCGCTCCTTTCATCTTGGCAGGCATTGACATTGTTATTGTTGGTGAAATAGGACGACATCATAAATGCATTATATTCGGCAAATTGTCCAGTTGCGTCTTTACAAATCCGCTATCCGTCATTGTACCTGCGTTGTTGTGTATTATATTATTATAAATGAGAAATGGCAGTGCTGCAGTATCTGGGTGACATAGTTGAGTTGAGGATAATGACATTAACTTGACATCAGCTCAGCACAACTGAAACTGACTAGAGCAGAGCAGAGCGAGCGAGCGTTCGTTCAGATACTAAGCTTTAATCTACTTATTACAGTGTATAATGCATATTGTAATCATCGGATTACTTAAAATATACCATTTACCAAACACATTAAAAAGTATAGTATCATCTTACTTATGCAAACTAGGTTAGTTCTAAATAAAACTAGCTTGACGTATTTGTAAGGAACCAATGGAGGACATTTTATTTAAGACCAAACTTATTGAAACCCAATGGCAACCCAGCATAATGCTTACCTCAAATTCGTCTTTAAGTGCCGATATTTGAATTATAACCGCAAAAAGCTGCTAAATCACCACAGAAACAATTTTTAATCAGTTTTCGTCTAAATTCAGTGTCTGCCACGAACAAAATATCAAATCTGTCAAGTATGTGACGTCACGAGTACGTTCGACCAATAGCGTTGCGTTTAGATTATTAGGTTTTTGCGCGAAATTTTTACACTTTTGAAGTATTATTTTAAGCAAATAAATGTTAACTAAATTAAAAAAATGTGTTTGTAGCATAATATTATGGCAATAACCATCGTAATAAAAAATATTTCGTTAAAATTTAAACTTGATGCATGTACCTAATTAACAAGTGTTAAATTAAATAAAACCGTATTTGCGATTTGCTATTTATTTTGCATATTCTCATATCGAGTAAACGTTCTCATCCCTAGCTGTCGTGTATAAACGACAACGGCGACGAGGAACAGGAAAAACATTGAAATTCGGGGCAAATTTTTTGATAGCTTTATTATGAAAGAATGGATTTATAAATCTGCTATGAATGCAAATTTTTGAAAAAATAAAGACCCAAAGCATTAATATAAGTGTAAAAGAAATTACATTTGTAATTTTTTACACATATACCGGGCGCTTGAATTTGTGTATACACGACTGCAGCGCCAGTGTACCGTTCTATCGTTGTCGTGTATACATGCCAACGGCGGCCAAAATGTTAAACTTGCATACTAATTAACACTTGGAATTACACTATTAACGGTCAATACAGCCATGTTATACCAAAAAGTTACAGAAACAAGGTAATTTAACATGGTCATTAACAATAACATTGATGGTCATGGTTATTTAATGGTAGGCATTTGTAATTAACAAAATATTGTAGCTTTGTGACTGTGACGCATTTGACCGGAATTTACCGCTTCAACGTTTGCTCTCGAAATTGCAGGAAAATCCCAGTTTGTTGGGTGTGTTTTTTACACTGTTTGATGGCGACTAAACTAGCACACGATATTATGACTTAGCGCATTTTCGTCATGGGGACCAACGAGGGGCCAACGCTGTTTCGTAGTATAAAAATGTGCATCCAGATTGCCAGAATGCTTACGTGCTGACTATAAAAGAGAAGGCAACTGACTGACATAACATAATATATGAAGGGTACACGGAAAGAACATGTCTAGTCACTTTTTTTGTAAAATGAGATTTTTATATCAAAATGTAGAGCTTGCAATTAACTATTAGTAACAACTTCTGTTACAGATGTAAATTTTAACGTATATCCACTTCTTAACTCGTAAAAACCATGTAGTTACGAAAATAGTATGGTTAATTGAATCGTTCCAAATTTTAAAAGCGCTATAACTCAAAATGTTGTCAATGTGACTAGACATGTTCTTTCCGTGTACCCTTCATATGATAATAATGCTAGATGCCAGTCATTTCGTCATTAAAAAGCCATGTAGCACTAACTAGTGTCTTGAGTGTTTTTACTAAAATTGTTATCAGTGACAACCCATAGCGAAACCACTCACGGTATTATTATCACCATCGGTTATAAGCATCTATCACTATTTATTATAGGCATTGTAGGTCAATGCTGTTGTACCAGAACTGCAAGAAAACGCACTCTGGCGGTCTGAATGGGGAAGTCTTTGAACTAGACTTTGCATAATAGTGCAGCGTGCCTAGTTTTATTTTGCATTGCACCGGCCTTTGTAGTTGGCTGATATAAAAAGTTCTTTACAGAAACTGGTTAATAATAGACTGCAGTCTCAATACATTGTTGCGTTGCTTGTTATTATTGTAGAATTAGCTTCTGTTTTTCAAAAGGCAGATGCGGTTAATTAGGAGAAAAACAGTATGTAGGTACTATAGGAATGGATGTAGCGTAATCGAGTATATTGGGATACTTTTTGTGTCTCATTAGAATGAATAACACTCCTGAGTTCTGATAGAGAAACCATTTTTTTCTCTGACCCTTAAAAATTGTTACAAGGGTTTCTGAAATTGTCCTGTTGTTGGTTACAGCCGGAATCCTTACTTGCCTTATCACTTGTATTAACACTTAAAATGTTGTTATATATTGATAGAAACTCAAAAAGTATTGAATTCAACCAAGTAAACACTGAAAAATATAATTTCAGATAAAAATTTCTTCTATAGTCGAAGTAACAAAGGTTGTCTGGAAGAGATCGCTCTTTACCGATAAGACCGTCAATTGTTTTGCCTCTGCTTACTTTGTATCTATTATTTGAGGTGTGCAATAAATAATATTTATGTTATGTTATGTAACAAACTTATAACCTCAATAATAATTAACATTACGCTGTCTGTATTGACACACGTTTGTTTAAATAAAATAAAATAAATATTATGGGACAATCTTACACAAATCGACCTAGACCCACGGTAAGCTCAATATGGCTTGTATTGTGTTGTGGGTACTAGATGACGATATATATAATATATAGATTCAGATAAATACTTAAATACATAGAAAACATCCATCCAACTGAGGAACAAATATCTGTGATAAACACACAAATAAATGCCCTTACCAGGATTCGAACTCGGGGCCTCCTGCTTCGTATTTACATGAAGACAAGCATGATTTCTCTACTTTTACTTTTATATTTGCTCATTAGAGTATATTACCAACATCATCACTACATAGTATAAAACAAAGTCGCTTTCCGCTGTCTGTCCCTATATATACTTAGATCTTTAAAACTACGCAACGGATTTTGATGCGGTTTTTTTAATAGATAGAGTGATTTAAGAGGAAGGTTTATATGTATAATATATGCATAATATTGCAAAGAAACACTGATAATTTTAGAGGTTTCTAATGTGATGTCGTAAATAAACACTTTTTTTGCGCTTACATTGCAAATGCTGGCTGAACCCTACGTGATAGCTCAAACTAATGTACTACAGTATTGTACACCTAAAAAGATCTTTAAAAAAATCTGCGATGGTATATATCTATCTCTTAGGGATAACCGACAATAACCATTTTTTATACCGTGCGAAGCCGGGGCGGGTCGCTGGTATGCTTATATTTAGTGCTTTTTCACCTTTTGGCACCTGTAAACGATTATATGAAACGAAAGTTGGAGATTAACAGACCTTATTACTTTACTTCTCTTTGACTTTACAGGTAAAAGCAGGGATTAGGTTCAGCGAAGAAACTTTAAGCTTACCTTGCAGCAACAACGTTCAGATATAATGGCTTGGCTAAAGAAGGCTGGACAATAGTAGATTGTACACCAAGGGGATAAAGCACTGTTTTATGTCACGGGCGCAATATTGAATCCTGAACGTAACGAAGGACTCCAGATTTTAATCCCGAGCGTAGCGAGGGGTTTATGAGTTAATTCCCTCGCTTCGCTCGGGAATTAAGACTGAGTCCTGAGTGCAGTGAGGGGTTCGCGCCCGTGACAAAAACAGCTTTATCCCCGAGGAGTATACTCTACTTTTCTCACCTCTTGCGAGACAATAAAATAGCTAAGGCTACTAGAAACGGATTTTTATTAAAGTAAATCAAAAGTAAAAACCGGCCAAGTGCGTGTCGGACCACACATAGGAGGGTTCCGTACCTTCAATGGAACCAAACTAATACCAAAAGGTCGTATCTGGTGCCTATGGTTTTTTGGAGATAACTCAAAAATAGCTAAACCGATAATGTTCAAAACAATTTGCGTAGAAAGTATATGATAAGACGCATCTCCTCAATTTTTTTCATATTTTTGGAGTTACGGTTCAAAAGTTACAGGGGGGGGGGCACAATTTTTCTGACTTTCGAAGCGATTATTTCAGAAAATATTCACTTAATCACAAAATGGTCAAAGAAACCTCAATGTTATTTTTAAAGACCTATCATTGATGTGTCACATGTTGATATTTAGTCAAAAAAAATAGTTACATGTATGGAGCGCCCCCCCCCCCCTATTTTTTTTTTCAAATCTACATAACTAAGTAGCGGCATACAAAATACACCTTATGTGTAAATTTTATTCAGATACGTCGTATAGTTTCCGAGTAAAATGGCTGTGACATACGGATGGACAGACATACAGACAGACATGACGAATCCATAAGGGTTCCGTTTTTTGCCATTTGGCTACGGAACCTTAAAAATTTATTCTTGATACATTAGTCCATTTTATTCAAATTTTATCTTAAATTTTTATAGAACCTGCAGTTTTACTCCGTATACTGCAGCGTCTTATGACACTCGCGGCATTTGTTTTAGGTATTTAAATAATTTTTAAGAAAAAAAAACCGACTTCAATGGGGGTAGCCGGTGAAGGATTATTGTAGATAGATGGTGCACTTAGATTCCATACAATGAAATAACTTGCTTAAAAAACGCAGCGGAGAGGACCAATCGCCAAACGTGAACTATGCGTCGTTGAAGAGTTCCGTTCTGATTATCATCAACAGTTCCACTTCATCAAATGTCACTCTTTTGAATGAAAATGCTTGATTTGTTGATAAAAATACAAAAGTCACTTTATGTATGCCTTTAAGATTTGAGGAATTCCCTCGATTCCTCGTGGAACTCATCATCAGAACTTGAGCTTGACGAAAATTGGTCCTGACAATCTAACTTGCTTAACGAACATAGCGAAGAGGAAGAATCGCCAAACATGAACTATGCGTCGTTGAAGAGTTCCGTTCTGTTCATCATCAGCAGTTCCACTTCATCAAATGTCACTCTTTTGAATGAAAATGCTTGATTTGTTGATAAAAATACAAAAGTCACTATGTGTAAGCCCTTAAGATTTGAGGAGTTCCCTCGATTCTTCATGGATCCCATCATCAGAACTTGAGCTGGACGAACATTTGTTCTGACAATTAAACTTGCTAAACAAACACAGCGAAGAGGACGAATCGCCAAACGTGAACTATGCGTCGTTGAAGAGTTCCGTTCTGATCATCATCAGCAGTTCTACTTCATCCAATGTCACTGTTTTGAATGAAAATGATGGTTTTGTTGATAAAAATATAAAAATCACTATATGTATGCCTTTAAGATTTGAGGAGTTCCCTCGATTCCTCATGGATCCCATCATCAGAACTGCGTTTTGACAAAAACGGGACCAATCTGTATATATATACTTACAATCAAAAAAAGAATTTTCAAAATCGGTTCAGACATGACGGAGTTATGGAGTAACAAACATAAAAAATAAAAAAAAGTAAAAAAAAAAAAAACATACACGCCGAATTGAGAACCTCCTCTTTTCAAATCTTGAAGTCGGTTAAAAAGGTGGCCAGCACGATTTTCCGAATAAATTCGATTTTCAAATCAGTTCGACGCGGCGGCGCGGGCCCCGGCTGGCGTCGCGGGGCTGTGCACCGTGCGGACTTTACCAAATTAGACTTTAAGCACATAACAATAAGAACTATGGGAAGTGAAATCACATTATTAACCAGCGGGTTATAATGAGATTTATTACAACATTATAACCCGGCTAAAGCCAAGGGCTATAATGATTTGCTTTCGGTGAGGTTTGCATGATATATAATTTGGCATTGTCGAGCAGGTGGTGTGAAAAAAATATTATGTTTTAGGCCCACTTACCGCATACGATGTTAGAAACAGAACGATTCAAGGGGAATATTAGTCAATTAAAAAGCAAACAGTACCTTGGTCAGTCCACATTTAAATTACTTGGCCAATCCCTCGTGGAACGGGCCCGCTTTCTTCTGGTCTTCTTTCTTCTTTATTTCTTATTAGATTGTCACGTATATCACTTTAGTCTTTAATTAAGCCGGGAGGAATTCAAAGGGGAGAAAATGTGTATGTAACACCACTTATATGCTCTAAAAAACAAATTAAAGGCGAGAGGGCGCTATGTCCGCCATTGAGCTATATTTCTATTTTTCCAAGTATTTGTCGAAATGTGACAGAATGTATATATCAGAAATGGATATCCGGTAAAATAAATGATTGACCAATTGACATTTAATGTTGCTAGATTTAATTATTATTTCCCAAACATACGATGTTTACTAATCTTATGGCTTGTAAGTTGTAAATTGTAATTGATCCGAGTCTCAATGGTAGGAGTCGGGGTGTGATCCCAAGACCCCTGAATTGGAAGTCGGACGTCTTAACGCCAGGCTACCACCAAACACTTAGGTAGGCAGGGAAAGTACTCGCATAAGTTTGGATCAAAATTTTTTCACACACACATGCGTTTTTCTATACATTTAAATTACCTCTTAAATTACCTTGTGAATACCAAAACACTTTACAACAAAACCAAACTATACAATATAAAACAACTACATATACACATACGAGTATACAATATGTCACATAACATATTTAACTTAAATATCGCAATAAATAAATAAATATCGATAAATATCTTAAGGCATTAAGTCCGCCACTTGTACTTTTTTTTATGTGCAATAAAGTTTAAATAAATAAATAAATATACTCTTTATTGTACACCTCAAAATAAAGAAACACATTAAATACAAGTTACACACAGAACAGAAGAGGTTAGTACATTATGATACAAGTGTGCAAGTTGATCATTACATACGAAGCGATATTGTGCGCACGAACGCATGAGAGTGCGCATAAGGAAGCTGAGCTTATGTAGTGATCAACAGACCTCGGACAGAGTGAGCCATTTTTACGTCATTAATGTCAAGTGTAGATGTTAATATAGATATGCCTCAAGATGAAATATTAAAAAGAATTCATCAATAATAATTAAACAAAAATGACAGTGCATTATGTACAAAACGAGTAAGTATTATTTATTTATTCAAATTTTTCTTTGTTATTGGTTATTGTAATAAAGAACTATAATTTTTTCTAGATTTTCAATTTTCAACGCACTTCTTCTTGAGTTTAATATCCACTTATAGATGGAAAAAGACCTTTCTACTTCCACTGAAGTGAGCGGAGTGAAGTTGTACATTAAAATACCGTCCACATCTGTTCCTTCCGAAATTTTTTCAGCATAGTCCCTAAACAGATCTAAGTCTGGGTTTCTAGCTATGACGTCTTCTAATTTCTGACTGACAGAAGCTGACGAAGACCAGCTTATAACAGCTCTCACTTGGTCCAACGTTAAAAATGTATCTACGACGGATATTTTAGATTCCTGTAATTTTTTTAAGGCATATTCAATTATATGGAAATTCTCAACAATATATTTTAGATTATTTCGTAAATTTTCAGTTTGTATAATTCTTTTCGCCACTCTTATCGACATTGCGTCTGACGATCTCAATGCCCATAGGACTACTTTTATTTCGTCAAAATATTTTTCGTAATATGCTGCTGCCGCTAGCCAAGTTCCCCATCTCGTAATCACTGGTTTTGGAGGCAGGGGCATATTAGGATATTTATCCTTTAATATGCGGATTCTATTAGGAGCCTTTAAAAATACTTTTTTAACGTTTGAAATGAGCAAATCCACATCTGGATACAGGGAACGTATTTTTTCGGCTACGCGGTTTAGCCCATGTGCCAAACATGTAACGTGTTTCAAATTAGGCAGATAAGTTTTCAAAATTCGGCCAGCCAGCAACATGTATGCAACACCATCAGTACTTAGCACCAGAACATTTCCAATTTTGTAGTCATAAGATTCGCCCCACATATTTTTCAGAGTGTCCATCACGAATACAGATATTGTTTGACCATTAACTTTTGATAATATTTTGCAGGCTATTAAATATGGTCTGTTAAATGAATTCAATGGCTTCACTAAAAAATGCACTATATATCTCCCTAAAGAGTCGGTTGATTCATCAAGAGAAATCCATATTTTTTCATTCGAAAGATTATCGTGTATTGAACTGATTTGCTTCTGATACAATTTATCCAAATAAACTTTCCTCAGCCATGATTCACTCGGGAGTGTAGGTTGGTTTGCACACTGGCAGCATAAATACTTAGAAAAAAACTGTTTGAAAGCCGGATTCTTCATTTGTGACCATGGTATGTTACACAAAATGAGGAATCGAATTAAATTGAGATTGAAATCCTCATCAAACTTTCGATAATTGCCATTGTGCATTGGTCCCTTGATGTGTCTTTGCACATTACTTTTTTTAGTTGTCACTTTGGTTTTACATTTTGCACAAAAAATACTTTTATTACCGTCATATGTCATGTCAGGTTCATTTTCAATCCACTTAAGAACTGTTTTTGCTTTATATTTCGGCATACTCAAATTCGGAATAATCTCTCTTCTTAATTATTTATTTTTTATTAGCAAACTCAAATTGCTCACAAATTAAAATAACACAACAGAACATTAGAATGACATTAATGACTTTGTCATGATATTTCAATGTTAAATATGGCATCGTTAAATAGAGTTATTGTCTATCTAAAGAGGTATGATATCATATCAGTTATATTACTTTCATATGGATATATGTAATAATATGCTTATCATTTAAAGAGGCTTGCTATACAATTAATTTGTTTTGCTAGTTATGTAAAGATCTAAATAGAATAATTTAATTCGTTATTCAATTACATCACATCTGCCATTGAATGACTACGTAGGTATGTCCATATTATGCAAACTCTTAAAACAGCTCACCCTGTCCGAGGTCTGGTGATCAAGCACACGCGTTTCATACGACATTTTTCAACACACTTGCGAGGAAATAACAGAATAGTATAATTAATAACTTTTAATAAATACATTAATTGTCAGAATGTTTACAGGATAGAGGTACTTACAAACCTAAGATAATTAAATTTAACTAACCTTTTTTTGTGATGTTATTGAGTATCTGGAACTCTTTTTCAAATCATTTCATAAAATTAAAGACTTCACATTTATTGTGCAATAAATTATAGTATTTTTTTCCTACGTATTGCTCACTAGATTTTTATGATGACATTTTACTAGTATGTATCACAATTTTGAAATATATCCAGAGGTTAAATTAACGCTAAAGTTGTCTTCTTATTCATTGAAACTATAATTTGTTTAATTTAATCACACGACGAGAAAAATCTAACAAATAAACAATGATTTGAGGTTAATAAATAAGAGAAATAATTAACTGACTGAAAAATAAATACTCTAGATTAAATTGCAATAACAAAAATCGTTTGGGGTGTCTGAGGTTTTTAGTGGCTCAAGTAACACGTTGTATATATCTCATCTAGGAGACTTATCGAACTAGGTTCAGTGTCGTGGGCTCTTGTACTATCAAGCA
Organism: Pammene aurita; assembly: GCA_947086415.1. Taxonomy (NCBI): domain Eukaryota; kingdom Metazoa; phylum Arthropoda; class Insecta; order Lepidoptera; family Tortricidae; genus Pammene; species Pammene aurita. The sequence goes on from OX352297.1 coordinate 1,595,612, forward strand.
AATTAATATACTCGAGAAACGAGAATATTCTTGTTGTATTTTTGTAAGGATTTTATTTATTTATATATACATAAAGAGGGCGTGGAAGAGTATGATAGCTATAAACATTGGTCCGTTTGTATGCCACCACACCCTTTCACGCCATCCTTATTGCCGAAAAATTTGATTTAAAATGTCTATCCTCAAAACTAATACATTCTACGTCAAAACATCGCTAGCGCGATGTAGTAAACGCCGCGATTTCTACAGTGCCATCTAGCGGACGATTGCGTCAACTTTACATTCCCCTTGAATATTCTATTTTGGACTTTATGTCGAGGAATGAAAGTTCATTGTAGGCTGTACCTGTGAACATCTTGGTGAGGCTCTTCCAGTGCCGCCTCGCGCAGCAGACGAGCAGCAGCCACTGCGGGAACAGGTGCTGGTGGCGAGAGAGCAGTGCGGCGACAGTGCGGGATTCCGTGCTGTCTCGCTCTTGCGGTTGGCTTGAGCAAAAAACATACGTTTCGTCACTCTGTACATACTCTGTAATCATCCGTGTAAGCCATATATCAGACAAATGGCAAGTGTAAATAAAATAGTGCATATATTGTAGCCTAAAATTCTCGTCTGAAGTTGATAATCAGAAGCTACTTTTTGGATGTGCGTGCAGCTTGAGGCAAAGGCGCGGACGTATAATGCCAAACAGCCAATATTAAAACAGACAATTCGTGTTTAAAACGTAATTTATTGTGTATTACGAGTAATATAATAAGTTGAAATGATTCTTATTCACAATCAGGATTGTATAATTTGTATTCTATCGTAAATGTGTATATTTTTAATATATTTAATTTTTTTTTTACTCTTTTAGAATGTAAACTCATAAAGAGTTAAAAAAAGTAAAGGTAACACCCGACTAAATTACAACGATTCGTCTGCGTACGTACAACTTGGTACTAGAGTACAAACGTCACTTGATCGGATTATTAAATTATTCCACTAGTTGGATAATTATTGTGAAATGCACACGTGTTTAATATCTAGGATTACGAGCATAAAAGCGGTGGAATAAGAACCTCGTTACGAGCAGGTGTGTTGAAAAACAATTGGCGGTCTTATAGCTAAAAAGCCAGACAACCTTGTTAAGAAAATCCTTACTAATAAAATACACACAAACATTACTGTTTTATCTGTATTTCTTAGGTGGTGTCTACCTAAGAAATACAGATAAGATCAAACTTTTCAAACATAGAACCGAATATGGGAAAAGAAAGTGAATTTTTGTTCGACCCGCCCCGGCTGATTCGCACGGAATAAAAACCGGCCAAGAGCGTGTCGGGACACGCTCAGTGTAGGGTTCCGTAGTTTTCCGTCCGTCACAGTAAGTGTCCCCACTTAAGAGTAAAAAAATGGGCACATGGTTGGGTTATTTGAAAGCACGTCATTTCATTGTGATTTTGTAGAAATTACAGGTACAATAAACACCTGCTTATACGGTTAAATTACAAACTTAGTTCAGAAATTATTTTGTAATTTTTTCAAAACTTTATTTGAAAGCACGTCATTTCATTGTGTTTTTGTAGAAATTACAGGTACAATAAACACCTGCTTATACGGGTAAATTACAAACTTAGTTCAGAAATTATTTTGTATTTTTTTTTCAAAAACTATTCAACCTATCAAGTTCAAAATAATTTATAAAGTTCTACTTTTGAGCTTTTTTTCGTATTTTTAAAACTTATGGTTCAAAAGTTAGAGGGGGACACACACATTGTTTTTACTTCTGGAGCGATTATTTCCGAAAATATTTACATTATCAAAAAATGATTTTATTAAACCCGTATTCATTGTTAAATACCTATGCAACAATATATCACACGTTAGGATTGAAATGAAAAAAAAAATCACTTCCCACTTTACGTATAGGGGAGGTACCCTAATAAAACATTTTTTTCCACTTTTTATTTTACCACTTTGTCGGCGTGATTGATATACATATTAGTACCAAATTTCAGCTTTCTAGTGCTAACGGTCACCGAGATTATCCGCGGACGGACGGACGGACGGACAGACATGGCGAAACTATAAGGGTTCCTAGTTGACTACGGAACCTTAAAAATTGTTATCGTGGGTTATCCCTAAGAGATAGACATATACCATCACGGACTTTTTTGTGGACCTTTTTAAGGTGTAGTACATTCTTTTGATCTATCTCGTAGGGTTTCGCCAGCGTTTACGTAACACATGGTTTTTGAATGCTCGGTCACCAAATTCAACGGACGGGTTAGGGCCTCGCGAGACTTAGCAAAGACGCCATTTAGTATCTGAAGAAGGCTAATCTCAATTTGTAGTTTAAACCTTGTACCTTTAATATGTACAAATATAATCCAGTGACTCATAAATGCTCATAAATCTCGAAGGGTACAGCTAGCGTTTGCAATGTAATCGCAAAAAATGTGTTTATTTACGACACACATTAGAAACTTCTAAAATTATTGCTATATTATGCATTGTAGCATGCCGAAAGAACGCCAGCTACATCTCGCGGCATCCCTTCGGACTATCCGCGTTATTAATTTTGTTTACCGGCCAAGTTGCGCGAGTTAGGGTAGATTAGATCGTGGTTCGTCTATTTATAGTTAGGTGGCGCCGATATCAAAATATGATGTGTCCTATTTTTATTTTGAAAGAAGATGACGACTGAGAAAAGAGGATATTCGCATCAATTTTAAATTCAAACTTTGTAGGAGTTTGGAATAGTTTTTGTTCTAGTCGAGAAGAGATATAGATTGTGAACCTCGAGCTGTAGAGTTGTCAGAATCCATTTTGACATCCCATTTTTTTTCCTATTTTAATCTGAGTTTGATTATTTGTTGGGCGTGATTGGAATTATTATTACATAGGCTGCTATTTATATATCCGGAAACCGGGATCACAATCTTCTTAAATAGCATATTTGACCTCCAAGGTAAAATTTGAACTTTTTTAAGTACTGGCCGGTATATTTTTTCTTTCTTATTAACGCTCGTGTTTTGTTTTTGACGGGTTTTAAATGTCATCTCGCAGCAAGAATGGAACTCACTCGTGAAAATATTCGTGCTATGATTTATTATGATTTTCGGCGTGGTTTAACGCAACAACAGTGCATAGATCAACTAACTTCAACTTTTGGTGATGAAGCCCCATCTAAAACTACTGTGTATCACTGGTTTAGTGAGTTCAATCGTGGACGTAGTATGCTTACGGACGAAGTTAAGGCAGGTCGCCCGAAATCGGTCGTTGTACAACAAAATATCGAGGCTGTGCGAAAACTTATAATGGACGACCGACATGTTAAGTACTGCGAGATAGAGGCGACTCTGCGTATTTCTATGACCAGCATTAATAGCATATTACATAATTATTTGGCTGTAAAAAAAATTTGTTCGCGTTGGATACCCCACAACTTAACAAAAGAGCAAAAAGATGCTCGCGTCGAATGGTGCAATAAAATGTTAAAAAAATATAACCGTGGTGACTCAAAAGCCGTTTATAACATCTATACAGGTGACGAATCCTGGATCTATGCATACGATCCCGAAACGAAGCAACAATCAACGGTATGGGTGTTTCAAAATGAGCCGAACCCTACGAAAGTTACTCGTGCAAAAAGTACATTGAAACAAATGGTGGCCTGCTTCTTCGGTATTAATGGCCATGTAGCTACAGTGCCACTAGAAAACCGTAGAACGGTTAATTCAGAGTGGTACACGACCATTTGCTTACCGGAAGTATTTGAACAAATTCGTAAAACTAACCAGCGACGAAGAATCATTCTTCATCATGACAATGCCAGCTGTCATACGTCACGCGAAACAACTCTATTTTTGGAGGGTCAAAATGTGGAATTAACGGGTCATCCGCCGTACAGCCCTGACTTGGCACTCAACGATTTTTATTTATTTCCAAATATAAAGAATAAATTACGCGGTCAACGATTTTCGACCGCTGAAGATGCTGTCGACGCATTCAAACAACACGTTATGGAGGTACCTCAGGCGGAGTGGCAGAAGTGCTTTAAAAATTGGTTCACGCGAATGCAAAAGTGCATAGATCATCAAGGGGAATACTTTGAAAAACAATAAAACCATTTTCAGCCGTGTACGTTTGTTTGTTTTTTTGTTTCCGGATATATAAGTAGCAACTCGTAAGTTATATCCAACGCCAAGTGCGTGCGTGTACCGCATCGGAGGGGCGTCAAGCGTTTGCAGCCGGAACTGCGATACTGACCAACGCAGATATTGGAAACCGGAGTATCGCCTTGGAATACGACCACCGCTGTCGCCTCTAAACTCGAGCAACTCGAGCCCGCATTGCACGTGGCTCATCAGGTGATACGGCCGCCAGTCGCCTCTAAAGGATCTGAGCCCGCATCCTGCGTGGCTCACCAGGTGAAACCGGCGTGTCGCTCCGTGAAGTGCTCTAGAGTTTAATTGGGGACTTCGCATTTTATTTGCCGTGCTTTATTTCTATATTATTGTTACCATTCTTACATATCTGCGATCCGCATTTTTATATTAACCCGCCATTACCAAAATTCTAATTGCCTCATTTGACGGGCGTATAAAGACCTGACTCTTGAATTTAGGCTACTTTCAGCCAGCGAATCATCTGTCAACATCCATATCACTCGCCTCATTAATCCATTATTTTCCCGCAGCCAAATTACCAGCCGAGTCTTTATTTGTACTTACTAGTTTTGCTAGTACTCCCTCGTTTTATTTTCCTTTTGTGCGGAAAGTAGACGTTTACTTTAATTATTGAATGTGAAATATCTTTATATAGATATCGTTATCGTCATTTTTATGTGAAGTGCTAATTTTGAATAATCTGATTATTGTAATTTAATTACATTCTATCCGGGTCTACGATACTAAGAAAATTATTGAATGTGAAATACCTTTATTGATATCGTTATCTTCATCTTTATGTGAAGTGCTAATTTTAAATAATCTGATTATTGTAATTTAATTACATTCTATCCACTAAGGAAATTATTGAATGTGAAATATCTTTATATAGATATCGTTATCGTCATTTTTATGTGAAGTACTAATTTTAAATAATCTGAGTATTGTAATTTAATTACATTCTATCCGGCTCGAAGGACCAAATTGCTAATTCTAAATAATTTACTTAATCTGCAAAATTAAACGTGTTAATGCAATTTACGAAGTGTTTTACTGCAGCATGTATTATACATATAAACCTTCCTCTTGAATCACTCTATCTATTTAAAAAAAACCACATCATAATCCGTTGCGTAGTTTTAAAGATCTAAGCATACATAGGGACAGACAGCGGAAGCGACTTTGTTGTGTAGTATAAAGTTCTCTAAACCGACACCTAAATATTGATAGTTTCGTAATTACAATTATGTTTTGGCTCTCTCCCAAATGGAACTTGAGGCTCGAGTACACTCGTAAATAAGAACTGTAAATCAATAACCTAAACAAAAGGGATATCAGTGCACGACTGGTTTGCAAGGATTGGAAATGAATGAATTATCCCCGCGCAGGTTTTTGCCGGCGGCCGCGCGCGTTGCTAATTGTTTTCATTTTTTGCCCGCGTTTGCAACGTACGTTTCTATTTTTCAACGTTTTTCCGCTTATTATTTTGTCTACAAAGTATTCCTATTCAAATCTGAATACCAATGCTGGAATAAAATTAATAAATCTGCTAGCTTTTAACGAAATGAAATGTTAGCATAATGTATATTTTACTCTCATAATGGCGCAAAGGAGGAAGTTGAAAGAACGGAGCTGATTTAATTTCACTTTTTCTCAGCGACATCGTTAAGGTCTATTTTCAAAGGTTTACTACGACTATGTGATTAAGGCGCTCGAAATTTTGCCAAGATCAGCGATCCTACCGGGCGGCAATGTGTTACTGACGGTAGCAGAACCGGCCTTGTATTTATTTAATGGCACAAAGAGCGTCTCAGCTGTACGTTTTTACATCATTAGAGTTACCTATGTTATTTTTTAAGCGACATATCAAACGAAACGATGGAATTAAACCATCATAGCTGCAAATATAATTTTTCTTTAAATATAAAACGATCTTTTATATCTTTTTTACTTAATTAAAAGTCATAAGCCGACTAAAATTGTACAGCAGAATCGGTTAAAGTCACGTTTATTTTTAACATCTCCCTTGTTGACATTAACTATCTACTTCGGAGCGGAAATGGCCTTATGTTAAATTTTTAATGCAAGAAACGTGACTCTGAGCCCACAGTAATGGGCGAGTAAATATCACAGAGCTCCTTACGAATTAATAATATATGTCGAGCTAGAATGCTGCAAACTACAATACTTACTGGGGATATCGCTGGCTGGCTGATTTTTTAAATATCACATCGGTGATAAACAACCATACAGCCTGCCTGTTGGTGAGCGGTCACCATAACCTATGGACGTCTGCTACTCAAGTACCACATGCGCGTCGCCGAATTTCAAATAGTTCTATACACATACGATAATTTGGAATAATTACATCGCATGTTTATCATACAAACTTTTGTGAGTCATACTGAAATACGGTGATGGACGAAAATGGAAACATTCAAAAAAATATGTTTGAATACCTGACATATAGGACTAGAGCCCACGACACTGAACCTAACCTAACCTAGTTCGATGTCTCCTAGATGAGATATACAGGGTGTTTGCTCCATCGTTTGCCAAAAAAAAATGGCGGATTGCTGGGGTCACTTTCTATCACCTTACGCCTTCTAAAAAATTCTTGTATATTTTTTTTCGTTTTTCTTGTAATTAATGAAAAATCTTCAGGGCCGATATGCTTAAACTTCATTAAAAAAAAGTAAGTGGTAGAGAGATGGAATTTTTACTGCACCGTGGTCAGTATGGTTGCACGGCTCGAATAAGTCAAACTTACTGACACGTAACGTCAAATTTTTTTTTTATTGGCCCTCAAATGTTTTACAACGTGTAAAAATTTAGTCAAATGTCAACTTTGATTTGCAATGAAAAAAAAATTTAAAGAGGCATCGGTCTTGAAACTGTTTAAAAAAAACTGTGTTTTGTGTTCTTTCTAACGATGTACAATTATCTCAATAAAACCTTTCTTAAACTTCATTTTTTTCACGTTTTAGTAACGAACGCAACGGTCAAGTTATCGAGATTCAAACATTGACACTGTTCCCTTTTGCTGCCAGCTTTGAAGTCCCCATTTTCTTTCCACACACAGGTTGGTTTACAGGTTGTAAAGATTTAAAACTTCTGCAGTAAAAATTGCATCTCTCTACCACTTACTTTTTTTTAATGAAGTTTAAGCATATCCGCCCTGAAGATTCTTCATTAATTACAAGAAAAACGAAAAAAAATTATACGTGGGCCCAAGAATTTTTTAGAGGGCGTAAGGTGATAGAAAATGACCCCAGCAATCCGCCATTTTTTTTGGCAAACGATGGAGCAAACAACCTGTATATAATTAGGAACAAGCATGATTTTTGGAAGACGTCATTCGATTCTATTTCCCTGTAGATTCAAATGTCTCTAATAAACCTACTATCTATGATAGCCCTGAAACGTCAAAAATGTGAAAATACGTTAGGCGTCTGCGCCGCGCCTCAAAACGCCCCATACAAAAAGTGTGAGGATTGTGACGTCACCGACGTCAAAGTTGCAGAAAACTGTTTGGAAGGAACAAGTTTTGGAAGATTTTTGTAATTTTAGGCACGAAATAATGCGTTTAGCTATATAGTTGTCATGTCATACATTTTTTTTCTTGTTAGAACATAAGTAATCGAACTGAGGTTTCGAAAATATATTTGAGGTATAAAAATTTTACGATTTTAAAAATCTTTAAAAAACTGTTTAAAATTATTACGGATTTCCACTTATTTATATTAATTTGGTGTTGTTGAACATGTTTATTGAACAAATTCAATTAAATATTTATCACGCATGTTCTACTGGTCTAAGAGCTGGCCACGTCAGATATGACACAATAATGAGAGCAATGAAACCTGTCTTGTTAGACTGCTTTACCATCCTTATTGCTAGATCCGGGCATCTGGCAGCTTTTAATGGGTGGAGGTCAGAGTGACAGACCAACAAAGTTTTTAAGTTGGAAAAAAGTAATACCAAAATAGGTAAAAACTGCCTAAGTTGTGTCATTTATAGAGAACAGGGCCTGTATTTTAACATTAGATTAAAAACCATTGTCTATTATTGCGGAAACAAAAACAGTAGGCGACTAACTAAAAATTGCATTATACATTATTTGTCACTACTTTCCCGCAACAGAAACTTCTGGATATGATATAATCTAATTAATGACATAATTTCCCATAATATTGCATCAAACTCAGAACTATAAGATTTGTTTTCTTCAAGATTTGCATTCTTTGATATCCACCACTTTACAGCTGCCAGATGTCCGGATCTAGAAATAAGCATAGTATAGCAAACTAACTAGAGGGGTGTCGTAACTCTCATTATTGTGTCATATCTGACGTGGCCAGCTCTCCGTCTATACATTAGTCGCGTCTTTAATGGGAGAACACGAAATGCCGATGCTGGAATGCAAAAAAAGTGGTAGGGTATTTTTTAATTTTTATATATTAATTAAATAAAATTAATGAGGCGTTACATAAACTGACCTTTCTCTACAATTCTGGGGGGAACATATTAAAGTTGTATTTTGTTTCTCACTGACTACCGACGGACGTTGCGTAAGCCTATTTTTTTAAACGGTGTGGCTTATGAAACAAAATTATCTGCTGTTTGTATGTACATAGATAATAAAACCATCTGCTACGGTTGATTTTGAAGCCTACAATTCTTATCAACCTCACAGTTTCCGTATATTTAAGCGATAACTTATCTCATTAAGTACAAGAAAATAGTCACTGAAAGTAGTTTCATCTAGGTGCCTTCTTATCTATATATTGTTCCATCATTAGATCATTTCCAAACATTAACCCACCATGTATAAAGTCGTAACAGGTTTTACAACCAGTTTGAATTTCGAATTTATTGCACGACAAAAAGGTTAATAATTGAAAGAATTTGTCTGATTCTGTTACGGGTAATTCGTGGTATGCAGAACTTCTTTCAAATGTTCATTACATAGAGATCAGGCGTTATCTAAATTACAAAACCTGACAATGCCATACCAGTAGTATAAGGATCAACAACAGTTGCATCATTATTTTTTCAATTAGCTACATATGCTTTGTAAATGGTTATTATTGTAATTTGGGAATTTAAGTAAAAAACACACTTTAGGTTAGGTAAGAAAGTATACCAAACGTTTTGTGTACTTCGCTTTTAAATAGTAATAGGACACATAAACATTATTTTTTTCTTACACATGGTATTTCTCTTAAAGTGGTTTCATGTGTTTTCTTATATAGAACGAGATGTTTTCTTATTGAGAATATTATATCTTAATACCTTGTTTTCTTCAATCATATGGCCGAGTGCACCCTATATTCTAAAGCATGCGAAAGAAAAATTGCCAAGGTGACGACTAGGTCCTTCAAGTCCATTAAACTGGACTTTTGTAGTATATAATTTAATATTGTTAGATACCGCCCAATTGCCCTGCTCGAATCGTAGTATTTTGCAGGCAGAATTATCCATACTTGTATGTTGTAACCTCATAGTTTGTGTAAAAGCTTCACAATGCGGTGCTTGCATTATGCAACTGGAAAAACGCTCAAATAAGCAACGACTTCTTCATTATTGACTTATTTATATTTTGCACCTTTGCCAGGAGCCGTCTCAGCAATTCCTCGGTAACCAACATCGGCTGTCGATGTAAATTTCATGCCAACATTTTTCAAGCCGAATCACGTCTTGGTGGTGCTGTGTGCGCCAACGTTATAGTTATATGGAGAGGGGAAATACTTATTCTTAATAGTCGTAGTAGTAAAACACTTGGTTGCACTAAAACATTGTATACGAGACAATTATGAAACATAATTTGTATACCACGAGGGTGGAAAACAAGCATACGGCCCTGATGGTAAGCAGCTACCGTAGCCTATGGACGCCTGCAACTCCAGATGTATCACATGCGCGTTGCCGACCCTTTACAAAAAGGAGGACTCACTGTGTTGACGGCTAAGGGAAAAAGAGGGTCCCTCGTCGTCAACACACTGGATAATGATATACAATTTGTAGGAAGGCGAACTTATCCCTCAATAGTTCCTCCTAACAAATACCTCGTTTTCTGCCACCATAAGGCGCCACTACGAGACCCAACAAGACTTTATATCAGCCATACTTTACTTTGCCATATTCTACTTTTTCTGATCTGAAATCTATCTTGAAAACAAGTTTAGACTAACTCCATTCCTTGTAAATAATTAATATAAAATTATCAAGGTTTTACTTAAAATTATCTCAATTCACAAACATGAAATACTTGTAATATATGGATAGCTAATACGGCCATACAGAGAAAAGTGTAATAACTCTCCATAATACAGCCAATCGTCGAGAAATTCAGCCAATGTACCAATATTTATAAATTGAAGCTTCGTGAAACTCCAACAAAACTAGAATGAAACGATTGGATTCCTTTATGGAAATAAATTGCAATAACTTTTCATGAATTATGCACGTTGCAGCTCCGGAGTCTGAATATATTTTTTATTTTTCCCTACCGATGCAATTAAAATCAATACCGCAGAAATATGACGGCGGGCCCACGACGCGGTTCCAAATTTAAATCAAAATAAAACGGTTTTAATCATTTAAAGTCTATAAGTCTAATTTCGATAAGTCTCCTAGATGAGATATATATAATTAGTCGTTGTCTTTAATGGGGGATCACGAAATACCGATGCTGCAATGCAAAAAAAGTAGTGGCGCATTTTAATTAAAAAAAAAAAAAACAAAATCCGATTTCTAGTACGATAAGTCTCCTAGATTTCCTTTGATCCTGGAAGCAGGCTAGGCAGGTAGGGCTACACGATAATTCGGCGCTGCAAGCCCCCGTGCGTGGCCTTGTCAGTGGCAGCAGCATCAAAAGATTGTAGATGTATGCAAAATTTATAATTAAAAATTGCTGTTTTCAATTTAAATTTTCACGCCTAAACGGATCTACAGTTCCTGTGACATCACTTATGTGTGTCACTCGCCGCAGTTCGTCCACAGTGTCAAATTCTTGTTTTATTTTTAGTTTTTTGACCTGGATGCCTGGAGACCTTTAAGCCAAATCCCATAGAAAGTTGCCAATCCCATTAGTTGTCATAGCAGGAATGACGTCACCAGACGCTGATTGGTGGATTAAAACACGTTCCTTTTCACATTACTTCAAATCGTAATTATTATTTGAAATTAGTATAACGACGTTGACGTTTCTCTGCCATGACACATGGCTTCCTGTTGACGTGCATAAATGTTATTAAGTTGCATGCCTTTTTATTTTCTTTTTGTAATTTTACTTTGTGTTAATGTTTATGCCATGTATGTTGTGGGAATGAATAAAGAAATGATCTATCTATCTATCTATAAACTAAAGTAAAAACGTTTCAATGGCTATTATTTTATGTTTTTTCAATATTTTGATCACAAAATAATGATAAATATTATAGCTGCATATTCCCTATTATAGAGAGAGGTCAGTTTATACAAAGCCTAAAGATTTTATTTAATTAATCAATTTCTTTCGTAACTTTGTGAGCTGTAAAAATATTTTTTCTCAAAAATGCAATGAAATATTGATTATATGTTCCTTATATAAATAGGCTGCGAAGTATCACGTTTCAGGTGCGGCTACACGAGAGGTCGACAATGGAATTTCATACAAATTTGGAGGCCTAGGCCGGTAAGTGCCTCTTTTTAGGGTTCCGTACCTCGAAAGGAAAAAAACGGAACCCTTATAGGATCACTTTGTTGTCCGTCTGTCTGTTTGTCTGTCTGTATGTCTGTCTGTCTGTCTGTCTGTCAAGACCATTTTTCTCAGGAACGCGTGGAGGTATCAAGCTGAAATTTATATCAAATACTCATGTCTATTGTCCCTTGGAGCTGTGAAAAAATCAAACTTAAAAACCAACGCAATCAAAAGATACAGTCGTTTATGCTGCAAATTTTAGAGTTTTTCGGCACTCGAAAAACCTACGGGGTACTTCCCGTGAACTCAGAAACTTGAAATTTGGCATAGACAATGGAAAAATTACAAAAAGCAAACATTTTTAGTAAAAACATACAAAAAATATTTTTTTAAATTTTAAACTTACTACCTTTTTCCTCGTAAACGCGTGGAGGTATTAAATTGAAATTCATGTCAAATACTTAGGGCAATAGGACCTTTCAGATGTAGCAAAACCAAACTTTTATTTATGTCAACGCAATCAAAAGAAATAGCAATTTAAGTCGCATATTTTGAAACTGAGTACTCGCAAGAAACTCAAAACCTAAAGGGTACTTTCCGTAAACTCAGAAACTTGAAACTTGGCACGAAGAAACTTCACATAGCACAGACAAAGGAAAAATTACCAAAAGTAGACATTTTGAGTAAAGTCATACAAAAAATATTTTTTTCAATATTATACTTACTACCTTTTTCCTCGTAAACGCGTGGAGGTATTAAATTGAAATTCATGTCAAATACTCAAGGCTATAGGACCTTTCAGATGTAGCAAAACCAAACTTTTATGTCAACGCAATCAAAAGAAATAGCAATTTAAGTCGCATATTTTGAAACTGAGTACTCGCAAGAAACTCAAAACCTAAAGGGTACTTCCCGAAAACTCAGAAACTTGAAACTTGGCACAAAGAAACTTCATATAGCACAGACAAAGGAAAAATTACGAAAAGTAGACATTTTTAGTAAAATCATACAAAAAATATTTATTAAAATTTTTAACTTACTACCTTTTTCCTCGTAAACGCGTAGAGGTTTTTGCTTGTTATAGGTGTTTACGGAACCCTCGGTGCGCGAGTTGGACTCGCACTTGGTCGGTTTTTTAATTTCCATTCCACATATATTTGTGGCACAGGATCATGGCGTTCAGCCATTTAAGGCTATAAGCGATATTTACTTTTTGGTTTGTTTGACATTCTACCACTACTTAAGCCTATTAAAAAAAAAACAATATACAATATGATATATTTTGCAATTTCGTTTATATATAAAATCGACATGAAAATAACAAATAACACATTATTAACAAATTCCTATAATTTTAAATTGTAAAGATGGAGGCAGATTAAAAACAGGTATTAGACGTTGCAATTTGTAGGGCCGAATCTGTTGTGTACCCTGCCTCTCCCTAACCCTCCTTCAGCTCCCTAAGGGCACCTACCTCTTATTACACCTCCCAACCCGATAGATTGGGTCCTACAAATTGTTATATCCAATACCGGTTATAGAAACAGCTGATTGTTTTTTTTCGTGAAAGGTTGCTTATCAAGCTAAAATATTAGCAGCAAGGGGCACGAGCTGAAACTTCGAATTGGAATCTATAGTTACGAAATAAATTCGGAGGGTTCTGATTCTTATGAATATTTTCTATAATAATGCATAAACAGAGATCATAGACAATATTTGTAACGTTCTGAATTTATTCAGTCACCATGTACATTTTTCTTCTTAAATAATTTGAACTCGTGTAGAATGGCCTTAAGTGCCTTAAGTCTCGAACAGCGCAGATACTGTGAAAAAAAGTATTTTAGTGGGAAAATTTTAAAAACATTCTCAATATTTTATTCCCTCTCTCATTCCAAACTTTTACTTGGCGATTTTTATTCCCCCTCCCTTCACGTTAATTACTTTGGTTCTCTTGAGAAACTTCTCGAAGACCTTATGCCTTCTTATAATCATCACATTCTTATGGGAGATCTAAATACGTGTCTTCTGAAGGATGACAGTCGATCCCGGCGCATGCAATCTAACTATTCTCCCTTCAGACGCCACACACTATTTTCCAAATTGCTCGCCTTCTCTTCTTGATTTAACTTTAGTTTCTTCGACTTCTCATGTGTCTAAATTTGGACAATACTCCGCGGATGCCTTCTCATATCATGATCTGCTCTATCTCTCTTACAAAATTCGTCCTCCCAAATCTAAATCAAAAATTCTTTTGCAGCGCAATTTTAGTGGATTAAATGTGGAAAAGCTTCGAGATGACGCTTTAACAATCGATTGGAGCAGTATCGCTCGAGCGGGTTCGGTAGACGATCAAGTTTCTCTCTTTAATTCGCTCCTCATACAACTTTATGACGCTCATGCTCCTGTTCGTGCAATAAAAGTCAAGCATCTCCCTGCTCCTTGGCTCACTGAGGATATTAATGCCCTTATAGAGAGGAAGAACCAATCTAAATCTAAGTATAAGGCAGTCATACGCACAGCAATAATGAGCCGCTCCCCCGCCATTCGTGTCCAAACGTCTATGCAGTCAAGAGCAGTTAAAAAATAATAAAAATATGCCGTCGTGCGTTGTCAAATGCTGCAGAAATGCCACCGGTCGAAAGACAAAAACGGATGGGATAACTTTTCACCGTTGAGTAAACAATTCATTGCGTAATCACATTAAAAATCAGTAATTTCGTAAACTATTAACTTCATGGTAGCGGTGTTGCCAGGTGGTTGAATAGGGAAACTTCCCGAACGTAAGGGGGTCTATAATCGCCGCGATATGTTGTGAATACGACATTGACGTCCACACTACTAACTGTACGTTTTATTTCACGCACGTTTTCAACGAATATTAAAACGTTACCTAATAGTTAATAACTTTTATGCTTTTGTGAGCAAATTATTCTTTATTATTTTTTGAATGAAATTTATAATTCAATATAATTATATATTTCTTAAAATTATTCCAAAAACTTCTTAAAACAAAAAGCCCATATCTAATCGTAGATTGAACGCGCGAAGTTATGTCACCACTACTGATCTGTCAAACTTTCGTCTCCTTCTAACTATCGCTCCCTCTCACTCTGAGAGGCTTCAGTAATCGACTGTTCAAGCGATTAGAACGAGATGGAACTATAGTTAGAATGAGAGGTCAGCTCTTAAGTCAAACCGATTTTGTTGATCGATCGAGGAGCATTTTTAACCAACTTCAAAAAAAGGAGGTTCTCAATTTGACCTGTATGTTTGTATGTTTGTTCGCGATTATCTCGCGCTTGTAATGCCGATTTTAATGCAGTTTTCAAAAAGTATTCCAAACAAGGTTTAGTATAAAATAAGGCGTTGTTCATTGATTACGTAAGAATTTTTTTTCCAGAGACACCCTTCCGCCCCTACGTAAGAAAAAAATAATAATAATCCTCTCTGCAGTAGAAGTAAGACGTGGTCAATTCCCCTCCCTCCTTAAATCGTGTTACGTAATAAATGAATACGTAATTACACTTTTAGTTGTCTTCGTCTTAGCGAGGGCACTGCCGTGCCTCCAGATTAAAAAGGTATAAAGTATGCTTAAAATAATAGTATTGGGGACGACAAGAGAGGCCACCACACACGTAATTTTAATAAATAGTTTATTTAGATTTTTTTTAATTTTACCTTTTAGTCGCCTCTTCAGAAATATATTTCATCAAATTTATTAAAACAGGTGCTTATTAATTCTATTTAAGTATATATATTAATAATCTATTTTTTTTAATTCAAAAATACTGTATTCTTAATCGGGAAAATTTGTATTACATGGCAACACTCGTCTGGACACACACATTCAAACCAGCCGCCATCTTGCGTCACAGTTTGTTGTACAGCCATGCTCCGTCCTTTAATTTATTCGTCCAAGGTTTAGTGATTTAAAAAATTAAGTAGATAGCCGGTAGTTGTTCTTTACAAAAGTACATTAGAGATAAAAAAACATGGCTAATAATAAGTCGGATGGTGAAACAACAATAAAATTCATTAATGTGAGTTCGGAGCTTGCGTTCTGTGTGAGGATCAGAAAACCTTACAATAACGTTCCCGTAGATATTTAATTTCATTTAATTCATTTTAAAGCGTATTTAAAGCATTGTAAAGCTCCTTACGTAGGGACGGATAAGTTTTAACTGTCTTAAAATGCGGTTTAAAATGTCTTAGAATGTTCATTTTGAGGAACTAATTAGTTAAACACAGAATGCATTTTCAGAGATAATGCATATTTTGTTCTATTGAAAATTTAGAACTTAAATATTGTTGAACTTATTTTTATTATGCGTATTATTATGTGACAATTATAGTTATATATAACGGCCCCTAGCCCAGTCGGTAGTGACACTGCCTACGAAGCAGGAGGTCCCGGGTTCGAATCCGGGTAAGAGCATTTATTTGTGTCTTTATCACAGACATTTGTACCTGAGTTATGGATGTTTTCTATGTATTTAAGTATTTATCAATATCTATCTATTATATATATATATATATATATATATATCGTTGTCTAGTACCTACAACACAAGCCTTATTGAGCTTACTGTGGGACTAGGTTCGGTTTGTGTAAGATTGTCCTATAATATTTATTTATTATTTATTATATACCTACTCATATTCAAAGGTTATAGATACACAAACAAGGGATATTTTAATTTAATTACGTGTTGTAAATAGGTTTAAAACTGAATTAAAAGATCAAGTTTCAGTAGGTACACGTACTTGACCTTAAAGTTTCGAGTTTATATTTTCTTTAAAAAGAATAAACGTGTTTTTTAAAGTATCTGTATTTACATAAAATATAAAATGAGTGTTCGCGTTAAATTTTCTGTAAAATGGCCATGTCTCTAGTTTTTACATCACAAAATGTCATTATACAATACGGAATAGCGCCCAGCCTCATGTTAACTTCAATGACTAAGGGCAACAATCCGCCAACATACGTACCTTTTAGCTCACCCATTGTCCGGCGCGCCCAACATTACTCCACCAATTTGTAAAAGCATAATATCCCTTAACAAAAATACGACTTAACATCCAAGTGTATCCTATAAACATATGCCCTTTTGGATGGTCAGAGCTAGCAAGGAAACTAGATGATAGACCACGCTTTTGTGCTTTAATGAACGCTGTCAGACGAACAAACCAGAGATTAATGTGGGCTACCTTTCGCTTTCCATGTTATCTTTATGGCCGCCATTGTTTTCCGTGTTGTGATTTCATTTAAACATTTGCGAGTATTTAAGCAAATAGCTGAGTTTTCTGGTTCTGTTTGGCAGTTGTTTGTTAAAGGAAGAATCGCAGGCATTGGATCTATTTATATAATTCCAAGTAATAAAGATAAACTTTGCCTGAAGTCGTCACTTTAATCGTAATTAATCATTTCTCAATTGTAAGAGGAAATGACATTTGCACTGCAGTGCCATCTAGTAAGTAGGGGGGCTACGGTACAAAAACAGTAGAATACAAGCTATGAATTATTTTATATCTCGATTGACACTACTTTCCCCCAACATAAACTTTAGTTACATAATAAAATTATCAAATCTACAACTCTAGGATTTGTATTCTTGAAGTGGATTGCATTCTTTGACCTCCACTAATGAACATGTGTCAGGTGTCCGGATCTAGAAATAAGCATACATTCATAGAAAATTACATGTAAGGTAGGTTTTTTATAACAATGCCATCCAAAATAGGCATGCACAGCACAGATAAAATATATAGTTATACATACGAGCAAAAACTATCCTAAAAATAAAACTACGAGTATACCTACTTACTAAATTAACTATAGATAAGTGTTTTAAGCAAGTGCTAAAATGTGTTATTAAAACATATTTAGGTGTGATGGCCAAGAGCATTATACGACCTGCCTCTTGAATACCTCAAGCCGTTAGTCAAAAATGACGATTTGTCTATTTTTGTCTATTTTTTGATACCAAATCATTGTACTGACGACACATTCTAACGATCGGATTGTAGAAAGATGTGTATGATTGTGTCATATCTGATGTGGGCTCCGTCTATGACCTTGAACACTCAATTTACCTCTTTAGATACGTCTAAGGGGATAAAAAACCGTCAGGATGCCTTTCTAATTTCCAGTGAGGCGGAGATGAGCAGAGATGAGAGGAGACAAACGGAAATCAGTAAAAATCCGCCGCTCGCCTCAGAGGGAAGCCAGTCTATTGGTTGATTCCCGTACGTCTTCTGTCATCTCCACTAATACTAAAGTGGCTAACTATTCATCAAGGATGATTAGGACATGGATGGACAATGCCTATAAAAAATCGCGTTCCTCGAACCTTCAGGCTATACGTCTGTTTTCGGTACTGAGTGCCACAGCGCCATCTGTTGAGTCTGGAGTCGAGTTATTCTGTCAGCGTTAATCGCCGAACAAAATATTAGAAACTAGAACTTATTTATTCAATCTTAATTGCACAAAATAAGATGGTACAAATGGCGGATTTAATGCCATAAGGCATTCTCTACCAGTCAACCAACGGACTTAACAGAAGGGTTAAGTAGGAATTTAGTGTTTGTGGTGACCGATAGATGACGCGCGCCTTTTATATTTAGCCTGAAATAAGGGAACGCGATTATGTATAGGCATTGTCAATTCATGTTTTAATCATCCGTGCTATTCATCGCCATAGAGACGTGCACATTCTTTGTCTGCTCTTCAAAGTATTGTTCCTTCCATCTTCTCCACCCTACCTGTCAGAGAGATTTAAGTTTCTAGCGGACGGCAGTGGTCACCGGCTACGCTCCAGTGCTGATTTATCTCTCTCTATCCCCAATGCACAGTCACCATTCCTATATGTCTTTTACAGTTTATTCTGTGAAATTATGGAATTAGTTGCCACCATCTTTCCGGCAGTGTAAATTGGTTGCATCGCTAAAGGCTAATTAAATAAGTTGTGGCTTTCAAACGAATCTTAACAGTAAGATAGTAATAATGTTCATATTATTTTATTTTATATATGAATGTAGTATAATTATGGATATATTTATAGTATATATTTTGTATTTATATAAGAAACAAATAAACAAATAATAAACAAAGAAGTTAGTTTATATTTATGTATGATACCGAATTGAGTATCTACCTAATTAGATTATAAATTATAATACTACTCATCTTACTGTATTGTACAGTACCTAAATCTGCCTAGCACTTCCAACCTTAGACAGTTGTTATATGGCAGATGGAGACCAGTTATTAAATTTAGGTAATTAAGAATAAAAAGCACATACAAACCTACAAAACTAAAACTAAGATCTACGTAGGGTAGACCGAGGCGAATAGGATCGCAGGGTGAAACGGATCAAGAAGCATTTATTCGAAAAATATAGTTGTATAAGTAAGTATATCCCAATTTTCAAGATACTTTAACTGTATATTGTGACTGTATTATATCCAAAAGGTAGTGGTTGTAAGTATTATGTAATAAAACAAATTTGAACTGCATATAAATGTATTTTTTTTAAACCATGACCTATCTTTCACGTACGTAACACCTAGTTCCATGTTGTCAACTTCTACAGCTGCATTTCTCGGCTATGACCCTGTAAAGTAAATACGACATGAATAGTGCCTCAATGGTTCATTATAACTCTAGTAAATTAAACATGACATAACATGATTCATTATAACTCTAGTAAATTAATATGACATAAAATAAAATCGGGTGCAATTTAAACGAAAGATTTAATGACATATTTTTTGTTAAAAACAAAATAACTAAGGCCCGATATTTCTTCGGGCGGTACTAGAAGAACAATCTATTTTTGTCAGCAACATGTGTAGTACTCGCCATTGTAAAAATAAATATACACGGTGCCCATGAGCATTGCGAGAGATTTTAACCACGCATTTCTGAGGTCAAAAGAATGAAAAAACATTATATGACTTTTGTTGTAAAACGCCAAAAAAAATTTTTTTTTTAATTTTTTTTTTTTCAGTTTTTTGGAATGCTGTTCTACATAAAAAGTAAATGTCATTAGAAAAAAGTAACGGAAAAAGTAAATTGCTACATTTTTTCTCGTAAAAACTAGTCCATGAAAAGTGTTTCTTAGGTCTTTGATATCAGTCAATAAGAGATGTCTAGACTATGCCCCATACCGGTGAGATCGCCATCAAAAAATCATTTTACACTGAGAAACAATTCAAAATGCAATTTTTTGTAAGTAGTATTTACTCTGAAACTATGGCGAATTTTGGAAAAGTTTAAAGGACATTTTGTTCTCTAAATATGATCATGAATACACTGTTAAAGTCTCTCGCAATGCTTACGGGCACGTTGTATACTTATTGTAATTTCCTAAATCAAAATATGTAATTTTATTTTGTTTAGACTATACTCGTAGTAGCTTTCTGTAATCAGCGCCAAAGTTCATTTTTCGGTAATAACCAGAGATAGAAGTTTTTATGGCAAAAACTAGGGACTTCCTTCCAATAATAAATTTATCGATAACTTTCGAAGTGACATTTTATAGTACATACTAAGTCTACCGAGTACAGTATAAATTAACCTGTAATGCTGATAAGTGATAACTACCTATCGACGTTATGTAATGGTGATATGTTATATTTTGACACTTATTAGAAATTTACAAAAAAAAACAGGAAATAATTTATGGACTCAGGCGATACATTGCGGAAGTCTATATTATTAACTACAATAATATTGCTTTGATATTTCGGGCAACATTATTGTAGTTAAACCAAGAAATCATTTTAACAACTAAAACAATTCGAATGACAACCATTTTCATAAACGATTTATAATAAGTTTATGCTGTAAATTATACTAGCTTTTGCCCGCGGCTTCGCTCGCGTTAAATTCGGGGTAACACGGTTCCCCTTTCCTGATTGCCCCCCGTAATGCTCCATACAAACTTCCACCACCCATTTTAGGGAAGTGGGGGGTTAGAAAGAGACAAAAAGTAGCCTATGTCACTCTCCATCCCTTCAACTATCTCCACTTAAAAAATCACGTCAATTCGTTGCCTCGTTTTGCCGTGAAAGACGGACAAACAAACACACACATACACTTTCCCATTTATAATATTAGTATGGATAATAATATATACAACTTCCAAAGTCATATTACATGTATATCATAACTGTCTAACGATTTATCGATAAATTAATATCGTTGGGAAGTCCCTATGACATTTTCATTCCTGCCACTAAAACTTCTATGTCTGGTAATAACAATTGATTTAAAATTGACAATACGTTACCTAGTTAGCGAAGGCACCAGAGAAGAGATGGTTATTCCCTGCCTTCAAGACGAAGAAGAACGGATGGTCGGCCAAGAACTCAGGAGTTGGTGGTGGCAAAGAGATGGCAACGATCCCAAATGCTGGAATGTATTGATGTTGTTAATATCTAGCTGCCCGCGAAAAGGTATTAGATTGGGGCAATCTCCCTTTGAACACTCATTTTACTTTTAGAAGGCACCCAAGGGGGTAAAAATCATTAGGATGCCTTTTCAGTTTTCATTGAGACCGAGATGAGAGGAGACGTGCGGGAATCAACATGTCTTTGCCTCAGTGGAAAGGCATCTGGGGATCAATGTTACTCTGCGTCCGTAGGAAACACCTTAGACAACCCTACACGTGATCCCTGGGTGGTGCTAAAAGAGTAACAAACTTGGCCACTGCACTGTCGCATTTGGACCTTGCAGCACTTTCTTCATCACAGGATTTTCTTCATCATCTGCTTTCCCACTACTACTGTCCCAGAGAAGAAATGCCTATCTGTATCCAGTGATATGTAGCCATACGATAAACAAATAAAAGGAAAGGCAGTCTATTTGGTTGATTCCTGCACGTTTCACCTCATCTCATATAGCAGCATTAGTGTAATTTGGGATAAAAGTGTATTCTTTTTTTGTGTCAAATTTTATCTAAGTCAGATAAAACGGACGGACGGACGAAATGGCGGATGGAGGCTAGTTATTACATAAATTAAATATACAGGATGATTCATGAGACGTGGGCAGGAACAACCCTACACACTTAGTCAACGATAATGAATCGGCTGCCATCATGTTTAAGTGAAACAATAACGCCTTTCAATTTTTTTTTACCTTTTTGTTTTATAGAAATTTTATTCTCTGTAATCATGGTCACCCCACATAAACAAATCAATAAAGATAAAACCTCTTTAACAATCATGACAGCACTTTGATTATGACAAATTAAAAAAAAAATTAAGTGAGATACGATGTTTTCAAAGTAACCAGACATCAATTTGACACATATCACAGAAAAACAAGAGAATATCAGTACTGGACGGAGTATTCTAATTGTAGAGTGACCATGCGTGTTGTAAATAATTTCAAACGTTTTATTTTTACTTAAAAAAAATTATATGCGCTTATCACACTAATACTGATATCAAACAATAGCTTATTTTTAACTGAATCCGTAGTGTTAAGCCTGCTCACGTCTCATGAATCAACCTGTATATATATTTATTTTATTTTATTTAGAAAACGAACAGCCATATACAAAAACAGTCATTACAAAATAGACACAAATTAGGCCTAAAGTTTCCTATATTACTACGTAAACATTTAGAAAATTGTACAACTAATGTTACATATTTAATTGTGTACTACACGCCAATAAAATATCAAAATATAAAAAAAGAGAATTGCTACTAACAATATAACATAAACGCTATAATTTAGAATAAACCTTCGAATACAAACCTTCAAAACTAAAGCTAAGTATCTACGCAGGGTAGATCCTGGCGAATCAGATCGCAGGACGAACGGATCAAGAAGCATTTATTAGAAAAATATAACATTAATTTATATGGGTAAGTATGTTCCAAGATTCAAGATTCTTCAACTGTTTAGGCTTTTCCTTATCTGTCAGTCTCTAGGTGCCGTATTCTAGTTTTAAAAGACATAAACAATACATCAAAAACACAATCTTAAAAAAAATATCCAACACAAAAAAATAATCAACCAATATTTAAGTTGTATTGGAGTTGTATCGGAATAATTTTCAAGCAAATTCTGACATTTCTGATCCGAATGTTTATAGGCTAGCTATATTGCGTAGTTAATGCATTGGAGTTGTAATGAAGTTAGATCGTCCCTAAACGAGTTTTAAAGTTAGAATACGGCCCTAGGTATCGCGACTGTGTTATATTTCAAAGGTTATGATCGTAAGTACCTATAATATGTAATAAAACTAGATTTAACTGCTTCTAAATTTATTCAATACATATTTTCGTAAAACCATTAAATTTCTCTTCGTACATGACACCTGGGTCTTCTTTCTATCAACTATTACAGCTTTCTCGGCAATGACCCTGGAAATTAATACGACATGTATAGTGCCTCAATTAAACATAACTGTCGCAAATTAAACATTACATAAAATAAAATCGAACGCAAATTAAATCAAGACTTAAATGATAAGTACATTATTTTGTATTAAAAAGATATAAAGGTCTATATTCTCTCAGCTGGCATGACTGGGAACGAGCTGTTTTCAACCGACTTCCAGATTTCGAAGGAGAAGTTTCTTTATTCGTCGGGATCTCTGTTTATGCATTTTATTTAAAAAAGAATATGTATGTTCACCGATTATTCGAAGACGGCTGGACCGATTTGGAAAATTATTTTTTGTTTGAAAGAGTTATACTTCACAATTGAAACCAGGTCAGGATCTGATGATGGGATCCTGGCGAAATCGAGGGAACTCTTCAACTATTATAGGCACACCTATAGTGATTTGAGTATTTTTTTACAGTAGCTCGGGCATTTGCTTTTGGAAAGGTGGAGGCTAAGTGAAGTCGGTTATTTTTTGTTTCAATTTATTGTCAGTAACATATCTGATACCCGCCATTAAAAAATAAATGTCTTGTAATTTTCAATATCAAAATAATTTTATTTTGTCTAGACCAGACTTTAGTAGCGTTTTGTAATCGGCGCCTAAGGTCATTTTCTATTATAACAATTTCTTTTCACAAAGGATTTCTTACCTAGTTAGCGAAGATTCCGCTAAAGAGCTTGTTGTTCCCTGCTTTCAAGACGAAGACGAGTGGATGGTCGGCCACAAACTCAGGTCTTCGTGGAGGCAAAGCGGCGGGAGCAATCCCAAAGAACGCTGGAATGTATTGCTGTTGTTCTGCTCGTGAAAAGGTATTAGATTGCCCCTTCCTTTGTCTTCTGACTTTGAACACTCAATTTACCCTAAGGGTAAAAACCAATGGTGCTTTTCCGATGAGGCGAAAACGAGAGGAATTCGGGAAAGGAGTTCGGGAATCAACCAATATCATCCTCCGCCACCGCTCATCTCCGTCTCACTGAAAAGGCAGCCTGTTTTCTGATTCCCGCACATCTCCTCTCATCTCCGCTTCAATAGAAAGGCAGTCTTAGTGTGTTTTGGTATAAAAGTGTATTTACTTTTTCCAGGTTATAAACTTTTTATGTGTCAGATTTTATCTAAATCCGACTTTTAGGGCGAAACGAATCGAAGCATATTTGTAAATTTCTTTAGAGGCCTTATTCCCAAAACACGCGAATTTCACGAAATGCTTAATTTTTTTTAAATCGACTATTGACATATGCCTATTTTTTGATGAAAACACGGTTACATTTAATTTTTTCCATGAAAACCCATGAAATATATATTTTGTCCTGAAAAATATTACCATAGCAAAGTTTAACTATATTTCTATCATGATAAAACAAATCATGACTATACTTAGTGGTAAATTTAATTTAGTATGACCTATAAACACTTAACAGGACACTTTTTGTAAGAGTCGTATTTTTGGATACTTAATAATTAATATGGTTCAAAAGTATTTTTTTGTATTACTAATTATTTAAGCTATGCGCCTTTTTTCATTAATAGAGTTTTTCGACCTTTTAGGGAATGAGGAGCCTTAAGATCGCGGGTAGCCACGGATGGCGAATCAGCATCTCGCGTAGCTTTGGGTAGACCTTTCCACACACCGTGGACCTTTCCACAGACCATTTCACAAAAATGCTGAACTTGATCCGTAGGTACTTAGCTTTGGTTTTTGAGGTTTGTATGTTCTTTTTTATTCCTAGTTGTATTTTATAACTATCTATACATATAATAAAGCTGAAGAGGGTCGAAAGTCTGTACATGGAAGATAATCGAAAAAAAGTTGGCTGGGGATACTTAGAATCGATAACAGAACACGTTCCAACAATTTTTAGAATTTTTGTCTGTTTATCTGTTTGTCTGTTTATCTGTTTGTCTGTTTATCTGTTTGTCTGTTTATTTGACCGCGCATCACGTGAAAACGGCTGAACGGATTTTGATGAAATTTTGTATTGAGATAGTTTGAGTCCCGGGAAAGGATAATATATAGTTTTAATCCCGAAAATCAACCCTGGTGGAGGTGAAAATGGGGTTGAAAGTTTGTATAGAGAATTTTTAACCGCTGAAACGATTTAGATAGAAATGAGTATGGAGATAATTTGAGTCTCGAGAAACGTCATAGGATACTTTTCAAACCATTGTGGGGGTGAAAAGGGGGTTGGAAGTTGGTATGAGGAATTTTTAACCGCTGAACTGATAAAGATGAAATTTGGTATAGAGATAGTATGGGTCTCGAGAAAGGACAAAGGATAGTTTTCACCCCGAAAATCAACCCTAATGGGGTGAAAAGGGAGTTGGAAATTTATATAGGGAATTATTAACCGCAGAATCGATTTAGATAAAATTTGGTATGGAGATAATTTGAGCTCTGGAAAAGGAAATAAAATAGTTTTATCTCGGAAATTATCCCTTAAGCGGATGCAAAAGGGGTGGAAGTTTACATGGGGAAGAAACAACCAATAACCGCTGTACGTATTTAGGTGAAATTGGGTATTGAAATAATTGGTAATTCTTTGGTCAAGGTGTTCATATTTATAACATGTTACCCGTAGATGCTTTAAATTTACCTTTACCCGCTCTTAAGAAATATTTGAAAATGTCATGAATGTCAAAGGGTTTTTGCAGGTTCGAGGACTATATATGACGGACAAAGATGCATGGCCCAAACCAAAAAACTATTACAAAATCATCTAACATTTATAGGACACCGTTTAGGTAGGAAAACATATCAAACGTTTTGTGAAGCAGTTAGATTAGGATTTATTTTTCTTTATAATTAAACAATAGGTACATTATCTGTCTCTCAAGCTGTTTTGATATGTCTTTTTGAAGAACTACGCATTATTTTGTATCTTTAAGATCTAATAATGTATTACTGTTTTGAAAAAAATAAGTCCCGTCGAGTTTCTTTTCGGTCATAATACTTCTTGGGTCAGAGGTGTAGGGTTAGAACCGGTGGTAGTTTTGGAATGAAGTTCCTTATCGGACGGTTCGCGGATGGGGGGCTAGGCGAAAAAAAAGTCACGTGACCGTCACGAAAACGCGACACCCATACTATTGAGAAACGTAAAATGGAATGAAATAAAAAAATATATAAAATAGAATAAAGTGAAATGAAGTGAAGTGTAGTGAAAAGTGAATGTGAGAAGTGACTAAGTGATAAAAGTGAAAAAAAGTGGAGAACCTAAAAGTAAAAAAAATCCAAAAGTTTCCAAAATTTCCAAAATCTCCAAAATTTAAAAAAATTACAAAATTTACGAAAAAGTCAAAAATGAAATAAAATGAAATAACATAACTTCGTTCCAATCGAGTGTTTAACGACACTCACGTACTTTGTTTTTCTCTGACGTACATTAGTGCATTGTAATGTGCTTACATTGAAGAATAAATATCCTGATCTACACCAATATCATAAATCCTCTATTACGCGTTCGGAACCGTATGTAATTACCACCATTATTGCAACCAGTAACGTAACATTAGTGTGTAGTAAACTAGGAAAGTAGGAACCCTTATAGTTTCGCTATGTTCGTCCGTCTGTCCGCGGTCTAGCTCAGTTACCGTTCGCACTAGAAAGCTGAACTTTGGTGAGGCCTGATAAGAACTTTCAATAAAAACTATATTGAATAAAATCGGTTTAGCCGTTTTTGAATTATCAGTCAAAAACGCATAGTGAAAGGAAGTGCCGAATAGTAAAATGACGTAAGAGCCGCCAAATATCCTTAATAAACGACCTTTTGAACGGATGTTTTGTAACAGGGCGGCATCTACGAAACTCTACACTGAGCATCGACCGACGTGCTCTTGGCCGGTTTTTTTTGCATTGTTATCCCGGAAATCACCCCTTAAGGATTACTGATTCCAATTCAAGAAAATCCCCAGCCAGGTTATACGTAGCCTATAAAAATTCAACGTCTAAAAGGGAGGGGTAGCCATTACACTCGATTGAGTTAAATTTGCATGGGTCATGGACCCCCCGCCTCTCCAAGTGCACCTCAAATAGAAAAAATCATTTCTGCATTTGTGCCCCCCCCCCCCCCCCCAATTTCAACCGCGCCTGTTCTTACCTTTCATGCTTAGACTGATTTGACGGGAGGATCGATTTGGATGATATTTGCCGTGGACATGAACGTACATATAAATACAAAAGTGGTCCTGTATCGTCCGATATACACCTACTAAGTACTCCATGTCGTTTAAATCATGCCAAAAAAATTAATATGATAAAAAAAGTATTCATTTTTGAGTGTACTTTCATTTAGTGGTAATTGTAAAATATTTTATTAGGACTATTGTCCTCTAGCGTATCTGTCAACTTTACTTCAAGTTCCGCCTCCAGGGTAGCGGGAGAGAAATTAGGGGTGAATTTGCCGCTTACTGGCATAGACCGAATTCCACGCGGGCGGAGCCGCGGGCACAGCTAGTAAATAATAAACTTGTAACCTTCGACAGCGATTTCGCCCATTTAAAAGGCGTTTATCACTTTAAACTTCCTTCCACCGCCTTAGTGGTTACATTTACAAAAACATTTCTCAATGCAGCTCACTCGTATTTATTTCAAAAATATAATAATATAAGATAGACCTGTTCCAAGTTTCAAGATTCTTCAACAGTTTATGTTGTAAATAAAAATAAAAAAAGCTTTTTATTTCCCAATACAATGCAAGAAATGTATACAATAAATAGTGAAACTGAGGAGAAAAATATTAAAATTATGAGTCTAAGCAATGAATTCTATATAAAATAAGACTTGAATAGGTTAACCAATTATTTTCTTGTTTTTAAACTTAGGTAAGTAAATTTTACAATTTAAAGTAGACTTAGCTAGATAGTAAGTGTGATACTACGATACTACGATAGCTAAGTAGTGATGAAAACCTCTTTATAGGGTAAAGTTCAGGTCGTCTGACCAGCGCGTGCGCGGCTTGCCTCTGCCGCGCTTCCCGTTGGGTCCGGCCCATACTGTCACTTCCTTCGTCTAACAGCCGTCCTGCAGTCTTGCCACATGGCCGGCCCATTTCCATTTTAGTTTCAATATTTGTGCTAAGAAATTTAGAAACTTAGTTTCTTCCTTAATCGTTGCGTTGCGCACTTTGTCTGTTATTTTAATTAGGACCGACCTTTCCATGGCTGTCTGGCATATCCGTATCTTATGCTTGCTATATTTACGAGTAGTTAAAGGCCACGTTTATTATGAAAACACTTAATATTTAAATATTTTTTAAGATATTTTCATACTAAATATAACCGGTTTGCATTCCCTAGTTATCGGTCACTCTCTATCTATGCAACTGCGACTTTGTTATATTAAATAGGTAATGTAATGGTAGTAAGAATTATGTAATAATACAATTTGTTAATGCAACAAAATTTATTTATTACGTATTTTTATAAAACCATGACATTTCTCCTCGTCAGTGACAGTAGGTCCTGTTCCTGTAAATTTCTACAGCTACCTTTGTCGGCAGTGACTCTGGAAAGTAAACACGACACGTTTAGTACCTCAACTATACAAATAAATCTGGTAAATTAAACATTAAATAACATAAAAATATGGCGCAAATTAAAAGAAAATTAAAAAGATTTAAATGATATATTTTTTGTAAAAACAAGTTAACAAAAAATTCCTCCTCCTTGTATTCCTTCAGCCGTCAAGACTGGAAACAAGCTGTTTTTATCAGCAACATAATTATAATATGTCTTGTAATTGTCAAACTCAAAACAATTTTATTCTAGCTTTTAATTTTTCGGTAGTAAAAATTGATTTGTAATCGGCATTTTTTACCTTAGTTAGCGAACACTCCGCTGAAAAGCTTGTTGTCCCCTGTCTTCAAGATGAACACAAACGGATGGTCGGCCTTAAACTTAGGCGTTGGAGGCAAAGCGGAGAATGAAGCGACCCTGGCGACTGGAAAGTATTGCCTTTATTGAATTTAAACTTTCATGAAACATACTAACACTATGAGCGTGAGTCTTGTTAACCGTTTTACGGGTACTGTTAGTGCTAGACTTCCGGTTGAAACTCAAGATGGCGAAGTCGTCTTGAGGATAGATTTTAGTTTTTTGCTCATCGATGTTGTTCAGTGTGTAACATTGATAGCTGCTAAAGAACTAGTCTCAAAACGCGTTTAACCACCTTTTAGTTAATCACCGGCAGTCCGGGATGGGGTCGTGGCCACCGGCCACCTCGAGGCTATTTGTGAAATACAGCTATCAATTTACAAATAGCAAGATCTTACAACGGCATGCTCTACGAGAAAACTTTAGGTGTGTACTTATACTTGAAGAAAAAATATGTCAGGAAATATAATCTCACCACAATTTGCGCGACACATACATTCAAAACTAAAAGTACTTTAAAGATGCCTAGACAGATTTTAGATAATTTAATGAAGGATAAAACATTCTAGTACCGACGCATACCACCAAATGTTACCTTTTCCTAAAAAATATCACATGTATTTTTTTTCATTATAATCATTAATTTCATCATCATTAAAAGGAAGTTTTATTATAACTTCAACCACTTTTATAAAAAATATGAAAGTCTGCAAATTAGGACTCAAAGTAATTGTACGGGGTGACCCTCATCAGGCAGAAAAATATTGGTCATAAATACACTTGGCATAACATGTTTCGCAGAAACACTTTCGGTCGAATGGTAATTTTGCATAAAGGTATAGTTGGCATAACTACTACTACGCATAGGACACGTTTTGCAGCATATTGTTTTGCAGCACACTACTTCGGCCAATTTTGGTTTAGCATCATTTTATGTACCATAATAATCCTATAGCGTACTATTACAATAGCATAATTTTGTTTCTGGTAGGAGAAAAGTGGGTTAGGCAAATTTTACGTAGTAGAATATAAGTCCCACCAAATTTAGATTTATTTAGGTTAGGTTAGAACTCCGACCCCCGTGGAAACTAACTGTTCCCAGAAAAATGGATTAGATTAGGTTAGAACTGCGACCCCTGCGGAAACAAACTGTTGCCAGAAAAGTGGGTTAGGTTAGGTTAGGTAAAAGTATCTGTGGCGGTCGCAACGGGCCATTGCTCTCAGGGTGACTCGAGCATACCGCGATAACTCGCACGTAGCAGCCTGTCCGGGAGCCCGCCTTGGGAAGATACAACAAATTACCACAGACACAATTGGCAGATAACAATTTCATTTACCGGAGTACCGACACAAATATGCTCATTATTACAGCGCCTGCACGTTCTTATGAGCAACACATCTAATCCCGCATGTCTTGTACAATATGATTAGACAATAAAGATTATCTTGTAATAAAAAATCGGCTTCACAACTTTATGCCGCCTAAGTATTATGCAAACAAAAAAATATGCGAAAGTACTATTCGTGTAGAACACAGTTATGCTCGTCAATATTATGCCAATATGAGATTCGACATTATACAAATCTGCGAAATGATTTATACCAAAGCATACGTAAATAAACACACTTATTTGCGCTTACATTGCAAACGCTTTTTTTGTACACCTTAAAAAGGTCTACAAAAAAAGTCCCGTGTGAAACCGGGGCAGGTCGCTAGTAATTATATAAGATAGATCTTTTCCACGTTTCAAGATTCTTCAATTGTTTAGGTTGTAGGCACGTTGTCGGTAGAGAATGCAAACCGGTTATATTTAGTATGAAAACACTTAATATTTAAATATATTTAAGATATTATCATACTAAAAATAACTGGTTTGCATTACCTAGTTATCGGTCCGTCTCTACGCAACTGTAACTTGAGGTAATGTAGTATAATGGTTGTAAGAATTATGTAATAAAACAATTTGTTAATGAATCTAAATTTATTTATTATGTATTTTTATAAAACCATGACATTTCTCTTCGTTAGTGACAGTAGGGCATGTTCCCGTAAATTTCTACAGCTGTATTTCTCGGCAGTGACCCTGGAAAGTAAATATGACACGTTTAGTAAATCAACTATACAAAGAAATCTGGTAAATTAAACATTAAAGAACATAAAAAGGGGCGCAAATTAAAGGAAATATTTAAACGACATATTTTTTGTAAAAAAAACAAGTTAACAAATCCTCCTCATATTCATTCAGCTGGCACGACGGGAAACAAGCTGTTTTTGTCAGCAACATAATTATAATACGTCTTGTAATATTCAAAATCAAAATAATTTTATTTTGTGTTGACTATAGTAGCGTTTTGTATTGATTTGAAATCGGCATTTTTTACCTTAGTTAGCGAAGACTCCGCTGAAAAGCTTGCTGTTCCCTGTCTTCAAGACGAACACAAACGGATGATCGGCCTTAAACTTAGGTGACGGTGGAGGCAAAGCGGAGAATGAAGCGATCCCACCATTGAAGGCTGGAAAATTGCCTTCATTGAATTTAAACTTTCATGACACATACTAACACTATAAGCGCGGATCTTGTGAACCGTTTTACTAGTGACTTCCGGTTGAAACTCAAGATGGCGCAGTCGTATTGAGGATAGTTTTTAGTTTTTTGCGCATCAATGTTGTTCAGTGTGTAACATTGATAGCTGCTGAAGAACTAGTCTCAAAACGCGTTTAACCACCTTTTAGTTAATCACCGGCAGTCTGGGCCGGGGTTGCGGCCACGGGCCACCTCGAGGCTATTTGTGAAATACAGCTATCAATTTACAAATAGCAAGACCTTAGGTGTGTACTTATACTTGAGGAAAAATATGTCAGGAAATATAATCTCATCACAATTTGCGCGATACATACATTCAAAACTAAAAGTACTTTAAAGACAGATTTGAGATAACTTAATTAAGGATAAAACATTCTAGTATCGACGCATACTGCCAAATATTACCTTTTCCTAAAAAAATATTACATGTATTTTTTTTTATTATCATCATTAATTGGAAGTTTTGTTATAACTTCAACCGCTTTTATAAAAAAAATGAAGTCTGCAAATTAGGACTCAAAATAATTGTACGACTTATTTCCACTTAATATTTTTTCCTAAGCACGTAAATGTCAAGGTTCACGCTTTCTTCCCAATAGGATTGGATTTTAACCTAAGACCAAGAACCTACCTCATTTTAGTTTATTCGTGCCTATAAGGTATCTTCTAATGAATTTGATAAAAAAACCATGTTGTGTAATAACTAGTTATTTATTTATAAAAAAGATCTATTTTCTTTATTTAATAGTTTGCAGTGTGAAAATCCTTTTGTATAACATAACTATCCGCAGTAGCTACTTCTGTCTGCAGTGAGGTCCTGAAAAGTAAACACATTCGTACTTAATAAAACACATTCGTACTTAGATAAGCATTTTGTGATTCAAGATTTTATTTTAAGAATAATTAAAATCAGTGATAGCCAACACTATAAACAACTAAAATTCTAACAACAGAAACTACATAATATTTCCCGTACCTAGTTGAGGAAAGCTCCGCTAAAGAGTTGACTCTGTCCAGTCTTCAGAACAAAAATGAACGGGTGGTCAGCACGGAACTCGAGCTGCCTCGGAGGCGGCCAGCTGGCAGCCATAGGCACGACGAATACTGGAATATACGGAATTAATTATTCATCTGTTTGGAAATGGAAACCTAGAATGCGGTGGCCTGATGATATAGACAACTGAATGGTGATCAATGGATGCACAAAGTGAAGAAAAGAGGAGGCCTTCACCTTTGAGTAGCGAGTGGGGAAATTAAATTTTGAGTCAAATATTAAGACTTGACTTAGTATTACTTAGATAATAGTTTGATTAAAGTACAACTGAATGGTGATCAATGGATGCACAAAGCGAAGAATAGAGGAGGCCTTCACCTTTCAGTAGCGAGTGGGGAAATTAAATTTTGAGTAAAACTATAAGACTTGACTTAGTATTACTTAGATAATAGTTTGATTTAAAGTAGTAATTATTGTATTTGACATTAAATTATACATTAATAACATATTGATAAATGTTGTTCCTAAAATAAAACATTTTTTTTTTAAGAAAGTGTTATAAGTGTAAGTAAGAAATGTAAGGCCTTTTATTAAAAATGTTTGAACTAAGTATTTGATAGGACACTGCTCAGCTAATGTCATCTGGCTCAAATTTGGAGCTGAGTCCGACCGGGGAAGTACCTCCACCTAACACCACAGCCAAATAGCCCTAGACCCTACTCGTGGTACGGTTGCCAGAAAGCTTAGACCTGTGCGTTGACGACGGGGACTTTTGTTTACCATTTAGCAGTCAACATAGCGAATCCTCCTTTATATTAAAGGGTTGGCAACGTGCATGTGCCTCCGGAGTCGCAGGTCTCCATATAACATGGTAGAAAGGCGGGCATTATGCTAGTTTGCCACTGCCGTGGTATAAACAATATCTACACGGCAGAAAGCATTATTAAAGAATAGAGTTATGAGTCAGTTTCCCTTTCTTGAGAAGGAAGTAAGACAATTAAGTAAGTTAGGCTATTTTGCGATTTTTGCTTGGAAAGGTGAGAAAAGTAAGATTTTTATTGATTAGTGATGTTAATACTAGTATGCCAAATATATAAATACATTGAAAAAATAGTCGTTTTAGGCGTGGAACAGTTTTTTTTTTAATTTTCATACATATTTTTTAAGCCAGAGTATGTTTAAAAATTGCCGAAGTTTAGGTGGTATTTTTGCGAGCATAAAAATTTAAATGTAGAAACAAAATTGGCTTTGTGCTTTAATTAGGTAATATAAAACACATTGGAGGGCATAACAAATAATAATAAAAAATCAAGCGACAAGTTTGCACGAATCAATGTCTTCACTAAACAAGCTCTGCAAGAATTAAGTTTTCGGGTATTTATTACATAATAATGAACGTGTACCAAAAGTATTTTTTTGCTATAAAAAGTCTTCAGACTATGTATCAAATTCAATTCATGTGCGTTGTTTCATTATTAGCGAGTTTTGTTTTCAAATAGTTACTCTTAAGTCATTTAATCTTTATCATTACGTAAAAGTGCTTGATCTTTGCAAACGCCAAGAAGTTCGCATACTTACCTCAGTTTGAGAAGCCCTGGTCTAGTCGATTTTTAACACAAAGAACGTTACATTAGTAAAATAAAACTTAAATATTGAAGACACTAATAAAATGAAGCCACATGGAGAACCAAGCGTTTAATTTCAAAAAACAATTTTAAAGTTACAATTTGCATGAATTATTGTATCGAATTTGATAGGTCCATGATATAAGCAATAGGCAGACTTATCAAGACTACGGAAAGTTGAAGAGTAACCCTTAATGATTTTCAAATGAAATATCAAACCTGTGGACACGCCGCGTCGAGTTTTTTTGACGAATTGCATCTCACTTATTTTATTTAGTTGAAATAAAACGCAAATTTTTATCACTGTAGTATTTTTATCAACCAAGATTATGATGAGTGAAGTACATCCTCATTCTCAATCAACATTGCCATTCGTTCGCAACTATATTTAGTAACTTTAAAGTACGTACTTACACAAAACATTAAAACATAACTATCTCCAACACACCTCCATCACACAACAAATAATCAACCAATATAGAAGTTGTGTTGGAAATGTGTGCCCGCAAAGCTTATAAGTTATTAATTTATCATTTGCCGCTCTTAAGACATACTTGAAAAAACTTAAATGTCAAACTAGACTATATTATGGACAAAAATGTATGGCCCAAACCAGAAACTGCTACAAAATCATCTAGCATTTAGAGGACACAGTTCAGGTAGGAAAGGATATCAAAAGTTTTGTGAAGCAGTCAGATTGGATTGGGATTTTATTATTTATTTTTTATTACACAATAGGCACATTGTCTGTCGTTTTAGCTGTTTTGATATGTTTTCTTGAAGAACTACGCATTATTTTGGATTTTTACTATTGAATGTATTACTGTTTTATAAAAATAAGTCCCGCTGAGTTTCGTGCCGGTCATAATACTTCTCGGGTCAGCGGGTGTATGTAGGGTTAGAACCGGTGGTAGTTTTTGTTTCTCTCGCTGACGTTCATAAGTGACGTTGTGATGTGCCTAAATATTGAAGAATAAATATCTTTTTCAGCACTCAGGTACAGGTTTTGACTAGTTTTTTCACGTCATCTGGCAGGATGGACTTTAAAGAGATTATTTTGAAAGCACCCATTTGGCTTCGATTTATATTCTAATGAATTGTAGTAAAAAAACATGTTGTGTAATAACTAGTATAATTGCGTATAAAAAAACAGTTTTTTCTTCATTTGTTCGCAGTGTGATAGTCTTGTCTATAACTGTCTGCAGCAGCTACTTTTGTCTGCAGTGAGTCCCTAAAAAGTAAAGAAATGCTTACTTAATAAGCTCCAGTATAAGAAATAATGAGTTTATTTTAATAGGTATAAACCTAAAATAAGTGTTAAAGAAATGCAGGGGCCCATTTCTCGAACGGTATTAGACTAATATTATTTGTGTGTTGTCATGGAAACCCATATGATTTGACAGTTCGTGGACTAATAATATTGGTCTAATACCTTTTGAAAAATAGGCCCCTAGTTCATGTATGCATGAAACATATTTTACTATGTTTCTTCAACATAAATTATTTAAATTATAAAAAGTGTTGTCTAAAGTTTTTGGATACAGCATTGTGGTGTGCTTGCCTGCTTGGTAATCGTGTATTTTATTATTTTTATTACGACCCAAAGAATTAAGGTAATAATTAGTGAACGTAATAAGCTAAAGTAAACTCACAGTAGTTTAAATAAGTATATTGTGATTCAAGCTTTTTGTCATAAAACTATAATAAAAAGGGACCACGTAATAGAACTACCAAAATACTTAAATGATACGTTCGCTCATAAAAACGGTAATATACTCAACATTCTATGATAACACCTATTAGTATTGTAATGCAACATATTGTAGGTACCTAGTTAAGGAAAGCTCCGCTAAAGAGTTTGCTTTCTCCAGTCTTTAGGACGAAAATAAATGGATGGTCAGCATGGAACTCGAGCTGCCTCGGAGGCGGCCAGCTCAAAACCATAGGCACGACGAACGCTGGAATATATGGCATTTATTATCATTTGTTTGGACCTAGGGAAACCTAGAATGCGATGGTCTGATGATATAGTACAACTGGATGGTGATCAATGGATGCACAAAGCGAAGAATAAAGGAGGCCTTCACCTTTGAGTAGCAAGGGGTGCTATATTAAATTTTAAATAAAATATTAGAACTTAAGTTAGTACTACTTATATAGTTTAATTATAAGAGTAATTATTGTATTTGACATTGAATATAAGATTAATAACATATTGATAAATGTTGTTCATGAAAAAGAAATGTTTTTTAGAAAGTGTTATACAATCTGTAAGTTTAGTAAGAAATATAAGGCCCTTTAGTCATTTGTTTGAGCCAAATTTGATAGGGCACTGCTCAGCTAATGTCATCTTGCTCAAATTTGGAGGCTTTTTAAATTTGCGACTGTGAATCTCTTACTCTAGTTTTTTTAAACTATTTATATTACGTGTTTAATTACGTGAGTAAATGTGCTTGATCATTGCAAACGCCTAAGAGTTTGCGTACCCCAGATTGAAAAGCACATTGAGCGTTACAGCAGACAAATAAAAGTTAAACATTGAAGACATTTAATGAAAAAAAAAATCATTTAATAAAAAATTCCTAATTGCACAAATTTGATAGGCCCAAGCCGTCCAAGATATAAGCAAATTTAATACCATCATCAAAAGGCAGACTTATCAAGACAACGGGAAGTTGAAGAGTTACCTTCAATTTATGATTGTCAAATGAAACATCAAACCTGAGGATACGCCGTATCGAATTTTGCTGACTTCATTTCACTTACGAGTATTTCGTTTAATCGAAATAAAACGCTATTTTGTATCAACCAAGATTATGAAATATATCTGGTGCCATAGTATTTTAACTGTAAAGTATATAAACAAAACATTAAAAACACAAACTATCTGCAACACACCTCCATCACACAACAAATAATCAATCAATATTGTAGTTGTATTGGCAATGCGTCGGAATAATGTTTAAGCTAATTCTGATTAGATGTTTAGGCGTTAGCTAATATATTTCATAGTTAATACATAGAAGTTGGATCGTGTCTTAACTTGTTTTAAACTGAAATAAATCTAGAAAGGCATTCGAACATTCATATTGATCTTATTTTGACTTCCTTTTTACACCATTTGTGGCACACGAAAACCATTAAAAAATACAATAAAATATAATAAGTACTTTTTTAAACGGTTTTAATTGTATTTAAAAACGTGTCAAATTGTAAATGTTTCACATATGTATTTTTAATGTAATAATCTTTTTACATTTATAAAATATAATTAATTAAATTATAATGAATATCTAAGTTTGCAATTACATATTTCTGATTTTTTGAAACTGTTTCCTTCTCCTCGTAGGTTATCTATCTTTCTAACGTTGATACTTTTATCAAAAATCAGAATCAAGAAAAATCAAGTTTAACGAAGTGAAAATAATAAAAGAAGACCTCTTCTCTTCTTGTAGGTGCTAATTATTATAAAAATGTATGCTGAGAAAGAATTGTGCCGTCCTCGAGAATTATCGAGAATATTCTTCCTCGAGAATATTTTCCTCAGGAAATGGAGAATGTACTCGAGAATGGCACATCTCTAGCTGAGAAGTTGAGCGTGCCGTGTCCGCTCTCTAGAAATGTAATGTTTTGTAGCCTAATTTTGTCTACTAGAAGCTGCTCCAATACCTGTGCAACAGTCTGTAAAAGTAGAAAAAATGAACGAGGTGTTTCAATTCACTATAACACATTTTTTGACCGAGCGGTAGTGAAGGTCTTCGTTTCAGCTTGGGCAATAATGCTTTCGTATACAAGTCCAGTGCCTGTTTTCTATAGGTCGCATTTCTCAACCAATTTCTGTAAAATTTTGTGAACAGGTTCCATAGACAAAGAGATTTTTTTTGTCGTTTTGTTTAAA
This sequence comes from Pammene aurita, assembly GCA_947086415.1. NCBI lineage: Eukaryota > Metazoa > Arthropoda > Insecta > Lepidoptera > Tortricidae > Pammene > Pammene aurita. Next base: position 1,633,823 of record OX352297.1, read on the forward strand.
AAAATGATCTATTGGGGAAAATTTGTACTAAAGGTTTAAGCGCCATAATTTATGGCTCTTTAGAACATTGCGAGTTCACAATGATAATGTACATAAGTTTATCAAAATCGGCGCCCGTGTGCAAACTTTACTTACTTTAGGTTTACATTATTTCTGCCAAACCCTGCTTATGCGTCAAATAAATAGACAAAGGAAATTTAAATACTTTATTTACTCGTATTGTTTTAAAAACTTTTAGTTTTATAATATATTTGTTCTTTATTTCTATGAAGACTCGGCCGCAGCTGCTAACCAATGTCCCTGGAAATATTAAACAAAATCAGTAACTAATTCTTTTTATAGTTAGTAGAGAAAATCTAGGTTTATCCTTAATTGTTTGTTCTATCTTACCTCATTGTCTCTGACTAAATAACTATACAAATACTTGTGAATCGAATTACTACAGTCGATAAAAAAGAAGCTGCTTAATTAACTCTTGATGATTGTTGCACTAAACTAGCAGTTTAAATCAATCGGGTTTCTTTTACCGATTCACATCTACGGGACGGAATTAGGGAATGCGAATCGGTAATTTTTTGTATGAAAATAACCGATTATTAACCGAAAACGGGTTATTTTTGTACTAAAATAACCGGTTTGCATTCTCTACCCGGCATGCGAAGAGCGACCACAGACCAACGGTTAGGATATTATGATCGTAGATATAACATAATACAAAACCGTTTAAAAAGTTTGATGACTTTTAGTTTTGAATTAGATTCAATTTTCGTTTTGTAATTATTTTGCGTAAATTATAGTTTGTATAATTTTGCGTAGGTAGGTAAAGTTTAAAATATGTGCTTTTTTCGGAGAAACAACAGAGGTAAGTACATAATAAGATACAGTTTAGTATGTAGTAATTTAGTAGATACAGTTTAGGCGTATACCTATTTTCCTAAACGTTCTCATAGAGAGATTTATATTGATTCATCTAATATTAATTTTAATACCTACTGTCAGGGACTAATTAATGCAATAAAGAGACAAAGCATAGTTAAAAGAAATATATTTAGTGATACAATTTTCTTAAAGATTCTTGAACAGTTATAACCAAGTATGTTTGTTATATTACATATAAAGCATGGATATTAAATGAACAGCATGCAGTTAATTTTACTGAAAGGAGTAAAAACCCCACATCGTATTCCAAAAAGCCCATTCCACCATGTTAAAAAATTTCTAAGTTTTACTCTATGAGCTATATTTATATTTAAATAGTTACGTTCCAATATTACCTAATTAACCTAACTACATACATTGATAAAAATGGTTTTAAAGAAACCGTGTTCTGTTATATACATTATTTCACATTGCAGTATAATGATTGAAAGATGTCAAATGAAATGATCCGGTTAAGTAATTTTTCAATGTATGGGGTAGACAAACAAACTAATAAACTTATGAAACTATTATAGCATCATACCTTTATAGTCGTTAACGCACATTACCGTCCATCCCCTTCCTCCTGACCCTAACCCCACTTTGAGTAGGAAATGTATCCTTGTTGATGGGCTAACATTAATATTTTTTTCAAAACATAAAGAAAACTGTCAACCGGGCCACATTTCGTGCTCAAAAAGGTAGCGTCAGGGGGAGGCGAAAGGACGGTAGTATGCGGTTATAAAGTTATAATGGTATGATGCTATAAAGTTTCAAAACTTTTTTACTTTGTTTTTCAAAATACGTAATTTGACCAGATGAAAATATGATATGATAACTACGTGACTTGTTTGAAATATTTTAATGTGCATAAATATTACACTTAAAAATTGTGGCATTTATATACAATGCTCTCAGCTTTGTAAGAAGGACTTGAAAAATAGACAGTTCTATTTCCATTTTACATTCGAATCCTAGTTAGTTTACTCTTTCATGTTTCAAACTGCAGGTCTATCTTTGAAAGCAACGCTATCCCGCGAGTAAATATGTAGTTAACCACTAGTTTAATTGAAATGTGCATTCCGTGTTTATGTAGGGGGGTGAATGTGAATACTGTGCTTATTTTAACGAAATGGGACTTACAAGTGTATACGTATATTATTAAATAATTTCTTAAATTACGCTAAAATTGCAGTGTTTTAGAGCGGCAAAATATGGCATTATAGTTACTTGAAAACAGTTTTCATCTTCATTTTTTATTTAATTGAAACCAAGACCAAGATCAAGACCCCAACATACTTCACATAGGAAACCCAGGTCCAAAATCTCAATATTTGTATTTATTGTAAAAAGGGGTGACAAATATCTCTATAAATAATTTTAAACAAAAAAAAACCGACTTCACTTAGCCTCCACCTTTCCAAAAGCAAATGCTTGAGCTGCTGTAAAAAATACTCAAATCACTATAGGTGTGCCTATAATGGTTGAAGAGTGGTTCCCTCGATTTCTTCAGGGTCCCATCATCAGATCCTGACCTGGTTACAATGGGACCAACTGAGAGGTATAGTCTTTCGGAAAAAAATCCAAATCGGTCCAACCGTCTCCGAATAATCGGTGAACATACATAAAAAAAAGCAAAAAGCAAAAAGATCCCGACAAATTGATAACCTCCTCCTTCAAAATCTTGAAGTTGGTTGAAAAGGCAAAAGGTATACATATTAGTCACATTTCGTTAAAAATAATAAAAGTGAAAGTACATATATTGATATATTAATTACATCGTCATCCGATATAAATGGCGGTGAATAAAGGTAGGCTTTTACTCTTGACTGCGAAGAAAAATGGACGGTCTGCGGCAAAGAGGCGGCGCGGTTCAAAGAATGCGGATCTTGATTCGACGGTAAAAACTGTAAAGTTGTAAAAATTAAAATAATTAATTATATTAAATGGTTGTTTCTGTAAAATTTAATTATAAGCGGATAATGTGAAGACAGAATTGTTTTTTGACTGTGGTATATATGGAAAATGTTAAATTAAGACACATTAGTCCAGTCGTGATAATAATTTGTTAAGACTGAAAATAAATAACAGTAACGGGATGGAAGAATTTTGAATATTATCTTGATCAAGAATAAAATACCGATGGTGTGGGATGAATGTTTAAAGTTCAATAGTTGAGTAAAAACGCAATTTAGATACATGTTCCTAAAATCTATTAAAAAAAGTTTTTTTTTAAGTGTTTGACTGTATTTTTAATATTATTTAAAATAAACCCCTTAGGTTTAAAAAATAGATGCATTTTTGACTTGACACAGTACCTACACAATACACATTATGATACGATATTTTTTTTGTAGGCTAAGGTACAGTAGGTAGAGCTATAATATAAGTATCATATAGATTAAAGAGAGGAATCCTGTCAGCCGATCATTTAGATTATATTGATGTTTTAATAGTTTCTAGTCTCAGAATAAATTTGTCATGACATGACTGTATATACATAGCTTGGGTCCATAATTATATCTAAGATAACTAGTCATTAATTGAATTTGGTATTTGCCCTACGGTCTAGTTCAGGTTAGTTTACACAAATATTATTGTTATTCACGAAACACATACATCATGCTTGTTATACACATTGCAGGGTTAAATACTAACATATATTAAAGCGCTTTTAACAAATAAAATACGAAATTTAAATATTGTAAACTCACATGAGAATTTAATTTACGTCTAAATAATTTATTAATTTTTTTAGAATGTTTACTGATTTTAAAAATTCGGGTCAAATAGGGTAAAATAAAAGCGATTTGTGTAACTTTTGAATCAAAGTCAACAACAGTGCACGAGTACTTAAAACTTCTTCTTCTTCCTGTGCCATATCCTATCGGATGTCGGCGATAATCATGCGAAAGTTTTCTCTGTTCTTCGTCGTTCTGGAGAGAGTAACCTGAGTAACGGCGTCTTTCGTACCGGTCCAGTCCTTAATCCAGTACTTAAAACAACCGTATCAATTAGGGAATGCAAACCGGTTATTTTTTGTACGAAAATAACCGGTTTTCACTCGAAACACCGGCTATTATCATACTGTAAATTATTTTTGTTGCTTTACAGTTAATTAAAGTCAAGTAGGCAAGAAAAACATTTTTTTATCAGGACCAAAGAAATATACAAGTGACCTAAATATTTAACGTTAATTGAATCGTTTTTGCTTGTAGCTAGGTAGGTATTTGGTTGATATCTATATATTTCACGTTTAGAATAGAAAATAAATAATAAAATTTATTCAGACAACACATCAGCACATTTACAGAAATATTAAATAAGAAGTAAACATAACAGAAAAGATGTGAGGCTGAAATGGTCTCCACTCCACTCAGCAATGCAGTTGGCACGACTTAGCGTTGTCAACGGCGCTGGTTTTCTGCGGAGCCAGTGAGTTGTGCGGAATAGCATGCTGCGCGGCTTATATGTTACAAAAATATTTTACAAGTATTCTTACTTTTATTTTACCCCAAATGAACTTACATGTTAAGACCAACACGCCCCATAACTACATAATATGTAAGCGATAATGATATCGTATTTTGGTACCTAATTACGGAAAACACCATTGAACAAGGTGCTTTTTCCTGACTTGAGAACGAACAGGAATGAGTGGTCAGCCTGGAAGTAGATATCAGGCGACACGTAAGCGCTCAGGTACGCTACACCGAACTCTGAAAAAGGGAAATGTGTTTATCACGATTGGGGCAAACTTGGGACGGCTGGAAATGGAACGGCTCGCGCGGCAAGTTTATTTTTTATTTGAAGCTACACACATCCAAGGTAACTAATATTTAAAATTGCAATATCAAACTTAATGGGCACTGACAGTATCGATTTGTCTAGTAGTGTTATAATAGACGGAGAGCTAGCCACATCAGATATGACAATAATGAGAGCAACGGAACCCCTCTAGTCAGTTTGCTGTACTATACTTATTTCTAGATCTGAACATCTGTAAAGTGGTGGAGGTCCAAAAATGCAAACGACTCCAAGAAAAAAATCCTATAGAGTTATGGGTTTGATGAAATATTATGAGAAATTTTGTAAATAATTAGATTATATCATTGCCAACAGTTTCTGTTGGGGGAAAGTAGTGCCAAACGAGGTATAATGTAATTCATAGTTTGTCGCTTACTGTTTTTGTTTTCATAATAATACGCAATGTTTTTTGTTCTAATGTTAAAATATAGGTCCTGTCTTTTATAACTGAGACAGTCTTTACCTGTTTTGGTATTACCATTTTTCAATTTAAAATTTTTGCTTGTTTGTCACTCTAATCTCCATCCAATAAAAGCTGCCAGATACCCAGATCTAGCAACAAGGATAGTATAGCAATCTAACTAGACGGGTTTTGTTGCTCTCATTATTGTGTGATATAAGACGTGGCCCAGCTCTTAGTCCATAAATAACTACATAAGAAATATTAGCTAGCATTAAGCATAAGTAACAGATTTAAACTTATGTAGATGTCATATACAAAGGAAAAAGTGACCTAGGCCTCCTTTGCCCAGGGCTGGGACCGAACAAGCGTCTTCTGCATTCGCAACAGACGCCTTAACCACTTGGCCACCCGGGTCACAGCAGCACCGGTCAAAAACAAATCAAAACATTTATTAAAATAATTTGATTTGTTCTTCAGTAGTAACAGATTTATTTACTAAACTTATATTTTGTACCCTATCTGCCTAGACTGATCGATATAGAATATGTATCATGCTGAAACTCAACCAGTAGAAAACAACAAAATAAAATTTTATTTTGAAATCGATTGATTTAATCTGGGGGCACGGCAGGATATTCAAAGGATCACAATGACATGTTGTTAGTAAAATCCAATGGGGATTGAGTTTCATGGACACCGGCACGGCACCCTTATAAGTATTTAGCAGAGTTGTATAAAACAGATATACGAGGATTAGGGACACAAGGAATTTATTTAATGTTTACATGAGAACTTGATCGACTGACTTACATAAAAGTACAAACAAGTCATAGAACCGTTGCCATACAGATATAACAAGGTTCTAACCTACAGTCAGTACTTATTTACTGCCAGTAGTCAATATCACATTATAGAAATTGATTACGCAAAGTAATTGATAATACAAATCAATTTTATTAGTCATTGTGATGACTGTGGGAATATGATGAAGAATGAAACAAAAACTGAGGAAAGAAAATAAAAGTTGTAGCTAGCAGTTTCACATTGTATTACGCGTTTAGAAAAATATGTGTACAAACATTTTCCTTAATATTTTGAGTTCAACCTCGCTAACTGTGGATGGACTTTGTAGCGGCAAAATAGCCAACCCCTATAAACGTAAATTCACATAAATTTGTCATTATGCTGGTAATTCATAGGTACTTTGTCTTTTTCAAAGTCAGTGCAAACTTAGCTTGGTCTGGCTGTATCAGTATATATTATGTTAGTTTTAAATACCAAAAGTAAGTAAACCTTAAAAATAAATGATGCAGGGTAAGTAAAACAAATTTCAAAGTAAAATATGGTCATGTTTTATACGAAGTAAAATAAATCATTCCCCACTTACCACCTAATTTTAAAAGTAAAAAATAATGGAATTAAACTTTCGACAAACGAATTTTTTGTGAGAAATAGAATTCATATGTTTTAAACAATTATTTTCTCTTATATTCAAAAAGTGGCGACTCCATTAAAAAGCGTGCGGTGTAAGATATAAGATACACGGGCGATCACGCTCAAAGAAAAGGACTCACTCAACCATGGAAAAGGACTCCTTCACAAATACTGGGATAGGAAATTTATTGCCAGTTTCTATTTTATTGTAGTAACTTGTTAAATAGGATATAGGTAAACATCTACTTACTTCGAGGTTTTGTATGATATTACTTACATTATAAGGTATCTCAAGTCACATTGCATTATTTATTGCACTGCGTGACGACAGATATCTGCGAATATTATCAATGAAACCTGAGGGCCTACCGCGAACCTCGAAAATCGAATTTTCGTTATCTCCCACTCTATCGCACTTGCTAATTCAAGCGAAAGAGACGCAGAAAACGAAAATTGTTTTTTCGAAGTTGAGCCCAAACAATAGAGCTCAAGATAAACAATTAGAGATGGACCCTTTTAATATTAGTTAATGTGTATTGACACACTGCCAGAAACGCGATGTATAGCTACATTTTTAGTACAATGACGGTAACAATTAAGACATTCACATGACTATATCATATTAGATTAGAAGATTAATACATAATTTTTTATTAGTTCCACCTAACGTAGTATGAACAATCTACGCAATTGTTAGTGTAAAAAATCGAATTCATCGTATTTTAGTTACTAGAAATTAACAGCTTATTGATTAATTAAACACTGGTTTTATAAAAAAAATTAAAACGTGACGACTCCGTTAAACAGTGTGCGGGCTCCTTGTCTAAGATGGAAAATGAATGGATGATCTGCGTTAAAGTTCAGCTCTGGCTCCAAGACAAAAGAATCCAACGTGATCACAACTGAAATAGAAGAGACGGAACCCCTCGATTATAATGCCAATAACATTGTCTCTACCTACCAAACCTGTATTTTTGCCACAGCTTTGTATAAATAGTTCTTAATTCGCCTGTTTTGTATTTATGACATCAGTCATCAGTCTTAAAATCTGTTATTGTATAGAATTATTATGTATATATCTGTCCAATAGGGATTTACACGAGACAATAGATTACTGCAGTAGGTACAGTCGGTGTAAAAAAATGTATCTCCGTTGCAGTTACAAATAAATACTTATAACTCAACTAAATATTATAAATCCTAATTTGAGCTGGCTCAAATGACGCAACGGAGCCACGCAGTTACGTCGCCTAAATCAAGTGTTTCATTTATGATTTTTGAATTCACAGTGCCTTGGTAGGAATAATATAAAATCTTATTTACTGTTAAATACTACTTTTATAGAAAAAATCAAAACGTGACGACTCCGTTAAACAGTGTGCGGACTCCTTGTCTAAGATGGAAAATGAATGGATGATCGGCTTGAAAATCTAGCTCCGGGTCCAGGGATAAAGACTCCGACGTGATCACAAATGCTGAAATAAAAGAGACGAAGCTTCTCGATTATAATGCCAATAACTTTGTTATGACAGACATAGAAGTTTTTTTAGCAGGAATGAAAATGTCCTAGGGACTTCCCAACGATATAAATTTATCGATCTCCTTATGACAGTTAGGATATATAATATGAATTTGTAAGTTGCATATATTATTCTACAATATACAGCAAACAGCACTTTATTATAAATATATTATGAAAAATATTTCCATTCATTTTGTTTTGGTAGTAAAAACAATTTTGTTGAAAAAAAAAATCCAAATAAGTGCTAAAATGTAACGAATTACCATCACATCATATCGATAGGTAGTTATCACTATCAGCATGCATGTTAACTTTTACTTTACCCATTAAACTTAATATTAATTATGAACCTTTGAACCGGGTACGATGCAGAGGGGATTTTTTTCGGCTAAGTGTAGGTTAGTTATCGTATATATTAATTTTATTTTGTGGATTTGTAGGATTTTTGTAATGTCTTTTAAATATTTTTTTCAAATTATTTGTTAGTTTAGATATTTTAGGTTTTTTTTTTAATTGTATAGCTTATAATTATTTTTAAATCTTGACATTTGATACTGTATTATGTTATTAATGGTGACATATAAATAAATTGACTTTATAACGAGGAAATTATGATATGTCACTTCGGAAGTTATAGATAAATTTGATATTGGAAGGAAGTGCCTAGTTAATTGACATTTTTCCACAAAAACTTCTATGTCACTTCTATGTCTGGTTATGATTATGACTTACTGATAAAACCTATATTTTTGCCCGACTGCCGAAGGAGGGTTCTATTTAAAGTCCGAGAGTATGTATGCATGTCCATTTCTTTGGCACGCCCTACAGCCTACATCGTTTAACGGATCACATGTGAGGTGTCATTAGATTCGTTTTGATCGTGATATAAATCATATTTAAAGAACAATATATCAATAATTGAATCGTTTGCGAAGACATAGTTCAGGCGGATTCTTAAAATATTTTTAATTCGACTTATTGTCATCGCTTTGTATATAAGTAAATAGTCTACCATAACAAGGTTTTTAGGCATTAATTACAAAATTATAAGTATTTAAATTTGCGATTTTGGTTTATCAAGGCAAATTGTCACAATCAAAAGTAATATAAGAATATTGCACAAAATATACTCGAATTATAGCGAATATTTAGCAAAAGGCGCACTTGCAGCACGTTCAACAGATCTGATGATCTGAACGCTCATGGAGCGCACTTGAAATGGAGCATCTTTTATGCCTTATGTATAACCTAAGCTATATTTTACCTTTAAAAATAAATTTAGTAACTACTATAGTTTAAATTTTGTGGAATAAGGCTCCATTCAAAGTTTCCTAATCCCATTTTTATTTATTTACATTAAATACAATTGGAACTTGACACGACTCGCAGTGAATCCCGCGCACCAACGAGCGCCAAAGCAAATGATTACGTAAATTTCGTCATACTAAAGTTTAGACCAGCGCTGACCATTGCCACCCAGGCTAGCATAGCACCATGCTGAGTTAGGACCATTTCGTTGCAACCATGTTTCATATTCTTAGAATAAGTACGTGTACCTACCTCTAAAAATGTATCTGATCCAATATGAGATTTATTAATCTTATACTGTATTACTTCCCTATTATAAATTAAGGCTGCCATTTAGATATCAGGTAAATTTGGGTTTATACATAAATAACGTTTTTACAATTTAGGCTTAAAACTTGAGAAAAATAATTTATAGAAAGAGTATTTGACAACTGATTGTGAGAGCATTTCATAATTTATCTGTAAGTCGAGCAAAGCAAACAACAAAGGCACGGCCGTACCATCCTTTTCCCGAAGCCATTCAGGCCATTTTCGACCCCATCTAACTCTGGTGTGGATAAAGCTAGAAGCTGAATGTTCATTTAATAAGAGGCCATAACGCAAGGAAGATATATTCCCAAAACCATTAAATTTTAACTTATAATTTAAGAATTATTGCAATTCAAAGTTTTGTCACTGACTGACGTATGGCTGATCAACATAGTTATAAGGTACTTCTACCTACAAGCTCCAAATTTTAAATACATTTAGTATTCCCTAATACTATATAATGACCAGGTAATTCTATTTATGATACAAATATGGATATCTAATATTGAAACGGCCATAATGAAATGAAATATTGTTAGTAAACTCTAGTGGGGATTGAGTTATATATACAGCCTTGGCCAGAAGTGTTGAGCACCCTTGCGATTTTCATACAAAACTCGAAAGTTTAGACCGGCGTTTCTATCTTTTTTGAAGTTATTTTATCAATCAATTTAAACTGAACAGGCATGTTTTGTTGAAATGAGTAGTAACTGCATAGAATATTTGCAATTTTTCGCACCGACCTACATTCGCATTTTTGGGACCTCCACTTTTCTTATTTTATGGGTACCTTGAAAGTGTTATTAAGTGAAGTTTTCTAGATATATCAATAAAATATAACATTTTACGTCATCTTACATTGTTATGATAGGGAATGAATACTTAACATCAAAATTGTAAACAAAAAAGAGCTATGCTCAACACTTCTGGCCAAGGCTGTAGGTAGACACCGGCTTAGTTTTTCATTTGATTTCAATACTTGTTGCGGTTGAAGAACTGCGTTGCGAGGCTTGCGTTTTTGTACATATATACTTATATACTTATACTCTTATACTAATATTATAAATGGGAAAGAGTGTGTGTTTGTTTGTTTGTCCGTCTTTCACGGCAAAACGGGGCGACGAATTGACGTGATTTTTTAAGTGGAGATAGTTGAAGGGATGGAGAGTGACATAGGCTACTTTTTGTCTCTTTCTAACCCCCCACTACCCAAAAATGGGGGGTGGAAGTTTGTATGGAGCATTACGGGGGGCAAAGGGGAACCGTGTTAACCCGAATTTAACGCGAGCGAAGCCGCGGGCAAAAGCTAGTATAATATTTTTATGGGATAAATTGTAGGTACTTGAAGCATTCAAATCATACTTAACTACCTATCACCAATTTATCTGCATGTCTCTAAGGTACTACTTTTACTCACTTTTGCACCTATCTGTATGAAGGTTACGGTTGCGACTAATTAACTCAAAATTAAGTAGGGTTTAATTAAGTCCACATAAATAGAAACAACAAATAAATGCGGTACAATTATATTTATTGATTATCCTCGACTAAAAATATTTATAACTTTTTTAACCGTTAAACTTCTATACAGCGTTAATGTTACCTTAAAATGTCTGAATGCCGTTGAATAAAGTGTAAGTAGCCTTCAATACAAAATAAAATGGTCGGTCCACTACAAACTTAAAGTCCAGTGCAAAGTGCGGCCTTATCGCGGCGCCAATATGTACTGAAAATAAATAAAACCTTTTAAAATTATACTTACGAAAAAAACTTATATAATCTAAGTACTTGAAGATCTTGACATGCCACTTCATGCAGTTATTAAATTAAAAAAAAATGCTTGTTTGAAGAAAATATTTTGGCCATAACCACAAATAATAGACATGCAATTGGAATATTTAAAAGCTAAATTGTAAAAAGGTGTAATTATAATGACATGCAATAAAATCCGTTTTTCATTGCATCATATAGTTAAAGAAAAATATGCGTGCTATTTTATGATTTAAAGGAAAGCTAACCTGTTTGAATGTTTGACCTTGATTGACTTAGGGCTAGTAACTAGGGTTTTGGTGCAACTAGCCGCTAGTTGCACCAAAACCCTCTGCTAACGTCATCTTCATCGTATAAATTTTCTTATATGAAAAGTTTGACAGTTGTCTATGGGATGACAGATGCTTCGCCATAATTAAGGTTAAGCGATTTATTAATGAAGCGTGTTGCAACCAGCCCTTAGTCTTTTTCATTAACGGCACTGTGTGTAATTATTGTCACTTAGATTTTAGTTGTGAGGAGATACTTATTTACTTTACTGTTACATACATTTTCAACTGGGTCAAATTTAGCTTCAATACAATTATATGCAGACGCGGGTACGCGCGTTATATTGTAGGTTTGAAATCAATCGAATTGCGTAAATATTAGCCGCTAAAATACTCGTAGATCATTTTTCATTTGGGAATAAAGAAAAGGCACTACCTGCACGTCTAGCATAATCTTGTTAAAAGTCGCGCGACTTTATACATCAAGTGCAACTTGACAAATGGAGTAGGAAGTTGCGGCTTCTGTGGCAAAAAGTGCTAGGTGTATACTTATATCGTACACTTATAAACATTTATAATATTATGAAAATGTATGAGAAAAAACCTAGCAATAAATATAGAAAATTTCATTCAAGAATAAGCCAACAAATTAGGTATGGGTATAACTTTTATAACTTGCTTTTATATTTCATGAAATAATTATCATTATTGCTTCAGCCGTTAAAAAGTAGATAAAAGATGTAAAGGTTTGAGGATTTACGGTCACTGACTTTAATTGTTGATCCATTTAAGGTTCACTTTATATTGGGCATTTCTTAGAATAAGTATTAGACAAAAGAAAATAGCTTGAACCATGAACAGGACGATAATTTAAGTCCGTGACTGTACAGTTAGTATTAAAGTAAATAAAATAATAGCATTAAATGAAATAAATTTTATTCAGTAATAACACAAAAACAATTTGGTGTTTTATGTTTCTTTTTTAATGGTTTATTAAAACAATTGAACACCATTAAATAAAGTGTACTCAGATTTCACTTTCAATTCAAAATAAAATGGTCTGTCTACTACAAAACTGGGAGTCGGCGGCTGGGCATACGGAGCAGCACCAAACCCTAAGAATACTGAAAATGGAAAAATAGATATGTCAGACAACTATAAATATTAAATACTGGTTTACAACATGCTGATGCATGCCCAACAAAAGCTAGCTATTTACACAAAAAATAATAATTTGTGATCTAGTTCCAGAAGACATAAATAAATCAATATTGTCGTAGTACTCGTTTAGGAACTTGTTCTTGCTAGATAGTGTTGGACATTTTCGCAACAATTGAAAAAAAAATAGGAAGCCTCGCTAAATTCATTAATGCTCAATTTTGTTCAAATAAAACAAAAGTAAATAGGTGTTAAAGGAGAAATATGCGTATATTTTAAGTAAGAAGAAATTAAATAACAATTGAATTTAAATAGAACAAAACAAAAGTGGCCAAAAATTGAATGAAAACTTAGTTGTTCTACTCTGTAATAATAAGGATATATTGCTTGTATTGTGTTAACATTATTTATGTTACTTAATGTGCTTATTATTCTTCATATTTTAATCTAATTTTTTTATAATGTCACAAAGTACGACGGTGACTTCCATTTTGGCCACTTTATTTAAACTTCGTTACACCATGTGCCGCGTTCTATTAAAATACATAAACAGTGCATTAAAAACACAACGTCAACACACAACAAATAACGCAACCAATATTGAAGTTGTATTGGAATAATTTTCAAGCAAATTCTGATTCAGACGTTTAGATGATAGCTGTATTGCGTAGTTAATGCATTGGAGTTGTATTGAAGTTGGATCGTGTCATTACGAGTTTTAAAATTAGAATATGGCCCCATGTACTATAAGATCTGTAAAGCTTCCTTAAAATAACCTCCCCGACCATTATTTTACACCTCCCATGCAAAGATTCCGTGCAACATGCAAACCATGCAAATTTAGAATCAATAATGTGAAAAGCCAACCTGTATAAATTGTGTCAACCTGAAGGTGAGGTTCTGTGCGGGACTAATATGCACTAATTTGACGTTATAATATTGTCATGTATATTAAATTAAAAATCCTCAGTATTTATACATTTAAATTTTAAGACAACCTCTGGGCTTGTTTTTCAGTGTTACCTTCACTCATTTAAAACTTTCAAAATCATTTACAATACTTGCACAGTTACGCACAGTACCCAAACACTCATATTTCGCCTTGAGGTCTTGCTAGATCCTGCAATGGACATCTCTATTATTGTTTTTTTTTTTAAATAATAGTGATGTCTACCACTTTAAAATAGTTTTCGTTTATAATTCCCTAAATGGGAAACAGTCGTAAAGTGAATAATACAACCGGCAACGACGATGGTTTAAAGTTTAAACCATCGTCGTTGCCCGTTGTATTATTCACTTTACGACTGTTTCCCATTTAGGGAATTATAAACGAAAACTACGTTTAAAATTATACCTGTACAGCTCTGCTCGAGTTTTCTAAAGCATACCGTTTGTTAGAAATAAAACCAGGCTGCATCTCATGACGGCAGCACTTATCGTGTGTAAAGCGTGACAAAATGTTTTATTAAATGACAGTTTTATCGTTTATATGCAAATTTTAACAACTTTGTCACGTTATCCACGCAATAATTTATGAGATAACCCTTAATTGTCAGCCAGTCAAAAATGCTTTTGATTTTGAATGCATAAGCTTGGTTATAACTTTGAATAACTGAAATGTTGAATAGATCATCATAACCGCTGCAGCAAAAAAAAGAAATAAATAAACGCGCTAAAGGACACTTACTAATGCATAAGAGGTTATAGTTAGGTACCTACTTATTTATAACATTTTTTAACTACAGCTGTACATATAAACCACCGTCTACAAACAAACTGTAGGTAGTGTGTGTATTACTGCTACTTATATATACTCTATATTTTGGAAATCGCAAATATGGGTAGTTTAATTATGCAAAATGTAACTAGCCCCTACATTAAATAAGTAAAGTGTAATCTAACAACTATTTTAGTTTTTATTTTAGTAATCATGAATTATATATGTAATATTTTATGAAAATCTAAAGCATTTATCGCGGTACAACATGCAATAAGACGCATATGACTATCCCAATGGTGATATGTGTAAAAAAATGGGATCTACCTATATTTCTTCAATCTGAAGTCTTGTCTCTTTTTCATAGCAAAAATTGATTGGCACAGTGGGTGAAATATGCTGATAATTAAATATAACAATACTGAAATTATAATTAACTTGCATTGGAATAATGTCAATTTTGAATTTTGTAGTTATTGATGATAGCCGCCGTTGAATAACGTGCTGGTTCCGACGTTCAAGAAGAACAAGAACGGTCGATCTGCCACAAACCGTTTTTCCGGTTTTAAAGACATAAAATCTGTGCCGGTGAACACTGAAATACAATGTAAAATGTAAAAAGAAAAATAGTTGTTATTTTAAGTAAACCCTAATTTGGTGTAAATTTTTTGTGTATATATATGCAGTTTGGTAAAAATCTGTTAAAAAAACGACTAGCACAAAGTTGAAAAAATAAACTAAATATGATACAAAACTTTAAAAGTTACAGAATTAAAGCAAACATAGAGATCGAAATTTCAACGAACTTTAAGAAGAATTGCAAGTCAAGGAAGCGATATTATATAGGGTATACATAATATTATGCAATAGGCAGACCGGCTCGCTCGGAAATATCGGAAAGAATTCGTACGAGATTGACGCAGGCCCCAAACGGATTGGCTTTAAGGTGAAAAACCAGCTCAACAGTTAGTGATTGGCAAAATATGTCGATTACTATTATTGAAATGGTACTCATAATGCACGTGCATGAAGTGGAATAATGCCAATATTGAATCTTGTACTTAGGAGTGGAAGACGCCGTTGAATAATGTGCTGGATCCAGATTTAAGGAAAAACAAGAAGGGTCGGTCTGTCTCAAACTGTTTTTCTGGTAATGCCATCATCTCTGCTATTTCGAACTCTGTAATGCATTACAAAATGTAAAAATAAACATATCTGTCATTTTTTTGTTTATTTCAAATTTTTTGACAAGGTACAAACGTAGTTTTATCTACGATATGTTAAGTATGCTGGGCTAAATTTAGTAAAAATCTGTTGAAATAATAACTAATTTACAGCGCTAAAATAGTAAACAAAATATTATGAGAAACTATAAAACTTAGTAAGAGAAACTGCAACGAAACAGATGGCAATTCTAATGATCTTTAAGAAAAATGGCAGATTATGCAGATATTTTTGTAATGGGCAGACCGGCTCGCTCGGAAAAATCGGGAATACAGACGTGATATACGCAGGACCAAAACAGATTGGAGTTAAGGTGGAAAATCAACTAACAGTTACAGTGAGCGTGAAGATATGCCGATGGTTATTATTGAAATGGGACTCATAATGCACGTGCATGAGGTTGACCAATGTCAATATTGAATTTTGTACTTAGGGCTGGTAGAGGCCGTTGAATAATGTTCTGGAGTTGGTATTAAGGAAGAACAAGAACGGCCGATCCGCATAAAACCATTTTTCTGGCTTTAACATCGTCGGATATATGCCGAACTCTGTAATACAATGTGAAATGTGTAAATTTAAATAAATGGCATTCTAAAATGTTTGTTTATGTCAAATTTTTTACAAGGTGCATTTGCAGTTTTTATTTACGATATGTCTGCAGTGCAAAATTGAAAAAAAGAAACTGTTAAAAATGAGTTATATTACGAACAAAAAAAATCACTGTTTAAAATTTAGAGATGATTCTCCAAGAAAAAGATGGCAATACCAACGATATAGATCTTAAATCTATAGTGTTAAATATTCTTGCAATAGGCAGACCTGCTCACCAATCAGAAAAAAGGGAAAACGTCGAACTAGAATAACGCAAGACCAAATGGATAGCATGAGGCTGGAGAATCCTTTACCCAACAGTCATAATGGGTGGAAATATGCTGATAATTATACTGATATTGAAATAATTATGCACGTGCGTGTGATTGATCAATATCAATATTGAATTTTGACTTCTAATACTCTAATACTCCAAAAGAATAAAAAAATATCTTTATGTGCGTAGGCGCCCTAAAGTCGCTAAAGTAAAATCTTCGTCGAAGATTATAAGGCATAAGGTCCAACATCAACGTGAACAAATTCGTAGAATCAATTCTTTATTTTATTTCGTTTCGTTACTAATCTAAAACCAAGGAAAGGATACCAACAGCCAAAATATACATTAAAACTTCATGAAATATTTTTATTTTGTCTCACTTATTATTATTTTTTAATTAATATATTTAACCAAAAACAATAAGCTACCATAGATTAAAAAAATATATAAGTAATTGAGCAGTATGTAACGACCTCAATCAGGTGTCTAGTAGAAAAAAGTTAATTGGCGGGAACCATACAATTTTTAATTGCAATATTTGCGTTATAAAAGTTTTAGGATTAACGATACATTATTTCCTCACGGTCGAAGTGAAAAGTAAAGTGTACAATCCGTCCATAAAACCCATTTCACGTAAAATGGTGCGTAACGTAAACATTTTGCGTAAAATGGTGCGTTTTATGCACTCGTTGTACAGTCACCACACGGAAATGTTGAACCACTTGCCATTGTTTGTAATTTAGCTGTGTAATTAATGACCGATGTTACCTAACTAGCTGTCAGCAGTGTCAGTCGTAAGCTAACATCAGTTATTCATTACACGGCCAAATTACTAAACAATGACAAGTGGCTCAACAATCCCTGTGGTGACTGTAAAACAAGTGCATAAAACGCACCATTTTACGCAAAATGTTTACACGCCATTTTACGTAAAATATTACTATTTGTACTTAGAGCTGATAGAGGCCGTTGAATAATTTTCTGAAGCCGGCATTAATGAAGAACAAGAACGGCTGATCCGCATTAAACCATTTTTCTGGATCGAATATCATCGGAGGAAATATGACGAACTCTGTAATACAATGTGAAATGTATGAATTAAAATATATATCGTTTTAAAAATTTTGTTACTCTTGCATGGGATATGTGATATTTGATAATAATTTCTAATATACATAGGTACAGTGTGCACTTTACATTGGATATTTCATATAGTAAATACTAAACAAAAGAAAGAAAATAGGTTTTGTTTAGTACTTTATACGAAAGATGACACGGTTACAAAGAAATAAAAAAAACTATGAAAGAAATTGATCTATTATTTCTGGTTAAACATCTGTTTCACTCTACCATCCAAGAGCTCTATAACCAAAAAAGATACCAGTTTTCATTAACTCAAATAACTCGTTAGACTTCCTATTATGTACAGTGAGATTCAAAATTTATGATAAATGAATTCATTCATAATGTGGCCTAAATAGAGAGCTCAAAAACTGGGCCATAAAGTTTTAGTTAGAAAATGTTTCCACAATCACTCAAAATTTTATTAGAAAATAAAAATTGGAGCAAAATTTTATTTTACATTCATTTCCTTTCAAATAAGAGGTCGTTGACCTATTCGTTATTTATTGTTATTCGATAGTTCAGAATACACGCTAAAAGTGACATGAAAACTATGGTGCTAGCTAGAACATTAAATACGACCTATACTACTATCACTATTACTATATATCGATACCTCCTACGTATACTGAGCCAACTGACATTTTTTCGATTTTCGTTTTTTTGCATATTTAGAATCAAAATACTTATATCTACATGCTGTAAAAATTTCGTAGCGAAATTACTGCTAGTTTTCAAAATAAAGTGACGTATACTGACCCAACTAACACTGTTTTTTGAATTAGAACATCGTATACTGAGCTAAGTCACTTGTACCACTATACGTGGGACACCTATCGAGGAAGGGCGGCGCGGGCGCAGCGCAAGTGGCAGTTGGCTCAGTATGCTCGCTCGTCGTCGTTGCGGGTGGACGCTGTCCCACTATACGCGAGCAATAGTCGATACGGCATACGTCTTTTCTACCTACTACGTATAAAATTAGGCTCTGTTGGTTATGATTTAGTTATCGCACGGTAATATAAGCGTGTTTTATTACAAAAGAAAACTTAATTTGCACAATTTCACAGCATTTGATTTGGGAACACTAGAGGGCTACTGTTCTGTTGGCATGATCATTTGATTTGATTAGCTATTTAGCTAAAAAAAGGTCTGATGAAGTAGCTAGCAATGTATTACACTTAATTAAATTAAAGCTTCAACACGATGTAAAAGAGTTCAGGTTTTGGTCTGATAACTGTGAGGGACAAAATAGGAACCAGATCGTATTTCTCATGTACGCTTGCTGGAAATATAACATAATAATTACACATCGTTTTCTGCATGTTTTCTGGTTGTCAATGGAAAGAAAGACAAAAAATATAAACATTTATACTCCTGAACAATGGTACATGGCTATGCGTATGGCAAAAACTGATAAACCCTATGAAGTGCAAGAAATTTGCAAGAATCGGTGTTTGATTTTAAAGCATGCCTACCTCTTTTTAATAATTGGAAAACTGGCACTAACGGACAAGCTGCAATGTGGAGTAAATTGTGTGAAGTACATGTTTCACCTGAGGAGCTTTTCACAATAAAATACAGTTTTGAAGTACATATCACTATCAGTCAATTGAATGTTCTGCAAATAAAAATACTAGGAGCCGACAAAATGAGTTAACGGAAGGCTTCAATAGCATTCAATTGGCCTATAATAGCCCAATACCTATCGACAAAGATAAAAGTTAAGATCTTAATTATTTATGTCAAAGTAGTATAATTCCAGCTCAATACCACGACTTTTCCAAAACTTTAATTACCTTATAATAACATCCTGTTGGCTGATTTTCATGTTTCATCAGTAAGTAATTATGAATACTTGCCTAATTAAAATAAGTAATATTATTTCTTAGAAGTTAACTATTTTGTTGGCACATTTGTTTTTGGGGTTCTAGGATGTTTGTCCGAATTAAGTTTTTTATGTTAAGACTAAATTGATTTGTGTTGTGTTCTTTATGCCAATGACTAGAAGCTATTATAGTCAATGAAGGCGATTAATGATTGATCCCGTGCAAGTGCCATCGTTTTAAAAATATATATATTTTAACCTAAAATAAGTAGGTGTTTAAGAAGAACCTGATGTTTAAGAAGTTATATTTTAATTTTTGTGTCAGAGAGAGTTAATATATTATTTTAATTTTGTATTAGTAAAAACTGATCTGCGTTGTTATATTTATAACGTGCTTAACTTAGACTTAATCATTTTGATTTTTATTGTTAAAGTTAAAAGAAAGTGCTTTTTGTGATTTTGTAGAATCCCAGTCTTCATTCCCATTACTTCGTTCTCGAAGTAATGGGAATGAAGACTGTGAGATGATTAATCCATAATTAGTATTAAAACAGTATTATGTTGATAATAACACTTTGTGGCAACGACAAAAACACCATTCCCTAAATGCGGGCTGTGATTAATTAATTTTTATAATAAACAAAATTTTAGTGTTAATTTGTTTTTTTTTGTATTACAAACATAACTTGCTTAAATATCCTAAATATAATAAACTTCTAAACTTCCTATAATGGTCATAACAAACAAAATAATCTTAACAGTATACTGGTACATAATGCATTCATTCAGGCGTATACTGGTACAAGTGATAAATCAGACGAAAAATAACCGATATAATCTATCTGCGCACGAGCTTTGAGTTTGTTTAGTTATCTAATGGTACATGACACATAATAGACATCTAGTTTAATAAAATTATGTCCATATTCATCTAATCATAATTTACTACGTATACTGGATCAAGTGGTAGTTGGCTCAGTTTATCAAAGACCTAGTACTCGTAAATTTCACGTATACTGGACTAACTACCGTTTTTTCAAAAACTATTATTTATTTCGAAAAAGTAAATATGTAGATTTAAGCAAAGTATATTTATTATACATATTTGAAATTTTCATGAAATTATTTCAACGTATGAGTTAGTTATGGAACTTTGTACCTTTGAACAGCCCTCCTGTAAAATCGTGGTTTTGCACTTGGCTCAGTATACTTAGGAGGTATCGATATAAACTACTAGTAATACGCAGATACTACTATCAATCACTATCTACCACTCCTGGTACTGCTACCTATTAGTATAAAGATTAGTACCTAGGCTTGAAAGCGGCCGTTAAAAATGACCAGCGCTTTAGTCCTTAGGAAGAAAATGAAAGGTCTGTCCGCGATAAAATATGGCTCAATACTAGCACACAGCATAATTACTTCATGTTCTGTAATTAATGAAATTAGGCTTAAACACAAACAGAAAATAATGAAAAGACAACAAGATTGTTCCTAAACAAAATCAAAACGTTCAAAGGAGAAGAGAGTAAAGAAGAAAATAAAGGGAAGTAAGTAAAAGGTTAGACGAAAAAAATTTAGATCAGCAGCAAAATTAAATGGTCGGCATTGGTTAGGTTGGACTTTTGTTAAACAACAAATTTGTCTTCTGATCATATTTTTTTAGCAGATTTGTTAAGTCATACCCAAATATATATTTTGTTGTATGAAGGCAAGTAATTAAAAGGTCAGACAAAAAATATTTTGGTCAGCAGAAAAACTAGATGGTCGGCATTTGATTGGTTAGGTTGGACTTTTGCTAACTAACAACTTTTTTTTAGCAATTTGTTTGGTCATACCCAAATAAATATTTTGTTGCATGATATTAACGTAAGACCCCCATTATAGTTTTGACTTTGGAGCCAGAATAGAAAATATCGATATAAAAAAGAAAATTCGCGATTCGAAAAAGAATATTTAATTAACAAAAAATATCAGTTACATTATTGCATTGAGTTTAAAATATACCTATTAGTAATTACATTTATCTTTATGTACCTATTTAAAAACTTAATTAGCTGATTTAGAGTAAAGGGCTTGCTGGCAATATTATCTTAGACAATGACATCCTTTATTTTTATATATGTAGCGTAATGATAGTTTTATACTTAGTTAAAATAAAAGACACTGTTAAATACAATTATAGATCCAACGTCAAGAAAGAATAAAAATGGCCGATCTGCCTTAAAAATATATTCTTTTGTTGGCGTCAAGTCAATGTCGAAGTCAATATAAAAGAAAAAAACACTGAAGTTAATTCGGACAATATATTTCAAAGTTCTGGTAAAACCAAAAATACTTAAACAATGCTGACAAAAATTTGTCATATCTGACGTTGATTGTTTATTTTTTTTAAATAAAATACGTAAAATAATGGTTGGCTGATACTATAGCACGTAATACATGCGTGAAGCAGTCTACAATGCCATGATATTGTCTCCAGTTCCAAGACATGCGTTATTAAGACGTGTAAGTACTAAGGATTGCAATAAGACGTTGAACAAAACGCGTGAACCGGCGAAAAGGAAGAATGAAAACGGCCTGTCTGCGTTAAACGAATACTCGGGAGCCAGAGACAAATAATTTGTTGCAAATATATAAGACAAACTTGACATTCATATTGTGTTTTTGTACTTTATGTACTACACAAAACAATTTGGTAGCGCAAGGTAAGAATAATTTTACTAATCTAACAAGATTTCTATTAAATGAAGTTCAATGATATAATGCGCATGACGTGCAGACTTTATAGTGAAGTTATCGTAATATTTAATGTACCAGTCATACCTACATGCATGCTATTAAAGACAATATTCAGTTTGGTACTTAGTTTTGGAAGACACCGCAGAACAAAGTATTAGAGCCGTCGTCTAGGAAGAATAGGAAAGGCCTGTCTGCCTCAAACATGAATTCCATTGATCCCATTCTATTTACTTCGAATTCTGTAATACAATAATTACACCTTTTGTATATTTAAAAATCAGTAGAGAATAAAAACTCCTGATTTTTATACAATCATAAGTTGACTATTTGGCCAGTAACAGACTTTGATTCGTGAAAATATCAGGCGCGGCTTGAAGACAACACGGTATAGACTCCAGACAATGCACAGCTTAAACAGTTGAAGGTAGAAACTTGGAAATTTGAAACACTCTTAAATTTTCGAAAACGTTAACATTTTTTTTAAATTAAACCTCTTATGTGGTAAAAGTAGGGAAGAAACTGGAATTGGAACTTTCACATGGAGTCGCGGAAGGCGAAGTTTAGTATGTGTAAATACACAACATATACATCTTATGAAACAATTTCAAAAGACCTAATCTCTTAGATGATTAAATTAACGATAAAATATAAATATTGAAGAACGCTAATGGATAGAATATTTGAACCAATCTTTGGCTTAGCGTTTACCCGGCTTAGCGCCAGAATATTAGAATAAAAAGATTAAAAATAAAAAGACAGCCTGTCTATCACAAACGATATTTTTTTCACTACATTTGGCCGCTACTTCAATTTCTACGTTATATTTTATTTAAAAAAAAAAAAAATTGGATTTAGTTTGAAATTATTTTCCTGCTAATTCTTATTATTATTGATGACACAATGCCGTGCGGACTTTTTATGAAACCGATGAAGTTTCCAAACATAACTGCCATGCCAAAACCAGCATGCATCCTAATAATGTCAATATTGTTACAGTAATAATTAATAAAGTAATGTCAATATTGATTTCCAAAATTACTATTTATGATCCTTCTCAGTTTATTTTTGAGTTATTGAATATGTTTGTTCAATAAAAAAATGTTTTTTTTAAAGATCTTAACTAAAATACGTTAACCATTTTAATATTTATTTATATGAAACTAGTAGCATTAAATTCGTGCAAGTTTTATAAATTTCATATATGTTAATATAATTTTTACATACAGCATAACATGACAATGCACGTGCATGCGTAACATTAATTATATTATTTATTTTTTACTCAAGACTGGAAGACGCCGCTGAACAAAGTGGTGTCAGCTTTAAGGAAGAATAAGAACGGTCGGTCTGCCGTGAAGAAAATATCCGGTGAAGCCATCGCATAAACTACTCCAAACTCTGGAATATAATGTTTTTATATGTAAATTAAATGTTTATTGTTTTGCTCGAATTATGAGCGAATGTTTGAATTATAAAGTTTATTTTAAAGAATGCGATAAATAATCTATTTTTAAAAATCGATTGATATCAGCTGATTTAAGACGTACATTTTTTAATAATACAAAACTTAATTTTGACATTTGGTTCAAGTAATGAATATAACAAAATAACATTTTACGAATCGAAAAAAGTTTATATAAAGCTATGGTTTTACTAGATATCGTATTGGAACCAGGTTTCATGAACAAACATAGGCTGGTCTGTCAAAAGCAGACGTGTACATTGACCGCAGGTCAGATTGCGAATGGTGTAAGGAAAGGTTGTTACGTTTCTACAGCAAATTTACACTAGGAAATGACGAAGACTCTGATTTTTAGATTCAACATGGCGGAAGAAAAGATTTGACGCTAAAATATTCTTGATTTAGGAAAGAGTTAATTAATTTTAAATCTATAGACAGTGTGATACGCAGTTTAATGCTAGTTATGTAAAAAAAAAGTAAGATATTTTATTAACACTATATTATAATATTTATAAAACATGTACCTTTATTCAATTTAATTTTATACTTAATACTCAGTATGTTTAGTTTACCTATCTAAATAAAAATTAGTAACGCATAAAATGTATGTAGTATATTTATTTTTTTAATTTGAGGATGAGTAATTAAAAATCTCAATATTTTTCAAGAAACAGTGTAATATAATTAAAAACAAGGCAAGTACAGATATCAAAGTTTTTTGAGGTAGTATATAATTTGTCATGCATATTTTAGACTAGTACCTATTAAATTATTTAATCGATATAAGCTCCATTAAAAAGCTGGTTTGAGTAACTGGTTAGAAAGAAGAGGAAAGGATGGTCTGCATTAAACACTTTTGGTGGATCGAAGTTGACTTTGCCTGATCGGTTTACAACTTGGAATGCTGAAAGGAGAAAAAAAATGTTTATGTCAATATATATTTAGGTTGCGTTTGATTTAAAATAATTCCATTAAATATAAATTACGAATAATACAAATACATAAAAAATTGCTTTAAAAGTAACACCAGAGCCTTAGGAAACACGCAAATAAGCTTTCAATATGTTTTTGAAAAGTCGTGAAATAAAATAAAATAAAGTAAACAATTCAGGCAATAAAGTATTATAAATTCAATTTACGATGCTTCTCCGCTTGATGCTACCAAGTGGAGTTGAATGAAAAATATCTAATTTAAATAAAAATAAACACGTACTTAGTATTTTTTTTTTAAGTTGAGCAGTCCTTAAATTGTTTTATCGACATTTTAACAGTTGTAAAAGTTTATGTACCCGTGGTTCAGTGGATATAACTTCAATATTTATAATTATCATTGGATGGGCAAAACAGAAACCACTTGCTGTGGAAATATTACATCGTTATCCGTAATTGTGCATATTCCTAGTTGTATCCTTTTTTTAACGTGTTCTTAAGTCATTTTTATGCCTAATTACTTCGTTAATTTTATTTACTTTACTTTTTTACTTTTTTTTATTAAGACAAACGGTCATATACAAAAATGAGTCATATATAATATTGACAGTAAAAATAAGACCTACAGTTTCCTTAATTTTATAAAATTTTACTCATAATTATCGGTTATTTGATAAGTTATTGATTAATTTTAATATGGAATCAAGTTCATATTGATCATAATAATCAAATAAAATATCAATTATACGAACGGCGAGCTACAAACAATTCAGATCTAATGAAGACAGTTTTCTGTACAATTGATATAATATAAGTATGAAATCGATCAAAATGGTGGAACTTGTATTTTAAGAGTAAGAGAAATTATGAAGAAATAATTAATTGCCTAATTTAGTTTGGAATAATCAAATTCCAATTAATTCAAGTATTATCTTTCACTTAAAAATATAATATAATAAAGAGAAGAACTATATAAATATAATAACTTGTATTATTATGCAAACAGGTTACACATTTGGTAGATCAAGGTATATCAATTTTAAGTTGATCGCAATACACACGGAAGGGTTTGAAATAGTATAACTTCTGTTTCGAGACTCTAGCAAGATACTGCTACTAGAACAGCAAACCCTTGTAATCTAGTGTAACTTTAGTCTAATAGTCATTCAACACTATCAAAATGAAAAAAAAAATAGCTTAACATCAGTATTGTGTTAGTTACTAAACCCAAAAAACACCTAAAATTAAAACTCACACCCCACACTCTTTACGTCTAGAAACTTATATTGAAAACATTAAATCAATAACATGATTTCAAGCACGACGCAAATATTATTTAAAAAACAATTTTGCCAAAAGACGTAACGGTTGTGTTAATAGCCTTTACGCTAAAGACAAGATAGCGCATCGACTCTTTTGCACGAATGGTATTAAAAAGTAACGAATGATATTTTTGTGTGATTATGCTTTAAAATGTGACCATAAACCATCGGTCTAGGAATCTTTGATACCGGGTAAAATAAAAATTACCAATACTGAACAGTGTTACAAAAGTAGCACACTGACCAGTGGTAAGTGGTAATAAGTAAAAAACGTGTTAATTCTAATACTGGAAACAAACCAAATCTTGAAAGGAAACCTAAAAACGAAGAACAAAAAATTTTATAACGAAATAATAAATAGTAAACCAAGTCTTAAAAAAAAACAAACACACACACAAAGTAGTAATTGATTGACCTGAAAATCGGACATGGAAATAAGTTTGTTTCACAAAACAAGACTGAACGCCCGACTACCAAGGCCTCATAAAGAAGATTTCGTGAAACTTGACTAAACTTCCGAATGTTAGACACCAAGTTCCAAAAGTCACAAATTAAGAAACTTACCGTTGGCTGCAGCGGCTTCCGCACCCTCCTCATTGACCTCGATAAAGGCCTTCTGGATGGCATCACTGACGTAGAGATCACTCTCGTTCTTAAGAAGATTGTTCAGCTTGGCTTTGCTTGCGTCGAAAAGGCTAGTAACGCCCATCTGAAAAAAAAAGTAAAACCAAAATCATTTAAACATAATCATCAAAAAAAAATTTTTTAATTAAAACTTTGATAACGAACGCAAATTGAAATTACGTATGGAGTAGTCTAGTGTCAAGTTGTAGCTATCGATGCGCTCAATAATTGCCATAATTGTAGAAGTTATTGCACAACCAAAGTTCAACCAAGATTCAGCAATCCCTTGCACCTTTAGTACAAGTGTGCTGGGTGCAGCCACAGTGTCTCTCGAGCGGGATACTGATGCTGCATCCTCGTGCTAACCATGTTGATTTTGCAGTACTTAGCTAGGAGGAAAAATTACCTTTTGCAGAACGTCCTTCAGGTTGATAGTAGTTTCAATCTTAAACTTCGGTAGATACACGTTGACTTCCACCTTGCGCATCTTTTCGACAGCCTTGTCCAAGGCGGTAGGTTCCTTCAGTTTTTCTAGAACACCGGCCAGACCATCAATCTCGTTGGGCAGGACGATGAGAAGAGATGCTTCCTCTCCTTCGTACGGCAGCTCCAAGATCTAAAAGTAAACTAAACTTTAAGAAAACTAGTCCTGTATTTAGTTCCAACCTGTTATTATTACCAGTAAGTTCCCACTCGTGCAATGGGGCACGGGTATACAAGGTGTAACAAAATCGCAGGTGGCCCTTTTAAGAGAATAATTGGTATCGTATTCTAATTATAAAAAAGTAAGAGAACATATTTCCTCACGAAAAAGAAAATTGGTTTTGTATGGAGGGTTGGCCGGCTGGCACAACGTGTCCCATACAAACAAAAAAAAATACGATACCAACTATGCCCTTAAACGCTTCACCAGTATTTTTGTTACATTCTGTATAGCCTATATTCTCTCACAAGAGGATTTAAAGTACAAGTATAGTCTCTTTCCTAGCATAATGATTCGGTTTTGGTCCAGACTTCACTGACATCTTTGAATAACTTCGCAAATGGATAATATGATTCTTAGTATTTTTAGGGTTCCGTACCTCAAAAGGAAAAAACGGAACCCTTATAGGATCACTTTGTTGTCCGTCTGTCTGTCTGTCTGTCTGTCTGTCTGTCTGTCTGTCTGTCAAGACCATTTTTCTCAGGAACGCGTGGAGGTATCAAGCTGAAATTTATACCAAATACTCAGGTCTATTGTCCCTTGGAGCTGTGAAAAAATCAAACTCAAAAGCCAACGCAATCAAAAGATACAGTCGTTTATGCTGCAAATTTTAGTTTTTCGGCACTCGCAAAACCTACGGGGTACTTCCCGTGAACTCAGAAACTTGAAATTCGGCACGAAGCAACGTCATATAGCATAGACAATGGAAAAATTACAAAAAGTAGACTTTTTTAATAAAATCATACAAAAAAACATTTTTTTAAATTTTAAACTTACTACCTTTTTTCTCGTAAACGCGTGGAGATATTAAATTGAAATTCATGTCAAATACTCAGGGCTATAGGATCTTTCAGACGTAGCAAAACCAAACTTTTATGTCAACGCAATCAAAAGAAATAGCAATTTAAGTCGCATATTTTGAAACTGAGTACTCGCAAGAAACTCAAAACCTACAGGGTACTTCCCGTAAACTCAGAAACTTGAA
The DNA here is from genome assembly GCA_947086415.1 of Pammene aurita. Lineage (NCBI taxonomy): Eukaryota > Metazoa > Arthropoda > Insecta > Lepidoptera > Tortricidae > Pammene > Pammene aurita. Next base: position 1,662,245 of record OX352297.1, read on the forward strand.
ACTTGGCACGAAGAAAAAGTTCATATAGTACAGATAAAGGAAAAATTACAAAAAGTAGAAGTTTTTAGTAAAATCATACAATAAATATTTTTTTAAATTTTAAACTACCTTTTTCCTCGTAAACGCGTAGAGGTATTAAATTGAAATTCATATCAAATACTCAGGTCTATAATACCTTTAAGTTGTAAAGGTTTGTACGGAACCCTCGGTGCGCGAGTACGACTCGCACTTGGCCGGTTTTTTTCCTTTACCGAAGATAAAAAATATTATTGACATTCATATAAATGACATTGCGTTAACTAGATCCGAGAAACTCCATCTCTGGATGAAAAATCCACATCTTAACGATCTGCTATGCCAGTGGGCTGAAGAAAAATCTCGATCTTACTGCATATAACCCCACTTACTGCATTACTGCTTATTTTGGACCCGAGGTATGTCCTTAAACTACGTCCGGACTTGGGTATGTCCTTAAACTATGCCAAAAAGAGAGGTATGGGCACTGCGAATGGCATCTCCCTTAGTGTGGTAGGGCACGTTCAGTGTATGTCATCTCGCTCAAATCTGGAGCAGAGCCCGACTGGGGAAGTACCTCCACCTTACAGAAAACCACAGCCAAATAGCACTAGACCCTACTCATAGTGTTGTGTTCCTGCTGGTGAGTAAGGTTGCCAAAGAGCTCAAAGAGGACCCAGTGTGTTGACGATGAGGGACCCTCTTGTTCCTTTAGCCGTCAACACAGTGAATCCTCCTTTTTGTAAAGAGTCGGCAACGCGCATGTGACTCCTGTGGAGTTACAGGCGTCCATAGGTTACGGTAGCTGCTTACCATCAGGCAGGCCGTATGCTTGTTTGCCACCGTCGTAGTATAAAAAAAATATATATATATAATTTCTCTGCAGTGGAAAACAAGGTTCTTTACCGCTAAAAGTCACAGTTTAATTTCATAAGTATAATGACAAACACAAAAATAACTATCAATGTATTAAAATTACCTTAGCACCAAGCTCGGGGACCTCGGCGTATTTGAAGTCGTCCTTCTTGAACATGGTGGGCACTTTCACCGTATTGTCTTTAGTAACATGGAAATCACGATCAATAGTCTGAGATTTGTCGAACTTCTTTACCCAGCTACCCTGTAAAGGTTAAGGAAGAATATTAATTCCGAGGTTTTAGATAATGTGTTCAGAAGCTGGCGGCATAATATTGTTGGACTAAATTATCACCCAAAGTTATCGACTATTTATTACATTGATAACATGAATTAGAAAAATTTACACTCAATATCATAATAAGGCTAGGTGGCATGTTTTACGCTCTTAATAACTTAACGGGCAATTAATATTGCGGGCTAAAAAACATGGCCCTCAATCGTACTACCAAGTACGAAACCGCGCGTGCCTATTCCTTGATATTTATTGAATACCTACGCATTTTAATGGCATAATTATACTAAGGAAACTTCACCAATTACTCGGCAAACATTTTTGGATGAATTCATGATATTATTAAACCTTTTCTATTTTAGCCATCACGGTATGAGAGTCGAAAAGTCATTAATTCATCATTTGAATAGTTAATGCAGGAAACAACTAAAATAAATGACACCCAGAGTACGAGCAATGTTGTTTTTAGCTTTATGTATTTTCTGTGGCCAGAAGCATATTTGAAATTGAAATAATAATAAAAATATGATCTGCTGACTAAAATTGATAGTTCATAAAAATATTTAGACTACGTATACAATTACGTTTAAAAAAGTATTACTTTTGAAGAAGCAATAGTATACCTTGAAGTACAAAGCGTTGACGAGCACGGCACGGGTGTCTGCTCCCAGCGTGCTAGGGTCGACCAAGTCCTTGATGCGGTTGTTGGTATGCTCCTCCACCTGAAGAGAAACAAAACTTTTTTAAATTGTAAAGAGAAGCAATCTCGGAATATGGTATAAGTAGTACGTCGTCATAACGGGTTGGCTTAAAGTAATTAGAAATTTCACATTGAAAAATTTAAAAATAAAGTCAATAGCTACAGGTTAATGGATTTTTTTACGAGAAACTAGAACATATTAGACATTACAAACAATCACTACTATATAGAAAAAGGCCCTCCAGCTTCGATCTTTTGTAACGTGCTTCTGACCATACGCATCATACCTTGGACAACATTTCTTAATTGTCCATATCATCCTTAATTCTTATGGTTTCGGAGAACTGGCGTCCTGCCCGTAACCTTATACTAACCTACTACAAATATCCCATGAAGCTTCGATTGGTCGAGCTTTAGGGACTTTTGCTGGGTTGGCATCTTTTAATACATAATGTATGGGATTGCTTTTTAAACAATTTTGACTATTTTTGGCATACTTAGAGTTTGCTTATTCTAGGGTGACGTCTCTAAACGTCGAACAATCAGAGATTATTTAGCAATTTTCAAAAGAATGGTAAGTAGTGATGCGTAGGAAGCCAATTTACCAATCAAATACAATTTTGGATAAGTACATTAAATTTCAAAAAGTCAATTTGTATGATGTCCAAGGTGTGAGTGGAACAGCCAGAAGCAAGTTACGAAAGATTGAAGATGGAGGGACTTTTCCTATATTTTAATGTTTGTTTGTAATGTTGAATATGTTCTAGTTTATGGAAATAAAACTTATTAACCTGTAGCTATTGACTTTATTTTTCGATTCTCCAATATGAAAATTCTCATTACTTTAAGCCAACCCGTTATACCCGTTCTTCTAAGGAACGGAATGAATACACATTTAAAATATTATTAGACGTTAAGGCCTTTAAGAGTTTACATTTTTGTCACAACGAGCGTGATAATCTCGGGGACCTCACTATGGTTTTTCATAGATGTCCAATAATTTTTTGAGATGACCTGACTAATAATTTACGGAATATTCCTTTTATCTACGACTTTTAGTTGTCTATGCATGCTTTTGCGTTTTTAATATTAAACTCCTGCCTGACTTAAAATAGATGACAGTTACAAATGCTAAGCTTATTTAATAGTGAATGTTGATTAAATTTGATGAAAAGCTGTAAAAATTCAGACCGGGTGAAAAGATTACACGGAGACAAATGGAAACCTATCTGTGATCACGGAAAATAACTCAACTAGACAACGCAAACTCGGCTAACACTTTGCAAGTGACAAGCTGTAGAGAGCACCATAAAACATCTGAAATACTATTCAACATGGGGCGGGGAATCGTAAAAACTAATACACAACAACAAATATATATTGAAAAGAATATCTCTAATGTTAATAACCATGTCAGCTCATAATCGTATATAGCAGCATCAAAGTCAAATTCATAAAAATAGATCAGTTAGTATGTGCCACTATGGTGTTGGTGTTAGTTCTCCACTTTATCGCTGCAAAGATCGATCAGAGTTAGCTGCAGAGTGAAGACTTTATGCCCTCTTCTTACCTCACCTTATTTATTTATCAAGTTCGGACTTACCCAGGTGTTGATTTCCTTAGCAGTGGCCGTATTTTTGGTGAAGTCGACGTTCTTGAACTCTGAACCGAAGACGCTCTTAGAGACAGCAGCGAAGTCTTCCTTTACTTCAGCTAGTAGAGGAATGTAAACTTTGTTGGCCATCTTCAGTTCCACTCCTTTTATGGCGCGAAGTTGAGAGTTCACTTTGGGGAACACTTCTTTGGTCTGAAAATACAGGAAATGAGAGATATCGATTAAAAGTTTAAACATTATTTATTGCACACTTAGTTTACCGAGTTAGTAAAAATTAGTAGAAATAAATACCTTACAACTGAAGAATAAATAAATATTTTTAATGAATATTTTGATTTGTTTATTTTAAGGAGACTATATAAATTACTAACTTATGTAGATGTCATATACAAAGGAAAAGTGACCTAGGCCTCCAGTGCCTAAGGCTGGGATCGAACCAGCGTCTTCTGCATTCGCAGCAGACGCCCTAACCACACAAAATGAACACGATGTTGTTATTTTCAGAATTGAAGCAAAGACTCAAGGTGAAGATTAATATAAATTATATTTTGACTCTTGTTTAGGAAACAAGATAATGAAGGTAGTTACCACATTGTCGTTGGGCAGGCCGATGGCTTTGAGGATCTGGTCGTGGGACTCTCCGACGGAGGCCAGAGCCAGTTGGGCCAGCGGCTGCAGGACAGAGAAGGCAGACATCACCATGCTCTTGCCGGCCTGCTCTTTTGCCACCTCCTGTGAAAAACGAGATGAGTTAATCCTTTAATTGTATCGTAATTTGCTTAAAATTTGCTTATACGACACAATTTAAATGGGACGCAAAATCTGTTTTGATCATTACTCATTTTTGCACAATTTTCTTCAGACTTGTTTGCATAAAAATATTAAAAATAATATCTAATAATACAGGAAACACTTACCGAGAACATGTTAGCGGTAAACACGTTGTTCCCATCGTTGAGGATTTTCTCCTCGCCACTGGCTGAGGCCATGGCGACGACGGCCGCAACTGAAAAACCAACGTCAAGTCAAGTAAAAGAAATATTGGACAATATCCTTCTGCGTCCCGACGTACCTATTTATACTTGTAGTTTTATCAGTGGCATTATTGCCAAGAATTTATTGGTAACTAACAAAAATGTAATAAAGCGATTGTTGTCGCAGTATTATCGGTTAGGTTTACGTTAGGGTTCCGTACTTCAAAACGAAACCCTTACCCATAGATTTCGTTTTGCCTCTCCGTGTATGTATCTGTCTGTCCGTCTGTCGTTTCAAAACAATTGCACCGATTGAGTTAGGTGACTTATCTGCCTTCGCCTGTGTTGCTACACTGCGCTAAATCTTTCTACCTCTTTTCACCTCTTAATTCCAACTATCCTTTCTTGGTGTGGCACTGTGGCATCATTCACATAATCGTTATATCTTGCACGGTTTAGAATCTGCTTTGTCTGACAGTCAGTCCCTAGGTAATGTGTCAAACCAATAACAAATTCTAATCTTCGAATACGCCTCTGATTCAATATTTAACACCTTGTCTCTGTATCTTGTGTACCTACTTGATGTTGTTATTGAAAACATGAAATACATACGTTACGGTGAATCATTCGATCAGTTTTTATTATTTATTTTATAGCCACTTCATTTAAACGACTGGACTTACCGCTGACATATTATAATATAGTAATACCCGTATCGCTTACGTAACCGTGCAGGTTTATAAATAGCCTTTAAAGGTATTTTTTAGTAGATACGTTAGATTTTTGTTGGAATTTATTGTTGGAGTTGGATTGTAGGAAAAGGTCTTTAGTGTAAGTAACAATCGGATATGTAAAGAACAGCTAAACTAAACTAAAAAGGCATCGCATGTAGTTATTCATAAAGATGTGATATTTCTTGTATTATGCTTTCTTTAGATATATGCGGCGTTCAGTATCATCTTAATTTCTCAAGTTGTTGTTGTTCTAAATGTTTGTGGTTATAAGAAGGTACCCATATTAGCCTAATGGCAGGGGTCCATTTTTCGATTTATTTCCATTCTCGAATCTTTGCAATTTCGTAATTTGTGGTTTAATCATATTAGTCTGATACCGTTTGACAAATGAGTTCTTAGTTTAAAAATAACATATTAGGCTATACTCCAGGGAGGACCAAGAGAAAAACTGGAAATAACTCTTATATTTATTTATTTATTTACATTTTATTGTACAGTCGCCATCAAAGATATCGGAGCGGCCAGGGTACTCAAAAATATCTGAACGTGCACTTTATCGTCTTGATAATAGAGGCGTTGTTCAGATATTTATGATCACCTTGGCCGCTCCGATATATCTGATGGCGACTGTACATAAAAAAGTACAAATGGCGGACTTAATGCCTTAAGGCATTCTCTACCAGTCAACCATTGGGCCAAAAAGAAACATTTGTTGGGTGCAGGTTCGAAAAAATAAAATAAAATAAAAACCGTTTGCAAACATTACATTTCTGTCTTAGTTGGGATATAACAGCAACAGTCTAAACGAATTATCAATTAAAAGGGTAGACAATGGTAGGTACAAAGAGCAACCACTCTTTACTGTACATTGGAGGACCTTATTACAAAAGGCATAAGGTCCACCGATGGGTAGTTAACAGTGTGCCCACTTTGGTGATGGTACGCGCAAAGAAGGCGCGTCATAGTAGTTATTCCTAATCTACGTTTAACCCAAAGATGTCTGCGTTGATGTAGGTACAGATACAATGGCAATTGTAAACAATGGAAGGCTCTTAACATTCAATCTTAAAGCTTAACTATTATCACTTTTGTAACCAGAGTAGTTATCAGACCCACCACGGAAAAGCGCCGTAACAGCCACCAGAAACCTCATTCAATTTTATGTCGTAATATGGCGCACTAAGGTGCAGATTAATACTGGCATTCCAATGTAGTTACTGCACTATGCGCGGTGCAGTAAAAGCCTCTGGCGTAACCAATCATCATTAATATGGAAAAATATCGGCCGATAATGTTGAACGTGTTGACCTAGTCTTAAATTACGTAATGTAATGATGGATTGTCTTGCAGACTATCAACACTAATACGCATTAAACAATTAATATATAAAATCACCTTGGGTCTGTTAAGGTTGTATCAAAACCCAACTTTTTAGGAGAGCCAGGAGAGGCAAAATAATGAAATAGGTAAAATTTTTTTTAGGTAGGGGTCGTATTCTAACTTTAAAACACGTTGAGGCAGGATCCAACTTCAATACAACTCCAATGCATTAGCCACGCAATACAGCTGACACCTAAACGTCTGAATCAGAAATATCAGAATTAGTTCGAAAAATATTTTGATACAATTCCAATACAACTTCAATATTTGTTGTATGTTGGAGTTATGTTTGAGAATTATTGTGTTTTTAATGTATTGTTTATGTATTTTAAAATTAGAATACACCACTAGGTAAAAAAAAAAATCATAACAGTATATATATATATATATATATATATATATATATACACGGTGCTCGTGAGGATTGCGAGAGACTTTAACAGTGCATTCCTGATCATAATTGGAGACTAAAATGTCGTATAAACTTTTCTGGAATTCGCCTAGTTTCAGAGTTACTATCACTTAAATAAAAAAATATTTTTATTGTGACTCAGTGCAAAACGCTTTTTTGATGGCGATTTCACCCTTTATGGGGTCTAGTCTAGACATTCTTATTGACAGATATCAAAGTGCCAAGGAATACTTTACGTAAACTATTTTTTACGAAAAAAATGTACTAATTTATTTTAATCGACAGTTTTACCAATAACATTTATGTTTTCATGTTCAAAATCATTAAAAAAATCGAAAAAAAAAAACAACAATAAATATTTTTTTTTGGCGAAATTGACCTAAATTTATATAACATTTATTACTCCTAATGACCTCAGAAATTCGTGGTTAAAATCTCTCGCAATGCTCACGAGCACCGTGTATATATATATATATATATATATATATAATAATATACAAGTCATGCGTACAATGGCGAATTCATCCATTTAATGGATCTCTTCCATTTAACCTTTGAGCAGTTTATAGACAATTGGATGCGTATTAGGTACTGTACAGTAGCCATCAGATATATCAGAGTGCCCAAGGTGGTCACAAATATCTGAACAACGCCTCTGTTGTCGAGGCGATAAAGTGCATGTTCAGATACCTAGTTTTGAGTACCTAGGCCGCTCCGATATATTTGATGGTGACTGGGAGAAACAACAAAGAAAGAAAAGTGTTGTATGTTTTTAATAATTTTGAGCATTATCAACTATGAGAATTAGAAAGACCATTCCTATTCTATATTCAGCAAAGCTTTTTTTTAATTATATACTTATATTAACATTGGTTGATAAACTGAATTCATCATTTCAAGCACATGTTAACCTAGCTATCTTAATGTAGTACAAAAGTGTCATCTGGTACCCATTATCCCATTAACCTATCAAATCTAATAATGTAACAATTGGTCCTAATATAGATCCCTGGGGGAAACCTATTTGGAGTAATCAACATTAATGTATTAGATATTCTGAGAATACAATCATGTTTCCTTTTCTTTGCCCAATTTGATATGACAGTTACAAAATAACATGAGTAAAACAAAGTGGGCGTTTACTCAGAATAGTTTTTAGAGCTTCGTAGCCAAAATAGCAGAAACCGCCTGCCTGACGGTTAAAAACACATACACGGGCATTAGTGGCATTTTAAATGAAGGTGTGTTCCTAGTGCCACTACCTCCTAGATTTGTACATAATTTGATTATGAAATATGGAGGGGGCACGGCATTCCATACTTATAAATCTACCAATTGGTCTCTAAAAATTTTTTTTGAAGTCCTGGACATCTTTCTTGATTAAACAATTATACGCAAAAATAGGTATAGGTACCTTCATGCCCTTTACACGCAAAATGGCATACCTGTGGTTCTTGTATTGTTTTTAGATACCGAATTGTCCATTATTATCTATTAATGAAATCAATCAATACTTATTTCTTTGTCTAAGTTATTACTTCTAATAAATGATTATCGTACAGTCAGCGTCAAAAGTTTCTAAGCGGGCGAGGTGTTCAAAATTACCTTTACACGCTCTTATTCTCTTGACAATAAAGTCGTGTCAAGCACATTTTAAACACCTCCCCGCTTAGCTACTCCTGCTGCTGACTGTACTATATACGAAGATACAGAGAAAGATAAGAATTAATTAATCGATTTTATGATTATGTCACGTAGTTTCCTCAGCAACCGGCTAATAAAAAGATAAACAAGAACTAAATTAGCATCACTGTGCGAAATAAACACTGCAAACTTGAATACCAAACCAGAAATAAATTCCATGCTAATAAGAACAAAGTCTTAATTGCATTGTTAAGTTGACTTAATGGAGCAAACAAGCGACAAAGATGCGTATGTTTAATATAAATAGAGTCTTATTTGCAATGTCGATGACATTCAAAGACTACATGAGGAAAACCTGTTAGCCGGCCAGTGTCAAGGGTAGATGGTAAGTGATAGGCAAATGTTTTGTTTAGTCTGCACGGGAAATACCGACTGACATTATGAGTTGGCTGTGACATTTCGGGACATATACGAGTAAGTAGTAATCATATGGGTAGTTGCTAAAACAGCTAAAGGTGTTTTAAATTGCAGTTAGTTATAAGGTTTAATAACTTAGATTTCCATTATATATAAATAGGGCAACTTTTCGCTTCTCATAAATTTTACCCAAAGGATAAACGTATTGATGGAAAAGTTTAAGGAGCTCCACGCAGATGAAGTCGCGGGAAATTATTAGTAAATATTTAAAAAAAAACAGTCATTTTATGCCTTACTTATGGACTGACAAACAACACACAGCCTAAACCACTGAAGATTAAAATTAATAACATATATGCTCCAATTGTCATGTAGCTACGTTTAGAAAGAGTATTGTAAAATTTTAGCACTAAGGGGGAAAAATTGACGTTGAAAGATCAAATTTAATGACTTTGCAAGAATGAAATCGCGGACAGAAGCTGATTTTTTACTAATGGTAAACTCCTTTTTCCTGGATCCGACACAAGTTTTGTAAACGAAATAGGCAGGGAATCCCAGGCAGTAATAGCGTGCAATGGCACGCCGGTTTCGCTATGACATCACCATTCATTATGCTGATCACATAGAATGCTAGCTCAGTTACAGAAGAGAACGACCGTTTCGAGATGCTAGTAGGATGTACTCTTCTGTCGCATAGAAAAAAGATTTTAATAGTTTGTTATTAAATCAAATACAAACATTGAAAACATTGAAAAAAAACTTGTATGAGTGGAATGCCCCACTTTAAAATCATGCAAAAATAATGATAAAAAACGATTTTGTACGTAATAAATTGCAGTCTGGAAATTAAGACCGATTTTCTAGAGCTATGGTTAGTAAAATAGGGCAGATCTCCGGTTGATGGCCACTATGTTGGTTTTGGCCATTTTCAACTTTATTAAGGTATAGACGAATTTACAAATCTATGCTTCATAGTTAATAAAATAAGAGTAAATTATGGCAGCACAGATATAATTCTCATCTGTCATGTATCACTTTTCATTCAGTTGATATTTGGAAAAAAATATTTTTGGGGGGCACTGTAATTGCCATAAAAAAAAAATTTCCAAATATCAACATGTTGCACATCATTCGATTGGTCTTTAAAATTGCATTGAAATTTTCTGGAATATTTTTTGATTTAGTTAATATTACTAAAATAATCGCCCAGAAAGTCTAAAAAAATGTTTCCCCTGTAAGTTTTGAACCGGAGACGGAGGAACCAAAAAATATGAAAAAAAATGGATAAGATCATTGTATAATCTTTAAGTTAAGGCATTTTCGAGTTATCTTCAAAATAGTAGTTTTCGATACAAGTGCGAGAAGTATGTCATTTTGCACGAGCACCGAGGTTACTTGGCCCGAGCCGAAAGGCGAGGGTCAAAACTCGGGACGAGTGAAAATGACACTTCTGCACGTGTGTCGAACAACGTTTTTTAATACAATTGCGAAAAAACTACAATGAAATAATAGTAGATTGTTTGACAAGGGTCTAAAGTAGGCCATATTACCACCAGGTGGTTATTTTCCCGACCGAAGTGAGGGAAAATTGTTCGAGTGGTAATATATATGGCTTTTAGACCAGAGTAATGCATACAATTTTTCACTTCGATTGCGAGAAAATAACATAAAAATACTTATTATTTACGCACAATACATAGCACAATAACTAAACTAAGGTGAAATTATGGTATAACTTGACGGTCTTTTTATTTTTTTAACTTCTTTGACACAGATACAAAATATAAATCCCGCGAATAAATGCGACAGACGACGGTATAATTAGCTCTTTAAACAGTTTAAACACACTTTAAAGCGTTTCCAAAAAAATAAAATCTTTTTTAATGATTGTGAAGTAGGAACTAAAATCAGATCAGATTACTTTTTAGCACTAGTGCATAAAATCAAACTTTACGCACGATTTACAGCTACATAAAGTAAACTTTTTGAGCAATTGTATTAAAAAACTTATTTCATAGGCAGATACGACGTTGTGATATTGATTTTTACGATAGTAGGTATCTACGGAATCCTGTGGTCCGACACGCACTTGGTCGATTTTTCTGTGGAGATTTTGAGACTATAGGCTGGGCGCCAGAGGTAATTAAAATATAAAAAGAGGGACATTTAATTGGAAAAGGATTGAATTAGTAGTTTATGTAACTGTTACGTAATAAGGGTCCTTAAAACATGAGTGTGGTTTTATGAAATGAGCCGCAGGCGAATTTCATAATAAGATCACACGAGTGTTTTAAGGCCTAATTACGTACAGTTGCATACACTGCTTTATCTACACTCATATTATATATATTAAATTAAGTGTTCGGAAACCATAGAATGACCGCCATTGTACCGTCATGGCCTACTCGATTGTGCCGGCGCTCGCGCGGGACCAATCGAGTTGGCCATGCCGGTAACATTATGTTATCAAATTCGATGTTCCAAATTTGAAACTCAGTGCTTAACAATATTTGAGCATGCAACGTTAAAATTACGTTACTGCCGCAGATAAGAAACTTATCATAGTTAAATCGTTTGTTGTAATGCTTGTCATTGTCTACGGTTTTTGAACGCATTTTAGAGTACTTACAGTATGAGTGTAGATAAACAATTTTTTTGTACGAGCAATACGGTATAGTATAAGATAAATTGATTTTGTGCACCATATTTTGTTAGCAACAAAAACAATATCCCGAATTCATTGATTCTGACAGCCGCTTCACTTGCAGAACTATTTTATTTAACGCGGCATCTCTTTTTTTATTTTAGTTTCAACTATTTAATCGACATGTTGACTAGCGCAACGTTTTTTCCAGAAAATAAAACCAGTTTTTTATGAACGACCGTCTATATATAGACCAGACAAGGTGCCATTATAAATTTTAGTCACGAAGCTAAAGTTTCATAAATAAAACACAAATCGTCTATTACATCGATGGGTTGATGACATTTACGACTATTATAAAACTCTCATGAGGCTCGAATCATATTAAATTTGTAGTTGCTTGCCGCAGGTTGACGCTCTTGGTGATTGTAAACTGGTTGAATAATGATGACCGAAATTACGTAATAAGTGACCCGTTTTAAATATAATGTAAAATGTCATTTGTATACGAAAACAAAATTACAAGGGTCTCCATCCAGGCTACCCCAAGGGTGGACCCAAAGTTGTAATCGAACCATCGTCTTCTGCATTGGTGGCAAAATGTAATATTTACATAATAAATATATATTTAATTTGTTTATGGGGCACGGCCCAGCAGGCCAGATCACCATTAAAAACCATTTTATTTTTCGCGGTGACAATATTTTTTTACTTTTTTACTATTTAGAATACAATAGTGTTATTATTTTTAACACATCACACGCATTTTATGCGTAAAAGTGAAATTATAAATGACTATTATTCATGCACTTAATCTGTTTAGAAATCTACAAATTCAAGTCATAAAATCTGCAAATTCAAGTGTAAAAAAACAATATTCTACAATAGTTAGTAGGTACATCCAGAAATTTTATGGTTCTTAAATCGATTTTGAGGTGTACCTACCTACTATATTTAACAGAATAACCTTGTCATTAAAGCGACTTCAAATGGCATTTTTGCGATAAGAAAGTCGTTAGGCGTAACGTTATTGCTGCTACAACACCTAGTCTGCCCGTCTATGAAAAACAGCCTAGTTATTTAATTGACGACTGTATTCTCGATCCATAAAGTACAAATTCAAATAGTTTATTAATGGTTGTTATGGCTCTTATGCGTGGAGCAGTAATGACATGTGGCTTGGATTGGATAACCTAAATTGAATATCAATTATTTGCATTTTTAATTGGTATGCCAAATTACTCATTATGAAGCATTGGTGCACTTTGTTACTACGGAGATTGTAAGATTGTGTGTTGTAAGAAACCTGATTAAGGTTCGAGACAAACGTCAGCTACCAGATCCAGTAGCCTGATTCGGTTCCCTGATCGGTTGAGCTCCGCACACAGTCAGTTACTTTCACTTGTTTGCTTTCTGACCTGACGTATTCCTAACGTTAGGTTTTTAAACCGTACGGGCAGAATCGTATATGTGCGGCGCTTTGGTATTTAGTATGAGGCAACCGCCTTCAGGTAACCTGTAACTATATCCGGCCACCAGACGCGAAAACCTAACGTTTGCTTCCAGCTTAAGTAGCAGTAAAAACCAGTTTATCAGGATATTGACAGCAGCAAAGCACCCAACAGCCAATGCGGTGGCGTGGCAGTGCAGTCGCATTTGAAACTTTACTCCCAAAAAACTTATACTCTATTTTTTTTTAAAGATTTGTCCACAATTTTGCCTGATGGTAAGGATGAGGTCGAGGATAAAGCATGCCTAAGATCTAATAAGTCTATGATTTACTAGCCTTTTCCCGCGGCTTCGCCCGCGTACTATAAGTACTCAAAAAGGATACGATACCCATGTTGATTTTCAGACTTTGTGACCACATTTGCCGCTTTTAGGGGTTGAATTTTCAAAAAACCTGAAAGACGTGTTAACTCATTTACCGTTAGGAACACTCCTGTGAAGTTTCGAATAAAATAATCAAACAAATCTTGATTCGCCATACAAACTTTGGACCCCCATTTTACCCCTTTAGGGGGTGAATTTTGAAAAATCCTTTCTTAGTGCACCCCTAGACCTTATAAGGAACCTACGTGCCAAATTTGGAATCTCTAGAACCAGCGGTTTGGGCTGTGCGTTGATATGTCAGTCAGTCAGTCAGTCAGTCAGTCAGTCAGTTTCTTCATTTATATATTTAGATTTACATAAGGTCTCGGCGTCGAATATATGTTTGTCCCAATCGACGTCTAGACCCAAGGGAACGAAGGTCCGTGGGGCCCTAGCGCTCTGAGTCCATTCAAAGACCTGTGCAAGAGACTCAGAGATGCCACAGGAGACCGAAGAGCTGGCAGCTATCTTGCTCAACGAATAAGTTTAGCAATTCAGAGAGGAAATGCTGCCAGCATCTTCGGTACCATGGTATTTTAGTATTAGTTTAATTTTATTCTTAGCGTTAATAATTTAGATTTATTTTAGTTTTATTTGTTATATTTTTAGGTCAGCATTAAATAAATACATCATAAGTTTCTGTTTACTCTTCAATTTTAAAATATACTCAAATTGGTTTACCTTAAATAAATAAATACAATATGCAATATGTCAACCCTATCCTTAACCGTATACTTACTTAATTTCAAAACATTTAGAGAACCATTAAATTGTCCAGTTAAACGCAAAATGATGTTAAACGAAAAAATTAAGATCAATCGATTTTTTTTAAATCTTATTTGTTTATTTATATAAACATATCACGCTTTAGATAAATTTCGACTTTGCCAAAGGGTCACTCTTATCTATATTAAATTTAAAGTATGTTGGTAGTCGAGGTCACACGTTTGCTGTCTTACCCAACCGAAGATGAGAGCCGGAACAACCAATGGAATAAACATTGAATTATGAACCTTATTCTCGAGAAATAAAACCCAAATTCAAACTGGTCTTCAAATGGTAAAATGGTATTTTATGTGCAAGTGTCTATAGCTATCGAAATATTTCCACATTAAGTATATAAGGGTCGGTCAAAAATAATGTCATGTTTGATAAAGTTAGGGACAAAACAAAACCACACGTAGGTTTTAATATTAAGCGAATTTTGAGCCGAAAATTTATTAAATAACAAAAACATCTCTCGGGGTATCCTACATTCTTAAAGTTATGTATTACTTAAATTTTAATTATTATACGAATGGCCTGTTTCACAATCTCCAGTTAAAGCATATCTGTCAGATAAATGTTTGCTGTCCTTTTCTTTTATATGACTGGAGAAAAGGATAGCAATAATTTTAACTGGCAGATAAGTTTATCTGGAGATTGTGAAACAGGCCCTTAATAAGTCGCGTTACACCCGAAACGTTATTTTTAAATCGGTCCCGATATTAGATTTTCCCTTTTTTACGCTATTTTTTTATATACCGCGACGGTCGCAAACAAGCATACAGTGCGCCTGATGGTAAGCAGTTACCGTAGCCTATGGACACCTGTAACTCCGGATGATTCACATACGCGTTACCTACACTTGAACAACCTATACACTCTAATTATATATAAACTAGCTTTCCGCCCCGCGACTTCGTCCGCGTATAAATGCACAGAATGACAGTAAGGTTGACTGATAGAGAATGTCTCATGGCATTAAGTTCGCCTTTTGTACGATAAGTTTTCTTTTTGTGCAATAAGTATAGTAAAAATAAATTTCCCCCATACAAACTTTGAACCCCTTTGTAATCCCCTCAGGGGTGGAATTATCCAAAACGCTAAAAGTATTTTCATTGTATTAGGATAAGTAATCACCCTACAAAGTTGTAAGTCTCTAGCTCAAAGAAAGAAGTTTTACATACAAACTTTGCACCCCTATTTTAACCCCCTCAGGGGCGGAATTATCCAAAACGCTAAAAGTACTTTCATTGTACTAGGATAAGTAATCACCCTACAAAGTTGTAAGTCTCTAGCTCAAAGAAAGAAGTTTTACATACAAACTTTGCACCCCTATTTTAACCCCCTCAGGGGCGGAATTATCCAAAACGCTGAAATTACTTTAATATTTTTTATAAATATCAGCGAACGGACGAAGTTTCAAGTCTCTAACTTAAAATTTAAAATCATACACATACAAACTTTTAACCCACTTTTTACCCCCTTATGGGTTGAATTTTTCAAAATCGGTTCTTCTTATTAGAACACGTTATAAATATAACCCGACCTGCAAATTACAACTTTCTAGCTTCAGTTGTTACGGCCTCACTTTAATACAAACTTATCAACCCTGTTTCAACTCCTCTCGGCTGGAATTTTCAAAAACGCTGAAATTCGTTTTTTTGCTTTTAAGTTTAGCCTGCAAATGAAATTTCAAGTCTGTCTCAAAAAAAATTGTAATCTCTACACAAACTTTCAACCCCTTTTTTACCCCGTTAGAGGTTGAATTTCAAAACACGCTGATATTATTTTTATTAATTTTAATTATCAGTAAGCGTACAAAGTTTCAAACTTCTAACCTTAGATTTTAAGCCCAATCCACACAAACTTTCAACCCCTTTTTTACCCCCTTAAAGGATGAGTTATTGAAAATCGCTTCTTATTACTTGTACACATTATAAATGTCACCAGACCTGAAATTTTCAACTTTCTAGCTTCAGTAGTTTTGGCTCTGCGTGGATCAGCCAGTCAGTCAGTCAGGACAAAGGCATTTATATATATATATACATAGATAAATTCCAATGGAAACAACTGTTGAGTTCAAATCTATATATACTCGTATAAACGTAAAAGTCCTGACTAACTGACTGACTCACTTAAATCAACGCCCAGCCCGAACCGTTGTACCTACAGAGTTGATTTTTTCACAATAGGTAGTTTTTATAACGTTAGTATCCACTAAGGAGTTTTTTTTAAATTCATCTCCTAAGGGGTTAAAAAGGGGTTTGAAAGTTTGTATGGATGGGGTTTAAATTTTTGAGTTAATAGAGATTTGAAACTTCGTACGTTTACTAATAATTAAAAAACAATGAAAGTAATTTCAACGTTTTTCAAAATTCAACCTCTAACAGGGTAAAAAAGGGGTTGAATATGAGTACAGATTAGATTTTCTTGTGACAAATTTGTAATTTCGTATGTAGGCTACTAACTTTAAAGCAAAAAAACTGATTTCAGCGTTTTTCAAAATTCCACCTCAGAGGAGTAGAAACGGGGTTGAAAAGTTTGTATGAAGGGAAGGCCTTTACTACTGAAGCTAGAACGTTGTAATTTGCAGGACGGGTTATATTTACAATCTGTACAACTAATTAAAAGCTATTTTGAACAATTCAACCCCTAAGGGGGTAAAATGGGGGTTAAAAGTTTTTATCGGTGGGGTTTAAAATGTAGAGTTAGAGATTTGAAACTTCGTACGTTTAATAATAATTAAAAAATAATAAACGCAATTACAGCGTTTTTCAAAATTCAACCTAGAACGGGGCTAAAAAGGGGTTGAAAGTTTGTATAGAGATTTACTATTTTTTTGGTTTGAGATTTACTAGAAATTATTGTTCCTATTTCCGTTCCATTTCCATGTTCCAGAGTGAGCTCTGACAATAGTTTGGTCATCGTATCGCCAAATAAAACCACCACTATATAGTACACAAAGAAGTTCCGCAAATAATAGGGTATATTTACGTTATTATTTGCATATTAAGAAATATTTGTAAGTGAAACTATGTCTACGTTACCCGTTTTTTCGCAAAAATAGCAATAAGTATAAATAGATTAAGAAGATGGTTCGGGGATTAACAAAAGTTAGTTAAGAAGATACAATTGGATATGAAACTCTGTACGAGAAACCGTATTATACGCGGACGAAGTCGCGGGTGGAAAGCTAGTCACAGATAAATATTAAGCTAGAAGAAGTACGCACGCTCAATAGTATGAAACCCCGCTTGCGGATTTTTTCATAAATGATCATAAATAATTCATCATAAATGATACAACCCAAAACCAAAAACAACCCAACCAACCAATCAGACAACTCAAAATAGATATCTTTGACGCAAATGTACGGGAAGACCCGACCCCAGATAAACTGGGAAAAGGGTAGGACAAAGAAGAAGAATTCATCATAAATGATAAGAAAGCATCACCATTTACTCGACCTTTAGATGAATAATTGCAGTTTCTTCAGCGTAATTATATTATTATTTTTTAGATATGTCAAGGCTTGACAGTGGGAACACGAATTCATAATTTTGGATGGTTGATTGAGTCGAGTCCGAGTATTTGTGGCTTCTAGGTTAATGTATTTTCTGTGGTACGAGTTTATTTTTTTTAAATGACAGTTTAACAGCAGTATTTTAGCATATTAGTAATAAAGTCAAAAGAAAGTAAAAAAAATATTTAAATGAATATTTACGCATACAAATAGAAGGTGTGTCGGTAACTAGGTACCAATATAATGTATCACACCTACATATAATTAATTCGTTAGATACGAATCCTAAAACCGGCATAAACATTTCCTACTTTGTTGGTAATAATAAAATTTAAAAAACATATTTATAAAAATAAAGGTAGCTTTCCATTGATCATACCTAAAAATAGATGATCTTTTTTAATCTCAAAGTTATAACTTATAAACAATACAGATGCAAATAAAAGTGATTAACTTACAGAATATAAGCGTATTCATGTTGATATCCAGTGTTGTCTGCGCGCGCACCGTACTTGAACTAAACCGGCTTGGCCATTACGATTCTTATTATATGAATATGAAGCTTACCTTCTGACCAAGTGACCACTAAAACCGTCTAAGAAAAAAATGACGCGATCTCAAACAATTCAATGAGGACTTATGACCTATTTCAACTACACGTTTAAATTTACAAATGTAATATCAGCTAGTGCAGTTTGTCGATTAACTAATGATTAGACACGTGGTAAATTGTTTTGGAGGTCCCAATATAGTCATATATTTTGTGTTTTGAATTTGAATGATATCATTCCCGTTAATGTAATGTGAATGGAAAACGGTATGTATTATTTTTAATTAAGCAAATATTGGGACCACACAATCCCGAGTACCCAGGGCTTAACATTTTTTGTAGATATAAAATATTTTATAAAAAAAAATGTAAATATTATTTTGTTAAATTGTTTATATTGTTTTGTTTGTAAAGTGTTTATTTATAAGAAAGCATTTTAAACCAGCGATCAGTGCCTTCTATAAAAAAAATATTAGAACTATTTATTAAAAAAAAAAACTTATAAGTAGAATTTTACATGTTTTGCAAAATCTCTAATATGAGATAATGGTTGTATTCCCATCTGTCTTCTGCACGCCTCAAGCAGTCTACACAATCAATAATAATGTCATTATTTCTATACCCGTCCTTTTCATTCTGGTTCTAGACCGTCCGTGACTATACCAAGGATGAGAAGGATGAGCAGAGAAATAATGTCACTTTTACTGAGAGTGACTGGTCAGCTTCAATCACGCATAGTATGGCTATGGCGGGGGCAAATGTGAATGGGTACCTGCTAGATTTTAGATAGATAGATATATATAAATTTATTCAATAAAGCACACACTACAGAACATAAAAAACAGAGCTTGAAAAATGCATACCTAAAGGTAAACTAGTCGAGTATAGGTAACTACAGAAGTTCACAATGTGTTCAGCAATGTGCACGATAAAGAAAAGGCTCAGACTCAGCATAATATAGCGAAATTGCGAGTTGACCCCACAATTTGCAACGGTCTTATTCTGTCCTGGCCTTTAAGGACTCTAACGTTATTTAAAAAAAGAAAGTTGACGTAAGATATTTTGCATAAAAAGTAGACATGCACAAAGTGAGAGGAAAACAAAACGGAAAAATGAGTAGAATAACGCGCGAGTAGATAGATATGGAATTAAAGGATAAAGTGCATAGTCCTTATATATTAGATGTATTATAGATAATTGCATACATACGAAAACAAACATAACAAATAAAGATTGTGACCTAATACGCTAGGTTGTAGTATTTGTTACAGAAATACTACGAAAAACCCTATTCCTAACTGTCCACAACAGAGACAGATGGGAATACACCCATCTATTATATGAATCATAACTTCATAGTTTGACTCACGTTTGACGGTTAAACTGTAATATTTCGTGAATTTCTATTTTTAGGGTTCCGTACCAAAATGGTAAAAAAAGGAACCCTTATCGTACGACTCTGTCTGTCACAAAGGCAATTTTTTCCGAAACTACTGGACCGATTGAGCTGACAATTTGTGCACATATGTAAGCTAGTGACCCAAAGGCAAACATATACTTAATCTATAAATTTCGAAGTCCGGGTAAATAAGATATAAAAAAAAAGTTTTGCGAACTATATTGTGTCAATTGTGTGGTATATCAAACAAAAGGGTTTAAAGTGAGAATCTCAAATATATTTTTAACATATTATAATTTAAAAATATATAATGATCAGTGATCGTACATTTTCCAGCAAAATTGGTGCAAAGACGTTTTTTTAATTAAATTGTTATTTAATTACCAACCATCTCTACATTATTACTTAGTTCTAAGTGGCTTTGGTTTTATTTGATTCTTGGTTCAAACATTTAACAGCCTCAAAATAATAATAACCTTAGCACTGCAGCAAAAATGCTGGAAAATGTACGATCACTGATAATATATGTTAAATATATATATATATATATATACATATATATATATATATAATTATAACATATTTATATATAGTTTTAAAGTTATTTTCTTACTACTTACTTAACTTTTGCGTGTATATACAGAATGATTTCCAGATCGTGATCCAGAACCATTTTTTCTGATTCTGTAACTGATCAACATTATGTGGTAGTATTTAATCAAAATCGAATTAATTTTGTTTGTCTTATTTTTCAAATCAAATTCATCTTAAACTAAGAAAATCATGGTAACCCTATGACTTGACATGCTATATGGGAAGTGACAAAACTTTACTTTGAGTAGGGTGACCAGATTGTATGATTTTTTTTTCTACATATCATCATAATAATAGTTATCAATATTGGTATTATTGGTGATGCAACCGACATCAGGTTCATCTTCAACTTTTGTATAAACACAATAGTTATACACAATACTATATAATTACATGCTACACTATACTATATACACTATACAAACACATTTACAAACTTATACACTAAACTTACTAAACCATAAATTTACCTAACTCTGTATTCTGTATTGTGCTACATGACTTCAAAGTTCTATTAATTTGAAGAAATCTTATGAATTACTGATTTTTCTTATTACAGGTTACCCGTCCGGTAGGGTTATCTTTTAAACAAAAAAATGATATAAGTAAATATATATTGTATAGTCAAATGTGGTTCCTAACATGACCAGATAAAAATGAAATTATCGCTGTGTTAAATATATATACAATGGATCGTCTCATTAATTACTGGTACAAGTAAAATGGTGTAATATGCGATATAACTCGTTATTACAGAAAAAGAAACTTAATATTATGCGCTTCTTGCATCTTCAAACAAAAAAATGAGAGTGATAATAGTTTAGTTTATTGTTTTAGCGGGTTTTCTGATATTGCTTTTTATTAAACGAATTATTAATCTAAAGCTTTGATTTGCCATAAACAAACCAAACGTCAGTAAGTGCCATCTGAAATAAAACTACTTCTATCTCAATTAATAATATACATATAGGCCAGGCAATAGAGGGGTTGACCTCGCATTAACTCCTCAGTCCAAAAAAACTTTACAGCATGATAAAGTGTCAGGAGTAGATGGTATATATACACTTTTCCAAAAAAAAACTATTGTCCTTCTTAGGTTTTTTTATCTAAACTCGTTTGGAAAAATGCTCAGTCTAATTTTATTGCACTAGAAATATTGACTTGATGTATGTAACCAATGATAAAAATATCAAAAAAAATCCATAATTGAACATATTTTTTTATAAAAAATATTTTTTTTGTGTAACTCACATCGGAAATTTGCTCCGTCTTTTTTTTACTGAAGTGATATTAAATGTATGTATTCTACGTATGACAAAAAATAATCCAAAAATTTCATCGTCAAACTTTTTCAGTATAAAAATTTGCTTATTATTCGCAGCAGAATATTGCTCCGTCAATATTTTTTTTCATTATATTTCCTTTAAGAGTTTTCTTGCGACTGTACAAAAATCCAAAAAAATATCCTGCGTATTAAAAAATTAAATCATGTCACAAATAAAGATACCTAATATTTCACTCGTTAGTGGAATGCGCACGTGCAGGACGCGGGACGCGGGAGCGGGGATGCGAGGGGCCATGCGCAGCGTTCTCGTTATCTTCTTTAATAAACTCAAAGAAAAAGTTTACATTTATGGTTTTGCACGTTACTAAAATATTACATTAACACTACATAAATACCCCCATACTGTTAGTAATTTTATCTTAATTGATATAATTTGTAGTGGTGCTAAATGCCTAGTCACAGTGTAAATAAAAAAGTACGCCAGTTGTAATATATTTGACACATTATTAAAATGCATGCGTGTTGTGTAGATGTGTCATATGCAGACTCCGTTATCAGTGGTGAAAATTTAATAACATTTTCCGTAACTCTGATATCTGGTTATCGCTTGTGCAATACAATAAATTTGTGGTCATCTTTTTCCACTTGTCATAATTGTTTTGAATACTGTAACCATTTCATCCTCGGAACCGTCATATATATACGATTTAATACGTTTTAAGACGAATCTTAGTCATCTTACTTTAAAATGTATAGTCTGGCCAGCCAACGAACGCAGTAGCAATGTACAGCGAACAAAAGTATGACAACACTAAGAATCAGTGAAAAAAGTAGCAATGATCACCAAATTTTATGTTTTTAATTTTAGGTGGTATTTGCGCCCCTTTCATTTGGTGACATTTACGGTGTATAAAAAGGAGACGGATATATTTCGTCTGATCTGTCATCAACTGCAACAGATAATCTGGTTGAGGCAATTGACATAAGGCTTAAAAATGAATTTAAATTTAATTGGGAATGTTGCAGGAGTTCTATCTCACTCGCGCTTAAGTGAAATGCACTAGAAACAAATTCAATGTGAATTGAAATGTTCGTCATGAAATACGGTGTCTCATCACAAAGGGTTGCGACATGTACGTATTTTGAATTTGCCGCGCGTTTCTACTGACAGAAATGGTTTGCCAGACTATATATGCATTTGCACAATTGTATCATGTTACTGAAAAAAAAAAACTTTACTTATTTATTAGAAAACTATAATCTAATAGGTACGCCTACCAGGCTTACCTATTCGAAAAAATTGGTATCTATTGCACAGTTATACTAAATTTAGTAACCATTTCCGCGTCGCTGAGACTGAGAAACTGAGAAAATTTAGCAAGATTATTCAGGAAATCCATACTTTTACTGAATAAACAATTAAGATGACATCAATCATAATTGCCGAAAAAAATACAATTAAGTAACTATTATGGAGTTTATATACCAAATTAAACCTCGTTAAAGTCCTTTGCCTTAATATACAGGGTGGAAAGATAAATCGGGCCCTGGAGGAAAACTACCTTAAAACGTTGAGATAGCTCAATTCACTGAAAGGAAACATTCTATAATTTCTTTAAAGGGACATAACTGCATTAACAATTTTTTGGAAAAGAGTACAGTTTTCAAAATAAGTATTTATTTTGTAATTTTTGCCATAAATAATTTTTATTACAATTGATGCCAATCGATCCTGTTTCCAACGAGGATAAAAACTTCTAAATACCAACTAAGTTTAGGGCACATTTTTTCATACAATTAGTATGGAATAAAGTAAAAATTAAGAAAAAAACTGTGAATGCAGTTTTAGTTTTAAGGAAAAATAAAAGAATGTTTCCTTTGAGCGAATTGAGCTATCTCAAGGTTTTAAGGTTGTTTCCCTCCAGGGCCCGACTTATCTTTCCACCCTGTATAAATAAAATAAGTATATAGCTTACATCAAAATATATATACGTCATGTTAAGAATACTAAAATGTGCTATGCCAACCCTAGCATTTTCATTAAAATTTCACCACTGAAAACGGGGTCATATGGAACAAGTAAAACTATTTTCGCTCCCTGAAAAACACAACGTCATTAAGCGAAATATTGAGTTTTTGAGTTAGCAACGCCATCTAGTTCGCGTAATAGTAACGCACCCGATACGAAGACACCTATCGCTCTAGTTCTCTTAGATGCGACTGGGAGCGCTAGTGTCGTTATGGCAAAAAGTGGGGATAGGCGCGTGCCTTACTGGAACAATGGCGGCATCGCACTAGTGACCGGGACGCAGATCAAAATACAGTCGATTCCGTGAAGAACAACGTCATTTTTCGCTTAGTGACGGTGTTCCGTGAGAACAAATGGTAAGTACGACAATTTTCTAATGGAATATTGTATCTATCCATAAAATGTCACTATCAACTTCTAATATGGTGTAATATCCTTACTCAAAATAAAGCAATAGTGTACTTTTCGCTTTAATGACACTTTTATTTTAACTCTTTTAAACGTTTTGAAATAAGTAAAGTGTCAGTTTATCTGTAATGACGTTGTTGCTTTAATCTATTAGGCTTAATGCAAGCAAAGAATAAAGACATACTGTATTTTTACTTTTAATGACATTATGGTATTAACCAGTTGAAAGGACTTGACTTAGGTCAACCGTCATAATCTGTTTAGTGACTATTTCGCACTTTAAGTTACTATAACTACACTCTTAGTAGTAAAGTAAATAAAGTCGTATTTCTCTTAAAGCCATTACGACGTATATACGTGGCTTAAAACTGTCTAAATAATTAATGTCACTTTTTGTTTTATGTCACTATAAGTGAACAAATCAATTATATATCAATCACAGGTTAATTACTAGTTAGACACATTACATGAAATGACATTTTACCTCTGGATTATATAAAGAATATACTTTAATTAAAAACTATAGGTACAGGTTTTTTCTATAAATTTTCTTAAGTAATCGAAACTAAGCGGACTTGATACTCGTACGTATAATAAGAATTGGATATTTATTTTGAAATTAGATTATGAAATTGCCTTCTTATTTTATTTTAATTTTAATAATTATATCAGTGGGGGTTTTGCACATACATTACAATACTCATTATTTATAATGATTACGATTATATTTATTTGTTTGTTACAGTAAAAAATGGCTCCGCGTAATCCAAGACTTCAAAAATTTAAAACAATTATTAATAAAATGAACACAATCCAAGAAAATAAAACACAAAATTCAAATATCGGCCAATTAAAATCATCACCAATACCAGAAAAGGATCCGGTATATAGTATTGATAAACCTGCATCAACAGATCACCTATTCGCAAATTCTTCACATGCATGCTCGCCTCAAGTGACCACCACTGCTTCGTACAACTCAAAGCATCCATCATATAATATGCACGCACCAGCACCTACTGATTACCTATTTGCCTGTACTGCACAAGAATACCAAAATATTTCATGTAGTGAAAATTCCAATGATGCAATTGCTACTAGTATGTATTCATTGCGTTATAGAAGAGTTTCATGTTCTTCCGGCAGTGACGACCAGTCTGAAAAAGATTTCTCTCCTGCCTCCGACGATGACCAAGAATTTGTACCTCCTTCCGATGAAGAAATATCCGACTCAGAGCCCGACAGTTTTCAAAAACAATCGTTTATTAAAGAAAGACCACTACTTCGTGCTCGTAGTGTATCATCAAAGTCTGATTCTAGCAGTTCGTCATCACCGTCTGATTCTAGTAGTTCTTCATCATCGTCGAGTGATTCCTCGTCATCGGACTCTTCAGGCACGGAATCAGATGTCTCTGACGAAACTCCACCGACAAAAAAGAAACGCATTGATGCACAAAATACACAAAACGAATCTCTGTCAAGTTCAAGTTTAGTGATTCAATTACCTGTTCTTTGCCCTTACAGTTCTACATCTGAGGAAGAAGATGAATTAGAAGTGCCAGTATCATCTTTTACACACCCCGAATTTACATCAGACATTATCGAGGAAAATAATATTACAGAAAATCACTTACCGAACTGTACCACACACGATGATCAAGGTGAAGCTTTATCCGAAAATCGGACAGCAAGCGAGCATTTATCCTCTTTACATGCCGATGCTATAAACGAAATTTGTGGCCAAACTGGAAGTACTGTTGTTCCACCTGAGACAAACAATCCATTGTCTTTAGCTGCTATTGCTAGAAACAGTCTTAACGATGGTTTGTCGCATAGAGTCCTTGCTGAATCTACTGTGAATTTTGGCCTTAATGACTCCGACGGCGATGCTCCAAAGACAAGGCGTAAACGTAAACGCGGCAGTAAAAAGGAAATAGCACAGACTAGGCGAAATATGGGTTTGGAATACACAACTTTTAAAAATAAAAATGTAGTCCCTGAGAGAAAAATTGGTGACCCATGTGGAGATAAATGTATCTTGAA
The DNA here is from genome assembly GCA_947086415.1 of Pammene aurita. Classification (NCBI taxonomy): domain Eukaryota; kingdom Metazoa; phylum Arthropoda; class Insecta; order Lepidoptera; family Tortricidae; genus Pammene; species Pammene aurita. The sequence goes on from OX352297.1 coordinate 1,688,398, forward strand.
ATGTCCTGAAAAAATTACTGAGCAAGATCGGACTGAAATTTTTAAAAGTTACTGGAATATGGGCTCATTGGCATTGCAAAGAGAGTTTATAGCGAGGCATATGACTGAAGTAAGACCCAAATATCAATACAAAAAGGTTGACAGTAATAGAAGAAACAAACATGCCTTTTACTTAACTGTAAATAATGAAAAAATAAGAGTTTGCAAGACATACTTTAAGTCTACTTTAGATATTAATGACAGACCCATACGCACAGTTATTTCAAAACTTAACGTTTCCGGCATTATTGAGCCTGACTTACGCGGGAAACACGAAAATCACGGTACAAAAATTTCTGATGACTTGCTGGATGAAGTAAAAAGGCACATCAACAGTATTCCGAGAATTGAGAGCCATTTTTTGCGTCAAAGAACTGACCGAGAGTACGTAGATCGTGAATATATTGACGGAGGGAAAACGGTAACAGACCTGCACAGGGATTACGAGAATGACTGTATCATGAAAGGACTCGACTACGTCAAACTACACACGTATAGGAATTTGTTTAATAACGAATTTAATATCAGTTTCTTCAAGCCGAAAAAGGACCAGTGTGAGGATTGCGTCGCCTACGAGAACTCAACAGTTAGAGAAAAGGAGAAATCGGAAGAATCGTACAGAACACATCTAAAAGAAAAAAACTTAGCTCGAGACGAAAAGATCAAAGACAAATCCTTCATAAATGAGACCCACATAGTAGCGTGCTATGATTTACAGGCGGTATTACCAGTTCCAAAAGGTGATGTCTCAACTTTTTATTATAAATCCAAATTAAACTGTCTTAACTTTACAATTTGTGAGCTTAAGAAGGACAACACAGAATGTTATTTTTGGACAGAAGTCGAAGGAGAGCGAGGTGCAAATGAAATCGGTACCTGTGTGTTTAAATTTATAGAAAAGAAATCCAGATCTACTTCAAACGACATAAACATAACATTTTACTCCGATAACTGTTGCGGTCAACAAAAAAATCAGTTCGTGTTTTCAATGTATATTTATGCTCTGAAGCACTTTCCAAACATTCTATCCATAACTCACAAATTTCTTATTAAAGGACATACTCAAAACGAAAACGATTCTGTTCATTCGACGATCGAAAGACAAATTAAAAAAATGCTTAAATCGGGGCCAATTTTTGTCCCAGACCAGTACATACACGCAATAAAAGAAGCAAAGAAAAATGGTCAAAAGTACTGTATCAATGAAATGTCCCATTCTGAGTTTTATAACATTAAGAAGTTAACTGAATATAAGTTAAATAAAAACACAGAAGGGGAATTAGTCAAAACCGGTGATATTAAAGTACTGCATGTAGAAAAAATGCCGGAAACCCCCAACAAAGTCAAAGTGACATACAAGACTTCATACGATCAAGAACGATTTAAGGAAGTTAAGCTGCAGAGAACCACAGCTCGACCCCAATTGCTGAAACTGTATTCGTCGAGATTAGTTTTGTCAGAGAGGAAAAAAAAGACCTCAAGGAACTGTTACAAAAACATGTTATTCCTTCGTACTATGGGTCGTCTTATTATAACCATATTCTCTAGCTTTAAAAGCTTACTGTGATAATTGAAGCCCATTTTTGATTATTTTTTATGATATTTGCTACTCTACTTTTTATCGATCTCTTAATAAATATAATGTTCCTATGCTATTAAATAGTACAAAATAGTAATTTATATTGTAGAAGCTAGCATGTGAGCAAGACTGAAATGGTAACTTATGTGATTTTAGAAGTACTTATAACCATACGTCGCACAAAAGCGGGCATTTTGGTGGCACTCCATACTAGAGGTTAACGTGAATTCCTAAAATTCCTCTTTTTTATAATCTGTGCACTGTGTGGTAGGCATCAAAACTTTATTAAAACATTAATTTAGCAATAATCGGCTTTGATTTTTGAATTATTACGGAAATGCCACCAAACTGCCCGCTTTTGTGCGACGTATGCTTATAACTAATAATATGTGTAAAGTGATATAATAATAGTTATTTTAGTACGAGTAGTATTAAATATTTTCTCTGTTTTTTTAAGACTGAAAGTTATTTTTGTTAATTACTGTTATTAAAAAGAAAACTAAATACTAGGCACTTTTTGGAAAAACAAGACTAGGTTGAGGTGATTTTAGGAATGATTTTATAAGTAATAGGATGTGTTATACGATTTGTGATAAGTAATTAATAATTACTGTTTTATTTTCGAAGACTGAAAGTCATTTTTGTTGTTTTACTTTTAAGATATCTTTGTATGAATATTGGCCATAAAGCTAATAGAGTACTTAAAAAGAACTCATTTGATAAAAATATACAAAATTATTAATATTGTATTACTAGAAGTCATTTAATTTAATAGATTTTGATTAACATTGATAAAAAATTGTTTCATTTCTGATTTTCCTTTCAATAAAACGAAGTTTTCGTATAAATGTTCGTCTAATGTGTCATTATTCCAGAAATGGAGCCTAAGTTATACGGACCTCATGTGACACTAAGCAAAAATAAATGGAATAATGACATTAAAAATTTCTTGAAACTTAATTTTAAGGAAAACTAAACCTCTATATCTCAACTTTTTATTATAGCCAACACGGCTAGACGCAATTCTAAAACAAACTATCAATAAAAAACCGTTTTCATTAAAAACACGAAAATTAAACACGACTTCATATTTCAAAAACTTTGAAACCCTTTTGCCAAATAACACGTTTTTCGCTTAATGACGTTATGTTTTTCAGGGAGCGTTTTGTAAATTTTTTGACATTGTGATTTTCTTTAAGTTGAAACAGATTTTTACAAAAAAGATTTATTCAATCGGTCACTAATGTAACTGTGGTGACGAAAATTTGTTCGTGTTGTACTCGTACATAGGGCTCGCATAAAAGTTTTGCACTTGCCACGATCTTAAACGGCAACTTCTAGCCGAGACCGGCTTAGGCTACATCTGTTTCAACTTATCGCCGCTTTGTATTGCGGGTTTGGGGGGGCGACCCGACATCCTACTGCCAGTAGATTGCCAGCGGAGACTATGTGGATAAGTGGTTATCCGGTCGTCGGAGTAAGTATTCGCTTCGATCCATACAGATACAAATAATTTATTGTACCTACGAAACAACACATGACAATGGCCAGTGTTTGGAGTACAATAATGTTGATTCTATTGCATGTTATGTCATTGAATGTCTCATAATGTTTATAGTTATATCAACCATAGGTAGATGCCAAAAAAAAGATGCTGCCTACTGGCCTCGCCTCGGATACGGAGGACTTGGTCACTTTTTCTATAGCATATGACATCTACTCGTATTTCGACTTATAACAAAAGATATTACACACAGAGAAAAAAATACAGTTGTGTGACAACTGTATTTTTTTCTCTGCGAATTACACAACATACATAAGTCTTATTTAAGCGTCATATATAAGTACAACTTATGTTTAAATTTGGGTAAAATAAAAAGTTTAAGTCATCCGGCAAATGCGCTGTTTCGGATATGATATTATGATATCTTGATATACCCGTTATGAAGAAATCTATGGTTATCGCTCTAGCGGGGGGGACGAGGGGACGACAAAAAGTCGTGCGTACCAGATCTGTGGGCACGGCAGTTCCCCTGCCAAGTCGAGCAAAACAAAGGCACGGCCGAACCATCCTTTTTCCGAAGCCATTCAGGCCATTTTCGACCCCCCTCTAATTCTGTTATCGATAAAGCTAGAAGGCTGAAATTTCTGTGACAAAGAGGCCATAACACAAGAAAGATCCCAATATCATTGAATTTCACTATATACTTTAAGAACTATTGCAAGTCAAAATTCCTTAATTTTGTCTCTCTCACTGATTACGATCATCGTATATTTAAAATACTTCTAGCAGTCCCACAAGCTCCAAATTTTGAACACTTCTAACTTCTAGGGTTAACTCTTAGACTATAAAGCCACTGAAAATTAAAACATACCGCAATATCCCGGGTTCTCTAGTTTTACAAACCGCACAGTTAACATTGCAATCCCATATAAATATATGCAGAAACAAAGTTATTTTTTCTGTTTCTTTTTATTGTAAAAATATAAACATCTAATATTCGAAAGATCACAATGACATGTTGTTAGTAAACTCCGGCACACCGGCTTGGTTTTACATTAGACCTCATTACTTTTTGAAGTTGGAGAACTGCGTTGCGAGGCTGGCATTATTGTACATGTAATGTTTTTGATGGGATACAATTTATTGCTTTAGAAATTTACATGTACTCTCTTCTCTCTAGTGATTACTTGCCGAGTACTACCCAGCTAGGTAGATGTGTACCAGGCCAGTAATTTGTCCTAAGGGTGTGCCCTTAGGACAAATTACTGGCCTAGTGGCTTAGTGTCACAACACTAAAATGCTCAAACTTGGTTGAGGCATATAGCATGCGTACCTTGAGACCGGTAGGGCATTTCTCAAAAAGTCCTCGGGGGTCATGTTTCTGCGCTGAACAAACGTTAGCGGCATCTATCTATATAACTCGATCAATGTACCATCTGTTGGTAGGCGGCGTGACTAGTGTCAAAGCTTAGTTGTATCGGTGCATGCGGCTGCATTGTGTGCATTATGACACTACAAGCGTCATCTGTTGGCGAGTAGTGGTGATGGTGTTCTATTTAGTGAGGCAATGATACTCTGATGCTTCAATTAAATACTAAATTGTTTAATTAATAATACGCCATCAAAATATTTATTAAAATTATAATGATACGAGTTAAGTACAAATATGAAATTAGACAATTACATAATTGACGTAACTTACTCCACTTTTTTCACTATGACGCAAGCATAGCTGAGTCGTAGCCGCGCATGCTAAACTGGACTCAATAGCTGAAGCACGACGACATATTACTGCGTGCTCACTTGCTTTAAAAGGCTAGACAAATTTTTCATTTCGAGATTGACGTATTGTATGCGGAATATTTTTTGGAAATTTCGGTTGTGGCTGTTGAATTGAATACCTTACGTGAATAAAAAACGAAACCAGGCTGAGGAATTTTCCATAAAGTTTATGAAATACACTGTAATAACAATTTTATTTTTAGAAATTTTTTTTGGATATTCGTAAATATTATGCTAAAATAAGATTAACGTAACACCCACTGTTACAAACCTGACTGAGAAATTTTCCAAACAAAATGACGAGTGTTACCAATTACTTTTGAATAAAAGTGACAGTTTTATTTGAATTTATTTTTTGAACTTTTGACAGTATCTGTCAGTAATCAAAATAATTTGTTTAGTGAAAAAAATATACCCTGAGAAAAATTCCAGTACAAAGTATTAAGCTTTTTGTAATTTTTTGTAAAAATACCATTACTGACATACTTTTTTTTTGGAAAAATTGTGTTTTGTGTTTGTTATGACCTATACTACATCCTAGCAAAATAATAATCGACTGAGGAATTAATGCGAGGTCTCCATACAATGACCCGGTAGATTTCTCACACTAATACTCGTAAGTATAATTTTCTCGTTATTAGCGAAATTACGGTACTGCCTTTTTATATCTCACTCATGCCAACAATAAAATACATACAACGTGACCTATATAATCATTACAATTTATCAAACAAAAGCTATCGACTGCTTATCAACGGTCTCGCACAACAGACAAGAAAATTAAGAAAAAATCTTAAAACTTTTTCATTTCATTTATTTCATTTCATTTCATTATGCTAAATGTAGGGATCCGCAATTACCGGTCTGTCACACACACACACTAAAGAGTGAGTTTTCTATGATCACCAAATTTTATGTTTTTAATTTTAGGTGGTATTTGCGCCCCTTTCATTTGGTGACATTTACGGTGTATAAAAAGGAGACGGATATATTTCGTCTGATCTGTCATCAACTGCAACAGATAATCTGGTTGAGGCAATTGACATAAGGCTTAAAAATGAATTTAAATTTAATTGGGAATGTTGCAGGAGTTCTATCTCACTCGCGCTTAAGTGAAATGCACTAGAAACAAATTCAATGTGAATTGAAATGTTCGTCATGAAATACGGTGTCTCATCACAAAGGGTTGCGACATGTACGTATTTTGAATTTGCCGCGCGTTTCTACTGACAGAAATGGTTTGCCAGACTATATATGCATTTGCACAATTGTATCATGTTACTGAAAAAAAAAAAACTTTACTTATTTATTAGAAAACTATAATCTAATAGGTACGCCTACCAGGCTTACCTATTCGAAAAAATTGGTATCTATTGCACAGTTATACTAAATTTAGTAACCATTTCCGCGTCGCTGAGACTGAGAAACTGAGAAAATTTAGCAAGATTATTCAGGAAATCCATACTTTTACTGAATAAACAATTAAGATGACATCAATCATAATTGCCGAAAAAAATACAATTAAGTAACTATTATGGAGTTTATATACCAAATTAAACCTCGTTAAAGTCCTTTGCCTTAATATACAGGGTGGAAAGATAAATCGGGCCCTGGAGGAAAACTACCTTAAAACGTTGAGATAGCTCAATTCACTGAAAGGAAACATTCTATAATTTCTTTAAAGGGACATAACTGCATTAACAATTTTTTGGAAAAGAGTACAGTTTTCAAAATAAGTATTTATTTTGTAATTTTTGCCATAAATAATTTTTATTACAATTGATGCCAATCGATCCTGTTTCCAACGAGGATAAAAACTTCTAAATACCAACTAAGTTTAGGGCACATTTTTTCATACAATTAGTATGAAATAAAGTAAAAATTAAGAAAAAAACTGTGAATGCAGTTTTAGTTTTAAGGAAAAATAAAAGAATGTTTCCTTTGAGCGAATTGAGCTATCTCAAGGTTTTAAGGTTGTTTCCCTCCAGGGCCCGACTTATCTTTCCACCCTGTATAAATAAAATAAGTATATAGCTTACATCAAAATATATATACGTCATGTTAAGAATACTAAAATGTGCTATGCCAACCCTAGCATTTTCATTAAAATTTCACCACTGAAAACGGGGTCATATGGAACAAGTAAAACTATTTTCGCTCCCTGAAAAACACAACGTCATTAAGCGAAATATTGAGTTTTTGAGTTAGCAACGCCATCTAGTTCGCGTAATAGTAACGCACCCGATACGAAGACACCTATCGCTCTAGTTCTCTTAGATGCGACTGGGAGCGCTAGTGTCGTTATGGCAAAAAGTGGGGATAGGCGCGTGCCTTACTGGAACAATGGCGGCATCGCACTAGTGACCGGGACGCAGATCAAAATACAGTCGATTCCGTGAAGAACAACGTCATTTTTCGCTTAGTGACGGTGTTCCGTGAGAACAAATGGTAAGTACGACAATTTTCTAATGGAATATTGTATCTATCCATAAAATGTCACTATCAACTTCTAATATGGTGTAATATCCTTACTCAAAATAAAGCAATAGTGTACTTTTCGCTTTAATGACACTTTTATTTTAACTCTTTTAAACGTTTTGAAATAAGTAAAGTGTCAGTTTATCTGTAATGACGTTGTTGCTTTAATCTATTAGGCTTAATGCAAGCAAAGAATAAAGACATACTGTATTTTTACTTTTAATGACATTATGGTATTAACCAGTTGAAAGGACTTGACTTAGGTCAACCGTCATAATCTGTTTAGTGACTATTTCGCACTTTAAGTTACTATAACTACACTCTTAGTAGTAAAGTAAATAAAGTCGTATTTCTCTTAAAGCCATTACGACGTATATACGTGGCTTAAAACTGTCTAAATAATTAATGTCACTTTTTGTTTTATGTCACTATAAGTGAACAAATCAATTATATATCAATCACAGGTTAATTACTAGTTAGACACATTACATGAAATGACATTTTACCTCTGGATTATATAAAGAATATACTTTAATTAAAAACTATAGGTACAGGTTTTTTCTATAAATTTTCTTAAGTAATCGAAACTAAGCGGACTTGATACTCGTACGTATAATAAGAATTGGATATTTATTTTGAAATTAGATTATGAAATTGCCTTCTTATTTTATTTTAATTTTAATAATTATATCAGTGGGGGTTTTGCACATACATTACAATACTCATTATTTATAATGATTACGATTATATTTATTTGTTTGTTACAGTAAAAAATGGCTCCGCGTAATCCAAGACTTCAAAAATTTAAAACAATTATTAATAAAATGAACACAATCCAAGAAAATAAAACACAAAATTCAAATATCGGCCAATTAAAATCATCACCAATACCAGAAAAGGATCCGGTATATAGTATTGATAAACCTGCATCAACAGATCACCTATTCGCAAATTCTTCACATGCATGCTCGCCTCAAGTGACCACCACTGCTTCGTACAACTCAAAGCATCCTTCATATAATATGCACGCACCAGCACCTACTGATTACCTATTTGCCTGTACTGCACAAGAATACCAAAATATTTCATGTAGTGAAAATTCCAATGATGCAATTGCTACTAGTATGTATTCATTGCGTTATAGAAGAGTTTCATGTTCTTCCGGCAGTGACGACCAGTCTGAAAAAGATTTCTCTCCTGCCTCCGACGATGACCAAGAATTTGTACCTCCTTCCGATGAAGAAATATCCGACTCAGAGCCCGACAGTTTTCAAAAACAATCGTTTATTAAAGAAAGACCACTACTTCGTGCTCGTAGTGTATCATCAAAGTCTGATTCTAGCAGTTCGTCATCACCGTCTGATTCTAGTAGTTCTTCATCATCGTCGAGTGATTCCTCGTCATCGGACTCTTCAGGCACGGAATCAGATGTCTCTGACGAAACTCCACCGACAAAAAAGAAACGCATTGATGCACAAAATACACAAAACGAATCTCTGTCAAGTTCAAGTTTAGTGATTCAATTACCTGTTCTTTGCCCTTACAGTTCTACATCTGAGGAAGAAGATGAATTAGAAGTGCCAGTATCATCTTTTACACACCCCGAATTTACATCAGACATTATCGAGGAAAATAATATTACAGAAAATCACTTACCGAACTGTACCACACACGATGATCAAGGTGAAGCTTTATCCGAAAATCGGACAGCAAGCGAGCATTTATCCTCTTTACATGCCGATGCTATAAACGAAATTTGTGGCCAAACTGGAAGTACTGTTGTTCCACCTGAGACAAACAATCCATTGTCTTTAGCTGCTATTGCTAGAAACAGTCTTAACGATGGTTTGTCGCATAGAGTCCTTGCTGAATCTACTGTGAATTTTGGCCTTAATGACTCCGACGGCGATGCTCCAAAGACAAGGCGTAAACGTAAACGCGGCAGTAAAAAGGAAATAGCACAGACTAGGCGAAATATGGGTTTGGAATACACAACTTTTAAAAATAAAAATGTAGTCCCTGAGAGAAAAATTGGTGACCCATGTGGAGATAAATGTATCTTGAAATGTCCTGAAAAAATTACTGAGCAAGATCGGACTGAAATTTTTAAAAGTTACTGGAATATGGGCTCATTGGCATTGCAAAGAGAGTTTATAGCGAGGCATATGACTGAAGTAAGACCCAAATATCAATACAAAAAGGTTGACAGTAATAGAAGAAACAAACATGCCTTTTACTTAACTGTAAATAATGAAAAAATAAGAGTTTGCAAGACATACTTTAAGTCTACTTTAGATATTAATGACAGACCCATACGCACAGTTATTTCAAAACTTAACGTTTCCGGCATTATTGAGCCTGACTTACGCGGGAAACACGAAAATCACGGTACAAAAATTTCTGATGACTTGCTGGATGAAGTAAAAAGGCACATCAACAGTATTCCGAGAATTGAGAGCCATTTTTTGCGTCAAAGAACTGACCGAGAGTACGTAGATCGTGAATATATTGACGGAGGGAAAACGGTAACAGACCTGCACAGGGATTACGAGAATGACTGTATCATGAAAGGACTCGACTACGTCAAACTACACACGTATAGGAATTTGTTTAATAACGAATTTAATATCAGTTTCTTCAAGCCGAAAAAGGACCAGTGTGAGGATTGCGTCGCCTACGAGAACTCAACAGTTAGAGAAAAGGAGAAATCGGAAGAATCGTACAGAACACATCTAAAAGAAAAAAACTTAGCTCGAGACGAAAAGATCAAAGACAAATCCTTCATAAATGAGACCCACATAGTAGCGTGCTATGATTTACAGGCGGTATTACCAGTTCCAAAAGGTGATGTCTCAACTTTTTATTATAAATCCAAATTAAACTGTCTTAACTTTACAATTTGTGAGCTTAAGAAGGACAACACAGAATGTTATTTTTGGACAGAAGTCGAAGGAGAGCGAGGTGCAAATGAAATCGGTACCTGTGTGTTTAAATTTATAGAAAAGAAATCCAGATCTACTTCAAACGACATAAACATAACATTTTACTCCGATAACTGTTGCGGTCAACAAAAAAATCAGTTCGTGTTTTCAATGTATATTTATGCTCTGAAGCACTTTCCAAACATTCTATCCATAACTCACAAATTTCTTATTAAAGGACATACTCAAAACGAAAACGATTCTGTTCATTCGACGATCGAAAGACAAATTAAAAAAATGCTTAAATCGGGGCCAATTTTTGTCCCAGACCAGTACATACACGCAATAAAAGAAGCAAAGAAAAATGGTCAAAAGTACTGTATCAATGAAATGTCCCATTCTGAGTTTTATAACATTAAGAAGTTAACTGAATATAAGTTAAATAAAAACACAGAAGGGGAATTAGTCAAAACCGGTGATATTAAAGTACTGCATGTAGAAAAAATGCCGGAAACCCCCAACAAAGTCAAAGTGACATACAAGACTTCATACGATCAAGAACGATTTAAGGAAGTTAAGCTGCAGAGAACCACAGCTCGACCCCAATTGCTGAAACTGTATTCGTCGAGATTAGTTTTGTCAGAGAGGAAAAAAAAGACCTCAAGGAACTGTTACAAAAACATGTTATTCCTTCGTACTATGGGTCGTCTTATTATAACCATATTCTCTAGCTTTAAAAGCTTACTGTGATAATTGAAGCCCATTTTTGATTATTTTTTATGATATTTGCTACTCTACTTTTTATCGATCTCTTAATAAATATAATGTTCCTATGCTATTAAATAGTACAAAATAGTAATTTATATTGTAGAAGCTAGCATGTGAGCAAGACTGAAATGGTAACTTATGTGATTTTAGAAGTACTTATAACCATACGTCGCACAAAAGCGGGCATTTTGGTGGCACTCCATACTAGAGGTTAACGTGAATTCCTAAAATTCCTCTTTTTTATAATCTGTGCACTGTGTGGTAGGCATCAAAACTTTATTAAAACATTAATTTAGCAATAATCGGCTTTGATTTTTGAATTATTACGGAAATGCCACCAAACTGCCCGCTTTTGTGCGACGTATGCTTATAACTAATAATATGTGTAAAGTGATATAATAATAGTTATTTTAGTACGAGTAGTATTAAATATTTTCTCTGTTTTTTTAAGACTGAAAGTTATTTTTGTTAATTACTGTTATTAAAAAGAAAACTAAATACTAGGCACTTTTTGGAAAAACAAGACTAGGTTGAGGTGATTTTAGGAATGATTTTATAAGTAATAGGATGTGTTATACGATTTGTGATAAGTAATTAATAATTACTGTTTTATTTTCGAAGACTGAAAGTCATTTTTGTTGTTTTACTTTTAAGATATCTTTGTATGAATATTGGCCATAAAGCTAATAGAGTACTTAAAAAGAACTCATTTGATAAAAATATACAAAATTATTAATATTGTATTACTAGAAGTCATTTAATTTAATAGATTTTGATTAACATTGATAAAAAATTGTTTCATTTCTGATTTTCCTTTCAATAAAACGAAGTTTTCGTATAAATGTTCGTCTAATGTGTCATTATTCCAGAAATGGAGCCTAAGTTATACGGACCTCATGTGACACTAAGCAAAAATAAATGGAATAATGACATTAAAAATTTCTTGAAACTTAATTTTAAGGAAAACTAAACCTCTATATCTCAACTTTTTATTATAGCCAACACGGCTAGACGCAATTCTAAAACAAACTATCAATAAAAAACCGTTTTCATTAAAAACACGAAAATTAAACACGACTTCATATTTCAAAAACTTTGAAACCCTTTTGCCAAATAACACGTTTTTCGCTTAATGACGTTATGTTTTTCAGGGAGCGTTTTGTAAATTTTTTGACATTGTGATTTTCTTTAAGTTGAAACAGATTTTTACAAAAAAGATTTATTCAATCGGTCACTAATGTAACTGTGGTGACGAAAATTTGTTCGTGTTGTACTCGTACATAGGGCTCGCATAAAAGTTTTGCACTTGCCACGATCTTAAACGGCAACTTCTAGCCGAGACCGGCTTAGGCTACATCTGTTTCAACTTATCGCCGCTTTGTATTGCGGGTTTGGGGGGGCGACCCGACATCCTACTGCCAGTAGATTGCCAGCGGAGACTATGTGGATAAGTGGTTATCCGGTCGTCGGAGTAAGTATTCGCTTCGATCCATACAGATACAAATAATTTATTGTACCTACGAAACAACACATGACAATGGCCAGTGTTTGGCGTACAATAAGGTTGATTCTATTGCATGTTATGTCATTGAATGTCTAATAATGTTTATAGTTATATCAACCATAGGTAGATGCCAAAAAAAAGATGCTGCCTACTGGCCTCGCCTCGGATACGGAGGACTTGGTCACTTTTTCTATAGCATATGACATCTACTCGTATTTCGACTTATAACAAAATATATTACACACAGAGAAAAAAATACAGTTGTGTGACAACTGTATTTTTTTCTCTGCGAATTACACAACATACATAAATCTTATTTAAGCGTCATATATAAGTACAACTTATGTTTAAATTTGGGTAAAATAAAAAGTTTAAGTCATCCGGCAAATGCGCTGTTTCGGATATGATATTATGATATCTTGATATACCCGTTATGAAGAAATCTATGGTTATCGCTCTAGCGGGGGGGACGAGGGGACGACAAAAAGTCGTGCGTACCAGATCTGTGGGCACGGCAGTTCCCCTGCCAAGTCGAGCAAAACAAAGGCACGGCCGAACCATCCTTTTTCCGAAGCCATTCAGGCCATTTTCGACCCCCCTCTAATTCTGTTATCGATAAAGCTAGAAGGCTGAAATTTCTGTGACAAAGAGGCCATAACACAAGAAAGATTCCAATATCATTGAATTTCACTATATACTTTAAGAACTATTGCAAGTCAAAATTCCTTAATTTTGTCTCTCTCACTGATTACGATCATCGTATATTTAAAATACTTCTAGCAGTCCCACAAGCTCCAAATTTTGAACACTTCTAACTTCTAGGGTTAACTCTTAGACTATAAAGCCACTGAAAATTAAAACATACCGCAATATCCCGGGTTCTCTAGTTTTACAAACCGCACAGTTAACATTGCAATCCCATATAAATATATGCAGAAACAAAGTTATTTTTTCTGTTTCTTTTTATTGTAAAAATATAAACATCTAATATTCGAAAGATCACAATGACATGTTGTTAGTAAACTCCGGCACACCGGCTTGGTTTTACATTAGACCTCATTACTTTTTGAAGTTGGAGAACTGCGTTGCGAGGCTGGCATTATTGTACATGTAATGTTTTTGATGGGATACAATTTATTGCTTTAGAAATTTACATGTACTCTCTTCTCTCTAGTGATTACTTGCCGAGTACTACCCAGCTAGGTAGATGTGTACCAGGCCAGTAATTTGTCCTAAGGGTGTGCCCTTAGGACAAATTACTGGCCTAGTGGCTTAGTGTCACAACACTAAAATGCTCAAACTTGGTTGAGGCATATAGCATGCGTACCTTGAGACCGGTAGGGCATTTCTCAAAAAGTCCTCGGGGGTCATGTTTCTGCGCTGAACAAACGTTAGCGGCATCTATCTATATAACTCGATCAATGTACCATCTGTTGGTAGGCGGCGTGACTAGTGTCAAAGCTTAGTTGTATCGGTGCATGCGGCTGCATTGTGTGCATTATGACACTACAAGCGTCATCTGTTGGCGAGTAGTGGTGATGGTGTTCTATTTAGTGAGGCAATGATACTCTGATGCTTCAATTAAATACTAAATTGTTTAATTAATAATACGCCATCAAAATATTTATTAAAATTATAATGATACGAGTTAAGTACAAATATGAAATTAGACAATTACATAATTGACGTAACTTACTCCACTTTTTTCACTATGACGCAAGCATAGCTGAGTCGTAGCCGCGCATGCTAAACTGGACTCAATAGCTGAAGCACGACGACATATTACTGCGTGCTCACTCGCTTTAAAAGGCTAGACAAATTTTTCATTTCGAGATTGACGTATTGTATGCGGAATATTTTTTGGAAATTTCGGTTGTGGCTGTTGAATTGAATACCTTACGTGAATAAAAAACGAAACCAGGCTGAGGAATTTTCCATAAAGTTTATGAAATACACTGTAATAACAATTTTATTTTTAGAAATTTTTTTTGGATATTCGTAAATATTATGCTAAAATAAGATTAACGTAACACCCACTGTTACAAACCTGACTGAGAAATTTTCCAAACAAAATGACGAGTGTTACCAATTACTTTTGAATAAAAGTGACAGTTTTATTTGAATTTATTTTTTGAACTTTTGACAGTATCTGTCAGTAATCAAAATAATTTGTTTAGTGAAAAAAATATACCCTGAGAAAAATTCCAGTACAAAGTATTAAGCTTTTTGTAATTTTTTGTAAAAATACCATTACTGACATACTTTTTTTTTGGAAAAATTGTGTTTTGTGTTTGTTATGACCTATACTACATCCTAGCAAAATAATAATCGACTGAGGAATTAATGCGAGGTCTCCATACAATGACCCGGTAGATTTCTCACACTAATACTCGTAAGTATAATTTTCTCGTTATTAGCGAAATTACGGTACTGCCTTTTTATATCTCACTCATGCCAACAATAAAATACATACAACGTGACCTATATAATCATTACAATTTATCAAACAAAAGCTATCGACTGCTTATCAACGGTCTCGCACAACAGACAAGAAAATTAAGAAAAAATCTTAAAACTTTTTCATTTCATTTATTTCATTTCATTTCATTGTGCTAAATGTAGGGATCCGCAATTACCGGTCTGTCACACACACACACTAAAGAGTGAGTTTTCTATGATCACCAAATTTTATGTTTTTAATTTTAGGTGGTATTTGCGCCCCTTTCATTTGGTGACATTTACGGTGTATAAAAAGGAGACGGATATATTTCGTCTGATCTGTCATCAACTGCAACAGATAATCTGGTTGAGGCAATTGACATAAGGCTTAAAAATGAATTTAAATTTAATTGGGAATGTTGCAGGAGTTCTATCTCACTCGCGCTTAAGTGAAATGCACTAGAAACAAATTCAATGTGAATTGAAATGTTCGTCATGAAATACGGTGTCTCATCACAAAGGGTTGCGACATGTACGTATTTTGAATTTGCCGCGCGTTTCTACTGACAGAAATGGTTTGCCAGACTATATATGCATTTGCACAATTGTATCATGTTACTGAAAAAAAAAAAACTTTACTTATTTATTAGAAAACTATAATCTAATAGGTACGCCTACCAGGCTTACCTATTCGAAAAAATTGGTATCTATTGCACAGTTATACTAAATTTAGTAACCATTTCCGCGTCGCTGAGACTGAGAAACTGAGAAAATTTAGCAAGATTATTCAGGAAATCCATACTTTTACTGAATAAACAATTAAGATGACATCAATCATAATTGCCGAAAAAAATACAATTAAGTAACTATTATGGAGTTTATATACCAAATTAAACCTCGTTAAAGTCCTTTGCCTTAATATACAGGGTGGAAAGATAAATCGGGCCCTGGAGGAAAACTACCTTAAAACGTTGAGATAGCTCAATTCACTGAAAGGAAACATTCTATAATTTCTTTAAAGGGACATAACTGCATTAACAATTTTTTGGAAAAGAGTACAGTTTTCAAAATAAGTATTTATTTTGTAATTTTTGCCATAAATAATTTTTATTACAATTGATGCCAATCGATCCTGTTTCCAACGAGGATAAAAACTTCTAAATACCAACTAAGTTTAGGGCACATTTTTTCATACAATTAGTATGGAATAAAGTAAAAATTAAGAAAAAAACTGTGAATGCAGTTTTAGTTTTAAGGAAAAATAAAAGAATGTTTCCTTTGAGCGAATTGAGCTATCTCAAGGTTTTAAGGTTGTTTCCCTCCAGGGCCCGACTTATCTTTCCACCCTGTATAAATAAAATAAGTATATAGCTTACATCAAAATATATATACGTCATGTTAAGAATACTAAAATGTGCTATGCCAACCCTAGCATTTTCATTAAAATTTCACCACTGAAAACGGGGTCATATGGAACAAGTAAAACTATTTTCGCTCCCTGAAAAACACAACGTCATTAAGCGAAATATTGAGTTTTTGAGTTAGCAACGCCATCTAGTTCGCGTAATAGTAACGCACCCGATACGAAGACACCTATCGCTCTAGTTCTCTTAGATGCGACTGGGAGCGCTAGTGTCGTTATGGCAAAAAGTGGGGATAGGCGCGTGCCTTACTGGAACAATGGCGGCATCGCACTAGTGACCGGGACGCAGATCAAAATACAGTCGATTCCGTGAAGAACAACGTCATTTTTCGCTTAGTGACGGTGTTCCGTGAGAACAAATGGTAAGTACGACAATTTTCTAATGGAATATTGTATCTATCCATAAAATGTCACTATCCACTTCTAATATGGTGTAATATCCTTACTCAAAATAAAGCAATAGTGTACTTTTCGCTTTAATGACACTTTTATTTTAACTCTTTTAAACGTTTTGAAATAAGTAAAGTGTCAGTTTATCTGTAATGACGTTGTTGCTTTAATCTATTAGGCTTAATGCAAGCAAAGAATAAAGACATACTGTATTTTTACTTTTAATGACATTATGGTATTAACCAGTTGAAAGGACTTGACTTAGGTCAACCGTCATAATCTGTTTAGTGACTATTTCGCACTTTAAGTTACTATAACTACACTCTTAGTAGTAAAGTAAATAAAGTCGTATTTCTCTTAAAGCCATTACGACGTATATACGTGGCTTAAAACTGTCTAAATAATTAATGTCACTTTTTGTTTTATGTCACTATAAGTGAACAAATCAATTATATATCAATCACAGGTTAATTACTAGTTAGACACATTACATGAAATGACATTTTACCTCTGGATTATATAAAGAATATACTTTAATTAAAAACTATAGGTACAGGTTTTTTCTATAAATTTTCTTAAGTAATCGAAACTAAGCGGACTTGATACTCGTACGTATAATAAGAATTGGATATTTATTTTGAAATTAGATTATGAAATTGCCTTCTTATTTTATTTTAATTTTAATAATTATATCAGTGGGGGTTTTGCACATACATTACAATACTCATTATTTATAATGATTACGATTATATTTATTTGTTTGTTACAGTAAAAAATGGCTCCGCGTAATCCAAGACTTCAAAAATTTAAAACAATTATTAATAAAATGAACACAATCCAAGAAAATAAAACACAAAATTCAAATATCGGCCAATTAAAATCATCACCAATACCAGAAAAGGATCCGGTATATAGTATTGATAAACCTGCATCAACAGATCACCTATTCGCAAATTCTTCACATGCATGCTCGCCTCAAGTGACCACCACTGCTTCGTACAACTCAAAGCATCCTTCATATAATATGCACGCACCAGCACCTACTGATTACCTATTTGCCTGTACTGCACAAGAATACCAAAATATTTCATGTAGTGAAAATTCCAATGATGCAATTGCTACTAGTATGTATTCATTGCGTTATAGAAGAGTTTCATGTTCTTCCGGCAGTGACGACCAGTCTGAAAAAGATTTCTCTCCTGCCTCCGACGATGACCAAGAATTTGTACCTCCTTCCGATGAAGAAATATCCGACTCAGAGCCCGACAGTTTTCAAAAACAATCGTTTATTAAAGAAAGACCACTACTTCGTGCTCGTAGTGTATCATCAAAGTCTGATTCTAGCAGTTCGTCATCACCGTCTGATTCTAGTAGTTCTTCATCATCGTCGAGTGATTCCTCGTCATCGGACTCTTCAGGCACGGAATCAGATGTCTCTGACGAAACTCCACCGACAAAAAAGAAACGCATTGATGCACAAAATACACAAAACGAATCTCTGTCAAGTTCAAGTTTAGTGATTCAATTACCTGTTCTTTGCCCTAACAGTTCTACATCTGAGGAAGAAGATGAATTAGAAGTGCCAGTATCATCTTTTACACACCCCGAATTTACATCAGACATTATCGAGGAAAATAATATTACAGAAAATCACTTACCGAACTGTACCACACACGATGATCAAGGTGAAGCTTTATCCGAAAATCGGACAGCAAGCGAGCATTTATCCTCTTTACATGCCGATGCTATAAACGAAATTTGTGGCCAAACTGGAAGTACTGTTGTTCCACCTGAGACAAACAATCCATTGTCTTTAGCTGCTATTGCTAGAAACAGTCTTAACGATGGTTTGTCGCATAGAGTCCTTGCTGAATCTACTGTGAATTTTGGCCTTAATGACTCCGACGGCGATGCTCCAAAGACAAGGCGTAAACGTAAACGCGGCAGTAAAAAGGAAATAGCACAGACTAGGCGAAATATGGGTTTGGAATACACAACTTTTAAAAATAAAAATGTAGTCCCTGAGAGAAAAATTGGTGACCCATGTGGAGATAAATGTATCTTGAAATGTCCTGAAAAAATTACTGAGCAAGATCGGACTGAAATTTTTAAAAGTTACTGGAATATGGGCTCATTGGCATTGCAAAGAGAGTTTATAGCGAGGCATATGACTGAAGTAAGACCCAAATATCAATACAAAAAGGTTGACAGTAATAGAAGAAACAAACATGCCTTTTACTTAACTGTAAATAATGAAAAAATAAGAGTTTGCAAGACATACTTTAAGTCTACTTTAGATATTAATGACAGACCCATACGCACAGTTATTTCAAAACTTAACGTTTCCGGCATTATTGAGCCTGACTTACGCGGGAAACACGAAAATCACGGTACAAAAATTTCTGATGACTTGCTGGATGAAGTAAAAAGGCACATCAACAGTATTCCGAGAATTGAGAGCCATTTTTTGCGTCAAAGAACTGACCGAGAGTACGTAGATCGTGAATATATTGACGGAGGGAAAACGGTAACAGACCTGCACAGGGATTACGAGAATGACTGTATCATGAAAGGACTCGACTACGTCAAACTACACACGTATAGGAATTTGTTTAATAACGAATTTAATATCAGTTTCTTCAAGCCGAAAAAGGACCAGTGTGAGGATTGCGTCGCCTACGAGAACTCAACAGTTAGAGAAAAGGAGAAATCGGAAGAATCGTACAGAACACATCTAAAAGAAAAAAACTTAGCTCGAGACGAAAAGATCAAAGACAAATCCTTCATAAATGAGACCCACATAGTAGCGTGCTATGATTTACAGGCGGTATTACCAGTTCCAAAAGGTGATGTCTCAACTTTTTATTATAAATCCAAATTAAACTGTCTTAACTTTACAATTTGTGAGCTTAAGAAGGACAACACAGAATGTTATTTTTGGACAGAAGTCGAAGGAGAGCGAGGTGCAAATGAAATCGGTACCTGTGTGTTTAAATTTATAGAAAAGAAATCCAGATCTACTTCAAACGACATAAACATAACATTTTACTCCGATAACTGTTGCGGTCAACAAAAAAATCAGTTCGTGTTTTCAATGTATATTTATGCTCTGAAGCACTTTCCAAACATTCTATCCATAACTCACAAATTTCTTATTAAAGGACATACTCAAAACGAAAACGATTCTGTTCATTCGACGATCGAAAGACAAATTAAAAAAATGCTTAAATCGGGGCCAATTTTTGTCCCAGACCAGTACATACACGCAATAAAAGAAGCAAAGAAAAATGGTCAAAAGTACTGTATCAATGAAATGTCCCATTCTGAGTTTTATAACATTAAGAAGTTAACTGAATATAAGTTAAATAAAAACACAGAAGGGGAATTAGTCAAAACCGGTGATATTAAAGTACTGCATGTAGAAAAAATGCCGGAAACCCCCAACAAAGTCAAAGTGACATACAAGACTTCATACGATCAAGAACGATTTAAGGAAGTTAAGCTGCAGAGAACCACAGCTCGACCCCAATTGCTGAAACTGTATTCGTCGAGATTAGTTTTGTCAGAGAGGAAAAAAAAGACCTCAAGGAACTGTTACAAAAACATGTTATTCCTTCGTACTATGGGTCGTCTTATTATAACCATATTCTCTAGCTTTAAAAGCTTACTGTGATAATTGAAGCCCATTTTTGATTATTTTTTATGATATTTGCTACTCTACTTTTTATCGATCTCTTAATAAATATAATGTTCCTATGCTATTAAATAGTACAAAATAGTAATTTATATTGTAGAAGCTAGCATGTGAGCAAGACTGAAATGGTAACTTATGTGATTTTAGAAGTACTTATAACCATACGTCGCACAAAAGCGGGCATTTTGGTGGCACTCCATACTAGAGGTTAACGTGAATTCCTAAAATTCCTCTTTTTTATAATCTGTGCACTGTGTGGTAGGCATCAAAACTTTATTAAAACATTAATTTAGCAATAATTGGCTTTGATTTTTGAATTATTACGGAAATGCCACCAAACTGCCCGCTTTTGTGCGACGTATGCTTATAACTAATAATATGTGTAAAGTGATATAATAATAGTTATTTTAGTACGAGTAGTATTAAATATTTTCTCTGTTTTTTTAAGACTGAAAGTTATTTTTGTTAATTACTGTTATTAAAAAGAAAACTAAATACTAGGCACTTTTTGGAAAAACAAGACTAGGTTGAGGTGATTTTAGGAATGATTTTATAAGTAATAGGATGTGTTATACGATTTGTGATAAGTAATTAATAATTACTGTTTTATTTTCGAAGACTGAAAGTCATTTTTGTTGTTTTACTTTTAAGATATCTTTGTATGAATATTGGCCATAAAGCTAATAGAGTACTTAAAAAGAACTCATTTGATAAAAATATACAAAATTATTAATATTGTATTACTAGAAGTCATTTAATTTAATAGATTTTGATTAACATTGATAAAAAATTGTTTCATTTCTGATTTTCCTTTCAATAAAACGAAGTTTTCGTATAAATGTTCGTCTAATGTGTCATTATTCCAGAAATGGAGCCTAAGTTATACGGACCTCATGTGACACTAAGCAAAAATAAATGGAATAATGACATTAAAAATTTCTTGAAACTTAATTTTAAGGAAAACTAAACCTCTATATCTCAACTTTTTATTATAGCCAACACGGCTAGACGCAATTCTAAAACAAACTATCAATAAAAAACCGTTTTCATTAAAAACACGAAAATTAAACACGACTTCATATTTCAAAAACTTTGAAACCCTTTTGCCAAATAACACGTTTTTCGCTTAATGACGTTATGTTTTTCAGGGAGCGTTTTGTAAATTTTTTGACATTGTGATTTTCTTTAAGTTGAAACAGATTTTTACAAAAAAGATTTATTCAATCGGTCACTAATGTAACTGTGGTGACGAAAATTTGTTCGTGTTGTACTCGTACATAGGGCTCGCATAAAAGTTTTGCACTTGCCACGATCTTAAACGGCAACTTCTAGCCGAGACCGGCTTAGGCTACATCTGTTTCAACTTATCGCCGCTTTGTATTGCGGGTTTGGGGGGGCGACCCGACATCCTACTGCCAGTAGATTGCCAGCGGAGACTATGTGGATAAGTGGTTATCCGGTCGTCGGAGTAAGTATTCGCTTCGATCCATACAGATACAAATAATTTATTGTACCTACGAAACAACACATGACAATGGCCAGTGTTTGGAGTACAATAATGTTGATTCTATTGCATGTTATGTCATTGAATGTCTCATAATGTTTATAGTTATATCAACCATAGGTAGATGCCAAAAAAAAGATGCTGCCTACTGGCCTCGCCTCGGATACGGAGGACTTGGTCACTTTTTCTATAGCATATGACATCTACTCGTATTTCGACTTATAACAAAAGATATTACACACAGAGAAAAAAATACAGTTGTGTGACAACTGTATTTTTTTCTCTGCGAATTACACAACATACATAAGTCTTATTTAAGCGTCATATATAAGTACAACTTATGTTTAAATTTGGGTAAAATAAAAAGTTTAAGTCATCCGGCAAATGCGCTGTTTCGGATATGATATTATGATATCTTGATATACCCGTTATGAAGAAATCTATGGTTATCGCTCTAGCGGGGGGGACGAGGGGACGACAAAAAGTCGTGCGTACCAGATCTGTGGGCACGGCAGTTCCCCTGCCAAGTCGAGCAAAACAAAGGCACGGCCGAACCATCCTTTTTCCGAAGCCATTCAGGCCATTTTCGACCCCCCTCTAATTCTGTTATCGATAAAGCTAGAAGGCTGAAATTTCTGTGACAAAGAGGCCATAACACAAGAAAGATCCCAATATCATTGAATTTCACTATATACTTTAAGAACTATTGCAAGTCAAAATTCCTTAATTTTGTCTCTCTCACTGATTACGATCATCGTATATTTAAAATACTTCTAGCAGTCCCACAAGCTCCAAATTTTGAACACTTCTAACTTCTAGGGTTAACTCTTAGACTATAAAGCCACTGAAAATTAAAACATACCGCAATATCCCGGGTTCTCTAGTTTTACAAACCGCACAGTTAACATTGCAATCCCATATAAATATATGCAGAAACAAAGTTATTTTTTCTGTTTCTTTTTATTGTAAAAGTATAAACATCTAATATTCGAAAGATCACAATGACATGTTGTTAGTAAACTCCGGCACACCGGCTTGGTTTTACATTAGACCTCATTACTTTTTGAAGTTGGAGAACTGCGTTGCGAGGCTGGCATTATTGTACATGTAATGTTTTTGATGGGATACAATTTATTGCTTTAGAAATTTACATGTACTCTCTTCTCTCTAGTGATTACTTGCCGAGTACTACCCAGCTAGGTAGATGTGTACCAGGCCAGTAATTTGTCCTAAGGGTGTGCCCTTAGGACAAATTACTGGCCTAGTGGCTTAGTGTCACAACACTAAAATGCTCAAACTTGGTTGAGGCATATAGCATGCGTACCTTGAGACCGGTAGGGCATTTCTCAAAAAGTCCTCGGGGGTCATGTTTCTGCGCTGAACAAACGTTAGCGGCATCTATCTATATAACTCGATCAATGTACCATCTGTTGGTAGGCGGCGTGACTAGTGTCAAAGCTTAGTTGTATCGGTGCATGCGGTTGCATTGTGTGCATTATGACACTACAAGCGTCATCTGTTGGCGAGTAGTGGTGATGGTGTTCTATTTAGTGAGGCAATGATACTCTGATGCTTCAATTAAATACTAAATTGTTTAATTAATAATACGCCATCAAAATATTTATTAAAATTATAATGATACGAGTTAAGTACAAATATGAAATTAGACAATTACATAATTGACGTAACTTACTCCACTTTTTTCACTATGACGCAAGCATAGCTGAGTCGTAGCCGCGCATGCTAAACTGGACTCAATAGCTGAAGCACGACGACATATTACTGCGTGCTCACTCGCTTTAAAAGGCTAGACAAATTTTTCATTTCGAGATTGACGTATTGTATGCGGAATATTTTTTGGAAATTTCGGTTGTGGCTGTTGAATTGACTACCTTACGTGAATAAAAAACGAAACCAGGCTGAGGAATTTTCCATAAAGTTTATGAAATACACTGTAATAACAATTTTATTTTTAGAAATTTTTTTTGGATATTCGTAAATATTATGCTAAAATAAGATTAACGTAACACCCACTGTTACAAACCTGACTGAGAAATTTTCCAAACAAAATGACGAGTGTTACCAATTACTTTTGAATAAAAGTGACAGTTTTATTTGAATTTATTTTTTGAACTTTTGACAGTATCTGTCAGTAATCAAAATAATTTGTTTAGTGAAAAAAATATACCCTGAGAAAAGTTCCAGTACAAAGTATTAAGCTTTTAGTAAATTTTTGTAAAAATACCATTACTGACATACTTTTTTTTTTGGAAAAATTGTGTTTTGTGTTTGTTATGACCTATACTACATCCTAGCAAAATAATAATCGACTGAGGAATTAATGCGAGGTCTCCATACAATGACCCGGTAGATTTCTCACACTAATACTCGTAAGTATAATTTTCTCGTTATTAGCGAAATTACGGTACTGCCTTTTTATATCTCACTCATGCCAACAATAAAATACATACAACGTGACCTATATAATCATTAAAATTTATCAAACAAAAGCTATCGACTGCTTATCAACGGTCTCGCACAACAGACAAGAAAATTAAGAAAAAATCTTAAAACTTTTTCATTTCATTTATTTCATTTCATTTCATTATGCTAAATGTAGGGATCCGCAATTACCGGTCTGTCACACACACACACTAAAGAGTGAGTTTTCTAGGATCTTTTTGAACTTTCGAGCGATTATTCCGAGACCTTTGATTTAATCAATACCTAAATAATATCCCTATTCTTTTTAAATGATCCGTCCAATCCAACGACACCCCACACATTCTTCTTTGTCTTGACCATGAGATAGTGTAGGTGTAAATATTTTATTTCTTATTTTCAGTTATCAAGTTGACTAGGCTTCAAGCGAATAAAAATTCACCTCCATCCACTTCATGTGTACGAGAGATACCCAATTTCTTTTTATACCAAATTTAAGATTTCTAGTACTAACGATCAATGAGTTAAGCAGAGCTGCGAGCGGAGAGACAGACAGACAGACGGTCTTGGCATTTTTAGATACTTGTAAACTCTCTGGTAATTTAAGGTATGTCGTACTCGTAGGATGAGCAGTTACTCTTGGCCTCGTATTATCTGTTTTTCAATTCAATCTATTGCCGTCTTCTTTGAAAACAATCGAACGTAAGAAACACATTGTATAACAATATGTACTAGGGAAAAACTCTAAAAATATTACTCGGAATGCATTGATGCATTGTCAGTTCAAGGAACAATCGAGGAAAACACGATTACCCACGTATCAACATAAATAAACAAGTCTTAACTTATTATTAGGTAAATGCTTATCGTACTCGTATCGTCACAGTATAAGACTCTCAAATACAACTACAAGACAAGAAACTTTTTTTTGACGTTATGTTAATAATAATTTGACTCATTAGCCTTAATAATGTAACATTATCTAAGCCTACAAATATAGAAGTCTAAATTACAAAACGACTGTATTAAAATAACTGAAAGTTCGGAGTTTGAATATTAAATTAGGCTTCATAATAGACTGACAGTGTCATTTAATAATTATTTTTTGTTTTTTTTTATGGCATATGAGGCAAACGAGAAGACGAATCGCCTGAATTACCGCCACCCATGGACTCCCGCAAGAGTCGCAAGACAAGGGGGTCACAAGGGCGTTGCCGGCCTTTAATATGGGAGAACGCTTCTTCTTGATTTTCTTGAAGGTTTGAAGGTCGTAGCGGTCCGGTCATTCCACAGTTTTGCTGTGCGAGGCAGGAAGTTTGAACCCGGGTATGGAAATTTAAGGAGATCCTTAAACAACGTCCGGACCCGTGTCCGGACGTTTAAGGACATACCCGTGTATGTCCTTAAACTACGTCCAAAAGAGAGGTAGAGGTATAGGTAAGCACAGCGAATGTCATCTCGCTCAAATCTGGAGCAGAGCCCGACTGGGGAAGTACCTCCAACTTACAGAAAACCACAGCCAAATAGCACTAGACCCTACTCATAGTGTTGTGTTTCTGCTGGTAAGTATTAAGGTTGCCAAAGAGCTCAAAGAGGATTCAGTGTGTTGACGACGAGGGACCCTCTTGTTCCTTTAGCCGTCAACACAGTGGATCTTCCTTTTTGTAAAGGGTCGGGAACGCGATGGGACACCTCTGGAGTTGCAGGCGTCCATAGGCTACGGTAGCTGCTTACCATCAGGCGGCCCGTATGCTTGTTTGCCACCGTCGTGGTATTAAAAAAATCCAATGCTTTTTTCTAAGATATAATTTCTTCAAGACATCGTCGGTAATAATCGTTATGTAAGTTTAAAAGAGATAAAGCAATGTTGATATGTCGTTTCAACTGACCTTTCCCTATCAACTCCAATTAAACCAAAAGAGTCGTGTTTTTATCATTTATTATCTGCTAGTGCTCAGTTAATAAGGGCACAAGTCCTATGAAATGTACAGCATTTGTGTCCTTGTTCTCTCAACCAATTTGACTTATACCCCTTTTCACTATTCACTAGAGTCACAGACTGATATCACTAGAAGTAATTCAAGGTAAATTGACACGTTATTACGACCGTGTAAAGGTCATTTTGAGCACCTCACCCGCTTAGTTAATTCTACTGCTGCATGTATCCATTTTTTCTCAACTGAATACATTATAATTGGAGAATACAATTACAAAACAACGTTATATAATAAGCCCTTGG
Organism: Pammene aurita; assembly: GCA_947086415.1. NCBI lineage: Eukaryota > Metazoa > Arthropoda > Insecta > Lepidoptera > Tortricidae > Pammene > Pammene aurita. Next base: position 1,715,104 of record OX352297.1, read on the forward strand.
AAAGGGTTCACCGGGGTTTGAAATTGGAGAAGTCCGTCAGCGTCAGAGAAATGTAACTCTTGTGAATGTAACTGACGGGTCACGTCACCCATTATTTTGTTAACAAATCAACTAAAATTAAATGTAAATTTATTATGATTGATAAAATATATTATAAATATTATTTGAAACGGGATATTTACCATGTATATTTGTGTTTAGGAGCACCCGATATTTTGAGTTACTCCGTGATGATGGTGCATGCAACTGCGCCGAAATATCGGGTGCTCATAAACACAAATATACATGGTAAATATCCCGTTTCAAATAATATTTATAATGTGAATGACCATGTGAGCTTGAAATCATATATTGATAAAATATATGTACGAATGGTGTCATTTTAACAAAATGTTGCATAATTCGCTATATTTTGACTGTGCGATAATGTAAGTAGTTGCCGAACAAACAGTATTGCTATTAAAATTCGAAGGCGCTCAAATATAAGGTATCTAATATCGCGCACTCTTAAATTTTGCTCTCAATTCTGGTTATTCTTTATAGTTTATGATCTCTTGGTACGTGAGCTAGTTTCATATTACAACTTTTATTACTGAATAGCTCCCTTTGTCTTTCTAAGCCATAACTTTCTTTATTCTCGAAACAAATTCAAACGTGATGCTTTCTTCAAATGTTACCATCTACTCTTTATGGGTAATTTTATCCTACAATGTTACTATATTTTTTTATTAAATTTTCGTTTACTGAATCGCCTTAGAAGTTATACCTGCACATATCTCTAAGGATTATAAGGTGAGATGGCAGTGCCGTTTCATGCTGTTATGATGCTAAGAATTCTCCCAAGGATCCCGCGGTTGTAATCCTGCAGCAATTAGAAAATGGCGTGGGATCTCGGAATACCGGGATCCCGGTATAACGGGATTGGATGCCCTAGCGAAGACTTTTTAAGGTGCACCCTCCCTCTAATATCTACCTTGTAGGTACCCTCCTACGAATCTGGAGGTCCTAGATTCAATGCCCAAGGGTATTAATTTTTATATTAATTTAAAATCAGCAGTCCCGAATCGTTATTATCAACAAAATTGCTAAATTTCAAAGAGATAATCCAAAGTCACAGTTTAAATTAAGCCTTGGGCATTATATTTAGATTATTCACTGCGAAGAGATTAAACATGAACAACGGAGGCTTAATCAACTAATGGAAAACAAAGATTCGCGAATTTAATAAGTCTTCCTTGTGGAGTTATGTCCACTGGAGAGGATAAAATTGAAAAACATTATTTCACACAAGGTCTTCACGATTTCACGATTTAGAAATAAATAAAAAATCGCAGCCTCGGTGGGACTCGGACTCGCAAATTCTCGTTTGTTCGCGTATCGTTTAATTCTCAATAATATTATGGCAACTACATTTTCTGCCACCAATATTTAGATTTGTCACCCTACTTTATATAATATCAGCCGCCAACAAATATTTCTGTGACCATTTTAATCTATACGGTCTCCAACTTTGAAACACCAATTTAATAGATATTTGTATCCAATATTCAAGTTTGATCGCCAGATTTGTATTAGAATATTAGATCTACCACCAAATAATAAAAATATCCTAAATTTATTAAGATTAAAAAAAAAGAAAAACGGACAATATGATGCCAAAGTCAAGATAGGTGCGACGACGAGCGAAACGAGGATCATTCTATTTATTATAAAATTATAGACATCTTATGTTCAAAGGATCAAAACGACATGTTGTTAGTAAACTCTGGCACACCGGCTTGGTTTTACATTAGGTCTCAATACTTTTTGCTGTAGGAGAACTGGGTTGCGAGACTGGCTTTTTTGTACATGTAATGTTTTTGATGGGATTATTCACATTATGTTGAATGAACACTATCCAGTGTTAAGTAATTCTGTGTTATTCAGCCGATTGTGTTCTATTGTTTGGAATTTCAGCTTTGATTCCGCGTTATACTCATTACTTCTTAGCTTCTTTATCAAAATTAATACTAAAAGGGGGTTTTGAAGAAACAAACGTAAATAAGGGCCGTAACAATACCTTACATAGTGATTTTTGACCCTCCTGACGACTGAGTTTCAAAATTTGCTAATTTAAAATTAACTCTCACAAATAGACAAAGAGTCAAAACTGAATTGGGGTTGGGGCCTACGAGTATATAATATGTGTAGGACGCGAGTCGTCAGGATGACATTTTTAGTTTTTAGTTAGTATTTTCTTCAGGTGCGTGTCAATCTGGTATTATTTGACACGCAAAATTGTAAAATCTGTAAATATGGCAGTACCTTTACACCCGTGCTCCGTATTTTGCCTCTGCATAATGACACTATTGAAAGCGGGTTGTAAGAACGAGAGTAATAAGAAAGATGAGCAACGTTGCGGGTTGAGGCTAGCAGATAATAATTTAACATTTGTCCATATGTGCCGTTCAATAACTGAGCCCCGACTAATCGTGCGCGATATTAACTTCCCAAGTTGGAGCGGAATTGGCCATTTAATTAGAATCCGATATAGTTTCGGAGTTGGCTTTCAGTCGCTCTTGATTTGTCGTGTTTGTTTTGATCTTATCCGGGGTCGGGAGGGACAACAACTTCGGGAGATAGGTGCAGTTTTCTATTTGGTGGTGTTGTAACCCCAAAGGGACGACAATATTATTGTTACTAAGGTAGAATTCATACAAAGCGGTTGTCAAATATATGAAAACTGATGTCAAATTACTCCACTGAATTAGGAGTTCTACCTTAACTTGGGTTGTATTTTTTTTGTTCAGAAAAATCTATAAAATAAACGAAACTATGCAAAGTGGGCATTTGTTTTCTAAAAGGTTTACGATAATACAACTAGAAAGAGAGCGATCTCTTCCAGACAACCTTGGGGTAGCGAAAATCTAGTCGAAAATTAACAGAAACAGTGAAAATCCAGTAAACAATAACAAAAAGATAAAATACAATAGCTTAATTATGCGTGTTTTTTATTGGTCAATATTAATTTTGTTAATTTATTCTAATTGTAATGTTCTTAATTAATTATGCTGTTTGCAGTCTTGACATTTAGGTTAATTTGTAATTAATATTAGCATCCAATTCTAGTCTTACTCTTAATTTATGTTTAAGTTATGTACTAACAAATAATTTATAGTATTTATTTCTAAGAATTTAAAATAAAGCCAGTGAGACACGATACGGGACTGCACGCTGCGCGATGTAAGAGCGCTCAACGTGGAAGGCCACTTGAGGTTTAAAAGATTGCCGAGGAACGTAATACTTTGTCTGTTCCGGGGTTTGTCTTATGCATGTTGCATTGTATTATGCAGGGCGGGAAAATAAAGTAAATAGAATAATCGTAACATTTTGGAAATCCGCTTTTAAAATGTGTCAGGTTTGCGGTATATCTAGTTAAGTACGAGTATACTCCGGTTTACATCTTAATCTCCAAGAACGGCCTCCGTATCCTAGTCGGTAGTGACTCAGCCTACGAAGCTGGAAGTTATTTTGTTAAGGAACTTACCTATTTGTGTGGTGAACACGAATATCGGTTCCTAAATTATTTATGCTTAATACTAGCTTTTGCCCGCGGCTTCGCTCGCGTTAAATTCGGGGTAACACGATTCCCCTTTCCTGATTGCCCCCCGTAATGCTCCATACAAATTTCAACCCCCCCATTTTAGGCACAAATAAAATAATCAATAAACATACATATACTACATACATAGAGTAAATAAAGAGGGATCCTCTCTCGCATAGGGCTTTTCAGCCACGAACGCAAGTGTCGTTACCAAGATACTGTTTAAAACATCTGACATAGAAGAAAGGCCTATATATATAAAGAGTAAATGTAAATAATATAATTTTAAACAAAAAAGAATCGACTTCACTAAGCATCCACCTTTCCAACACCAAATGCTCGATCTGCTGTAAAAAATACTCAAATCACCACAGGTGTGCCTATAATAGTTGAAGAGTTCCCTCGATTTCTCCAGGATCCCATCATCAGATCCTGACATGGTTAAAATGGGACTAACTGTGAAGTATACGCTTTCAAACAAAAAAATAATTTTCCAAATCGGTCCAGCCGTCTTCGAATAATCGGTGAACATACATAAAAAAAATAATAGCAAAAACAAAGATCCCGTCATCGTAATCATGGATCGTTGTCTATCATGGGTGCCTCAGGTGAGTGAAGTGAGCAGGAAGATGTTTGCTGCCATAGGGTCTCTCAGACGGCTCCGGAATTTCCTGCCAAATGCTACTAAAATTGCGCTTGCTCAGTCGTTACTTCTCCCCATTCTTGATTATGCAGATATCTCCTATTTAGACCTAACCGAGGAGCAACTTAATAAGCTTGAGCGTATTCAAAATGCCTGCATTCGGTTCATTTTCGGATTACGCAAATTCGACCATGTTTCTAGTTTTCGTTCTCAACTCAAATGGCTCCCTATCCGTCACCGCCGTAACTCTCACATACTTTCTTTACTCTTTTCTATACTTTTTAACCCTGCAACTCCCCGCTACCTCAAAGAGCGTTTCTCTTATCTTAATTCTATTAGATCCTCTCAAAAATTGCTCCTAAAAGTGTCATCTTCATCTTCCAAATTTTATAATTGCTCATTTACGTTCCAGGCCGTTCGTTTGTGGAATTCTCTCCCTCTCAACATTAAACGCGCGCAATCTATTGGTAGCTTTAAATCGCAACTTAAGGAATACTATTTATCTCTTCCTTAGGTTTTTAAGTTGACACTGTTGTTTCTTATTGTGTGTATTATATATGTATATATGTACGTATATGTATGTTTATTTTGTATTTATTTAAGTATGTATATTCATATGAATGTGCTGTGTTATCTATTTCGTCTCTTTTGTTTCTATGCACCACCTACTGCTTATTGTTTTTCTCTAGTCTCCACTACCCAAAGGTTGTCTGGAAGAAATCGCTCATTAGCGATAAGACCGCCTGTTGTTACCTCTACCTAAATTTATCTAATTGTAAAATTTGTGCTTGTAACTGTATGAGGTGTGCAATAATAGTACATTACTTACCTAGGGCTGTAAAAAAAAGAAAGCCCGAAATCGCAGGTATTTGGGACCCGAGCCGCAGGCGAGGGTTGTAAATATGCGATAGAGGGCTTTCTTTTTTACTGCCCGTGGTGAGTACACAATTTTACGTCCCCACCTGGCCATAATGCGAGTTTTACCGTAAGCGTAGCGAGCGGTAAAACTCACATTATGGCCAGGTGTGACGTAAAGAGTATTTATTATTATTATTATTATCCCGACGAATTGATAACCTGCTCCTTCGAAATCTTGAAGTCGGTTGAAAATACAGTCAGCAAACATTTGTGTTAAGGGAGAGATAGATAATACTCCTAAAGGTGATTCTTGAAAACAGTTAGGGATTTTGCACGCCTTATCTCTAGAGGTAACGAGTTCCACAGCCTGGAAGGTAAAGGAACTATTATAGACGTGATAATTTGTAATTTTTTTATTTTATTTATTTTACTTTATTTTATTTGGGATGCTTACTGCCTAATGCAAATTACAAGCTTCCACATTCTTATTTCTTATATTAAAATCTTGATATAACTAATGGCATTAGAATCTGGACTCTACTGGACTAGAGAGTCTCTAGACGATCGCTTATTGATTGGCACGTGTGACCTATTTTGCATTTGGCATCTGCACTGCTCTGAATGTACCGAGTATTTTTCTTTTTTTTTAATCGTATCAATGTTGCTCTGCGTCCGTAGGAAACACCTTAGACAACCCTACACGTGATCCCTGGATGGTGCTAAAAAAGTAATAAACTTGGCAGCTGCACTGTCCCATCTGGACCTCGCAGCACTCACTGGATTTTCTTCATAATCTGCTTTTCCACTACTACTAGCCCAGAGAAGAAATGCCTATCTATATCCAGTGACATGTAGCCATACTGTGTATTTTCAACTACCTACATATATGTCCTACATGTGTGCCTACAATATATTCATAATTAGGTTACTCCGGTTTTCCTAGGCTCTCATCATCAGATCTTAACCTCAGTGAAAGCTAACTGTTTTTGGTGAACGTTTAAAAATCAACGAAGTCTTATTTTTTCGCCTGCTTAGTTTCCGCCCAATAATAATTTATCTATTTGGTTCTAAAAGTTTTCCCTTAAACTATATAGTTTCACTCTAAACAATATTATTGCCTAATATTGAGTGAGCCTCCTCAAAGTCAAACAGATAATTCATAATCTCCCAAAGTTAAGACATCCGACCAAAAAGGGTCAGATCGCTGAAACTTAATAACCTTATCTGATTTAGTTAACAAAGAGATTAATTAAAATCTGTAACTTCTTTAATTAAGTAGGTGAGATGCCCTCATGCCCCAAGGGGTAGGGGTTCAGTCGGTTAGGCTTCTTAATTATATAGGTAGCAGTAAAGTTAAGGAATCCTATCAATATTATAAAACGTAAAAGTTTGTATGTTTGAGTATTTAATTTGGATGTTAAAATGTTTGTTTTCTTTTTTAAAGAAAACAAACATTAGAACGGCTTGAATTTAATGGAACTTGGCCCAGTTGGCCTAATCATCATCCTCCTAGCGTTTATCATGGCTTTTTTCCACGAGTCAGTTGAGCCTGGGGTTCGCTCAGCAACCGACGCCCAGAAATTGGCGTAGGCACTAGTTTTTAAGAAAGCTACTGCCATGTGACCGAGAAGCAACTGGTAAATATCAATGAGTCAGTATTTGGTTAAGGTACCATTTGGCGGCCGGCGCTTACGTTTTTATTGCTCGATAACAATACTAAATCTCGTACCTTTAATGAATAAATGTCACAAATGATATCTCCTACATAATATCCGGAAAACTCAGTGGTGCGTGCCGAGTTTGAACCCAGGCTACCAGATATCTTTTATCCCAGAAGTTATCTCCCTATGCGGGTTTACTAATTCTAATTTAGTATGTGAGTACTAAGGGGGAGGGGAAGTCATTCCAGAGGAGATCGGGGAGTCAGTTTAATGGCTTTTACGCAGACGAGGTCGCGGGCAGAGGTTACTTAAGTACCGATTTGGATGAAATTACGTATGGAGATAGTTTTAGCCCTGAAGAAGGACATATAGTAAAATTGTATATCGAAAATCATGTTTTAAGAGCGCGAAATGGGGGGAAGCAATTTTTAACTTATATAGATGTCATATACAAAGGAAAAAGTGACCCAGGCCGCCGGTGCCCAGGTCTAGGATCGAACCAGCTTCAGAGAAATCAGGTTGTAACCAAAATACTGGTGATACGATTAAGCGATGCTCATCCCTGGTGCGCCGGGTGCGGGCCAGCCCCAACCCCATTCTGCGCTCAATTGCGGACAGGTTCGTTCGACTGTCCTTACTTGAGGCACTGCTGTGAGATGCATGTTTCCTGCAGTCAGTATTGTATATAGTTATCTACTAAATACTAACATTAGACATAAGAATAAATTTGCCAGCATTATTATTAAACCTTGTATTTATTACAATAATTTGTATTCTTCTTCAGTTAGGAGCAATTTTTATATATTAAAATGTTATTGCATATAAAAGTCAAAAGTCGTATGTGCTTTAATCCAATGTTTGCCATTAAATTTTATTAAGGCGCGTACAAAGTTGCGGGCAAAAGCTAGTATGGTCAAAGTCAGTCCATTAGTCGCTTTAAGTTTGCGTGTCATGCACATCGCAAAGCCATAAACGCAGTGCTGCGCTCTGAGTGCCGCACAACGAGTGAGTTATGAGATGGTGAAAACATAGACGCCATTGCCCAAATGAGAACATTGCTGTCACTGGCAGGCAAAACCATAGACACTAGCAGCTAACAGGGGAAGTACTGCACTGTTTACTCAAAACGTAAATGAAGAGATATATTATATTCTAGGAAAACTAGTTTTGTCAGTATAGTATATCAATAGTAGTAATAATATGTATATGCCTTCGTATTATTTAACGTGACTGGTCGATTGATCGCTCGTATTGGCATTATGCGTAAATGACAATTTGCGTGTTTTTTATTGGTCAATATTAATTTTGTTAATTTATTCTAATTGTAATGTTCTTAATTAATTATGCTGTTTGCAGTCTTGACATTTAGGTTAATTTGTAATTAATATTAGCATCCAATTCTAGTCTTACTCTTAATTTATGTTTAAGTTATGTACTAACAAATAATTTATAGTATTTATTTCTAAGAATTTAAAATAAAGCCAGTGAGACACGATACGGGACTGCACGCTGCGCGATGTAAGAGCGCTCAACGTGGAAGGCCACTTGAGGTTTAAAAGATTGCCGAGGAACGTAATACTTTGTCTGTTCCGGGGTTTGTCTTATGCATGTTGCATTGTATTATGCAGGGCGGGAAAATAAAGTAAATAGAATAATCGTAACATTTTGGAAATCCGCTTTTAAAATGTGTCAGGTTTGCGGTATATCTAGTTAAGTACGAGTATACTCCGGTTTACATCTTAATCTCCAAGAACGGCCTCCGTATCCTAGTCGGTAGTGACTCAGCCTACGAAGCTGGAAGTTATTTTGTTAAGGAACTTACCTATTTGTGTAGTGAACACGAATATCGGTTCCTAAATTATTTATGCTTAATATTAGCTTTTGCCCGCGGCTTCGCTCGCGTTAAATTCGGGGTAACACGATTCCCCTTTCCTGATTGCCCCCCGTAATGCTCCATACAAATTTCAACCCCCCCATTTTAGGGAAGTGGGGGCTTAAAAAGAGACAAAAAGTAGCCTATGTTACTCTCCATCCCTTCAACTATCTCCACTTAAAAAATCTCGTCAATTCGTCACCCCGTTTTGCCGTGAAAGACGGACAAACAAACACACACAAACACTTTCCCATTTATAATATTAGTATGGATTATATTGAAGTAATTTACTATATGATACATATTTGTCGTTTAGCACCCACAACGCAAGACTTCTTGACGTTAATGCAGGACTAGATTTATTCTATATTTATTTACCTAAATTCTAGATAAAAACCTTCCTAAAGGTCTCAACTACAACACCTGCCACCCGTCGCTGTCAGCCAGCAAAGAAGTACCATTTTATGCTGAAGCTTCTAGCTGAAGGTGGCCGGCTATTAAGAAATCCTTCTACCTCAGTCAATGTTGCTACTAAGTGCAATATCACAATTTTACAAGACCATTGCCATGTGACTGGCAACTCTCTGTGCTATACAGATACCGAGTCAAAAGCCGACAGCGACCCCTTGAGGCTTAAAAGATTTCCGAGAACGTTTGTTCTAGAGGTTTTTCGTTATGCATGCTGCGCTAGCTTTATAGCGGAACTAACCGAGGGAAATAGCGGAAAGAATATTCGTCAGTGAAGTTTAGGAAACTCACGTTTCATTAATATTTAGAGCTGGGAGAGCTGGATAGTGTAACGTTTATTGCTAGTAGACAGGAAATATGGCGCCTAGGTATTCTAACATTTTTTTTTGTTACTTATCTGTTATCGAAGTTATCGTCTTTAGGTATCAAAATGACAGAGAGTTAACCAAATTATGACGCTGACAACTAAATTTCGTGTTTGTTGATGTAGGTAAACTCATTTTAGTATTTGTTTGACATGATCTTATAAGAATAGAAGGATGACTTGAACAAGCTAAACGTCACTTCTGAGAAGTGTAGTCCTGTTCAATAACAAATTAAAATCAATTCAATGCACATTATATTCTTTGAATTATCCTTCTGAGAAACGAAAATTAAGAACCTAACGAATATCATTCTTTCCCGTTTTTTTTATTATAACTGGGTTTTTGCAGTGATGAGACCCGGATCTCTAACTACAGATCGATACATCTTGTTGGAAGTCTAAAGTATTATGGTCATTTTCTATTTATTTATCGACTCACTTATTTATTTAGCATTGTTTTTAAACCGACTTCGAGATTTCGAAGCAGGAGATCTATGTTTTTGCTTGTTTTTTCTTATTGTATATCACCGAGTAGTCGAATACGGCCGGACTGATTTGGAACAATCTTTTTTTGCTTGAAAGGGTATAATTGACAGTTGGTCCCAATGTCATCAGGTCAGGATCTGATGATGGGATCTTGGAGAAATCGAGGGAACTCTTCAACTACAACAACTCTACAACAACAACTACTTCAACAAAAAAAAAAAAAAAAACTTCCTAGCAACGGTCAAAGAAGATCCGGAGAAAGCTTTTTCTTATTAAAATATTTGTACGTAGCTTACTGCTACCCAAGCCGATCCTAGCTTATTTATTAAAGCTATAGACTAATAAAATCTAAACCTCAGCACAGGACCGTAGCCCGAGCGCTCACAAGGGACCTCTACGCTTTCTGGTTGACTTGACAATTAGTTGTCAATCAGTGAAATGTTTGTAAATAAGAGTTTTATTCAACAAATCGAGTAGTAACAACAAACGTTTGTAGTGTTTACTAGTGCCGTCCATATTACGTACCTAAAGTAAGTGCATTAAAATATATCGTTATCCCGTAATAACGTGAGAGACAAATTCCCCATCTTTTTTTACGGAGTCCATCCAAAAGCACCATCTCATCAGCATATTACGGCTGATACTCCGGCATAAAGGCCCTTTACCCCTGGTACCCCTTCGTTCGAAGACTGGACACCGCAAAGACAATATATATAGTGTTACATAATACTTTTTTTTTATGTGTTTTTTTATAATCTTTACCTTTTTATCCTAATTTTAATTAGTTTTAAAAGTTAGTCTAAGTTTTTATATTGTACATATATTTTACCTCTCGTTGATGTCCCTTTCCTGCCCTACTCCAGTTACTGCGTCATCGGAAAACTATGTCCGCTGCCCCGAATGTCTGGAACCGCGGTTTTTCAAAGGCCCCAGAGGCCTCAAAATTCACATTACCAGAAAACATCGCCAGAATCTCAGTCAACCGACACCCTGTGCGGCGCCACGGCTCGGTTCCTCAGCGCCCGCCCAATCGCAGGTACCTAACCCAGACATACCGTTTTGGAAAACCCTCAGCGATTTAAAAAATACACGGCCAGTTTTAAAACGGATCCCACGGGGTGCCCGCATTTCTGTCGCTAAATTTCTATGTAATTTAATTACCGCAATTAAATCAGACAATTCACCTGCTAACTGGGAAAAATTATTAACCTTTTCTTATCACGTGATACATTTTACCGGATCAAAATTCTAAATCTTTAACCAATTTAGTCAAGGACAATTGCCTTTCTTATTCTTCGCTTCCCGAAGCTGAATACAGACCTAGACCATTGAGTAATAATTTGTTTAAAAAAGTAGAAACCAAAGTTTCCGACGGCGACATTAAAGGGGCCGCCCGCCTACTTTTTTCCGATGATGCGGTTGCCCCCGCAAATTCAGAAACTCTAACAGCACTTCTGGCTAAACATCCACCTTCGGACGTGAATCTTCGCCTTCCCGAACCCCCACAACCTGACGATCCTACCCTCACCACCACTACCGAGGCCATCTTCGCAGCCATTATGTCTTTTCCTAATGGTTCCGCAGGCGGGCTCGATGGACTGGCACCGCAGCATCTGAAAGATCTTCTCTATTGCGGATGTGGCGACACAAAAGAACTTGTCTTAAAAAGCCTGACCGCCTTAATTAATATAATACTGGCTGGCAAAGTACCTGAAGCAATCACAGATATCCTGTACGGAGCGAATTTATGCGCTCTCCAAAAGAAAGACGGTAGCATTCGCCCCATCGCAGTGGGCACTACATTTCGCCGTCTCGCCGCCAAAATTGCTTGCCGCTCTATACTCGGAGACCTAAGTGCGGAATTACAACCTGTGCAGCTAGGATTTGGGTCTAAGAGTGGCTGCGAAGCCGCCGTCCACACCGTGCGTACATACCTCGAGCATCAGTCGGGAGAAGTTGTTTTGAAGGTGGATGTATCGAACGCCTTCAATTCCGTAGACAGGGGCGCCTTGTTGTCACATATTAAAGAAAAAATCCCCACAACATACCAATTTTTGTGGCAATGCTACAGTTCACCATCCAAACTGTTGTACAAAACAAATGTTCTCGATTCTTCTGTAGGCTGTCAACAAGGCGACCCTTTAGGTCCAGCAATTTTCAGTCTCGCGATTCATCCCTCTATTAAAGATCTAAATTCAAAATTAAACATTTGGTACTTGGACGATGGCACCCTGGGTGGTGATGCGACTACAGTTTTAAATGATCTCGAAACTTTAATCGCCAGTTTTGGTAGTATTGGTCTCTCACTCAACTATTCAAAATGTGAACTCTACGTCACAGATTCATGTTTAGATAAAGACCGAACAACAGAATTATTTAAACAATTAGCTCCCGGCATTAAGATCGTAGATAAAGAGTCGCTTCACCTCCTAGGCTGCCCTATTTTTGATCAATCCTTTGAAAATTTTATTAATGTTAAAATTCAAAATTTTAAAGCAACCTCACATCGTTTAAACAAAATTAACATGCATTCGGCTTACGCGATCATGAAACACTGTCTTTTCGTTCCAAAATTTACCTATATTCTTCGCGGATCCCACCTTTGGAAACACCCTATATTGCTTTTAAATTTGGATTCTATAATTTTGGACACCCTCACTTCCGTATTTAACATATCTTTTGGCGAGTTAACATGGACCCAGGCCACCCTACCCATTAGGTTTGGCGGCCTGGGTATCCGCAAAATTTCGAGTATAGCTCTTCCTGCTTTCTTGGCCTCGGTTCATGGCGCTCAGATCCTCATTGGGAAAATTTTAGCCCCATCCATTGGGGTCCTAGAGGCTGCGCACTGTGCCGAGGCCAAGAACGTATGGTCACTCACATGCCCTACCACAGACTTTCCGGATAACCTCGGTTCGCAGAGGCAATGGGACGAGCCCCTCTGCAGACTGACAAGGAACCAGCTCCTGGAATTAGCAACCAGTCCGATAGACCGGGCTCGTCTCATTGCGTCAGCTGAATGGGAGGCTGGTCTGTGGCTGCAGGCACTTCCATCTACAACGATTGGAACATTGCTGGACAACACCACTTTCCGTCTGGCCACATGTCTAAGGATAGGGGCATCGACTAACTTACCGCACCGCTGTATATGCGGGGTAATGGTGAACAATCTTGGTCACCACGGCCTGTCATGTCAGCGAAGCGCAGGCAGGATCCCACGACACGCCAGCATTAACGACGTCATCCGTCGGGCCCTTGTCAGCGCCAAGGTGCCTGCGATCCTTGAGCCAAACGGACTGATGATAGAGGATAGCAAGCGGCCCGACGGGATGACGCTGGTGCCCTGGAGTATGGGTAGGCCGCTTGTATGGGACGCTACGTGTGTAGATACCTTGGCGCCGACCCATATCCCGGGCACCAAAGTTGCTGCTGGTGCAGCTGCGTCCGAGGCTGAAATCCTCAAACGTCGCAAATATGCTGCCCTAGGAGGGAGTTACTTATTTGCGGCGTTTGGGGTAGAAACCCTTGGACCGTGGGGTCCAAATGCACGACGCCTCTATAAGGAAATATCGACCCGACTTATAGAGGCGTCTGGTGACCAGAGGGCTGGTCACTATTTCGCCCAGCGGATAAGCATTGCTATCCAGCGGGGCAATGCGGCCAGCCTTCTGGGCACCCTACCCAGAGACAGCGGTGCGGACCTCGGCCAAATTTTTTATTTATAAGTTTTATATATTCATTATAAGTTTTTTTTTTAATGTTTTTATTTTCTTTGTAAATTGTTTTGCGAAAATAAACGATTACTACTATAGGCACATCTATGCGCATGGTTAACTGTGCCTAGTCTGCAAATCGTTCAAGCTGACAAATAAGAGCAAGTGTGAGTCTATAAACATGTACGGCTAGAAGATGTTGATGTCGTATTCGAAACATCGCAGGTAATTTTGAAATTATATACGCGGTTATGTTTCTTCGTACAAACTGATGTGTTTAAGACGTTTAAGTCTATATTCCCAAACTAAATTTATCTGTGCGAGTGACTTACTCGACTTCGAGGGTGATGTACGCTCTGCAGTTTACTATTGTTTGAAATGTCTGGCCGACCTCATATTTCACTTAGATTCAAATATAAACTTCATTATGTCGACACAAGGTTGCTTTTAAAGAATCGCAAAACTAAGGATATGAATATTATAAAATATCCTACCACGAGTTAAAGACACTTTTTTCATTGTGAATGTATTTAATTTCAGTACCTAAACGTACAATATAGCTTACATTTCTGGCTAAAAGTTATAATGGAAATTAGTAAGTAGGTACAGTCAACTAATTTAATTCCTAGGCCACTCTAGAACCCTGTCTCAATAGCTAGTTTGGTAGCGAATAGGTTACGTTTATACGTATCCACGGGCAACTGTCAATACGACAAGGTTCTACAGTGGGGAATCAAATTGGTTGCCCGTACATAATTATCAACATGGGATTTAATGCAAAGCAAAGAAAGTAAATATTCTTTATCGCACCAAAAATACAAGAATAATAAAAATATTTTTTACAATTAACTTAAAATAAGGTAACAACAGGCGGTCTTACCGCTAAAAACCGATCTCTCCCAGACAACCTTTGGGTAGAAGTAATTAATTTGTTAATTCAAAAAAAGATAAATGTAATACTATTTATTCGTAGAATGTCATGGATTTAAAACTAAGTAAATGGATTGTTTTAGTATTTTAGGATTTTTAGGGCTAAAGAACCCTTAGTGTGATAAACGTTTACGTTTAGCGCACGGCTACATACTTCAAGTAGCGCTTGACATATAAGCGGATCACAAAAATGGCATGCTGACTGTCATGTGACGAGCCCGTATTACAACAAGTCGAATGCCGGTCCTGAATATTACAATGAATTCGCCCGTAATTTCCACAGTTCACCAAAACAATGAGAACTTTTATTGCCAGTTATTTATTATTTATCGCAAACATAATAGAGCCCATAAACAATCTTTTGAAAAGTAATTTATTGGGATTAGTACAATTTATTTGTTTCGCGTTATAATAAATATAGAAGCGAAATCAGCTGAAAATAATCAGCTTTGTCTGAAGTTAGTGATTTCAGAAACTAATTTAAAGTAAAGAATGACTTTAATCAAAATATATTTTATCCATGAGTCTTTGGATCTGCTCAGTGAGCTTAGATACCCTGCGATCTACTCGGTAATTTAATCTCAAGAACAGGTATAGACACTGTTTTACTATTAAACAAAATGTCATCTAGCCATGATAAAAATCGGGATGATAATGCTGATTATGATCAGTTAATAACTAATAGTTGTGATATATGTATCTATATAAGCAATAGCGATATTATTAGGCATGTATCACAGCTGATCATTCGGTCAGTGAACTCGCGGGTAGGTTAGGAAATTAACAAATAATTTCATGTCACAATTGGGTGGTAGTTGTAGGTTCCTCGAAATACATCAATACATGAGTACTGTAGTGTTTGTACAGCGCTAGAATGTGGGTAGTCTGCGGATAGCAGCAGTGGAGTGCGCATTGCGCATGCTCTGCCTTGGATAGCCTAAATACAAGTAAATAGTGTTTCAAATGTTTCAATAGATCCCCAGACCCTACAAATACGAATGGACGTGCACTGGCTTTTTTAATTAGTTATCCCGGTTTCCCTGGCTCCCATATATATCAATAGTCACAGAGCCATATTCGAACGAGCGAGCGCTACGAAGCGAAGTTCTTACACACAGTTTTGGACGCAACATAATTGTTAGCTGGCTACTGTGCAGTAAGTCTGCTGATTTTTATTATCGAACGAGCGGAACGTAAGCGAAGTGAAGTTCTTTCAAACAACTTCGGCTACCTAGACGTCTGTGCATTTCGATGGCTTTTTGATTTTGAATAGTTGTCGCACGATAACTTTAGTAACGTCCTTCTGATCTATATGAAATTTGTTGGGGTCGTAGTAGAGCTCAACCTTAACGCTGAAGTTATGGGGTCGCCACTATCGCGTGCCGCAGTGGTTAGGGACATCACAAATCATCAATGGATGCCACATTAATTTAGTCTCCCGGCAATTAAACTAAAGCTATTAGAGCAATACATTGCTAATGATATTATTGTATAGTTGGCAGCAAGGATGATTAAGACATGGATGGACAATGCCTATACAAAATCGCGTTCCTCGCACCGTCAGGTTATACGGCTGTTTTCGGTACTGAGTGCCACAGCGCCATCTGTTGAGTCTGGAGTCGAGTTATTCTGTCAGCGTTAATCGCCGAACAAAATATTAGAAACTAGAATTTATTTATTTAATCTTAATTGCACAAAATAAGATGGTACAAATGGCGGACTAAATGCCATAAGGAATTCTCTACCAGTCAACCAATGGGTTTAACAGAAAGGTTAAGTAGGAATTTAGTGTTTGTGGTGACCGATAGATGACGCTAGTGCTTTAGCCTGAAATAAGGGAACGCGATTTTGTATAAGCATTGTCAATCCATGTCTTAATCATCCTAGGTTGGCAGCAAAAGTATCAAAGTGGGCCAGGTGTTCAAAATCATCCTGGCACGCTTTTTGTTCTCTCAACAATATGGTCGTGTCAAGGTCATTTTGAACTTCACCTTATAATAGAGTCAAAAGCACCGTGCCGGTACGGCAATAAAATAGAAGAAGAACGTTGCGACGCGTAGCAGCGTAGCGTAGCGAGAGTAAGCGAGACGTCTAGCTTAAAGAGTTTCGACTTCGGTTGTTGTAAGTCGATCATTCATTTAATCAAGTTTCTTTTATACTTAAACTAGCCTTTTCCCGCGGCTTCGCCCGCGTACTATAAGTACTCAAAAAGGATACGATACCCATGTTGATTTTCAGACTTTGTGACCACATTTGCCTCTTTTAGGGGTTGAATTTTCAAAAACCTGAAACACGCGTTTACTCATTTATCGTTAGGAATACTCCTGTGAAGTTTCGAATAAAATAGTCTAACAAATCTTTATTCGGCATACAAACTTTGGACCCCCATTTTACCCCCTTTCGGGGTGAATTTTGAAAAATCCTTTCTTAGTGCATCCCAAGACCTTATAAGGAACCTACGTGCCAAATTTGGGATCTCTAGAACCAGCGGTTTGGGCTGTGTGTTGATATGTCAGTCAGTCAGTCAGTCAGTCAGTCAGTCAGGCAGTTTCTTCTTTTATATATTTAGATTGAACTCCACTACTTCAGCTAGTTTTAAATTTTAATATGTTTTCAGTACAAACTACTAACATAAAAAGCCTGGAGTCTGCCTGGGGACATAATCCCAATAAATATAATATACATTATTTTAATAAACAAACCGGCCAAGTGCGAGTTGGACTCGCGCACCGAGGGTTCCGTACAAACCTTTACAGCTTAAGGGTAATATAGACCTGAGTATTTGATATGAATTTCAATTTAATACCTCCACGCGTTTACGAGGAAAAAGGTAGTAAGTTTAAAATTTAAAAAAATATTTTTTGTATGATTTTACTAAAAATGTCTACTATTTGTAATTTTTCCATTGTCCATGCTATATGAGGTTGCTTCGAGCCAAATTTCAAGTTTCTGAGGTCACGGGAATTACCCCGTAGGTTTTGCGAGTGCCGAAAAACTCTAAAAATTTGCAACATAAACGACTGTATCTTTTGACTGCGTTGGCTTTTAAGTTTGATTTTTTTACAGCTCACAGGGACATCAGACCTGAGTATTTGATATAAATTTCAGCTTGATACCTCCACGCGTTCCTGAGAAAAATGGTTGACAGACAGGCAGACAGACGGACGACAAAGTGATTGGACCCTTATAGTTTTTTCCTTTCGAGGTACGGAACCCTAAAAATTATAATTACTTTTCTTCAACTCAATTAAAAGCTCTGATAGCCTGGCAGTAAGACGTCTGACCTTTAATCTAGAGGTCTCGGGTTCAAACCTCGGCTCGTACCTACCAGTGAGTTTTTCGGAACTATCATTTGATATTTTACCTGTCGCTTTTCAGTGAAGGAAAACATCGTGAGAAACCAACCTAATCCCAGCAAAGTCTAGTTTCCCCTCTGGGTTGGAAGGTCAGAAGTATGAAGGGCTTTCGTAAAAACTAGTGCCTACGCCAATTCATGGGATTAGGTTTCCAAGCGGACCCTAGGCTAAATTGAGCCGTGGCAAAAAGCCGGGACAAACGCTAGGTGGGAAAAAAGTAAGAAAAAATATTCTTACCTACAACAATACAGGCCAAACACGTAATAATATACTACTTTTTAGGGTTCCGTAGTCAACTAGGAATATAGTTTCGCCATGTCTGTCCGTCCGTCCGTCCGTCCGCGGATAATCTCAGTGACCGTTAGCACTAGAAAGCTGAAATTTGGTACTAATATGTATATCAATCACGTCGACAAAGTGGACGTCGACAAATAAAAAGTGGATATTATTTTTAATTTATTTATTTTAGGGTACCTCCCCTATACGTAAAGTGGGGAGTGATTTTTTTTTTCATTTCAACCCTAACGTGTGATATATTGTTGGATAGGTATTTAAAAATGAATGGGGGTTTAGAAAAATCATTTTTTGATAATGTAAATATTTTCGGAAATAATCGCTCCAGAAGTAAAAAAAATGTGTCCCCTCCCTCTAACTTTTGAACCATAAGTTTTAAAAATATGAAAAAAATCTCAAAAGTAGAACTTTATAAAAACTTTATAGGAAAATTATTTTGAACTTGATAGGTTGAATAGTTTTGTAAAAAAAAATACAAAATAATTTCTGAACTAAGTTTGTAATTTAACCGTATAAGCAGGTGTTTATTGTACCTGTAATTTCTACGAAATCACAATGAAATGACGTGCTTTCAAAAACTCTTAAGTGGGGACACTTACTGTGACGGACGGAAAACTACGGAACCCTACACTGAGCGTGGCCCGACACGCTCTTGGCCGGGTTTTTGACTTGACTCTGTTAAAAAAAGATATAATGATCCATGAAAATATAAATACCCATACCATTTATAAATACCCAACCAAAATAAGAATGATTATTATTACCATCAGGGCAGGTAATAAACACATTACATGCCTACAATTTTTTGCTATATGTTACCCAATATTTCCCCCCTAAAGACGTATCAAATTACTTATTTACGAAGGGTAAATGGCTCATCAATGATCAATGGGGGAAGAAAATTGTTTATTTATTTTACCGTGCTGCCGGCGACGTGGAACAAATCGCGCCCTCGCAATCCATCATTATTATCAGAATTTGTTGAACGGATACAGAGGTGATTCATAAGCTCTGTTAGACTATTTAGAGTCTAAAGTTTTGCTTTGCCTCCGAGTCTATTTGAAAAATATTATTGTTTTTTTTTTAAATGATGAACAGGACAGGAGCAGAGTTGGAAACCAAGACAAATGCGCATCGAGTTAAAATTGTGAATTTTTGCTTATGTATACCCCACGATGACTATATTTTTTTTTACATCCACATCTCAATTATAGTATTAGTCAACCAAACTGACGACCGGGGTCAAATTACGACCTCTTTCACTCTCACTGCGGCCGTGCAAGCGTGAGAGAGAAGTTTTACGACCCTGATCGTCTGTTTGGTTGGATGAAACTATAGGAGGTGCTATGCTATTGCCTATTATTATACTGCTAGATTATTTTGATAACGAATCCCTTAAAATCATGATTTTAATGTATATATTAATATGCCGTACTGGATTTCATGCTTTTTATCCTCATTTGTCACAAACATGCAGAGCTCTTAATTTTAATCTATTATATCCACACAAAATAGCGGCTCCATCCACTATTCACAAGAACAACGTACTTTCCACAAAAGTTTGTGACATATCAGTTTCTTATTCCCACACCAGCATAACGACTTAACATAATAATGCAAACTATATTCAAGACGACACAGATTTATGAATGCGGTGTTAGGGGATGCATAAATATCTACCGTCTCCTGCTTATTTGTATTTATTTCACTTGGCGAAGTCGATACTTCAAAGGAACTGGAAAAGCTTTTGTCTTCAAGTTGTTTTAGATGTGTACAGTGACTCAGAACCACGTACAACGAAGGCCGAAAAAATCGTACACCCTTTGTAAGTCTACAATGTGTAGTCAGCAACGAAAGTTGCCGATTAAGTGTTTGACGCGCTGTTTCCGAACTTATATAATATTTTATCTACACCAATATCGTAAATCCTCTATTCCGCGTTCGGAAACCGTATGTAATTACCACAATTATTGCAACCAGTAACGTAACATCAGTGTATTATCTGTGACAGTGTGGTGAATGTAAGTGTGGTGAAAACGTATGAAAACTCATTACCTACGGTATCGTAATGAAAGGCTGCCCTCCTCTCCGACCGCCGGCACGCGCCCGCCCGACCGCCGGCACAATCGAGTTGGTCATGGTGGTGCAATAACGGTCATTCTAATGGTTTCCGAACACTTCATTTAGTATTTATAATATGTGTGTAGATAAAGCAGTGTATGCAACTGTACTTAATTAGGCCTTAAAACACTCGTTATTTTAAGGACCCCTATTACGTAACAATTACATAAACTACTATTATATTGTGTCTAGCTACTTTTGTAATCGTATTTCGTTCGGCATCTTTCGTTACTGACTCTGCATCATGCAATAGGGCGAGATCTTTTCGAACGATATTTTAATAGCAAATATTAGGATTAGGAAGCCCGATCGTGAAATCGAAGGATTGTGTGACTCGAGTTTGCAATATTCTTACCATCCAAACTTCAGACAGTATGTTTTAGTTATCACATTTTAGAAAAAAATACAGGTTTATGTGTGTTGGCGGCAACTGTGCGCTTACAGGAGATCGTCAATTCTGGGCCACCTGATATAAACCGTATACAGTTTGTACTCCAATGTAAAATAAATACTCATTTTATTATTATGTTGATCTTTCCGCGATTAAAATACAGCAAAATAAGTCGTTAACGTCCTTATGGCATTGACATAAAGTTTAACTTCTTCTGGACAGAAACGGGTTTGTTTTTTGGTTTGACACTGTCAATGTCTACCGTTACATAATCTGCGTTTTGATATTGTTCGGTAAGTTACAACATTGTAATATTAAAATAATATCTAAGCCTACGAATACGGAAGTTTAAATTAGAAATCGACTGTAATAAAACGCCTAAAGATTGAATGCGTATTTTTGCATTTTTGATCGGAGTTTGAATATTAAAAGTGGGTTTCATAATGGCATAAAATCATGCTCCTTCTATAACGAAACGCATCTTTTTTTCAATTTTACAATGTCAGATACTAGTGGTATCGCACTTAACGGTGGTAAGCCTTATCCCTTCGCAATAGGTGTTAGGAATGTTCATTTAATAGTATCAACGATGGTTTGACAGCCGTCTTTGTTTACCGAAATACAGGAACTATAAATACGATCAAAATATGAATTTTTATTATTTCATCATGATTCCCGTTTTGTTTTTAAGTCCGCTTTTGTACATTTTTTGTAAAAAACCGGTACTTTTTTACATTAATATATAAATCATAGGCATGCACGCTTTCAAATATTGTCCTTGTCAGATTCAAGTTTTAAATGCATGATTTTTCAATTTTCCCATTAGATTTCGTAATTTTTTTACCTCCGTCCTGATCTAGAAATTATGACGATTTTTTAAGGGTAAGAATCATTCCTAAACGGTCCTAAATAATCTGGGCCAGATCACCTAACAAAAATTGACGATCTCCTTTGTTTTTTTCTTTATCATTCGATTTGTTACAAACTACTAATCTATACATATAATAAAGCTGAAGAGGGTCGAAAGTCTGTACATGGAAGATAATCGAAAAAAAGTTGGCTGGGGATACTTAGAATCGATAACAGAACACGTTCCAACAATTTTTAGAATTTTTGTCTGTTTATCTGTTTGTCTGTTTATTTGACCGCGCATCACGTGAAAACGGCTGAACGGATTTTGATGAAATTTTGTATGGATATAGTTTGAGTCCTGGTAAAGGATAATATATAGTTTTGATCCCGAAAGTCAACCCTGGTGGGGGTGAAAATGGGGTTGAAAGTTTGTATGGAGAATTTTTAACCGCTGAAACGATTTAGATAGAAATGAGTATGGAGATAATTTGAGTCTCGAGAAACGTCAAAGGATAGTTTTCAAACCCTTGTGGGGGTGAAAAGGGGGTTGGAGGGTGGTATGAGGATTTTTTTACCGCTGAACTGATTTAGATGAAAATTGGTATAGAGATAGTATGGGTCTCGAGAAATGACAAAGGATAGTTTATTTTTCAACCTCCCCCTCCCCATCTTACTTTCGAACCGTACTGCAGGTTCGAGGACTATATATGACGTACAAAGATGCATGGCCCAAACCAAAAAACTACTACAAAATCATCTAACATTTATAGGACACCGTTTAGGTAGGAAATAGTAGTTTATGTAACTGTTACGTAATAAGGGTCCTTAAAACATGAGTGTGGTTTTCATAATAAGATCACACGAGTGTTTTAAGGCCTAATTACGTACAGTTGCATACACTGATTTATCTACACTCATATTATTTATCCTATATGCATTATTCGGAAACCATAGCATGGCCGCCATTGCACCGCCATGGCCAACTCGATTGTGCCGATGGTCACGCGGGCGCGTATCGGCGGCCGCGCGGGAGCGTGCAGGTGTACATTATGTTATCAAAACTCATAACACATCAATATTTGAGCATGTAAAGTTAAAATTACGTTACTGATACAGATAAAAAGCTTATCATAGTAAAATCGGTTGTGGTAATGCTAGCATTGCCTACCGTTTTCGAACACGTTTTAGAGAACTTACAATGTGAGTGTAGATAAACATATTAAACGTTTTGTGAAGCAGTCAGATTAGGATTTATTTTTCTTTATAATTAAACAATAGGTACATTATCTGTTTCTCAACCTGTTTTGATATGTCTTCTTGAAGAACTACGCCTTATTTTGTATCTTTAAGATCCAATAATGTATTACTGTTTTGAAAAAAATAAGTCCCGTCGAATTTCTTTTCGGTCATAATACTTCTTGGGCCAGGGGTGTAGGGTTAGAACCGGTGGTAGTTTTGTAACGAAGTTCCTTATCGGACGGTTCGCGGATCCGGCCAAGGCGAAAAAAAGTCACGTGACAGTCACGAAAAAGCGTCACGTCACGAAAACGCGACACCCATACGATTGAGAAACATGTAAAATGGAATGGAATAAAAAATATATAAAATAGAAAAAAGTGAAGTGAAGTGTAGTGAAATTGAGAAGTGACAAAGTGATAAAAATGAAAAAAGTCGAGAACCTTAAAAGTCGAGAATTTTAAAAATGTCGAAAATGTCAAAAATGTCAAAATTTCCAAAATTTCCAAAATTTCCAAAATTTCCGAAATTTCCAAAATTTCCAAAATTTCCAAGATTTCCAAGATTTCCAAAATTTCCAAAATTTCCAAAATAGCCAAAATTTCCAAAAATTTCCAAATCATCCAAAATTTCTAAAATTTCAAAAAAATGCAAAATTAAAACCACAAAATTTACGAAATAGTCAAAATGAAATAAAATTAAATAACATAACTTCGTTCCAATCGCACTCGATTCACATACTTTCCACGACACTCACGTATTTTATTTTTCTCTGACGTTCATTGCTGATTAGTGCATTGTAATGTGCTTACATTGACGAATAAATATCTTGATCTACACCAATATCATAAATCCTCTATTCCGCGTTCAGAACCGTATGTAATTAATTACCAACATTATTGCAACCAGTAACGTAACATCAGTGTATTATCTGTGACAGTGTGGTAAAAACGTATGAAAATTCATTACCTACGGTAACGTAATGAAAATTCGCCCCCCCCGACCGCCGGCGCAATAATGTTGGTCATGGCGGTGTAATGGCGGTCATTCTAATGGTTTCAATGGATTTTTAATATGTGTGTAGGTAAAGCAGTGTATGCTTCTGTACATAATTAGGCCTTATTACGTGACAGTTATATCGCCATGTCCGTCCGTCTGTCCGCGGTCTAGCTCAGTTACCGTTCGCACTAGAAAGCCGAAAATTGGTGAGGCCTGATAAGAAGTTTCAATAAAAACTATATTGAATAAAATCGGTCCAGCCGTTTTTGAATTATTAGTCAAAAACGCATAGTGAAAGGAAGTGCCGAATAGTAAAATGACGTAAGCGCCGCCAAATAAACGACCTTTTGAACGGATGTTTTGTAACAGGGCAGCATCTACGAAACTCTACACGGAGCATCGCCCGACATGCTCTTGGCCGGTTTTTTTTTTTTGCATTGTTATCCCGGAAATCACCCCTTAAGGATTAACAATCCCAATTGGCTACTTTCCTAAAAAAATATATTTAGTCCGTCAGTTAGATTATCAAAAAATATTACACACGTATTTTGTTATTTTGTCAATCACACAAATATTGGTGAAGATGTAGCCCGTTAAAGTTCCGCGTGACGTCACATTTCAGTACAATTTTTAGTATAATGTGACGTCACGCGGAACTTTAACGGGCTATATCTTCACCAATTTTTGTGTGATTGACAAAATAAAAAATACGTGTCCGATATTTTTTGATAATCTAACTGACGGACTAAATATAATTATATTTTTTTTACCCAGTCAAGTACCCAATTCCAGAAAATCCCCAGCCAGGTTATACGTATCGATTGAGTTAAATTTGCATGGGTCATGGAACTCCCTCCTCCAAGTGCACCTCAAATAGAAAAAAAACATTTCTGCATTTGTGACCCCCACCCCCCAATTTCAACCGCGCCTGTTCCTTACCGTTACCTTTCATGCTTTGACTGATTTGACGGGAGGATCGATTTCGATGATATTTGCAGTAGACATAAACGTATAAAAACAAAAGTGGTCCTGTATCGTCCGATATACACCTACTATACTCTCTATGTCGTTTAAATCATGCCAAAAAAATTTAATAAAAAACCGGCCAAGAGCGTGTCGGGCCACGCTCAGTGTAGGGTTCCGTAGTTTTCCGTCCGTCACAGTAAGTGTCCCCACTTAAGAGTTAATAACACCGCCATGTAGGATATGATATGAGAGTTCCACGTACAGCGACATCTATCGGCAAATTAAGTAAACTGTTGCGCGGGAGCTTAAAGTATGGAAGATGATTTTTATAGGATAATTCTTTATTGCGTGAACCGATTTTCACCGTTTTTACTTTATTTGAAAGCACATCATTTCATTGTAATTTTGTAGAAATTACAGGTACAATAAACACCTGCTTATACGGTTAAATTACAAACTTAGTTCAGAAATTATTTTGTATTTTTTTTTTCAAAAACCATTCATCCTATCAAGTTCAAAATAATTTTCCTAGAAAGTTTTTATAAAGTTCTACTTTTGAGATTTTTTTCATATTTTTCAAACTTATGGTTCAAAAGTTAGAGGGGGGGGGACGCATATTTTTTTACTTCTGGAGCGATTATTTCCGAAAATATTTACATTATCGAAAAATTATTTTAGGAAACCCCTATTCATTTTTAAATACCTATCCAACAATATATCACTCGTTAGGGTTGAAATGAAAAAAAAAAATCACTCCCCACTTTACGTATAGGGGAGGTACCCTTATAAATAAAAAAAATCCACTTTTTATTTTACCACTTTGTCGGCGTGATTGATATACATATTAGTACCAAATTTCAGCTTTCTAGTGCTAACGGTTACTGAGATTATCCGCGGACGGACGGACGGACGGACGGGCAGACATGGCGAAACTATAAGGGTTCCTAGTTGACTACGGAACCCTAAAAAAGGATTCATTTATGAGTGTAGTTTCATTTAGTGGTAATTGTAAAATATTTTATTAGGACTACTGTCCTCTAGCGTATCCATCTGTCAACTTTACTTCAAGTTCCGCCTCTAGGGTAGCGGGAGATAAATTAGGGGTGAATTAGCCGCTTACTGACACAGACCGAATTCCCACGCGGGCGGAGCCGCGGGCTCAGCTAGTGTAAAATATGACAGTTCCATATAAGTGTGTTGGCGTTAGCTGTTAGCTTGTATGTAAAATATTAATAAATAAATAAATAAAGCCAAATACAAATGGTAAGGTAAGGAAAGTTCATAACTCTCTTGAGAATAAAAGTACTATGTATACTCCTGTGACGTCTGCCTGGACTGTCACGCTTATGAGCAAATGTGATTAAAATAATAATGATGAAAATATATCGGAGCGGCCAAGGTACTCAAAAATATCTGAACATGCACTTTATCGCCTTGTCAATAGTGGCGTTGTCCAGATATTTGTGACCGCCTTGATATACATATCTGATGTACAAGTGTAGGTTTTAACCTTAATAGTAAAGGGTACGGAAAAATGTGTGTAGTAAGTTTTAACTCCCATGGTATTGTATTTCATAGTCCATTAAAGTGAAAAGTAAGACAATCCGATCTTGTTACTCCTCTCCGATAATTAACTGATCATTCGTGACCTTTATTCCGAAGAGATAAGGCCTTATATCGATCAGTTAATTATTTTGCAGTTTGTGCCGCCGCCAGGCAGTGTGACACGGCCGCCTTTCCTCTTTACAAATAATTGTTCTAGTAATGGATGTTATTTATAGTAACAAAAAACGTAATAAACACAATCCCTACCCTAATAATTTAACCTACTTAAAATTACAGATAAAAAATTTGACCCAGATCGCTGTCAACGGCAAGGTGCCCAGAAGGCTGGCTGTATTATTTACCACGCTGAATAGCGATGGCTATTCGTTGAGTAGCCTTTGAATATGTTGTAGAATTAAATAAAAAAAATATATTTATTTAGGTACCTAGGTGTAGAAACAGAAAATACTTTGTTATAAACATTACATGACCAATAAAATGCAGCGTGTACGAAGGCGAACTTATCGCTTTAACGGATATCTTCCAGCTAATTTAAGGAACTGAGAGAGCTACTTAGGTAAAGTGGCCAACTTAGGACGAGATTTTTCGAGAAATAAAGCCTGATTTTTTTTATTAAAATGTACGTTACAAGCGTAGATATCTCTGCAGCTATGGTCTCCGGTGAGCGGTAATTTCCTTTAATTTCGTAATAAAAGTTCTATCGTTCTATTTCTGGACCCGGGGTATGTCCTTAAACTACGTCCGGACTTGGGTATGTCCTTAAAATATGCCAAAAAGAGAGGTATGGGCACTGCGAATGGCATCTCGCTTAGTGTGGTAGGGCACGTTCAGTGAATGTCATCTCGCTCAAATCTGGAGCAGAGCCCGACTGGGGAAGTACCTCCACCTTACAGAAAACCACAGCCAAATAGCACTAAACCCTACTCATAGTGTTGTGTTCCTGCTGGTGAGTAAGGTTGCCAATGAGCTCAAAGAGGACCCAGTGTGTTGACGATGAGGGACCCTCTTGTTCCTTTAGCCGTCAACACAGTGAATCCTCCTTTTTGTAAAGGGTCGGCAACGCGCATGTGACTCCTGTGGAGTTAAAGGCGTCCATAGGTTACGGTAGCTGCTTACCATCAGGCAGGCCGTATGCTTGTTTGCCACCGTCGTAGTATAAAAAAAAAAAAAAAAAAAAATCGGAGAATCTATCTCACGGCGCTGTTCCACAGAGATGTAATAAGAAAAGTGCTCCTATTTCCTCGAGATCTCTTAAACAGTCCATTGAATAAGAAAACAAGCACCTAATGGAGAATGTACTTTCTTTGTGGCGCGAGAAATGTTCAACATTTACGGAAATAAAACCATTTAAAAATTAATGTTGGGTGAAACGTTTTTAATTCAACAATATAATGCTTTTTAATATAATTGTATGATGTAAGTTAATTTTGAATTGAATGTTAGATGTAAATTATTTTTTATTACGCGTTCCTAACTAGTGCAAAGCTAATGATGATAATTTCAAGTTAAGAAATTATTTATTAAGCCTTCTGTAACATCATATAATTATTTTACTTATATGTTATGTTATAGTAAACTTACAAGTATATTAATAAATTAATTATTCTAATAGTACATGCATTTTTATACAGTTGCAAGCATAATTGCATAATTAATATTACGATTATAAATTATATATATATATATAACTAACTATACTATATATATATATAACTAATAATAACTTTAAATCGCCAGAAGAGAGATCAAAATTTTTAGAAAATTTACAAATATATAGAGAAGAAATTTCGACAACTTCGAGTACAGAAACAGTCCAAGATTTTTACAGCAACCTCATATAAGGTTTAAAGGCATGCATCCCGGACAACGTCGAACAAGAAAGTAGACACAAGAAAACAATAATATCGACCGAAAGTCTAAAATTGATCCAAAGAAGACAAGAACTACAAAACAAAAAGCATTTATCAAAAACAGAAAAAATCGAATTAAAATTACTATACAAAACAGTCAATAAAAAAATAAGACAAGAGTACAAACAACACAAAATTAATATTATAGAAAAACACTTAAATACCTCAGGAAGTACAAGACGAGCATATAAAGAGCTTGAACCTAATAAAAAATGGATAGCGAAACTGAAAGCTGGAACCACATACAAAGAAAAAAGACAAGAGATATTGGAGATAGGCGACAAAATTTACGAGGCTTTATATGACAACAAAAATCCAAATACTTGCGAAAACAAATGCTACGAAGAGATTACAAGTACAGCGCTTTTAAAGACTCAAAATATTAATTACTTTGAAGAAGTTGAAATATTACACCTTATAAAAAAACTAAGAAATGATAAAAGTCCTGGATCGGATGGCATCACCAACGAATTACTAAAAGAAAGTATGCCACTTTTACTCACACCTTTGACAATACTATTCAACAAAATAATACGTGAAAAAGAAGTGCCGGATGAGTGGAAAGAGTCTGACATAGTAATCCTATATAAAAAAGGTGACCCAGCCGTCATATCAAATTACCGTCCTATCAGTCTAATGTCGATCTTTTAAAAACTGTTCTCATCAGGTCTTCAAAAAAGGATAACGTCTAAAATAGAAACGTACTTAGACACTTCACAAGCGGGTTTCAGGAAATCCTTCAGCACAGTAGATCATATTCAGACCGTAGAGCAACTGATAGAAAAGTATAGTGAATTCAGAAAACCACTATTTTTAGCTTTTATTGACTATCAGAAAGCATTCGACTCTATTGATCATAATGCAATATGGGCAGCTCTAACAGAAGCAGAAATACATCCAACTTATATCGAAATTATTAAAAACATATACAAAAACTGCCGAAGTCGAGTGAAGCTTGAAAGTACTGGTAGAGA
The DNA here is from genome assembly GCA_947086415.1 of Pammene aurita. Taxonomy (NCBI): domain Eukaryota; kingdom Metazoa; phylum Arthropoda; class Insecta; order Lepidoptera; family Tortricidae; genus Pammene; species Pammene aurita. The sequence goes on from OX352297.1 coordinate 1,744,348, forward strand.
AATCCAAATAAAACGAGGGGTAAGACAAGGGGACCCACTCTCCCCAACTCTATTTATAGCTGTCTTACAACACGTGCTGAAAACCCTAAACTGGAAAGGAAGAGGCATAAATATAGAGAACAGAAATTTGACGCATCTCTGCTTTGCAGATGATATTATACTCATTTCAGATGACACTGCGAGTAGAAAAGTTGGATTAACAATTAACTTAGAAAAAACAAAGATTATGTCAAATATCGAGCAAAAAGATATATATTTAAACCAAGAAAAAATAGAAAAAGTAGAAGAATTTGTGTACCTCGGTAAACAGCTTTCATTCAAACAAACTAATAACATAGAAGAAATCGAACGAAGAGTCAAAAAAACTTGGAACAAATTCTGGAGTATGAAAGAAATCTTAAAAAACAACATACCGCTAAACCTAAAGAAACGAGTAGTAGATTCATGCTTACTTCCAACACTCACGTACGGCAGCCAGGCGTGGAAGTATACTAGTAATGCTAAACGTAAAATTATTACATGTCAGAGAGCCATAGAACGAAGCATATTGAACATAAAATTATACGAAAAAATACGACACGAAGATATAAGGCGAAAAACCAAATGCATAGATGCTCTCGAATACGCTTTACGATCAAAGTGGAAGTGGGCCGGCCATGTTGCAAGAATGCATGAAGAAAAATGGACAAAGATTGTCACACTATGGACTGAAACGAAAGGAAAGAGAAAGAAAGGCAGACCAAGCGCTCGTTGGGTGGACGACATCGCAAAACTACTTAAAAACTGGCCGGAAGTAGCACAAGACAGAAACAAATGGCATGATTTGGAGGAGGCCTTTACCCGAGAGGGGTCCAAACCTACTTAGTTAAATTTTTTTTTTTTTACATGTAAACCTAATCTTAAGTTGGTCTATTGGAATAAACAGGCTTTTTATTTTATTTATTTATATATATAAATATAGTTTTGAGTGCGTTTATATACTTAAATGTATTTATTGCAGTTCATCATCGTCATCTAGTTCTATTCAATTGTTACTGCCTAATTATTCTTATTACATAATTCAATGTCTAAGTAATTAACTTCAGTTTTAGTGAAAATTATCAATTTAAGTATCATTTGTATTCGCTTTGTTTGCACATGTAGTTGCGATAGTGCGTAAATTTAGTACCTATTAGTTAAGTATCTTGTCACTACCTGTGAGTTCCTATAATTGGCTTCATGTATTTACTACAATGTATAATGTTTAAGTCACAGCTATTGGATCTACAAATAAATAAAATATAAATAAATAAAATAGACTTCAATAATGTACTAAATAATAGGTACTTTGACTACTAAAACGTTTGCGTTTAAATTGGATATCATTGTTTCATTTATATAGAATGGTCCATTTCGGGTTTTAATAGGTATTTTAAGTAGGTACCGAATGCAAGGAAAAACATAGGAAAAAACTGTACAGCCGACTATTTTTTACGAGAGATTTTTATCGCTTTGTGTCTATCTTTTTTCGAATTTGCTGCCTTCTAGTGACAAATAACTTTGCACGTCTGTTTAAAATATTAAATATACACATCAAATGGTAAAAGACTGGCTGTTTTGCTATTCTAAACCAATCCCCCTCCCACTTACCCCCAGTTACAATGGAAATAATATTCTGTAGTTTTCCCGAGACAGACCGCGCCGTGGTGGTGCCGATAACAAAGCTAGCTGCTGTTTAAAATAATATTCTGCTAGCATCCTTTATTAAAATGGACTAGGTTGATTTAATTAGACTGAGAAATAATATCTACAAATATATTTTACTATGGCCATCTTCTCTGCGATATCAGTAATTATAACAGCTGTAACAAACGTTGGGAAGGATTCAAGTTTAAAAATGTTTCCTCGAGAATGAATGAAATAAAAAAGTTTCAGAGGGTGGTAAGGAAAGGCTGTTATTATTTATGATGAAAGAGCTTACAAGCAAGCAATACGCATTTAAAATATCAGACACACCTTCGAATTTTGCAGCAGATGAATGACGGTTCACTATGTTACTCTTCGACAACAGAAAATTAAAACCTCAAGTAGTTTAGCAACGACGATCTCAAACTCACGAGCGATATTGAACCATTCAGTCTAAGGAGAGACATTGCCTCCTTATGTATGTTCTATCGCTTGTACCATGGGTTGTGCTCTGAAGAACTGTTTGATATGATGCCCACAGCAGCTTTTTATTACCGTACCGCTCGCCGCCGGCAGGGTGTTCATCCTCGCACCCTGGAGTCTAATGGGTCGCGCATGCACTGTAATGAACTCCCTGCCGAGGTTTTCCCAGCGGGCTACAGTAAGAGGTTCTTCAAAAAAGGAGTGTATAGGTTCTTAAAGGGTAGGCAACGAGCATGTGAATCCTCTGGGGTTGCCGGCGTCCATAGGCTACGGTAACTGCTTGCCATCAGGCGGGCCGTATGCTTGTTTCTCACCGTCGTGGTATAAAAAAAAAGTTACATGTATCCATACATGCGCCCCCCTTAAAAATATTTGTTTCTGAAATTTAACTCCATAAATAAAAAGCGGCATACAAAATACACCATATGTCTAAATTATATTAGGATACGTCTGTGACATACGGACGGACGGATAGACGGACATGACGAAACTATAAGGGTTCCGTTTGGCGTTTGGCTACGGAACCCTAAAAATGGAAACTTTAGCCGACCTGCAATTGGGCAAGTCGCAACAAAAACTGGTGTACAAACGAACTTTGGCGTGAAAACGCGCAAAGTTGCGAACGCGGTAAAAACTCGTTACGCCAAATCGGCCACTAAAACTCGCGAAGCGAAAATTTTATCCAGCTTCAATTTACTTTTATTGTTCTTACTCCTCCTATTCTCCGACTGAAAGTTTTTTCTTACGCTTTACAGACCATTCAAACACATTATTTATACTAACAGACGTAACCTTAAAATTTCACGTTTGACTTTATCTTGTTTCCGCATCAAAGGGACCGGAGAATTTCGTTTCAGCTTTATTGTAAATAATCTTTTTTTGAACTTCCTTTTTACGCAGAATTTCCCGCTAAATTTCATTATTGTGTGATGAAATCCTCATCTTTGATATTACGACGTAGCGTTTACCTACTGAACGCGAATCCACCTCATTTTGAATTTATCTGGCATCTTTTATCTTTCGCGGTATGAATTTAATTTCATTAAAGAAGGTAGAAGAATTAACAAAGCTTATAATTTTCAGATGTAAATCTTATGGTCATACAATTTACATGATATCTTTGTATTAATAATACGTTAATAATTAGATGATAGTTGAAGGGGGTTGGGAAAATTGGCCTATATGACCAATAAGGTCAAGCGATATGTCACTAGATAGCTTATTCTAAGTGCTAAAACTTTTACTACGACAGGTAGTCCCAAATCTTTGTGTAAAAAAAGTTAACGAGGCATAAAATTAGTTTGAGCTGAAAAGTTACTATGTAGGTTTTTTGATACTAAGTTTATGTATCGCTCTACAGATTATGAAGGTTTTATAACTGTCGATGATTATGTGTCATGTTTTGTTTTTTATGCGTTTTCATGTTTTTTTGTGTCATTTTGGTTCACTTGTCACACAGCGATTCGAGATTTTCCGCCATACAAAAAGTTGTAGAATATGAAAAAAACCTTTCCAATGATATATGGCTTGTCATTATTTGTTTCTAGGCCAGAGTCCATACAATTCGGCCCATCCTCCTTTAAGTACAATCAGTTCTGCCTTTTATTTAGAACGAACTCTTTTAGACTTTTACGTGACGTATATAATATTATAGGTACGTAATGAACTTATGACGAAGAGCTAGCCACGTCAGATATGACACAATAATGAGAGCAACGAAACCCCTCTAGTCAGTTTGCTATGCTATGCTTTTTTCTAGATCTGGACATCTGGCAGCTGTAAAGTTGTGGAGGTCAAAGAATGCAAACCACTTCAAGAAAACAAATCCTGGAGTTCTGGTTTTGATCATATATTATGAGAAATTATATAAATTATTAGATTATATCCATTGCAAAAGTTTCTGTTGGGGAAAAGTAGTGCCAATCGACAAATAATTTAATACATAGTTTGCCGCCTACTGTTTTTGTTTTCGTGATATGTTTATTTCGGCAAATTTTACCTACTTTAGTATTACTATTTTTCAATTCAAAAATTTTGCTAGTCCGTCACTCTAACCTCCACCCATTAAAAGCTGCCAGATGATCTAGGAATAAGGATAGTATAGCAATCTACCCAGACGGGTTTGCTCTCATTAATGTGTCACATATGATGTGGCCAGCCCTTAGTCCATTAAGCTACAATCCTATAATAAGTCCTATATCCTCTTATACATACTTAGATATTATATAATCCTAATGTTGCCTTAAAGCATAAAATACGCGTTCACCCGTTGTTGCGCCGTGCATCAGCCGGCTCCAAACCAATTTCACCGAGCATGGAGTAATATCCCTGTGAGCACAAATCTGTGAACCGATCTAATCAATCAGGTGGTGTTATTCAAATTCATTCATTGCGTTCCGTTTTCGCAAACGTGATATTTTGCAATGGAGTATTAAATGGTTCGTATTGTAACGTATTATGTATTCTTTACCGATTAAATGTAGAGGTTATTTAGGTAGGGTGCGAGGTTCATTATGTGTATTTTTCACCGAATGGTCTTTTCGGAAGATCAGCGCTGGCTAACGCTAGCAACATGCTGAGAAGAGACCTTTTCGTGACACTTTTCTTATTGCGCTAAACTGGTCTCCAGTTTGGCGCAATATTGTAACTTCTGAAACCTGTAATTGATTTACATGAATAAATAATTTAATAATAATAATTTTAAATTATAAATCGCACAGATCACTCGAAAACTCATAAATTTTGCATAAATTATAAAGATCTCACGAAAACCCTATTTTTCAGATTCAACGTTCAAAATGTATTTATTGTTGTTTTACCGAATCAAAAAGCAATATCCGAACGTTCCGCGTTTCGCTAATTACGAGCCCGCGGTGAATGCATTCGCGGTCGTGTATACACCAATACAACGATGCATTTCAGACTTTAATGTGTGGTTGAATCGGCAAAATGTGGCAATAAGGTATGAGTTCTAATCATAAAGATGGGTTATAATGATTGTTTATTATTTGAAATAAGTGCGCTAAAATTATATTTATAGAATAAGAATTACTAAATTTACGAGAAAATGTACATTAAGAAAAAATCTAATATCTAATACTTTATATGAGTTTCATTAATTTAAACGGTTTTATTCCCTTAAGTACATATTTTATAAAGGTACTTTGTTTATTATCCCTTAGGTAAATGTTTTCACGAAATATTGCTTGAAGAAGAGAATGTACTTCATCGCTCATGCTTTTAAAGTGAGTTAATGTTACCTATACCTCGAGTGGAAAGTTATACCATTTCCGCCCTCTAGGGATTTTTTCTACTTAGCAATGTAGAATCGGATTTACCAAAAATATGACTTGTGAAAATGTGTAACCGGCCAGTGTTATACCGTAATAAGACTGTCAGAGAAACTGCTGTACGAGTCGTTCTTACAGCACTATTGCCATTTTTTTGGGCTGATTGTGTATCCCGTTATTTATTAGTTATTACATATCGATGATTTGGATATTTTAAACCGAATTCCAGACAAAATAAACTACATGACGTCCGTTAACTTTTTTTGCTACTCCAGTTGTCACTAGCGTGATGCCGTATCGTTAGTCGGATGACATTCGGAAGATCTCGGGTCACTTTTGGATGAATTTATCTTAGCTCAGGATCGGGTATCATCAGCAGTGGACGAAAAATGGCTATATGATGATAATGATGATTAATACTATGCTGTAACGAGCGTGTAAGATCGTCCTCCTAAGAAGCATAAACGATATGGGGGAGAAATTCCCAGCCGGAGAGTCTTGGGAGTTCAATTCTCGTCTGAGGCGGTGAATTTTCCTACTTTTTCTTTATTTCTTAACATTATGGTATGGTAATTTTTAATTAACTGTGTACCATTAACGGTCGGTTAGAAATCGTCACAAAACTGACGGTAAATGTCAAATCCCATACATTTTGTCAGGAATGTGATGGTCTACCATTAAAAAAAAATGTCCATATACGAAATTAATTGACAATGTGTGTGGATTTTTTTTGCATTAGCAAAACTGGAGATTTTATAATATTTTGAGGGATCAATAAATCCTTTACGAGGTTGATACTATTATGGGCAGTTTTATTTTAACTTGTACTCTAAAGTGCGACTTAAGTCGTGTCTCAGGTTGACGTTAATCTACCGTCAGTACCGTCACATTCCTGGCAAAGAGTATGGGATTTGACATTGATCGCTTACTGACGATAACCGGCCGTTAATGGTACACAGTTTAGTGAAAATGCCCTTATACGAATAGAGATATGCAGCTCGTTGGCACAGGTCGCCTCGGTCCAATTATCGCAGATTTACTTCCCGTCTATCCTCTAATTTATTATCATTCCGGAGTGAATATTTAGAAGTCACTCCGAGAGATTAAAGCGAATAAAACATTAGCAAGGCGCCTGATGAATGTTGATGGCGGATGGAACGTACTGGTAGTAATCCGAATCTTAAAATGGGATATTTACATTTATTCCGATTAGATTTTGATGTCAGTGCATCATTCAGATTTTAATATGATCGGTGTTGTACCAGTTTTATATTTCTAGCTTCAGTAGTTACCTGTTAAATATACAATAGAGAAAGAATCGGTGCCGTATTCTAACTTTAAAATACATAAATAAAATAAAAAAATCCTTTATTTCTTACAGATATTAGGATATTGTGTTCTTAACACTTTAATCTATGAATAGGTACCCATATTTCTTTTAAATTAATTGAATTATTACTTTTGTATATGACATTAGAGAGAAAATATATACATATACTTAAGTTATAGTTTACAACTATCACTATAATTAATCTGCAAGACCCCTCTGCAGGTAAAGGCCTCCTCCAAAGTGGCCCAGTTTTCTCTGGATTGCGCTGTTTGCTTCCAATTTGGACCCACTGCGTCTTTTATTACATCTTCCCATCTGTTTAGGGGTCTTGCTTTCTTTAAAATACATAAACAATACATTAAAAACACAAACTATTTCTAACATAACTTCAACACACAACTAATAAACAACCAATATTAAAGTTATATTGGAGTCGTATCGGAATAATTTTCAAACAAATTCTGATATTTCTAATTTAGACGTTTAGAGGCGCTAGTATTACGTAGTTAATGCAATGTGTTGTATTAAATTTTGATCGTGTCTATACGTGCTTTAAATTTAAAATATGGCCTCAGGGAAATAGAGGTATAAATTATAGTTTAAATTTCACTGGTTTTGTATCATGTTGAAATAAAATTATTCGCGCTTAAACAAATGTGCAAAATTAACACACTAGCTGCATTAAAATAACTTAATTATTGTAATGGAGTGTAAATTTATTTCATCATTCATTTTATCCTAAATGAGAACACATTTATAATGTCAGTCTCTGAGGGAAAAGCGCAAATTGGAAACCATGCAATTTTACAGGAGAAACCTTAAATTAATTTTATTTTAGCTTGAAATGGTTGGTCTTAGAAGTACAAGACAGATTGATGCCTACTGAAAATAGATGTCATATACTTACTTCAGAAAAAGTGACCAAACCCTCCGGTGTCCGAGGCCAGATTTGAACTGGCGTCTTCAGCTTTCGCGGCTGACGTCCTGACCACTAGACCACCCGGTCACGGCGGAACTTGACAAATTTTCTCATGTATATGCAATCTTTGAATTTGAAACGGCTAGGCGCCGTTGACCATACTCTAAGGGCATGCGCAGCACGTGCTTGCACCACCTATCCGAATCACTTACGTGATTCTGGTATAGCGAGAGAGATGGTGCTGTCATCTATGAATCTTGAAACAAATCAAATTATTTTGTTCAATATTTTTGATTTGCAATTTTTAAGTAGTTACACTACTATATATAAACTCAAAATAGATGTCATATACTTCAGAAAAAGTGACCAAACCAGATCAGATTGATGCCTACTTATGCTTAATACCTCTCCTCCTCCTCCTGTGTTGAACCAGCCAGTTCAAGACTACTTTTATATAAATTATAGGTTCGGTTACCTGACCCGGTAAAATTCAATTGAAATTTACTACTACGTCGGGGTTTGAACACGAGACCTCCGGATTTGAAATCGGGCGTCGTCCGCCAGCGCTTTTCTTAAATGGTTTAATGAAAAGGTGGGCAAATATCTGACAAAAAACATTCTTTCGGCGACCGTATATCAGATATAATTCAATTTTGTGCATTAAATTTGAATACTGTTATTTTTTTTATACAACGACGGTGGCAAATAGTATGCCTATTTGCCACCGTCGTTGTATAAAAAAAATAAGCCCTGCTTACCGTAAGGCCCGCCTGACGGTAAGCAGCTATCGTAGCCTATGGACGCCTGTAATTCCAAAAGTGTCACATGCGCTTTGCCGCCTTATAGTTTCGCCATGTCTGCCCGTCCGTCCGTCCGTCCGCGGATAATCTCAGTGACCGTTAGCACTAGAAAGCTGAAATTTGGTACTAATATGTATTCATCACGCCGACAAAGTGGTAAAATAAAAAGTGGAAGAAAATGTTTTATTAGGGTACCTCCCCTATACGTAAAGTGGGGAGTGATTTTTTTTTTCATTGCAACCCTAACGTGAGATATATTGTTGGATAGGTATTTAAAAATGAACAGGAGTTTATTAAAATCATTTTTTGATAATGTAAATATTTTCTGAAATAATCGCTCCAGAAGTAAAAAAAAATGTGTCCCCCCCCTCTAACTTTTGAACCATAAGTTTAAAAAATTTCAAAAGTAGAACTTCATAAAAACATTCTAGGAAAATTATTTTGTTATATAGTTTAAAAAAAAATACAAAATAATTTCTGAAGTAAGTTTGTAATTTAACCGTATAAGCAGGTGTTTATTGTACCTGTAATTTCTACAAAATCACAATGAAATGACGTGCTTTCAAAAACTCTTAAGTGGGGACACTTACTGTGACGGCCGGAAAACTACGGAACCCTACACTGAGCGGGGCCCGACACGCTCTTGGCCGGTTTTTAACTTTTAATTTAGGGCTTATTTTATATACGAGTAAAATAGGTATATAAATAACATAAATGATAGTTGGTACGGTCACAATGCTACTTATGAGCTGTCACCGAGAAATTGTAGCTACGCAGCAAAACCAAAGAAGATTACATCCCCTAATCTTTAGATCCTTCGAGAGCTTGTTTACAAAGTTTTACGATTGGAGAGATTTATTCAACCACGTGCAATGCAAACAAACATTAAATAGTCTTTCAACGTAACGTAAGCCTGCCCACTGTCGCATTTGCGTCCACTGCCGACCTCCGATAAAAGGTTTAAATGGATGTGGTTATTTGGAAATTCCAATCGGTTTTTGCGGTGGCTACGCTGTCTGGGGGAAATTGCATTCTTTACTTACTTCTCGCAATTTTTTAAAGTTCCGTTACCTAGTTTGGACCTATGTCAGACTTAGAACTCTCCTTAGGGATCAAGTTATTGAAATTGATTGTAACTGAATAACGATAAATTTCATCAGATATGGATAGGTACTAGGCACGATGAATTTTTTTCATGTAAGGTATCAATCGATTCGTTTTGTTGTGAGGATCAAATGTCTATATGGGGTCCATTGCGTTAAAGCAACACAAAAGTCAGAAATGAGACTTAAAGTCTGAGATTTGCATTTGTTTCTCAAAACGCTCCTAACAAAATGATGTGTAAAAGTGACGTCACGATTACATGGTCGCCCTGTTTAATGTATGGAAAAGTTTTTTTTTTTTATACAAGGGCTGCTATTTATATATCCGGAAACCGGGATTACAATCTTCTTAAATAGCATATTTGACCTCCATGGTAAAATTTGAACTTTTTTAAGTACTGGCCGGTATATTTTTTCTTTCTTATTAACGCTCGTGTTTTGTTTTTGACGGGTTTTAAATGTCATCTCGCAGCAAGAATGGAACTCACTCGTGAAAATATTCGTGCTATGATTTATTATGATTTTCGGCGTGGTTTAACGCAACAACAGTGCATAGATCAACTAACTTCAACTTTTGGTGATGAAGCCCCATCTAAAACTACTGTGTATCACTGGTTTAGTGAGTTCAATCGTGGACGTAGTATGCTTACGGACGAAGTTAAGACAGGTCGCCCGAAATCGGTCGTTGTACAACAAAATATCGAGGCTGTGCGAAAACTTATAATGGACGACCGACATGTTACGTACCGCGAGATAGAGGCGACTCTGGATATTTCTATGACCAGCATTAATAGCATATTACATAATTATTTGGCTGTAAAAAAAATTTGTTCGCGTTGGATACCCCACAACTTAACAAAAGAGCAAAAAGATGCTCGCGTCGAATGGTGCAATAAAATGTTAAAAAAATATAGCCGTGGTGACTCAAAAGCCGTTTATAACATCTATACAGGTGACGAATCCTGGATCTATGCATACGATCCCGAAACGAAGCAACAATCAACGGTATGGGTGTTTCAAAATGAGCCGAACCCTACGAAAGTTACTCGTGCAAAAAGTACATTGAAACAAATGGTAGCCTGCTTCTTCGGTATTAATGGCCATGTAGCTACAGTGCCACTAGAAAACCGTAGAACGGTTAATTCAGAGTGGTACACGACCATTTGCTTACCGGAAGTATTTGAACAAATTCGTAAAACTAACCAGCGACGAAGAATCATTCTTCATCATGACAATGCCATCTGTCATACGTCACGCGAAACAACTCTATTTTTGGAGGGTCAAAATGTGGAATTAACGGGTCATCCGCCGTACAGCCCTGACTTGGCACCCAACGATTTTTATTTATTTCCAAATATAAAGAATAAATTACGCGGTCAACGATTTTCGACCGCTGAAGATGCTGTCGACGCATTCAAACAACACGTTATGGAGGTACCTCAGGCGGAGTGGCAGAAGTGCTGTAAAAATTGGTTCACGCGAATGCAAAAGTGCATAGATCATCAAGGGGAATACTTTGAAAAACAATAAAACCATTTTCAGCCGTGTACGTTTGTTTGTTTTTTTGTTTCCGGATATATAAGTTACCACGACGGTGGCAAACAAGCATACGGCCCGCCTGGTGGTAAGCAGCTACCGTAACCTATGGACGCCTGCAACACCAAAGGAGTCACATGCGCGTTGCCGACCCTTTACAAAAAGGAGGATTCACTGTGTTGACGGCTAAAGGAACAAGAAGGTCCCTCATCGTCAACACACTGGGTCCTCTTTGAGCTCTAAAAAAAGTAAAGTTATGAAATTGCTATTTTTACAGTGAAATGTTGCGTTTCTGTATATGGTTGCCGTACAATTTATTTTACAGTAAGCTGTTAAAAATCTAATGGTATCATTGTTTTTTTTTTAATATCGTACTTTAAAAAAATCGTTAAATTTTGAAATTTTGAAGCCTGATATCTTTGAACATTTCAACATACATTACATTTCAATAGATTTTTATAATTTTCACTTTATTTGGATATACTGATCATTTTGCACATTTTATTTCATAATTCAACATGTGTCATCATCCCTATTGAACTTCAAAACAAGGTAACAGCTTAATTAAGGTTAAGCTTAATAACAGTATCTCTAATTTTGAACGCAAATAAAGAAGGAAACATTGTGTAACAATTAGTATGGAAGCTCATCGCAAAATTTGTTAAATGACGAATTCTAAACATACACGTATGCATTAATTGTATAATATAAAACAAAAAGAGTGTTAGTATGAGCGTTGGAATTGATTTCCCATAGAAATAAAACTGTTTAAAGCTTATTTTAATACGTTATTATTATCGTGAGCCTGTACTGGCCCACTGCTGGGCAAAGCCCCCCCCCCCCCCACTTATTCTTTTCCATTAATCCCGGTCTTGTGCAGTCTGTGGCCATTTTTTTCAAAAAGGAGTCATGCTCGTCTTGCTACCGCCGGCGGGGTCTGCCGGATTCTCGATTTGAGCTGTCGGGTGGCCACTTAGTGGCGATCTTAGCTCACTAGTCATTCGGCATGCGACAAACATGTCCAGCCCAGTCTCACTTTAACTTAGCCGCCTTCCGAGTTACGTCAACTATTTGAGTTTTGGAGCGCAGCGTAGTGTTCCGGATACGATCCATTAGTTTTACACCTAATAGGCAAACCCCACCTAATATGAGTTTGGACTTTTTAAATAATGTCAAAGATCAAGTCTGAGCACAGTAGGTAAGAATTGGAAGATGCATCTATCCATGACATGAAAACTTAAGTGATAGAGGAAGGCCACTTTTTATTAGATGTTTCATGGACCAATAGCTCTTCCAGGCGTTTTCAGTCCGTCTTTCGACTTCCTTCTCCTGGCGCGCCTGGAAGGAAACTAAATTGACCCAAAAACATAAATTAAAACATAACTTCGGAATTATTTATGCATCACTTAGCAACAGTCTTCTAAACATAATGAATATTAACATTATATTTTTCTTAGTTTTTGCTGCAACCTCTTACAGACATTGAAAACAAGTGAGCTTGTCTTGTATGAAAACGGGTGAGCTTGCGTGAACAAAGTGATCCATTTTCATTGTCCTCGTATAAAAAATGCAAAAAAAAACAAACACTATATATTCTCTGCTTACGTAAGATTAACGGCTATGCATTTGTGTCGGATAAACATAAAAAAAACCATGAAAATCGGGACAAAAACACGACATTCATGTACGTTGGCTCATGTCTAACAGAGCTTATGAATCACCTCTGTATCCGTTCAACAAATTCGGATAATAATGATGGATGGCGAGAGCGCGATTTGTTCCACGTCGCCGACAGCACAGTAAAATAAATATCCCATTTACTTCCCCTATTGATCATTGACGAGCCATTTAGTCTTCTAAATAAGTAATTGGCTTTGGGGGAAAATCTTTAATAGCCTCTCGGTAATTGTAATTGTGTATACTACATCGGAAAACGAATGACCGCGTTTTTTGTGGCACAATCTTGATAATTAATAGGAATTTTAGATCACGTAAAGCCTAATTTTACTGTATATTATTGTTAATATTTTATGGATTGATTTTATATATACACAAGTAAATATTTCCATTTTTTTATACAAACGTAATACTCGTACAAGATAGTAAAACATGAATCTATTTAGATTTCGAAGAACTTTTACTACTTATAGGGTCAATTCTGTAAATGCGAAAAGAAGGAGCTTTTTACATGATTAGATTGACATTTATTAGATTTAGATTGATTTATTTCATAATAATAAATTATAGAACAAAATGGTCTTAGCCTAATCTATACTTTATATTATGATCGTCAAACCAGTGTAAATAAACATAATGTATTGATTGATTACTTACATTTAAATGTCACAAAACTATAAAAACTATGAATAAATAATGAAATATAATTCCAAAGATATATTCAAAGATATAATGGATTTTCCAATAAAAAGTATTGATATTGACCCTATTGTAAAAGTTGTTCACAATCATGAATAGATTCAGGTTTTATTATCATGTATCACGTATTTAATTTCACCATGTATTAAAATAAATAACTTGTTGATTGTATACGAATGAATTAAGCGCGGCGGGTACTCAACGAGTATTCAAATAATAATTAAAAACTCATTTCGAAAGGGACAATATAATGCTTAAACAAAACGTCCAAATAAATCATATTTAATAAACGAATCCAGACAAAAGCCCCTGTAAAAACAAAACGAACAATAAAAGAAGGCTCATATTGTTTATTCAGCATCAGAACTGTTTGACCGGGCGAGGTGTCCACAATGATCTCAACGCACTCTTGTTGGCTAGCAATAAAGTCGTGTCCAGAAAATTTTGAACGCAACGCCCGCTTAACAACTTTTGCTACTGAGCGTTCAACATCCGTAAATATGCAAAGTGTTCGGGCGAAACTAATCTGTTTTTCTTGGGGTGAAATTAAAAAGTACGACAAGAGATACAAATTGCCTCGTCTTCAATTTGCTGTTCTTTTCTGAATTGTGGCTTTCATTGTTTTTTCAAAGGCCCGTTTATGAAAAGATATTGCGTTTTAAAAGGCCACTCAGATTTGTGTTATTTAGAAAGTATAGTCTTTATGTTCACTTTTGTACTTCAGTGAAGACTTGGGAAACTGAACTACATCCGCATTATCTATGTGGTCTCCGCCAGACCTTTATTAATTCATTAAAAAAACGCTCGAGAGACTTGTAATGAATTTGACCACTCACGTACCGCGCACTCAAGGCTGTAACACGGGGCTAGTGCTCAGTCGCGCAGTTAATTATAAAAAACCATAGTTACAAAAAAAAATTTGAATTGAAATTGTGGATCCAAAAATTTAATGTAGTTGGATAATAATATTTTCACAAAATATTTACACTTCACTACGTCAAGCACATAACCTATTTGAAGTATGCAGAATTGAGTGATACGCAATTGGAAATCTTACTGTAAATATTTAAAATATTATATTAAATTTACATGACATGTTTACATGGAAAAACAACATAGAGTGACAACTAGAACGAACACGGGCCTTGACAAATACAAATACAAAATTGTCTTTTAAAGATGGCCAGCGTTACACTTCCAACAGATGGTCTATTTTGAGTAAAAGTATTGTACACAATAGTGATTTACATTCCTCAAGTAATTAAGCAAAATTAAAACAGGTCACCGTGCATTAAAATTTCTAACAACAACAACAACAAATCGATGTTGTTGTTGTTGTTATTCCTAGGGCACCACGGAGGTGCATAGGGCCTCCACAAGATCTTTCCACGCCTTTCTATCCTGGGCAACCCTTTTGGCCTCTCTCCAGCTCAGTCCTATGGCTCGCAGCTCGACAAATCGATGGGGAAAATGAAACCTCGCCAAGTGAAATAAATACAAATAAGCAGGAGACGTTAGATATTTATGCATCCCCTAACACCGCATTCATAAATCTGTGTCGTCTTGAATATAGTTTGCATTATTATGCTAAGTCGTGTGCTAGTGTGGGAATAAGGATGGCAGAAACCTTTGAGGAAAACACGTCATTTTGTTCTTATGCCCGGATCTAGCAATAAGGCTAGTATAGCTATCTAACTAGACGGGTTTCATTGCTCTCATGATTGTGTCATATCTGAAGTGGCCAGCTCTTAGTCCATAGCATTTAAGTCTGCTTTATTAGAAATCCGTAACGAAAATCGGAGCAAGAAACAAAATGTCCAGCCAAGTGACAATCGCTCAGATATTGATGACACAAAACGACATTTTAATAATGTATTTTTTACCTGTATATTTTTTTAAGATCGTGAAAACTTGGGCTTTAGTAATGCTTTTTAATTCCTTTTTTTTAAACTTCTGTTTAATAAATTGTTATAAAGTGTATAATAATCATACCCCGGGGTTTTCGGTGCGGGAATAACTTGAGAAACAGTAGAGATAAACAGATAGATTATTTTGATAAAATATCATATTGTGCCTAATGAATAAATACCTTCCTGCGAATTGTAAAGAAACTACAATATTATTTTAACTTAAGTAGTAGGTACTTTAGCATTTCTACCAAGCCCTACAAGATAATAATAAAAATCATGTTTATTAATTACCTGCCGTCAATTAGTAGTTAACACGATTTTCAAAATAAACAATTAATATTTTTTCTACATTTGGAACAGTTAAGCTTCGGCATCTACCTGTAAATATCCATTTCAACAAACTAAACGATCTTTCTACGTCGGCAGTCGTAATAGGTGCAAATTAATTTTTTTTGAAGAAGTCAATTGTTGCACGATGTGTTTGCGATTGCAATTCTATTTCTTTGCCTTGTAATAATTCATTCATAGTTTTTAGTGTGCTATAGCCAGAATTCTTATTTAAGACCAACTTTAGTTTATTAAAAATACTTTTTCCTTTTACGCTCAAGTTTAATTTGGAGATGTCTTGATAGGTTGTATGAATGATTTTTAGACTGTCGTTAATGGGCAGACTTGCACCCTGTACTTTTTTAATGGCATTTGGGATAGTCATTAAATAACTTGCTATAAAATTTAAGTCGCTTCTAATATCGGCGTTCTCAAATGCTCTTTTTGCTTTACTAACACTCTGGCCTTCTGAGGGACTGAATGTATTCAAAACACTTTTAACTTCATCATAATGTTTGCTATAATATGCCGCTGCTTCTATCCAGGTCCCCCATCGAATAATTGTTGGTCGGGGTGGCAAAGGTACTCCGGGAAGCATTTCTTGAAACTTTTTGATTCTTTTCGGAGACTTCAGAAATGTCTTTTTAACATTGGCGATTAACGCATCCACGTTTGGATAAAGTTTTCTGACTTGTTCAGCCACTCTATTCAAACCATGAGCTAAACATGTGACGTGCAAAAGATTGGGAAAAGTACTTTTTAAATTCCTTCCTGCTTTAAGCATGCAACCTACGCCGTCAGTTAGAAGTAAAATCACTTTATTGTGATTATTATGGTCGACGCCCCATAATTCACCAAGAGCACTTGTTACAGTGTTGGTTATTGTTATATTGTTAGTGGTGTCTAAACACTTGCTAGATATCAAGTGTTGAGTGCCAATATTATCATTACGTAACGCCCCTACTATGACATTAGCTATTTGACGATCGTTACCATCCTTGGTTTCGTCAACACTCACGTAAATATACTCATTTTTAAGCTCATTCCGTATTGTGTTAATTTTTTCATCGTAAACTTTCTTTCTGAAGTTTAACTTTTTTCTGAAGTATATGACATCTATTTACAGTTTATATATAGTAGTGTAACTACTTAAAAAAAAAAAAAAAAAAAAAAAAAAAAAAAAAAAAAAAAAAAAAAAAAAAAAAAAAAAATATTGAACAAAATAATTTGATTCGCTTCAAAATTCGTAAACTTTACTTAAATATTCCCGCCGTAGTTGAGATTCTGAAGGAACTTTTACAGTTTTTTCGAATTTACCGGATACACATTTTTCTATAAAATCTTTAAATATAGGATTGTTAAGCTGCGTCCACGGTATGTTACAACCCACAACAAATTTCACGAGCTCACAATTGAAATCATGTATCTTACCCGTATGTTTATTGGACGCAACATGTGGTGTTACACCAAACTTCGTTTGGGCGAAGCTAACATTGCACTTGGTGCAAAAGAACATTGAATCTCGAACCTCTATTTCTGCATTATTTTCTATCCACGAATGCACGAACTCGTAACGAGCTTTTTTTCGTGGAGGCATGTTTGTATTTACTGTTATATAGTATTTTGAAAATGCTATTGCATATACGTAAATTACATAAGACAATGGCACAGTATGTATAACAGACATTGAATGTCAAATATCAATCTTGACGTTCGATATCTGTGAAGTGTTTATTATTTATACATGAGTAGGAACTTAACTGAAGAGGTTGATAATAAATTACTGACCATTCTATTTGATATTATACTAAATGTTACCCGCGGCTTCGTAAGCCTAGTTAGATGAAATATTTTCAAATAAAGCAATAAATGAACGTATGTTTTTTTTAAGTATCTTTTTATTCAATTAATTATTCAGTAGGTAAGTATACATTCTGTTTTTTAAGTCAATACCTATTCTTTGGCTAATGTCATTCATTCCCGCACCGAAAACCCCGGGGTATGATAATAATATAATTGTTATATTACTATAAAGTAGTATTTTACAAAAACATCATAAAAATATTGATATTGTGTTTCGTCTTAAACTTTTTGAAGGTGTATCCTTGCCGGTAACACACATAATATATCAAAGACACTAGTCTAAGACCATTATTTGACATGCCGAACTGTGACACGTGGATATCAATGCGAGGTCACTACCCGTTTAACACACGTACCCAAAGTGATTCAAAGTTAACTTGAAGTTTTCGGTAGTCGAATTGGGCCCCTGAATAAGCATAACAATGCTGTAGGACATAGCCCTAGATGGTATAACATTTCAATCCAATCCAGTAATTGATTGGTAATCCTCCATGCAGAGCAGGCTTGTGGAGTTATTGATGGAAGTATGACCAAGCGAAAAGGGACTGAATGCGTTGCTATTACAGTTCTGATTAAAGAAATCATTATAATTATTACATGACATAAATAGGTACCTACGTAAAATAAATAAATAAATAAATATCATAGGACAATATTACACAAATCGACCTAGGCCCACAGTAAGCTCAATAAGGCTTGTGTTATGGGTACTAGACGACGATATATGTAATAGATAAATATGGATAAATACTTAAATACATAGAAAACATCCATAACTCAGGAACAAATACCTGTGATAAACACACAAACAAATGCCCTGACCAGGATTCGAGCCCGGGACCTCCTGCTTCGTAGGCAGGGTCACTACCGACTGGGCTAGGAGGCCGTTAAAATATCATTAGAGAACTGTATGGATTGACTTATACAAAGTCTCTAAACATAAAATCTTTTGTTTGTTATATTATCGTTCTAACAATTATCTACACTTGATTATACCTAGATTGATAGATAGCGCAAGGCCTAAATAGTTGAAGGTGTAATGAAACCTTAAAATTTGGAACTTATATTTTTCAAATCTCACGCCTTTCGTAATTTTTTTGGAAAATAAATCTCAGGAGGAAATAGGTCAAGATGTCTATAAAATATAACGGTTACACTTTACATCACTTTAGTTACTTCACGCAACGAAAGAACGGAATATTTACACATAACATAATATACTTGAAACATAATTAGGTTGAATCCACGCTAAAACATTTAAACACACAAGGAATGCAACTAGCAGACATGGGGTGTTAACAGTTATATACATATTGTGTATAAATAACCAGTAAATCAGCAAGTAACCGGTAATTCTCATATAAAACATTTACCGATTGCATTTGAAGGGTACACGGAAAGTACATGTCAAAAAGTCACTTTTTTTGTAAAATGAGATTTTTATATCAAAATGTAGAGCTTGCAATGAACTATTACTAACAACTTTTATTACAGCTGTAATTTGTTATGTTAATGCACTTTTTAACTCATAAAAACCATCTAGTTAGATACGTAAATAGTATGGTTAATTGAAACATTCCAAACTTTAAAAGTGCTATAACTCAAAATGTTGTCAATGTGACTAGACATGTTCTTTCCTTGTACCCTTAATTTCCTTTAGCAGACATAGTATATAGTCTCAACAAACATCTTACTCCATTACAACCGAAGAACAAATCAACTTATTTTTAATAAATATTTTGATTTGTTTATTTTAAGTAGACACACTACTATATAAATCATAAACTTATATAGATGTCATATACAAAGGAAAAAGTGACCTAGGCCTCCGGTGCCCGGGGCTGGGAGGCCTAGGTCACTTTTTCCTTTGTATATGACATCTATATAAGTTTATCTTACTCCATTGACATACTCGTAATGTACTCGTAACATTAGCATAACATACGTAATGGCCCCTTTACACCAATCAGATATTAATGTGCCATTACTCTGGCTGGGTCCCTAAATTATGAATGTATTCTGTATTCGTGTAATAGACACAACTCCCTGAGAATTAATCCCGTGGGTTTCCTAATTCACACAGGAAAGGTTAGTTTCAACCCTCATTGATTATTTTGAACATAGAAAATGTTTCACTAAATAAAATACCTGGAGCTCTTTTTATAAACCGTTTACGTTGCAAGTTTATACATATAAATAGTAGATTGTATCACAAAAGAGCAAAATTTCATATTTATTAATTACGGCCTTTTTATAAAATTGATAGCCACCTCGGGCAAACTTCCAAGCGGTAAGGGGTACGAGAGATCGAGATCGATGGAGACAAATCATCAAAGCTTCAAAAACAAATCACAATCCTCAGTAATGAGGGACTGGCACAGAAGATAAAACTGTATGTAAAGTTCTAGAACAGAAAAGTGCCACGTTGTTCCTTCTATCAGGGAAGGAAAACCCCTTATCCGTATAGGTGGTGTTAAAATTGGTTTTTTACTTGCACTTCATCTGTACACTACCAAACAATACATAGGTACACTTGTTTATTAGTCAAAAAGAGCGACCGTATATTTTCAGAAATAGCTTGTCACACAAAAAAAAACCCTTCACGGGATTCGAACCCAGGACTACCATATATTTTTGCATTGAAACGCGGTCACTTGTTACCTTGAAAGGCGCTCGACATTTTATTGAACCGTTACTTCGCGACGAATGGACTTACATAAATAAAACTATGAAAAATGAATGGCTCAATTCCCTTATCCCTATTTTTTCATCCATTGGATTCCAAATAACGCGCTCGTTTTCCATCCCGGAGTCGCATTCGAGATTTAAAAACCTAACACGATTTGATATAATTGATTTTGATTCCGCATTAGACAAAGAGCGGTATTCAATATTTAAAATCTTGTTTTGTAGATACAGATATGTTTTAAATAGGATCTTCTTTTGTCATCAAAATAACATTAAAACAAATTGAAATAATTTGATATGTTGATAACAAAGTAACACTAGTTTAATAACAAGAAAAACCGGCCAAGTGCGTGTCGGACCGCACATAATGGAGGGTTCCGTACTGGCTATCGAAAAAATTTATATCGCAAGGTCGTATCTGCCTATGTAAGTAGTTTTTTGGAGATATTTCAAAAACGTCTCATCCGATAATGTTCAAAATCATTTTCGTGAAAAAATATTCAAAAATGAAGAACATTCTAGACTTTTCTTCATATTTTTTGGACTTACGGTTCAAAAGTTACAGGGGGACACAACTTTTTTGACTTTCAGAGTGATTATTTCTAAAAATATCTGCTTAATCAGAAAATGTTCAAAGAAACCTCAATGTTATTTTTCAAAACCTATCGATTGATATGCATCATGTTGATATTTGGTAGAACATTTTTTTTTTGACAATTAGTTACATGTTTGGAGTGCCCCCTAAAATTTTTTTTTTCAGCAATTTTAGTACAGAGCTAAGTAGCGGCACATAAAATACACCTTATGTTAAAATTTGATAACAATATGTCTCATAGTTTCCGAGTAAAATGGTTGTGACATACGGACGGACGGACGGACGGACGGACGGACAGACGGACAGACGGACAGACGGACATGACATAACTATAAGGGTTCCGTTTTTGCCATTTTGGTTACGGAACCCTAAAAAAGATGATTCAAATAAGTTAAATCTCACTGACAGTTCTGATTCTGTACAACATCAAACCAAAAACGAATCATACTCTTTGATGCCTAAAGTGCATATTTTCTCGTGTTTATAAATCGATCCGAACTCCACTGGGAATGATGAATAATGACAAAACAATATCAAGTCAAATTAAGATGTTTAAAATTTAAAAGCCTCTACACGGCCATAAATTTGGCGTCTCACTGCCCCGCGACCCATTTGCAATTGAAAGCGTTCTTTATAACAGGATATGTCCGGTTTTACGATCGAGTGTAACCCGCGCGGGAAGCTATTTTCAGGGCTTAGACTACAGTGTACAACGTGTCCAAAACTTTCGAATACCCATGAACAAAACCTAACATAATAATTTTAAACAAAAAAGAACCGACTTCACTTAGCCTCCGCCTTTCCAAAAGCAAATGCTCGAGCTGCTGTAAAAAATACTCAAATCACTATAGGTGTGCCTATAATAGTTGAAGAGTTCCCTCGATTTCTCCAGGATCCCATCATCAGATTCTGCCCTGGTTACAATAGGACCAACTGTGAAGGTATACTCTTTCAAACAAAAAATAATTTTCCAAATTGGTCCCGCCGTCTTCGAAATCTTGAAGTCGGTTGAAAATATAGCGATTTTCCAACTAATTAAGTAGATAACGCTCCGGCTGAGGAATGTAATCTCTGCCGAGGTTTTCCCAAGGGGCTTAAGTATGAGGTTCTTCAAAAAAGGAGTGTATACATTTTGAAAGGGTCGCCAACGCACATGTGAACCTTTTGGCCACATACTTGTGGTGCCATAGGCTACGCTAACTGCTTACATCGGACGGGCCGTATGCTTGTTTGCCACCGTCATGATATAAAGTCTTAAAAATTACATGTAAACAATTGTTATACTGACAACCAAACGTTCATAATAAACCACGATATATGACGTAAAAATTACATGTAAACAATTGTTATACTGACAACCAAACGTTCATAATAAACCACGATATATGACGTAAAAATTAAATGTAAACAATTGTTATACTGACAACCAAACGTTCATAATAAACCACGATATATGACGTAAAAATTACATGTAAACAATTGTTATACTGACAACCAAACGTTCATAATAAACCACGATATATGACGTAAAAATTACATGTAAACAATTGTTATACTGACAACCAAACGTTCATAATAAACCACGATATATGACGTAAAAATTTCATGTATAAATATTTGTATTATGCTTTTTGTGTTTCGAAACTTTTTATTGGTATCTTTTGTGCATAGTTTGTCTTTCACCATTTGTATTTAATCCTTTCTCATTTTCTCATGGGTTGGCTGGAAGAGATCCCTATCAGGGATAAGCTCGCCTTTGTGCATATCATTTATTTATTATTAGTTACTGTTGTTTTTATGTTATAACTACTTGTTTATGTGCAATAAAGTGATATATACATACATACACACATATTATATTTGATATGAACTTAATATTTTTAATGATAACGAGAACATAACAGCTAATTTGAAAAGGCAAGTCAAACGTCACTTCTGAGTTTGACAGGTCCAATTCTGTTTAATATCAGATCAATAACAAATTATAATGCTTCTAGTTAGTAGCTCAAAGAGGACCCAGTGTGTTGACGATGAGGGATCCTCTTGTTCTTAGCTGTCAACACAGTGAATCCTCCCTGTAAAGGGTCGGCAACGCACAAGTGACACCTCTGGAGTTGCAGGCGCCCATAGGCTACGGTAGCTGCTTACCATCAGGTGGGCCGTATGCTTGTTTGCCACCGTCATAGAATAAAAGCTCCAACACCATCCTCAGCATGATGTTCGCTAAGCGTTTGGACTGCCCCATGACAAAACACTGGATGGAAATCATCAACTAATCAAAGTGATGATTTCTACTCATCGTCACTCAACATTAAATATGTTCATCGATATTTAAACGTAACTTTTAATTTAATGAACGGCCCCCTAGCCCAGTCGGTAGTGACCCTGCCTACGAAGCAGGAGGTCCCGGGTTCGAATCCTGGTCAGGGCATTTGTTTTTGTGTTTATCACAAATATTTGTTCCTGAGTTATGGATGTTTTCTATGTATTTAAGTATTTATCAATATTTATCTACTATTTATATCGTCGTCTAGTACCAATAACACAAGCTTTATTGAGCTTACTGTACTTACTAGGTCAATTTGTGTAAGATTGTCCTATATTATTTATTTATTTATTTTAATGTATTTTATTTTGTAATTAAATATGTAATTTATGTATGGTGTCACACCTAAAATAAATAATTTTATTTTAATAGACAACGACTGGATGGAAGCTGGAGAGTTCTAAAGAACGTGGAAATAGAAGACCTGGTGGCTGAACCTAATATTATAGGAGAGACCAAAGCTCACAGGCTTTGCTGGCTTGGCCACCTCGAAAGAATGGGGGGGATCGGAAAGTGAAGAAGGCAAGGAAGAGCGACGCCCTGTTGGACTTCCACGGTATCGCTGGAGCGACATGGTCGAGGCGGATCTGCGCGAACTTAAAATCAGCAATTAGGAACATGCATGATTTTTTTGGAAGACGTCATTCGATTCTATTTCCCTGTAGATTCAAATGTCTCTAATAAACCTACTATTTACTCGTACGATAGCCCTAAAACTTCAAAAATGTGAAAATACATTAGGCGTCTCCACCGTGCGTCAAACGCCCCATACAAAAAGTGTGAGGTTTGTGACATCACCGACCACAAAGTTGCAGAAAAATGTTTGGAAGGAACAAGTTTTTGGAAGATTTTTGTAAGTTTAGGCACGAAAACATGCGTTTAGTTGCCATATTTTTTTTTCTTGTTAGAACATACATAAGTAATCGAACTGAGGTTTCGAAAATACATTTGAGGTAATAAAAAAATGCCTAAAATTTTACGTTTTTAAACCGCAATATCTTTAAAAAAACCGGCCAAGTGCGAGTCGGACTTGCGCACCGAGGGTTCCGTACAAACCTATAACAAGCAAAAGTTGTAGTATGTTTATTACTTATTTCAATTTAATACCTCTACGCGTTTACGAGGAAAAAGGTAGTAAGTTTAAAATTTCAAAAAATCTTTTTTGTATGATTTTACTAAAAATGTCTACTTTTCGTAATTTTTCCTTTGTCTGTGCTATATGAAGTTTCTTCGTGCCAAGTTTCAAGTTTCTGAGTTTACGGGAAGTACCCTTTAGGTTTTGAGTTCCTTGCGAGTACTCAGTTTCAAAATATGCGACTTAAATTGCTATTTCTTTTGATTGCGTTCACATAAAAGTTTGGTTTTGCTACATCGGAAAGGTCCTATAGCCCTGAGTATTTAACATGAATTTCAATTTAATACCTCCACGCGTTTACGAGGAAAAAGGTAGTAAGTTTAAAATTTCAAAAAATATTTTTTGTATGATTTTACTAAAAATTTCTACTTTTCGTAATTTTTCCTTTGTCTGTGCTATATGAAGTTTCTTCATGCCAAGTTTCAAGTTTCTGAGTTTACGGGAAGTACCCTTTAGGTTTTGAGTTTCTTGCGAGTACTCAGTTTCAAAATAAGCGACTTAAATTGCAATTTCTTTTGATTGCGTTGACATAAAAGTTTGGTTTTGCTACATTTGAAAGGTCTTATAGCGCTGAGTATTTGACATGAATTTCAATTTAATACCTCCACGCGTTTAAGAGGAAAAAGGTAGTAAGTTTAAAATTTAAAAAAATATTTTTTTGTATGATTTTACTAAAAATGTCTACTTTTTGTAATTTTTCCATTGTCTATGCTATATGACGTTGCTTCGTGCCAAATTTCAAGTTTCTGAGTTTACGGGAAGTACCCCGTAGGTTTTGCAAGTGCCGAAAAACTCTAAAATTTGCAGCATAAACGACTGTATCTTTTGATTGCGTTGGCTTTTAAGTTTGATTTTTTCACAGCTTTAAGGGACAATAGACCGGAGTATTTGATATAAATTTCAGCTTGATACCTCCACGCGTTCCTGAGAATAATGGTCTTGACAGACAGACAAACAGACAGACAGACAGACAGACAGACGGACAACAAAGTGATCCTATAAGGGTTCCGTTTTTTCCTTTCGAGGTACGGAACCCTAAAAACTATTAAAAATTACTACGGATTTCCACTTATTTATATTAATTTGGTGTTGTTGAACGTGTTTATTGAAGAAATTAAATTAAATATTATCCACGCATATTCTCCATTGGCAAGAGCTAGCGCGGAATCTAGGAAAGTGGCACACTCTCGTATCGGAGGCCAAGATTTACTTTGGGTATTTTAATAGGCTTTTAGGTCTAATCCAAGATCAAGCTATATTGGTTTTCCCGAAGCGAATTTTCACCTTTACTCTGTAAGCACCCAGCCCAAGTACGCTCAATAGAACTACATCTTGCTTTGTTTTACTATCTAATCTATTTGCAACGAGCACGGTTTATGGCTAAGCGTCTAGCAAAGAGTACAACGGTGTAAAAAACAGGGCGATTTAGTGCTGTTCGCTCACTAAGCATTCAGTGGATTTGTTTCGCTTTTTGTTTAACGTCCACATAGTATATATTTTTATACGATGCTAAACATGTTTATACAGGATGTAACGAAAATACTGGCGATTCGTTTAAGGTCATAATCGGTATCGTATTGCGACAATGAAAAAGTAGGAGAAAACATTTTTGGAAGCGAAAAAAAAATTTTTGTATGGGGCGCGTCGAAACTAGCCGGCCAACTCTCCATACAAAGCAATTTTTTTCGCATGAAAATTTAATTTTTCTTAGTTTTTCAGAATAAGAATACGATACCGAATACGTCCTTAAACGGAAAACGAGTATTTTTGTTACAGCACGTTTGTAGAAGTTTTTTACAAGCTTTTATTTACTTTTACCTGTCTAGGCCTATGATGACAGATTTTATCAGCGGATAAGTTGATATAAACCTGATAAAATGACAGTTGCCGCCATTGTTTGTCATTTTATCAGGTTTATATCAACTTCACTGAAAAAAAAAATTGTTACCAGCAACCAAACTTAGTCTACTAGTAACTTAAGTTTTGGGACTTCAAAACTAAGCTTATTACTTACCAAAACGTTTTGTTCTTTATAAGTAAACTTTGAGTTATAAGCAAATACACTTTATTAACTCCCTACCGAATTTTGGTTAATTAATAAAATAGCCGAAGTAGTTTGTTTGTCCTTTCTTTTTCAGTGTATCCGCTGTTGTCTGTCATCAAATCATGCATAAGTTTTTTGCACCTCCTATTGACTCTGCATTATCTTCTCCGCTACACAAAGGTTGTCTAGAAGAGATCGCTCATTAGCGATAAGACCGCCTGTTGTTTGCCTCTTTTTATCATGTATTTTTTTTTCTACTGTGCTCTTTTTTTTAGGTGTACAAAGTGTGCATTTATTCATTTATTCATGCAAGTTAATTTTGACCCACTTCCAATTTTATAATTGAACTGAAAATTTGCATGCAATTTTGTAATTTGTAGACAATATCTAAATCTAGTTTTAGTTTGCTACTATTTGAAATCCTATTTATTTTTTAGGATTAACCTAATAAATAAAGCAGTTTAATCATACAACTAACTCAATATAATTTTTTTAAATCTACGAAACCCAAGCCTGCCCGGGCATTTCTCTTAGCAACTGCCAGCTTTACCCTTTTGATGAAAAAAAGTAAAAACATCAACCTATTTAAATATTTATAAATCTCGATTCACACATCACCTATCAATTAAGCGGTATAGTGCAAAGTGCTCTAAAATGTTTAAATAGCCTTAGGTTTTTGCCTTCATTAATCTCAGTAATGGCGACGTATCTCTAATGGACAGTGACAAAAATACGCCCGGTAATTAATGAACTCGCCGGAAAAAAGCTAAGCGAAAATTTTGCTAATAGTTTGGGAATATTTTCAGAAAGTCGGTGAACGTTTATTATGGATGATTAAGGTCGATTAAGATTACTGAAGAGGTCTTTAAAGCCTAATACTTAAGTTACATTGTTTGTCTACTTTGTCTCATAGGTAGTTAAGTAATCGTCTCTTGGCCTATTCGTACTTTTAGTCCATCAAAACCAATTGGCTACTTTCCTAAAAAAATATATTTATTCCGTCAGTTAGATTATCAAAAAATATTAGACACGTATTTTTTATTTTGTCAATCAAACAAAAATTTGTGAAGATATAGCCCGTTAAAGTTCCGCGTGACGTCATATTTTAGTACAATTTTTAGTATAATGTGACGTCACGCGGAACTTTCACGGGCTATATCTTCACCAATTTTTATTTGATTGACAAAATAAAAAATACGTGTCTAATATTTTTTGATTATCTAACTGACGGACTAAATAGAATTATATTTTTTTTACCCAGGAAAGTACCCAATTCCAAACCTGTAATAATTAATAGAGTGGTGCTCTTACACTAATGTTAAATAATGTTACCACCATAAAATGAATACTCGTGCTTGCATTTTTTTTAATTTACTGCATTTTTATCCAACTGAAATTTATGTTTTCCGAGCGTATATTCACCGTGTTTTTTTTTCTTTATTTGCAAGGGTGCATTCCTGAGCTTAAATTCAGTATATGTCTCAAAGACACTAGTGTCCCAATTAGTAGTAGTAGTAGTAAACACTTTATTGCACAAAACAAATACATGACCAACAAAAATATAGTGAGTGTGTACAAAGGCGAACTTATCCCTTTAAGGGATCTCTTCCAGCTAACCTTTAAGCAACTGAGAGAAATCGGTCGGACATGGTAGACAAAGATTTGTACATTACTTGTACATGACGGCAAAACTACGGAGAAGTTACTAAACCTAGATACTAGATATTAGCTCCAGTTCTGAGATAATCGATAGTAAATTCTTATCTTTCTGATTGTGTACACCTACATTAAATTATTTTTGTACTCTGAGACACCGCAATATATGATGCACCTGTATCTTACGTCAATAAAACATGCTTCCTTTGTATCTCGGAGTATTGTAATGTTCTAAATTACATTGACATGTCATAATTTTCAATTGTTTGGTTGAGTTAACCCTATAACACCCTAATACCCTAGTCACATTAGTGACCGATGTAACAATTATTATATGAAAAAAAAAAATTTTTTTTGCCAATTCGTTTCGTTATCGTACCATGAAATTAACAGAAATAAAAAAAACATGGTGTATAAGTAAAATTACTATGTATATACCAGATACCTACGTAACTATGTATTTATGTCAATTTCTTTGGCATAACCATGTATATAGCTACGTAACTATGTATGTATGTCACTTTCTTTGGCATAACCAGTGGTCCCTGAAAGTACCTGAACTGGTCTGCGAATTTTATGAGTTTGTGAGGCTTGTATGTCCTACACCATTAGTATTACGTCTCTGTATTTATTTTTCTTCTTAGGCTAGGATTTTTTACAATATTAATATAAAAGTAAAATAAAATGCATCAAACAAAAAACAATAATTATAACCCATTATAAAAATACAAAAAAAAATATTTATTTTATTTTTATCTTTTTTTGTTTGTAGTTATTAAAATACATTTTCTCCGATGTGCTCGGAAATGTTGACCTTACTGTAGTACAATTAGTACGTGAAGTTCGTCATTATTTACTAATAAAAATTAAAAAAAATAAAAGACGACAACTTGTACTAAAATCCATTACTGTATTGTTTTTACCTTCTAAACATTTCATTCGACTAAGAAATATCATTTCAAACAGCCAATTACTTAAGCCACATCTACACCGTCTGAACGGCAATCTCTTCAAACTATAGGACAGAGCGAGATAGTGAGATCGAAAACCTTGGTTGTCTCGTTCTGTGTCATAGCTTGCAGGACCACCGCGTCTGATCGTGTGAATACGGCTTCATATAATCAAAATCATAGACAAAACAATTTTTTTTTACAAGACATATTTAATACTGTCTTAAATAGTTTATGACGAAAATTGATTTTTAAATATTATTTGAATGAACTTTGACAGAAGATTGGCAGTATAAGCAGGGCTCTATATTAAAAAAAATATATTGTAAAGGAAAGCTAATTCATAAATTCATGATATTTAATGCTAACCTAAATATGTAATTTATTTAATCTACTTTATTTCCTCGCACATTTGGAGAAAAGCATTATATATGCCTCGGCGGGAATATAAATTCGTGGACTCGTCTTATATTTTCGGACTCGGCTGCGCTTCGTCCGAAAAAATCGCTCGTCCACGAATTTATCTTTCCCGTCCTCTGCAATAATGTACTATTATCTCAAGTATTTGGAATTTGCATTTGACCGCTTCAATGATTTTGTAGCTTTTTTGACTCGCTACTTATTTAAAGAACTAGGTACCTGTTCTGAAACTCTGTTCTCCATCTCTTGCTAACCTAAGGTTGTCTGGTAGAGATCGCTTAATAGCGATAAGACCGCCTGTTGTTACCATTACTTACTTTGTTAAATCTGTTTCTGTACTTCTTTTTCTTTGTGTAGTGCAATAAAGAATAATGTATTGAAATATAAAAAAAAACCTAGGTGCGGTCGGCAACGAAGCAAGGCCCAGGCTGCCGGTGTAGACCCGTACCGATAAATTATGAAGTTTCGATAATATTAAAGATGCTTATTATTCGCATACAGAGTTCAGGCCATCCAACTTAGCTAATAATAATAATTTGTGTCATCTTAGGTTGTTGCGTAGGTAGAAACTTAGACATTTCTTTTTTTTATCATTATTCGTTAAATAGAAAATAAGAGATCAAAATTGTTTTTTCACTGTAACAGCAAAGTTGTTACTGACGCACGGACGCGTTTTGTGTCACTTTCGTCAATCGGAATACTGACGTTCAATCAGCACATATATGTGGACTTTTACAAGCCTATATAAAATTAGAGTTGATCGATTAGGTACTGTGCTTTCTAATATATCTATTATTTGAATAAATTTGTGCCATATTAATCAATGATATTTATTTACTTTAATATTTTTTCTTGTATGACCCCTGTTAACAGTACAATAAAATATTAAAGTTATTAAAGTTTGCATCAATATTTTTATAAAAGCGTATCGAAACAATGTTTTAAATTTGTGTCATTATAATCAATGGATTATTTTTATTTTTCAGAATGAAAACTTGTTTTGCGTAAAGGGCATGCGCGGGGAAGGGTAAGGCGCGGGCGGGGTTCACGTGCCGACCAGGCTGTTTGTTTTCTATTATTACTCTATGCATACATATAGTAATAGTAGTAATAAGTGCGACAAAGACAAACAGCGATTTTTCAGTCGCTCTTCTTTATTTTTCATAGTAAAGAAAGCAATAATATAAAACCTAAGTAAGTTAAGGATAATTAATGTAAACGTAGTCCATAAGGGACTGCAACGGCGGATCTATGTGCCACGGTAAACCTAGTTTACCATTTAAACAGTATTTTGGCAAATTGTCACAGATAATTTGTAACTAATAAATATGTAATTTATGCATCAAGGCGATTTGTTTACAGAGTGGCTATCGTGTAACGCGAAAATCGAAATATCGTTATCTGCCTCTCGGTTGGACTAGCAAAGGGCCGGGCTGGACTTGATAAATTTTTCATCAGTGTGATGTCATAATAAGGCTGTTTTTATTAACTTATCGTATATAACACATAAAAATAAGCAACTTTTCTTTAACACATTTTTTTTTAACTCAATAATTTCGAAGTTATGGGGCCCTGACGGTTAAGTACAATTTGGACTATTTTGGTTGGAATGGTGTCATTATGACACATACTTTATTTTGTAGAATGTGTTAAAATAAGCAAGTTTTATAAGAAACATTTTTTTACCCAAAAACATCGAAGTTACCGGACTTTGAAGATTGACTACATGGACTAATTTGGACTTAAAAAATAAAATGGCGACGGGGTATCATTATAACGTGTACTTTTAATGATTTGTTCCGTATAGAATACGCTAAAATAAGCGTCTTTTATTTGAAAAACTTTTCCCTAAAATCAAAAATGGCCGAGATAATGGACTTTGAAATTGTACATAATTTGGACCTCGAAAAAAAATCGTCGACGAGACGTCATTATAACGTGTACATTTTATGATTTTGCCGTATAGAATACGCTAAAATAAGCGTGTTTTACTTGAGAAACTTTTCTCTAAAATCAAAAATGGCTGAGACAATGAACTTTGAACTTGTATATAATTTGGACTTCAAAAAAAATACCATTGACGGGACGTTATTATAACAAGCACTTTTTATAATTTTACCGTATAGAATACGCTAAAATAAGCATGTTTTATTTGAAAAACTTTTCTCCAAAATATAAAATGGCCGATTGGACATGAAACTTGTATATCATTTGGACTTCGAAAAAAAACCATCGACGGGACGTCATTATTATAACGTGTACTTTTTATGATATTTCGTATAGAATACGCTAAAATAAGCTTGTTTTTGAGAAACTTTTCTCTAAAATAAAAAATGGCCGAGATAATGGACTTTGAACTTGTATATAATTTTTATTTGGAAAAAAAAACTATCGACAGGACGTCATTATAACCTGAACTTTTAATGATTTTTCCGTATAGAATACGCTAAAATAAGCGTGTTTTATTTTAAAACATTTTTTTCTACAATCGAAAATGGCCGATTGGACATGGAACTTGTATATCATTTGGACTTCGAAAAAAAACCGTCGACGGGACGTCATTATAACGTGTACTTTTTATGATTTTTCCGTTATGAATACGCTAAAATAAGCGTGTTTTACTTAAGAAACTTTTCTCTAAAATCAAAAATGGCCGAGATAATGGACTTTGAACTTGTATATTATTTGGATTTCGAAAAAAACCATCGACGCGACGTCATTATAACTTTTCTCTCAAATCAAAAATGGCCGAGATAATGGACTTTGAACTTATATCTTATTTGGATTTTGAAAAAAAAACCATCGACGGGACGTCATTATAACATGTACTTTTTATGAGTTTTCCATATAGAATACGCTAAAATAATCGTGTTTTATCTAAAATACTTATCTCTCAAATCAAAAATGGCCGTGATAATGGACTTTGAACTTATATATTATATGGATTTCGAAAAAAAACCATCGACGGGACGTCATTATAACATGTCCTTTTTATGATTTTTCCATATAGAATACGCTAAAATAAGCGTGTTTTATTTAAAAAACTTTGCTCTAAAATAAAAAAAACCGGCCAAGTGCGAGTCGGACTCGCGCACCGAGGGTTCCATACAAACCTATAACAAGCAAAAGTTGTAGTATGTTTATTGCTAATTTCAATTTAATACCTCTACGCGTTTCCGAGGAAAAAGGTAGTAAGTTTAGAATTAAAAAAAAATATGTTTTGGTATGATTTTACAAAAAATGTCTACTTTTCGTAATTTTTCCTCTATCTGTGCTATATGAAGCTTCTTCGTGCCAAGTTTCAAGTTTCTGAGTTTACGCGAAGTACCCTTTAGGTTTTGAGTTTCTTGCGAGTACTCAGTTTCAAAATATGCGACTTAAATTGCTATTTCTTTTGATTGGGATGACATAAAAGTTTGGTTTTGCTACATCTGAAAGGTCCTACAGCCCTGAGTATTTGAGATGAATTTCAATTTAATACCTCTACGCGTTTACGAGGAAAAAGGTAGTAAGTTTAAAATTTAAAAAAATATGTTTTTGTATGATTTTACTAAAAATGTCTACTTTTTGTAATTTTTCCATTGTCTATGCTATATGACGTTGTTTTGTGCCAAATTTCAAGTTTCTGAGTTCACGGGAAGTACCCCGTAGGTTTTGCGAGTGCCGAAAAACTATAAAAATTTGCAGCTTAAACGACTGTATCTTTTGATTGCGTTAGCTTATGTTTGATTTTTTCACAGCTCCAAGGGACAATAGACCTGAATATTTGATATAAATTTCAGCTTGATACCTCCATGCGTTCCTGAGAAAAATGGTCTTGACAGACAGACAGACATACGGACAACAAAGTGATCCTATAAGGGTTCCGTTTTTTCCTTTCGAGATACGGAACCCTAAAAATGGCCGAGGTAATGAACTTTGAACTTGTTCCTCCTTTTTGTAAAGGGTCGGCAACGCGCATGTGACACCTCTGGTGTTCCAGGCATCCATATGCTACTGCTTACCATCTGGCGGGCCGTATGCTTGTTTGCCACGTTGTGGTATAAAAAAAAAGAGTAAAATAAGAATACAATTAAACAAAATAAACGGAATAAAAACAGAATCAATACAAAATGACAAAATAAAAACAAAATACAGACGAAAAGAAAAAACAAAAATAAAACAAAAGTAAAAAAAATACGATTTAATAAATACGATAAAATTTTTTGAAATTTTTGAGATTTTTGAGATTTTGGAGATTTTGGAGATTTTGGAGATTTTTGAGATTTTGGAGATTTTGGAGATTTTGGAGATTTTTGAAATTTTTGAGATTTTTGAGATTTTTGAGATTTTTGAGATTTTTGAGATTTTTGAGATTTTTTGAGATTTTTGAGATTTTTGAGCTTTTTGAGCTTTTTGAGATTTTTGAAATTTTTGAGATTTTTGAGATTTTTGAAATTTTTTAACTTGACTTTTTTCACTTTGTCACTTCTCACTTTTACTTTCACTTCACCTTTATTCTATTTTTATTTTTTTTATTTCATTCCATTTCACATGTTTCTCAATGCTTTTTAGTGACGATCACGTGACTTATTTTCGTCTAGCCCCCCATCCGCGAACCGTCCGATAAGGAACTTCGTTCCAATAAAACAGAACTAAATTAGTAGTTTATGTAACTGTTACGTAATAAGGGTCCTTAAAACATGAGTGTGGTTTTATGAAATGAGCCGCAGGCGAATTTCATAATAAGATCACACGAGTGTTTTAAGGCCTACTTACGTACAGTTGCATACACTGCTTTATCGACACTCAAGGTCACGCGCTATAGTTAAGAAGATTTCCTCTGAACGCAAATATTGTTTCTGTTTAATTTTAGACGAAATATCATTGATGAAAGTGACACAAATTGAAATATCTACTTTAAAATCCCTTTTTGATTATTAAAATGTGAACTCTGATGACTTTAATAATTTATTAAAACGATAACAGCCTAAAAATACGAAATTACCAAGAAACTTAAATTTTCATTGCTTAATTTGACACATATTGATTTTATCGACATATTTTGAGGTGATGATATAGTTAATCCTTATTTTATGAACTCTAATTTTTTATACGTAGTTTTTTAGCGTTGTCATACTATATAAAATTGCACTCGACGTAAATGACACAAACTAGTTTTGTACAACAATAAAACTGTTCTAAATATAAAACAGTTATATTTTCTAACTCTAATATTCTTTTACTCAAGTTATGGCAAGCTAAAAAAGTTAACCTCAAATTATTGACTTACAAAAAAAGCACCAATTGAATATGACACAAAACGCACTGAAAGATTCTCATGTACACACTGTATTTCCAACTTCAATAATAAGTGACTTTAAAATTTTCGAAACTTAACCCTCAAAATATTGCCAACGAGACGGGACTATACGGGTTTACTAATGTTTCGACGAAAATTATTTAGCAAATTCTTAACTCCCCAAACTACGTATCCCATATTTTTATTTGGGCAAATTTTTATTTCCCAACTCAACATTTCGCACTGATATCATTTCCCAACGAATGATTTGATAAATTATTGTTAGACAAATTATTACCTGGGATGTTTTTAAGATGTCAATTATGTTTTCGTCAAATTTATTGATTGGCATACCTTGATTTAGCAACATATTGAATGGCATTATGAAATCTAACCTAGTTTGTTAGAATGCAAGGTTCCTAACCTAACCTACCTATCTCTGGAAGCAGTTTCGTTTATAGGGTCATAAAAAAAAAAACTAACCTACCTATCTCTGGGAGCAGTTTCGTTTTTCGGCTCATAAAAAAATAACCCTAACCTACCTATCCCTGGGAGTAGTTTCGTTTTTATGATCATAAAAAAAAATAACCCTAACCTACCTATCTCTGGGAACAGTTTCGTTTTTACGATCATAAAAAACCCTAACCTACCTATCCCTGGGAGCAGTTTCGTTTTTAGGATCATAAAAAAAATAACCCTAACCTACCTATCTCTGGGAGCAGTTTCGTTTTTAGGGTCATAAAAAAATAACCCTAACCTACCTATCGCTGGGAGTAGTTTCTTTTTTACGATCATAAAAAAAATAACCCTAACCTACCTATCCCTGGGAGTAGTTTCGTTTTTACGATCATAAAAAAAATAACCCTAACCTACCTATCTCTGGGAGCAGTTTCGTTTTTAGGGTCATAAAAAAATAACCCTAACCTACCTATCGCTGGGAGTAGTTTCTTTTTTACGATCATAAAAAAAATAACCCTAACCTACCTATCCCTGGGAGTAGTTTCGTTTTTACGATCATAAAAAAAATAACCCTAACCTACCTATCTCTGGGAGCAGTTTCGTTTTTAGGATCATAAAAAAAATAACCCTAACCTACCTATCTCTGGGAGCAGTTTCGTTTTTACGATCATAAAAAAAAAATAACCCTAACCTACCTATCCCTGGGAGCAGTTTTGTTTTTCGGCTCATAAAAAAATAACCCTAACCTACCTATCTCTGGGAGTAGTTTCGTATTTATGATCATAAAAAAAAATAACCCTAACCTACCTATCCCTGGGAGTAGTTTCGTTTTTATGATCATAAAAAAAAATAACCCTAACCTACCTATCTCTGGGAGCAGTTTCGTTTTTACGATCATAAAAAAAACCCTAACCTACCTATCCCTGGGAGCAGTTTCGTTTTTAGGGTCATAAAAAAATAACCCTAACCTACCTATCCCTGGGAGCAGTTTCGTTTTTCGGCTCATAAAAAAATAAGCCTAACCTACCTATCTCTGGGAGTAGTTTCGTATTTATGATCATAAAAAAAAATAACCCTAACCTACCTATCCCTGGGAGTAGTTTCGTTTTTATGATCATAAAAAAAATAACCCTAACCTACCTATCTCTGGGAGCAATTTCGTTTTTAGGATCATAAAAAAACCTAACCTACCTATCTCTGGGAGCAGTTTCGATGAATCGTTATTTAAGCAAATCATTTGCTTCATAATCAATTTGACAATATGTTACTTGCCTTAGCAAATCATTTGCTACACAATTATTTACTATATAAAATAAAAATAAATTATCGAAATAAAAAAAATACAAAGTAAAATTATGCCAAAGATTGGTTTGCAAAATAAAACTTCGGCGAAAAGTTGGTTGCTAAAAGAAATTTGACGAAATATAATTCGGCAAAAAGGCAGTACATCTACAATACGATAACAATTATGCCCGTAAAAGGATTACCAGATAACACTTACTCGTACATACGGATATTATTGTACTGGGCCGCGATTCGAAAAATAAACACACACACTGGACAGACATAGCTCCAACCCAACTCAACTTAACGCTATAACGACAATGACATTTGCTATTCGAACAGATTTTCATTCAACATTGGTCTCACATTGGTCTCACATTAGTCACACATTGGTCTCACATTGTACCAATGTTGTACCAATGTTGTACCAATGTGAGACCAATGTGAGACCAATGTGAGACCAATGTTGAATGAAAATCTGTTCGAATAGCAAATGTCAATGTCGTTATAGCGTTGAGTTGAGTTGGGTTGGAGCTGTGTCTGTCCAGTGTGTTTGTTTAATTTTCGAATCGCGGCCCTGATGTATTCACGCACGTAATCCCGTATTAAGGGACTGACAATTAATAAAATAACGCATTTAATAACAATAAGCTTTGCCGTTAATTGCACAATATATTAATTATTGTTGTAATTATGCGCTTGGGATGTGATTAATCATTGTCAGTGGTGATGTGATGGTTGCGTTCTTATAGTATACATATCGTGTCATGCGTTAGTTAGACTAACAAAATTGTATATCTTGTACGAGTAGAACGTGACAAAATGCCAAAGTTATATTGTTCAATCTTTTTTGTTTCTGGTCTGAAATCCAGACGAAGGGTACGGGAGGCTGGATTAAGTAGTTTAGCCTGTAATTACATCCTGTATGTACCGTAAAACTACTGACTAATAATTTTTGTATGGAAAATTTGGAAAACTTTTTTCAAAAATGCTACACTTGTTTCTGAAAACCCCTATATACACGATGATTCATAATCGGTGATCAGGAACCAAATTTTCTAATTCTGTTATCGATACTGAACAACTTTTAGTATGGAACCAACTTCGAAATCGCAACCTGATAGGCCGAGTGTATGAATCAGCCAAAATAAATTTAGCGATTTCGGAGTTGGTCCCATAGTAAATGTTGTTCAGTATCGATAACTAAATAATAAAAATTGGTTCCTGATCACCGATTATGAATCATCGTGTATAGACCAACATATGTATGAATTAAATCCCACCAAAAACATAAATGTAAAAAAGGGGAGCCAAGTTCAATACAAAAATTATTCTTTTTG
Organism: Pammene aurita; assembly: GCA_947086415.1. Classification (NCBI taxonomy): domain Eukaryota; kingdom Metazoa; phylum Arthropoda; class Insecta; order Lepidoptera; family Tortricidae; genus Pammene; species Pammene aurita. The sequence goes on from OX352297.1 coordinate 1,782,128, forward strand.
CGGCGAAGCCCACAGCCAAGCATAATTTTTGTATTGAACTTGGCTCTCCTTTTTTACATTTATGTTTTTGGTGGGATATCATTATTTTTTGTAAAGAAAACTAGGCAGGTATTGAGATTTAATGTTTTTTCTTGCGTTTCCGCTGCATGGTTTTCTTTTTAGGGTTTAGTACCTCGAAAGGAAAAAACGGAACCCTTATAGGATCACTTTGTTGTCCGTCTGTCTGTCTGTCTGTCTGTCAAGACCATTTTTCTCAGGAACGCGTGGAGGTATCAAGCTGAAATTTATATCAAATACTTAGGTCTACTGTCCCTTGAAGCTGTGAAAAAATCAGACTTCTAAGCCAACGCAATCAAAAGATACAGCCGTTTCTGTCGTAAATTTTCGCTCGCAAGGGAATCAAAACTTACAGGGTACTTTCCGTGAACTCAGAATCTTGAAATTTGGTCCGAAGTAACGTCTTATAGCACAGATAAAGGAAAAACTGCGAAAACCGTAAATTTTTAGTTACATCATATAATAAAAATATTTTAAAGTTACTTTCCCTATATACCTACAGGTTTGTACGGAACCCTCGGTGCGCGAGTCCGACTCGCACTTGGCCGGTTATTTTTTATGCTATTGTCTACATTCTCTTTTTATGTAGATTTACTTCTGTTCTGTGTATAATTACGTGATGCCGCCGACGACACACCGTTGGCCGGTCGTTTAGCGCGTATTACAAGTTTTTTGTATGGGGACACCACTTATTTTTTGACTTAACTTTATTTTTATATTTCTGTTATATAGCAAATATAATAATACATATATTGGGATAGTTTCAAATATCTGCTTGTAACGGTTCCAACGCTACAATTAAAAAATTTTTTTTTAAGGGGACCCCACTATTTTTTAACTTTTTTTTTATTTTTAGATTTTTTCCTACGCTTACACACAATTACCGAGCTGGATTCCAAATTTCGTCCTTCTAGGTCACCTGGAAGTAGGTTAGGTTTAGGTACTATATGTCAGTCAGTCAGTCAGTGCTAAAATTTACGACTTTTTGACCCTCATATCTTTATAACTGTTTGAGCTAGCTTCATGAAATTCGGGCTTCTAGGTGTCCTTATGGATATAATTAAACACACGTAGTTTTATGTGTTTTCGTTAAAGAGGTTTTGAGTTATAGAAGGGTCAAAAGTGGCACCAAGTGGTTCGTGTAATATACACTTGGCGCTGGCTAGCCAGTTCCTTTGCTTGAACTTGGCTTGACACGCTACCGCGTGTCTAGATACTCGAAGTAAACAAACATGTTAAAATGTTGCAAGCATGATTTCGCATAAAAGGCAACTTCAGCCGCAAAGTTCTAACAATGTGTTTGTTTCACTTTGTCGACAATCATATAGCAAAATAATGTTCCCAACTCACATGGAGGGTTCCCATTACTCTCAAGAAGATTAGAATAAATATAGTTTACCCGGTTAGTAAGTGAGTATACCAATAGGTATTCTTAATTTCGCCAAAACATAAGGATAATATAGGAATTTTTACAATAAACTCAGAATTGAGTAATACTAAAAAGCAACAAAATTTGGCTTTTAGAAAATTAAGAACTCATTAAAGTTAACAGGTATAGATAAATTAACGAGAGCATGGAATTGCATATGTAGTAGTATTGTATGTTTACAGGCATTCTATATTTGAATTTTCTATTTTCTCGTACTATCAGCATAAAAAGAGGTTGAAGAAGTAAATACCAAAATAATGTCAGTGTCAAATTGTGAATATTATTTACGTTGTGCATATATTTTTACGTCTGATGTTATTGTATTCTCACAATTAACAGAATAATTTTGTGTCAGCCTGTACGACTAAGTGTAAGTTAACTAATTTTCAAAAAATATGGCAGTGAGTAATTTTGGTCCGATTGAGAGTCAAAGTAAGCAAATTATTTTTAACTGTTATAAATATTTTGAACTTGAACTGAAGACAAATTTAAATTCCGCTTACACCGCTGCCCAGTTAGTTAAAAAAGCTACAGGTGTTTGTCTCTCTACTGTTTATAACATTGTGTCTGAGAGCAATAGTGAGAAATTCGCAACAAGAAAGAAATTCACCTCCCCGAGAAATAAAAAGTTACGTACTTGTCCGTCATCAGCAGTAGACGATTTTGATCAGGAAGTCATCCGGAGAACTATATACAATTTTCATCTGTCCCATAAGCAATTTCCAACCTTAAAGGCACTCCACTCTGTGTTAAAATCCGATATAGATTACAAATTTGGCATTTCCACCTTACGAAAAGAAATACAAAAATTAGGATTTAAATGGAAAAAGACCGAGGACAACCGAAAAATATTAATGGAAAGACACAACATACGACTGCTAAGAATAAATTACCTTACCAAAATTGCGGAATATCGGTCTGAAGATAGACCACTAGTTTATACTGATGAAACCTACATCCACACTTCACATGTGTCCGGAGAGGCTTGGACCGATGGAACAGAATTTGGTGAAAAAAAACAAATCAGTACAGGCCAGCGGTTAATAATAGTGCACGCAGGAGGAAAAGATGGTTTTATTCCCAACGCTTTGTTAATGTTTAAGGCAAACCAAAAAACGGGATATTACCATGACCTGATGAACTTTGTCAACTACGAAAAATGGTTAAAAGGAAAATTAATACCGAACCTTAAACCGAATAGCGTACTTATCGTACTTAGCGTACGTTTTACGATTGCCACCGTATCACCCGACATTCAATCCGATCGAAAATATTTGGTCCATGGTAAAAGGATATGTAGCGAAAAGAAACGTTTCATTAAACATGCAAGGCATTATGAATTTAGCAACTGAACGAATGAATACTATTACTGCTGAGGACTGGGAAAATATTTGTCGCCATGTCGAATGTGAAGAAAATAAATCTCGATGTCAGGAAGGGGAAATGGATCGAATTTCAAACAATCTTATTATCAATACTTGTGACAGCTCAGATGAAGAACATGATAGCGACTAAAAGCAAAAAACAGAGGACTACTACTTATTCCATTTCTTAAGGGTATGTAATTTTATTAAATTAAGAGAACATTATTCTCCTTTTGTTGCAAACGGTACAACCACTACAAATGCAATTCCATGATCTCGATAATTCATCTATAGTATAGTGGTAATTTTTTAAGATGTCGGAATCTTACTAACGAGTTCTACCTACAATTTCGACTCTCCGATCTTAAGAAAAATCATACTATACAAATACTTAATTAAAAGTAAGGATAATTTACACACCGACAGTGCATGTGTGTGCCGACACACATATTTTACATAAATAGACACAGATAAATATTATAATCTAAATAAGAATACATAAATAAAAATGTGATACACATTATACAACAAACATTAACGACCTCCTAGCCCAGTCGGTAGTGACCCTGCCTACGAAGCAGGAGGTCCCGGGTTCGAATCCTGGTCAGGGCATTTATTTGTGTGTTTATCACAGATATTTGTTCCCGAGTTATGGATGTTTTCTATGTATTTTAAGTATTTATCGATATCTATCTATTATATATATCGTCGTCTAGTTCCCACAACACAAGCCTTATTGAGCTTACCGTGGGCCTAGGTCGATTTGTGTAAGATTGTTCTATAATATTTAATATTTATGTAGGATATGATATGAGCGTTCCACGTACAGCGACATCTATCGGCAAATTAAGTAAACTATTGCGCGCGAGCTTAAAGTATGGAAGATGATTAAAGTATGGAACATTAGGCACAAAGACAAATAATGAAGAATTACCAGATTTTTATAAGAGAGAAGAGATTTCGCTGGTCTTATTTTCACTGGCAAAGTACTCCACCAACGACCAACTCGGAAGGTGAAAGAGTTTAATTGTGCTTTTTACTTTGCTGATTTTCGCAGTGTTTCGTTGAATTCGCTTGACAGAAAATGTTGAGATATGAAATGAAATGAAATGAAATGAGGTGAGGTGAGGTGAGGTGAGGTGAGGTGAGGTGAGGTGAGGTGAGGTGAGGTGAGGTGAGGTGAGGTGAGGTGAGGTGAGGTGAGGTGAGGTGAGGTGAGGTGAGGTGAGGTGAGGTGAGGTGAGGTGAAGTGAGGTGAGGTGAGGTGAGGTGAGGTGAAGGGAAGTGAAGTGAAGTGAAGTGAAATGAGTTGAAATTAAATGAAATGAAATGAGTTGAAATGAAATGAGTTGAAATGAAATGAGTTGAAATGAAATGAAATGAAATGAAATGAAATGAAATAAATTATTCATAACAAAGTTGCATGTCAAGTACGATACGGACCAGGAAATATTTCTGAAGAAAGAGAAGACAATTGAGACTGATACAGAATGGCCATCACGTTTCGCGCTTAGAATTTTGATTCTACACGCAAACTCCATTCGTTCCATTTTCCTTGACTTTTTTACAAAATTAAATACACTCGAAACTTTCTCTGTATATTGACTAAACTTCAGAGTTTGTATACAATCGACGTCAAAGTGTAGTTTGTGCCGTATTGCAATTAAATAAAGTGCAAAATGGTCTGCACATTTCTGACGTGAACACGACATTGTAAGGTTACTTTATCTACACTCATATTGTAAGTTCTCTAAAACGTGTCCGAAAACGGTAGGCAATGGCTAGCATTACCACGACCGATTTTACTATGATAAGCTTTTTATCCGTAGCAGTAACGTAATTTTAACTTTTCATGCTCAATTATTGATGTGCTAGGAGTTTTGATAACATAATGTACACCTGCACCCTCCCGGGGATCCGCCGACAGCCCGACACGCGCCCGCGCGACCGCCGGCACACGAGAGTTGGCCATGGTGGCGGTGCAATGGCGACCATTCTATGGTTTCCAAATAAGGCATTTAGAATAAATAATATGAGTGTAGATAAAGCAGTGTATGCAACTGTACGTAATTAGGCCTTAAAACACTCGTGTGATCTTATTATGAAATTCGCCTGCGGCTCATTTCATAAAACCACACTCATGTTTTAAGGACCCTTATTACGTAACAGTTACATAAACTACTATTACATAACTGCGTCTGAAACAATTCGGCCTATAGATTCGTAACAAATACGTGTTTATAAAAATCCCACATTGAGCTGGTTATCATCACTCTTAACTCTGAAGTGTGGTAAATAACCTCCTTATTCATAAAACTTGCAACTTCTGATAAATTTTGTATATTTCTTATGGATGGTATAGGAAGGATGGAACTCTCTTCTAGGAGAACGGTCGAAAAAGTGTCCAGCGGTAAGCACTAAACAATAGTTCCAAATATCTCCGGGTGGCGCTAGGTATAGTTCAGCATTTGAAATGAATTACCGATATTTAATACTTATATGACTTTCTAAATAAAATTAATATTCAGAGTGTTTTTCATCACCGCAAATAATTATTTTGGATTTAATGTTTTTTAATTTCAAAATTAATTTAATCAAATTTAATATCATTGTGGCGCCATCAGTTTATCGCCTTTTGACGGACACTTTTGTAACATAGAGATTTATATCCTTCTTGTACCATCCGTAATCTTTCTGACAAACACAAATGTCTAAATGACGGATAAAGACAGACGACGCGACGGATTCTCAACGGCCCTTTACATTAGACTGACGTTTATGAAAATTATGAATAGTAACTGAGTATATAATTATGTATTTTTTCCATTTGTTGGATTTAAGATTATTTCATCTAATATTTGTAACATTTTAAGGTATTTACTTGACTCAATCACTAATCATTTTATGAATGTGGGTAAGCGAATAAAACGGGTCGATCAGGCCACCTGCGGCACTTGCTGGAGCCAGGTATAAAACGGACCGCTCACTGAGGAGCAGTCACTTGTTGTGCTACCAGCGACACGAACAGAGCTAAGTACCTTAATCTGATTGTTTGACCATATTGTGTACATTTTGTAATTATTTGAGTTGCATTTAAAAAATAAACTATGTATATAAAAATATATAAGTGTTTGTTCACAATCAATTGCAATACTTTAATTGTCATTAAAAGTAAATTAAAATGATAAGAGTATATTTACTTTATAACAATAAATACCCTTTAGATAAATGAAATAGCTTTATTATTTATTTCTTGCCTATTTTAATTAAGAAAACACAATTATTTCCTAAAAGAAATATATTTATTTATATTATCAGTATGTACTTATGAATACTAAACGTAATGGCAATTATTCATTTTATTGACAGTTTTATTGTGTCTATCTATCATTACATCTTTTATAGTGATAACTGTGTATTTAAACAATTATAATAAAACCTGTTTCCAAATCAATTCAGTTTTATAATTTGAAATTGACGTTACATAGAATAACAACCGAAATAATTTATAAATTCGTCCCATATTTAAAGGCGATATTTTATGCACTATAATAATAGTAAATAGTAGTGACCGACCGAAACATGTTATTTTGCCGAAACCGAAACCGAAAGTTCGGTTTCATTGTAGTTTCGGCCGAAACCGAAACCGAAACCGAACCTTTCATAAAAAAAAAAGTCCTTAAAAAGTCGAAAAAATGTTAGTAAGCCCGTTTTTTTCTAAAATTAATATCTCGCCGACCTATAATTACAGGTTTCTACTTTCAAAGATTTATCACAATGAAATTTCAGCACAGTTACAGAGGTTCTGTTTGAAAATTTAACTACCCTATAAAGTGAAAAAAATACATTATTTGTAACACAAAGTTAGCGATTTTTTAATGGTGGTATAAAATAAAACAAATTTATTATTAAAATATGATGCTCATATATTATGTTTATTTATTTTCACATTTTCAGTTACTTACATTTTAATTATACTCACAAATATCACAATCAGTTAGCCTCGAATGGCTAATTCAAATATAATTAGATAATCAAAACAATCAAATTGATCACCTTTGGTAATAAAATACCTACTCACACCATTACATTACTCGCAACATTACATTAACATTACACGTCTATATTAAATTTAAATTAATAACTATTCACCTTTCATTTTATTGCATAGGCAGGTACCTACAATCGTTATTACATTAATAGTACACGCAACTAAAATGAATTTTAAACTTTAATGAAGCAGGTACTTAACCTTGGCACTTACACCTTTAAAATTAAATATATTCGTCAATAGGTTAGCAAACTAATCAAACTATTAAAATAAAGCGTTAAATATTAACTATGACATGTCGAATTCACAAAAAAAAAAACTAAAATACTTGATCAAACTACTTACCATTATTCGCGGAACAAACACAACACGTATTGACACGTCTACATGAGCAAAGCGCACTGATTTAGGTAGTTGCCGGCGGAGTCAGGCGAGCGACGCCATATTGCCAATTTGCCAACCGTGCCGAGCGCACCCGACGTTAGCCGAGCGCGACCCGAAGGTACGATGTTGTAAGTTTCGGCGCGGCCGAAGGGTTCGGCCGTTTTTGGCCGAAACCGAAACTCGGGCCGAAACTTGATTTTTTGGCCGAAACTGGCCGAAACCGAAACCGAAATTTCGGTCGGACACTAGTAAATAGCTATATACACATATCAAAATTAAGTCATTCAACAGATTTTAATAAAAATAAAACAATTAAAAACCCCTTAAATATATAAATTAATCTAGATGTTGCAGGTTTGGTTCCTGATTGCCCGGTGCCTCCTAAATTATTGGGTTACCGAAGATACACAAGGCCGGAGCCCCGCTACGTCCAATAGTTAGTCAAATTGATGCTCCAACTTACAAATTGGCTCAATACTTAGCAGGAGTCCTTTCATCTTTACGGGGTAATACTAGAACACATACAAAGGATTCTTACCATTTCATCAGTGACATTAGAGACCTTACATTAACTGATGACGAGATCATGGTCAGTTTCGATGTCCAGTCACTCTTTACGAGTCTACCGGTACAAGACTGCATTGAAATTGTGAAGAAGAGGTTGCGTGAGCAGAACATGTCTACATCAGGATATCTACTATGGAACAATGAATTCTACCTGCAAGTCGACGGTGTAGCCATGGGGTCCCCGGTATCTCCAGTAGTCGCTGACATCTTTATGGAGGACTTTGAGGAGAGGGCGCTCTCATTAGCTCCCATGCAGCCGAAGATTTTCAAAAGATACGTAGATGAGTATAGAGAGATAGTAGTAGAGAGATTAAGTTTACCATGGAATTAGAAAATAATTGTTCACTACCTTTCTTAGATGTACTAGTATTGAGAAACCCCGATAATATCTTAGGCCGCACTGTATATAGGAAACCTACACATACAAATATATAGTTGAATGGTAGATCACACCACCACCCCAATCAGCTAGCTACTGTAGGCAAGTCTTTGTTTCAGAGAGCCCAGAGGATATGTGATGAGCAGCACCTGGCGGCGGAACTCCGGCATGCCAAGGATGCACTTCAAGCGAACGGGCTCAAGATTCCACGACTCAATCATAAGGCTCGGATGAAGATTCCTACAGTTGAGCGCCGGCCTGCCATCTTGCCTTTTGTCCGAGGAGTCACTGACAGGATTGGCAACATCTTGAAACGTGCTTCTATCAAAACTTACTTTAAGCCAATGAAGAAGATGTCACAGTTCCTGAGGTCAGTGAAGTCGGCTACTCCTCTACAGAGTGCAGGGGTCTACAGGCTGGAATGTGAATGTGGTCTATCATATGTAGGCCAGACTAAGCGGAGCATCTCTACTCGAGTAAACGAACATATAGCCGATGTAAAGCACCGTCGACCAAGGTCAGCAGTCTGTGATCATGTCATGGATAGGCCCAACCACTCAGTTAAATTTGACAAACCGCAAATCCTCGTCAAGGAGAAACGATACATTCCCCGGATGTTGCGAGAGGCAATCGAGATTTAAAAATATCCAAATTTCAATAGAAAGGATGGTTTTTCGGTACCACCAGTTTGGGATCCAGTTATTCATAAATTTGTTTAATATTTAATATGTGGGTAGGTTTGCATATTGTGATAGTTTTTGAACGGAGGTAATTGTATATTTTTCCTCAGTCGCCCCGTTGACCACGAACGCTGTAAAGTGTTCGAAACGTCGGGATGTAATTTAAGCTCAGTACACGCGATAAAATCCGTTTTTAATTGTTTTATTTCATGTATACTCGTACTATCGCGGCAACCAAAGAATTAAACATATTTTTAATGAAATTAACATTCTAGGTAAGTTCACAAAGAACGGTTGAATGTGTCGTATTATAAAATAGAAAATAGTTCAAGCTGTTAAAACTTACACCTTGTTAAAAACCGGCCAAGTGCGTGTCGGCCCACGCATAAGGAGGGCCACGCATATCGAAAAAAATAATATCTCAAGGTCGTATCTGCCTATGTACGTAGTTTTTTGGAGATATCTCAAAAACGACTAAACCGATAATAATCAAAATCATTTTCGCGGAAAGAATATTCAAAGATGTACTTTCTTGAATTTTTTCATAATTTTTTGACTTTCGGTTCAAAAGTTACAGGGGGGGGGACACAACTTTTTTGACTTTCGGAGTGATTATTTCTGAAAATATCTACTTAATCAAAAAATGTTCAAAGAAACCTCAATGTTATTTTTCAAGACCTATCTATTGATATGCATTATGTTGATATTTGGTAGGAAATTTTTTTTTTGACAATTAGTTACATGTATGGAGTGCCCCCCTAAAATTTTTTTTTTTAGCAATTTCGGTACAGAAATAAGTAGCGGCATACAACACCTTAAGTTAAAATTTGATAATGTTACGTCTCATAGTTTTCGAGTAAAATGGCTGTAACATACGGATGGACGGACGGACGGACAGATGGACATGACGAATCTATAAGACTACGGAACCCTAAAAAAGACCAAACATCGCATTATAAATGAACTAACTTTAAACTTGCAGATAAAACTGCACTACATATTTTATCATTATCATGGACAACATAAATTTTTTACGCATACGTAGACGTAGTCAACCATAAAAAACTAAAACTATTCGAGAAATTTTAATCCTAGTTTTAGTTTATATTGAGTTAGCAGCGTAAAATTTAATAGAACTAAAAGCCGTGAAGGCATTATCGTTGTGATCCCGATGCCTGGCCAAAACGCTAAAAAACTATTGGCAACACTTCAAATACTGACAGGGATTTGCTTAAGCCCGGTCCCAAGTAGGGTTACCAGCTACAAGTTTTTGTACTCATTACAAATGTTTTTACAAAATTTTGATTTTAAGAGCAGACTGTACAATGTGAAATTGGACATTTCTATTATTTACAAGTTACTTAATATAAATACATTCAGAATTAGGTTACGAAAGTTCATGCTTGATCATCAGGTAAGCGAGGAAACCCTCAAGCTCCAGACGAGCTGCATACTATGATATATAATAATTACAGATGGGTTATGCACGCTTCAAAAGTGAAGCACCTAAAATGAGTGAATTCAAACAATTGTTGCTAGTCGCGCACCGGCAAGCGAGAGATGCGGACGTGCCAATGAACTCCCGTCATCCGCGTGAGAAAGAGACAAACTGTAATTTTCTAACAATGGGAGTGACAAAGGTGTAATGATTGTCAAAATAGATAAACATAAGAGAATCATTGCGAGTTTATGAAATAACTTGGAAGTATTTTTTCTGCTCATTTTGTTAATGTATAACCCATCTATAGTAAATATCATTGGCTGCATATACCTATATGTCTAAGTAGTATATTATTTATATAATATTATATTCTTTAAATTTTCCAGCATTTCTAGTTTAGTGTACTCACTGTCATGTTATGTTTCATTCATCTGCTATGCCATGCATAACCTCACTGTTTCCGATAATTTTGTGAATTTCCTTGTTTGCATTTATGTGAACTGATAGATTTACGAGTTGTTTTTAAGTATGTTAACTCCCTCTGTTGTTGTGGTTTTCAAGATAGTTTAATATTAGATCTAATTTTATGTTTTTTCAGTAGCACTAACAGTCAAAATGTTCTGTTCGCTGTCAGTCAATCAATTATTAATTACAAGCTTTTATTGACGGTTAATTTTATTGCGCTATTTTCTGTGTTACTTTCTTGGATTTTTAGGGTTCCGTAGCCAAATGGCAAAAAACGGAACCCTTATGGATTCGTCATGTCTGTCTGTCTGTCTGTCCGTCCGTATGTCACAGCCATTTTACTCGAAAACTATACAACGGATCTGAATAAAATTTACACATTAGGGGTATTTTGTATGCCGCTACTTAGTTATGGAGTTAAATTTGAAAAAAAAAAATTTTTAGGGGGGCGCTCCATAGATGTAACTAAATTTAAAAAAATGTTTTTTAACCAAATATCAACATGTGATACATCAATCGATAGGTCTTTAAAAATAACATTGAGGTTTCTTTGACCATTTTGTGATTAAGTGAATATTTTATGAAATAATCGCTTCGAAAGTCAGAACAATTGTGTAGCCCCCCCGGTAACTTTTGAACCGTAAGTACAAAAAATAAGTAAAAATTTGAGGCGATGTGCCTTATCATATACTTTCTACGAAAATTATTTTGAACATTATCAGTTCAGCCATTTTTGAGTTATCTCCAAAAAACTTCTTCCATAGGCATCAGATACGACCTTTTGGTATTAGTTTGGTTTTTATTACATTGAAGGTACGGAACCGTCCTATGCGTGGTCCGACACGTACTTGGCCGGTTTTTAATTTTGTGTTTGTATTTCTTATATAACTGTCGTGTTTTAATTTTATGGTTTTAATATTACTATTTGTTGCTATAATTTAATGTGTTATCTCCATGACCTCACCGACATGTGGCCCCGACGGAAGACCAGCGCTGGCACTCCAGGCTAGCACCACGCTGAGTCGGGACCATTTCGTGACAAATTAATCGTTTAATTTTATTCACTAAGTACATGTGTACCATATATTACGTCACAAGTAAACGTTTTTTCTTTTATTCTTTCTAAAATTCTCTCTGTCTCTATGTAAAAAAAAGTCGTGTCGCTTACATCATTTGTAATTTAAGAACGGCTGAACCGTTTCCATTAATGTTAAAATATAGGCCCTTTTCTTTATTACTTCGACAACTTAGGCAGTTTTTACCTATTTTGGTAGTACTATTTCCCAGCAGGCTGGAAATCGCTTTAACACCTTTATGTGGTCCTAAATGCATGTAATCCGAGTTTGCCCAATCCCAAGAGGTGTGCATAACTTTTTAGCGAAATTTTTGCTCTTTGTCAGGTTTTTGCTTGTAGCTCGAAAACAGTACGTTCCACGGAAAATGTCATGTATATCAATATTAAAGAGGGTTAAATTCTGCGTCGAGTGAGTAACTTAACTTCTAATTCCGTTCAGCGGTACAGCCGAAATCAAAAGTTATAAACCGGGAAAATGTCTCATTAAATTGAAAAACTCGTATTTTGACTTCCATACCACATATCTTTGAAACACACGACTCCTGTTGAAAAATCTATAGAATAAAAGTTGTAGAGAAAACAATTTCACGTTATATCGACATCTCAATTTTCAAGTAGAGTCATTTTGAAAGACTAAATTTGGCATGAATTCTAAATTAGTTTTTTCTAAATCCTTCTGAGTTGCATATTTTCCATAAAATATGAGGTGATCGATATTTTATTAATGCCTACTAATTGTGTAAACCTACATTTAATTATTTTTTTACTCTGAGAACCCACTACAAAATGATGCACCTGTGTGTTAAGTCAAATAGGTTCAGTAGTTTATGGATTGATTCCCCAATCTGTATATTAACTCAACCAAACAATTGAATATTATGACATGTCAATGAAATTTCGAACATTAACAATCCGAGATACAAAGGAAACATATGGTACTGAAAATTTTATAATTGAAAGAAAAATTTACCGCGACGAGCAAGGTTCGAACTTGCGACCTTTCGGAACACCGGTCCGAATTTTCCCATTTTTCTTTCAATTATAAAATTGAAATTTCGATTGCAGACAAACGTGCAGAAACCTGCTTAGTACAAAATTAATATTGTATTGACTTAACACACAGTTACATGACTTTCTAGCGGGTTCTCAGACTAAAACAAAAATATACACAATCAGAAAGACGAAAAAGAACTATCGATTACCTCAGAACTGGAGCAAATTAGGACACTAGCGTCTTTAAGAAATATACCTAAGTTAAGCTCAGGAATGTACCCTTGGAATTACCGGAAATGAAAATAAAACACGGTGTATAAATAGTTTTCTGATTAGATACGTTTTAGAAATATGCAATTAAATGTTTTTAGTTGTAACGATGCATTAAATGTACGCCTCGCACCTCATATTTTATGGAAACTATGCAACTCAGAAGGATTTAGAAAAAACTGATTTTGAATTCATGCCAAATTTAGTCTTTCAAAATGACTACTTGAAATTTGAAATGTCTATATAACTTGAAATTGTATTCTCTACAACTTTTATTCTATAGGTTTTTCAACAGGAGTCAACTGTTTCAAAGATATGTGGTATGGAAGTCAAAATACGAGTTTTTCAATTAAATGAGACATTTTTCCGGTTTATAACTTTTGATTTCGGCTATACCGCTGAACCGAATTAGAAGTTAAGTTACTCATTCGACGCATAATTTAACCCTCTTTAATATTGATATATATGACATTTTCCGTCGGACGTACTGTTTTCGAGCTACAAGCAAAAACTTGACAAAGAGCAAAAATTTCGCTAAAAGTTATGCACACCTCTTGGGATTGGGCAAACTCGGATTACATGCATTTAGGATCACATGAAGGTATTAAAGCGATTTCCAGCCTGCTGGGAATTAATTCTTCAAAACGCTTTTTGTAGATCTTATTTGCTTGGCCTATAGAACGTAAGTTCTGTTTGTCCTATATTGTAATGGTTTCAAATACTTTTAACTTCTCATATATACCTAATTATAGCATGACTAGTTGACTGAACCATTTTGACAATATATTAAGAATTACATGTGTGACTGTAAGTCACGTCAAGAAAGCGCTGATAGCCTGGTGGTACCGTCGAGTTCCGTATCTTCGCCTGGATTTTGACACATTTCCCAAAAATCTTTCAAATTTGAAAGCATTTTAGTCCTTTATGGCCAAAAAACGTATTTTAGTACTCCTGACTATCAGTATATACCATTAAAGCTTTGAATTTCATTGGGTAACTTGGCAATAAATGGCCCCGAAGGCAATAGGCGAAGTTTGGGTGTTTTCTCCAATCTTCGCCTATGGCATGCCTTACCGCTAATTATAAACTTTTCTGGGACTTACACCTGTCATGTCTTATCTCCCTGGAACGTGTTAATATAATATGAATCTTAACTACACCAGACTAGGCACATTTAAAAAAATGTGTAGTAGGCGAAGATTGGCAACAGTCTGAAGTTGTTTACATACATTTTCTAAAATGATGCTAGGGCTGCCAAAAATTAACCAACATGTCAAATAAAGGAGAGTAATGGTTTATAAGTAAAAAAAGATTTAAAAAAATGTTTATTATATAAACAAAAGACGTAACTCTTTTCGCTTATCAGTATTTTCGTAATTGAGATCAAATCAACCTTTGGCTTCTACACATAATTACCTTTTCAAAGTGAGACCGTACAACCGTACAATGATTGCCTTCTAAGGGTCCCTTGTTCATACCACGTACCTACTATTACTACTGGGTACATCTACATATATCTTTAGGGCACAGCTTACTAACTTTCCTCCAAATCGCTAATCCCATTTCCGAAAAACCATACATAAGAAAATATGTACATTTGGAAACAAATTTGACAACCCTAGGGGTAGGCGAAGTTCGGTAACAAGATGGCCGCCAAATACCCTCTCCAATGTTTTATCCAATTGTGACTTCTAAACGTAAGCTAGCCATTAAATAATAGTTACATATTAAAAATAAATAGTTACAGGATATAATCATGTAAAAAGTTTAACATTACCTGGCCTTTATCACTGTTTAAAACTGAAGTTAAAAGACTGGCTTAAAAAAACGTGTGGTCGGTGTCGCGCAAAAACCTCACTGAATGTCAACTATATGAAGTTAGCCACAGATCGTTCGAAGAATGTTGACACCCGTAAAAAATACTTTGTATTTAGTAGTTTTGTGTAAGGCTTGCACTAGAAACATTTTGTTAAAGTCAATTTATGTAAAAATAGGCGAACATAGGTAGCACAGGCGAAGATACGCAACACGACGGTAATTAAAGTCGTACATACTTTCAATCCGGATGCTCGGGTTCATACCCCGGCACGTACCACTGCATTTTCCTGAACTTATTGTACGAAATATCATTAGATATTTAGCAGTAGCTTTTCACTTGAGGAAAAAATCGTGAGAAAACCGGATCTAATCCCAACAAGGATTAGTTTTCCCTCTGAGTAAGGGTTGATGGCAGTTGCTTTCGTAAAAAACTAGTCCCTACGCCAATCCGTGGGATTAGATTGCCAAGCGGATTCCAGGTTCAATTGAGGCTTGACAAACACTAGGAGGATGATGATGATTCATGCAAGAAAAGTGGCAACCTTATTTGAACGACGTGTCCCAATCAAACGGGATTATTGCCGCAATTAACCTACGCCCGGACATACACAAACACTTGACACAGGTAATTGGACCTTGTACTAACAGGATAAGGCACTAATTAGAAAAGCTAATAAATAATGTGTCTTAATACATGGTACTGCTTGAGTAACCATCTATCGGATGCATATACAAGATATCTCTCTACTCCGCTTAGCGCGTTATTTCTTTGAAACCTAAGCTGCCAAAAAGAAGGAGTGCGGGAGGGGAACTCGCAATAGTTACTAGACAGGGAACGTGCGATACTTCCGTCGGGCGTAAGAGAGAGTCAGGCATTAATGGTTGCCATGGAAACGTACTATGTTTACTGTCACTTCCAATATGGCGTGGCAGCGGGGGTCGCTCGGCTATGCGGGGTCTTGGGTTAATCAGTTTATGATCGGATGCTACGAGTAAGTCGTGCAGGCATAGACCACCATCCACCACTAACCAATTACCAATTTATCCCACGGTTCAAAAGTTAAAGAGGACGGGACGCCCTTTTTTCAATATGCGAAAATATTAGTTTTATCTAAAAATTGTTATAAAAACTTTTATTCGTTTCTAAAGACCTATCCAATGACACCCCACAGGATAGGGTTGGAGCGAAAAAAAATCACCCCTACTTCATGTGTATGGGCGGTAACCTACAAAATAATACTTTTTCAGATTAGTTTTACTGCACTTTGTCGTAGTGCTTAACACTACACTCATGCCAAATTTCAGTTTTCTATTACTAACTAGGCTCCCGGTTGTATCCGGGTCTCGTGTACCCGTTTCGAATACCCGTTTCTGAATAACACGCTACACGGTTTCTGGCCCGTTTCGTACGTGTAATTAACTACGCGTAAACGGGTAGTCGAAGAAACGTTTCTTAAATACAGGCGGATCTGGAAAGGTCCTTGACGAGTGGCTGTAGGTACGGGTCGAAACGTGTCGAGTCGTTTAATAGCTACGAATAAAAAACAAGTATTATAAAAATAAACCTTATTTGAATCGGTTCTAACTACTTCGGACCCGTTCGGGCCGGTATTAACTACCCGAATACCCGTGGAAACGTGTTTGAGACGGCGGTTCGTGTAAACCGGTACCTTAGCACCGCCGGTCTTAAGTACACGGGTATTCTTCTCCGCGTGTAACACGTGTAGCGGGAGCTCTAGTTCCTAGTTGACTACGGAACCCCAAAAAATTATCTACTTACACACATTTTTAATTTTCGTAAATAATTTCTTCATTCTTGTTTTCGTACGAATTCAATTTGCTGTATCTTCATTTTGTATGCATGGCACTCTGAAAATCAATATTTTAATGTTATCTATTCACATTTTCAAGAAAACTACGAAACGTTTGCAATTTTGAATTTACTTTCTTATATATCTTTGCCACCGCTCCCACGTAAAATGCGCACATCTTAATATTTAAGATGTTTCATAGCACTTTGGCTTATTAAAAACATGTTTCATGAATAATATACGGATATAGCTTCTGTATATAGACCACGTTTACTCTGCGCTGACTTTGGGGATAACAAAATGGGCAGAACTAGTATAAACAAAAAAATTATGTGAATGAAATCGGCCATCTTTATTTGCAGTTGATTTTTCTACATACAGGGAATTTGCTAGGATCGGCTATGAACGTAGTGCATAGCGAGCTGTGGTACGGAAATTGTTAAAATAGCGTAGTTACATTGAATTCGCTTAGCCTATTGAAAGCCATACGTCATAGACGAAAACGTCACTCACACGCCAAGATAACTGGCGCAAGCGAGCCAAAACCACAGAATAATATTATTAGTATTACATACAGAAGGTTATCTTCCCCACAAAATCAGTTTTTGACAGAACTTTGACAGTTGAACGGCGACATGACGTCTACATACAATTTTGCCTTTCGATGTACTAGGGTTGACAAGTACGCGATTAGTTTGAATGCTGGACCTACCCTCATCTGCCTCAATCTACCTAATCTATCAGTGATTTTAATTTAAAACTAGATACATGTCAGATTTATTATCATATTTGCTCAATTTAACTTTTATTTTAGTACAAAACTACTTAAATATTTTATCTTATCTGTGGTCATGCCAAGGGAATTTTGACAACCTCGAAAAGGTATTCGATACGTTCCAAGGCCGTAGCTGTCACTTCGTGGAGTTGAACACCCTTGCCAAAACTTTACTTGAAAGTACGAAGGTTACTTAGACAGCGTACGCCGTGACACTTATTGGTACTTTTGGTGGGGTGGGCACGAGAACTCATGACTCGTTTAGGTATACTTGGCGTTCTAAACATTAAAAGCAGCAATTAACCTACTTTCGAGAATCATCCTTTTTTTTAAATGAGAAATGGCAGCTCTAGAGCTTCTGCCAGACTTCAGTAAACATAGCAAGATGTACGGTAGATAGAGGCCTTGCTTTTTGTAGGGAGATATCTACTACCTACAAACACCACGGCCCGGCCGTGGGCGGGATAACCGGATGTGACCCAAGCAGTGGTTACACGCGTTTTGAAACTAATTCTTTATTAGCTGCTCATTTGTTCCTTAGATCACCGCATAATAAGCTGTATATTACAAATTGAACAACGAAAATTGAAAAACACAAAACTATTCTCAAAATACAGGCGCCTTATTGGCGTCTCATCTCAAGCGGCTACCATCATATTTACCATCCTTAGAAAGTGACAGCAATCCCAACATGACATCAATAAAGTCCCACATCGCGCCTCAAATTTTGTTTCTACATGCAGATTCCATACATTTCAATATTTTTGGTTTTGATAACCTTACTCTCAATTTGCTTGTCATTATTATTATTTTTTTACACATATAGAATAAGTTATTATTCTAAACCAAGTTAATTACCAAGGAAATATCCCAGCTAATAGTACTTACAATAATAAATTGTATAAACGCGATTTTTACTTAATATTAATTTCACTGGTCACTTGGGTACTAAAAATGGGTAGCTAAATCTATTCAATGAAAATAGACATTTCACTGTCACTGAAAATGGCCAGGTATAAGTAGTGTCAGTCCAAGGAAAAAGTCCCACTTTGTTTGTCGCTATGGAGTTATTGGTACTTCTTAAAACTACACAATTTACGCTATCTATTAGTGAAATAAGAAAGTGTCCATTAAATCGACGAAGTGGACCCTTTCACTAAACTCCTCCACAGTATTTTGCTATAAGTCATCGCTAAGTTCCGCGGTCGACATCGCAGAGAATCCAATCATTGGGGAATCATCTCCATACATTGCCTTACAAAAGGTGGAATAGAAAATGTTTTATCTACACTCATATTGTAACTTCTCTAAAACGTGTTCGAAAACGGTAGGCAATGGCTAGCATTACCACGACCGATTTTACTATGATAAGCTTTTTATCCGGAGCAGTAACGTAATTTTAACTTTTCATGCTCAATTATTGATGTGCTATGAGTTTTGATAACATAATGTACACCTGCACCCTCCCGGGGATCCGCCGACAGCCCGACACGCGCCCGCGCGACCGCCGGCACACGAGAGTTGGCCATGGTGGCGGTGCGATGGCGGCCATTCTATGGTTTCCAAATAAGGCATTTAGAATAAATAATATGACTGTAGATAAAGCAGTGTATGCAACTGTACGTAATTAGGCCTTAAAACACTCGTGTGATCTTATTATGAAATTCGCCTGCGGCTCATTTCATAAAACCACACTCATGTTTTAAGGACTCTTATTACGTAACAGTTACATAAACTACTATTAATGGTTATTGGTAGGCTATAGGGTGGTAATTAAAATACTAGATTTGAGACCTTGAGGGGGGGGGGCGTGGCCGCCATCTTGGTTTAAAGGTGCCAAAAGTCCGTTTTTGAACCTTGGCGCTTAAACGGTTATCAGTATGCCTAAAATGTCTATGGAATGTATGAAGAAGATAAAATTGTCTACAATATTTCCATACACAATACATCTGTTAGTCTTACAGATATAAAGATACAGGGGGTGGAAAAGTGTATATTTTCTTATATCATAAGAATTTTATATATTAGCTTCAAAGTTTTGTGCTTCGAGATAAGGAAATGAAGTCTCTACCACAGTTTTGTCATCTTCTAATGATTCTTTTAAAAGATATTCAAAAGTTGAATTCACCCCTAGAGCGCTTATAGAGGGGGTGAAAGTAGTAAGTCTCACACACAAAATCAATGTTCTATTACTCATCATAAAATACTACTAGGCGTTGTCAGGTATAGTTATCGATCAATTCGGGTATAATTAATTTAGATTTGACAAAAAACATATACGCTTTCATAGAAAAAAATTTTTTTTTTTTTAAGAAAGTGCTTGAAAATATTTTTATTTTTTTAAACTTCATAAACTGTCAAGTTATTATCAAAATATCGTATAGGCTTTAGCATTTTTTACATAATGCTTGAACAGTTCACTTTATGACACAAATGTCTACGAGAATTTTAAAAACTCTATTTTTTTTGTATTTGTATTTATTATGTACGTCTTATAGATACAAAGTTACAGGAAGAAAAAAATTACTCATACTCATTGTATTTATACTATTCGTAGACATTTTTGTCATAAAGTTGTCAGGTAGATTAAATTTAGGCTAGGTTTTGAAGACCTGGAACTATGCCACAGCTTACTTTCCCTGAACACGATTAAATAAATTATTAAAATATTACTAAATCAAATGTTGATGTCGCAAGGGTCTTGCTCTATGCAGGGCTGGTGTGAAATTAAACAAGTGGATACTGTACTAAATCTTTATTTCCTATTCTTGCTTTTGAAAATAACTTGTTAAAATCGAAACACTGGATAAATCTCTCTTTTCGTTTGAGTTCGACACCAACTAAAATTTATAGGAGCTCAGCGGTTAAGCTTGGTCGTTAACAAGGTTCAAAGGTTGAGATTTATTCAGGTTTCTATCTAAATTCTTAACTACTTAGGTTAGACCCTATGGTTTTATATATCAGAGATTTCTAAATTTAATTACTTAATGTTGGTTCTCAAAACTAATGATATTTACTTTTCCACAGAATTCCTACTGCCATTTAAAATTAATAAAGGACTGAACCGACCTCAGAAGCTGTTCTTCGCCAGTCGCTGTTGTGCAAGAAGCTTGCCACGTCGCATGGCTACAGGACGCTGACCGGGAACTGCTCACACAGACTTTGCAGCGGGGCACCAACTTCCGAGAAGCTCAGACCGCTTGGCCGGAACAATGTGGTGATGAAACGAATGGAGAAGCAGCTGCTCGATCCATTAATGATATGAGAGTACAATTTAAGTCTTCAGGAATTCTAATTTGGAACTATAACACTTTTGTACTACATTGTACAATGGTTGCAAAATACAACATCATTGTACGATGGTTGAAAAATACAACACCCGACTCCTGCAAGGAACAATAAATTATCTGCATTAGTCGACTGAACTACAGCCCTGATAAATTGACAAAACTGAAGAAAGAAACCCCCTCCGTCCACTAAAATCTATTTGGTAGGATCCATTATGGATCCTGAGTGGACCTTTTGTGCATTCAGATCTATCAATGAATTTGAACGGATTTATTGGACACTAGAATCCACAAGTGCTGAAGTGAACTTTTTGTACATTTGGATCCATCAAAGGATTTTGAGAAACTCCGATATTTACGCTGATCCAACAATTAATTTTATTGAACACTTTTTATACTCAGATCCACATCAATGTAGTATTATAATAGACTTCAAAACCTACCTGTACCTAAACTACGAAAATCAATTAACGGTTCCTGACTATTTATAACCCCCGACGCAAAAAAGGGGTGTTATAAGTTTTGACCGCTAAGTGTGTCTGTATGTGCGTCTGTCTGTGAGTCTATCTGTGTGTCTGTCCGTGGCACCGTAGCTCCTAAATGGGTGAACCAATTTGGATGCGGTTTTTTTTATTTGAAAGCTAGTTTTCCAGCGGTGGTTCTTAGACATGTTTCATCAAATTCGGTTCAGCCGTTTTGAAGTTATCAGCTATTTTGTCATATGCACATGTCATGCATGGATTTTGGTACGACTACCACGAACCTCGATGCACAAAGTTTCGTCTATCTCCCTCTCGTTTGTATACAAAGACTTATATGTCATGAGCATGCACTGAGTGTATACATTTAAAATTTGAATTTAGTAGTATTTATAGTTGAAAATTACGGTGAAGGAAAATATCGTGCGGTAACCTGCATACATTCGCGAAGAAATTGGTGTATGTGAAGTGACGTGGGACATATATAGGCTGCTGCTGATGATGATGATGCTAGTTAAGATTTAAATCTGTGTATATAATAATGAGTGCTTACATAAATCATAGTTTACGATTTGTTGGTCAACATATCGTAAACTATGATTTTACCATTTATACATATTTAATAAGTTAATAGCTTACAGCCTGTTTATTAAAAGTTCACATGACTCAATTGATGAATTATAATCGACATCAAAGTTAACTAAACCTAAGGATCCCTGGCTATAAATAGTTTACATGAATCCATTGATGGATTTTAAGAGACTTGTTAGTTCACCATAATCTATTTGGATCCTAGTGCTCAATAAAGTCTGCTCAAATAATAATGATTCTTTTAAAAGATATTCAAAAGTTGAATTCACCCCTAGAGCGCTTATAGAGGGGGTGAAAGTAGTAAGTCTCACACACAAAATCAATGTTCTATTACTCATCATAAAATACTACTAGGCGTTGTCAGGTATAGTTATCGATCAATTCGGGTATAATTAATTTAGATTTGACAAAAAACATAATCTATTTGGATCCTAGTGCTCAATAAAGTCTGCTCAAATCCATTAATAGATCTGAACGCACAAAAGGTCCACTCGGATCCATAATGGATCCTACCAAATGGATTTTAGTGGACGGAGGGAAGAAACCTTACCGGAGAATGGAAAATATTCCTATAACATCTCTCGGAGCACGCCCTCCCTCAGGCAAGTTCAATCCTGAAAACCAAAAGCATGGTCAAAATAGCTAGAACACGTTTCGCGCCGTAATAGCCAAAAACCCTATTAATCTTTACTTACGATTCTCCTTTGCAGATAACCGAGGATTATTGAACCGCCACCTTCGCTGCCACCAAGGGCAAAACTTCAGAAGGCTGCTTGAGCCCGCCCTTCCACATGGCCGCAAATCAAATGACCGAGTCCTTTTCAGTGACTCCCAAGATGGAGGAACCAGAAGGCTTCTACAAAGGAGGACCCAATTCCGGGTGGCAATTAAATAAATATAAATCCCTCTAATTATTGTTGATTGATTTCAGCCAAACAACTTTCCTATCAATAGGTCAAAGACATGATATTAAATAACCAAATACTTTACTTCAGAACCCGCTTTCAGAATTTCCAGATACATTTTCTTTGACTACATTTTATTTACTACTTTTTCAAAATACCTATTTATGAAACTCCAATGTTATTAAAAATGACAGAAGAAAAACCCATAATTTAGGCTAAATTTATTAGATGACAACCCCATACAGATAAACACAAGGTGCATTCGAACGGCGCTATTTGAAGCATTGTTATACCTGATCGAATCGAAGATGTTGGAATTGATTGATAAGAAACTAATTTAATTAGAACAAAAAACAATGTAACAACGTTACAAAGTCAACTGCTCAAGCATTATGTAAAAAATGCTAAAACCTATACGATATATTAATAATAACTTGACAGTTATATGAAGTATAAAAAAATAAAAATATTTTCAAGCACTTTCTTTAAAAAATTTTTTTTTTATTTATTTATTTATTTAAACTTTATTGCACAGTAACAAATATACGGTTACAAAAGGCGGACTTAATGCCTTAAGGCATTCTCTACCAGTCAACCTTTAGGCCAAACAGAGAAACATCAATGGTGCGGGTGCGACGTATGTCAAGAACATGGAAATAAACCAAACTGAGTTTGCAAAAACGTCAATATATATAGACTTATAAGTACATGGAAATATAATAAATACAGCAACAATATATACATAGAAGTTTATAAGTATACAAAAATATACACATAATATATATATACATATATATATATATATATATATATATATATATATATATATATATATATATATATATATATACATAAATACAAATAATATATATAGATATACCTGCTACTAAATTTACTATGAAGTATCAATCATGCGAATTGTCATATAAATGCTTGCGCATCTTGCGCTTGAACGTGAATTTAGTTTGAGCTTGACGTATGCTGAGAGGAAGAGCATTCCAAAGGCGGATGGCGTGAACGGTAAATGAATTATCCATGGAGCCGGAACGGTAAAGGGGCACAGAGAGAAGGAGTTTACGAGAGGTGCGAAGCTCGCAGCCTGGACGAGCAGCGACAAATTTAAATTTAGATCGCAAGTAATCGGGCGCAGCTGAGTCATTTAAAATGGAGAACAGAGAACATAAAATCTTGAGACTTCTACGCTCACGAATACGAAGCCAGTGAAGCTGTCGACGGAAAGCAGACACGTGGTCATACTTTCGAAGCCCGAAAATAAATCTAATGCAATTGTTCAGGACTCGATCAAGCTTATCCAGAAGCCCTTGCGTCACATTGGTCCAGCACACATCACAATAATCAATTACAGGGAACACGAGAGCTTGGATAAGAAGAAGTTTAGTTGACCGGTAGAAAGTACTTAAACCTATAAAGTGATCGCAAGGTATTGGTTACTCTGCGAGAAATGTCGGACACATGAGGTTCCCAGCTTAAGCTGCAGTCAATTGTCAATCCCAGGTTTTTCACTGTTGATGAAAATGGTACGACACTACCCTCGAAGAGAATCGGTGCAATATGCGCGAAATTGATATTTAATCGCGAACTCCCGATAAATGATAGCCTGACACTTGGAAGGATTCACGGCTATTCCAAAGTTTTTAGACCATGATGAGATACGATTAAGATCTTCGTTTATTTTCGAGATAGCCACGTCTATATCGCCAGCCCTCACTTGGTTGTACAGTTGGAGATCATCTGCATATAAATGGTAGGCCGACTTAATACAGGGTGTGATGAGATTAATAAAAACAGAGAAAAGCAAAGCAGAGAGTATACCACCCTGGGGAACGCCCGAGGTGAGGTCACACCAGTCAGACAGCGACTTATCTGCTCGGACTGCCTGGCGGCGTCCCTGCAGGTATGAAGCAAACCATTCAGCTGCTGACGACGAGATATTCAAATGTTCAAGTGCAGTGAGGAGAAGATCATGATTTACCGCGTTGAAAGCGTTCGAGAAGTCTATTAGGATCATGACAGTTACAAGAGAAGATTCAATTCCAAGCCTCACATCTTCAACGACCTTAAGCAGCGCAGTAGTGCTGTGACTAGGGCGAAAACCTGACTGCAATGGTGTGACAAGATGGTTGGAAAAGATGTAGGCAGACAATTGCTTGTGAACAACGGCTTCAAGAACCTTTGATAGGAAGGGGAGAATAGAAATTGGACGGAATTCTTTAAGTAACTTGGGATTCTGGGTTTTCGGCAGAGGAATAACGTAGGCATTTCGCCATGCGGAAGGAAATGTGCCTGATGACATTGATAAATTGACAATATGAGTGATAATTGGTACAATACACTCCAAAATGTATACTATCATAATCCTACTTACCTCGTCATGACCAATCGCATTTGATTTCACCGACAAAATCACTTTACGTATCTCATCGTCAGTAGCAGGGGAGAAAGAGAACGTGGACTTAGAAGGCGATTGAAGGGGATTAAGGCGTGAAATACTGTGAGATATAATTGTGGGGTCTACGGTGGAAGTTTTAGAAAAATGATTATTGAGATCATTTAAGGGAAACGGTAAAGAAATAGAATTGCAGTGAGACTTTCCCACACCAATAGATTTCAGAAATTTCCAAGTGTTGGCTGGCGAGGAAGCAATGACATTATCGTGAATATATTTCCGTTTCGCGGCTCGCACCATCATATTACAACGATTCCTGGCATTTTTATATGCAGCCCAATTTTCATTACTACGATGTCGTTTGTACTTACGAAACGCCCGATCTCGTCTCGTCATGGCAATACGGACCAATCGAGTAATCCACGGAGCGGAATTGACTATCTTTTAAAAGATGACAAAACTGTGGTAGAGACTTCATTTCCTTATCTCGAAGCACAAAACTTTGAAGCTAATAAATAAAATTCTTATGATATAAGAAATTATACACTTTTTCACCCCCTGTATCTTTATATCTGTAAGACTTACAGATGTATTGTGTATGGAAATTTTGTAGACAATTTTATCTTCTTCATACGTTCCATAGACATTTTAGGCATACTGATAACCGTTTAAGCGCCAAGGTTCAAAAACGCACGTTCTATGGCACGTTTAAACCAAGATGGCGGCCAACGCTCCCCCCTCCTCAAGGTCTCAAATCTTGTATTTTAATAACCACCCTATAGCCTACCAATAACCATTAAAACATTTTCTACTCCACCTTTTCTAAGGTAAATGCTCCAATGATTGCGCTAAGACAGATGTTGTATGGGAGCAACTCATTTGGCATAAACATTTGAACAAGTAAGCAAAGTGAAGTGAGTTCTTGCATTTAACGAGTGTTACCTGGCCCTGGGTCTTTTTAAGGTTCCGTACCTCGAAAGGAAAAAACGGAACCCTTATAGGATCACTTTGTTTTCCGTCCGTCCGTCCGTCCGTCTGTCAAAACCCTTTTTCTCAGGAACGCGTGGAGGTATCAAGCTGAAATTTATATCAATGACTCAGGTCTACTGTCCCTTAGAGCTGTGAAAAAATCAAACTTCTAAGCCAACGCAATCAAATTTTCGAAACCCGCAAGGGAATCAAAATCTACAGGGTACTTCCCGTGAACTCAGAAACTTAAATTTTGGTACGAATCAACGTCTTATAGCACAGATAAAGGAATATTTGCAAAAACCGTAAATTTTTTGTTACATCATATAATAAAAATATTTTTAATAATTTTAAAGTTACTTCCCCTATATACCTACAGGTTTGTACGAAACCCTCGGTGCGCGAGTCCGACTCGCACTTAGCCGTTTTTTTTAAATTATTGATGGTTTGGTTCGCCATAACGTGGGTACAGTTGTTAAATTTAAAATAAAATTTGGTTAAAGCGTAGTTGAGGTAAATGAATTTTATTGATTAAAAATCAGTAGAATCGATCAACTACACGTCGTACAAAATAAATGTGAAGTGCCCATAATTCCCTTTGATCCTCGATACTCGTCTTATTTCGCCGAATGGGTAACATTAGTCGGGGCCGATAACACTTAATACCTCTTGGATATTTGTGTGTAGGAGTATATGGACTGTGTTGACGAGTATTCGCCTACTAAGAACCAATCTAAATTTGGATTTATTGTAGTCTTATTGTGTACCTTTATGTTTCTAGATAATACATTTTTCGAACTAATTTATCAACCGACTTCAAGATTTCGAAGGAGGAGGTTATCAATTCGTCGGGATCTTTGTTTTTGCTATTTTTTTTTATTTTTTTTTTTATGTATGTTCACCGATTATTCGAAGACGGCTGGACCGATTTGGAAAATTCTTTTTTTGTTTGAAAGAGTATACTTCACAGTTGGTCCCATTGTAACCATGTCAGGATCTGATGACGGGATCCTGGAGAAATCGAGGGAACTCTTCAACTATTATAGGCACACCTATGGTGATTTGGGTATTTTTACAGCAGATCAAGCATTTGGTGTTGGAAAGGTGGATGCTTAGTGAAGTAGGTTCTTTTCAACCGACTTCAAGATTTCGAAGGAGGAGGTTATCAATTCGTCGGTATCTTTGTTTTTGCTATTTTTTTTTTTTTTTTTTTATGTATGTTCACCGATTATTCGAAGATGGCTGGACCGATTTGAAAAATTCTTTTTTCGTTTGAAAGAGTATACTTCACAGTTGGTCCCATTGTAACCAGGTCAGGATCTGATGATGGGATCCTGGAGAAATCTAGGGAACTCTTCAACTATTATAGGCACACCTATAGCGATTTGAGTATTTTTTACAGCAGCTCGAGCATTTGCTTTTGGAATGGTGGATGTTTAGTGAAGTCGGTTCTTTTTTGTTCAAAATTATTTGTTTAAAATTATCAACCGACTTCAAGATTTCGAAGGAGGAGGTTATCAATTCGTCGGGATCTTTGTTTTTGCTATTTTTTTTTTTTTTATGTATGTTCACCGATTATTCGAAGACGGCTGGACCGATTTGGAAAATTCTTTTTTTGTTTGAAAGCGTATACTTCACAGTTGGTCCCATTGTAACCATGTCAGGATCTGATGATGGGATCCTGGAGAAATCGAGGGAACTCTTCAACTATTATAGGCACACCTATAGTGATTTGAGTATTTTTTACAGCAGCTCGAGCATTTGCTTTTGGAAAGGTGGATGTTTAGTGAAGTCGGTTCTTTTTTGTTCAAAATTATTTTAATATAACGTTGAACGTTCATTTACCGACAAATAACAATTACTACATATCCGTAACACCGGCTTCGTCAGATGGCTACAAGTGCAAATCCGCAACAGGCTTCGTCTCATACAAACCAATGATGATATCCGCAACAGGCTTCGTCAAACTTATTCACTAACAGGAGCTAGCTAAAGGATCCGTCTCGAATCGTACCTGGCTCAAAAGTCCCCATTACGCTGGCAGCGTTGCCACGTTGAATGGCCAGCGAGATCTGATGCACCAGATACGATCCGGACTGCGGCTCACAACCCCCTATCCCTCAGCCGTCAGCCCAAATTCCTCACAAATTCTTTGGCCTCCAAGGCCCAAGGTCCTGCAGTCTCTACTGCAACTGGCACAAAGTCATACATTGGTTACAAGGCAGAGTATTTGGCATGTTTCGCCATGGCCGCATAATCCGCAGCCAAACCAGGGGACTTTACCGTTTGACTCAAGTGAGACGGTGTAAAGGTACTGACGCATGTAGCGGTTCACAAGAGGCACCGACCCCTCCGCCATGAAATCAATGTCAGACCATCAGGCCTTTTGCCGTCCGTTCAGCACAACCCTGGAGGTTCGAGGACGCAAGGCACGTTGGCCGATACCAAGGCCCGGTGAATCACAACATCATTGATAGTATGATGCCTGGAAAACCGCCCTGCGCTCCTCAAACAGCTCAGGCCATGATGTCCGTCCTCCTCAACCATGACCCTACAAACGCAGCGATTCGCTTCGAATACCTTTCACCCCAACCGTAAGGCAACCGCTATTCTCAACGAGTCGTTGTCTAATAGCGTGCCAAACGAGGAGGAAGGCAGCGCATATAACCACGCACCTGACTCAACTTCTGATGCAGGTTTGAGGTGAGCCAAGTTTGATCCGGCGGTATTTCCCAATAAATTGGCAACGATCCGTTTGCATAAGATGTCGTGCCACCCTCTTTGCACCATGAGGTTTTTAAGCTGCTCACTGTCGCCACATAACGTGGTCCACTTAGAAAGTACCTCAGCCACAAACGGTACCCGGGTAATGCCACCATCATGAGATAAAATTCGAGTGACAAGACCCAGAGTGCCGTAAGCGGACGCAAGAAATGCAGCCACCCCGACCTGCATACAACGGCGTATTCCTAAACTTCCGTAACGGATTAGAAGAGCAGCCTAACACCATTGCGTTTCGTCCGTGTACATTTAACATAGAATCACCGACTAGATCGTTTGTCCAGCCTAGCAACATCACATCATCCTGTAACAACCAAGTCGGAACTGTTCTCAAAATGTACATAATAATAAAGTAACGCAAAACAATTCTACACAATAACATTGAATCGACTAATCTGAATCTAAAACTATATTATTTGGTAACACCTATCTCTACAGATACCTAGAGTGCCCCCAGTTTAGCGTCTTCCAAGCATCGGCGTTTTTTTTTATGGCTACTCCTCTCCGGTTTTAGCGAGGTGAATTCTGCCAGTGACAGGGTGTAGACTTTTGACTTTTTTTAAAGAGAATATTCGGTTTAATTCGGCGTTTAGTCAACTCTATGGCCGCTGCTACGCCGCTGCTATATGTAACGTTGACGCAACGGCGACGCGTAAAAAGATAAAAGATATTTATTCTTCATTTTTGACACATTACAATGCAAATATGATCATCAGAGAGACAAAAAAACTACCACCGGTTCTAATCTACACCTCTGACCTGAGAAGTATTATGAGTTATGACCGGCAAGAAACTCGACGGGACTTATTTTTTCAAAACAGTAATACATTAGATCTTTAAGATACACAATAATGCGTAGTTCTAAGAGTTCTAGAAAACAGCTTGAGAGACAGACAATAACCTATTGCTTAATTGAAAAGAAAAAATAAATAAATTTTAAAATATCCAAATCTGACTGCTTCACAAAACGTTTGATATGCTTTCCTATCTGAACTGGGTCCTCTAAACTAAATGTTAGATGATTTTGTAGTAGTTTCTGTTATATTTGTTATAGCGCTGGCAGGACGCCGACGACACCGACACTCAAAAGACGACAGTGTGGGATGTCTCTGTCTCTTACTTTCTTTACTGCTTTCGGCCCATGCGCTTGCGTAACAGACACTCATATAAATACGTGAAAATTGTAATACCCCACACTACCATTGGTGGGTTCAAAATGGATCTTGATACAGCGAAAGCTAGCGAAGTGAAGGGAATCCATCATCACTTCGGGATCATTACTAATGAAATGGGGGTCTGGAAGCGTTATCTGACCAAATAGATTGTTTGATATTCAATACACGACTTAAACATGATGAAACATTAATAGAGGATCCCGAATAATCCCGATTATGTGATGATAGAGGGTCAAAGGAATCGGTTTATTGGGTGAGTTAAGTTTTTTGTTGTTCTGTCTTATAAGGCAGGAAACAGTAGTACGGCGACGTCTGATAATATGTATACATTTAATGTGACAAAAAGATGTATTCATTACTTTATTTGAGTCTTGGTAATAGTCTTGGCTACATATGACCTATGACCTATATAATATATTCTATATGACTTTCCCTGGGACGCAAACTATCTTCATACCAAATTTTATCTTAATCGGTTCAGCGGTTTAAGGGTAAAGAGGTAACAGACAGACAGATAGACAGTAGACATTTCGCTTTGTAATATTATATTTTGTACCTATAGCCTTCGAGGTTTCAGCCTCTAGTCTACACTGGCCGCCTGCTAAATAAATGCTTTCTCGCCGTGTGTCCGCGGTGTGACCGCGCCTTTAACCAGATTGATAAGCGGTCTGGTTACGAGCTAGCGCACGGATTGCACATGAATGCACGGACTATTTCCGTGCATTTCGGTAACGTTTACAGCTATGGCGATGTATAACATTTACAGTCCAGTTAACAGCAAAAATGCGAGTTAGGTATTCAATATGACCATTATATGAACTTAATTTATTCGCAATAAAGTAATGCCATTTAGAACACCAATCCAACTTAGTTACTTCAGTTGCATGTATTATGAAAGCCTTTAGTTTCAGGTGCCCCTTACATGTTGCCTAAATAATTCTTAATTTAGACCGCTCTTTCTTTGGAATGTCTAATAATTTCTCTGTTTAAAAGCATTGTCCGCATATTGGAAGAAAGATATACCTACACGATAATAACGTTATTTTACCGGTCTCTAAGGACTTTAATAGTGTCTTACGAAATAAAGCTATCGGCATTTCAAACGCAGTCACAAAACGGCTTCGATTTTTGAATAAGTTAGAAGCATTTTTCCCTCGAGGAGTATCCACGCGCGCCAGGGGAGGGGGACGGATCTCGCAGTCAACTTTATGGGTGGAATTTGAATGCTTTGTCGTCCATAATGTTAAAGCAATTTATAAGCGAGCGATTGGTGAAATTCTATCGGAATTTATCAAGCAAGTACAGCTACGATATCGATATTAAACCAATAAACGATTTTCTTCCAAGATGTGGAGTTAACTAATTGGAATTAATTTGTTTTATAGAAACGCACACGTCGTTTTATATTTATTAATAGTTTTACTTAAACTATTTGTGTAAAAGGGTGTTTTGTTATGTCAAAATAAAATATTTGTGTTATTTTCTTTAATTTTAGTTTATTATTATACAGACTACTAGATACAGGTTTGTGAGGAAATAATATCTTATAAATTATTTTAAATAAAGAAGATATAGCGCAATAATTGGAGCATTTGCCTTACAAAAGGTGGAGTAGAAAATGTTTTAATGGTTATTGGTAGGCTATAGGGCGGTTATTAAAATACTAGATTTGGACAGAGGGGGGGTGCGTTGGCCGCCATCTTGGTTTAAACGTGCCATAAGTCCGTTTTTGAACCTTGGCGCTTAAACTGTTATCAGTATGCCTAAAATGTCTATGCAACGTATGAAGAACATAAAATTGTCTACAATATTTCCATACACAATACATCTGTAAGTCTTACAGATATAAAGATACAGGGGGTGAAAAAGTGTAATTTTATTTATTAGCTTCAAAGTTTTGTGCTTCGAGATAAGGAAATGAAGTCTCTACCACAGTTTTGTCATCTTCTAATGATTCTTTTAAAAGATATTCAAAAGTTGAATTCACCCCTAGAGCGCTTATAGAGGGGGTGAAAGTAGTAAGTCTCACACACAAAATCAGTGTTCTATTACTCATCATAAAAAACTACTAGGCGTTGTCAGGTATAGCTATGTATCAATTAGGGTATAATTAATTTAGATTTGACAAAAAACATATATGCTTTCATACAAAAAAAAAAAAAATTTAAAGAAAGTGCTTGAAAATATTTTTATTTTTTTAAACTTCATATAACTGTCAAGTTATTATTAAAATATCGTATAGGCTTTAGCATTTTTTACATAATGCTTGAACAGTTGACTTTATGACATTAATGTATACTAGAAGTATAAAGACAATGAGTATGAGTAATTTTTTCCTTCCTGTAACTTTGTATCTTCTAAGACGTACAGAATAAATACTAATACAAAAAAAATAGCGTCTTTATAATTTTCGTAGACATTTTTGTCATAAAGAGAGCTGTTCAGGCATTATGTAAAAAATGCTAAAGCCTATACAATATTTTAATAATAAGTTAACAGTTATATGAAGTTTAAAAAAATCAAAAAAAGTTCAAGCACTTTCTTAAAAAAAATTTTTTTTTTCTATGAAAGCGTATGTGTTTTTTGTCAAATCTAAATTCATTATACCCGAATTGATCGATTGCTATACCTGACAACGCCTAGTAGTATTTTATGATGAGTAATAGAACATTGATTTTGTGTGTGAGACTTACTACTTTCACCCCCTGTATAAGCGCTCCAGGGGTGAATTCAACTTTTGAATATCTTTTAAAAGAATCATTAGAATATGACAAAACTGTGGTAGGGACTTCGTTTCCTTATCTCGAAGCACAAAACTTTGAAGCTAATAAATAAAATTCTTATGATATACGAAAATATACACTTTTTCACCCCCTGTATCTTTATATCTGTAAGACTCACATATGTATTGTATATAGAAATATTGTAGACAATTTTATCTTCTTCATACGTTGCATAGACATTTTAGGCATACTGATAACCGTTTAAGCGTCAAGGTTCAAAAACGGACTTTTGGCACCTTTAAACCAAGATGGCGGCCGCGTCCCGTCCCCCCCTCAAGGTCTCAAATCTAGTATTTTAATTACCACCCTATAGCCTACCAATAACCATTAAAATATTTTCTACTCCACCTTTTGTAAGGCAATGTATGGAAATGATTCCCCAATGATTGGATTAATAGGTAACCAATAATACATGGCAATCTTAGAAGAAGAATAAGCAAAGAAGCGTAATCACCGCTCAAAACCTGCACCAAAACTGTGGTGCCAAAGGAGGTTGAGCATTACATCGTGGTGCCCTAATGTCACGTCAAACGTTTTGAAATTGTCATGTTGTCAAAATATCAGTTTTATCTAGCCATGAAATTTAGATAATATATCGCTATTGTAATGCCGGCTTCCGTGTATTGGTGCAGGTACCACACAGCTGCCAGAAATGGCAATATTTCTTATAATCCTTAAGTAAATTACGCATTAATATTCATATTTAATAACTTGTCAAACTTATTATACGTAATATATTATTTATAAGTTTACGTATATTTATTATACGTAAACTTGTCATTTCCGCTATTTTAATTTGAATATCTCCTGTCTAATGAAACCTCAGGCGAATTGATTTTGACCACTTACAACACGGCAACTTTTGTTATTGCAGAATTAAGGTTAACACAAAAAATAGGTTTAAATGTTGGGTATTTGATTGATTAACAAGACGAAAGGCATTTTAGTTGTGTAAACGTGAAAATGGGTCATGTTTTCACATGAGCTTTAGTTCAATTTACCCGTCTTTATATGTCGATGGCAACCGCTATTTACCCATTGATTTATACAAAAAGGGAGATATGGTACCAGGCGCTCGATTGTGTGCCATCAAATATAGGTTCCGGGACCTATATTGAATTAGTCGTGTGGCAGAGTCTCTCAGTCACACTTTGTGCAATGCGCAAAATATGGAGGTCTCTCTTGCATACCCGTGATAATTATATAGGTTTATCTCTTTTGCCCATAATGCACATACATTATAGGGGTGTGTAGCATTTTACAAGTGTGTAGGTGCTGGAACACATTTCAAATTTATTTACTATGAACGTCACTCATCTTCCCGTTTTTGTTTATGTCTATGTATTTACCTACATAAATATACAGAAAAAGTAGAATTTACGGTGACGAAGTTAAAGTAAATGTCCTATCATGCCAAACAGGAGGGCTAGGATATAGTAATATGGAAAGTGATCTACCGACAAAAGCCTATAATGATATAAGGATGTCGATAATGATGTTGTAGGGAAGATATTAATAAATTCAACTTATTCCAACTCTACCAAAATAAATTAAATTGAAGCACTCATCGCCGTAATCAAATCAAACACTCGAAAACCATTAAATAGGAGCCATAATTTATGAAATCCGAACATCATTAGCGCCTTTCAATAAAACTGAATCATCAAATTTCTCACATCTGAGAACTTAAATTGAAAGTCATTAAAAGTGAAATCGTTTAAGAAGTTCGAGGCAGCACGGACCATCCATTACACAAGACGGTTTTGAAAAAGTACGTCAAAAAGGTAAAACGGGAACGATATATCACAGTTTCGCGGCTCCGTGAGCCTCTCCTGTGGCTAGTGATGCTTTTGTGACACAAATATTAGGTACACAGGATGTAACAAAAATACTGTGATTCGTTGAAGGGTGGTTCATAATTGGTATCGTATTGCAAGTATGAAAAAGTAGGAGACTTGTCATTTCATGGTTCAACTAGCTTTTTCCCGCGGCTTCGCCCGCATACTAAAAGTACTAAAAAAGGAGGTTCTCAGTTAGACTCGTATGTTTGTATGTAGGAATGTATGTTTGTCCGCGATCATCTTGCGTTTCGCTGAACTGATTTAGTTTAGATGCGGTTTTCGGAAAAGTATTCGTTACATTCTAGAGGTTTCGGTATACCACGTTTTGGTGAAGGCGGTTCCGTTATTTTTTATTTTAAAGAAATGATTGCAATAATTGTTTAATTGTTACGCCATTATCAACGACTTACTACTGCTGAGAGATATATTATAGAGATATGATTAATACAGATTTCTATTCTTGAATAGAAGCTTTTTCCCGTGACTTCATTTGCGTGGAATTAGTAATCCACCCTCCTTTTTACCCGCTTAAGGAATGACTTCTGGTATAACAACTATTATATATCCTTCCCTTCCCCAGAACTCAAACTATCTCCATATCAAATCATCTAAATAGATTCATCGGTTATTAATTTCCCATACAAACTTTCAACCCCTGTTTCACCCCCTAAAGGGTTGATTTTCTTGATAAAATCTATCCTATATAATATGTACCAAGTTTCATTTCAATCGTCTGTTCAGCGGTTAATAATTCGCGATACAAACTACCAACATCTTTTCTACCCCTCTTAGATTGATTTTCGGGTTAAAAAATATTCTATATTGTTTCCTGGGACTCAAACTATATCCACAACAAATTTTATCTAAATCGGTTCGCGGTAAAAAAATCTCCATACAAACCTCCAACACCCATTTCACCCCCTTAAGGATTTATTTTCGAGATAAAAAGTATCCCATGTCGTTTCCCGGGACTCAAACTATCTCTTTACCAAGTTTCATCTAAATCGATTCAGCTGTTAATAATTCCCCATAAGACTTTCAACTATTTTGTAACTATTTTGTCCCTTCCCGGGATACAAACTATCTCTATACCAAGTTTCATCTAAATTGATTTAAGGCGCTAGGCGCTGAATATGGCCGAAAACTGTTACTTTCTAAGGGATATATCTCAATTACGAGTCATTCAAAAAATTTGAAAAAAATATATGTTAATTACCATTTTATGTACAAAATTTGAAACGTTTGAGTAACTCGTGTAACGTATAGTTTCACCGTTATTTAAATGTAACGAAATGTCGTTTTACGGTTAATTTTGCTTATATCTACTGAACGGCTTATTCGATTTAAACTATTGTTGAACTAAAAAATGTGTACTATAGAACACAACAAACACAACGTAGGATATTTAAATTGATTAAATTTTCTTAAACAACTTGATCATAATTCCACATTTCGTGCGTTGGTAGCTCGAAAATGGCGTTGCTGGCAGTCGTGAGCTAGCTTTGAGACGAGGAGGCTGTGTCCCTCGTCGCTCCGTGCTTCCCTTGTACTACATATACTTGTGATTGGCCCGTGAGCAATAATATCGGACTTACTGTGCCTAAAGACTAAATATTTAACTGCAGAGGGTTCATGCGATGTGAACATAACGTATCTTCCCGGAATCAATAAAGCATAGACGTTTTATCTTTTAAGATAATGTTCTCGTATGCATGTTCATGTACGTTCGTATAAAAAGTGTATTTTATTTAGATTATAATACAAATAAAAAACAAATAAAATTAAAATGGAGGAAAAAACAAAAGTCATGAATCTCATAATGCTCTGAAAACAAATTTGGTCACGTAAGTAAACTACAATTATTATGTTTTAGTAGACTAATGCATCACGCAAAATAGGCGTTAGTCGTCGAGTTGCGGAAATCTGCTAGTACTGCAATACAATAGACTAATAATCAATTTAATAAAAACTCCAAACGACCGAATTTATTTGAACATATTTATTTAAGAATACCGTGTTCTAAACAAATGTAATACGCGTTTTTTTTAAAGATTAAACACAATATTTAATGTTATACTTTATACTAATTTATCAAATCAAGAAATTGCGAAGTAAACTGCCAAGGATTGCATATAAACCGGCCAAGAGAATGTCGGGCTATGCTCAGTGTAAGGATCCGTAGTTGCCGGCCT
Organism: Pammene aurita; assembly: GCA_947086415.1. Taxonomy (NCBI): domain Eukaryota; kingdom Metazoa; phylum Arthropoda; class Insecta; order Lepidoptera; family Tortricidae; genus Pammene; species Pammene aurita. Next base: position 1,819,097 of record OX352297.1, read on the forward strand.
GTTACAATACATCCATTCAAAAGGTAGTTTATAAAGAGATTTTTTGTGGCACTTACGTTATTTTACTATAGGCATAACTCAAACACGGCTCAACCGATTTTATTCTATATAGTTTTTATTGAAAATACGCGATACGTAATTCAATGGCCTCACTTCCAGGAATTTTTCCAAATTTTTTGGACCCACGGTTCAAATTCAAAGAGCATGTTTTACTTTCGGAGCAATTATTTACGAAAGTATTCGTTTTATCCAAAAGTTGTTTAAGGCTTATTCTTCTTGAAAGACCTATCCAACAATGTTCCAGATACTTATCGTTTTACCACTTTGTAGGCGTGATTAAAACACATACTCATACCAAATTTCAGTGTACTAACTATCACTGAGCAAAGCCTGATTGAGATTCTAATAAAAAATTGCTGATATTTAAGATTTCAATGTATGTATGTAAGAATAAAGGAAAAAAAGCTTTTTTTATATACCACGACGCTGGCAAACAAGCAAACGACCCACCTGATGGAAAGCAGTTATAAAGCCTATGGGCGCTTGCAACCCCTGAAGATTCACATGCGCGTTGACTACCCTAAAAAAACTTTACTATGTCGGTGAAATAAATACAAATTTTATATTAATTATCAACACAAAGTAAATAAATAAATTACTACTAAGGGTTAATACAACCTGTCAAATATCTTTAAAGGACCGGCCAAGTTTGTATCGGACCACGCATATTGTAGGGTTCCGTAGAAAGTAGTTTCTTGGAGATAACTAAAAAACGGATAAACCGATAATATGTGAAATAATTTTCGTAGAAATTAAGTACTAAGCCTTCTTAGTTTTTCTTCATATTTTTTAGACTTACGGATTAAAAGTTAGATGGGGGGCCTATTTAGACTTTCGAAGCATTTATTTCTGAAAATATTGACTTAATAAAACAGTTTTAAAAATCCTCTATATATATATATAAGGTATTTTTAAAACCGTATCGTACAACATGTTCATATTTACAAAAAATATATTTCTGACATTTAGTTTGGCATATGTATGTATGGAGTACCTCCCCTAAAAGTTTTTAGCAATTTAGCCAGAATACTAAGCAGCGTAGCGGCACATGAAACACACCTCTAGATAAAATTTCAGTAATATATATTTTATAATAAAAATGGCTTTGACATACGGACGGACAGACGGACATGTTTCAAAAAACTTTTAAGGGTTCCGTTTTTGCCATTTTAGCTATGGAACCCTAAGAAGTGTTTGCGCTGTGTTATATTTTAAAGATCTAAATTTAATGGGCTTACAGCTCTCATGACAATTGTATGTCGATTTCGTACACAAATGCCGCTCCTTACATGTGCATTTTTAGGGTTCCGTAGCCAAATGGCAAAAAACTGAACCCTTATGGATTCGTCATGTCTGTCTGTCTGTCTGTCCGTCCGTATGTCACAGCCATTTTACTCGGAAACTATACGACGTATCTGAATAAAATTTACACATAAGGTGTATTTTGTATGCCGCTACTTAATTATGTAGTTAAATTTGAAAAATCATCAACATGTGACACATCAATCGATAGGTCTTTAAAAATAACATTGAGGTTTCTTTGACTATTTTGTGATTAAGTGAATATTTTCTGAAATAAAAGCTTTGAAAGTCAGAAAAATTGTGTCCCCCCCTATAACTTTTGAACTATAAGTCAAAAAAATATGAAAAAATTTGAGGCGATGTGCCTTATTATCTACTTTCTACGAAAATTATTCTGAACATTATCGGTTCAGCCATTTTTCAGTTATCTCTAAAAAACTTCTTCCATAGTCATCAGATACGACCTTTTGGTAGTAGTTTGGTTCTTATTACCTTGAAGGTACGATAACCTCCTATGCGTGGTCCGACACGCACTTGGCCGGTTTTTACTATTCGCAACTCGCAACAGGCTTAGTTTTGTTAATTTATCGTAATTAATTGAATTTTTACGGTTAATATTTAAAATCGCAACAAAAAAATAACCATCTATTAAGCTCACTTGCACAGCAAAAAAAATCTCAATTCACATGAAAACACCTCTTTGATGTGCATTCAGTTTTTTTTTGCTGTACTAGTCAGTATTTTTTTCTGATATGCGGAATATTTTTAAACATATTTCGTAAATTCATAAATATTTTGCCGTTCACTGTACTTCAAATTCAAAATCTAGGTTTTTATTTTTTTACATAAAAATCTACTCTTCGAGATCGTTATTACTTATCTCATTTAATAGGTAAGTAGCATTCCTAAAAATGTCACCGTAGTACTTAATCACAGTATTCAAATCACAAAACATCCGCAAAAGGATTATAATTATTATAAAGCTGCCCGCGCGCCTCTGAGTAAAATCATGTTCTTTGAACATTGTTGCGGTGCATCACGGTGGATTTACGTACGATCGCAATGAGAGGGGTACGCGGGTAGAAAGCGCCCAAACGCTCAAGGACACTCCGGCGACAATCGTCTTAACGTTTAAAAATTCCCCATACAACTATCAACCCCCATTTCACCCCCTTAAGTGTTGATTTTGTAATCAGCGACCCGATAAACCATAGAAACAATACCCATGTTGATATTAAAATTTTGTCACCACATTTCCCCCTTCGATGGGTTGAATTCTAAAAAAAAGCTGAAACACTGGCTTACTCATTTATCGTTAGGAATACTCCTGTAAAGTTTCGAATAAAATAATTGAACTAATATTGTTTCCCATACAAACTTTGGACCCATTTTCCCCCTTAAGGGGTAAATTTTAAAAAATATTTCTAAGTGCATCCCTAGACCTTATCAGGAGCCTACGTGCCACATTTGGAATCTCTAGAACCAGCAGTTTGGGCTGTGCGTTGATATGTCAGTCAGTTTCTTCTTTTATATATTTAGAAGAAGATTGCAATATGGCACAAATACGTAAAAGAATTTTCATGTCCACAATATTACATTTCGAAATCGATGCCATTTTCGTAATTAACGTCCCAAAAAAACACAAAAACGACACCCTTACTGATATTTAGACATTTTAACCCCATTGTACCCCAACAGGGAAGATGGTGTTTCACCTTCGCCACGTTAGATTTTAAAATCGTTGTTGTTTTCGTAATCAACGACCCGATAAACCATAGAAACAATACCCATGTTGATTTTCAGACTTTTTGACCACATTTCCCCCTTTTAGGGGTTGAATTCTCAAAAAACCTGCATTACGTATTTACTCATTTATTGTTAGGAATACTTCTGTGAAGTTTCGAATAAAATAGACTAACTAATCTTGTTTCCCCATACAAACTTTAGACCCCCATTTCACCCCCTTAGGGGATGAATTTTAAAAAATCCTTTCTTAGCGCACCCCTAGACCTTATAAGGAACCTACGTGCCAAATTTGGAATCTCTAGAACCAGCGGTTTGGACTGCGCGTTGATAGATCACTATGTCAGTCAGTCACCTTTGAGTTATTTATATATATATATAGATATCTAATTATGTTATTATTAGTTTATTTATATATTTTTCATTCTTTAATATGTGTAAGTTTATTAATCTTTGGTTTATTTGCTTTGCAACACCTACTTTTCTGTTAATTTAAAGGTTTCCGCTTCCCAAAGGGTGTCTGGAAGAGATCGCTCTTTAGCGATAAGACCGCCAATTGTTTTGCCTCTGCTTTTTTGTTTGTGACTTGTGTATACTTTGTGTCTATTATTTGAGGTGTGCAATAGAGTATTTATGTTATGTTATGTTATGCTAACATCTAGATGTAAAAATCACAGTTTTTAGACTGTTGACTAATTACACTATAGGAAAAAATAAAGTACGAATATAATTGGCAAAATATTCAATATTTCATCAAAATAAAGATACGTCTCATTACTGTGTGTGAATAATTATAACGCTTTTCACTTATTTATAAATTGACTCTACTGTCCGCCCTCGCCGCTTAAAGATCTAATGGCCAAAAATAATCTTCTCGGGTTTTGACATTTGACATACGATAAAGTTTCATATATTGCCATGGCAGTGAACAACTTAAGTTATATTTAAACCCAACTTCAAACTAAAACCTTAAAAACCAAAGTCCAGTCATAGCACCACTAAGGGTAGATTAAAAACGTAAATACTACTTCCACCACGGTGAGGCAGGCAAGCTTTCTTATCGAGTAGTTAAAGAGCACAACGTTGTACCGGCCGCACGCGAAACGACGATTAAACGACTTGTACTAAAACACGCTTTTTAAGGGTTCCGCTGACTCTATTTACACTGTCCCCTGGATAATGTAGTATGTGGAGTAAGTGGAGAACGCAAGTAAAGAAAACATTCCCCAAGATCATTCGTTTATAACAACAACATGGGATAAATACAATACAATACAAATACTCTTTATTGAACACTTCAAAAAGAAAAACAGTTCAGAAAATATATAAAACTAAATATTATAAATAGTGTAACCACAATTCAGAGAACATCATTTCACTCATCAATTCAGGACATAAGGGTAGCAAAAATAATAGGGCCTGTTTAAGTACATATCTATTCATCACTTTTTAATTACGAATAGTCACTCGTAATTTAAAGTGAGTAGGTACATATTTATGTACTCATATTATGTACATTTAAAAAAATAGTGAAACACCAGAAATGGCTGAATCGCTTTTTTTTTTATTAATTTATTTTATATTAAAGTTAATATACAAATTTATATGATAAGCGCCGTGAAACCCTTTCGGGTTTGTACCGACACCTCATCCGCGGAAGTAAATCATACAGTACAAGTTGACACTATAAAAAATAAAAATAATTATAAAGTAGGAACCACAATAAAATATTTAGTTAAGTGAAATTATATAAGCTTATAATTTTGACGGGAGGTAATATTAAATGGTTTTGATAAAACATTATCTAAGATTTACCCTTGTTACTAGAAAAATGCTTTCAAAAAAACAAAATCTGAATTTAAATTCGTTTAGCCATAGACAGACACAAAGCGGTCATAATTTTAAAACAATATATTTATTTTTGAGTCGGGGGTTAAAGTAAGAGAAAAGACAAAACACAAGAGTTTTTACGAAAGTTTTAACATTTGTGTGACCGGATCACCACTATATTTTTGACACTGCAATTTCACCCTAGACTTTTTTGCGTCCATATGTCACCAAGACATATTCGTTGTCCATTAGCATTTGAATAGAAGAGACAAAAATACTGTTTCACGCCGCGACAGGAATTGTTCCTGGTCGAACAGGAATTTATAAGAATAGTTCAACTGAACGGTAACGGGGGATTTTCTGTTATCGTTGTATTTTCTGTTGTAGTTGCACTGGATTTGTGTAAAATAAACTGAGTTTTACAACAATACACCAAAACTGTAAACAACATCAGCACGCAGGATTTTGTATTGAAAACTTCAAATTAACGGACGTACTAATGAAGTTTGCTTAAATGAATGGTAATGGAACGAATGATAGCAAACACAATTTTTGGTGTGTGTAAATAGGAGGAGTATTCAAAATAGGTTTATGTCAATAAAATAATTTAATTAATATTAAAAAGAACTGACTTCACTGAGGCTCGCCACCTTTCCAAGAGCAAATACACGAGGTACTACGGTTCCCTCGATTTCCCTAAGACCACATCATCACAGCCTGATCTGATGATAATGGGGCCTGACAGTAATTCAAACAAAACAGAAAATTCCATATCGGTCTAGCCGTCTTCGAATTGGCGAACATACATAATATACATTTTAAAAATCAAAATAAACGGCTGAATTGTGTACCTCCTTCGAAATGTTGAAGTCGGTTAACAAGAGTGTGTCAAGAATATTTTGAAAACCTCGCCCACTTAGCCGCTTATACTGCTTCGAAGACCACTTCCTAGATTAAGAATATGCTATAAAATTACCATTTTGTTAGGATTCATTTCATGGTTTTCACAATAGATGTCCCCTGCACTACACACTACACTTAACAGTAAGTAGTCTTTCGAAAAAATCTGCTGTTTATTTTTATACATCACAAAAAAGATAATGAAAAATATTTTTCGTTTCAAATCATTAATTTATACAGCGCCGAAATAACGCTTAAAAAACTTGACCATTTATTTTCCCGTCATAAAACAGTTGTTCTATATTATGTCTTACTGAACCCACCGGTTTCTTTATTACAATGCTTAGCCTGTCATTTCAAATTATTTGCCAGGTGCGTTCATGCCAGCTTGTAGCTTATAATAAACGTGTATCGACATTAGGGTGAATTAAGTCCCCCAAATGTATTAATCAAAAGTTTGCGTTACTTCGGACATTAATGGTTAACTTTGGACTGTTTTCTATTTCAGCCACATTTAAAGTTTTCAGACGTTTTAGAATTTGTGGTTAATATAGAAAACTTTTACTTGGTTACGGGCAACAGGGATTAACAAAAAAGAGCCATTCGCTTTCTGTATAACTTAAAGGCAATTGCATCAGTTACAGAACTATTTAAATCTATACATATAATGAAGCTGAAGAGGGTCGAAAGTCTGTACATGGAAGATAATCGAAAAAAAGTTGGCTGGGGATACGTAGAATCGATAACAGAACACGTTACAAAATTTTTTAGATTTTTTGTCTGTTTGTCTGTTTATCTGTTTGTCTGTTTGTCTGTTTATTTGACCGCGCATCACGTGAAAACGGCTGAACGGATTTTGATGAAATTTTGTATAGAGATAGTTTGAGTTCCGGGAAAGGATAATATATAGTTTTAATCCCGAAAATCAACCCTGGTAGGGGTGAAAATGGGGTTGAAAGTTTGTATGGAGAATTTTTAACCGCTGAAACGATTTAGATAGAAATGAGTATGGAAATAATTAGAGTCTCGAGAAACGTCATAGGATAGTTTTCAAACCCTTGTGGGGGTGAAAAGGGGGTTGGAAGTTGGTATGAGGAATTTTTTACCGCTGAACTGATTAAGATGGAAATGTGTATAGAGATAGTATGGGTCTCGAGAAAGGACAAAGGATAGTTTTTACCCCAAAATCAACCCTAAAGGGGTGAAAAAATGAAAGTTGGAAATTTGTATAGGTAATTATTAACCGCAGAATCGATTTAGATAAAATTTGGTATGGAGATAATTTGAGCTCTGGAAAAGGAAATAAAATATCCCTATCTATGGTTTTATCTCGGAAATTATCCCTTAAGCGGATGCAAAAAGTTTACATGGTTAAGAAACAACCAATAACCGCTGTACGTATTTAGATGAAAGGTATTGAAATAATTTGTAATTTTTTGGTCAAGGTGTTCACATTTATAACATGTTACCCGTCGATGCTTTAAATTTACCTTTACCCGCTCTTAAGAAATATTTGAAAATGTCATGAATGTCAAAGGGTTATCCAGGTTCGAGGACTATATATGACGGACAAAGATGCATGGTCCAAACCAAAAAACTACTACAAAATCATCTAACATTTATAGGACACCGTTTAGATAGGAAAACATATCAAACGTTTTGTGAAGCAGTCAGATTAGAATTTTTTTTCTTTATAATTAAACAAGAAGAGTTTCTTTTCGGTCATAAATGTCATAATACTTCTTAGGCCAGAGGTGTAGGGTTAGAACCGGTGGTAGTTTTGGAACGAAGTTCCTTATCGGACGGTTCGCGCATGGGAGGCTAGGCGAAAAAAAGTCACGTGACCGTCACGAAAAAGCGTCACGTCACGAAAACGCGACACCCATATATACGATTGAGAAACATGTAAAATGGAATGAAATAGAAAATATATAATATAGAATTAAGTGAAAAATTTCATAAATTCCAACAATTTCAACAATTTCAAAAATTTAACAAAAAAGCCGGGGTAGCCACTACACTCGATTGTGTTAAATTTGCATGGGTCATGAACCCCATAATTTCTGCATTTGTGACCACCCCCCCTTCAACCGCGCCTGTTCTTACCTTTCATGCTTAGACTGATTTGACGGGAGAATCGATTTAGATGATATTTGCCGTGGACATGAACGTATAAATACAAAAGTGGTCCTGTATCGTCCGATATACACCTACTACTCTATGTCGTTTAAATCATGCCAAAAAAAATAATATGATAAAAAAGTATTCATTTTTGAGTGTAGTTTCATTTAGTGGTAATTGTAAAATATTTTATTAGGACTACTGTCCTGTAGCGTCATCTGTCAACTTTACTTCAAGTTCCGCCTCCAGGGTAGCGGGAGAGAAATTAGGGATGAATTAGCCGCTTACTGACACAGACCGAATTCCACGCGGGCGGAGCCGCGGGCACATCTATTAAATTAATATTTTAACAGTTGCGTCCCAATATATCTATCTATGACAATATTATTTTTGTTGTAAAGAATATACATACATTCAAAAATAATTCTGACATCCACAGCTATAACATTAGAAATGAAAACAAGCTAGCTATCAGGAGTAGTAGTATCTTCAAAGCATAAAAGTAATTTTTTGGTCAAGGTATTCTCATTTATAACAAGTTACCCGTCGATGCTTTAAATTTATAGTTTCCCGCTCTTAAGAAATATTTGAAAAAAAGTTTTATGTCAAAGGGTTATTACAGGGTCGAGGAGTATATGAAAGACAAAGATGCATGGCCCAAACCAGAAACTACTACAAAGTCTTCTAACATTTAGAGGACACAGTTCAGATAGGAAAGCATATCAAACGTTTTGTGAAGCAGTCAGATTTGGATTTTATTATTTAATTATTTTTTTCTTTCAAATGAAACAATAGGTACATTGTCTGTCTCCCAAGCTGTGTTGACATGTCTACTTATAGAAAAACGCATTATTGTGTATCTTTAAGATCGAATATATTTCTATTTTGAAAAAATAAGTCCCGCCGAGTTTCTTGCCGGTCATAATACTTCTCGGGTCAGAGGTGTAGGGTTAGAACCTTTGGTAGTTATGTTTCTTTCTCTGACGTTCATAAGTGCATTGTAATGTGCCTAATTATATATATATATAAGGTATTTTTAAAACCGTATCGTACAACATGTTCATATTTACAAAAAATATATTTCTGACATTTAGTTTGGCATATGTATGTATGGAGTACCTCCCCTAAAAGTTTTTAGCAATTTAGCCAGAATACTAAGCAGCGTAGCGGCACATGAAACTTACCTCTAGATAAAATTTCAGTAATATATATTTTATAATAAAAATGGCTTTGACATACGGACGGACAGACGGACATGTTTCAAAAAACTTTTAAGGGTTCCGTTTTTGCCATTTTAGCTATGGAACCCTAAGAAGTGTTTGCGCTGTGTTATATTTTAAAGATCTAAATTTAATGGGCTTACAGCTCTCATGACAATTGTATGTCGATTTCGTACACAAATGCCGCTCCTTACATGTGCATTTTTAGGGTTCCGTAGCCAAATGGCAAAAAACTGAACCCTTATGGATTCGTCATGTCTGTCTGTCTGTCTGTCCGTCCGTATGTCACAGCCATTTTACTCGGAAACTATACGACGTATCTGAATAAAATTTACACATAAGGTGTATTTTGTATGCCGCTACTTAATTATGTAGTTAAATTTGAAAAATCATCAACATGTGACACATCAATCGATAGGTCTTTAAAAATAACATTGAGGTTTCTTTGACTATTTTGTGATTAAGTGAATATTTTCTGAAATAAAAGCTTTGAAAGTCAGAAAAATTGTGTCCCCCCCTATAACTTTTGAACTATAAGTCAAAAAAATATGAAAAAATTTGAGGCGATGTGCCTTATTATCTACTTTCTACGAAAATTATTCTGAACATTATCGGTTCAGCCATTTTTCAGTTATCTCTAAAAAACTTCTTCCATAGTCATCAGATACGACCTTTTGGTAGTAGTTTGGTTCTTATTACCTTGAAGGTACGATAACCTCCTATGCGTGGTCCGACACGCACTTGGCCGGTTTTTACTATTCGCAACTCGCAACAGGCTTAGTTTTGTTAATTTATCGTAATTAATTGAATTTTTACGGTTAATATTTAAAATCGCAACAAAAAAATAACCATCTATTAAGCTCACTTGCACAGCAAAAAAAATCTCAATTCACATGAAAACACCTCTTTGATGTGCATTCAGTTTTTTTTTGCTGTACTAGTCAGTATTTTTTTCTGATATGCGGAATATTTTTAAACATATTTCGTAAATTCATAAATATTTTGCCGTTCACTGTACTTCAAATTCAAAATCTAGGTTTTTATTTTTTTACATAAAAATCTACTCTTCGAGATCGTTATTACTTATCTCATTTAATAGGTAAGTAGCATTCCTAAAAATGTCACCGTAGTACTTAATCACAGTATTCAAATCACAAAACATCCGCAAAAGGATTATAATTATTATAAAGCTGCCCGCGCGCCTCTGAGTAAAATCATGTTCTTTGAACATTGTTGCGGTGCATCACGGTGGATTTACGTACGATCGCAATGAGAGGGGTACGCGGGTAGAAAGCGCCCAAACGCTCAAGGACACTCCGGCGACAATCGTCTTAACGTTTAAAAATTCCCCATACAACTATCAACCCCCATTTCACCCCCTTAAGTGTTGATTTTGTAATCAGCGACCCGATAAACCATAGAAACAATACCCATGTTGATATTAAAATTTTGTCACCACATTTCCCCCTTCGATGGGTTGAATTCTAAAAAAAAGCTGAAACACTGTCTTACTCATTTATCGTTAGGAATACTCCTGTAAAGTTTCGAATAAAATAATTGAACTAATATTGTTTCCCATACAAACTTTGGACCCATTTTCCCCCTTAAGGGGTAAATTTTAAAAAATATTTCTAAGTGCATCCCTAGACCTTATCAGGAGCCTACGTGCCACATTTGGAATCTCTAGAACCAGCAGTTTGGGCTGTGCGTTGATATGTCAGTCAGTTTCTTCTTTTATATATTTAGAAGAAGATTGCAATATGGCACAAATACGTAAAAGAATTTTCATGTCCACAATATTACATTTCGAAATCGATGCCATTTTCGTAATTAACGTCCCAAAAAAACACAAAAACGACACCCTTACTGATATTTAGACATTTTAACCCCATTGTACCCCAACAGGGAAGATGGTGTTTCACCTTCGCCACGTTAGATTTTAAAATCGTTGTTGTTTTCGTAATCAACGACCCGATAAACCATAGAAACAATACCCATGTTGATTTTCAGACTTTTTGACCACATTTCCCCCTTTTAGGGGTTGAATTCTCAAAAAACCTGCATTACGTATTTACTCATTTATTGTTAGGAATACTTCTGTGAAGTTTCGAATAAAATAGACTAACTAATCTTGTTTCCCCATACAAACTTTAGACCCCCATTTCACCCCCTTAGGGGATGAATTTTAAAAAATCCTTTCTTAGCGCACCCCTAGACCTTATAAGGAACCTACGTGCCAAATTTGGAATCTCTAGAACCAGCGGTTTGGACTGCGCGTTGATAGATCACTATGTCAGTCAGTCACCTTTGAGTTATTTATATATATATATAGATATCTAATTATGTTATTATTAGTTTATTTATATATTTTTCATTCTTTAATATGTGTAAGTTTATTAATCTTTGGTTTATTTGCTTTGCAACACCTACTTTTCTGTTAATTTACAAAGGTTTCCGCTTCCCAAAGGGTGTCTGGAAGAGATCGCTCTTTAGCGATAAGACCGCCAATTGTTTTGCCTCTGCTTTTTTGTTTGTGACTTGTGTATACTTTGTGTCTATTATTTGAGGTGTGCAATAGAGTATTTATGTTATGTTATGTTATGCTAACATCTAGATGTAAAAATCACAGTTTTTAGACTGTTGACTAATTACACTATAGGAAAAAATAAAGTACGAATATAATTGGCAAAATATTCAATATTTCATCAAAATAAAGATACGTCTCATTACTGTGTGTGAATAATTATAACGCTTTTCACTTATTTATAAATTGACTCTACTGTCCGCCCTCGCCGCTTAAAGATCTAATGGCCAAAAATAATCTTCTCGGGTTTTGACATTTGACATACGATAAAGTTTCATATATTGCCATGGCAGTGAACAACTTAAGTTATATTTAAACCCAACTTCAAACTAAAACCTTAAAAACCAAAGTCCAGTCATAGCACCACTAAGGGTAGATTAAAAACGTAAATACTACTTCCACCACGGTGAGGCAGGCAAGCTTTCTTATCGAGTAGTTAAAGAGCACAACGTTGTACCGGCCGCACGCGAAACGACGATTAAACGACTTGTACTAAAACACGCTTTTTAAGGGTTCCGCTGACTCTATTTACACTGTCCCCTGGATAATGTAGTATGTGGAGTAAGTGGAGAACGCAAGTAAAGAAAACATTCCCCAAGATCATTCGTTTATAACAACAACATGGGATAAATACAATACAATACAAATACTCTTTATTGAACACTTCAAAAAGAAAAACAGTTCAGAAAATATATAAAACTAAATATTATAAATAGTGTAACCACAATTCAGAGAACATCATTTCACTCATCAATTCAGGACATAAGGGTAGCAAAAATAATAGGGCCTGTTTAAGTACATATCTATTCATCACTTTTTAATTACGAATAGTCACTCGTAATTTAAAGTGAGTAGGTACATATTTATGTACTCATATTATGTACATTTAAAAAAATAGTGAAACACCAGAAATGGCTGAATCGCTTTTTTTTTTATTAATTTATTTTATATTAAAGTTAATATACAAATTTATATGATAAGCGCCGTGAAACCCTTTCGGGTTTGTACCGACACCTCATCCGCGGAAGTAAATCATACAGTACAAGTTGACACTATAAAAAATAAAAATAATTATAAAGTAGGAACCACAATAAAATATTTAGTTAAGTGAAATTATATAAGCTTATAATTTTGACGGGAGGTAATATTAAATGGTTTTGATAAAACATTATCTAAGATTTACCCTTGTTACTAGAAAAATGCTTTCAAAAAAACAAAATCTGAATTTAAATTCGTTTAGCCATAGACAGACACAAAGCGGTCATAATTTTAAAACAATATATTTATTTTTGAGTCGGGGGTTAAAGTAAGAGAAAAGACAAAACACAAGAGTTTTTACGAAAGTTTTAACATTTGTGTGACCGGATCACCACTATATTTTTGACACTGCAATTTCACCCTAGACTTTTTTGCGTCCATATGTCACCAAGACATATTCGTTGTCCATTAGCATTTGAATAGAAGAGACAAAAATACTGTTTCACGCCGCGACAGGAATTGTTCCTGGTCGAACAGGAATTTATAAGAATAGTTCAACTGAACGGTAACGGGGGATTTTCTGTTATCGTTGTATTTTCTGTTGTAGTTGCACTGGATTTGTGTAAAATAAACTGAGTTTTACAACAATACACCAAAACTGTAAACAACATCAGCACGCAGGATTTTGTATTGAAAACTTCAAATTAACGGACGTACTAATGAAGTTTGCTTAAATGAATGGTAATGGAACGAATGATAGCAAACACAATTTTTGGTGTGTGTAAATAGGAGGAGTATTCAAAATAGGTTTATGTCAATAAAATAATTTAATTAATATTAAAAAGAACTGACTTCACTGAGGCTCGCCACCTTTCCAAGAGCAAATACACGAGGTACTACGGTTCCCTCGATTTCCCTAAGACCACATCATCACAGCCTGATCTGATGATAATGGGGCCTGACAGTAATTCAAACAAAACAGAAAATTCCATATCGGTCTAGCCGTCTTCGAATTGGCGAACATACATAATATACATTTTAAAAATCAAAATAAACGGCTGAATTGTGTACCTCCTTCGAAATGTTGAAGTCGGTTAACAAGAGTGTGTCAAGAATATTTTGAAAACCTCGCCCACTTAGCCGCTTATACTGCTTCGAAGACCACTTCCTAGATTAAGAATATGCTATAAAATTACCATTTTGTTAGGATTCATTTCATGGTTTTCACAATAGATGTCCCCTGCACTACACACTACACTTAACAGTAAGTAGTCTTTCGAAAAAATCTGCTGTTTATTTTTATACATCACAAAAAAGATAATGAAAAATATTTTTCGTTTCAAATCATTAATTTATACAGCGCCGAAATAACGCTTAAAAAACTTGACCATTTATTTTCCCGTCATAAAACAGTTGTTCTATATTATGTCTTACTGAACCCACCGGTTTCTTTATTACAATGCTTAGCCTGTCATTTCAAATTATTTGCCAGGTGCGTTCATGCCAGCTTGTAGCTTATAATAAACGTGTATCGACATTAGGGTGAATTAAGTCCCCCAAATGTATTAATCAAAAGTTTGCGTTACTTCGGACATTAATGGTTAACTTTGGACTGTTTTCTATTTCAGCCACATTTAAAGTTTTCAGACGTTTTAGAATTTGTGGTTAATATAGAAAACTTTTACTTGGTTACGGGCAACAGGGATTAACAAAAAAGAGCCATTCGCTTTCTGTATAACTTAAAGGCAATTGCATCAGTTACAGAACTATTTAAATCTATACATATAATGAAGCTGAAGAGGGTCGAAAGTCTGTACATGGAAGATAATCGAAAAAAAGTTGGCTGGGGATACGTAGAATCGATAACAGAACACGTTACAAAATTTTTTAGATTTTTTGTCTGTTTGTCTGTTTATCTGTTTGTCTGTTTGTCTGTTTATTTGACCGCGCATCACGTGAAAACGGCTGAACGGATTTTGATGAAATTTTGTATAGAGATAGTTTGAGTTCCGGGAAAGGATAATATATAGTTTTAATCCCGAAAATCAACCCTGGTAGGGGTGAAAATGGGGTTGAAAGTTTGTATGGAGAATTTTTAACCGCTGAAACGATTTAGATAGAAATGAGTATGGAAATAATTAGAGTCTCGAGAAACGTCATAGGATAGTTTTCAAACCCTTGTGGGGGTGAAAAGGGGGTTGGAAGTTGGTATGAGGAATTTTTTACCGCTGAACTGATTAAGATGGAAATGTGTATAGAGATAGTATGGGTCTCGAGAAAGGACAAAGGATAGTTTTTACCCCAAAATCAACCCTAAAGGGGTGAAAAAATGAAAGTTGGAAATTTGTATAGGTAATTATTAACCGCAGAATCGATTTAGATAAAATTTGGTATGGAGATAATTTGAGCTCTGGAAAAGGAAATAAAATATCCCTATCTATGGTTTTATCTCGGAAATTATCCCTTAAGCGGATGCAAAAAGTTTACATGGTTAAGAAACAACCAATAACCGCTGTACGTATTTAGATGAAAGGTATTGAAATAATTTGTAATTTTTTGGTCAAGGTGTTCACATTTATAACATGTTACCCGTCGATGCTTTAAATTTACCTTTACCCGCTCTTAAGAAATATTTGAAAATGTCATGAATGTCAAAGGGTTATCCAGGTTCGAGGACTATATATGACGGACAAAGATGCATGGTCCAAACCAAAAAACTACTACAAAATCATCTAACATTTATAGGACACCGTTTAGATAGGAAAACATATCAAACGTTTTGTGAAGCAGTCAGATTAGAATTTTTTTTCTTTATAATTAAACAAGAAGAGTTTCTTTTCGGTCATAAATGTCATAATACTTCTTAGGCCAGAGGTGTAGGGTTAGAACCGGTGGTAGTTTTGGAACGAAGTTCCTTATCGGACGGTTCGCGCATGGGAGGCTAGGCGAAAAAAAGTCACGTGACCGTCACGAAAAAGCGTCACGTCACGAAAACGCGACACCCATATATACGATTGAGAAACATGTAAAATGGAATGAAATAGAAAATATATAATATAGAATTAAGTGAAAAATTTCATAAATTCCAACAATTTCAACAATTTCAAAAATTTAACAAAAAAGCCGGGGTAGCCACTACACTCGATTGTGTTAAATTTGCATGGGTCATGAACCCCATAATTTCTGCATTTGTGACCACCCCCCCTTCAACCGCGCCTGTTCTTACCTTTCATGCTTAGACTGATTTGACGGGAGAATCGATTTAGATGATATTTGCCGTGGACATGAACGTATAAATACAAAAGTGGTCCTGTATCGTCCGATATACACCTACTACTCTATGTCGTTTAAATCATGCCAAAAAAAATAATATGATAAAAAAGTATTCATTTTTGAGTGTAGTTTCATTTAGTGGTAATTGTAAAATATTTTATTAGGACTACTGTCCTGTAGCGTCATCTGTCAACTTTACTTCAAGTTCCGCCTCCAGGGTAGCGGGAGAGAAATTAGGGATGAATTAGCCGCTTACTGACACAGACCGAATTCCACGCGGGCGGAGCCGCGGGCACATCTATTAAATTAATATTTTAACAGTTGCGTCCCAATATATCTATCTATGACAATATTATTTTTGTTGTAAAGAATATACATACATTCAAAAATAATTCTGACATCCACAGCTATAACATTAGAAATGAAAACAAGCTAGCTATCAGGAGTAGTAGTATCTTCAAAGCATAAAAGTAATTTTTTGGTCAAGGTATTCTCATTTATAACAAGTTACCCGTCGATGCTTTAAATTTATAGTTTCCCGCTCTTAAGAAATATTTGAAAAAAAGTTTTATGTCAAAGGGTTATTACAGGGTCGAGGAGTATATGAAAGACAAAGATGCATGGCCCAAACCAGAAACTACTACAAAGTCTTCTAACATTTAGAGGACACAGTTCAGATAGGAAAGCATATCAAACGTTTTGTGAAGCAGTCAGATTTGGATTTTATTATTTAATTATTTTTTTCTTTCAAATGAAACAATAGGTACATTGTCTGTCTCCCAAGCTGTGTTGACATGTCTACTTATAGAAAAACGCATTATTGTGTATCTTTAAGATCGAATATATTTCTATTTTGAAAAAATAAGTCCCGCCGAGTTTCTTGCCGGTCATAATACTTCTCGGGTCAGAGGTGTAGGGTTAGAACCTTTGGTAGTTATGTTTCTTTCTCTGACGTTCATAAGTGCATTGTAATGTGCCTAATTTGAAGAATAAATATATTTTATCATTTATTATCTTTTATGATTTACTGCAATGAAAACTGGTGGTATGTAAATAAAAAAATACTTACAATAGGGTCAGGGAGGGAACAGTCGCTAGGATTTTTTCAAGAGGCTGTAGCATGAAAAATATAAATCCCTGAACTAATTGTTGCAAGCACAGAGCACAGTGCATTATTAAACTTTCATATGTAGCAAATATATTTGCTGTTACTTTCACCAAAAAATATATATCTATTCTTTTTTAAAAATTGGGAATCGAGCCACTGTGTACCCGTTGCTGTACACAGTGACTAGGACCCCCTAGTACACAGTGGTTCTAACAGTACACAGTGGCTCGAGTACACAGTGGTTCTAACAGTACACAATGGCTACGTAAGAATCGAACCTAAATAAACTTTATAACAAAAAACATTTTTGTTGAATTAAACGGTAATTAGAATAGGTAAGCCTAATTCCGCGATTATTCCGGATTCATTCTTCATTTAAAATAGGTACTTACCTAATAAATGTCGCATGATGTATTCACTTTCATTTTATTAAAAAAAGAGTGCAAGAATTATTTTTAATAATAAAAGAACTTTTATTCTTATTAATATTCAAGTAAATTTTAGCCCAACTCTGTAAGGTGCACAGTGGTTCGCGAGCCACCGTGTACTTTTCTGAAACGAACGACTGTTGACCTTCGCGCCACTTTGTATTTTAGATAGAACTAAAAACAAATAGAAACATCGAGGGCCTTGAATTATCAGCCAATACTAAGTAGATTAGACACACTCTTCGATAAAAATATAAGTAATTAAGAATCTCGTTCGAGTTAAGAAAAAAGAGGAGTGAAACTTACCTGGAAATGTAATTTTGATAGCGTTCAACACAAAAACGCACCATAATACATTCGCATGGCGCCGAAACGGCTCACTAACTAGTTCTTACATGATAGGGTACGGAACGCTTCCGATTGATGTAGAGGACAGACATAAAGCTCTTTCCGTTTCCCGCACAGCACATTCGAGCCACTGTTCCCACCGAGCGACTGTACCCTCCCTGACCCTACCAATTTTATACGTACTCATTTTAGTCATAATGTCAACTAAAGACTGCCGATATATGTTGGCTTTGATAGAAACCGAGTTATGTTAGAGACAAGTAGCTACTTACATAAAAGGATTACTTTTGTTAACTTCATTATAACGCCATATTGTTACATAATAAAATATATGTTGTCACGTAAATCAAGTTTTCCTCTAAAATTACATAAAAGTGACATTATAAATTATTTTACTGAATATTTTTTACAGAAGGCACAGGGCCTTCTAAGGCATAATAAAAAAACTCGCACAAGATTGTATTTATCCATAACTTTTATATAGCCTGAGACTGTCGTAAATATTTATATAGTAAATAAAAGGGTCAAGTTTTCGTATGATAAATAAAAAAATATTGTCATTCCTCGTCTATGGACTGTATTGACGAGGGATAACAAACCTTCAAAACATAAAGTCGGTATCAATCTTTCTCCTCGACTATTGTGCGATGCTTATTACATTTGGACAACGAAACCAATCCTTAAAAGGATCGCCGGGTCAAATCTTGAATAAGAATTTGAAATATTGGATTCCGGTCTGTTTTCGACGACACGACACAACGATAATCAAAATTATCTTCCTAGCGTTAATCCTGGCTTTCTGCCAGGGATCAATTAGAGCCCGGGGTCCGCTCTATAATACACCTTAAACAGTCATGTTACCTAAATAGGAAACAACACGAAGCCAAAGCCGTTACAGTAAAAATAAGCAGTTTTTTTTTACATCTATACATATAATAAAGCTGAAGAGGGTCGAAAGTCTGTACATGGAGGATAATCGAAAAAAAGTTGGCTGGGGATACTTAGAATCGATAACAGAACACGTTACAACAATTTTTAGAATTTTTGTCTGTTTGTCTGTTTATCTGTTTGTCTGTTTATTTGACCGCGCATCACGTGAAAACGGCTGAACGGATTTTGATGAAATTTTGTATAGAGATAGTTTGAGTCCCGGGAAAGGATAATGTATAGTTTTAATCCCGAAAATCAACCCTGGTGGGGGTGAAAATGGGGTTGAAAGTTTGTATGGAGAATTTTTTACCGCTGAAACGATTTAGATAGAAATGAGTATGGAGATCATTTGAGTCTCGAGAAACGTCATAGGATAGTTTTCAAACCCTTGTGGGGGTGAAAAGGGGGTTGGAAGTTGGTATGAGGATTTTTTTACCGCTGAACAGATTTAGATGAAAATTGGTATAGAGATAGTATGGGTCTCGAAAAAGGACAAAGGATAGTTTCATCTTCAAAAAAGCCCCCCCCCCCCCCATCTTACTTTCGAACCGTGGACTATATATGACGGACTAAGATGCATGGCCCAAACAAAAAAAAAAAAAACATCTAACATTTATAGGACACCGTTTAGGTAGGAAAACAAATCAAACGTTTTGTGAAGCAGTCAGATTAGGGTTTATTTTTCTTTATAATTAAACAATAGGTACATTATCTGTCTCTCAAGCTGTTTTGATATGTCTTCTTGAAGAACTACGCATTATTTTGTATCTTTAAGATCTAATAATGTATTACTGTTTTGAGAAAAATAAGTCCCGTCGAGTTTCTTTTCGGTCATAATACTTCTTGGGCCAGAGGTGTAGGGTTAGAACCGGTGGTAGTTTTGGAACGAAGTTCCATCTCCGACGGTTCGCGGATGGGGGGGTAGGCGAAAAAAAGTCGCGTGACCGTCACGAAAATGCGTCACGTCACGAAAACGCGACACCCATACGATTGAGAAACATGTAAAATGGAATAAAAAAAAAAAAAATATAAAATAGAATAAAGTGAAGTGAAGTGTAGCGAAAAGTGAAAGTGAGAAGTGACAAAGTGATAAAAGTGAAAAAAGTCGAGAACCTAAAAGTAAAAAAAGTAAAAAATGTCGAAAATGTCAAAAATGCCTAAATTTCTAAATTACAAAAATGGCTAAATTTCTAAATTACCAAAATGGCTAAATTTCTAAATAACAAAAACTTCATCAATTTCCAAAATTTCAAAATTTTCCAAAATTTCCAAAACTTCCAAAATTTCCAAAATTTCCAAAATTTCCAAAATTTCCAAAATTTCCAAAATTTCCAAAATTTCCAAAATTTCCAAAATTTCCAAAATTTCCAATATGTCCAAAATTTCCAAAGTTTCCAAAATTTCCAAAATTACCAAAGTTTCCAAAATTACCAAAATTTCAAAAAAACTAAAATAAAAACCACAAACTTCGTTCCAATCGAGTGTTCCACGGCACTCACGTATTTTATTTTTCTCTGACGTTAATTAGCGCATTGTAATGTGCTTACATTGAAGAATAAATAAAAAAAAAAATTAAAATTAAACTGTTTATTATCAATAAAAAGATACAATTTTTACATGATACCCTTAGCATAATCTCAATTTTTTAGAGATTTTTTGCCAAGCGTCAAAGAATTAATATTTTCATGCTTTACATAATATGGTTTCTTCATTAATTATATTTTTAACAAATGGTCTAACTATTAACAAACAGAGCTTTTTTAACAATCATTTTAAGCTTATGGGGTTTCTCCCCTAGGTTGTCTACTACATTTCTAGGAAAACTATTCAGGATATTAGGTAAGTAACTGGACCAGACTCTCTGTCCATAGATGTTATTACTATTCGGTATAGTGAAGTGCTTCGAATCTTTTAGTGCTCTAAGGTTATTTGATCTATTATACCTGTTTAGTTTTCCTAGACTATGTTTGTACTCCAGTATCACTGCCAGTTTGACTTTATCATATACATTCATTATTTTACAATGTTGAAAGAGGCGATCATAGTTATGTTTATATTTGTATTTAATTTTTAGTGGTACAATGGTTTTAAGGATTCTTAGCTGTATACTGTATATTCGTTGGAGGTGAGTTTTGTAGGTTCTTCCATAGCTAGATATACCATAGTTTATTACTGAGTCAGCCATGGCCATGTATATAAGTCGAAGTGTATTATAAGGCATTTTATTTTTAAGTATTGTAAGGTTGCTAAGTATGGCTCTTAATCTCTTGCATACATGGTCAATGTGCTGTCCCCAGTTGAACCTGTCGTCTATTGTGAGACCGAGGTATGTATGCTGTTTTACTATATCCAGAGGCTCACAGTCACAGCATGAAATATCTTGATCTACACCAATATCCTAAATCCTCTATTCCGCGTTCGGAACCGTATGTAATTATCACCATTATTACAACCAGTAACGTAACATCAGTGTATTATCTGTGACAGTGTGGTAAAAACGTATGAAAATTCATTACCTACGTTAACGTAATGAAAAAGTGGGGCCTGATAAGAACTTTCAATAAAAACTATATTGAATAAAATCGGTTCAGCCGTTTTTGAATTATCAGTTAAAAACGCATAGTGAGCGCCGCCAAATATCCCTTAATAAACGACCTTTTGAACGGATGTTTTGTAACAGGGCGGCATCTACGAAACTCTACACTGAGCATCGCCCGACATGCTCTTGGCCGGTTTTTTTTTGCATTGTTTTCCCGGAAATCTCCCCTTAAGGATTACTAATTCCAATTCAAGAAAATCCCCAGTCAGGTTATACGTAGTATATAAAAATTTAACGCCTAAAGGGGGGGGGTAGCTACTACACTCGATTTTTGCATGGGTCATGGACCCCCTCTCCAAGTGCACCTCAAATAGAAATAAAATAATTTCTGCATTTGTGACCCACCCCCCACCCCAATTTCAACCGTGCCTGTTCTTACCTTTCCTGCTTAGACTGATTTGACGGGAGGATCGATTTGGATGATATTTGCCGTGGACATGAACGTATAAATACAAAAGTGGTCCTGTATCGTCCGATATGCACCTACTACTCTCTATGTCGTTTAAATCATGCAAAAAAAATATAAGAAAAGCATTTATTTTTGAGTGTAGTTTCATTTAGTGGTAATTGTTAAATATTTTATTAGGACTACTGTCCTCTAGCGTATCCATCTGTCAACTTTACTTCAAGTTCCGCCTCCAGGGTAGCGGGAGAGAAATTAGGGGTGAATTAGCCGCTTACTGACACAGACCGAATTCCACGCGGGCGGAGCCGCGGGCACAGCTAGTAGTTACATAAAATGACGTGAAGCTCCACTAAGATAAACTTTTTGAATTTCAACCGATAATGGGGAGAAAATAGGATAGTATATAATTTTAAACAAATAAGAACCGACTTCACTTAGCATCCACGTTTCCAAAAGCAAATGTTTGAGCTGCTGTAAAAAATACTCAAATCACCATAGGTGTGCCTATAATAATTGAAGAGTTCCCTCGATTTCTCCAGGATCCCATTATCAGATCCTGATCTGGTTACAATGGGACCAACTGTGAAGTATACTCTTACAAACAAAAAAAGAATTTTCCAAATCGGTCCAGCAGTCTTCGAATAATCGGTAATAACATTAAAAAAAATTGCAAAGAAAAAATAAAGACCCCGACGAATTGGATAACCTCCTCCTTCGAAATCATGAAGTCGGTTGATAAGTTTTTTGACTTATGAGTGTCAGGATTATTGATTATAGTGGCTAGATAGTCGGTGTTGAGTGTAAGGAGTGCCACAAGTGTCGTTGTCGACTGTCAGAAATGTCGGTGTCGAGGTCGAGTGTCAGGCACGGATCAGAAGACAATCCGGATAGTACTTTTACTATATTTCCGTAACCACAGTTGAACCTTATTACCGAGCAAAACAGTCGTTCATAGGTCACTAGTAAAAAGCAATAAAAACGGTCCGATAGAGAGCATAATGTAGGGGGCGGTGTCTCACTCGCACAATGCTGCCAACTTATGAAACTTACCAATGTGGTTTTATTTATATACATTTATTTTAGTAACACACTAGAAGTTAATTCCTACTCATAGTAATATATTGCAAGTTTTGAATTAATACTTTGTTCTCTTTTAGCTCCTTTGAATTTTTTTACGACGTAAATATTATTCATTCATTAAATTAAAGAATTGCAATTAATATTGCAGACAGTAGTAAGTTTTGTAATATTTAAAATACGGTCTGGTATCCCCATCCCATCAGTCCCATCACTGACATAATATGTCACTGATATTATTTCAAATGACGCCGCTCAGCTCAACAACATTTCGTAACAACATTTTTAAGTAAAAATGGTCATGATATGTTGCGTAACAGGGTGCAGGGGTGAGACTTTACAATAAAGTAGACTTTCCTATCACCGGTAAACCACAATCATTCAATTTTACGATTTAGCAACAAGTTAAGATTGTCAAACAATAGGGTGACTATGATGTCACATCATTGATGTCGGCAAGCTGCGGGTCGGTTTTGTTGTTTTTACAGAAATGTACATAAGTACATGGTCTGTTCCTAAGTATTACTTACACAGGACCGGAGTGGCCCGCGGGTCTTTTTAGGCCCTTTCGAAAGGGTCCTAAAATGGCACAAGGCCATACAAAAAAATGTAGTAGTGGCAGTATAATAAATGGTTCACTATTGTCTTGCAGAAACTTTTTTGACATATATTTGTTTTGCATAATGATACTTGGCAGAAGTAACGTTTGGCAGAAACACCTTACGCAGAGTATTCTTTGGCATAAATCATTTCGCAAGATTTTTATAATGTCGAATCTTATATTGGCATAATGTTGATGAGCATAACTGTCTTCTAAACGAATAGTACTTTCGCAGAATTTTTTGTTTGCATGATATTTAGGCGGCATAAAGTTGTGAAGCCGAATTTTTTCTTTGATTACAAGATAATCTTCATTGTCTTATCATATTGTACAAGACATATGCGGGATTGTATGTATTGCTCATAAAAACGTGCAGGCGCTGTAGTAATAATGAGCATATTTGTGTCGGTACTCCGGTAAATGAAATTGTTATCTGCCAATAGTGTCTGTGGTATTTTGTTGTGTCTTCCCAAGCCGGGCTCCCGGCCCGGCTGCTACGTGCGAGTTACCACGATATGCTCGAGCCACCCTGAGAGCAATGGCCCGTTGCGGCCGCCAAAAATACTTCTACCCAACCTAACCTAACCCACTTTTCTGGCAACAGTTTGTTTCTGCGGGGTCGCAGTTCTAACCTAACCTAACCCAATTTTCTGGCTACATTTTGTTCCTGTGGGGGTCACAGTTCTAACCTAACCTAACCCAATTTTCTGGCAACAGTTTGTTCCTGTGGGATTCACATTTCTAACCTAACCTAACCCACTTTTCTGGCAACAGATTGTTTCCGCGGGGGTCACAGTTCTAACCTAACCTAACCCAGTTTTCTGGCGATAGTTGTTTCCGCGGGGGTCGCAACTCTAACCTAACCTAATCCATTTTCTGGCAACAGTTTGTTTGCGCTAACCTAAATAAATCTAAATTTGGTGGGACTTGTATTCTACTACGTAAAATTTACCTAACCCACTTTTCTGCTAGCAAAAAATAATTATGCTATTGTAATAGTATGCTATAGGATTATTATGGTATATAAAACGATGCTAAACCAAAATCGGCCAAAGTAGTGTTCTGCAAAACAATATGCTGCAAAACGTGTCGTATGCGTAGTAGTAGTTATGCCAACTATACCTTTATGCAAAATTACCATTCGACCGAAAGTGTTTCTGCGAAACATGTTATGCGAAGTGTGTTTCTGACCAATATTTTTCTGCCAGATGAGGGTAACCCATAATAAATAAATAAATAAATATTAAATAAATATTATGGGACAATCTTACACAAATCAACCTAGTCCCACAGTAAGCTCAATAAGGCTTGTGTTGTGGGTACTAGACGACGATATATGTAATAGATATATACATATTAATACTTAAATACATAGAAAACATCCATAACTCAGGAACAAATGTCAGTGATAAACACATAAATAAATGCCCTGACCAGGATTCGAACCCGGGACCTCCTTCTTCATAGGCAGGGTCACTACCGTCTAGGCTAGGAGGCCGTTAAAATATACTTTATTGTACAACAAAGAAAAATACAACAGGAAGAATATACAATATTTGTACATGGAAGAGATCTCTTCCAGTCAACCATTGAGCAGTTTGATGTATTGATGTTTTCTTTATTTACCTTTAAGTATATTATAGTCGCAGAACTGTCCACATCAGATATGACGCAATAGTGAGAGCTACGAACCCCCTGTACTTACTTTGCTACACTAACTATCCCCTATTTTAAAACGCGGATATCTGGCAATTGTTCATCGGTGTTATGCAAACGAGTTGTAAGAAATAAATATCTTACAGTACTAGGTTTGATGCAGTGCAGTATCATGTAATTAATAAGATTATATCATTTTCAGGAGTTTCTGTTGGGAGAAAATAGTGCAAAATGACGTTACGTTAATGTATTGTTTGTCGCTTACCTACTGTTTTTTTTCCCTAGCGATACGCAATGTTTTTACTTTTTTGTTATTATATTAGCGATAGGCTTCGACAGTTTTTACCTATTAACTGAAATGTTTTGCTGGTCTGTCACTCTGACGTCCTCCGATAAATAGCTGCCAGATGCCCGGATCCAGCAATAAGTTTAAAATAGTAAACTAATTAGAGGGGTTCTCTGCTCTCATTATTGCGTCAACGTAACTGAAGTGGCCAGCTCCTTAAGTCAGTAGAATGTATAAGTTCCCATATGAACCATGAGACTTCTCTTTCTGGACAATACTTACTAGACGACAAGCATATTTTATTTTATATTTATCTTCATACTATCCCTATCCCACATACATCATAGTACATATGGTCACTCTACTTAGAATGAGATGCAGCCCCCCACATTACCCTCTCTTTCGACCTCACTTTGTGGTCGAAGTATGACCTCCAGATTGTATTTAACTTCATGGTGTCAGGAGTGTTGGTGTCAAGTATCAGAAATGTCAGGGGTGTCAGTGTCAAGTGTCGTGAGTGTTGATGCTAAGAGTTTCGCTAATACAGACTTAGGGACTAGATTTTCTTTATGTATTACCTGAATTCGTTGTACTATTTCTAAACAAAAAATAAAATAACTAATTACGTATAGGTATGCATTTTTATTAAACAGGCAATATCCCGTCGGTATTCAATTTAATTAAGTCTAAATTAATAATTACTTCTTCAGCGGAAATTATTTCGCATACTAATCAAGATGGCGCGATTTCATTAAAGATTTTAAGTATCTAATTATAGAAACAGGGTAAGCAAAGAGTAATTTCACTCAGTAATATAATTATCCATGTTATATTTACGAGGGAAATATTACAGTGTTTAATCTTCAGGTTAAGTTTTAGAATAAGGAAAAGTGGAATATTTATAGATTGATGCTTGTCCAAATGCGGCAAACTTGTCTGCTATCAAAATTAGATTTGTTAACGGTCACGACCATTAGATAATTTTGAAGACCGTCATTCGATCATCTAACCAAATGAGACCTTAAGGGGCTGACAACAGCCAAATTCCATTCCTATCTTTTTCAGCGTGAGTGAAAGAGAAACACTGTGATACGATTAGTATGGGAGCTTATTGCAAATTTTGCAAAAAGATAAATAAAATAAAAACTACGCATTCATTAAGAAATATAAAATAATGAGGTGGAATTTCGTCCTTACGGAAGACATACAACTGTTTAAAGCTAATTTTAAGATGTAATTTTGGAATTATTTTCCATCGAGCCGATTTCGTCCAATCGTGTATCGGATTTAACAAAGTTCTTCCAAATATAATGAATATTAACATATATTTTTTTTACTTTCTCAAAACAAGTAGTTATAGCTAAAATAACTGTTTAAGTAAAGTCAATTTGAAGGTCATCGGGTGTTGTCAGCCTCTTAAAATTAAAAATAATAGGGTCCATTAGCTAAAGGATGAATCGGAATCGAAAGTGTTGGGTTAACCCTTGATGTCAGTTAAATTCTCACTTGGCCAGTACCTCTACCACGAGTCATGCAAATAAGCCCAATTCGAGATTCGTTCACGAATCCGTAAATTATTTGTATGGAGAATTTGTGCAGAGCCTCTAGCGGTCACTTATAGAACTAAAAATTACTGCCATACCATAAGTTAAATTATCGTTTATGCAATTCGCTCACGAAAGTTCGATTGCTTGTTTCGTTTGTGTAGATTTCAATACTTTACAAAGTGACGTGACGTGACAAACGTCACATCCTTCACACCAACCGAAACCAGTAAGCGCCATTTTATATCTATGACCGAAACAGATTGTAGGTAAACCAAAAAGGTTTTACTTCCTAAGTACATTTTATCTGAAGGTTTAGAACTGTAGACAATTATATGAGCAGTGAACAATAATAAGCATAGAAATCGTACTAGCTCTGAAAAATTACCCTACTTTTTGTGGGTATTTAATACGCTTGCTAGGCCGTTAACTAGGAATAATTTACGTTTGTCATCGTGTCCCAAGCGGTAAATTTTAAGTCGTTAAGGGCGGTCAATAATCAAGCTTCGTGATGGTCAGCTGCCGTTCCTTGAGTGGGTTGAGGAACGGCAGCCATTTTCTCACATAAAATACATATAAAATAAAATGACCATCGCGTCCCAGTTGAAACAGGTGATAGTTTATATGCTATTACAAATAAAATAAAAATCATCAGCCGTCTGTATACCACTGAAAAGACCGTAAACTAGTCACATGAATATATGGTATTTAGGGTATCAGCAGACGGTCTTTCTACCTCAATACAGCCGGCTGACGATTTTCCTGATAATAAGAGCATCAAATACTGACAGCTGACCTACGCGAGTCATCATTATACTTCGTCCTTAACCACTTCAAAAATTATCATCGCCTGGGACGCCTTGCGATTGGTCATGAAATTTGTTCATGGCTTACGGTTCATGCCATCGGAGCCGGGAAATACAAGCTATGACAGTAAGCCTTTCATCATCATCATCTCAGCCATAAGACGTCCACTGCTGAACATA
This sequence comes from Pammene aurita, assembly GCA_947086415.1. NCBI lineage: Eukaryota > Metazoa > Arthropoda > Insecta > Lepidoptera > Tortricidae > Pammene > Pammene aurita. The sequence continues at coordinate 1,847,077 of OX352297.1, forward strand.
GGCCTCCCCCTTAAGCCTTAAGTGTGGTAAGCCTTTACCTTATTTAAACGCGCGTGACTTTGAACGCATAAAATGTTATCAACCGACTTCAAGAGTTCGAAGGAGGAGGTTCTCAATTCGTCAGGATCTTTATTTTCACTATTATTTCATAATGTTCACCGATTGCAACTTTTTTTTAAACAGGGAAATTACGTATTTCGTCATACATATTCAAAGCTAGGAAAAGGGGTGAAAACTGTCAGTACTTCATCCATCCATCCATATACTTATTTTGTCGTAGGATATAGGATTACCTAAGAAAACCAAATTGATGAAATTTCAAATGTACAAATAACACTACTAGTTTAAAACGTCCTAGAACTACGTCCATATGTAATAGGTGATTCTTAATTTATTTGGTTATTTTGTCAACATGACAGTTCGACTTTTAGTGATCAATTGATCATAGTGGATCATAGGTTTATTTCTTATTACTTAGGTCTATTGTATAATCACAAAAGGATAAGTACCCTTTCAGGATGTTGTTGATTCTCTAAAGTATTAGGCAGTGCGCTACTGTTACACATCCCACCTGCGTCGACGCCGACACGTTGGCCAAGTCCTTTAATTTATTTACCAGCGAACAAGCCGGAGCGGCACCCGACATCCGAAATCACTACAAGACTATTAAATATAGTTGTCGTTCGTCTAACTATTGTTGTTGTCGAGGCAATCGATCCGTGGAGCAAGGGGCACGGAGCCTCACGACCTAACAAACGCACAAGGGAAGCTAAAGATGCTCCAGCAAGCCGCCAGTTTTCATACATAACACAACGCAGGATTGCGGCTTTGCCGCTTCTTACATAATGATGGTTTTATTTCTATTTATAAGTTACACGTACGAGTAATTGTTAGTAGTACTTATAAGTTTCTAGTTTGTGACAATGTTACTTTAAAAGGCTATTTCGCAATAAATAAATCTTTAATATAATTATGTACATTATAATTTCAAAGTGCCCTGTATAAATCTGGATGTCTTTTAAGTAAGCACTATTTTATAGTACTTGGATGCAATAATTCGAAGATCCCGGCCTGTAACGCAGTTGTTACTTCTTGAATATAAAATAATACACCTTCCTGGGATAAATAGTTTGCCTTGCTGGTGATAAGTTAGCTGCTACAGCAATCAATCAGAAATGAATGATGCACAAGAACCTGTAAAAGAAGTTTCAATATTATTTGATATTTTTCACAGTTTCATTGTAATTATTATGATTGAAAATGAAAGTGTTTATAACTACGAGTATCATATCAAATTTCCACTACTTACCATTCATTTTAGGTTAGAGTTGGTATTTTTGTGTCGATTTAAAATCAGATTAATTGGCTATTATATACATAAATCTCACAAATATTCAGCAGTTCTTGGGTCTAGATTTCTTTTTTAAAATTATTCTTATTGAAGTGTTGATGTGGATATTTCTATTTCTCATATCGGCTTGAAATTTACCGTTTCGTTTTCCAGTTCCAGTTATCATACTATGCAGTCTTATTAACAAATTATGCTTAATATAAGGCTTTGTCGATATTATTTCGTCAACTAATAATATATAAATATAACACAATAAATACGAATGGTTTTCACTTTCACCATGTTTTGACATCTCACCCTACAATTTGATAGTGAAAGAGTTTTCTACAGTCGATGCGGTATTTTTCGGTGACGTATGTCAAATTAGTGTCTTATGGTAGCGTTTTAATAAAACCTATCGATAACAAACTGCACTGACTACATCCGTCTCGTTCTACCTATGAGACGGATGTATGTCAGCATAGAGATTTCGAATTTCTTGCTGTCGATACCGGAGGAAAACTATTCGAAGCCCGTTGATTCGTTAACGACTGCAGAAAGGTTTCAGAATTTTCTGTAATGACTCGTGGTAGAGGTACTGTTTTTAAGTTGTCTTTTCAGTTGTAACCAGGCTACGGCACATTTAAAAAACCTTCACCGACGTTCCATTCATTTTTATAACTTTGTAAACATGCCGACGGCTCTGAGAGCCATCTTAAGGAGTTAAAAGGAAAAAATTAAAAGTGCATTTTTAAAAGGTCCATTAAAATACTGAAACCAACTTCGTCCAAGTAACTTTGTGACATAGAAAACGGGGAAACGAATTCATTTTAAAACGTTCACAATTTAGAAAAGTAGATTTTAAGAAAAAAAACGGCGCTTATATATACTATATTTTAGAGTAGGTACACAGGAAAAATAGTTTAAGAAAACTACGTTTTAAACTAAAGCAGAAGAAAATTTCACATAATAATATATTATCAATGCGAAAGTTTTTGTTTAGATATTTGGATGTTCGGGTGTTATTTCCTTATTAACGCAATAACGACTAAATCGGTTCGGATGCAATTGGATACACGAGTAGATTAATAACCTGGAAATGTATAAAGGATTCTTTTTATTCTGGAATTCCTTCCTTAAGAAGGTGAAATGAAGGTAGGTAATACGGGAATACTAAGTGGAAGACCGGCCAACGAGAAAAACCGGCCAATTGCGTGTCGTACCACGCATAATGGAGGGTTCCGTACCTAACTATCGAGAAATCTAATATCAAATGGTAGTATTTATCTGGCTATGAAAGAAGGTTTTTGGAAATAACTCAAAAACGCCTTAAAATTTTTTTTGACAAATAGTTACGTATGCATGGATAGTTACAATTAAGAGTGGCCCCGATTCAAAAAATAAACACACACACTGGACAGACACAGCTCCAACCCAACTCAACCCAACTCAGCTCAACGCTATAACGACATTGACATTTGCTATTCGAACAGATTTTCATTCAACATTGGTCTCACATTGGTCACACATTGTACCAATGTTGTACCAATGTTGTACCAATGTTGTACTAATGTGAGACCAATGTTGAATAAAAATCTGTTCGAATAGCAAATGTCAATGTCGTTATAGCTTTGAGTTGAGTTGGGTTGGAGCTGTGTCTGTCCAGTGTTTGTGTTTATTTTTCGAATCGCGGCCAGTGGCCTCCGTAAATTTACGATTTTTTATATTAATTTTAGATACGCCTTTTAGATTTCGATTAAAATGGCTGTGATATACGGAGGGATGGACGGACGGCGGACGGACAGACGGACAGACGAACATGAAGATATGGGTTCAGTTTTTGCCATTTTGGCGAAGGAACCCTAAAAAAAGGTTTGGCAACTTAAGGATACCACGCGGGTAAAGTTGTGAGGTGAAGCCAGTCTTTACTAATATTATATATGCAAAAGTAACTGTGTCTGTATGTTTGTCTGTTACCTTTTCACGCTTTAACCTTTTATATGACTTAAATGAAATTAGGTATCGAGATTGAGATAGCTTGAGTCCTGGGGAACGGCATAGGATAGTTTTATAGAAATCATCCCTTAAGGGAGTAAAAAGGGGCTTTATGAGCTGTGTAACTGAGCTAATTGAAAGTTTCTGATTAAATGTATGCACCGTACGAAGTGCTTTGTAAAATAAAATAAAAATATGGAAAAAAAAAAATTCTATACTTCGTTCCACCTGCGCCGCACTTGCGGGCGAATACATGAAATATTCAGAGGCAATGCGCCCCAGGCCCCCACCATCACATTACGCGATTGCTTCCAACTACTGTCAGAAAAAAATCGTATAGAGTAGTCCATCATTCACATAACTAATAATACTTGAACTAACCACGCGCTAATTAACACACGTTTTACATGAGAACCGCGAACAGGATAAGGATGAATCTTTGTGTGAGTTGTGTCTGAGATTTAAACCATAAATGCGAATAAAATAAATATCCGTATCTGGGCATTTTTATTTTAACTTGTACTTTATAGCAAGACTTTAGTCGTATTTCAGTAACGTCTAACCATCACATTCCACAAAATGTATGGGATTTGACATTGACCGTGAGTTTTGTGACGATTGCTAACCGACCGTTAATGGTACACAGTTAAGTGAAAATGCCCAGATAGCTAACTGTTTTCAGTCATTATACTGTGCTAGTGCAGTTTTCTTTTTTCTAAATTTGCCAATATTCCACCATATTGTTTTCAATATTAAATCGCAACGCTTGCCCGTTGAATTTTCTGTTCAAATATGAGATTCGATGTATCCAGTAAAGTGGTAGCAAATTGCAAACTATCGTAGTATTGCATGTCGTTTACTTTTTGTTTCGTATTGCTTTTTGTTTTGCAGAACGTAGTTTTTTACTCATTCACGGCATGAAAAGGGTAATGTTTTTTAGAGTACAGTCAAGTGTGAAAAAATGGGTGTACTCATCTTACTCAAAAATATGTCCCATAGTATCTTATTCCGTTGTAATAAGTGCGTAGTACCATATTTATGAGACGATTTTTTCGATACGTATTTTTGCACTTGACTGTACATTGTGTAAATAGACCATTGTGTAATGTGATGTACGAGAAATATTGAATTACACGCGAAGTTTTTTGTGACACCCAAGTGAACAAATAACTAAATACGACTAAGAAAAATATAAACAACACTACGAAAAATATAAACATATCACTAACTAAAGAATTAGCCATTTACGCTACGCTACGCCTGCGCGGAGTGTTGAAGAAACGATCGTATTAAGAAGGAAAGCATGATTAAATCGATTTTTGTGTATGCTATGTTAAGAATTAACCTCCTTATTCATAGACGTCTCTCAAGTTATTTCCTTATCTGTCACTTTGACAGTTGTGTTTGTTAGAAACAGACAAAACATTAATTGGATACCCGTTTGAGCTCAAGATGGTGACAGCGTGTTTAGAATTGTTTTTTTTGTTTTTTTGCTCATTAACGTAGTTCAGTGTGGTTCAGTAGATTGAGCTTATTGTGCGGTGACCTAACGAACAAGTGTGCGGCTAATGAAAAAATAGTCTCAAAACGCGCGTAACCTCCCTTTAGTTGATCAAACGGTTATCCGGGGTCCCGGCCACACACGTGTTAGTAGGGAGGCTATCACCTTACAATCAGCAAGGCCTCAACCGAACAACGTTGCTTTTATTTATATTACTAAAGATTAATAAAATCAAAAGTATACACCTCGCCAAAATCGGCGAGGAGTAAAAGCCACATAATAAAAATAAAAAAAAACATTAATTAACTGATCGAGGCCTGAGAGGCGTTTTTGAATAAGGGGGTAGGTTATAACATATGTATGTAATAATATAATTATACCTACACATAACGCTACAAAAACTATTTAAGACTAGCTTTTGCCCGCGGCTTCGCTCGCGTTAAATTCGGCGCAACACGGTTCCCCTTTCCTGATTTAAAACACAAAAGAGAAGTCGGAACAGAATAAACCGCACACAAATAGTCGCATACCAATTTTTAGCTTTCTACCTTGAAAATTGCGTAGTGCTCCATACAAACTTCCCCCATTTTAGGGAAGTGGGGGTTATAAAGAGACAAAACGTAGCCTATGTCACTCTCCATCTCTTCAACTATCTCCACTTAAAAAATCAAGTCAATTCGTCGCCCCGTTTTGCCGTGAAAGACGGACAAACAAACACACACATACACTTTCCTATTTATAATATTAGTATGGATAACTCATAATCTTTCCTACAAAATACGAACCCTTCCAATTGAAATTTACCGTCCATTGTTATCCTCATCGCCGTACAAGTATGTTTTATTCTCAAATCCCTTCTAAATCCACGATATGTTAGAAACTTCAGACCCCAAAGTAATCTAAAACAGATAAAGACAAGTGGGACTTGGACGTTGTGTGCATGGTCAAGTACCTTTTTATACGGATTGACATTATTTGAAAAGATTTTAGAGACACTTTAACTGAAGAGCTGGCCACGTCAGATATAACACAATAATGAGAGCAACCGAACCCGTCTAGTAAGATTATAATACTATCCTTGTTGCTAGATCCGGGCACCGGGCAGCTTTTAATGGGTGGAGGTCAGAGTGACAGACTAACAAAATTTTTCAGTTGGAAAAAAGTAATACCAAAATAGGTAAAAACTGCCGAAGTTGTTTTATTTATAGAGGACGAGGCCTATATTTACATTAAAACCAAAAACATTGCATGTTATTTCGGAAACAGAAATAGTAGGCGAAAAACTATGATTTACAGTATACGTCGTTTTGTACCTACTACTTTCTTCCAACACAAACTTTTGGAAATTTTATAATCTAATTATTTATATAATTTATCATAATACTGCATCAAAACCAGAACTCTAGGATTTGTATTCTTAAAGTGGTTTGCATTCTTTGACCTCCACCAATGAACAGCTGCCAGATGTCCGGATCTAGAAATAAGCATAGTATAGCAAACTAACGAGAGGGGTTTCGTCGCTCTCAATATTGTGTCATATCATATCTGACGTTGCTACCTCTCCGTCTAAATGCTCGTACGGAGCGGATACTTAACTTTTTTTTTATACCACAACGGTGGCTAACAACCATATGGCCCGTCTGATGGTAAACACCTTCCGTAGTCTAGTAGTGCCGGTGTTACATGCACGTTTGAATACGATTTACTCCTACTGTGTAGACGGCTAAAGGGACGAGAGGGTCCCCCAGGCCAACGTCAACGCACTGCATCCTTCATACTAACTGTTGAAATGGCTCTAACAGTACACTTCTAGTTGACATGCCACATGTTACGTTTTTTCACCGTTTTTCTCATTGGAAAATCAGCGCTGGGCAATAAATGAGATAACTTACAAGTCCGATTTTATTTTGTGACCTGTTAGAATACGTAAAGAACTAATAATAAAAAATATTTTCTAACAAATTTAATGTTAGCAATATTAGCATTGCGCTCGGTATATTACATGGCATTTGTTTGCTACACAAAGAAAATATTATGGAAGTTGTATTTTTATCCACCAGGCTATCGCTTTTTATTATTGCAACATAACTTCACATTTTATAACGGTTTTGTCAAGAGCATATGTCGTCTTAGTCATTTGCCATTCGTTTATAATTCAAGGTCACTTAAATTTTTACAATTTTTTTTTCGATTATGCTTACACAATCTATTGACCAATCTGTTATAAAAAGACAGATGATGTTGAAATAGTTGTATGCAATAGCATAGTAAAGAAAAATATATCTTGTATAATCTTTTCTTGGTGTTATTAACAAATATCTATATAATACCTAGCACTACGTCACAAACGGTTAGAAAATATTTTTCAATATAAGTAATCCGATTATATTCTCTAACGAAAAACGAACATCGCACTTGTGAATTTTCGAAGCTCAGAACTGTTCGCGTACCTATACTTAAAGAGAAAGCTTAAAGCTGTCTTTTTTATATTATTGGTTTTTCGCTGTTTACTCACATGTCACGAATAAAGCTTTTTCTATTTATATTTCTAAATAGTATACAGTTAAAATAAGATGCATCAGTCAGTGTCACTGCGTCTTAAGCGACGTTGTGGCCGAGCCTTTACATTTAAGGTTTCCGCAGTGTTTTCATTTCATTTCATCCCGGTTCTTCATAATTACGTAGAATAACTGAATTTCTCCTCTATATTACGTAAAGCCGAGGTAACAGTCCATTTACATTGTTAGTAGGGTGTGATACAATTAATCTAAAGTTATCTTATCTTATTTAATTCGGGGGCCCATATAGATACACTTCGACCCAAAGGGATCTTTTGTGTAATTGCCCCCTAGTACACTCTACTCAAGAGCTTTTTCAACCATCTCCATGCGTTGCATAATGGAGCTCAAGGGCAGTGCTTTGACATCCTCTGGATCTGGATAGCCAGTTCCAAAGTTCTTCATTCTCTGTCTGGCTAGAGCGTGACATGAGGGAAGAGGAGGGAACAATGTAACACTTAATTCATTGTTTCTTCCTCTCTGCCACACATTCTACAATCAGTGTTATCTGACAGTCCAATTTTAGCCAATACTGCTTTCACAGCGTAGTGGCCTGTAAAAACTCCTATTATGAATCTAAAGTTAAATATGTATCCACTAACTATGTTAGCCTAAATGCGCCCACAGCTGGGCACAGGCCTCCTCTTAGTCTCAAATATGAGATACGAGTAGATGGGGCTATTGTAGTGTAACGGTTTTATTTTTCTGATAGGTATAAAACCTCTTTTGACACGCGCCCGCGCTAAGAGTCTTGTGCTTGCCAACAAATGACTGGAACGTTTTCTTTCTTTTTTTATGTCATGTAAAACAAATGAATTTCCGAGCTCTGTGAAAATATGATAATATTTTCCTATTGTAGAGTAAATTCATAAAAACTTAATGATTCGACTTAATTCTATATTAATTTAGTGTATCAACAATTCCCCGGACTGGGGAATCAAGCTTGGGGTTGAAGTGAAACCCTAATTCAACTTGGCGCATGCTACGGCGCCTACATCGGTGTTCCGGTCTCCCAGACCCGGAACCCGATAATACTTCTACGTCTACATTTCATCTACGTCCACGTCCAGATGCTTCCTGCCGCGTTCCGGACGTCCTGCCTGGCAATTAAGCTACAGGAAAGTGACTTTTCCTGAGGACTTGTTTTATTTGTTTCATTTTTATCTATATCTGTGTGTGCTCAGTGGCGGACCTACGGCCTAGCCGGCTAATTTCTTTTGTGTTTCTGTGCTCTGTAAATATACTTGTCAAAATTTAACTATCTTCTTTTCTATTGAACTCTTGCTACTTAAATCTATCCTACCTACCTAACACTACCGCACATGATGACATCTATAAACGTCACAATAGTATCCTCAATATGCGGATCCTCCGTTGCGTATCGGGAACTTCATATTATTTGAATTTCTTTGCAGGTGTATGCAGCTACGGAATTCTAACCACGGAAGCCGCGAGGTGTATTTTTAAATTTTGTTAAATAAATGTAACTAGTAGTCCGTCACGAACTGGAACTCGCAATTTACTTGCAAACGAAATGACGATGATCGATCCTGCTCATATAAGAACCCTCAAATTATATGTATCTCTGCTGCAACCTCCACAAATTTTATAAAGATGAAATTATTAAGAAGAAAAACTACTCATAGTATTGTGTTCCTGCTGGTGAGTAAGGTTGCCAAAGAGCTCAATGAGGACCCACTGTGTTGACGATGAGGGACCTTCTTGTTCCTTTAGCCATCAACACAGTGAATCCTCCTTTTTGTAAAGGGTCGGCAACGCACATGTGATTCCTTTGGAGTTGCAGGCGTCCATAGGTTACGGTAGCTGCTTACCATCAGGCGGGCCGTATGCTTGTTTGCCACCGTCGTGGTGTATAAAAAAAAACGTTACTAAAGTTATCGCGGAACAAACCCTTAAAATTAAAAAGCCATCGATACGCCGATACGTCCCAGTAGCCGTAGTTGTGTGTAAGAACTTCACTTCGCTTACGCTCCGCTCGATAATACTTGGTACACAATGCCTTACGACATTACCACCCTTTGTACGTCAAGATTTTCTTTTGTGCAAATAAATAATGCTGTCTTCCTTAGTCAGTAAATAGCGAATTACGTAAGTACCAAACAGAGGTCCATTCTCAATATGCAAATAGGGGAGACCGCAGGTGGATCGTCCCATGGTCCCGCTTAATCTTGCAAATGTATGCAAGTCGTCGGCGACACGTCAAACTGTCTTCGCTTACGACGTGATCCTAAACCGATTTGTTATTCCGGTTGTAAAACGTTTGGCAGTTGGCACTATTGAAGCATAATTCCGACCTCCGTGAGGTCATATTCCATGACCATATTCGAAGTACATTTTTTTTTATACCACGATGGTTGCAAACAAGCATATGGATCGTGATGGTAAGCAGTTACCGTAGCCTATATATCCTGCAACCCCAGATAATTCACATGTGCGTTGCCTACCCTTTAAGAACCTATACACTCATTTTTTGAAGAACCTCATACTGTAGCCCGCTGGGAAAACCTCGGCAAGGAGTCCATTCCACAGCCGCAGCGTTCGTGCGTGTTATCGGTTTATTTTAATTTTATGTTGAAAAAGGATTGGACTAGAAAGGACTGGTAATTGGCTTATTGAGATTGACAATATTGTAAATGGAATAAAGATTAACATATATTTTTTTCAATTTATTTAAGGAGATATATTCCCTAAGGTGGTTTTCACAGTGCTGCGGTTTTCGCATGCAGCGCCGGTTCGCGAGCGAGATAGCACTCTGCATGTGTATAGCGCTGTCACGCTTGCACACCGTCGCTGAATCCAGTTGCGGTGCCAGTGTGATAAATTGATAATCGCCTTAGAAAGTAACAGTTTTCGGCTAGAATAATTGCCTAGCGCCTAATAGGTATCTGACGACGACAATACGTAGCTTCGCACTACAGAACAAATCTTCGCACAATGCCATTTCGGCAATAGTAGTTCGGTGCTAATCGGCTGTAACATTTATAGCTATATGATTTGTCAAAGGGAAGATGCAGCTATAATATTTACCATTATTTTGTAATCAAAATGTTGAAAAAAACATAAAATAATAGCTATTAAAACGTTTTTACCTTAATTTATACTCATTTCAATTACGATTTGAAGTAATGTGAAACGGAACGTATTTTAATCCACCAATCATCGTCTCGTGCCGTCACTCCTGTTTTGATAACTATGGATGGTATAGTAAAAGATGACAATCTCATATGACGGAATTTAACGCCTTTTGACGGACACTTTTGAAACATAGAGATTGTCGTCCTTACCTTCTACCATCCATAGAACCAAAGACGAACAAATATCACGACTATGGCGAGTGACACTGACACACGTGAAACTTTAATAGTCAGTTTGTAACAGCAATTTTTGACTATAAATTATAGTATTTTAATTCTTTTATACACTTGTGGTCTATTCTACGTGAAATTCTTTCAAATTAAAGCAAAAATTAAAATATTGCATCTTGCCTATTATGTATATAATCGCTCTCACATCGTTAACACCATTTATTTGTAGTCTGAAACCAAAATAGACTTGTTAGTTTTACTAATGTAAGTACTTAGGTGTAGCTACAGTTTGGAACGAGATACAAATATCATGTCATTCTCACAAACAACTTCGTAACTAATACTTTGATGGCGACTATCTAATATATCGGGGCGGCCAAGGTACTCAAAAATATATGAACATTTGCTTTATTGCCCTAACAATAGAAGCGTTGCTCAGATATTTGTTGTAACGTGGCAAACCTGCATTGTGCAGCCGCCGCGCGCACTGGCGGCGAGAATAAATAAGTTCCCGATCGCGCGCTCGGCTTTTGTTTTTGACACTGATAATTTTCTTTGAATTCGCTGATGCTAGAAATTCTATTGATTTATATTGTTTTCTGTGTTGAATACTGATTAAATTATCTAATAAGGGCTGCCACTTCTGCAGGTATATATTTTAATAATTTAGTGTTATTGTTTAAACTCAATCCAACGCTTTCATGTCACTGGTCTAAACCATTGGGAGGCTTGGATGGAGTTTGAATGAAAATTAAGAAACAAGGATTGCTTCAGCCTTTTCTTCTGAATATCAACTGAAGAAGATCTAGACACACGGCAGTGTGTCCGCCAAGTTCGAGCAAAAAAAAGCGACACACCGGCCGTGGGTTATATTACACGAACCATTTCGGGCCAATTTCGACCACCCTATAACTCAAAACATATTTTATCTACGCATATGAAATTTCGAGTGTCTGTTGACATCCCCTTAATTGTCTAGAATACAAAATTTAATTATTCTACCTATAGCAGTTCTTGAGATATTGACGTCAGAAAATCGCTATTTTTACTATACACACACTGACTCACTGACTCACTGACTCACTGACTCACTGACTCATCAAAAACCTAGACCACTTCCAATGGTCATACTGACTTGAAATTAGGCATGGAGATAGGTCTTAAGGTCAAAGTAAAGGGAAAAATCTGAAAACGGCCAAGTGTGAGTCAGTTTTAAAAATAGCGAAGGTGTAACTTTATTCTACTATGAAGTCATGATGAACTAAATGGGTCTATCTTCCAATGGTCGTACCGACCTGAAATTTGGCTCGAAGGTTTGTCTTTAGGTCGAAATAAAGTAAAAATCTGAAAACGGCCAAGTGTGAGTCAGTTTCGAAAACAACGAATGTGTAATTTTGTTCTACTATAAGTAGGTATGGAGTGGAAATGAGATAAGACTTATTTAAATTTAGATACATACCAATTTAAGACAATACATGTTTGTCTTAAAGACAAGAACAATAAAATTGTTCACCACTCTGTGTGTGTCTGTTGCGGGAACCGAACCCACGATTTACGAAGTGCAAAGCAGGTCACTAGGTGCACTAAATCAGTCAAACAAAAATGAAAAGACTATTTTTTCTCGCATAGTCTAAATAATTTCTAATTTTACAACTAATAAAATCGCAGATTCAAGAACATGGAAATCATATATACTCTAAGATGGAATTATATATACTACTGCCCGTCTCACCCTCCGATACGCCACGGGATGAGATAGGATGGTGCACTTCTAGGGCTACATAATAGGCCACCAATTATAATACCTACTGGTAGGTAGGTATTACCAAGTTATTAATTATCTATGTAGGTAGCGTACTTACAAACAGAATAAAGTACGTTATTGATGTATGTAATTATATGTAAGTAGGTACATTTTATAGGTGTAGGGAGCCAGTTTATTTGTAAAAATCACCTATAAATAAATAGTAAAATAGGATTTATCATAGATTATAGGTACTCGCGCTGCCCGATCGATCCCGAAATCCCGATATATGTATGTATAGTGATACTAGATAAAAAATCCGTTCCCCGCCTCGCGCACCCTCCGTCGCTGCCTACTCATACACTCGTCCGCCGCGCTCGCGCCGTCCGCCAGCTCATGCCATCCGTTCGCCCGCTCATGCCGCCGGGGGGATGCGTACGCGCGGGAGGCGGGGAGTCGACGAACCAAAGCGTTCGGCATTTCCTAAAGCAAAAGTGATAAAAGAATAATAAAGAACCTACACCTAACAAAAATAAATGAAATCCCATCAAAAACATAAATGTGAAAGGCTCCCAAGTTCGATACTATGGGAATGCTTCGCCTATAAAAGAAGTGAGATCTGAATAAGTACCAAGTTCCATAAAAATACCTCAAATCATAAATAGTTATAGGAATGCACACTTGATTTCCAGCAGTTTTTAAGGTACATTTTGAATAAGTATCACGTTACATAGAAATACCTAAAATTATAATAGTCAGAGAAACGCACACCGGTTTTTTTAGCAGTTTCCTGATAACATTTATTATTTTCAGTACTTTTTAATGATGTAACTTGGCTTTAATAGAAAATTATATACTTGACACATTGCAGTCCAAAGGTGTCGATTCATTGCATTGAAAAGGTGTGTGGTGTGTGAAAACTTGCCAAGTAACATCATTAAAAAGTACTGAAAATAATAAATGTTATCAGGAAACTGCTAAAAAAACCGGTGTGCGTTTCTCTGACTATTATAATTTTAGGTATTTCTATGTAACGTGATACTTATTCAAAATGTACCTTAAAAACTGCTGGAAATCAAGTGTGCATTCCTATAACTATTTATGATTTGAGGTATTTTTATGGAACTTGGTACTTATTCAGAGCTCTTCTTTTATAGGCGAAGCATTCCCATAGTATCGAACTTGGCAGCCTTTCACATTTATGTTTTTGATGGGTACTATCTACATCAACTGCTTTCAATATTGCTTGTCATTCATATATATTTTTTTTATACCACGACGGTGGCAAACAAGCATACGGCCCGCCTGATGGTAAGCAGCTACCGTAACCTATGGACGCATGCAACTCAAGCATATTTAATGGGATTTTCTTCACACCTGAAAAGCTCAAGGTTTTCATGGAATCCTACAAGAATATCAAGTACAGAAATCTTGGTGCCGACTTCAACTTGGACTGCCGTCTACTTCACTAAAGGCCAGTGACCTCTGTTTCGATTTAACTAGTGGCTCTCGTATTGACTGATTCCTTGTAGATTTGTATATATTTTATTTTAATACATTTATTTTTGTATATTTAAAAAAATTGCTTAATTTCCCGCGACCTAGCCGGGTACAGACCACCTTGACCGCTCCGATATATCTAATGGCGACTGTACATTCACCATCAGATATATCGGAGCGGCTAAGGTGGTCACAAATATCTGAACAACGCCCCTATTGTCACGGCGATAAAGTGCATGTTCAGATATTTCTGAGTACCGTGGCCGCTCTGATATATAATGTCGTCGGGACCCTAGAAATCGTTGTCAGCTACACTAGAAACATTAAGCCTAAGTAAATAACAAAACAATTATATAGAATTTTAATCTACTGAGAAAAAAAAGGTTTTTTTCTCAGTAGATTTATATGAAGTAGCAAAATGGCACGCTTTTTGAGTCCTAGCAGAATTAATTCTGTTTATGATTGTGATTCTGAATAAGCAAAATTTTTTCGCAATCCGACCATAATAGAAAAAAACCGGCCCAGTGCGTGTCGGACCACGCATAATGGAGGGTTCCGTACTTTCAATGGAATAAGAACCAAACTAATACCAAGAGGTCGTATTTGATGCCTATGGAAGAAGTTTTTTGGAGATAACTCAAAAATGGCTGAACCTTTGAGAATTCAACCAACCGGAGTCGCCATTGACAGGGTTCCCCTCTGCCAAAACCATATGACCAGTGGTCATACACATGTATGGACTGACGTTTATCTGACGTAGCTATTTGTACGTTACGTACGAATAGCCATACATTTGACGTTCCTCCCCCCCGCAAAAATCGGCAGACTTTTTTTGTATAGAAAATGACAGACATGGCTACTCCATCCGGGTTGAATTCTCTAAGGGCTTAACCGATAATGTTCAACAAAATTTTACTAGAAAGTATGTATAAAGCCACATTTTCTCATGACTTTAAAAGCGCTTACTCCTAAAAAAATTCACTTTATAACAAAATGTTAAAAAAACCCCGATGTTATTTTTAAAGACCTATCGATTAACGTGCAACATTATAATTATTAGGTAAAAAAAAAATGAAATTTAGCCCCCTTAAAAATATATTTTTTCTCCAATTTAACCACAATAACTCAATAAAGGCATGCAAAATACACCTTATGTCTAAATTTTAATAACACACGTCTTATAGTTTCCGAGTAAAATAGCTGTGACATACGGACGACGGACGGACGGACAGACAGACATGACGAAACTATAAGAGTTCCGTTTTTGCCATTTGACTACGGAACCCTAAAAAATGAACTAAATAGTTTTAAATAAATCAAATGTTACAAATCTTTTGTTTATATAAGTACTTTATTATTTACTGTTTCACATTTATAATCAATCGAGTGTAGTTTAAGAATGACAATCCTGAATTACATTTTACGAGGACCCTAAAAAAAGGGTGTATGTACGTATATTTATTATTTAAAATGCGGTCGCGTCCGGTCAGATTTGCGCGACGTACTGTAAATAATCTTTGGGTACGTGTTGTTTATTATGAATGATCCGGGTACATGTGGTATCCAGACTTAGTCTTTTTTGGTCCTAATATAAAAAGGGTATGTGCCTACGGTTTGAATTTACCGTTAGACTTATGAAGAAAAAATGGCTTTTATTCTTGTACGTTTTATAATTCCTAACGCTACATAGGTACCAATATTTTATTTTTAAAATTAGAAAAATACGGTCTTGCTCACGTTTCTTTATTTATTTTAGCTCAGATAAATATTACAATAAGTTTACTTATTTACACGGTGCTCGTGAGGATTGCGAGAGATTTTAACAGTGTATTCCTGATATACTAATTTATTTGAATCGACAGTTTTACCAATAACATTTATGTTTTCACGTGTAAAAGTATTTCAAAAATCGAAAACAAAAAACAAAAAAATATGTTTTTTTTTGGCGAAATTGACCTAAATACATATAACATTTATTACTCTTTATGACCTCAGGAAATCGTGATTAAAATCTCTCGCAATGCTCACGAGCACCGTGTAGCATACAATCGTGAAATTATCAAGAGCTTTTTTCAGTCTAGTACCGTGTTGACCTCGCTGAGTGGCCTAAGTTAGGTACGAGATTGAAAAGCTTAATTATGTCAATATTGTTTACAATACTGTTTCTACGAGTGCTCAAAAGCCGCCGGAAAACCGGTAAGAATTGAGTTCAACGATTGCCTTACAATCTGCAGCCTCTATACAATTTAACCCCAATCTCCCAGTGGATTGTGATCGGGGGAGAGGACGTCCTGATATTGTATGATTTTCATACAATATTCAGGACATGACAACGTTGTCATATCCTGAATATTGTATGAAAATTATTGAGACTATCGCTGGCAATCCTAAAATGTACGACCACAAATACTCCATAGAAAAGTTTGCGCTAGTAGTTCGGTCTACAAATAGAGAATACAACCGGATTTTTTTTGTATGAAAATAACCGGTTAAACGGTTAAAACCGGTTTTTCTCATACAGAATAAAAACTGGCTGCACTGTAATTGTTGTTTGTGTGTTTTAATGTAACATTATATTTTATTTGTTTATTTAGAGTGATTGTTAACGTAGACACTAAGACATGTAACTAACAATTCTTATGGGCTTCCAGGCCTGATATAAACGTATATTTAATGTAATTTAATTTAATTACCAACCTACAGTCGCAATCCAAGAATTAGGTCGACTAGTAGAACATAGTAGTTTATGTAACTGTTACGTCATCATCATCATCATCATATCAGCCGAAAGACGTCCACTGCTAGACATAGGCCTCCCCCAAAGAGTGCCACAATGACCGGTCCTGCGCCACCCGCATCCAGCGGACTCCCGCGACCTTCACCAGGTCATCAGTCCACCTTGCGGGGGGTCTACCCACGCTGCGCCTTCCGGTTCGTGGTCGCCACTCGAGAACCTTTCCGCCCCAACGGCCATCGGTTCTACGAGCAATGTGCCCCGCCCACTGCCACTTTAGATTAGCGATTCGGAGGGCTATATCGGTTACTTTGGTTCTGCTGCGGATGGCCTCATTTCTGATGCGATCACGCAGAGAGACTCCAACCATAGCCCTCTCCATTGCCTTTTGGGTGACTTTGAGCTTTCTTATGAGGCCCATTGTAAGCGACCACGTTTCAGTACCATATGTCATCACTGGCAACACACACTGGTCAAAGACTTTCGTCTTGAGTCTGTTACGTATTAAGGCCTAATTACGTACAGTTGCATTACACTGCTTTATCTACACACATATTATAAATCCTAAATGACGTGTTCAGAAACCATTAGAATGACCGCCATTGCACCGCCATGACCAACTCGATTGTGCCGGCGGTCGGGGAGGAGAGTGGATTTTCATTACTTTACCGTAGGTAATGAATTTTCATGCGTTATTACCACACTGTCACTGATGCGATGTTACGTTACTGGTTGCAATAATGGTGGTAATTACATGCGGTTTCCGAACGCGGAATAGAGGATTTATGATATTGATGTAGATAATAGTAGTTTATGTACCTGTTACGTAATCATCATCAAACACTTAAGAGCCATGCTCTTGTCGGTGCAACTCAAAGTGGGCTCTCCATTTGCTTCGGCCAACCTGCCACCTGACCTTAACATTATTTTTAATTTGGTCTATATAATTAATTCTAGGTCTTCCCCTTCCTCGCCTTCCTTCCATTTTTCCTTCAACTATCTTCTGTATAAAGTTGTCTGTTACGTAATAAGGGTTCTTAAAACATGAGTGCGGTTTTATGAAACGAGCCGCAGGCGAGTTTCATAATAAGATCACACGAGTGTTTTAAGGCCTGATTACGTATAGTTGCATACACTGCTTTACCTGCACACATATTATAAATTCTAAATGACGTGTTCGGAAACCATTAGAATGACCGCCATTACAGCGCCATGACCAGCTCGATTGTGCCGGCGGTCGGGCGGGCGCGTGCCGGCGGTCGGAGAGGAGGGCAGATTTTTATTACTTTACCGTAAGTAATGAATTTTCATACGTTATTACCACACTGTCACTGATGTGATGTTACGTTACTGGTTGCAATAATGGTGGGAATTACATACGGTTTCCGAATGCGGAATAGAGGATTTATGATATTGGTGTAGTTAAAGTAATTTTTTCGTACCTTTGTGTCTTCATTATAGGACTGAACATATGTACCACTCTTTGGAGATATATTTGTTTGTCAATCCCACTCACTAATAAATTCTGTTAACTGAATTATGGAACCTAGGCAGAATTTATTAGTGAACCATGCAGGCGGCAGCCGAATCAAGTTCATTTGCATACGCAGGCAAAGGGTTGGATTTACATGTAGTTTAATAAACAAGCTTCATTTTAATAATAAACAGTACAAGCCTACCACTGTCAACACCCTTTATGCTAAAGGGCTTGATAAATGTTACTATGCAAAATGATTACGCAGTACCTTCATTTTAAGGTGATGTTAACTGCCAATGCCTTTCAAATTGACGTTACACAGTATTTTTTTCAGAAGTTTTGTTTTAGTTCAGAAAAAGGGAGGGAAGAAAAAAGGAGGAGGATGTTCTTTAGTTGTATTGACGGCAGCGCCATCTCTCTCGCTTTCAATGAACTCCTAAGTAGTTTGGATTGGAGGTATGAACTTATAATGTTGCACGTTAGATGATAGGCCAAATGAGCCATATTACGAGTATTTACAAAGATGATACGCGGGAAAATTCGACCGGTGTCGCTGTGACCCGGTTAGCCTAGTAGTTACGGCATCTGCTGTGAATGCAGAAGACGCTGGTTCGATCCCAGCCCTGGGCACCGGAGGCCTCGGTCACTTTTTCCTTTGTATATGACGTCTATATAAGTTTATAATTAAAATAAACAAATCTTAATATTTATTTGTCTAATCAAAGGTATAAAGTTATTAATGCTAGCCGCTGCATAAATTTGAAAGTCATCAGCAGGTGACAGGTTACAGGTTACAGGTGGGTGTATAGTATAGTTACCCAAAATTTTTGTTCCACAGCAACAAAAAAGAGTAGAAAATAATGCGTCCGAAGAAAAAACCAAATGGTAACGTAATCGCATAGGAAAATAAAAAAGTGGGGGAAAACGCGAATGGAACAAAAAATATTGGGGAACAAAAATTTTGGGTAACTATACTATACACTCTTACAGGTGATATCAAGAGACAAGTGATTTTGTGATCTCATCCATGAATAAGAAGTTAGTTCATTCACAAGAAAACACACTATCCTCTATCACGATACGCTCATGGGCTCAATTGCTATGCGGATGTAATTGTCCCGACTAATTATATACCTATATGTGTTCTTACTTTGAGGTTAGAACCCAGAGAAAAGTAACTTCGAAACGGTACGAGTAACAAAGGGCCAGTATTTTTATGATGTGAACAAATGTGCCAGTTTAATTTTTAGGTTGGTAAATTATTTTCGGAATTTGAATGAACTCGCAAAGTTCGCTTTATCGAACACCTGCGGGCCTTACTTTGAGGTTAGAACCCAGAGAAAAATAACTTCGAAACGGTACGAGTGACAAAGGGCCAGTATTTTTATGATGTGAACAAATGTGCCAGTTTAATTTTTAGGTTGGTAAATTATTTTCGGAATTTGAATGAACTCACAAAGTTCGCTTCATCGAACGCCTGCGCGCGACACGGCTTTTGATACGTGATAGGAATGATACCAATTACGGCCGCCTCGGAGCCGGCGCGGTGGGGCTCCAATCAACAGCTTAAAGAGGAAATAAATTCCCAGTTTAGAGATTTTTACAAATATCCTAGTGGAATATAGATAACATTACAATACAAACAATAAAACTATACCTAAAATAAACATTAAATGCTAAAAATTTTAAAAATAACTTAGGAATAAACTATAAGTAGAAAATTTTACTTATTGGCAGCGTGCCCAGAAGGCTGGCAGCATTGCCCCGTTGTATCGCAATGCTGATCCGTTGTGCTAAATATGACTCAGCCTTCTGGTCACGCGTCAAACCAACTAGCCTACGGCTACACTCCCTGAAGACCCTGTGAGCGCTTTCCCCCAGGGTCCTAGGGTCTCAACTCCAAACGACTTAAATATGCAACCACTATTGATGGTGGGAATTGTCCAACCTCATCATCATCATCATCATATCAGCCGAAAGACGTCCACTGCTGGACATAGGTCTCCCCCAAAGAGTGCCACAATGACCGGTCCTGCGCCACCCGCATCCAGCGGACTCCCGCGACCTTCACCAGGTCATCAGTCCACCTTGCGGGGGGTCTACCCACGCTGCGCCTTCCGGTTCGTGGTCGCCACTCGAGAACCTTTCCGCCCCAACGGCCATCGGTTCTACGAGCAATGTGCCCCGCCAACTGCCACTTTAGTTTAGCGATTCGGAGGGCTATATCGGTTACTTTGGTTCTGCTGCGGATGGCCTCATTTCTGATGCGATCACGCAGAGAGACTCCAATCATAGCCCTCTCCATTGCCCTTTGGGTGACTTTGAGCTTTCTTATGAGGCCCATTGTAAGCGACCACGTTTCAGTACCATATGTCATCACTGGCAACACACACTGGTCAAAGACTTTCGTCTTGAGACACTGCGGAATATTGGACAAAAAGATGTGCCGTAGCTTCCCGAACGCTGCCCAACCGAGTCGAATTCGTCGATTGACCTCTTTCTCGAAGTTGGATCTACCTAACTGGACAGTATGTCCTAAGTATATATAATCGTCCACAACTTCGAGTGTAAAGTCTCCGATTATAACAGCAGTTGGTGCTACATGGGTATTTGACATGATCTTCGTCTTATCCATGTTTATCTTTAGACCAACTCGCTCGGAGGCTTTACTGAGGTCATCGAGCATCGTACTCAAATCCTCCATGGTCTCAGCCAAGACTACTATATCGTCAGCAAACCGAAGGTGAGTGATGTACTCGCCGTTTATGTTGATGCCTAGCCTTCTCCAGTCCAGAGTCTTGAAAACATCCTCCAGTGCAGCGTTAAACAGTTTAGGAGAAATAACATCTCCTTGTCTGACTCCCCGCTGCAACGGAATAGGCTTCGAGTTCTGGTCCTGGAGTCGGACTGACATAGTGGCGTTCTCGTACAAACACTTCAGCACTTCAATATAGCGATAGTCCACTTGGCACCTCTGGAGAGATTGTAGTACAGCCCAGGTTTCGATCGAGTCGAAGGCTTTCTCGTAGTCCACGAACGCTAAGCAGATGGGCAGGTTATACTCCTCAGTCTTCTGTATAACCTGACGGAGCGTATGGATGTGTTCTACGGTACTAAAGCCTCCAACCTAGTGGACATAAATAAAATAAAAAATAAAGTTTATTTCATTAAACCTGATGATGTACAACATGTAGAGGGGTTGAGACCTTCTAGTGGGTATGGTGTACCTATGTCAGAAGGCCTCGCTCTTCCAAATGATTAATCGTACATACATTTAATAACGTTATTATCAGTATAATATGTAGATTTTGTATTTTTACATTGAGTATCTTAAGATCTAAACTTAACTAAAATATAAGCTAAGTGTGGGAGAGTGAACGTATGCGAGTGTGTGTGCGTGTGTGTGTGTGTGTGTGCGTGTGTGTGTGTGTGTGTGCGTGTGTATGTGACGGCGCGTGTGCTCACAATGGTAATTGTGTTCTTAAATAATAATAATAATAAATAATAAATACTCTTTATTGCACACCTCATACAGTTACAAGCACAAATTTTACAATTAGATAAATTTAGGTAGAGGTAACAACAGGCGGTCTTATCGCTAATAAGCGATTTCTTCTAGACAACCTTTGGGTAGTGGAGACTAGAGAAAAACAATAAGCAGTAGGTGGTGCATAGAAACAAAAGAGATGAAATAGATAACACAGCACATTCATATGAATATACATACTTAAATAAATACAAAATAAACATACATATACGTACACATATACATATATAATACACACAGTAAGAAACAACAGTGTCAACTTAAAAACCTAAGGAAGAGATAAATAGTATTCCTTAAGTTGCGATTTAAAGCTACCAATAGATTGCGCGCGTTTTATGTTGAGAGGGAGAGAATTCCACAAACGAACGGCCTGGAACGTAAATGAGCAATTATAAAATTTGGAAGATGAAGATGGCACTTTTAGGAGCAATTTTTGAGAGGATCTAATAGAATTAAGATAAGAGAAACGCTCTTTGAGGTAGCGGGGAGTTGCAGGGTTAAAAAGTATAGAAAAGAGTAAAGAAAGTATGTGCGAGTTACGGCGGTGACGGATAGGGAGCCATTTGAGTTGAGAACGAAAACTAGAAACATGGTCGAATTTGCGTAATCCGAAAATGAACCGAATGCAGGCATTTTGAATACGCTCAAGCTTATTAAGTTGCTCCTCGGTTAGGTCTAAATAGGAGATATCTGCATAATCAAGGATGGGGAGAAGTAACGACTGAGCAAGCGCAATTTTAGTAGCAATTGGCAGGAAATTCCGGAGCCGTCTGAGAGACCCTATGGCAGCAAACATCTTCCTGCTCACTTCACTCACCTGAGGCACCCATGATAGACAACGATCCATGATTACGCCAAGATTTTTCACTTGGTTGGAAAAAGGAATTTGGATACCATCGAAGACTATCGGAGGGAGCCTGAGAAAGTCAATTTTGGAGATTTGTTTAGCGCTACCCATCACAATTACCTGTGACTTTAGGGGGTTTACTTTTAAACCGTAATTTTGACTCCAATTTGATATGCGGAGCAGATCAAGATTCGTGGCTTCTATAACTGAATTGAGATCGCTATGCATACCCTGCGAATATATTTGAAGGTCGTCGGCATAGAGGTGATACGAAGAGGAGAGATCAAGAGTTATGGAATTAATGAAGATAGAAAATAAAAAAGGAGACAGCACACCACCCTGTGGAACACCAGCTGATGTGCTGCACCAGGAAGAACACGAAGAATCTAGTTTTATTCTTTGCCGACGACCAACCAAATAGCTGCGGAACCAGTCAATCGCTGCAGCCGATATATTAAGAGACTGTAAGAACGCGAGCAAAATGTCAAAATCGACCGTGTTAAAGGCATTACTGAAATCTAGAAGTGCAAGAACTGTAAGCTTCTGGTCATTCATACCCAAACGGATGTCATCGGTAACCTTGACAAGAGCCGAGGTAGTACTGTGGCCCGGACGAAAACCAGATTGAAATGGGTTTAGGAGGTCATTTCTATTCAGGAAGGAAGTTAGTTGCTGATGCACTAGCCGTTCGAGGACTTTGGATAGGAAAGGAAGAATGGAGATGGGGCGATAGTCAGAGAAGGAACTGGGGTTGGATTTTTTGGGTAAAGGAATAATATTGGCATCCTTCCACAGACTGGGAAAAGTACTTGATGAAATGGAAAAATTCAGAATACCGGTGATAATAGGAACAAACTAATCAAGGAGAGGGAGTATCATATTTCGGCTTAAAGTTACAATTTTAATTTTAATTTTACAATTTTATGTTATACATACGATTTTTTATACCTAATGGTTTTTTTTTAACTTACATGAAATTAAGTACCTATTTTTTTATTTTGTTTATGAATCATCTTTTCTGTCTGACTGTAGTCTAGTTTATACAACCAATCCTTAAGTATTTTTTTCCATTCCTATACAGTTTTAGAATAAATATTAAGTTCCTTATGTATTTTATTATATAAAACTGCGGATTGTATATCAAATTGTCTCTTGGCGTAAGCTGATTTACCATTTGGTACTGGAGCTACTCTATGTGCTCATCTTCCAATCAAAAGCTTAGGATCAAATTTGAGTGTCCTATGAAGTCGTAAGATGGCGGAGGTGATATAAAGTTTACGTATGCTAAGTAGTTTGCATTCCGCATATAGATCTGAAGTAGGGTACCTGTAGGGTTTGAAAAACATTGTTTTCAAGAGACACCTCTGCCCTCTTTCAACTTCGAGAAATTTGGTCTTACTAGCACTCCCCCATACTGGTATACAATATGTCATGATTGACTGCGCAAGCGCTGTGTAAATCTGTAATATACGTGTTTTGTTTGTAACATGACGGAGATTTTTGAATAGCCAGACAAGTTTACGGATTCTCCCGTTAACGTATTCTAAATGTTGGTGCCAAGAGAGCCGCTGGTCAATAATGACACCAAGATACTTAGTAGTACGCACTTTTTCTAGTGGTGTGCATTGACATGTAGATGGAGGGTTACACACATGAATTTTTAGAGTAAGTGTTGGATCAGGTTGGGTGTTGTCAGTTTTAGTAAAGCAAATGTAGTTGGTTTTAGTTGTGTTCAGTGTTAGAAGATTAGATTTTAGCCATACGTTAATCTTATGGAGACCACTTTCAGCAGCCTCAAACACTGATTCCCAACTTTGTCCTGTAAAAACCACAACAGTGTCATCGGCATATGAGACGACCTAACCATTTTGAATGTACATATCAGTGAGATCATTTATATATACGAGAAACAAGGTGGGCCCAAGTACACTGCCCTGTGGAACGCCGAAGGTCACTTCAGCCTCATCACTATAGTGGTTACCAATTTTGACCTTTTGCGTTCGATTCCGAAGATAATCACTGAGTAGGTCCAGCGGTTTATCTCTAATGCCACAGCGTTTGAGCTTTCCAACAAGAGTGGGGAGAGAGACCGTGTCGAAAGCTTTTTTAAGATCGAGAAAAACAGCAAGGCATTTTTTTCCACTATTAACATCTCTAGTCACCCTAGATGTAAGGTTAAGGATCGCGTCTTCTGTTGATTTCCCCTGTCTGAAGCCAAATTGATATTTGGACAAGAGTTGAAATTTATTAAGGTAGTTAATGAGTCTTATATTAATCAATTTTTCTATTATTTTAGATATAGCTGTAAGCACCGAGATCGGCCTGTAGTTGTTTGGTTCGGTTTTCCCTCCACTCTTGTAAACAGGCGTAACTAGAGATTTCTTGAGAGGTGTAGGAAAAATACCCTGGGCAAAACATAAGTTTGTAAGATGGCTGATAACGGGAGCGACGATGTTTTTACAGAGTTTCAGAAGTTTTGTAGGCACGCCATCAATACCCGTCGCACTATCAGATTTCAAGGACATGAGGATGTATTCAACTTCATGGGGGTCGGTGTCAAAAAGGACGAATGACGAAGACAATATATGATTTTGCGGGGAGCCAGTGTCGGTTGGTGAAGTAAAGTCAGATACAGTGATGTCAGATGCAAGTTGTTTTCCAATGTTTGAGAAAAACTCATTGACATGGTTTACAGCGTCAATGGGGTCAGGTTTGTATTTTAAAAGTTCAGAATTATCAGTTTTGTTTGCTTTGTAGTTAGTTATATGCTTGATTGTAGTCCATAAAGCTTTGGAATTTTTCTTGGTATTTTCTAGCTGCTGCCGTTTGTAACTGCGTTTTATTTTTTTAATTAATCTCGACGTAAAATTACGATACCTTTTAAAAGTGACCCTCAATACCTCATTTTCCGGTTCGGAGCGAAGTTTCAGTTGCATTTTATTTCGGTTTTTGATGCAGCGCAGAATACCCGGAGTGATCCAGGGTTTTATTATTCTACGACTTCTCGGTAATAATTTAATTGTTTTACTTTCATAGAGCGATTCGTTTAATTTGTTAATTAATTGGTTTATAGCATAGTTAGGATCAGTGCTGAATAAAAGTGTATTTAGGTGTTTATTTAGCAAATTATTCGCAGCGAGTTCGTAATTTATGACTTCGATTGATTTACGCGTAGGTTCAACTATTTTGTTACAGGAAAGTAGTAAGAAAGTGGTGCTGTGGTCCGTTATTGACGTACGTAGAGCGGCTGTGTATGCAGTAGTTTTTGATTTATTCATTTTTAACATAATGTGGTCCAAACAACTACTCAGTCGTGTAGGTTTCAAAAGACCTGGTAGAACACCATGTGTACTTAACATGTGTAGGTAGGTATGCCGATTATTAAATTCGTATTGTGACTCTTGTGAACGTGGGATCAAGTTAATATTAATGTCACCAGTGATGATTAGGGTATTAGAGTATAGCGTGTCTAAATAATTATTAAGAGAGTTAACAAAGTTAAGTGCATTGTTGTTAGATGGGGATCTGTAGATTCCCAGGATAGTCGTGTTATGTACTGTTATCTGCAGGCATGATGCATGTTCAAGATTTATTTCTTTTATCGTAGCATTTAAGTTTGTTCTTACAAATGCTACTACACCATCGTTTTGGTTTAAATTATTTGTAGTCGACATAGAAGTGTAGTTAGCAAGATGAGGAATAGATTTTGTAGAATTAAGTCGACATTCTGTCAAAATTAGGACGTCAGAATCATAATCAAGAAGAGATAGAGTTATTAAAAAATCGTTGAAGTTGGAGTAGATACTCCGGATATTCTGCGATACAACAGTAAGGGATTTCTTATTGGGTTTAGGTATATGTTTGTATAGGTCTTGAGGGTCGCATTCGAGAGAATTGGCTACTTCCATGCTGTCAATGTCATTAAGTACGTTGAGTTGATTATTCATGTTTAAATGATAGAGTAAGACTGATGGTAGTTAGAATATGGTTTAATATGGGTATTCGTATTTTAACGGTTATATTGGTATCAAAGGAAACTAGATAGAGACACGAATGGCTAAATCGTAATCTAGTTGTGTGCGACAGTTTTTTTAATGAGTTTGTTTGAACATAAAATCCCAGTTTAGTCTCTTAGTCCAATAACATAAGTACGAAAATTAAAAATATCTCCATTCAATGCTAGAGACGCGACACTTCAACACCCGCTGCCTTTTGCACATCCATAATTTTAGGAACCTCGATACGAAAGAAGAAATGCTAGTAACATGAAAGGATAACAGAGATTTTTGTGTATGCCATAGATTCTACCCAGTGATAAAATCAAAAAATGTTCCAAGAAAGGTCCTCGATGTTGTTTTTAAAGAGCTATCGATTAATGTGCAAAATGTTGATATTAGTTCAAAAAAGATTTTTTTTTAATTAGTTGCATGTGCGGAGCGCCCCCCATAAAAATATTTCTGTCTGCAATTTAACTGCATAACTAAATAGCGGCATACAAAATACACCTTATGTCTAAATTTTATTAAGACACGTCTTATAGTTTCTGAGTAAAATGGCTGTGACATACATACATACAGACGGACGGACAGACGGACATGACTAAACTATAAGGGTTCCGTTTTTGCCATTTTGGCTACGGAACCCTAAAAAAATATCTTAATAATTATCTCGCGGTCGTTCATATCTTGTGGCTTTACCCGACTAAGTTGAAAACGACAAAAATGAAAATGTATTAAACGGCGTAAGAATTGCCGACATCTGCGTGTTGTCCTGTAGTAGGATTAGGGCCGGTGTCACCACACCATCTGTTAACGTCAACGTTAAAAAAAAATCTTGTATGAAAAGTTTGACAGTCTTCTATGGGATGACAGCTCCGTCGCCATATTTAACGTTGATCAGTTCGTTAGTTATGCGTCAAGCTGCAGCTACAGAGGGCAAGAGCCCAGAGATAGCATCCTCACACCCCCTGAAAGGGGGAGTGTAAGAAGTAAACGATTGAGTTATGCGTGGTGCAACCCAGGGTAGAATTCCAAAACATGTAATTGTTATGATAATTAAATCTCAGCGTATATGCACTGGTAGCCTGGCGGTTCGAAGCAAGTATACTATAGACTTGACGTGTGTCAAGTCTATGACATGCGTCCAAGAAAAACAGGGGCGGATTTTTTGAGTTGCGAGCACTTGACTCGGATAATGTAAAATCTGTCTGAAGACTCTGAAATGCGGTTGAGTACGAAATATCATTTAAAAAATTCCAGTCCTTTTTCGGTGATTGAAAAAATCGTGAGTAAACGAAACGAGATCTAATCCCAATAAAGCCTAAAAAATAAAGTTTCCTGTCAGATGGCAGTCGCAATGTCAAATAAATACATAATTTTTTACTTTCTTTTACTTATCAGCTCAGTAGGTAATTTGCTGTTGATGATATTTTTGATTCAAATTATTTTTCTCTTGCCTACAATGATGTTTTTTTTTTTACTACGGTGAATTCGGTATATTCCTGTTTGTAAATGACTATGCAATTAAATCGTAGTACGGAGCTCATCTGATGAAGCATTCAGAAGGTGGTATAGAAATTCTCGAGGAATGAATGATGAACATCAAATTTGAGGCTTATTACAATGAATTAGAGCTGCAATTGATCGACGTGCAAAAAAAACCTGCCAAGTGCGAGTTGGACTCGCGCACGAAGGGTTCCTTACCATTATGTATAAAAACGGCAAAAAAATAATGTCTGTTGTATCGGAGCCCCCTTAAATATTTAGTTTATTATATTTTTTTGTATTTTTTGTTATAGCCGCAACAGAACCACATCATCAGTGAAAATTTCAACTTTCTAACTATCACGGTTCATGAGATACAGCCTGGTGACAGATAAAAACGGCAAAAAAATCATGTCTGTTCTACGGGAGCCCCCTTAAATATTTATTTTATTCAGTTTTTTAGTATTTTTTATAAAACCGGAAACAGAAATAATCACCTGTGAAAATTTCAACTGTCTAACTATCACGGTTCATGAGATACAGGCTGGTGACAGACGGACAGCGGAGTCTTAGTAATAGGGTCCCGTTTTACCCTTTGGATATGGAACTCTAAAAAGTACATGCAGTCAACAATAAAAGCATATAAAAAAAAAAACATTTTAGCAGTCACTTGTTCAAAACGAAAATATGGTTTTTGGTCCTTATAAAAATTTAGTATCTTTATCATTGTCAAAAGATTTCCAATTAAATAATTTCGAATCCCGAGGACAGATATTTCTATCCGTTTCCATTAATTCTCGTGAAAATTCAGAGAGCAATTTGCTTGATTTTCCCTTACGAGTCGGCGGTACGTTTTCCGGGCTCCTTTGCACAACAAAGCTGGGGTTTTCACACAAAAAGTCTCATGTCCATTGTGCGTTAGTGTCGCTTAAGACTTTTTATGTGAGTAGGCAACAAAGGCTTTTTACAAGCCGCGACACCAACTGCGTTTTAATTCAGGGCTGAATTCTACGTTAAAAATCATGCTTTATTACGCTTATTAGGGTCTGTAACTGTAACTCCTGGCGAGTTTTATCCATTTTTTTCATACTGAGTTCGAAAATGACATTTTTAGGGTTCCTTACCTCGAAAGGAAAAAACGGGGCCCTTATAGGATCACTTTGTTGTGCGTCCGTCCGTCTGTCAAGACCCTTTTTCTCAGGAACACGTAAAGGTATCAAGCTGAAATTTATAACAAATACTCAGGTCTACTGTCCCTTGAAGCTGTGAAAAAATTAAATTTCTAAGCCAACGCAATCAAAAGATACAGCCGTTTATGCCGCAAATTTCCGCAAATTTTCTAAACTCGCAAGTGAATCAAAACCTACAGCCACAGGGTACTTCCCGTGAACTCAGAATCTTGAAATTTTGTACGAAGCAACGTCTTACGCACAGATAAAGGAGAAATTGCGAAAACCGTAAATTTTTTGTTACATCATATAATAAAAATATTTTTAATAATTTTAAAGTTACTACCCCTATATACGTACATGTTTGTACGGAACCCTCGGTGTGCAAGTCCTACTCGCACTTGGCCGGTTTTTAGGGTTCCGTAGTCAACTAGGAACCCTTATAGTTTCGCCATGTCTGCCCGTCCGTCCGTCCGTCCGTCCGTCCGCGGATAATCTCAGTGACCGTTAGCACTAGAAAGCTGAAATTTGGTACTAATATGTATATCAATCACGCCGACAAAGTGGTAAAATAAAAAGTGAAATTTTTTTTTTTATTAGGGTACCTCCCCTATACGTAAAGTGGGGAGTGATTTTTTTTTTCATTTCAACCCTAACGTGTGATATATTATTGGATAGGTATTTAAAAATGAATTGGGGTTTCCTAAAATCATTTTTCGATAATGTAAATATTTTCGGAAATAATCGCTCTAGAAGTAAAAAAATATGCGTCCCCCCCCCTCTAACTTTTGAACCATAAGTTTTAAAAATATGAAAAAAATCTCAAAAGTAGAACTTTATAAAAACTTTCTTGGAAAATTATTTTGAACTTGATAGGATGAATAGTTTTTGAAAAAAAAATACAAAATAATTTCTGAACTAAGTTTGTAATTTAACCGTATAAGCAGGTGTTTATTGTACCTGTAATTTCTACAAAATTACAATGAAATGACGTGCTTTCAAATAAAGTAAAAACGGTGAAAATCGGTTCACGCAATAAAGAATTATCCCATAAAAATCATCTTCCATACTTTATGCTCGCGCGCAATAGTTTACTCAATTTGCCGATAGATGTCGCTGTACATGGAACTCTCATATCATATCCTACATGGCGGTGTTATTAACTCTTAAGTGGGGACACTTACTGTGACGGACGGAAAACTACGGAACCCTACAGTGAGCGTGGCCCGACACGCTCTTGGCCGGTTTTTTTATATTATCAGTGCATACGACTCCTGTATATAATTTTTTTGGTGAAATTCCCGAAAACCAATAAAAACATAGCAACTTGTCTTCTGCTCAAATTTTTTCATAGTTAATTTATATGGGGAAATTCAGCTAACGGATATGCTTAACATATTCCGAATCTTACAACTATTTTCACTAAAACATTTGACGTATCTATCGTATCGACGTTAAGCAATCTTGTTTTAGTATCTATATGTTGTACTGAGTGTTAATTTAAAACAAGGAAACATATATTATACTAAATAATTCTATGCAAGAAAAAAAAGCATTTATTTCAGACTAATTGTTGTCCATATTTTGTGGGTAAAAAATACCTTAAAATTAGACTTTTTTTTTCTTTTAATTAATGTCTTTTACTCCTCGCCTATTTTAGCGAGGTGAATTCTGCCAATGTCAAGGTACACTTAGGATTTTATTCATTTTCGTAAAATAAAATAAAAGCAACGTTGTTCGGTTAAGGCCTTGTTATTGTAAAGTGATAGCCTCCTTACAAACACGTGGGTGGCCGGGACCCCGGATAACCGTTTGTTCAACTAAAGAGTGGTTACTCGCGTTTTGGACTAATTTTTCATTAGCTGCACTCTTGTTCGTTAGGTCACCGCACAATAAGCAATCAATATTACACACTGAACTACGTAAATGAGCAAAAAACAAAAAACTATTCCAAAGACGATGCAGCCATCTTGAAGCGTAAACGATTATCAAAGTTAGACTTAAAACTATGGTTAAATTACGATCTGAATTAGCACAACGTCAATTTGACGGTTTAATTTTGTTTATTATCAAATTACAATCAAATCAATGACAGGTTAAATTCTTCAAGTAGGACAGATGTTCGTGGCGTTTATATCGTTAATGTTTGTAAAGGAAAAGGATGTAAGTTGTGACAATGTAAAAGTAAATACATCCTTTGTACATGTACAATAAATTGGACAAAAGGCTTTATAAATGAATCTCGATTTAATGCATTTTTATACTATTACGGAAAAAATGCTATGGTGAGAGTTTCAGCATTCGATTTCAAAATTTCTTTTATCTTTCTTTTTGTTTATTGTTATTTTTTAAAACACCACGACGGTGGCAAATAAGCATACGGCCCGCCTGATGGAAAGCAGCTAGCGTAGCCTATGGATTGGTGATTTATGTGTTATTGGTAATCAATGGAATATTGTATACCTACCTATATTCAATTCTAGTAAGTCGAATTAAAAACAACGACAGAAATGCATAAAATATTATAGGTATGTTTTTACTACCTGTTAGCTGCGTATAATATTTTACGTCACACCTGGCCATAACGTGAGTTTTGCCGCACGCTACGCGTACGGTAAAACTCGCATTATGGCCAGATGGAGACGTAAAATTGTGTACTCACCACGGGCAGTAAAAAAGAAAGCCCTCTATCGCATATTTACAACCCTCGCCTGCGGCTCGGGTCACAAATACCTGCGATTTCGGGCTTTCTTTCTTTTACAGCCCTTGGTAAGTAATGTACTATTAAACCTCCCTCCGAACATAACCCTTGTAAGTTACAAACAATTTTCCGCTCAAATATCGCTGCATAATAGAGAAACTTGTGAAATTCAAGCTGGCCCGGTTAAGCTAAAACCCTTTACTCACACCCGCGGCTCAAGGGCAAAACAAAGTAAATCAAAAATTTGCGAAAATTTTCAACACACAGATTAGCTTGATTTATCCGTTAATTTTTTTTAATGCGTACTAGGCACATATCAAAGTTTATTTTTTATTGAATATTGGTCACCTTTTCTGAAGTATATTTTTTCAGTTTATAATCCTACGTTTATGTCAATTTTCATTGAAACTAGAATATCTATGAAAACATAATATATAACTCTAACTAAAAACTTATAAATAAAAAATCTGCCCTAGGTCTCTGTCATTAGGTACAGTGCCCAGAAGGCTGGCCGCATTTCCGCACTGGATAGCTATGCTGATCCTTTGGCCAAAATAGTGGCTAGCCCTCTGGTCACCAGAAGCCTCAATAAGACGCTACTGCCAAGGGCAGTATACTTGCGATACTAGAGGCTCTCGGCTGAGGATGCAGCCGCACCAGCATCAACTTTAGAATTAAGTTTGTTTAAAAGAGAATTATGTTTTAGGGATCTAATATTATGGGGCTTATGTACTTGATATTTTGATATTAAAAAATAACAGTGGCCTTCTTTTAATGACCCTACTGAAAATTTAGCTAAAACCATTTACTTTGTTCTGCCATGAGGCCCCGTTGGTAATCGTTTAACTTCTATAACGTTGTTATAGTTTGCAACACAAATAACCTTGCAAGATATAATGTAGCAAGTTTCGCTTAGTCCTCGGGGACAGAACCTCTATACCCTGTTTAACAAGGTTCCCTTAAGACGTTCAATTCCCTTATTATAACGAGGATATGTTGCGCCGCAATCTGAATGCAATAAACATTCAGAGCACACATGCCGGCGACGAGTAGGGCTGCAATCAAGGAGATAAAGCTAGATATGTGTGTCTGCCATACGTAGGTTACGTCTACCCTTTTATTTGTGCGGAAGAAAACTTTTCATTTCATAACCAGTTATGATTATGTAATTTTTGAATATATTTATGTAAATTTTAAACACGAAACTTTTGTGACTCAGAAATATACGTACTAACAAATATGGAAACCACGAGCATCATTCGATTTGAAAATCGTGAGTTACCCGTTTCTATAACGGCCTCCTAGCCCAGTCGGTAGTGACCCTGCCTACGCAGCAGGAGGTCCCGGGTTCGAACCTTGATCAGGGCATTTATTTGTGTGTTTATCACAGATATTTGTTCCTGATTTATGGATGTTTTCTATGTATTTAAGTACTTATCCATATTTATCTATTATAATATATATCGTCGTCTAGTACCCATAACACAAGCCTTATTGAGCTAACTGTGGGCCTAGGTCGATTTGTATAAGATTGTCCTATAATATTTATTTATTTTATATAGGTATTTAATATAATGAAAATACAGACATTTCAAACGTTTCGCAACTGAAACACTTGAATATTAATAATGTTTTATATACTTGTTGCAATTTTATTATACCCATTGAAACAATTATTCCATTCTAGTAATCAAATCTGATTGAGATGTATTTGTCATACGGCGAGAATAAAATGCTTTTTAGTAATAATATTTTTATTAGCAGCAGTACTGCAATATTCAGGTAACAAATTTTACTGTCTAGACGTCTGCCATCTAGTGTTATTGACATTGATTTTATATGACCCTAGCCTTCAATATTAATAAGTTATTAGGTAATAATAAAATTCATCTTATAATGCTGCTAACATCTTAATAAGTTCATTTCAAAAGATTGACTCGTGTATGTACTATTTTTTAGGGTTCCGTAGTCAAAATGGCAAAAACGGAACCCTTATTTTTTTTTTTTTTTTTTTTTTTTTTTTTTTTTTTTTTTTTTTTTTTTTTTTTTTTTTTTTTTTTATACCACGACGGTGGCAAACAAGCATACGGCCCGCCTGGTGGTAAGCAGTTACCGTAGCCTATGGACGCCTGCAACCCCAGAGGATTTACATGCGCGTTGCCTACCCTAAAATAGTTATAGTTCCGTCTTGTCCATTTGTCCGTCCGTCCGCCCGTCCGTTTATCATAGCCATTTTACTCGGAAACTATAAGACGTATCTTAATAAAATGTGACTGTGACTGTATTTTGTATGCCGCTATTTACCTAGTTATGTAGTTACATTGCAGAAAAAAAAGAATCAAATATAAACATCTTGCACATAATTGATAGGTCTTTAAAAATAACATTGAGGTTTTGAACCGTAAGTCCAAAACATGAAAAATTTAGAGAAAATGCTGGTCACATACTTTCTACGAAAATTGTTTTGAACATTATCGGTTCATACATTTTTGAGATATCTATACATATAATCGAAAAAAAGTTATCTGGGGATACTTAGAATCGATAACAGAACACGTTTCAATAATTTTTAGAATTTTTGTCTGTTTATCTGTTTGTCTGTTTATCTGTTTATATGTTTATCTGTTTAACTGTTTGTCTGTTTATTTGACCGCGCATCACGTGAAAACGGCTGAACGGATTTTGATGAAATTTTGTATAAAGATAGTTTGAGTCCCGGGAAAGGATAATGGATAGTTTTAATTCCGAAAATCAACCCTGGTGGGGGTGAAAAGGGGGTTAAAAGTTTGTATGGAGAATTTTTAACCGCTAAACGATTCAGATAGAAATTAGTATGGAGATAATTGGAGTCCCGAGAAACGTCATAGGATAGTTTTTCGAACCCTTGTGGGAGTGAAAAGGGGGTTGTAAGTTGGTATGAGGAATTTTTTACCGCTGAACTGATTTAGATGAAATTAGGTATAGAGATAGTATGGGCCTCGAGAAAGAACAAAGGATAGTTTCATCTACAAAAAAGGGCGCCCCCCCATCTTACTTTTGAACCACAGGTCCAAAAAATTTGAAAAAAATAATGGAAGTGAATGAAAGGTACTTTAAATAAAAACTATATTAAATAAAATCGGTTCAGCTGTTTTTGAGTTGTCAGTCAAAAACGCACAGTGGAAGGACGTAAGTGCCGGATAGTAAAATGACGGAAGCGCCGCCAAATATCCCTTAATAAACGACCTATTGAATGGATGTTTTTTAAAAGGGCGGCAATTACGGAACCCTACACTGAACATGGCCTGACATGCTCTTGGTCGGTTTTTTTTTGCATTGTTATCACCAGAAGTCACCCCTTAAGGATTACTAATTCCAATTGTCAAGAAAATCCCCGGCCCGATATAGGTAGGCTATAATAATTCAACCTCTAAAAGAGGGGTAGCCACTACACTCGATTGAGTTAATTTTGCACCTGAATCTTATGGCGCTACTTAGGAAGGAGGTGCAAACTTTTTTTTCCAAATATGTCCTAAGACTAAAATTGATACGTTGTGACATGAATAATCTACTTAGGAAGGATTTTGCCAAATTAACTCTAAGTTTAGAAGTGGGGTACGGATATCAACAAATTTGTATGAATTATTGACTTAATAGTACAACAAAATTGCACAGTGCGTGTAAATACTCAGCCTCACGATTTTGATATCTATTCTCCTTTTCTCTAATCTTACTTTTAAGTAAGTTAAATGCCAAGAACATAGAACACTAAACCTCATATCTCAAGCATCTAAAATACTCCTTAAAATTGTGCAAAACAGAATTAGACCGGTAGCCGAAATTGA
Source organism: Pammene aurita (assembly GCA_947086415.1). Classification (NCBI taxonomy): domain Eukaryota; kingdom Metazoa; phylum Arthropoda; class Insecta; order Lepidoptera; family Tortricidae; genus Pammene; species Pammene aurita. The sequence continues at coordinate 1,882,813 of OX352297.1, forward strand.
TCTAGGACCAGACCAATACGGTTTCAGGCAATACAAGGGCACAAGGGAGGCAATTTTAGCTCTCAGTTTAATTATAGATAGAAGAATGGATCTCAATATTGACACTCACATAGCCTTCATTGATTTGGAAAAGGCCTTTGATAAAATAGACTGGAGTAAAATGATGAGTATTTGTAAGTGGACAAAATTTAAGGAAATAGGTATAGATTATAGAGACAGGCGAATCATATACGAACTATACAAAGAACAAGAAAATATAATAGAAATTGGTCAGGAGAAAGGAAGAACTAGGATAAGACAAGGTGTACGCCAGGGATGTCCACTCTCGCCACTGATTTTTTATATTTTTATTGAAGCAACAATTTAAAAAAATTTGCTTTCAAAAAAAGGGGGTATCAAAATTAACGGGGAAGTTTTTCATTTCATACGGTTTGCAGATGATATCGCGGCTCTGGCTGAAACTTCAGCACAAGTTGAACGCAGCAAAAATACGCAGCAGCTGGTAGCAGACATGATCAACATATTTAAAGAATTTGGACTAAAAATCAATATTCAGAAAACAAAAACATTAATTACATCTAAACGTAGTAAACCTGCAGAAACTATACAAATCAGAAACACCACAATTGAGCAAGTTAAGCAGTTTAAATATTTAGGCAGTATAATAACATGGGACTCCAGATGTACCTCTGATATAATTGCTCGAATAGCCATAGCCAAAAAAGCTTTCAATAGCAAAAAACACCTATTCAGAGCCAAGATATCCAGAAACCTTAGAAAACAATTTATAAAAACGTACATCTGGTACATAGCACTGTACGGTAGCGAGACGTAGACTTTAACTAAACGAGACAGAAAGAGACTAAGTGCGTTTGAGATGTGGTGTTGGCGAAGAATGGAAGGCATCAGCTGGACAGAACGACGAACGAATGAAGAGGTTCTAGATTTAGTAGGAGAGAAGAGATTTCTTATGAAGACGATTGAGAACAGGAAAGGCAGTATGTTGGTGTTGAGGCACCTGATACGACACGACGATTACATAAAGACCATAATAGAAGGAAAATTGAAGGAAGAAGGCGCTGCGAGACGGGCGATTATGACTCAGGCTATGGAAAAGGCTAATGTAGTGTCTTATCAGAGGCTTAAAACAATTGCGGAGAGGCAAGATGAATGGCGGTTACTCCACCGACAAGAGCCAGGCTCTTAAATCGATGATGATGACTTCTAAGTCTTCTAACTAATATTAGACCTAAATTCGTTGTTAGTATATTCGTTAATAAGTTGTTAGGTTATGATATGAAGTATTATGTGTATATTTCTTACCCAGGCGCGGTCCGATGGGGTGGGAGGGTTACATGGGACGAGACCCCCCCCCCCCAAATCGTACACGTCAAATAGAAAAATTCATTACTGCCCCCTCAAAAATGATTTCTGCATTAGTGATCCCCCCCCCCCCCCAATTTCATAGTTCCCCCCAATATTAGGCTGCAACCGCGCCTGTTCTTACCTTTTCATTCTCAGACTGATTTGACTGGAGGATCTATTTGGATGATATTTGCCATGAACATGATATGAAGGTACAGTCAAGGACGTATAAATACAAAAGTGGTACTGTATCGTCCGATATACACCTACTATTCTATGTAGTTTAAATCATGTAAAAAAGTTTAATAAGGACCAAAAAACGATTGATTTTGGAGTGTAGTTTTATTTAGTGGTAATTGTAAAATATTTTATCTGGACTACTGTCCTCTAGCGTATCCATCTGTCAACTTTACTTCAAGACCTTCAAGTTCCGCCTCCAGGGGGAGGGAGAGAAATTAGGGATGAATTAGCTGCTTACTGACAAAGACCGAATTCCACGCGGGCGGAGCCGCGGGCACAGCTAGTCTTCAATAAACTTCTTCCATAAGCTTCAGATATGACCTTATGGTATTAGTTTGGTTCTTATTCCATGAAAGGAACCTTCCTTTATGCGTGGTCGGACCACGCATAAAGGAGGGTCACTAGGCTAGGGTTGCAAAATAACGGTTTGTTTTCTGTCTTGAAAAAAAACTTGAAAAAAAAACCGTGAAAAAGAACAGTTTTTTTTTTGGAATATGTTTTTTTTCAAAAGTACGAAATTTCAAAATTTGCAAGACAGTTAATACTCTTATACGGTTGTTTTAGACTTTATGTTAACTATTAAACTAATTTAATTTAAAAACTTTAATTTCTGGTTTTATTAAACTTATATTAATGAAATATGTAGTGGTACTATGCTGCTGATAGTTCTAGTGAATAAGTTCAAAGTTTTTTTTGCATTTACTGAGAATAGTTTAGTTACATAACAGACATACCTACCTACTTTAATGTACTTAGTTTTAAGTTACTTATATGAATAAATCACAAAAAACCGTGTTTGTCGCAATATTTGTTCATCTGAAAAAAAAACCTTATTTAGAAAAAAAACAATGGTGCCAGGTTTTTTTCATGTTTTTTTTCATAAATTTGAAAAAAAAACATTTTGTTTTTTTTCTATTTGCAACCCTTACACTAGGCCGATTTTTAACCTAAGTAAGACTGACAATCATGATAAGCGATGCTTCTTTACTCTCTGTTCTCTGTTCTCTTTAGCTGTAGCGTTTTAACGCAAATCCTTCAGTAAAATAGAAACAGAAAATTGAAGTCCCGCGATACTTTACCCAAAAGCTTTGAACACAAAAGCCAATAAACATGTCACCCGAACCCCGCTCATATCTTTTCCAGTACCATTTGCTCCTTGAGCGCAATATTGCAGCGTGCCAGCTCGGCTTGACGGCGAAACGTGACGTATTATGTTGGTGCACAACTCTGACTGTTTACATAATACCTACCCTTATACATGGCGACAGATTGTACCACGAGTCGTTTAATTAACTCGATCATTTGTAGGGATTTATTTACAAAGCTAATCGACTCGTTGAAACTGTGAGCCCTTATCAAGGTAGAGGCAGATGCGATTTATTGACCACATATTAGACAGAATTACTTTAAACATTTCCTTCAACCAAAATTTTTGCACTAAATTACCGAGTTTTTAAGTTAGAATATGGTGATTTTTGTTTATTTTATACTGTCTATTTTTAAGCTAAGTAAAGCATCAGTAGGTATAGTCGATAGCACATACATTTTTCGTACGGAAAAATATATCTTTCCATTAAAATAAAAAATGTTGTTCCTCATTGGCCGCTTTTATACTTTGCCGTGGTTGGCAAATCATTGTCACGATATTCTGGTGCGTCCATATGTACGGTTTCGTTCTATGAGACAGATTCGTCCAGCCTACCAAACATGACCATACATGTGAACGCACCAGAATATCGTGACGATAATTTGCTTTTAACGGCAAAGTATGAAAGCGACCATTGCCTAAAAGACGAAATATGCATATGGCGTGGATTATAGGCACTATCTATACCAACTAAACACTAAAGATAAGTTTTTTTCACTAACCAAAGAACAAATAAATAAAATTACCTACATTATTGGTATTTATAACACAGTACGCCACCCACGTACAAATTAAAACTTATATATAATACTGTTTAACCTTTGGGCGATACCTACACAAATCTTTAGAAATAATGTGATATGGGTAAATATAATTTCGTCTGTCTTGTTATTATTAAATTTAGCCACTGTGTTTAAATATAGTAAAAATAAATATTAACCCATAACCAGAGCAACAACGGTTAGGGTCAAAGCAAACGTCCGGTTTGAACGTCAGGTCGCCGGATACGGTTGCCGAATCAGGTCACCTGAAGGCGCATGTCTCATAACTAAAATGGCTATTAGACATGGCAATTTGTAGGGCCCAACATGTTGTGTTGGGAGGTGTAATAGGAGGTTGGACCCGTAGGGAGCTGAAGGAGGGTGAGGGAGAGGCAGGGTACACAACATGTTGGGCCCTACAAATTGCCATGTCTAATAGCTGTTTAAACAACAGAGCAGCGCACACATCACGTTTGTCCACTGTGCGGTTTCAAAACCTAACGTCACGTCAAAATACGTCAACCGGACGTGGGCGTGTGTCCTTCGGTCGGGTAACCGAATCAGGCGGCAGCTGTATCGGCTACCAGACGTTTGCTTGGAGCCTTATTGACTAAAACTTTAGAAAATATCAGTATTTCTAGCAATATGACACAAGCAAGTTTATAGAATCAGACTAAATTTGCAACCGTTTGGCAGTGAAAATACAGTATGTAAACTTACCAGGAACATTTATTCAAACCCGGGCTTGTCTAGGCGACAAATAAGGTCGTGGCATGTAAATTATTTAACTACAGACACTTTTTATAAATCATGGTAAAAAATTAAAAACCAAAATTATATTAAATCATACTTCTATAACATCCTGTATTATTTGTTTACAATTTTATCATTTGTCAAATATTTGTCAAGTCAAGGTCAAGTTCAACACATGACATTTCACTTGAAATAAAGCTGTGTTCATTCATACTTATCATTTAAATGCGACGTAGCACAGCGGCCGTTTTTTCTTTATGCCCTATTCGCGTAGTCTACTCGCCGTAAGAAATCATCTTGGTTTAAAGCATGTACGAGTACCTTAACCACAAAGAATGGGTGCTGTTGGGTCCGTTTTCAAATTGTATGGATAGCTGTATATCTAATATCATACATACAACCTCCCTGCTTTCCTAACGTTGGTGCTAGGCTTTTCTGCAAAATGGTTTCTTCCGTTCTTCAGTTCTGACGTCAAACGAGGACGTCGCCCACCAGTACGTGCTGCAGTCTTCTAATCCCGCTGTCTTGTAATCGCCTTTATAATTACACGCGAGTCAGTCGGCTGTCTCCTTTGCGGAAATCTCTGGACATACAGCCGAAGAGCTGCCGCCCCATTATTCCTGCATTCCCCGTAGATGAGATCATATCCACTATCTCGTCAGCACTAAAATTGATAATTTTATGTATTGTATGAACGAGACACGTTGACATTGAAAATTATCTTGTCATTTGATTGCTAAACGTTTTTGTGGCACTTACTCATTGAAAAAAGGCCTAAAAACGGTTATTAAAGAAGTCTTCGAAATGGATGCATGAAAATGGTGAATGTTCTAGTTAACATTGGGGTTGCATTTATCTGTCACTCATAACGTAAACATAACATAATCACAGGATGATACTTATAGGATTAACCGACTTAGAAAAACGTAAGATTTTAAAATTTCAAATCAACAATTGCATTAAAAATAATCTACTAATACTAACAAAAAGCATGGTACATTACTATACTCGACGTGCAGATCAAATGGTTTAAATAAATGTTTCTGGTAGGTTTACATACGGTATAGGTACAGCCAACGTCAAAAATATGTATACACTTTTGCACATTATACCATTGTAATAAGGTTCAAAATTGTATACATATTTTTGGCGTTGACTGTACGACAATGACCACTATGATCGCATTCTTGACGTGAAGAGATGGCGAATGTTGACAGACTCTTAGAATACTTCGCTGCATTTAGAATTCAATGTATTCTTGCCGTATTCAGACAACATACCTAATATTAAATCATTATTATCGAAGAGACTCGGAAACTGTTTCCAGACTCAGAGAATTCAATAAAGGCACAGTCTCACTCCTTTGTATGACATCGTCAAGCACGCCGCACCCAGTCGTCAATTCACGATGTTTTGATCATGATGTGTTGTCTACGTGGACAGTGAAACTGCTGCAGCTGACTAATGAAGTTATATTGACTGTTGAGACGAATAGTACAAATAAAATCGAGTTCTAATAATTTTAAACAAAAAAGAACCGACCTTCACTTAGACTCCATCTTTCCAAAAGCAAATGCCCGAGCTACTGTAAAACATATTTAAATCACTATATAGGTGTGCCTATAATATTTAAAGAGTTCCCTCGATTTCTCCAGGATCCCATCATCAGATCCTGACCTGGTTACAATGGGACCAACTGTGAAGATAACCTCCTCCTTCTAAATCTTCCAAACCTTCGAAATATTGAAGTTGGTTGACAATGTTTCAATTCACCGTAGGTGCTCTTCACATCGGATGCGATGTCCGCAATGCAAGATCAAAAATTGAAAATCGCAAATTTTTTGCATGGTCTATAAAGAATAGAGACCATTATTTAACCTTCTAATATCGATATGGCCGTTCTCTGTATGCGACTGGAATGTCTGTGTGGAATGAACGCTGTCGCCCGGGATTCCCCTAAATTGTCTCTTAGTCTTCTTTTGCTACGTCTTACCGGAGTACAATGCCTTAAAATTTGTCACTTTATGTAACTGTTTTGACGCTGAGTTAGTTACAGGTTTGCTAATGGAATTGGCTATTGTAGACAATGAAAACAAATGTAAGGTGCAATTGTAGTGAAGTTCAAAGTTATTTTTTGAATAAAATAATATACATTGAACAAATTAACTATGTAAACTAGTATTTTTAATTCAAGACAGTATGGCAGGAGCCAGTCAGAATACATTAGCACAAAAATGATATAAAACATTTGCTTTATCTAGAAAGTCTAGTAACTCTAACACACGGCTTAAACTGTTAAATATATATAATCCTAATTTTGAATGAAACACATATTACTCAAATACCATAGAGCTCCACCGAGAAATATTTTTTGGCAATGCATTAAGTAATTAATGCTTTTCGTGAGTCTGATTACACCATAAATTAAGAGATATATGCCCATATTAAAAAAAATATTGTAAATAATTGTTAGAGTATGCGTTATATACGGTATTGATTTACATACATGCATTATTTATATACTTTTGACGCAAATTGCAGGAAAAATCTTGACACAGATGTCTGAAAAAAATAGTACAATGGCTGGGGCCATATTTTTTTCGTGTTTTTAAAGCATTGATCAGGACAGGTCCTAAACATATTTTCTACACTCCGGGCTACTTGGTCCACCCGTGACTTTATTTTGTTACCATTTTTTGCAATATCCTTACACAAGGAGTAAACGAGATTTATCCTTAGGAGCATTAGTATATTAGTGAACACAGAGATATAATCGTCGGTTAGCATCAAATTATATTTTTTATTTATTTACAAGGCCCAAGGCAGAGCCCGCGTTAAATTTGGCCCCTCATAAACCATTCACGGGAATTTCTAAGACTATGTAAATAAAATATTAGAATTAACTATTGTTATATATTCTTTATAATGCACCACAATATAAACAATCCAATTGATAAAGATTAAAATAAAATTAAGTAACAACCCATGGATTAACCATTTAAAAAAGTTTCTCTTCCAGAAGAAATTATGCGTAGAAGGAGACTAAACATAGAAGAATGAACGGGTATTGCCTATTAAATATAATTAACTTCAACCCAATGATATTATTCTTCATACCTGAATTCCTCCTACAGAAACTCCGATGGTGCGGCAAAAAATTCAAGTTTTAGCAAGATCCTACCACTAAATCTATTTACCTACTATCTAGACCAGAAACAACGAAACATGAGCATAAGTTGCGAGTTATATTAGTTCAAACTCATTAGTTCAAACACATTCGTGGCAGCCTCAGAGTTCGTGACGTAGCGGATAAGTTGCAGGAATCGGGTTGCAGGTTGCCTAGATTTCACTTTCCAAGGCTCTAGATCTCGCTGCAGGCCTAAGAAGCGCTGGCTGGATATCGCGAAAGCGGATATTGCTCGAGTTTCTTCAGAAAAATGGTATTATGATCACTTTTCCTTGCCATTCTTGCATGTTGACTTTAAATATATTATATGATAATGGGCCTCTAGATCTTCACTATCAAATCTTCTTCTCTTAATACTGCGCCCAGGAACGGAAGATACTTAAATACGGGCTTGCCAATGAACAGCAGGTCCCGTAGAGGAGAACACCATGCAGCCAGCAGTGATAACGCAAAACAGCAGAAGACGATCTTCACTAGTGTGTCTAGCACGAACAAGCTGGAACAGAACACTATTTTATTTTCTATTTTATGAGCCAACCCCAGATAATGGGAAATGGCAAAGGTAGATGATGATTGAATGGATGGAAAACAGCTTTATACATTACTATACACTAGAGTAGAGATACAAAGCCAATTACAGGTTCTCACTTATAAAAACAAGCTAATAGAATTAACAAGTTTTGCTTACTTAAATACAAAAGTGTCTGCAGCAAAACGCGTCTGCAGAAAATAAAACAAAACAAATAATCAAGTAGGTAAATACAATAGTCTAAGAGCCCACGACACTAAACTTAGTTCCATAAGACTTCCAAACTCGCAACTTGGCTATTTGCCGGAAATTTATTTAAAACCGCACAGTCTATATGAGGATGAACTTTCTGGTGACAGCGTACGGGACACAAAAGCCAAAGCCATATGCTAGCCAAGTCATTTCTCACTCCCTGTATCGAAGACATAAGGACACTTACAAGTTATGATACATTCTGTTGATCGGCACTTTAGTGGGATCCTCCTTAAAGCAGTACACGCGACCAGCCTCTATTGACTGCTTTAAATATTCCTCTACGTCAACATTTTCTTTATATGTGAGGTATATATCGTTTTCTTCCTCCGACAGGATAGTGTGAATAGTGTCGAAGTTCGGGCAAGGGAAATGCCATTGCCGCATGGTAAAGTATTGTAACAGGTCTAGTCCTTTCGAGATCCTGTCTTGTATCCTTACCATGCTGAAAATAAAACACTTACTTTTACATAGAATCTAATGAGAATTTGCCATCCTCATCAACCTACATTATACCTATATAAGTACCTGTCATATTTCAAAGTCAATTTACGAATTTTTATGCATTTGAATTTCTACCTCGTTCATAATTACAAATTGCTGCTGTAACTACTGTACAGACCTCTTTTTTCGTTAAAGTAAAAATAGCAGTCTAATTTACACTTAATTAACTGATAAGTTAACTTACAATTTCTTCTGTCCAGCAATTAAAAGTAGAAAATCTATGAAATATGCCGGCAGCAGATGAAAGAGAATTCGTTTGGTTTCGTGAGCTAAGTAGTTAGTAGTGATGCCTCCGTTAGGGTACCACAGCGGCCAAGCCATGGGATTCTTCCGACCATAACGTTCCGCGACAGTCAGCACTTCACCCCATGTAGTTGGTTTTATGTGTCCCGCATTTAAGTTATAGATAGGAATTTGTTCAGATCTAGAATCATGCGAAGATATTACCTTTATTAAAAAAATTGCATCTCAAAAAATTACCAATGTAAAAAAAATACTCAATTGTAACTAACATAAGCTTATATCGTCACTACTATAGCAAAACATTGTGTTGTTGTTATCTACTAAAAGCAGTAAATAAGTCGTAAAAGTAGTTTGTTCAATTATTACTTGTATACAAAATCGTATATACAAGTAATAATTGAACAAACTACCTCCTGGTCGTTTTAGATAATAATTTCTACTAACTTCTTCCTTGATGCCTCTATCATCGTTAGAGCTATGATGGCGTTGATGGCACCGTCAACAGGGATGCACTGCCCGTACAGACTACCATCGCACAGCATAGTCCTGATAACGCCCTTCCCAGCACCCAGCATCAGCCCCACCGGACCATTGAGACTATCCACCCAGCCTGGCAGAGGGTCCCGGTATGCAGGGCTTACTAAAATAAAATTGACTTGTAATACAGGGTCTTTCAAACGCTGAAAAGAGGTGCTAGTAGCCTGGAGGTAAGACGTCAGACTTTCAAACCGGGAGGTCTCGGGTTCAAACCCCGGCTCGTACCACTGAGTTTTTCGGAAGCTATGTACGAAATATCATTTGATATTTATCAGTCGCTTTTCGAAGAAGTTAAACATTGTGAGGAAACCGGACTTAATCCCAATAAGAGGCCTCAATTCAAACCTTAAATATATTTGATATCCACAGATACAGAGACATAAACTGGTGTCCCAGCGGTGAAGTCTTATGCTTGTCTTCGAAACATGTGAAACTATATTTAACTTTTACTTTAACTTGTTTGTAAATAACACCCACATTGTAACAAAGTAAAACCTCTTACCGATGGTAGGTCTAGCAATAACGACAGGCAAGCCAGGATAGGCATCGTGAACCAAGCTCTCTGCTAGCCGTTTTGTATACGTGTAGGTGTTAGGGTGCCGCCCCAGCAAAGATGGAGTAAGGAGGTCCACCTGCTTGTCGTCCAGCCACTCACACAGTCGCATGACATCGTGGGCGTCTGCTGGTGGACTGTGGAACTAAAATGGCAGTGAAACAATGGCAAATGACGGCAGGGTGGGGTATTGGTATTTTTAACTTCATTTCTTCGAAATTACTCAAAATTAGTAGTTTATGTAACTGTTACGTAATAAGGCCTAATTACGTACAGTTGCATACACTGCTTTATCTACACTCATATTATTTATTCTAAATGCCGTATTCGGAAACCATAGAATGGCCGCCATTGCACCGCCATGGCCAACTCGATTGTGCCGGCGGTCGCGCGAGCGCGTGTCGGCGGCCGCGCGGGAGCGTGCAGGTGTACATTATGTTATCAAAACTCATAACACATCAATATTTGAGCATGTAAAGTTAAAATTACGTTACTGCCACAGATAAAAAGCTTATCATAGTAAAATCGGTTGTGGTAATGCTAGCCATTGCCTACCGTTTTCGAACACGTTTTAGAGAACTTACAATGTGTTATTTGAAAATATTTCCTACTTTTAGCAAAATTAATAAAATATTTAATTAATTTGCCTCGATAACAGAAACCACAAAAGCTCTTTTGGATTCCGTTTTAAAATTATAAATATTCTAGTGCAGCCTACTTTAAACAGTTCGAGTTCGTCTTAACATTATTGGAAATTTATCCAAAGGATTACCTTTTCTTCCAAAACTTCAAAGTCAGGATAACAAAACGCTGTCGATACATGCACAAAGATCACTAAATTCTTCAACGTTCTAGCGACATCAAGGGCTCGCCGGGTCCCCGCGGTGTTCAACGCCACGCTATCCTTCAGACTAGCCTCCATCCTCAAGGTGGCTGCTAGGTGGAACACCACGGATACTTCGTCCGACAGGGTCTCCAAATCCTTACTGGATATACCTAAGTCCTCGTAAAGCAGGTCCCCTTGGATTGGTATCAGTTTTCCAAGAGCTACTTCTTGCTCGCTTTTGATTCTGATAAACATCTGTAATAAAATTTGGGGTTGAAAAACAGTTGCAAATGGTATTAGGGAGTAGTTTTAAACGTTTCAAAATGGTCAAATGTCCCATCTCCGTCCAACCGTAAGCGTTACATACTCGTAATGATCTATCAAAATTCAATATTTATTTTGATTAACTACCTTATGATATTTTTTGCATAGATATTTAAAACACTATACTGAGTGATGGCTTGAAAATAACAAAAACAGGCATGTAGAGGGTTCATAGGCAGCGTATGACGTACTCAGTCATGACGCAGACGCTAGAGTCAACCGATGGCAGCAGCTCCCTCGGCTCATTTCCATACAATGCATTTTGACTTCCGTTCCGCGTGACACGTCAGGAGCGGATACAGGAGGGGGGGAACCCCTGAAACGCAGACTTCCTATACTACGGACCGCGAGATTTTTTGTGAAGGAAATTGCCCTCCCCCCAACCCTGAACGAAATCCTGGATCCGCGCCTGGAGACTGTACAAGGTACTTTGCCTAGAGTTTGCACTGTTGTAAGTAATGCTATTGAGTAAATACATTAATACACTCACCTTTAAAAGATCATTTTAATAAAAAGTGTCTTAATAATAATATAGTTGTTCCTGCGGCATCACCCGCGAGCATTTTGGAGAAAAAACTTAAATTTTGGGTTACATAAAATTTAATGAAATTCTGTGCAGTAGTTTGTGTAAGTGGAAGTTAGTGGAAAATATAGATTGCACGAATATTACCGGCGAGCGAAGCATATCATCCAAACGCTGTTGGACAGATTTCCCCTTCTTCGGTCTCAGCAGTAAGAATATATGTCCAATATCAGGTAAAGTGTATAGCAACTTCTCAATGAGAACCTTGCCCATGAACCCAGCGCTGCCTGTCACCAGGATATTCTTACCTTTGAAGAACTCTTTAACTGAATATTTTGTCATTTTCTGAAAACAAATTGCTTGATTTTACTAACAATAATTTTAAACAAAAAAGAACCCACTTCACTTAGCATCCACCTTTCCAACAGCAAATGCTCGATCTGCTGTAAAAAATACTCAAATCACTAGTGATTAGTATAGGCACACCTCTAGAGGTGTGCCTATAATAGTTGAAGGATCCCATCATCAGATCCTGACCTGGTTACAATGGGACCAACTGTGAAGTATACTCTTTCAAACGAAAAAATAATTTTCCAAATCGGTCCAGCCGTCATCAGATAATTGGTAAACAAACATTTAAAAAAATAGCAAAAAAAAAACAAAGATCCCGACGAATTGATAACCTCCTGCTTCGAAATCTTAAAATCAGTTGAAAAGTACCTATTGGGATTTTAAAATATTATTTCGATTTTTGAACAGTGAGCAGTAAAACTCGCTGAACCAGTGAGATGTTAATAAATATCTTAGCACGACTTTGTTGTTGAGAGAACAAGAGTATATGAAGATTATTTTGAACACATTACTTACATAGCTTGCTTTTTCGGGAACCGGGGTATGTCCTTAAACTACGTCCGGACTTGGGTATGTCCTTAAACTACGTCCGGACTTGGGTATGTCCTTAAACTACGTCCGGACTTGGGTATGTCCTTAAACTACCCCAAAAAGAGAGGTATGGGCACTGCGAATGGCATCTCGCTAAGTGTGGTAGGGCACGTTCAGCGAATGTCATCGCTCAAATCTGGAGCAGAGCCCGACTGGGGAAGTACCTCCACCTTACAGAAAACCACAGCTAAATAGCACTAGACCCTACTCATAGTGTTGTGTTCCTGCTGGTAAGTAAGGTTGCCAAATAGCTCAAAGAGGACCCAGTGTGTTGACGATGAGGGACCTTCTTGTTCCTTTAGCCATCAACACAGTGAATCCTCCTTTTTGTAAAGGGTCGGCAACGCGCATGTGACTCCTTTGGAGATGCAGGCGTCCATAGGTTACGATAGCTGCTTACCATCAGGCGGGCCGTATGCTTGTTTGCCACCGACGTGGTATAAAAAAAAAGAAAATACCTACTGCTACTGATTAATAAATATCAATGTCCGACACACATAAATATTCATTATTCTTATAAAAATGGATAGGAGAACAAGGGATTGGTTTATTCTTCTTCATTACACGTCTAAATAACTAAACAAAATTAGAATAAAAACAGTTGCTACTTACTTACGTTATGATAGTAAACAGGCAATCTCAGATACTATTAGTTGAACAAGGTTAGTTCACGTCTTAACAGACTGAACTCCGCACAACGGATGGGGTTATTTCATAATACCAAAAACTGCAACTCTTTTATCTATGATTAATAAATATTTTTATTTTTTAACATTTTTACTGTGACAGACGTTGAGGTTGAAAAGGTTGAAAAGTATAGATAGCTATTTAATTTGACAAATGAACAATGTCTACCTACCTCATTATTTATTGATTTTTTCTTTTTAATTAAAAAATAGGTACATTGTCTGTCTGTCAAGCTGTTTTGATATGTCTTATTATAGAATATGTATGGTATAAGGAGGATAAAAATCTCTATGTTACAAAAGTGTCCGTCAGAAGGCGATAAACTGATGGCGCCACAATGATGTTAAATTTGATTCAAGTAATTTTTATCCAGCGTGGCAATGCTGCGAGCGTAATGGGAACCTTTGCGCCGGAAATGACACGGGGCGGGTTATTTGACTAGTACTTCTTGTACTCTTGTAGTCTGGTTTTTGTACATTTTTTAAAATATTATTATTTTGACATTTGTAATCTGTGGACATTATAAGCACAATATTTTTATATTAAAAAATTAATTCCATACATATTTACAAAATAATTATTTGTGGAGAAGAAAAACACTCTGAATATTAATTTTATTTAGAATGTAATATAAGTATTAAATATCGGTAATTCATTTCAAATGCTCAACTATACCTAGCGCCACCCGTAGATATTTGGAACTATTGTTTACTGCTTACCGCTGGACACTTTTTCGACCGTTTTCCTATAAGGGAGACCCGTCCTCCTTGTACCATCCATATTATAGAAAATCGCATTATTGTTTATCTAGAAGATCTAATGTATTACTGTTTTTAAAAAATAAGTCCCGCCGAGTTTCTTGCCGGTCATAATACTTCTCGGGTCAGAGGTGTAGGGTTAGAGAGGTTAGAACCGGTGGTAGTTTGTTTTTCTTTTACTGATGTTCATAAGTGTATTGTATTGTGCCTAAATTGAAGAATAAATATCTTTTATCTTTATCTTTTTCAGTCATTCAGGTAATGCATAAGTAATATAAAAAAATGAATAAAAAATTGCATTGCATAAAAAAAATGCATCACTCAAAAACAGCGAGGGAGCAAGAGAATAATGTTTGCCAATTTTATAAATAGTATATTTGGACCCGGGTATGTCCTTAAACTACGTCCGGACACGGGTATGTCCTTAAACTACGTCCAAAAGAGAGGTATGGGTATTTTGCAGTAGCAAAATATGTCATCTCGCTATGTGTAGTAGGGCACAGCACAGCGAATGTCAAGTCGCTCAAATCTGGAGCAGAGCCCGACTGGGGAAGTACAGAAAACCAGAGCCAAATAGCACTAGATCCTACTCATAGTGATAAATAGATAAATCATGTTGTCACCGAGCTCGCGGCAAATGCTGAGCTTCGAGCCTATTGTCGCGAAATTTAGTTTAGTTTTTAAGTTGTGTGTTACTTGTATTTTTTTTCCTTTCCCTTCTTGTGTATTGTTTTATGTTTTGTTGTTTACTTCGGTGTATGTCTACGTGTCTGTATTTCTTTTTGTATTTGTTTTTATTTCTGCGACAATAAATGTTTTTTTTTTATTATTATTATTATTATTTTATAGTGTTGTGTTCCTGCTAGTGAGCGCAAGGTTGTCACAGAGCTCAAAGAGGACCTGGTGTGTTGACGATGAGAAACCCTCTTGTTCCGTTAGCCCTGAACACAGTGAATCCTCCTTTTCGTAAAGGTTCGGCAACGCGTATTGACACCTCTGGAGTTGCAGGCGTCCATAGGCTACGGTAGCTGCTTACCATCAGGGCCGTATGCTTGTTTGCCACCGTCGTGGTATAAATATATGTATATTTTTTGGATTATTGGGCAAGTGCGGTGACAAAACATTGCAAAGTATGAGACTAGACCTTATACTAATGCCAAGGGTATGATTCATCTGTGAGCGGATAATTCAGTTGGCGAGCAGTTTAATGTTACCTAACCCTTGTTGACCAACCTGGCCATTAGATTTTTCTGCGGACCAAATTTTTTTGTTGTAACCATTTAATTACTTCTCACATTGCTAAACTTGAACCAAATACATTACTTCGTCTCGAACGCCACAATTGCCGTGGAGACAGCTAGGCCAAAAAACTTTTTTTAAATAATGAAATATGGATGGTAAAATGCGGCATTTATAATTGAAATTTAATTAAGCCTCCTGACCAATTACTGTAAAATTTTAGTAGCTTAATTTAAGGGTTATTGCTGTCTGATCTTTCATTGGTCCCCTAAGTTTCGTTCGCACGTTTAATATTTATTTATTCCCGTCTAATCCCCTCAAAATAAAATATAGGTACCTAATTATATTTTTCATTTCAATTCTGATCTCCTTTAAACAAAATGTAATACAGACGTTAAATTTTGTTGTTGTTACAACCTTTGTTGTTATTTTAAGCAATTTTCTGCCGTAGGTTCTAGCCTTTTAGGCCAAATACCATAGAACAATACTAGTGACAGGTACAACCTACACCGGCGCCATCTAGCCAAACCTTCAACAGTTACCTTCCGCATTGACTCAGATTGAAAACAAATAAATTGTAGGAACAGTTTGGGCCGGAAGCGTTCAGAAACTTTGTATTTGCCTAATTAACTACATCAGGGGGCCTGCTTCCTTGATTAGATCACGTATCGAGGGATCAAAACGGATCTAAGCGAATAGAAACTTTCTTTTATTGTTGTTTCGACTGCGATAAACCAGTCAACTGCCAAATTACGATAGACGTCACTATGAATTAAATAGGGTTAATACCAATTTGAATTTGACTGTAATGTTTTGGAGGTCATCATCATCATATCAGCAGAAAGAAGTCCACTGCTGAACATAGGCCTCCCCCAAAGAGTGACACAATGACCGATCCTCCACCGCCACCTACATCCAGCGGACTCCCGCGACCTTTACCAGGTCATCAGTCCACCTTGTGGGGGGTCTACCCACGCTGGGCCTTCCGGTTCGTGGTCACCAGTCGCCACTCGAGAACCTTTCCGCCCCAAAGGCCATCGCTTCTATGTGCAATGTGCCCCGCCCACAGCCACTGTCACTGTTGTGGAGGTATATTATTTGAAATCGTTACGATTTGAACACAAAGGTTTGGTACTAAAGGTATTCGATGTCATCATGTTGAACGCCAACCAGGCTACTAAATGTTGGTGCAATTCGCACAGAAAAGTGATCACTCGTTAGAATGCAACCGATTTGTTAAAACGAATCTTTTTGCACGGAATATATTTTAAATTTACGTGCTAAATGTTTAAATATAGGTCTGATGTAAAATACATTTCCACGTGAAGCTCTATCATATGGAACTAGCAATCACACTTTTTTCCAAACTAAACCAAACCTTATTACTGAGTAAAACAGGTGTTAATAGGACACTAGAAAAACGGTCCGATAGAGACCATAAAGTATGGGGAAGGGGAGGTAATAACTACAGGCGCTAGTTGGCTTTAAATTGGTTAATATGTCAATCTCAGACTTTATCACACTATAACATTTAATACTTTTTCGAACTGCTGCATATTTATCCTCTGTTGGTTGCGACTCGCGTATTACAGATTCTTTTAGCTAATTTTATTTATATGTTTGAGAAACAAATATAAACTACCTCAACAAAAATATGCACATTATAAAAAGCACATTTAATTATTCCATTGATTTAGTATCGTAGAAGTACAGTATCAAACAAAATTTACCGAAAATAGGTGCCGGATTCTAATTTAAATATACATTAACAATACAATAAAAACACAACCTATCTCAAACATAACTCCAACACACAACAAACATTCAACCAATATTGAAGTTGTATTGGAGTTGCGTTGCAATATTTCTCAAGAAAATTCTGATATTTCTGATTCAGATGTTTATGCCGTAGCTGTATTGCGTTGTTAAGAGGCCTTATTCCCAAAATGCGCGTATTTTGCGAAATGCATCATTTTCTTCGGAGGTTATAGCGAAAATGCTGTGTGTTTTTAAATTAACTTTTAATGCATATAATAGTCCGTTCCTTTATCTAGATGGCCATGGGAAAAAAAATTACATTTTTGAGAAAAACACCTGAAAAACATGGCTTCTCTTGGCAGGCCTCTTCAGAGTTTGCAGTTAGACGTCTGGTTTTTTTTTCAGATTACTCAAATAAAGGGAACCTTTCTTATAAAATTTGAATACAATTCAATTTAGTATATCATGTTCAAGACGACCATGGTAAGAAAAATTGAAGATTCATCTTGGATAATAGACAAAATACCTTCTGAATATTGCAATTTTTTTGATGAAAACAGGTTTACATTTAATTTTTTTCACGGAAGTCCTATAAATATTCTGCCCTAAAAATATAAATATATTAAAGTTCAGCTATAGATCTACCACGAAAAAAAAAATCATTACTGTAACACAAAATTTAAATAAAGTGTAATTTTTTGAAGATGACTCTAAATCGGTTAAAAACTTGACAAAACACATCACGCCGTCGCCTCTGGCTCAGTATGGAACGAGAGCTCACAGACGATGGACCTGTGCTAAATCGTCCTACGCGCATTACGTAAGTTTGCCAGCTAGATACACTAAGAGGCCACTAAAACGGGTAACCTTGTATGAAATCCCCAACACGTAGTGACCTGTTTCCATTGCCCTATAGTGGCGAGAAGTGCGATTGAATTATAAAGATCCTTGAAATAAAAGATTGAAATATTTACTTTATATTATTATAGTACATTACTTACCAAGGACTGTAAAAGAAAGAAAGCCCGAAATCGCAGGTATTTGTAACCCGAGCCGCAGGCGAGGGTTGTAAATATGCGATAGAGGGCTTTCTTTTTTACTGCCCGTGGTGAGTACAACAATTAGCGTAGCGTGCGGTAAAACTCACATTATGGCCAGGTGTAACGTAAAATGATTTTTTATTTGAAAACTAGACAATTTTGTCAAAATCGTCATGGGAGTCATTTCCGACTAATTCGGGTGTGCAAATTTCGAAAATAATGTCTATTTAGAAATCCAAGATGGCGGTCTAACACTTTTTTGGTAAAAATCGTTATGGTAGTCATTTTCGATTAATTCAGGGGTGTAGATTTCGAAAATAAGGACCGTTTTAAAATCAAAGATGGCGGAAACGGAAAATTCTGTCAAAATCGTCATGGTAGTCACTTCCGACTAATTCGGGTAAGCAGATATCGAAAATAATGTCTATTTTGAAATCCAAGATGGCGGTCATACACTTTTTTTGTAAAAATCGTTATAGTAGTCATTTTCGATTAATTCAGGAGTGTAGATTTCGAAAATAAGGACCGTTTTAAAATCAAAGATGGCGGAAACGGAAAATTCTGACAAAATCGTCATGGTAGTCATTTCCGACGAATTCGGGTAAGCAGATATCGAAAATAATGTCTATTTTGAAATCCAAGATGGCGCTCATACACTTTTTTTGTAAAAATCGTTAAATTTGTCATGGTAGTCATTTTAGACTAATTTGGGTGTGCAGATTTCGAAATTAATGTCTATTTTGAAATCCAAGATGGCGGTCATACACTTTTTTGGTAAAAATCGTTAAATTTGTCATGGTAGTCATTTTCAACTAATTTGGGTACGCAGGTTTCGAAAATAATGTCTATTTTGAAATCCAAGATGTCGGTCATACACTTTTATGGTAAAAATCGTTAAATCGAAAACAAAGACCGTTTTAAAATACAAGATGGCGGAAATGGAAAATTTTGTCAAAATCGTCATGGTAGTCGTCTTTGACTAATTCGGGGGTGTAGATTTCGAAAAAAAGGAAGGTTTTAAAATCAAAGATGGCGGAAACGGAAAATTCTGTCAAAATCGTCATGGTAGTCATTTCCGACTAATTCGGGTAAGCAGATATCGAAAATAATATCTATTTTGAAATCCAAGACGGCGCTCATACACTTTTTTTGGAAAAATCGTTATGGTAGTCATTTTCGATTAATTCAGGGGTGTTGATTTCGAAAATGAGGACCGTTTTAAAATCAAAGATTGCGGAAACGGAAAATTCTGTCAAAATCGTCATGGTAGTCATTTCCGACTAATTCGGGTAAGCAGATATCGAAAATAATGTCTATTTTGAAATCCACGATGGCGCTCATACACTTTTTTTTGTAAAAATCGTTAAATTTGTCATGGTAGTCATTTTCGACTAATTTGGGTGTGCAGATTTCGAAAATAATGTCTATTTTAAAATCCAAGATGGCGCTCATACACTTTTTTGTAAAAATCGTTAAATTTGTCATGGTAGTAATTTTCGACTAATTTGGGTGTACAGATTTCGAAAATAATGTCTATTTTGAAATCCAAGATGGCGGTCATACACTTTTTGGTAAAAATCGTTCAATTTGTCATGGTAGTCATTTTCGACTAATTTGGGTATGCAGATTTCGAAAATAATGTCTATTTTGAAATCCAAGATGGCGGTCATATACTTTTTTGGTAAAAATGGTTAAATCGAAAACAAAGACCGTTTTAAAATACAAGATGGCGGAAATTGAAAATTTTGTCAAAATCGTCATGGTAGTCGTCTTCGACTAATTCGGGGGTGTAGATTTCGGAAAAAAGGACGGTTTTAAAATCAAAGATGGCGGTAACGAAAAATTCTGTCAAAATCGTCATGGTAGTCATTTCCGACTAATTCAAGTAAGCTGATATCGAAAATAATATCTATTTTGAAATCCAAGATGGAGGTCATACACTTTTTGTAAAAATCGTTAAATTTGTCATGGTAGTCATTTTCGACTAATTTGGGTGTGCAGATTTCGAAAATAATCTGTATTTGGAAATCCAAGATGGCGGTCATACACTTTTTTGGTAAAATCGTTAAATCGAAAATAAAGACCGTTTTAAAATACAAGATGGCGGAAATGGAAAATTTTGTTAAAATCGTCGTGGTAGTCGCCTTCGACTATTTCGGGAGTTTAGATTTCGAAAATGATGTCTATTTTGAAATCCAAGACCGCGGTCATACACTTTTTTTGGTAAAAATCGTCATGTTAGTCGTTTTCGATTAATTCAGGGGTGTAGATTTCGAAAATAAGGACCGTTTTAAAATCATAGATGGCGGAAATGGAAAATTTTGTCAAAATCATCATGGTAGTCGTCTTCGACTAATTCGGGGGTGTAGATTTCGAAAATGATGTCTATTTTGAAATCCAAGATCGCGGTCATGCACTTTTTTGGTAAAAATCATCATGTTAGTCGTTTTCGATTAATTCATGGGGGTATATTTTGAAAATAAGGACCGTTTTAAAATCAAAGATGGCGGAAATGGAAATTTTTGTCAAAATCGTCATGGTAGTCATTTCCGACTAATTCGGGTAAGCAGATATCGAAAATAATGTCTATTTTGAAATCCAAGATGGCGGTCATACATTTTTTTTGTAAAAATCGTTAAATTTGTCATGGTAGTCATTTTCGACTAATTTGGGTGTGCAGATTTCGAAAATAATGCGTATTTTGAAATCCAAGATGGCGGTCATACACTTTTTTGGTAAAAATCGTTAAATCGAAAATAAAGACCGTTTTAAAATAAATGTAGTCGTCTTCGACTAATTCGGGGGTGTAGATTTCGAAAATAATGTGTATTTCAAAATCCAAGATGGCGGCCGTACACTTTAATTCTGGGATGCTGGGATGAATAATTCGAAAATAAGGACCGTTTTAAAATCAAAGATGGGGGAAACTGAATATTTGGTCAAAATCGTCATGGTTGTCGTCTTCGACTAATTCGGGTGTCCAGATTTCGAAAATAATGTCTGTTTTAAAATCCAAGATGGCGATCAAACACTTTTTGGTTAAAATCCATATGGTAGTCATTTCCGATTAATTCAGGGGTGTAGATTTCGAAAATAAGGACCGTTTTAAAATCAAAGATGGCGGAAATAAAAAAAATTGACAAATTCGTCATGGGAGCCGTTTTCGACTATTTCGGTAACTGTAGATTTCGAAAATAATGTCTATTTCGAAATCCAAAATGGCTATCACACACTTTACTTGGTATTTTAGCTATTTTTGATTAATTCAGGCGTGTAGATTTCAAAAATAAAGTCCGTTTCAAAATCCAAGATGGCAGAAATGATCATTCATTTAAAAAAATCGTCGTTATTCAGATATGTCGATTTAAAAAACAAATTCTGTTTTAAAATTCAAGACTGCGGCCATATACTGTTTTGTATCCCCGATTGAATCGAAAATGACTACCATAACGTTTATCTAGTAAAAAGTGTATGGCCCCCATCTTGGAATTTAAAACAGACCCTGTTCTCGAAATCTAAACACCTGAATCAGTTGAACAAGGTTACCATGAAGATTTTCACAAAAAGGTCATCACTGCTATCTTATATTTTAAAACAGTGTTTATTATCGGAATTTACATTGCCGAATTAATAAACAGCGACTACTATAACGATTTTTACTAAAATTGTATGACTGCCATCTTGGATTTTAAAACAGACATTATTTTCTAAATCTACACACGTGAATTAGTAAAAATGACTACCATGACGATTTTTAGAATAATTATCCTTTAACACCCATCTTGGATCTCAAATCGGTCCTTATATCGAAATCTACACCCCTCAATTAATCACAAGCGACTACCATAAAATTGTTTTAGAAAAAAGTGTATGGCCGCCATCTTGGATTTTAAAACATACATTATTTTCGAAATCTACACAGTACACACCCAAATGAGACAAAAAAGACTATCATGACGATTTTAATAAAATTGTCCATTTCAGCCATCTTGAATTTTAAAACGGTGTCTATTTTCGAAATTTAAATCCCCAAATTAATCTAAAACGACACTCAATCGATTTTAACCAAATAAGTGTGCGAGAGCTATCTTGAATTTAAAAATAGACATTATTTTCGAAATCTGCACACCCGAATTAGTCGAAAACGACTACCATGACGATTTTGACAAAATTTACCATTTCTGCCATCTTGAATTTTAAAACGGTCTTTATTTTTGAAATATACATCCCTGCATTAGTCGAAAATGACTACTATAACGATTTTTACCAAAAAGGTGTATGACCGCCATCTTGGATTTCAAAATAGACATTATTTTCGATATCTGCTTACCCGAATTAGTCAAAAATGACTACCATGACGATTTTGACAGAATTTTCCGTTTCCGCCATCTTTGATTTTAAAACGGTCCTTATTTTCGAAATCTACACCCCTGAATTAATGGAAAACGACTAACATGATGATTTTTACCAAAAAAGTGTATGACCGCTGTCTTGGATTCCAAAATAGACATCATTTTTGAAATCTGCACACCCTAATTAGTCGAAAATGACTACCATGACGATTTTGACAAAATTATCCATTTCCGCCATCTTGTATTTTAAAATTGTCTTTATTTTCGAAATCTACATCCCTGAATTAAGGGAAAATGACTACCATAACGATTTTTACTAAAAATGTGTATGACCGCCATCTTTTAATTTAAAAATAGACATTATTTTCGAAATCTGCACACCCGAATTAGTCGGAAATGACTAACATGACGATTTTGACAACATTTTACGTTTCCGTCATCTTTAATTTTAAAACGGATATTATTTTCGAAATATACACCCCTGAATTAATCGAAAACGATTACCATGACGATTTCTCAGAAAAAAAGAGTATATCCCCCATCTTGGATTTTAAAACAGACATAATTTTCGAAATTTACACCCACTAATTAGCAGAAAATGACTACCGTGCCGATTTTTCAGAATAAAGTGTATCTTTTTTTTTATCAATTTATGTGGGACAAAAAACAGTAACACACGAGATTATGGCTAATATTAACAATACAAAAATTACAAAGTATGAGACCAACGACAATGTCCACAGATTTGGGATTGATCTTGGATTTTAAAACAGACATAATTTTCAAAATCGACATTCCCTAATTAGCCGAAAATGACTACCATGACGATTTAACACAAAAGTATATTTCCGCCATTTCGGATTTTAAAACAGACATAATTTTCGACATCTACACCCTCTAAGTAGCCGAAAATGACTACCATGGCGATTTTTCAGAATAAAGTGTATAACCGCCATTTTGGATTTTAAAACGGATATAATTTTCGAAATCCACATCCCTTAATTAGCCGAAAAGGACTACCATGACGATTTTTCTGAATAAAGTATATAACCGCCATCTTCGATTTAACAGACATCATTTTCGTAATCTACACACCCGAAGTAGTCGAAATTGGCTACCATGACCATTTTTACAAAAAAAAATATTTCAGCCATATTGGAATTATGACAATTTTTCAGAAAAAAAAATATAATTTCCATCTTGGATTTTAAAACAGATATAATTTTCGAAATCTACATCCCCTAATTAGCCGAAAATGACTACCATGACGATTTAACAAAAAAGTATATTTCCGCCATCTTGGATTTTAAAACAGACATAATTTTCGACATCTACATCCTCTAAGTAGCCGAAAATGACTACCATGACGATTTTTCAGAATAAAGTGTATAACCGCCATTTTGGGTTTTAAAACGGACATAATTTTCGAAATCCACATCCCTTAATTAGCCGAAAAGGACTACCATGATGATTTTTCTGAATAAAGTATATAACCGCCATCTTCGATTTAACAGACATCATTTTCGTAATCTACACACCCGAAGTAGTCGAAATTGGCTACCATGACCATTTTTACAAAAAAAAAGATTTCAGCCATATTGGAATAAAAAAAAAATAAAAAAAATACTACTTATGTATGTATAAGTAATAGATTATTTCCTACCTAATACAGGCATATTGAAGGAGGGTAAAAAATGAAACATAAGTGTAAAAAACAGTCTTTACAATACTTAAACAAACCTAATTTTCGAAATTCGAAATTTATTATACTTTTAATTCTAAAAGTATCTCCAACAGTCCCTACTGATTAAGTAATTACCCGTCTTTGGTGTTAGATGCGTATATTTCCTTAAAACATACTTTAATTAGTAGTATCATCCATATAAAAGAAAATAAATAGCCTGTGTGTAACTTATGCGTAAAAATAATTTTACTTGTAATTGAAGTTGAAAACGATCAAGATCGTTCGAACGTCGATCATTGCCAGCGGTCGCGTACTGAGCGCTACCGCCATCTATCGAGTAAGATTTCGTGAAATTGAGGAACGTTCATGGGAATAAGGCCTCTTAATGCATTGGAGTTGTTTTGAAGTTGGATTGTGTTTATACGTGTTTTAAAGTAATAATACGGCCCTAGGGCTTGTAAAAATTAGTAACCGGCCAGTGTTATACCTGCTGTACCAGTCGTTCGTACAGTACTATTGTGGGG
This sequence comes from Pammene aurita, assembly GCA_947086415.1. Taxonomy (NCBI): domain Eukaryota; kingdom Metazoa; phylum Arthropoda; class Insecta; order Lepidoptera; family Tortricidae; genus Pammene; species Pammene aurita. The sequence continues at coordinate 1,907,541 of OX352297.1, forward strand.
ACATTTTTTTGTCCTGAATGTGTATCCCGTGAATTATTCTAATGATTTTTCATTCTGGTTGTAAAATATCGTGTGTCAACTTCGGAACATTGTGTGCAGATGTCGTTATTGACTTCACCATTGAAATGATTAAATTCGCTGTGATTGTTGGCGGTGTCATAGGGAGCACGTTGATCCTGCAATACAGAGGTTGTAGGTACAAGTTTACAGTCGCTTGAGTCGTTCAAAATTATTTTTTAGGATTCCGTACCTCTAAAGGAAAAAACGGAACCCTTATAGGATCACTTTGTTGTGCGTCCGTCCGTCCGTCCGTCCGTCTGCCAAGACCCTTTTTTTCAGGAACGCGTGGAGGTATCAAGCTGAAATTTATATCAAATACTAGGGTCTACTGTCCCTTGGAGCTGTGAAAAAATCAAACGTCTAAGCCAACGCAATCAAAAGATACAGCCGTTTATGCCGCAAATTTTCGAATCTCGCAAGGGAATCAAAACCTACAGGGTACTTCCCGTGAACTCAGAATCTTCAAATTTGGTACGAAGCAACGTCTTAGTCATAGTCATAGTCAATCATTTATTTGCATTATAATACATAACAATGCATGCAAATACAATTTTAAACAATTAGGCAGTAACTTACATAAGGCAAGTCAAATAGGATAATTAATATATAATCATTATTAACATTATAAATCAATGTGACAAAAATAAAAGCAAATAAAATAATAATAATTTAAACAATATGTCAAGCACATTTATCAGTAACAAATAAAAATCATAAACAATTGTGCAACAAAATAAATTAAATTTCAGAATTTCAGAGCTCAAAGCTCGAAGGACTTAATGTCAGGTACATTGGTCAAAGACCCTATCATAATATTCATTTATTGAGTAAAATGGACGTTTAAGAAAATATTCCTTAACTGTCTTATCAAACGTTTTGAAGTCTTCTATATTTTTTATTTCATTTGACAGTAAATTATAAACTCTTATGGCAGTATTGTTTAGACTATTGTCGAAATGTATGTAATGTGCCTCTTTTAAAAGTAGTTTATTTCTATGACGCAGATTATATTGATTTATAGTAGCACCCCGTTCCACGTACAAATGTTTACTGGTGAACACATAAAGACATATCCTGTACAGGTACATAGAAGTTATAGTTAGTATTCTGTTGTCAATAAACATATTGCGGTGTGACTCGGGTATAGTCAAATTTCTTTCGACTATTCTTAGGGCATACTTTTGTTCGAGTAAAAGTGCGTTAATATTAGTTCCATTTCCCCAGACCTCAATACAATACCTAATTATGCTTTCGAAGTATGAAAAATACATCGTCAATAAGACTTCTTTACTTGAAATGTACATTAAAGATCTCATAGCATAACATGCACGCGCTAATTGTATATTTATCTTATTAATCTACTCATGCCATCTCAAATACGGGTCAAGATCTACACCTAGAAATAGCCCACGTTCAGCTTTAGAGATGGGGATATCACATTCACAATCCGGACTAGATGTGTGCCTTCTAAATGTCATATAAAAGCTTTTGTTGCAGTTCATTTTTAATCCGTTAGCTGCAAACCAGTATGTAAGTTGCGTCCAAGAATTTTGCATATATGCATTTAAAGCTTCAGCGAATGTTGCGTTTAAAATGCCACCTGTATCATCAGCTTAGAGATATGGAGTGCCATGATGTAGCACATTAGTCAAATCATTTATAAATATTATAAATAGTAGGGGTCCTAACACTGATCCTTGAGGAACTCCAACTTTAACATATTTTACATCCGATTTGATTGCCTCTTCGTTTGAATTATTTCTAAATTCTACATATTGGCAACGATTGGACAGGTATGATCTCAACAAGGCTAGAGCATTGCCACGTAAACCGTAGAAATCGAGTTTATTTAAGAGTATTCTGTGATCAACACAGTCAAAGGCCTTGGTGAGATCACAAAAAATGCCCCCACATGAAAGTTCGGTATTAAGGTGTGTCATAACTTCTGTTACTAATTTGCTTACAGCTGCCAACGTGTTTCTATTTTTCCTGAAGCCATATTGATGCGGAGTGAAGAGGTCATGGTCCTCAAAATAATTTTGGATTCGTGTAGCTATACATTTTTCGGTTGTACGTTGTTTTATAGACAACATTTTCGCAGAATATTGGTTCATAGAAAATGTTTCTCATATTTTCATTTCATAGAATGATCATTTCTCAGAGCTTTTACATTGTAGAATCTGGTTTTGTATATTTTTTATTGTTCAGATAAGTAGTTTTTCGAATTTCAGTTCATTACGTTTTAAATCAAATATTATTAATCCGTATATTATTTAGTTTGTATAATATTTGTTTCAAAGCTTGCATATTCATAGAATGTTGTTTCTGATTTTATCAAACTTAATATTTTCGTTTCATAGAAGACTCAGTTTCTCAATACTTATTGTAATATAAATTAAATCCTATATGTTTTTATTCAAAGATAATTAAACTTTCATATCATTTAATATCAATTCATTTATTATTAACCCGTAAATATTACAAACGTTTAATTCATGCCATCAACAAAAAGCATACCCTCCAATTGTAAATATTTTCATGTTCACAATAACTATGTGGGTAAACTATTGACAAGCAGGAAAACGGTCTTGTTATTCTCAGTAAGCGTTGTCGAACATATACTGCGATTAAGTTGCATTATAATAAGTGAAAATGAGTGATACCGAGGATGAAAGCAACTGTGAAGTGTTTAAATCAAAAAGAGGTGGATTAAAACTGTATGTGGATGGGTTTTCGTACTCAAAAAATAGACAAAACAAGGATGTAGTGTACTGGTTGTGTGACATGTATTATAATAAAATTTACAAATGCACTTCAACTGTTAATACAACCGTAAATGATAGTGGTTTATACAAAATAACTAAAAATCCGCGAAATCATAACCATGGGCCGGACCCAGCGTCAAAAGAAATTGCAGTTTTCAAACAAAAATTGAAAGAAAACTCATGCTCAGGATTGAAAGTGGGCAACATTTTGCAAAATACTAAATCGGAAACAATACCTGAAGTTTTGGAGTGTTTACCTTCTACCTCGGCACTGAAGCAAATAATTTATCGGCAAAAATCTAAAAACAAAGCATACATAGAGGAACCTACTGATATATCTTTCGAGTTGGATGCTTCGGAGACTCAAATTAATGGTGTCAATTTTGTCATAAAAGATCGAACCTTTGGTCCTAATAAAAGAATACTCCTGATGTCAACATTACACTGTATAAAAATATTAAGTAAATCGAATTACTGGATACTGGATGGTACATTTAAGATTGCTCCTATCATTTTCCAACAACTGTATACCATACATGGTAATATTTTTTTGGATAACAAGAAAACATTTCCATTAATATTCTGTTTATGTACACACAAAGACAAACGGACATATGACCTAATGTTTGAACTGATAATAGAATATGCATCTGAAAATAATATAAAAATATGTCCAAAAGTGTGCATTTTGGATTTTGAGAAGGCGGCCATTTTGAGTTTACGATCAACTTTTGAAGATATTTATTTGACGGGTTGCCACTTTCATTTTGGACAAATAATTTATAGGTAATGTATTTTTTTAATCTCCTAGCTTATGTCCCGGCATTCTGCCACGGCTTAATTAAGCCTGGAGTCTGCTTGCTTGGTAACCTAATCCCATGATTTGGCGTAGGCGCTAGCTTTTACGAAAACGAGTGTAATCATCGGGATTAGGTCCGGTTTCCTTACGATGTTGTTCTTCACCAAAATGCGACAGATAAATATCAAATGATATTTCGTACATAAATACCGAAAAACTCAGAGGTACGAGCCGAGATTTGAACGTAATATATTGTTTTTATTCAAATTATTACATAACCGTTTCATATATTGATGTATAAGTATTGTAATGATGTTATAACTTATCCTAACGAACTTACAATTCTAATGATGCTTTGTATTTTATGTTGCAGAAGAATTCAAGAAAACAAGCTGACCAAAAAATATGCAAAAGACTTAAAATTTAATTTGGAAATGAAATGTCTTCTAGCGCTTAGCTACTTGCAACATTCTGAAATACCTAAATATTTTGAAAAGTTTTTGAAGAGCCTGACAGATGACGACAGTAAAACCATAGCGCAGTGGTTTCAAGAAAACTATGTTTTTGGCACCGTAAGTAGCCAACCCAAATACTCCCCTGAATTTTGGAGCTGCCATGAATTAAATGCTATGAATATGCCAAGAACACAGAATGCAGCGGAAGGTTGGCATCATAAAATGAATGCTTTGATTGATAAGCCTAATCCCAAGACCTACCTGCTTATCAAGGAAGTCATAAAAGAAACAATATCTAACATAGCTGACATTGAAAAAATTCTATGTGGTAGCCCACCAAATCCCAAAAAACGAAAGTACTTTGACAAAGATGATCGTATTGAACGTATTCTTAGTCATAAGGATTATTTTTCAGAAATTGAATTGTTACAAAAAATCGCAAAAAATTTAAAATTGTAATTAACTTCTACATACATACATGCATGTACAAGTGTAACCGATTAAGCTGATTATTAAACTTAAATAAAAAAAAATCTGTCTATTTAATTTAGCAATCTATTTAATTTTACTATTCTAATTATACTATTCTAACAGTTTGTTTCTGTGGGGGTCGCAGTTCTAACCTAACCTAACCAACTTTTCTGGTAACAGTTTGTTTCTGTGGGGGTCGCAGTTCTAATCTAACCTAACCAACTTTTCTGGCAACCGTTTGTTTCTGTAGGGGTCGCAGTTCTAACCTAACCTAACCAACTTTTCTGGCAACAGTTTGTTTCTGTGGGGGTCGCAGTTCTAACCTAACCTAACCAACGTTTCTGGCAACAATTTATTTCTGGGGGAGTCGCAGTTTTAACCTTACCTAACCAACTGTTCTGGGAACCGTTTGTTTCTGTGAGGGTCGCAGTTCTAACCTAACCTAACCAACTTTTCTGGCAACCGCTTGTTTCTTTAGGGGTCGCAGTTCTAACCTAACCTAACCAACTTTTCTGGCAACAGTTTGTTTCTGTAGGGGTCGCAGTTCTAACCTAACCTAACCAACTTTTCTGGAAACAATTTATTTCTGGGGGGTCGCAGTTCTAACCTAAGCTAACCAACTTTTCTGGCAACCGCTTGTTTCTTTAGGGGTCGCAGTTCTAACCTAACCTAACCAACTTTTCTGGCAACAGTTTGTTTCTGTAGGGGTCGCAGTTCTAACCTAACCTAACCAACTTTTCTGGAAACAATTTATTTCTGGGGGGTCGCAGTTCTAACCTAACCTAACCAACTTTTCTGGCAACCGCTTGTTTCTTTAGACGCAGTTCTAACCTAACCTAACCAACTTTTCTGGCAACCATTTGTTTCTGTAGGGGTCGCAGTTCTAACCTAACCTAACCAACTTTTCTGGCAACAGTTTGTTTCTGTAGGGGTCGCAGTTCTAACCTAACCTAACCAACTTTTCTGGAAACAATTTATTTCTGTGGGGTCGCAGTTCTAACCTAACCTAACCAACTTTTCTGGCAACCGCTTGTTTCAGGAATTTTGTTGTGTGTTTCCGCGATTGAGATTTTCACTAGATGGCAGCACCGTGACGACAGGTCTTTTTGGCAGTAGCTGTCAAAATCCACCATTCAAAAAATATATGGTTAAACATGATTGGTGGATTGTGACAGCTAGACCTGTCGCCACGGTGCTGCCATCTAGTGAAAAACTCGATCGCGGAAACCCTCATTGATTTTTATTCAAATTGAATAAGAATTGTTACCCTTTTTTGCGTAATTTGGAAATGAACGGTACATTTAACTGGAAAATCCGGAAAGGCCTTCCAAGCCGACCAATTTTTTTCATGTTTTACTCGTTAAAATGTAATATTTGCTCCGATGGCCGTCTAGATAAAGAAATGAACTATTATATGCATCAATAGTTGATAAAAAAAACTAAGTACTTTAGCCATAGCCTTCGAAGAAAATGAAGCATTTTATGAAATTCGCGCGTTTTGGGAATAAGGCCTCTTAATGATTTGGTCTAATCTAATAGGAATGTAGTTTAATTCGAACCTAAATAGCAGACATGCCATGCCATGCCATCCAATTTTTGTTTGAATTTTGTGGTTGTGTTCGTGATCGCAGCCATATTAATCTGCAAAAAAGGTTGGGAACTCCTCGTTCAGGGTCTAAAGGTAAACCGGCACTTAACCGAGAGTGATGTCAATTTTGTGACAATTCAAAACAAGAAGTCAACAGTTGTCACATTTTATGCAAACCCCGACCTTAATGCCTTAGCATAAGGTACACTTAGAAAAATGTTTTTATAACATTCAAATTAAATTATATAAAACAACAACTAAGACCATCAGATACTGTACCTGTATTCAATTTACTAAAGCTTCTTAACGACGGCACGGTCAGCATTGTATGTTTATTCTTTGCAATAAGTTTCTATGCAATGGATGTAAATGAAGTGCATATATACTAAAATAATAATATTGGAAAAGAAAATACTGGAACTAAATATTATATGAAACAGGAACTATGAAACAACAATCTATGAAATCTGTGTCTACGAAACAAAAATACATGAAATATGATTCTAGTGTTTGATAACTTTGTAAATTAAAAAAGTTTGATAGCAATATACATGGAACTGAATGTCTGTGAAATATGTTTTAACCAATTGAATAGTCTATGAAACAATAATATTGGAACAGAAAGTACATGAACCAAATAATCTATGAAACAATTTCTGAGAAACGAAAATCTATGAAATTTCTGTCTATGAAAGAGGGTGACACCACATTTTTCAAATACTTTGGCAAGAATCGGCAACAAAGATATGGGTCTGAAATTGTTCATATCGGTTTTGCTACCCTTTTTATTAATAACAATCACTTTCGCCTTTTTGAATAAATCGGGGAAGGTTCCATTAAGTAGACAATCATTAAAAATCATACAGAGTGGTATGCACAACACATCAATGTTCATTTTAATAATAATAGTATCTAAGTTATCTGGTCCGGTTGAAAAGGTACTTTTAAATTTTTTTATAATACGAATAATTTCCGTTTCAATAATTGGCGTCAAAAATATCAATTGATTGCAACTAATACCTCGTTCCTTAAGTTTTCGCATAAAAGTAGAGTCATTTACATTAGTTTTGCTCTCGCCTACACTTATAGCATAGATAAAGGAAAAATTGCGAAAACCTTAAATTTTTAGTTACATCATAATTATAATATAATTAATAAATATTTTTAATAATTTTAAAGTTACTTTACTACCCCTATACAGGGTGATTCATGAGACGTGAGCAGGCTTAACACTACGGATTCAGTTAATAACAAGCTATTGTATGATACAATTATTAGTGAGATTCACGCAAAAAAATTTTTTTAAGTAAAAATAAAATGTTTTAAATTATTTAAGACACGCATGGTCACTCTACAATTAGAATACTCCGTCGATTACTGATATTCTCTTGTTTTTCTGTGATATGTGTCAAATTGATGTCTGGTTACTTTGGAAACATCGTATTCCACTTAATTTGAGATGATTTTTTTTTCATAATCGAAGTGCTGTCATGGTTGTTAAAGAGGTTTTATCTTTATTGATTTGTTTATGTAGGATGACCATGATTACGGAAAATAAAATTTCTACGAAACATAAACGTAAAAAAAATTTGAAAGGCGTTATTGTTTCACTTAAACATGGTTACAGCTGATTCATTATCGTTAACAAAGCGTGTAGGGTTGTTCCTGCTCACGTCTCCTGAATCACCCTGTATACCTACAGGTTTGTACGAAACCCTCGGTGCGCGAGTCCGACTCGCACTTGACCGGTTTTTTCATTACAATAGATATCATTCAACGACCTCCCTAGCCTAGTCAGTAGTGACCTTGGCTACGAAGCAAGAGGTCTTCGAATCCTGGTAAGGGCATTTATTTGTGTATTTATCACAGATATTTGGTTCCTGAATTATCGATGTTTCCTATGTATTACGTAAATCGTCATCTCGTACCCAGTACAAGCCTTATTGAGAGCTTACCGTGGGACAATGTCAATTTGTATAAGATTGTCCCATAATATTTATTTATTTATTTATCTGTATACTATTTGTAACATGTTTTCTTCTGGCTTCACTTTTTGGTCGAAGTACTAGCTCAATGTTATAAAGCTTCATGGAATGGCAAAGTCGCCGCTCCGCTGACGCGCCTGAATGCTTGTTAATGAACGATGTTTCACTACTACATATAGAAACTTTTTCAACCTAAGCTGGCTATTTGTCAATTGCTGAAATAGCAGATGGCTGTGAAAAATTGTTCAATGTGAGTTTCTATGTCAAAATACAAGTTAACAATTCGACGAATTAAATAATTCTGTAGCTGCGATTTTCATTCTCAATTAAAACGGGTTGTAAAATTAATTAAACTGTAAATCATAAATAAATTATTTGGCACTTGAAGAATATTCAACTGTTGAGCAAAAGTAATACCTACATTTTATTCAAATCTAATCATGATTGATTGACGTTGACAAGGAGTCAATACAAAGTTAATGATTATTTTCCTGCACATTTAGATCCTTAAGAACGTTAGAGTAGGTACTACACTATTTTCGAAATGCCATGCTATTGACTCGCTAGTTTTAAAAACATAGGTGTAGGTAACGCATATTTAGCCTATTTAGCCATCATCATCAATATTAAGAGGGCCTGGCCCTCTGTCGTTGCAGCATTCTCCATTCCAGCCTAAATTGGGCTTTCGTCTTCACTGGTATGTGTGGCTACAGAACCATTCTTTAATCTGTGTCATGTATGATATTATGGGTCTTCCTCTTCCTTTTCTTTCCTCAATTTTGCCCTCCAGGATGGTTAAGTTCAACCCTATTTAGCCAAAACCTTCAATATAATCAGCCTCCCACTATTATCTCAAAGAGCGTTGTCATTTGTAAAATTCCGAGAAAGAACTAAACGGATTTCCAAAAGAAATAAATTATACCGTTATACTAAATATCTAAACGCGAAAAGTTATAAAAGTCAAGAATTCCTTAGTTATATTCGTCGTTTTCTTAACTGGCCAGAATTTTCCTTAGAGGTAGACATCTGCATGTAATTTCAATAAAAAACTACAACCCGCTCGGGTCTGGGTACTTGCTAATGAGCCAAAATCCTGTTTTATTGAAGCGTTCGTAATAAAATTTTCTTGTAAAAGTAAATTCGTGTTAAATGGGCTATTACACGTTGTCTGTGCTAATTAAGTTATTGTATTTCCTGCTTACATCGTATAGTTGAGAGAATTAGAAGAACTTTTACAATACACGTTTATTAGCGAAATATTATATTTACAAAGGTTTCCGTTTCCCAAAGGTTGTCTGGAAGAGATCGCTCTTTAGCGATAAGATCGCCAATTGTTTTGCCTCTGCTTTTTGTTTATGACTTGTGTATACTTTGTGTCCATTATTTGAGGTGTGTAATAAAGAGTATTTACGTCACACCTGGCCATAATGTGAGTTTTACCGCTCGCTACGCTTACGGTAAAACTCGCATTATGGCCAGGTGGGGACGTAAAATTGTGTACTCACCACGGGCAGTAAAAAAGAAAGCCCTCTATCGCATATTTACAACCCTCGCCTGCGGCTCGGGTCCCAAATACCTGCGATTTCGGGCTTTCTTTTTTTTACAGCCCTAGGTAAGTAATGTACTATTATGTTTATGTTATTTATGGTATGTTATTAATATACTTTACGTCACACCTGGCCATAATGTGAGTTTTACCGCTCGCTACGCTTACGGTAAAACTCGCATTATGGCCAGGTGGGGACGTAAAATTGTGTACTCACCACGGGCAGTAAAAAAGAAAGCCCTCTATCGCATATTTACAACCCTCGCCTGCGGCTCGGCTCCCAAATACCTGCGATTTCGGGCTTTCTTTTTTTTACAGCCCTAGGTAAGTAATGTACTATTATGTTTATGTTATTTATGGTATGTTATTAATATACTTTACGTCACACCTGGCCATAATGTGAGTTTTACCGCTCGCTACGCTTTTTTTTTTTTTTTTTTTATACCACGACGGTGGCAAACAAGCATACGGCTCGCCTGATGGTAAGCAGCTACCGTCACCTATGGACGCCTGCAACTCCAAAGGAGTCACATGCGCGTTGCCGACCCTTTACAAAAAGGAGGATTCACTGTGTTGACGACTAAAGGAACAAGAAGGTCCCTCATCGTCAACACACTGGGTCCTCTTTGAGCTCTTTGGCAACCTTACTCACCAGCAGGAACACAACACTATGAGTAGGGTCTAGTGCTATTTGGCTGTGGTTTTCTATAAGGTGGAGGTACTTCCCCAGTCGGGCTCTGCTCCAGATTTGAGCGATGACATTCGCTGAACGTGCCCTACCACACTTAGCGAGATGCCATTCGCAGTGCCCATACCTCTCTTTTTTTGGCGTAGTTTAAGGACATACCCAGGTCCGGACGTAGTTTAAGGACATACCCAGGTCCAAAACGCTTACGGTAAAACTCGCATTATGGCCAGGTGGGGACGTAAAATTGTGTACTCACCACGGGCAGTAAAAAAGAAAGCCCTCTATCGCATATTTACAACCCTCGCCTGCGGCTCGGGTCCCAAATACCTGCGATTTCGGGCTTTCTTTTTTTTACAGCCCTAGGTAAGTAATGTACTATTACAGGACTGAAGACTTAAATACGTAAAAATAGAATTTTCATTATTTTGTCCACAGGAGAAAACTTTTAAGTTAAATTTTCGACCCAAATGTACAAATACGAACTCTCTTATCCTTTTTCTGGAAGTTTACATGTTTGAATGGCAGTTTCTGACTTTTGCGGAAGCGACTGTTGTCTAATTTCCCAATTCAAATATAAAAAACTCGCCAGGGCGTCATTTGATATATATGATTATATACTTAGCAGGTGTAACCGACATGCAAGTGAATTTGGCTTGGGTTCTGAAATGGGTGGCAGTACTCTACGTGAACCCGTGTTAAATATACAGCGTCAGGTATTGGGTTATTTACTTTAAGCTTTCTACTTCTATACTATAATTGTATACAGGGTGTGACAAAAATACTGGTGATCCATTGAAGGGCATAATTGGTAACGTATTGCGGTAAGAACAAGTAGGAGAAAAAAAATGTGTCCGGAATTTTTTTCGCAAGAAAATTTTTTTTCTTAGTATTTTATTATTAAAAGGAACACCAAAATTGTAGTTACACCTTGTATAGGTCTAAAAACATTACTTAGTAGAGTCATAATTCCCTAGTCGATTCAAAAACTTTTTAAAGATGTTTTTAGTTTGTATTAATAATAATAATAAATACGACACATTGATCAGGAAACTGCACTATTACGGAGTTCGAGGATCAGCATTGAATTTACTTAAATCTTACTTACAAGGTAGAATACAAAGGGTAGATGTGAATGGGCAGCGATCACCAGGGTCATTAGTCTCAATGGGTGTACCACAAGGGTCAATGTTGGGGCCTTTCCTCTTCCTTATCTAAATAAATGACTTGCCTTATCTTACGAAAATCCACCACAAGTTTTTGCTTCGGAACGGTGTCAAAATTATACCATAAATGAATTGGACATCCCCGATTTATACGAATACGATACCAAAATGGCCGTAGTAGCTTAACTGATGTAGATATCAAGATAATAGTTGAAAGCCTCCCCCCCTAAGAATTTACATCAAAAATCTTGGTGGCTCCACTTCTTAATCTATCCTTGGGTCCTAAGGAATAATCATGCTGAAGGAAATCTGTTGAGAAAAGCCGTATTTTTATAGCTGCAACTGCCACTAATAAGCTTCCAACTGAAATTACCAAATTGTCGATCAATAAATTTAGGAATTATGTAAAACGTAAACTTATTTGTAAAGCCAATAGTATAGAAGCTTTATAGTAAAGAAGACTGTATGGATGATAAAACACCGTGGGATTAAATTTCAACTGTTAATAAAAAATATTACTGTAATTTTCCTTCTGACATTTAGATTTTATTGTAGAAACATTCTAGATTAATATTTTATTACACATTTTTTTCAATCCTTTAAGTTTTGACGACCTTATTGTGTAATTATTATTATACATTATGACATGTATTTTTTTTATATTTCTCTGAATAGAACCGTGTGGCTAGGGCAAAATGGGAAAAACGTTTTTCAACCCGGATAAATACACATAAAAGTATTTTTTTCGAAACGAGCGATGGAAACTAATGCATAAATGTTTGCAATATTGCTGCACAATATGAAACGCAATCTCTCTGCAGATTTTTCCGGCAGAAAAGTCTGTTCCTAACTTTAAAATATTGCACTCTCGACAGCTCACATACGATACCAACTGTAACTAGTTAAGTATCTAGCCCATAGACTTAGAATGAAAGCATAGACGAGACAAGTTTAATGCCAAGACTGTTCCTTAGGTGTGACAGAGAAAACACTATTATTCTTGTCTTATTCAAAGTTTAACTTTGATAGTGTCTATTACCAAAACCATGGTAGGTTTTTTATTCCCCGACAAAGCTTGGTGGGCAACAACGATAACCCGACTAAATTATTACTCAACCGCGATTAGAATATTAAGCTGTCCACTGTATGTTGATAAATTCCTTGTTTTATTTTATCGTATTACTCTTTCTTTGTATAGCGATTTTCTTACCTGATGGTCTCATCGGAAGACAAGTGCTAGCACCATGTTGAGATGAGGCCATTACGTGGCACTTTCCCTTTTTTTTTTTACTTCTTTACCAATGTATTATAGATGTACTAGCTGTGCCCGCGGCTCCGCCCGCGTGGAATTCGGTCTGTGTCAGTAAACGGCTAATTCACCCCTAATTTCTCTCCCGCTTCCCTGGAGGCAGAACTTGAAGTAAAGTTGACAGATGGATACGCTAGAGGACAGTAGTCCTAATAAAATATTTTACAATTACCACTAAATGAAACTAAACTCAAAAATGAATACTTTTTTATCATATTATTTTTTTTGGCATGATTTAAACGACATAGAGTAGTAGGTGTATATCGGACGATACAGGACCGTTCATGTCCACGACAAATGTCATCCAAATCGATCCTCTTGGAGCCCCCCCCCCCCCCTCCATGACCCATGCAAATTAAACTCAATCGAGTGTTATGCCACTATTGGCTGCCCCCCCCCCCCCTTTTAGACGATGAATTTTTATAGGCTACGTATAACCTGGCTGGGGATTTTCTTGAAGTGGAATTAGTAATCTTTAAGGGGTGATTTTCGGGATAACAATGCAAAAAAACCGGCCAAGAGCATGTCGGGCGATACTCAGTGTAGAGTTTCGTAGATGCCGCCCTGTTACAAAGCATCCGTTCAAAAGGTCGTTTATTAAGGGATATTCGGCGGCGCTTACGTCATTTTACTATTCGGCACTTCCTTTCAATATGCTTTTTTGACTGATAATTCAAAAACCGCTGAACCGATTTTATTCAATATAGTTTATATTGAACCTTCTTATCAGGCCTCACCAAATTTCAGCTTTCTAGTGCGAACGGTAACTGAGCTAGACCGCGGACAGACATGGCGAAACTATAAGGGTTCCTAGTTGACTACGGAACCCTAAAAAGAGATAAATAGTAGTTTATGTAACTGTTACGTAATAAGGCCTAATTATGTACAGAAGCATACACCGCTTTACCTACACTCATATCCATTGAAAACATTAGAATGACCGCCATTACACCGCCATGACCAACCTTATTGCGCCAGCGGTCGGGGGCGGATATTCATTACGTTACCGTAGGTAATGAATTTTCATACGTTTTTACCACACTGTCACAGATAATACACTGATGTTACGTTACTGGTTGCAATAATGGTGGTAATTACATACGGTTCCGATAGAGGATTTATGATATTGGTATAGATCAAGATATTTATTCTTCAATGTAAGCACATTACAATGCACTAATGAACGTCAGAGAAAAATAAAATACACGAGTGTCGTGAAACACGCGATTGGAACGAAGTTATGTTATTTTATTTTATATCATTATTGACTTTTTCGTAAATTTTGTGGTTTTAATTATTTTAAAATTTTGGAAAGTTTTAAAATTGTGGAAACTTTTTTAAATTTTTGGAAATTTTGGAAATTTTGGAAATTTTGGTAATTTTGGTAATTTTGGAAATTTTGGAAATTTTGGAAATTTTGGAAATTTTGGAAATTTTGGAAATTTTGGAAATTTTGGAAATTTTGGAAATTTTGGAAATTTTGGAAATTTTTGTAATTTAGAAATTTTGCCATTTTTGACATTTTCGATATTTTTTACTTTTAGGTTTTCGACTTTTATCACTTTGTCACTTCTCACTTTCACTTTTCACTACACTTCACTTCACTTCACTTTATTCTATTTTATATATTTTTTATTTCATTCCATTTTACATTTTTCTCAATCGTATGGGTGTCGCGTTTTCGCGACGTGACGCTTTTTCGTGACGGTCACGTGACTTTTTTTCGCCTAGCCCCCCATCCGCGAACCGTCCGATAACGAACTTCGTTCCAAAACTACCACCGGTTCTAACCCTACACCTGAGCCCAAGAAGTATTATGACCGAAAAGAAACTCGACGGGACTTATTTTTTTCAAAACAGTAATACATTATTAAAGATACAAAATAGTGCGTAGTTCTTCAAGAAGGCGTATCAAAACATCTTGAGAGACAGATAATGTACCCATTAAATCCTAATCTGACTGCTTCACAAAACATTTGATATGTTTTCCTACCTAAACGGTGTCCTATAAATGTTAGATGATTTTGTAGTAGTTTATTGGTTTGGGCCATGCAACTTTGTCCGTCATATATAGTCCTCGAACCTGCAATAACCCTTTGACATTCATGACATTTTCAAATATTTCTTAAGAGCGGGTAAAGGTAAATTTAAAGCATCGACGGGTAACATGTTATAAATATGCAGTAGCAACAACATTCTGAGGATGATTGCCGGTAGGTTTGATTGCCCGATAGTCTACGGGTTGATCAAACTGATAAAGTCCAATTTAGAATATAAGTTTTAGATGTTTTATGTTTTATTTTAAGTATGTTAATATGATAACTTACTAACAACTTAGAATTTATACTAACAAAATGGACCATGTTGTCTGAAATAAATATTTTTGAATTTGAATTTGAATTTGAAATATAAACACCTTGACCAAAAAATTACAAATTATTTCAATACCAAATTTCATCTAAATACGTACAGCGGTTATTTTTTGTTTCTTCCCCATGTAAACTTCCACCCCTTTTGCATCCGATTAAGGGATAATTTCCGAGATAAAACTATTTTATTTCCTTTTCCAGAGCTCAAATTATCTCCATACCAAATTTTATCTAAATCGATTCTGCGGTTAATAATTCCCTATACAAATTTCCAACTCCCTTTTCACCCCTTTAGGGTTGATTTTCGGGTTGAAAACTATCCTTTGTCCTTTCTCGAGACCCATACTATCTCTATACCAATTTTCATCTAAATCAGTTCAGCGGTAAAAAAATCTCATACCAAGTTCCAACCCCCTTTTCACCCCCACAAGGGTTTGAAAACTATCCTATGACGTTTCTCGAGACTCAAATTATCTCCATACTCATTTCTATCTAAATCGTTTCAGCGGTTAAAAATTCTCCATACAAACTTTCAACCCCATTTTCACCCCCACCACGGTTGATTTTCGAGATTAAAACTATATATTATCCTTTCCCGGGACTCAAACTATCTCTATACAAAATTTCATCAAAATCCGTTCAGCCGTTTTCACGTGATGCGCGGTCAAATAAACAGACAAACAGATAAACAGACAAAAATTCTAAAAATTGTTGGAACGTATTCTGTTATCGATTCTAAGTATCCCCAGCCAACTTTTGTATAGATGTGTGTCTACGAATAAACTATATTCTATTATCTAAATATATAAAAGAAGAAACTGACTTACTGACTGACTGACTTGACTGACTGATTGACTGACTGACTGACTGACTGACTGACATATCAACGCACAGCCGAAACCGCTGGTTCTAGAGATTCCAAATTAGGCACGTAGGTTCCTTAAAAGGTCTAGGGATGCGCTAAGAAAGGATTTTACAAAATTCACCCCCTAAGGGGGTAACATGGGGGTCCAAAGTTTGTATGGCGAATCAAGATTTGTTAGACTATTTTATTCGAAACTTCACAGAAGTATTCCTAACGATAAATGAGTAAGCACATGTTTCAGGTTTTTGAAAATTAAATCCCTAAAAGGGGCAAATGTGGTCACAAAGTCTGAAAATCGACATGGGTATCGTATACTTTTTGAGTACTTATAGTACGCGGGCGAAGCCGCGGGAAAAGGCTAGTATTCTATAATAGCATTAGAGTTAACAGATCTCCCATATTTACATCAAAATTAGTATGGGTTGACAGTCATCTCAGTCATATTCTCATCGAGGTTCAGTACTTAGTACTTAGATTGTTGATGGTGTGTTGTCCGCCATTTTGAAATGTGTTTACAAACTATGTCCATTGCGTATGTTCGAGTCTGTGCGGAAGTCTTATACAATTTATGGGTTTCTATTTAAACCTTTTTCCGTACAAACTCTACTTCTTAGACGCTCGTGTGGCAGCTCTGCAGTTACACTTGTTTGGCTAGCCACATTTTTACAAAGAAGCCTCTCTGCAAACTTCTGACGCAAGAGAACGGATGTCGCTAGAGAGTCGTTTGAATAAAGTTAGCTCACTGATTTATGTGGAAACTTTTCGGAATACCCCGTCCCTGGAATGTGCTCGTGTATATTGTCTTTTGGCTTATTCGCTAGTTTTATTACTTGAGTACATACCATCGGTCCTCAACGTAAATAGGTTAACTTCTTAATATATATACGTGGCCTGATGTAATATAGCATCATATACATGGAAAAGATATCTAAATCATTTTCAACAAAAAAAAAACCGAGTTCACTCAGGCTCCACCTCCACCTTTCCAAAAGCAAATGTCCGAGTTGCTGTAAAAAATACTCAAACTACTATAGGTGTACCTATAAAAGTTGAAGAGTTCCCTCAATTTCTCCAAGATCCCATCATTAGATCCTGACCTGATGACAGTGGAACCAACTGTCAGGGAAACCCATACAAAAAAAGATTTTTCCAAATCGGTCAGCCGTCCTCGAATAATCGGTGAACATATGGTCTAAGAGCTGGCCACGTCATATATGACACAATAATGAGAACAATGAAACCCATATAGTAAGATATACAATACTATCCCTATTGCTAGATCCGGGCATCTGGCAGATTTTAATGGGTGGAGGTCAGAGTGACAGACCAACAAAATTTTTGTATTGGAAAATAGTAATACCAAAATAGGTAAAACTGCCGAAGTTGTCTCATTTATAAAGGACAGGGCCTATATTTTGATATTAGAACAAAAAACATTGAGTATTATTTCGAAAACGGATACACTACTTTTCCCCATCAAAAAGTTATCGCAATGATATAATCCAATTATTTGTATAATTTCTCATAATACTGCATCAAAACCAGAACTCTAGGATTTGTATTCTTAAAGTGGTTTGCATTCTTTGACCTCCACCACTTTACAGCTGCCAGATGTCCGGATCTAGAAATAAGCATAGTATAGCAAACTAACGAGAGAGGTGTCGTCGCTCTCATTATTTTGTCATATCTGACGTGGCTAGCTCTCCGTCTAATATATTATAATATAAAAAAACAAGCCAAAATAAACATCCAGACAAATTGAGAACCTCCTCTTTGGAAATCTTGTAATCGGTTGAAAATCAGTGAAGGTCAAAGGGTATCTTAAACTTTTATAAGTGTCGCTTACACGCATACGACTGGAAAAAAAAATCCACAACATATTTTGCGAAAGCAACAAGGTGACAAGATCAAGTGATAAGTTCAAAGACCACAAAACTGAATGAGGGTGACGTATTGACGATTAAAACAAACAGATGGTTGCGTTGTAGTTATAAGTTAATATTATTTTTATTTTATTAAGTTTTTAATTTCTACTGTTCTCTTATTCATTACTGATGTTTTTTGTCATAGATTGTACTACTTAGCCACATATGTTTGTTACCTGCCGCGAATTTTTCACCGGATGGTATTTTCGGAAGATCAGCGCTGGCTAACGCTAGCAACATGCTGAGAAGAGACCATTTCGTGACACGTGACAGAGTAAGCTCTACAATGATCTGTAATTTATTTGTTTTTTTCTGTAATGTCACGAATAAATAATATATTTCTATTTATATTTCTAAACAGGCAAAAATGAAGGACACGATGCTAATATTTGTCTGAATTGAACAAACTTCAGAAATTGAGTTGATAGAGTTTGTGCAGGTAGTGTCCTCGTTCGAAATAACTACATGCGCTAGCAAGCAAGCTAAGCAATTGTTTTTTATTTACTTAAGAATACAAAAAAAGTCTAGATTTCAATAAAATTATAACATCGATATTGATTTTAATTGAAAATTTACATGGTTTTCGTCCGCCTGAAACGTCGAACTAAATAAAGAAATATTTTCTATTCACCCATTTCTGTCAATTTTATGGTCAATTTATTTGCCTCATAAATAAGGGCCGTCAAAAGCCGCGAAGCTAACGGTCTTCCAAATCCAAATAAACAGGGCTTCATCGGATTCTCATTCCGTCCTCACACATGATTTATCCGAGGAGTGGGATCAAGGCGGGCTGTAATTTATCGCTGGAGAGGCCCTGGGCAAGGATTACTATTGGTTGCATGCCCAGATGAGTCGAATTATGAGACGATCCAAATTGACCTCGAAGAGTAACAATACTGATCATCTATGGAAACTTCCAGACAAAGCAATCTGCTTTTGTTGGACCTATGATATGCGTTGAAGAGGGCAATAGACTCCGGTTCATCGTCGTCGCGTCTTAAATACTATACGTTAAATCAATTTAAAGATTACCCCTATACAACAAACCCTAATAGTCAGATTTCATACTTAAATAAGATGCCCTGTTCAGGATTTGAGGAATTGGTCTAGGTCAGGCCGTCGGTTATATATTCATGGACAGTTAAAACCGGTCACATTTCAATATCATGTGACCTATTTTCCTTATCCTTGAGCGTAGTTACAACTATCGCTGTGTGTAAAGACATATATTTGTGATTTACCTAGATTTCGACACGACATCATTATGTAACAGGACATCGCATTGGTACCACTATATGACGTCGTATCGTGTAATTGCGTGTTTTTGTTCTATTTCTCTAGGTTTTGAGAGACACAGGGTCGTATTCAGACACAATCCTACTTCAATACAGCTCCAATGCAATAACTACGCAATACAGCTAATAGCTAACGCCTAAACGTCTGAATCAGAAATATCAGAATGTGCTTGAAAAACATTCTGATGCAACTCCAATACAACTTTAGTATTGGTTGATTATTTGTTGTGTGTTATGTTTGTTTTTGATTTATTGTTTATGTATGTTTAAATTTGAAGTCAGTTGTAGTGTGGAGACGCCAAGTACTCGTCCGTTGCTGCAAATGCTGCGGATCAGCATTTCAGATGCAGCTATTTCAAGACGACACAGATTTATGAATGCGGCGTAAGTGGATGAATAACGTCCCCTGCTTACTATACTCTATGTCTTTAGGTATTTAAATAAAAGTAAACAATTTTTAAATTTTCGGGTAGTTATAACTTTTATTGGTTAACCAATGAAATACAAAACTGCCTGGATCTGTGACTTAACGACCTGTCTTTTGACCAATATTATTTGATCGTGTAATGTTTTCATCTACCCTAAACTGGCTTAAGGAGCCATTTAAGGGTAGATCTTATTTATTTTTATTTAAATACCTAAAGATACAGAGTATAGACAAAAGTAAGAAAATTATACTGGTTTTCCTGAACATTAGACTCTTAAGTTCTCAGTAAGCCTGTAGAATGAGGCCAGGAGCCGTTAATTTTGGCGACGAGGCGAGATAAAGCAGTCGACACCTTTGATAAAAACATACACGAGGATTCTTTCTTTAATATATTAATTGTAAGTTTTGGTGTAACTTGGTATTCAATTCAGATTTTATGTGTGCAATTTAGTTTTTTATTTAGGTATAATGGATTAAGGCGATGGAAACTTATCGCTTGTATAAAATCAGATTTGACTTGAGAACGGATAGAGTTTTTTATCAACCCTGCGAACATTTTAATAACTAAGTACATATTAGGATATATCTGTTTAATAAATTAATAGTATAGTCTCATTGAATCCCCAGTTTACTTGATGTCGTAAAAACATTTCTTCTTAAGCCAAAGTAAATCCCGCTATAAGAAAATGAGAAAAACAGCTCAGGGCAATAGGATTAAATTGCAGCGAAATTTCATTACAATAATGTCAATATTGCTTCGACTATTTCCCTATTATTTGTTTGTCGATTGCAAAATAATAAGAGATAAGGACCGTCATTGGGACGGTCGCTAGGGCTTGGACAGAATTTTAATAAGCATTAATTTATTCAATAATACTCAGTAACTTTAGACCTTCCACATGAATTTGAAGGTTGAATGCTGTGCTGTTATTGGCAGGTCAATTAATTCATTTAAAAAATAAAAATAGGAGAAAATTAAAATTTACAGTCTTAGTGTTAAAGAAAGAAAATTTATTTCAAAGACTTATCGTTGCATTTTGCGCGAATTTCTGTCGGCCATTAATTGCGTAGCTCGTAGTTTTATCTCAGTAATAGAACATTTCAACTTTTATTTGTTTTTTTTAGATACCTAAATTAAAAAAAATATTCGGCACACGACAACTAGCCAATACGGCTCAGGAAATTTGTATTTTTAATCCTACTTTGTTTTCAGATTTAAGGCAGAAACACACCGGCTGCGTGTGCGTAGTGCACGTGCCACTGCGTTGTAAAATAAGAAATGTCATAAGATAATATGTCGAACCGCTTGCATCACGTACGTGATTTGAGCGTGTGTGTGCGGTGTGACATGTCTATTGAGAATTCTTATTTTACAACACAGTGGATCGTTTAGGTCTACCCACACGCAGCCGGTGTGGCTCGGCTTTTAACGTAAAATATAATGATCAGTGATAGGATTTAGGATGCAATTTGGGGTGAACGACCTCAAACGTTATACTCGGGATTTCCCGAGATTTTGGGAAATGGGTGTTTTGTCATTGTTAATAAATTATTAAAAATAATCCATCTCCCAAAATCCCGGGAAATCTCGAGTCATATCCATGTTCAGCATAACGTTTGAGGTCATTCACTCCAAATTGCACCCTAGATCCGATCACTGATAATGATAAACACGTTCTCGGAAACAAAAAAAATATTAATATAGTTCTCTATGTTTTTGGCCAGAGAGAAAGGGGCACAGTATTTTTTTAATTATTATCATCCCAAACAATGCATAAGTAGTTTTTTATACTACTGTTACTGACAACCTGCTTTTACATATACAGGAGTCACCTATTCTGACTGAAATGATAAAGTGACCACTTAGCTCACTTGACCCAAAATATGCTGCGACGGTTAATAATTAGATCCAGCGAATGCCATAAATTATTCGGCTCGTTTTAATAACTGCGAGCCAAAACAATGATATAAATTTGTGAATAATCGCCGAAAGTTAAATT
This sequence comes from Pammene aurita, assembly GCA_947086415.1. Taxonomy (NCBI): domain Eukaryota; kingdom Metazoa; phylum Arthropoda; class Insecta; order Lepidoptera; family Tortricidae; genus Pammene; species Pammene aurita. Next base: position 1,929,251 of record OX352297.1, read on the forward strand.
GGAGGGCAAGTACTCTGCTGATAACAAAGCTTGTACGTAGCGCTGCGTCTGGAAAGCTGAGTGACGTTCATAAAGCATTTTGAATCTATTGTAACCGGTTTATTTAATTTGTACTCGATATTTATTTGTAAAAACTATATGCATGTAAATAATATATGTTTACCTACACGAACTAACATTTAGGGGGTGTCTAATATCTAATCTAACTATCCATTGCCAGTAGGTTACGAGAGTCGACTGCTCAGCATAAGATTTTACCAAGAAACCTTTTCATTTACTAGCTTTGACAGGCGTCCGTTTAAAAGTCGCTATAAACTAAGAGCTGACCACGTCAGATATGACACAATAATGAGAGCAACAAACCTGTCTAATTAGTTTGATATACAATCCTTATTGCTAGATCCGGGCATCTGGTAGCTTTTAATGGGTAGAGGTCAGAGTGACAGACTATCAAAAAATTTCAGGTGAAAAAAAAGTAGTATCAAAATATCAAAACTGCCGAAGATGTATCTTTTATACAGAACAGGGCTTATACATTGGAACAAGAAATTTCCACAATAAACAGTAGGCGATTAACTATAAATTGCATTATATTATACATCATTACGGTACTACTTTCCCCCAACATAAACTTCTCTAATCTAATTAACTACATCATTTCCCAGAATATTGCATCAATCCCAGAACTGTAAGATTTGTTTTCTTAAAGTGGTTTTCATTCTTTGACCACCACCACTTTATAGCTACCAGATGTTCGGATCTTAAAACAAGCATAGTATAACAAACTAACTAGAGGGGTTTCGTTGCTCTCATTATTGTGCCATATCCGACGTGACCAGCTCTTCGTCTATTGCATACCTGTAGTTTGTATTCCATAAGCCTGTAATACTTTGTGTCTTGCCCTTCTTGTTTTCAAATTATAAGATTTAGCCTGTAGTATAGCATATCTAGTACGTAGTGTGCGTAGTTTTATTTTATTTGAGGTGAGTCGAGCTTTTGTTTTATATTCACTATCTCCTCTCTATCTGGTCGGCTTGACAGTGACGTTTTAAGTTTTATTGCTTTTTCTTTTTTTTTATTGGCAGTTTGTGTTTGTTTTTGCAAGTTTTGTACCATAAATTAAGAATAATTTAAGTGTGGTATGCACGATCATTTAAGAAATAGAGTTATTGCATTTATATTAGAAAACCAAAATTGGAGGCTAATAGTATAGCCGCATCGTCGACGCACTGTGGCTCACCTGGGCTGTAACGGAAGATCAGCGCTAGCTTCGCCAGCTTCATGCTGAGTTGTGGCCCTTTTGTGACACACTATGGGACGCCTATTTTATGTACTATTTTTTTTGTGTTACCTGTGTTTGTCATGAATAAATGTTTTTCTTTCTTTCTTTCTTTCTTTATTGAAATATTAAACTTATGTTCATAATGTTACAAACTTTAAGGTTTCACCTTCAAGGGATTACTAGCTGTGCGTTTTCTATCAGTGAACTTGGCTGTTTTATATGTATAAGGTGCTTAGATGAGTTGCGTAGGTATGTAGTTTTATATGAAACTATTTAACTTCACAAAGTTACCATATTTCATTGCATCGCGTTCGAATTAAGACTTATACTGGTTAAAATGTAGACTTACGCATGTTTTGCTTCATGAATACTAGCTCTGCAATGTCCACTGATTTATATGAAAAGTTATCTCTTAAAAGTCTCCCCAAGAAAGGAGGAAAACATATTCTGTTGGTTACAAAACGCGGAAGGTTTATTCTTGAAAACTTGTTCAAACTGCGAGCAATCTGTTTCGGGAAAGAGTTGCTTTTATGCTTTATTAATATTTGGAGCTCTTACATTTTACTTTCTGCTTGAGAGGGATGAGTGTATTTTACACAAATAAGGGTACCTAAATACCTACTACTTGAGATAGGTACCTACCTACTACTTAAAATTAGAATAGAGGCCATATTCTAACTTTAGACACGATTTAACTTCAATGCATTAACTATGCAATACAGCTAGCGCCTAAACGTCTGAATCAAAAATATCAGAATTTGCTTGAAAATTACGCCTAGTATTTAAAGGCACAATAAAAATATGACCATAACCTAACTAGAATACTGACTTGCACTGCAACAAAATATAAATTGCCATCAAAACATTGCTTTGTATGCATACAGATTTTTTTTGATATGCGGAATAATATTTTTCGAAAATTGTTTCGATGCACCTCCGATCCAATAGAACTTCAATATTGGTTGATTATTTGGTTTGTGTTGGAGAAACGTTTGAGATAAATTGTTTTTATGTATTGTTTGTGTGTTTTTAAATGAGAATACGGCACCATGACGCAACTTGAAGAATGCATAAAGATTGTTTATTTAATTGAAATGTGCGCTGCACTACACTAAAATTTAATTATTGTGTTTGCCTTTCAAATGCCAAATCAATGTCAGAAGATAGGTAGGTACCGCAAGTTGCAAGGTTTGAATGTTTTTGTACAAATGAAAGGACATGTTCCCAATTTGTCCGATTGAATGTTCCAATTGGACATGTGCTTGTGTTCCCATCGGTTCGGCAACGGCACGCACGTTAGACGGTTTTAAATTTTCTTTTAAAAGTATTTAATTAACTGCGGGAAAAAATCATAGAGGAAAAGTAGTTAACTGCTATTATTACTTTGACGGTGATTGTAGCAGGAATTTAAAAGTTTTTATCTACACTCATACTGTAAGTACTCTAAAATGCGTTCAAAAACCGTAGACAATGACAAGCATTACAACAAACGATTTAACTATGATAAGTTTCTTATCTGCGGCAGTAACGTAATTTTAACTTTGCATGCTCAAATATTGTTAAGCAATGAGTTTCAAATTTGGAACATCGAATTTGATAACATAATGTTACCGCCATGGCCAACTCGATTGGTCCCGCGCGAGCGCCGGCACAATCGAGTTGGCCATGACGGTACAATGGCGGTCATTCTATGGTTTCCGAACACTTAATTTAATATATATAATATGAGTGTAGATAAAGCAGCGTATGCAACTGTACGTAATTAGGCCTTAAAACACTCGTGTGATCTTATTATGAAATTCGCCTGCGGCTCATTTCATAAAACCACACTCATGTTTTAAGGACCCTTATTACGTAACAGTTACATAAACTACTATTAACTTGCTTGTGTGTGGTTAAGTAGATTGTAGTAATTTAGTTTACCGATGTACCACCCAAGTGTTTTCGATATCGTGAAATTTTCTACATGGAAATTAATGGCGATTAATTTTGTTATTTCCAAAACGTTATAGTAAACACGAGTCGTTATATCATCGATTCTTCTAAATAGTCAGTGGTGAAAGGCAAACGATATTTTTCAAAATGTGCGTCAATTAACAAAACAAACGATATTTTTCAAAATATGCGTCGATTACCTAAATAATATCGATATTATTATACTCGTAAAAATAAATCATTTTAAATTGACTTTTTTTTTGTACAAGTAATGTACAAATCTTTGTCTACCATGTCTGACCGATTTCTCTCAGTTGCTTAAAGGTTAGCTGGAAGAGATCCCTTAAAGGGATAAGTTCGCCTTTGTACACACTCACTATATTCTTGTTGGTCATGTATTTGTTTTGTGCAATAATAATACATTATTGTCGAGGAGGTGAAGCAACACATTGATGGCTGAGTATTACGTTTAAACGGACGACTTTAGGAGTCCGTTTAATTTAATACGAAGCCAGCAATGGCCCTTCGCGCCGAGTCCAATATAGTGCTTTATTCAAAAATAATGCAAAACAGCCTACATTGATGAACAACAAAAAATATTGACATAAATAATATATGCAGGATAACTTCTAGGTTAAAAGAATGATCACTACCGCGAGCATCGAAATTCGATTCGAATCCTATAATTATCTCCATCTCCATCGTTTCTCATTTTGAGTGAGAGAGACAGATTTATTCGACACTTGAATTTTCTATGTTCGCGGTACACGATCAGCTTTGCCGCCTTTATATCTTTTTATTAAAAAGTTTGAAGTGTATTTTTCTTCTGAATTTACCGTAAGCTATTTGAGATAACTAAAAAGTCGCGGTACCAACATTATAAATAACAAATACCGATGTTGTGTTTTGGCTGTTTAGGACCTTTGCCTTTATTTTTGTATGGCTGTTGAACATTTTTAAAAGTTTGTACCTCAACAAAAATTGAATTTGTATGCAACATTTATGTCGCGAAATCGAGCCTGCAATTTCCGTAACTTTTTAATTTTTATTTGACCATAAACTAGGCACTTCGCCGCCTAGTTTTTAACCGTAAAAGTCAACCTTGCCGGACATTTTTGAATAAAGTGTTTTACTACTACTACTACTACTATTACTACTTTTCTATAATCAATAATTTTTCTACTAGTCTAATTATTATCTGCGTATTTTTTAATGTTAGTACTCGTACCTATACTATTTTTCTCTTCTCTTATTTGTTTCCCTTGTGAGCCTACTTACCCTAAAGAGCAATTATGTAAAGTCCTCTCTGACCTCACCGAGTACACGCCAAGTACAAAATTGTGAAGAGTATGAACGGTGAGCTTGTGATGAGTATCATTACCATTACAATGTTCCAAATGATTCATCACTGTGTGGGATACCAAGCCGTAAAACTGTACAACGGCTTGCCCAACGAGTTTAAAGGTTGTCGCACACTTGTGAGCTCGGCAAGGGATAGGCACATCTGTCTCATCGCCCATACGAAAACAAGCCGAGGCCGCGCCCTTCCAATGAAGTTTAATGTGCGTTATCGGCGTTATCGCCGATTGGTGAGACCCAGAACAACCTTAAGGGGCTGACAACAGCTAAATTCCCTCCCTATCTTATTCAGCGCGAGTGAAAGAGAAACACTGTGTTACGATTAGTATGGGAGCTCATTGCAAATTTTACAAAATAATGAATTATAAAAAAAACGCATTAATTGAGAAATATAAAGCAACGAAGGTTTTAGTATTAGTGTGGTGGAATTTTGTCCTTAGTTACAGACGTATAAGTCAAGAAACTAAAGACATACAACTGTTTAAAGCTAATTTTAAGATGTAACTTTGGAATTATTTTCTATCGAGCCGATTTCGTCCAATCGTGTATCGGACGCAACGAAGTTCTTCCAAATATAACGAATATTAAAATACATTTATTTTACTTTCTCAAAACAAGTAGTTATAGCTGAAACACTGTTTGAGTAAAGTCAATTTGAAGGTCATCGGGTGTTGTCAGCCTCTTAAAACGATACATAAATGTGGATAATTTCAAATGCCGTTTAAGGGACTTTTTATTACGGAAATGTTATTACCTCGTTAACGAATTCATTTGTGATTCCTAAATACCTTTGCTTTCTGCATGTTCTAATAAGTTTAATGTAATTTAACTGAGATCTATTTAATTATAATCATCAATTTCATTGTTTTATCAGTTTATTTATGCAGTCTATGATTGTTATTTCTATTTTATGTTATGCATGCTACTATTTATAGAATTGTGATTGTTACTTATAAATTAGTTTTATTTTAATTGTAATTTTAGGAATATTTCCTACGAAATTGTAAATTGTTAAAAAATAAATTATTTTATCCCGTCTTATTATTCCCCGCCCTCCTCTTGTATTACAACATTACATGTGGCCCATTACAGTGGACCTGTCACTAATTAATTTGATGTCATCTTGATAACATCAAATTAATTAGTGTAACAAACCTAGATTTAAAAGTTAATACTCGTCGGTACTGCTTCAATTTCAGTTCAAAATGTAACACATCAGCACCGTTATCTATTTCTAACCCAGTATTCCCGTAAGCACTAATAAAACACTAGTATCTACATTAGATCGGTACAGGCTATTAACAATGTTTGTCTTCGTAAACAACATCTGTTGGTGTTTGTATTCACGCGTAATTATCGGATGCAGTTTGCATGTCGACATTTCAATGTTTGTTCATACCTACATGCACAAATCGGCACTCTTGAGTCTCGAAACGTAACCAGACTTGGACACCTAATTTAATAATAGACTGAGGTATATCATCGAGAATTAAGTTAGTACTTACTAATTTCTTATAAACAAGAAAAGAAAGAAGCTCTAAGAAAACAAAAAAATATTTTGACACTACATCCGGAGCACCACACTTCGCTTAAAACCCCGCATTGATGGTGTAGGCGAGAAGACTGCTAGGCTCAAATGGGACTGGGGCAGACACATCTGCCGCATGCATCCGGATAGGTAGGCTATAGCTACCAAATGGGTGCCGAAAGAGGGGCGCGGGCGAGGCAGGCACAGGCGGAGATGGAGGTACGACTTAAACACCTTCCTTAGCAACTGATACTGATTAACAATAGATCTCAAGAAAGAGAAGAGCCGCTTTGATTTAAAGCAATCAACCGTATCTTTATTTACATTCGAGATTTTTTTATACAACGACGGTAGCAAACAAGCATACCGCATGACGTTAAACAGCCACCGTAGCCTTCCTGCAACTCCAGAGCTCCAGACCTTTAGGAAGGAGGATTCACAGTGTTGATAGGTAAAGGAACAAGGTCGCCCGTCGTCAACACACTGCTTCCTCTTTGAGCTCTGGCGGCTTTATTTATTTATTTATTTAAACTTTATTGCACGACAAGTGAAAATGTACAAATGGCGGACTTAATGCCAAATGGCATTCTCTACCAGTCAACCATTGGGCCAAACAGAGACTTGTAAGTTGGTGCAGGAAGAAAATTTAATTGTTAGATAATAGTTATCATAAAGCAAAACTTATTAAACATATCATCATCATCATCATCATATCAGCCGAAAGCCGTCCACTGCTGAACATAGGCTTCCCCCAAAGAGTGCCACAATGACCGGTCTTGCGCCACCCGCATCCAGCCGACTCCCGCGGCCTTCACCAGGTCATCAGTCCACCTTGCGGGGGGTCTACCCACGCTGCGCCTTCCGGTTCGTGGTCGCCACTCGAGAACCTTTCCACCCCAACGGCCATCGGTCAAACATATATTTACAATAAATAAAAGCTTACATATACATATATGGTTACAAACTATTACTTATATAATATACAACAAGATAAACTAATACATATCTATACATATAATAAAGCTGAAGAGGGTCGAAAGTCTGTACATGGAAGATAATCGAAAAAAAGTTGTCTGGGGATACTTAGAATCGATAACAGAACACGTTCCAACAATTTTTAGAATTTTTGTCTGTTTATCTGTTTATCTGTTTGTCTGTTTATTTGACCGCGCATCACGTGAAAACGGCTGAACGGATTTTGATGAAATTTTGGATAGATATAGTTTGAGTCCTGGGAAAGGATAATATATAGTTTTAATCCCGAAAATCAACCCTGGTGGGGGTGAAAATGGGGTTGAAAGTTTGTATGGAGAATTTTTAACCGCTGAAACGATTTAGATAGAAATGGGTATGGAGATAATTTGAGTATCGAGAAACGTCATAGGATAGTTTTCAAATCCTTGTGGGGGTGAAAAGGGGGTTGGAAGGTGGTATGAGGATTTTTTTACCGCTGAACTGATTTAGACATACATATAATAAAGCTGAAGAGGGTCGAAAGTCTGTACATGGAAGATAATCGAAAAAAAGTTGTCTGGGGATACTTAGAATCGATAACAGAACACGTTCCAACAATTTTTAGAATTTTTGTCTGTTTATCTGTTTGTCTGTTTATCTGTTTATCTGTTTGTCTGTTTATTTGACCGCGCATCACGTGAAAACGGCTGAACGGATTTTGATGAAATTTTGGATAGATATAGTTTGAGTACTAGGAAAGGATAATATATAGTTTTAATCCCGAAAATCAACCCTGGTGGGGGTGAAAATGGGGTTGAAAGTTTGTATGGAGAATTTTTAACCGCTGAAACGATTTAGATAGAAATGAGTATGGAGATAATTTGAGTCTCGAAAAACGTCATAGGATAGTTTTCAAACCCTTGTGGGGGTGAAAAGGGGGTTGGAAGGTGGTATGAGGATTTTTTTACCGCTGAACTGATTTAGATGAAAATTGGTATAGAGATAGTATGGGTCTCGAGAAATGACAAAGGATAGTTTCTTCTTCAACCCCCCCCCCCCCCCCCCATCTTACTTTAGAACCGTAGGTCCAAAAAATTTGAAAAAAATAATGGAAGTGACGCCTGAAAGGTACTTTCAATAAAAACTATCTATACATATAATAAAGCTGAAGAGGGTCGAAAGTCTGTTCATGGAATATATTCGAAAAAAAGTTGGCTGGAGATACTTAGAATCGATAACAGAACACGTTCCAAGTATTTTTAATTAGTTAACGGCTGAACGGATAATGATGAAATTTTGTGTAGAGATAGTTTGAGTCCCGGGAAAGGATAATGAACAGTTTTCATCCCGAACATCAACCCTGGAAGGGGTGAAAAGGGGGATGAAAGTTTGTATGTTGAAAGTTGGTATTGAAATAATTTGTAATTTCTTGGTCAAGATGTTCATATTTATAACATGTTACCCGTCGATGCTTTAAATTTACCATTACCCGCTCTTAAGAAATATTTGAAAATGTCATGAATGTCAAAGGGTTATTGCAGCAAACCAAAAAACTACTACAAAATCATCTAACATTTATAGGACACCGTTTAGGTAGGAAAACATATCAAACGTTTTGTGAAGCAGTCAGATTAGGATTTATTTTTCTTTATAATTAAACAATAGGTACATTATCTGTCTCTCAAGCAGTTTTGGTATGTCTTCTTGAAGAACTACGCATTATTTTGTATCTTTATGATCTAATAATGTATTACTGTTTTGAAAAAAATAAGTCCCGTAGAATTTCTTTTCGGTCATAATACTTCTTGGGCCAGAGGTACACCTACAGGGTTAGAACCGGTGGAGTTTTGGAACGAAGTTCTTTATCGGACGGTTCGCGGATGGGGGCCTAGGCGAAAAAAAGTCACGTGACCGTTACGAAAAAGCGTCACGTCACGAAAACGCGACACCCATACGATTGAGAAACATGTAAAATGGAATGAAATAAAAAATATATAAAATAGAATAAAGTGAAGTGAAGTGTAGTGAAACTGAGAAGTGGCAAAGTGATAAAAGTGAAAAAAGTCGAGAACCTCAAAAGTCGAGAAATTTAAAAATGTCGAAAATGTCAAAAATGTCGAAAATGTCAAAAATTTAAAATATTTAAATTTCCAAAATTTCCAAAATTTCCAAAATTTCCAAAATTTCCAATATTTCCAAAATTTCCAAAATTTCCAAAATTTCCAAAATTTCCAAATTTTCCAAAAATACCAAAATTTCCAACATTTCCAAATTTTCCAAAATTTCCAAAATTTCACAAAATTTCCAAAACTTTCAAAATTTCCAAAATTTCCAAATTTTCCACTATTTCCAAAATTTCCACTATTTCCAAAATTTCCAAAATTTTTAAAAAATGCAAAAAAAATTAAAACCACAAAATTTACGAAAAAGTAAAAAATGAAATAAAATTAAGTACTTCGTTCCAATCGCACTTGATTCACACACTTTCCACGACACTCACGTATTTTATTTTTCTCTGACGTTCATTAGTGTATTGTAATGTGCTTACATTGACGAATAAATATCTTGATCTACACCAATATCATAAATCCTCTATTCCGCGTTCGGAACCGTATGTAATTAATTACCAACATTATTGCAACCAATAACGTAACATCAATGTATTATCTGTGACAGTGTGGTAAAAACGTATGAAAATTCATTACCTACGGTAACGTAATGAAAATCCGCCCCCCGACCGCCGGCGCAATAATATTGGTCATGGCGGTGTAATGGTGGTCATTCTAATGGTTTCAATGGATTTTTAATATGTGTGTAGGTAAAGCAGTGTATGCTTCTGTACATAATTAGGCCTTATTACGTAACAGTTACATCGCCATGTCCGTCCGTCTGTCCGCGGTCTAGCTCAGTTACCGTTCGCACTAGAAAGCTGAAATTTGGTGAGGCCTGATAAGAACTTTCAATAAAAACTATATTGAATAAAATCGGTTCAGCCGTTTTTGAATTATTAGTCAAAAACGCATAGTGAAAGGAAGTGCCGAATAGTAAACTGACGTAAGCGCCGCCAAATAAACGACCTTTAGAACGGATGTTTTGTAACAGGGCAGCATCTACGAAACTCTACACTGAGCATCGCCCGACATGCTCTTGGCCGGTTTTTTTTTTCATTGTTATCCCGGAAATCACCCAATTAAGGATTACTAATTCCAATTCTAGAAAATCCCCAGCCAGGTTATACGTAGCCTATAAAAATTCAACGTCTAAAAGGGGGGGGGGGGTAGCCACTACACTCGATTGAGTTAAATTTGCATGGGTCATGGACCCCCCCCCCCTCCAAGTGCACCTAAAATAGAAAAAAATAATTTCTGCATTTGTGACACCCCCCCCCCCCCCCTCTCACCCCCCAACTGATTTGTCGGGAGGATCGATCTGGATGATATTTGCCGTGGACATGAACGTATAAATACAAAAGTGGTCCTGTATCGTCCGATATACACCTACTACTCTCTATGTCATCTAAATCATGCCAAAAACAAATATAATAAAAAAAAAGTATACATTTATGAGTGTAGTTCATTTAGTGGTAATTGTAAAATATTTTATTAGGACTACTGTCCTCTAGCGTATCCATCTGTCAACTTTACTTGAAGTTCCGCCTCCAGGGTAGCGGGAGAGAAATTAGGGGTGAATTAGCCGCTTACTGACACAGACCGAATTCCACGCGGGCGGAGCCGCGGGCACAGCTAGTTAATACAATAAATATGATGGAAAATTGGAGAACAGAAAAAAAAAGACATGGTATGCTGGGTATGCAGCCTCAAGCGCAGAAACACACGTCCCTAATCACAACTCAGTATCATGGATCTGAACAACAGTTGGAATGATTCGACTCTCGTCGTATCTAAACGCGAACAATCTAGTGGCGAAGCTGACTTATCTGAAATTGAATCACATTCAGTAGGGTGTATCACATTTAGTAATGTGCGCTCTCGGAGCGTGCGTTAGTGGCCATAGCGTTAGACACGTACAAAACAACCACCCTCCTACCGTTTCGGCTTTTTGCCACTGCTCAGTTGATCCTGGGGTCCGCTTGACAACCTAATCCCGTAAATTGACGTAGGCACTAATTTTTACGAAAGTGACTACCACCTGACCTTCCAATCCAGAAGGGAAACTAGGCCTTTTTGGGATTAGGTGCGGTTTCCTCACGATGTTTTCCTTCACCAAAAAGCGAATGGTATATATCAAATGATATTTCGGACAAAATAACAATCGTTAAAAAAATTATAACTGTTTAGAAGTAAACTCTTCGAAATTATCGAGCCATCAAAGTCCATCAGATCAAAGCGAAGACCTAGATCTACCTCTCTTCTTAGTCGTTATTCTTCATTGCTGAAGGTCGTGTCCGTTACATTTATATACCTACCTATATACCTGATGATAGGTACCTAGCGTTTTTAATTAAGAAAATAATATGCGCTGGTGTCTCATCGCTGCAAGTTTAATTGTCAACCGACCTCGTGAATTTTTCTTTAACTCGAAAGGAATTAATGCTAGCCGTTTCACGTCGGACGAAGCAATGGCAATTATACTGGATTTATAAATAAAATACTGATTATGATCACCTGCTATCACCCATTAATAAGAAATATATTGTATTCTTACTCACGGGTGAACTATTTAAATACTTAAGAAAATATTGAGGAACGGAATGGATTAACGTTGCAAACTACCAACGGAATAGTAGCATACATCACCCTGAACTACTTCACAAGTCATCGCCCAGGATGCGATGACCAACGCATTTACCTGCGTAATGTTAATTTGACGTATAGAATAGTGTATTGAAATGTGTCTCAGAGTGCTTGCAAACAGATTGTATATCTCTTGTTAGTGTGGTAGGATACGAGCAGCCAGGTCGTAAACATACGATCTAAGTAGGATGTCACACTTAAAACTTGCTTGAGAACGATCACGGACTTAACTGTATGTGTAACTGTGTGTGTTGTACTTGTGCTGTGTTGTAACTATAGTTGTGCCGTTCTCAAGTATGTTCTCCGTTTTGTATGGAGAACGTTTTCGCTCGGGAATATTCCCCATACAAATCGGAGAGCGTTCTCGAGAATGTAGAACTCTAGTTGTACTGTGTGTGTGTTGAGCGGGTTGAGCCATTTGGGATTCACTTTACGTTGGACATTTCATAGAGTAAGTACAAGGCTCACACCGGATCACCCTTAAATCTATGCGAGCAAAAGCATTAAGTAGAGAAGTATGGCGGAAAACAATAAATAAAAAAACCGGCCAAGTACGTGTCGGACCACGCAAAATGGAGGATTCCGTACCTAGTATCGAGAAAAAAATCAAAACGTCGTATCTACCTATGAAAGGAAGTTTTTTTGGAGAGAGAACTCGAAAACGCTGATAATGTTCAAAACAATTTTCGTTGAAAGAGTATAATATCATGATGTATATTCACATATTTTTTCATATTTTTAGGATCTCCGCTCAAAAGTTACGAGGGCTTTTTTATTAAGATATGTCTTATAGTTTCCGAGTAAAATGGCTGTGACATACGGACGGACGGGCTAACGGGCAGGCAGACGGACGCGATGAAACTACAAGGGTTTCGTTATTGCCATTTTGGCTACGGAACCCTAAAAACAACGTGGAACGACCTCAATGATCACGACTACTCTGATAAGAGTAGGTATACGACTAAGAAGAAGTACAATACAAAAGAAAATAGCACGAACCGTAAATGACCCGACAATTCAAGTCCGTGACTTTAAAACACGCATTGAACCTCCAGAATGTGTTGTGAAGAATTATTGTACAACTTAAGTAAATGGACCAAAATAAAGGTGCTATAAATATGTTTTAGTTTAAGACGAGCCATAAAAGGAAATATAATCAATCTAATGCTGCTCGTCACGTCGTTATTTCCTAAAATAACCCATCAATTTCACCAAAAGCCATTGTAAAATAAATAACAACATAGCCTAGTTTAATCACTTTGATCTCCGCTATCCAACATCTCCATCTACGTTATTATTTCCAGCCTTCATTTTCATTTAATAACTCAATTTCCCTTTAATGTTTGTTATCAGAGCAGCGGAAATCTAATTCAAAAGTAACACAATTCCGTGTGCCAGAACCAACATCGTAGTTTCTTGACGGCTCAATCAACAGTTTGCGAGAGATACGCAGAATCGTAAATTATCAGACAGGCCCAAACACAAATTGAATTTTACAGTGTAATTAGGGACGGGTTTCAATGCTTCATTTGTAAGGTTCACAATCAATTCTGTTGATTCACAAATTATACTCGTATTAGGTTTAGAATACATTTGCCTAAACTCTCTTAAATATGCATGTAACGCATATTATACTTGTTGCTACTGGTTTCTGTTAAAGGGTTCCCTAGTGCCTATGACATTATTTTATGACTCATTATATTATCTTCGCCTAATCGGTAGTGACTCAACCTATGAAGCAGGAGATCCCTGGTTCGAATCCTCGTCAGGGTTTAATTATATGTTTATCACGGATATTTGTTCCTGACTCCTGAGTTAATAAAGTAAATATCTATCTATTATTATATATATCACTAGCGACCCGCCCCGGCTTCGCACGGGATATAAAATGGTTATATTGTGGGTAATACCTAAGAGATAACCTAAGAGAGAGTTTTTATGTTAATGCTTGACGTCATAAAGTGATTGTTAAATCCTATTATGAAAATTAATGATGAATGATGATATGATAGATAGACATATACCATCGCGGACTTTTTTCTAGACCTTTTTAGGCTGCACAATACTGTTGTACATTATTTTGATCTATCTCTTAGGACTCAGCCAGCGTTTGCAATGTAAGCACAAAAACCGGCCAAGAGCGTGTCGGGCCACGCTCAGTGTAGGGTTCCGTAGTTTTCTGTCCGTCACAGTAAGTGTCTCCACTTAAGAGTTTTTGAAAGCACGTCATTTCATTGTGATTTTATAGAAATTACAGGTACAATAAACACCTGCTTATACGGTTAAAACAAACTTAGTTCAGAAATTATTTTGTATTTTTTTTTTCAAAAACTATTCAACCTATCAAATTCAAAATAATTTTCCTAGAAAGTTTTTATAAAGTTCTACTATTGAGATTTTTTTCATATTTTTTAAACTTATGGTTCAAAACTTAGAGGGGGGGGGGGACACATTTTTTTTTACTTCTGGAGCGATTATTTCCGAAAATATTTTCATTATCAAAAAATGATTTTAGTAAACCCCTATTCATTTTTAAATACCTATCCAACAATATATCACACGTTAGGGTTGAAATGAAAAAAAAAATCACTCCCCACTTTACGTATAGGAGAGGTACCCTAATAAAACATTTTTTTTCACTTTTTATTTTACCACTTTGTCGGCGTGATTGATATACATATTAGTACCAAATTTCAGCTTTCTAGTGCTAACGGTCACTGAGATTATCCGCGGACGGACGGACGGACGGACGGGCAGACATGGCGAAACTATAAGGGTTCCTAGTTGACTACGGAACCCTAAAAATGGGTTTATTTACGACATCACATTAGAAACCTCTAAAATCATCAGTGTTTCTCTACTATATTATGCATGTATTATACATATAAACCTTCCCCTTGAATCACTCTATCTATTAAAAAATCAGTTGCTTAGTTTTAAAGATCTAAGCATATTATTTACATAGGGACAAACAGCGGAAAGCGACTTTGTTTTATACTATGTTGTAGAGAAGTGATTGTCTAGTGTCCATAACAAAAGCCTCATTAAGTTTACTACTGTGGGACTAGGTCGATTTGTGTAAGATTGCTTCATTATATTTATTTATTAACGTATTAACAGAAAAGGTCTTAAAATAGCCTTCAAAAAAACTTTTTCTTCAATCATTAAGGAACAGTAGGAAAGTCCCTAGCCTAGTTAAGTATGTTTAGAGAACAAATCAAATAATTTAGATTATTTATTTATTTAGATATATAAAAGAAGAAACTGACTGACTGACTGACTGACTGACATATCAACGCACAGCCCAAACCGCTGGTTCTAGAGATTCCAAATTTGGCATGTAGTTTCCTTATAAGGTCTAGGGATGCACTAAGATAGGATTTTTCAAAATTCACCCCCTAAGGGGTAAAATGGGGGTCCAAAGTTTGTATGGCGAATCAAGATTTGTTAGACAATTTTATTCGAAACTTCACAGGAGTATTCCTAACGATAAATGAGTAAACACGTGCATCAGGTTTTTTGAAAATTCAACCCCTATAAGGGGGAATTGTGGTCACAAAGTCTGAAAATCAACATGGGTATTGTATCGTTTTTGAGCACTTATAGTACGCGGGCGAAGTCGCGGGAAAAGGCTAGTAATAAAATAATTAATGATTCAATAATCGATGATTAGTTAACAGATAAACCTTTTTGCTTTTTCAAATACCGGACCCGGATAAACCCCGGATAAAATTGGACCCGGGGTATGTCCTAAAACTACGTCCGGACCTGGGTATGTCCTTAAACTACGTGCGGACCTGGGTATGTCCTTAAACTACGCCAAAAAGAGAGGTATGGGCACTGCGAATGGCATCTCGCTAAGTGTGGTAGGGCGCGTTCAGCGAATGTCATCGCTCAAATCTGGAGCAGAGCCCGACTGGGGAAGTACCTCCACCTTACAGAAAACCACAGCCAAATAGCACTAGACCCTACTCATAGTGTTGTGTTCCTGCTGGTGAGTAAGGTTGCCAAAGAGCTCAAAGAGGACCCAGTGTGTTGACGATGAGGGACCTTCTTGTTCCTTTAGTCGTCAACACAGTGAATCCTCCTTTTTGTAAAGGGTCGGCAACGCGCATGTGACTCCTTTGGAGTTGCAGGCGTCCATAGGTTACGGTAGCTGCTTACCATTAGGCGGGCCGTATGCTTGTTTGCCACCGTCGTGGTATATAAAAAAAAATCATAGGTAGTTGATACGTCTATAAACTTACTTTAAAACCCTTGTCTCTTGCCGGAACTGATAGGGATATAATCGTAAATATTGGTACATAAATTATGACCGTAATTATTTCAGTAAATTGACCATCCTTCTAAATTCTACGAATGATGTACGTAATACCGTTGTACGTAATTGGTACATAAATTTTGACCGTAATTATTTCGATATAATTAAGTATCCTTCTAGATTTTATAAAACCCATTATGTTGAAATATAATACCGAAAATTAATGAGAATTCGACCACAGTTATAACCAATAATTAATTTGTTAAACTTACAGTGCAATGGCTTTTGATAAGTGCTTTTGATATGCGTTTATATTGAAAACTACGGATATTTTTAGGATAAAATAATTTGTAATTTTTTTATACAAAATTTTAATACCTACTGTACTTTTCTTACAAAATTAATTTACTGCTCAACGAGATGATTCTAACAAACCCAAACACAATTAACTTCCATTGTTTTATCACAGGGTTTTTATGAACACCTAAACAGGTATCACGTAGTTTATAATCATAATTAAAGATTAAGCACAGAACATTAATAAAAAATGTGTATAAAGAGGTACTTTTGGCTGAATTTTAAAACTGGAAACAGACGGGAAGTAGATGCAAATTTTATTCATTCATCAGCGCCTCTATTAAACTGTATGAAAATTCTAATAGTGTTTGTAAAACTGCGAAAAACAGCTACACAACATGTTAGTTAATAAAAGTGGGTGGATAAGTGATACGGTACTATTTACGAGAGACTATTAATATTTTTTGCAATATAAGTCCAATTTCATAAAAATATCTGTAGTTTTCAATATAAACGCATATCAAAAGCACCTATCAAAAATTATTTTACTGTAAGCTTAACAAATTAATTATTTGTTTTAATTGCGGTCAAATTCTCATTCATTTACGGTATTATATTACAACTTAAATGGGTTTCGTAAAATTTACAAGGGTGCTTAATTTACCGAAATAATTACGGTCAAAATTAATGTACCAATACGATTATATACTTATGCGTTCCGGTAAGAGTAATGTGACATGGGTTTTAAAGTAAATGTATAGAAATATCAACATACAGGTTCTCATGGTTCTCTGTGAGAGCCACCAATGGTTCCGGACCTAAACAATTATACTATTACGTTTTCACACTGTCTGAAAAGAAGTTACTAGAGAGTGCCCTATGGCATTAAGTCTGTCTTTTTGGCATTAGTATTTCTTCGAAGCAATGGATATTTAGTATTTTAAGAAAAAAATATAGATATCTCAAATATTAAATTTGTCTTTTTCGTGGTCCTATTCGACATCCGATATCGGATTGGATAATGACATGTGAAAGCGCACTTACGAGGTTATCTGTATTTTTGTTTTGGGCACTTACCCAGTTGTCTAGTGAACTCTACTAATGCTTGTATTGAGCAAAATGGCGGAGTATCACTGAAATGCCGTTGTTAGGAACCGCGTGTCGCAACCATTTTACTCCGTTTTTTTCCCTTCTTATTTTTATATCATCATGGAAAATCCAATAAAAATACACGTTTAAAAGCAATTTTTTTACAACGAAACGGAATTTGATAATAAATGCATTCTGAATCGTTTTACAATTACACTGCCCGTCAAGAGTAAATTTCCATTTCAGTTTATTCCATTTTTTGCCTGAAGGACCATTGCATATTCAATGATTTTCAGATACATCTCGTTATAATATAAACGATTAAAAATACTCATTTAATACACGAATAATCAATATTATTATGATCAAGCAGAACGTCTAGTAGCGATACCACAAGGTTTAGAAATAAACTAAAAGTAGAAAGCAGGCGTCCCCCTAAGACGCATAAAGGATATAATGTAGAAATTTGCAGCCATTAGGTAAGTCTCAGTAGCTCAGTTGGTCAGCGCGATGGGCATGTATCCCGAGTTCAAGTCTCGTCTGAAGCAGTGAATTTTTCTATGCATATTATGATCTCTCTCGGTTGAATTAGATTTTTATTTCAAACCGGTTAGATTCCGGTTGCGAAAGCCGGGAGGCCTATTCAAATAATTAAATTTATATTGGTTTCCTTTTATTTAGTTACTAGCCTTTTCCCGCGGCTTCGCCCGCGTACTATAAGTACTCAAAAAGGATACGATACCCATGTTGATTTTCAGACTTTGTGACCACATTTACCCCTTTTGGGGGTTGAATTTTCAAAAACCTGTAACACTTGTTTACTCATTTATCGTTAGGAATACTCCTGTGAAGTTTCGATTAAAATAGTCTAACAAATCTTGATTCGCTATACAAACTTTGGACCCCCATTTTACCCCCTTAGGGGGTGAATTTTGAAAAATCCTTTCTTAGTGCATCCCTTATAATATATAATTTATGTCAAACATACAGGATGTAATAAAAATACTTGTGATCCGTTTAAGGGCTTAATTGATATGGTATTGCGACTAAGAAAAAGTATAAGCAAAAAATTTTTTTGCAAAAAAAAAAATGTTTTGTATGGGACAGCCGGCCAAACCTCCATACGAAACCAATTTTTTTTTCGCTCGAAAGGAGGATGGGCAGATTTGTATGGACTCTAGCTTAGAAACCAATAATGACAAACCAATATATCATTGGAAAGGTTTTTTCATATTCTACAACTTTTTTTATGGCGGAAAATCTCGAA
Source organism: Pammene aurita (assembly GCA_947086415.1). Lineage (NCBI taxonomy): Eukaryota > Metazoa > Arthropoda > Insecta > Lepidoptera > Tortricidae > Pammene > Pammene aurita. The sequence continues at coordinate 1,947,977 of OX352297.1, forward strand.
TCGCTGTGTGATAAATGAACCAGAATCACACAAAAAAACATAAAAACTCATAAAGAACAAAAACATGGCACATAATCATTGACAGTTATAAAACCTTCATAATTTGTAGAGCGATACAATAATTTAGTATCAAAAAACCTACATAGTAACGTTTCAGCTCAAACTACTTTTATACCTCGTTACTTTTTTTACACAAAGATTTGGAGCTACCTGTCCTAGTAAAAGTCTTAGAACTTAGAATAAGCTATTCAGTGACATATCGCTTGACCTTATTGGCCATATAGGCCAATTTGCCTACCCTCCCTTTTTAGGGTTCCGTAGTCAACTAGGAACCCTTATAGTTTCGCCATGTCTGCCCGTCCGTCCGTCCGTCCGTCCGCGGATAATCTCAGTGACCGTTAGCACTAGAAAGCTGAAATTTGGTACTAATATGTATATCAATCACGCCGACAAAGTGGTAAAATAAAAAGTGGAAAAATTTTTTTTATTAGGGTACCTCCCCTATACGTAAAGTAGGAAGTGATTTTTTTTTTCATTTCAACCCTTACGTGTGATATATTGTTGGATAGGTATTTAAAAATGAATAGGGGTTTACTAAAATCATTTTTCGATAATGTAAATATTTTCGGAAATAATCGCTCCAGAAGTAAAAAAATATGCGTCCCCCCCCCTCTAACTTTTGAACCATAAGTTTTAAAAATATGAAAAAAATCTGAAAAGTAGAACTTTGTAAAAACTTTCCAGGAAAATTATTTTGAACTTGATAGGATGAATAGTTTTTGAAAAAAAATTACAAAATAATTTCTGAAATAAGTTTGTAATTTAACCTTATAAGCAGATGTTTATTGTACCTGTAATTTCTACAAAATTACAATGAAATGACGTGCTTTCAAATAAAGTAAAAATGTTGAAAATCGGTTCACGCAATAAAGAATTATTCCATAAAAATCATCTTCCATACTTTAAGCTCGCGCGCAATAGTTTACTTAATTTGCCGATAGATGTCGCTGTACATCTATCAGCAAATTAAGTAAACTATTGCGTGGAACTCTCATATCATATCCTACATGGCGGTGTTATTAACTCTTAAGTGGGGACACTTACTGTGACGGACGGAAAACTACGGAACCCTACACTGAGCGTGGCCCGACACGCTCTTGGCCGGTTTTTAGAGTTCCGTAGTCAACTAGGAACCCTTATAGTTTCGCCATGTCTGTCCGTCCGTCCGTCCGTCCGCGGATAACCTCAGTGACAGTTAGCACTGTAAAGCTAAAATTTGGTACTAATATGTATAACAATCACGCCGACAAAGTGGTAAAATAAAAAGTGGAAAAAAATGTTTTATTAGGATACCTCCCCTATACGTAAAGTGGGGAGTGATTTTTTTTTTTTTCATTTCAACCCTAACGTGTTATATATTGTTGGATAGGTATTTAAAAATGAATAGGGGTTTACTAAAATATTTTTTTGATAATGTAAATATTTTCGGAAATAATCGCTCTAGAAGTATAAAAAAATGTGACCCCCCCCTCTAACTTTTGAACCATAAGTTTTAAAAATATGAAAAAGTTCTCAAAAGTAGAACTTTAAAAAAACTTTCCAGGAAAATTATTTTGAAGTTGATAGGTTGAATAGTTTAAAAAAAAAAATACAAAATAATTTCTGAACTAAGTTGATAATTTAACCGTATAAGCAGGTGTTTATTGTACCTGTAAATCCTGTAATTTATAAAAAATCAAAATGAAATGACGTGCTTTCAAAACAAGTAAAAACGGTGAAAATCGGTTCACGCAATAAAGAATTATCCCATAAAAATCGTCTTCCATACTTTAAGCTCGCGCGCAATAGTTTACTAAATTTGCCGATAGATGTCGCTGTACGTGGAACGCTCATATCATATCCTACATGGCGGTGTTATTTTAACTATTAAGTGGGGACACGGAAACTACGTGACGGAAGGAAAACTACGGAACCCTACACTGAGCGTGGCCCGACACGCTCTTGGCCGGTTTTTTTCTTAGTGTTTTCTTACTATTTTAATAACAAAGAAATCATGATTTTAAAGTTTGGGATATTTTTTACTTTTGTCATTTGTGCAATACAGTTTAACTACTCATCAATAAAAATTATCACGGTGAATCTGAGTAACCCGACAGATATTAACCATAAATTCCTGAGGTCATAATGAGTAATAAATGTTATATGAATTTAGGTCAATTTCGCCAAAAACAAAAATCGATTTTTTAAATGTTTTTTGAACATAAAAACATAAATGTTATTAGTAAAACTGTCGTATAGTTGACGTATAGTATTCCTTGGCACTTTGATATCTGTCAAATAAGAATGTCTAGACTAGACCCCATAAAGGGTGAAATCGCCATCAAAAAAGCGTTTTGCACTGAGTCACAATAAAAAATGCTTTTTTTATTTATTTGGTAGTAACTCTGAAACTAGGCCAATTCCAGAAAAGTTTATAGGACATTTTAGTCTCCAATTATGATCAGAAATTTATGGTTAAAATCTGTCGGATTACTCAGATTCACCGTGTATACATATACGAAAAACGGGTTTAATGCCGAATCATAGACTAATAACCCAAGACCCCGCATAGCCGGGTGACCGCCGCTGCCACGCTCGAAGTAATTTCACCCTATAGTGAGACACTAATTTATTGTAAGTGACAGTAAACTTAGTACAGTCGCCATCAAATATATCGGAGCAGCCAAGGTACTCAAAAATATCTAAACATACACTTTATCGCATTGACAATAGAGGCGTTGTTCAGATATTTGTGACCACCTTGGCCGCTCCGATATATCTGATGGCGACTGTACGTCTCCGTGGCAACCATTAATGTCTGACTCTCTCTTACGCCCCACGGAACAATGGCGCGTTCCCTGTTTTGCGCGCATTGCGTGTTTCCCTCCCGCACTCCTTCTTTTTGGCAGCTTAGGTTTCAAAGAAATAGCGGATTATAGAGATATCTTGTATACATATGTGCCGAATCAACTTCGTGATATATTCCTCTCGCATCACAATTCACAACTTCTTAATTTGTGCAAATTGGCGGATTAATAACACAACCTCAGTTCTCGTTCATCCGAGCACGTCTCCTCTGTCTCCATGTTGACTATAACCAGGAAATAGGTCCGTTGGCGAAATGGCGTCACGATCCGTTTCGGTCATGAATGTAGATTAATCTCTACGGCCGTACGCCAATAGTAATGTCTTGCTGAATACCTAATGCGAGTTCGTGGTATCCGAGGTGCTAGATAAATGGTTTTGCATTTGCTTTTGACCTGAGTATAAATAGTTACGGGCGACGGTGCTGACTGCTGACGTTTATAGGTTTGAAAGGTTGTTTACCTAATAATGCTGACAATAATGCAATGGATTTAAGTAAATAATGTAAAAAGATAAAAAATATTTATTCTTCAATTTAGACACATTACAATGCATTTATGAACGTCAGAGAGAAAAAAAACTACCACCGGTTCTAGCCCTACACCTCCGACCCGAGAAGTATTTTGACCGGCAAGAAACTCGGCGGGACTTAATTTTTAAAAACAGTACATTAGATCTTAAAGATACACAATAATGCGTAGTTCTATAAGAAGACATATCAAAACAGCTTGAGAGTATGACACACAGAACAGAACAGTCATGATGTACACAGGGTACATTCAGTCAATTATTTTTACCGGTAACTTATAATGTAACACGAAAACATGTATCTATGCGTATAATACCAAACTGCTGTTATTGATTTTTACAACTCAACAAAATCTTAAAGCCGTGGAATACATTTTTTTTAGGTTTGTCGCTTAATTTTGTTGAAGTACTAGTCACGCAATCTTTATCAACAAAACAATCAGCATTATATCAAATGCACAGAAAGTGCCAACCGATAACAATCACACGGAAAAGTACTCTAAATTTAAAATAGGAAATAAAATGGATCCTAAAAACATCGCTCCAGGAGAAACCTTACAGAGAAACGTCTTTAGAAATAACCAGCCGCAACGTCGCGCGCTGCACTCACAATGATTGGTCTGTACTTCTGGCTGTCAAAAACTGGTTTGTACTTCCGTAATTCAGTTTTCTGTGAAAAGATTTATTTGTTGCGTGATTAATTTTTGAAGTTTATGTTAAAGTATCTGTTGAGTAACTATGATAAGAAAATAATTTGAAACAAAACAGAACCGACTTCACCTAACCAACTTAAAAGCAAATATCCGAGCTACTGTAAAAAATACTCAAATCACCATAAGTGTGCCTATAATATTTAAAGAGTTCCCTCGATTTCTCCAGGATCCCATCATCAGATCCCGACCTAATGAGAACGGGACCAACTGTAAAGTATGCTCTTTTAAACAAAAAAAGAATTTTCCAAATAGGTCCAGCCGTCTTCGAATAATCGGTGAACATAAATTAAAAAAAGCAAAAACAAAGATCCCGACGATCCCTTCGAAATCTTGAAGTCGGTTGATAACTAGGTTATTCCATACCTACCTATTTAGTATTTTTTACACTTGACATCCACCTATTAACAGGGTCCTTTAGAACTAATCAGAGATCTTACATAACAAGTAGCTGAAGTAGCCCTATCGAAGGTGTGACTTAACACATAATAGTAGTTTATGTAACTGTTACGTAATAAGGGTCCTTAAAACATGAGTGTGGTTTTATGAAATGAGCCGCAGGCGAATTTCATAATAAGATCACACGAATGTTTTAAGGCCTAATTACGTACAGTTGCATACACTGCTTTATCTACACTCATATTATTTATTCTAATTGCCTTATTTGGAAACCATAGAATGGCCGCCATTGCACCGCCACCATGGCCAACTGTCGTGTGCCGGCGGTCGCGCGGGCGCGTGTCGGGCTGTCGGCGGATCCCCGGGAGGGTGCAGGTGTACATTATGTTATCAAAACTCATAGCACATCAATAATTGAGCATGAAAAGTTAAAATTACGTGACTGCTACGGATAAAAAGCTTATCATAGTAAAATCGGTCGTGGTAATGCTAGCCATTGCCTACCGTTTTCGAACACGTTTTAGAGAACTTACAATATGAGTGTAGATAAACGGTATATGATTGGATTGTTGACACAACCGCTGTGGCAGTAAGTAGTGTACACACACTGCAATACAAAGGAAAAAGTGACCTAAGCCTCCGGTGCCCAGGGCTGGGATCGAACCAGAGTCTTCTGCATTCGCGGCAGACGGCAGGTGCCAAGTGGTAAAGGCGTCTGCCGCGAATGCAGAAGACGCCGGTTCGATCCCAGCCCTGGGCACCGGAGGCCTAGGTCACTTTTTCCTTTGTATATGACATCTATATACGTTTAAGTAATTCTAACGTTTGTAGTTTGTCCGAAAAGATAAGTGTCGTGGTTTATATGGGAGCTCATACATTCTACGACACTTCTCTTTCCGGACATACTCTACCAACTTTTTTGCCACGTATCAATTGAAGCTGGCTCCTCATTTCAGGAAGTGGCGTAGGCACCTGTTTTTAATTAAAGCGACTGGCATCTGACCTTCAAACCCAGAGAATAAAGTAGGTTGTGGGATTAAATCCGCTTTCCTTTTTGTAAAATATACAAGAACTCCAGATTATACAAAATATTTTAAGTTTCCCTAATTCAAGCATAAATAATAACGTAAGTGCAATGAACTTGAAGAGTCGCTCGTATTATCGTAGCGTTTGAAGATGCAAAATCCTTTTTGGACAAGCTTCCTGTTATTTTTTATACGTTGAAATCTCTTAGAGAATATTGGGATTAGGTTGCTAGAAATTAAAACAATAAATCCATAGCGATTCGTGACAACGAGAACAAAAAATAAACAGTATTATTTTGTTTCCGTAAATCCGGACGTTCATTTTTGTTTGACGAAATTTTACGTGCATTCGAATAAAAAGTGGGCAATTTTCATCGCTGCTTTCATGTATATTAAACGAATTACTTAACGAAATTGTCTCACATTTTCGGGGACAATGCGGCTTTTAACGGCAGGTCAGGTTAATCAACCCGTGACGTTTTCAAAAGCCGTGCGAGCGCGGGAGAGCATATAAGGCAGATTTTAAAATCGGAACTGATTTTGTTGTGTCCGCGGACAGATGTATTAAACAGTCCATACATTGACGGACTTGTCCTTCGGACATTTTCGGTAGACAGATATGGCGGACAAACCCGTGCATATAGGGCTAATAAGTAATAACAAAACCGGACCATAAGCCTAACGTAAACGGAGCCCGCTCTCATACGCTTGGCAAGTGATTTGAATGGCTGCCGAAGTGCGTTGCAGCTAAGTGGTTATTTGAAAAATGGCCCATCAAATCGAGATAAAAATGTATCGCGACTTTACATGAGACTGTCCGTCCAGTCGCCATCAGGTACATCGGATCGGCCAAGATGTTCAAACATATCTGAACAAACAACGCCTCTATTGTCAAGGCGAGAAGGTGCATGTTCAGATATTTTTGAGTACATTGGCTGCTCCGATATATCTGATGGTGACTGTACCTAAACCAGGACCTGAAATATATATAGATACTATGTGGGTAGATAAAAATCTGGTAACAACTCGATTAAATCCTCTAGAATGGAATCCTCTAGATAGAAGACAGCTGCCTGATACCTTGTTCTTACGTAAACTTCGACATTGGCTAATGGATAAATATTTTTTATAATTTAAATGAATTTTTTGACTAATTGAGTAATTGTAATTTTGCATTGTATCGTTTTTATTTTTCATTTTACGACATACTATATTGTATTAAGGTGTTATATTGCATGCTCTAGTAGATTTAAGTTTTTAGTTTTAAGAATACATTTTGCAGGCCGTAACGCGGCTAAATGTGTGATATTTTTAACCATAAAACTTTTACCTATTGTTACCTCATTTAACGCAAATAAAGAACTTACTTACTTACTTACTTAAATATTATAGTGTAAAATTGTAAAATAAATAGACGAAGTATAATATCGCTACTGTTAAAGCTATAAGCAGAGAGTACATAATTTAATAGAGTAGCACAGTCTAAGAACTTATTGAAGCTTTAAGTGTCCAATGTCATTTTTCCTACTACTTTTGTATCTTTGGGTTGCTCTCGTCCAGATGGCGCTTCAGACTTGACTGTCTATATTATTTATAGTCTCTGCTATAAGTATAATATTATAGTAATATTTTACATATGAAACACCTAAGTCTTAATGGTTAGCAAAATTATCGGTGTATTTAAATCGGACTTCTTTGCCTAATAATATTAACGTATAGTAACACGTTTAAATTAAGGTCTACAAGAACTAAGTTAATGTATCTAATTTAAAGGTTACTTACTGCGATTTTTTAGACGAAGATTTACATAATTCATAAAAATGATCCATAGGCATGGTGATTTTTTTTCATGTACCTATGGTATCAATCGGTTCGTTTTGTTGTGAGAATCAAATGTCTATAATTATGCGGCCAATTGCGTTAAAGCAACACAAAAGTCAGAAATTAGACTTAAAGTCTGAGATTTGCATTTGTTTCTCGAAACGCTCCGAACAAAATGACTTGCAAAAGTGACGTCACGATCATATAGTCGCCCTGTTTAAAGTATGGAAATTTATGAAATTACTATTTTTACAGTGAAATGTTGCGTTTATTTATGTATATGGTTACCATACAATCTATTTTATAGTAAAATGTAAAAAATCGAATGGTATCATTGTATTTTTTTAAATTTCGTTCTTTAAAGTATTGAAATTTTGAAGCATGATATCTTTGAACCATTTCAATAGTTTTTTTTTAATTTTCACATAAAATGTAATACATTGGTAAGTCTGCATCATATCAACTAAATTTTATTGCATAATTCAACATGTGTCATCACCCCTAGGTATTCCTTAGGTACACCTCGGCTCATTCGTCTCTATGTGTTCGTGACAGACGCACTGAATTCATGTCAGCCTGATAAGCTATTGGGCGTTCTTGAACTTCTTTCCCTAATAATTATTAACGTCACTCACTCAATTCATGTCAGCCTGACAAGCTGTTGTGCCTTCTTGTACTTCTTTCCCTAATAATTATTAACGTCACACACTCAATTTATGTCAGCCTGACAAGCTGTTGTGCCTTCTTGTACTGCTTTCCCTAATAATTATTAACGTCACACACTCAATTCATGTCAGCCTGACAAGCTGTCGTGCCTTCTTGTACTTCTTTCCCTAATAATTATTAACGTCACTCACTCAATTCATGCCAGCTTGACAAGTTGTTGCGCCTTCTTGTACTTATTTCCCTAATAATTATTAACGTCACTCACTCAATTCATGTCAGTCTGACAAGCTGTTGTGCCATCTTGTACTTATTTCCTTTATAATTATTAACGTCACACACTCAATTCATGTCAGTCTGATAAGCTGTTGTGCCTTCTTGTACTTCTTTCCCTAATAATTAATTAAGTAAAGTAATACGTTACAAATAAGTTCTACAAAAAATAAGTTAATGTATTCCATTAAAAGGTTACTTACTGCGATTTTTTAAGAAGATTTATATAATTAATAAAAATCATCAATTCCTTAGGCACACCTCGGCTCATTCGTCTCTAGGTGTTCGTGATAGACGCACTCAATTCATGTCAGCCTGACAAGCTGTTGGGCCTTCTTGTACTTCTTTCCCTAATAATTATTAATGTCACTCACTCAATTCATGTCAGCCTGACAAGCTGTTGTGCCTTCTTGTACTTCTTTCCCTAACAATTATTAACGTCACACACTCAATTTATGTCAGCCTGACAAGCTGTTGTGCCTTCTTGTACTGCTTTCCCTAATAATTATTAACGTCACACACTCAATTCATGTCAGCCTGACAAGCTGTCATGCCTTTTTGTACTTCTTTCCCTAATAATTATTAACGTCACTCACTCAATTCATGTCAGCTTGACAAGTTGTTGCGCCTTCTTGTACTTATTTCCCTAATAATTATTAACGTCACTCACTCAATTCATGTCAGTCTGACAAGCTGTTGTGCCTTCTTGTACTTATTTCCTTTATAATTATTAACGTCACACACTCAATTCATGTCAGTCTGATAAGCTGTTGTGCCTTCTTGTACTTCTTTCCCTAATAATTAATTAAGTAAAGTAATACGTTACAAATAAGTTCTACAAAAAATAAGTTAATGTATTCCATTAAAAGGTTACTTACTGCGATTTTTTAAGAAGATTTATATAATTAATAAAAATCATCAATTCCTTAGGCACACCTCGGCTCATTCGTCTCTAGGTGTTCGTGATAGACGCACTCAATTCATGTCAGCCTGACAAGCTGTTGGGCCTTAATCGGCCTCTCGCGTGACTTGCCTGACGCTTCAATTAACAAAATGGATAATTCGGACGCGACAAACCATAGATCATTTACAAATTAGACAAGCGAAGAACTAACAGCGGCCGTATTCTAACTTTAAAACACGTGTTGACACGACGACGCAACTTCAATACAACTTTTCAACGCACCTGCTCGTAACGAGGTTCTTATTCCACTGCTTTTATGCTCATAATCCTAGATATTAAACACGCGTGCATTTCACAATAATTATCCAACTAGTGGAATAATTCAATAATCCGATCAAGTGACGTTTGTACTCTAGTACCAAGTTGTACGTACGCAGACGAATCGTTGTAATTTAGTCGGGTATTACCTTTACTTTTTTTAACTCTTTATGAGTATACATTCTAAAAAAGTAATAAAAAAGTAAATATATTAAAAATATACACATTTATGATAAAATACAAATTATACAATCCTGATTGTGAATAAGAATCATTTCAACTTATTATATTACTCGTAATACACAATAAATTACGTTTTAAACACGAATTGTCTGTTTTAATATTGGCTGCTTGGCATTATACGTCCGCGCCTTTGCATCAAGCTGCACGCATATCCAAAAAAGAAAATTACGCGCCATTTATAAGTTAACCTCAAATCATAGTTTATTTGTTAGATTTTTCTCGTCGTGTTTTAGTAATTTAAACAAATTATATTTTCAATGAATAAGAAGACAACTTTAGCGTTAATTTAACCTCTGGATATATTTCAAAATTGTGATACATACTAGTAAAATGTCATCATAAAAATCTAGTGATCAACTTAGCACACTTGTATCATTATTAACGAATGAACTACATACAGTAGCGTCTAAACATCTGAATCAGAAATATCAGAATTTGCTTGAAAATTATTCCGATGCAAGTCCAATGCAACTTCAATATTGGTTGATTATTTGTTGTGTATTGGAGTTACGTTCGAAATAGATTGTGTTTTTAATGTATTATTTATGTACTATAAAATAAGAATACTGTACCTAGACTCACGCTTAACGGTGCTACCATTTATGTTCTAATTTAGCATAAGACCGCAAAGTCTTATTTCCGTTGCGTCTATGCGTACACTTAAGACCGAGGTCTATCTAGACAAGCGGCAGCGTGTCAAGCCAAGTTCAAGCAAAGGAACTGGCTAGCCAGCGCCGAGTGTATATTACACGAACCACTTGGTGCCACTTTTGACCCTTCTATAACTCAAAACCTTTTTATTATTATTATTATTCTTAATTGGGCTATCGATGTGCCGCGTCGACCAGATTTGATCTATTGTGGCAGCCCTTTATAGCTCATTACTGATTCCCGTTGCATCTAGAAATTTCCAGATTCTTTGGGCTGTAATGTGTTGTACCTCATCGGGTTGCAGTACATGTCGCCCTAGGTGGGTACTTCTTTTATACATTAGTGGTCCGCAGGAATAGAGGATGTGCAAGGCTGTTTCCTCTTCTTCCTGGCAGAACCTGCATACTGAGTCCTGTTTCTTACCCATACGAAACATGTGTTTGTTCAACTTACAGTGGCCTGTCAGTATTCTAGTCACTGCACAGGTTTTGTGTCTTTTGAGCCCTAACAGCTCTTTAGAGATTTTGTTGTCGAACCCTTTGATTAGAGCTTTCGAGTGTGCTTGTCCTTTGACGAGCTTCCACCATGCGTTTGCTCTCGTTTTTTCCAAGTTATTTAACAGAGAATATGCCTCCCGTTTGGTGATTCCACAGAACGGTTCTGGGCCGACAAGGGGTGTGTCCGCGCCCTTTCTGGCAAGTTCATCCGCTATTTCGTTTCCGTCAATGTCGGAGTGCCCTGGTACCCATCTAATTGTAACTTTGTTGGAGTTAGCCAGTGCATTAAGGTTATTTTTGCAATTCTGGACTAGTTTTGAGTTTAAAGATTCTAGTGCCAGCAGATCAGCTTGGCTGTCTGAGTTGATATAGATATGCTGGTGTCTTAGGTTTCTATCCAGGTTGATTTCCGCACATTTGTTGATGGCGAAGACTTCAGCCTGGAAGGTTGAGGCCCTTTTGCCCATGCTGACGCTAGCTCTGTGCTTGGGCCTCTCACCATAGATCCCGCATCCTACTTCATTACCTTTTTTCGATCCATCCGTGTACCATATGTGGCTACCCTCTTCGACATACATTTGGTCTTTGGTCCATTTGTCTCTAGGAGGTATTTCCACTTTGTACAGTTTGGTGAAATGACATACGGTGTGCATGTCATCGGTAGGCATGCTAAGGGTTTCGGTCGCAGAAACCCAGGCCCTAAATTTGGTAAGTGCTTGAGAGCGCCATTTTGGCCTATTTAGCGTGCATATTCTGTAGACTCACTGCTTGGCCTCCTTTTTAACTTGCAGGTGGAGTGGTGTTATGTCAAGCAGTGCATCCAGGGCCGCTCCCGGTGTCGAGGAGAAGGCCCCTGTTACCATTAGGCAAGCCGTGCGTTGCAGGCTGTTTAAGGTGTCGATAGCTGTCTTTTGGCTGGCCTTGTTACACCAGACCGCGGAGGCGTAGGTAATAATGGGCCTCACAACCGCTGTATAAAGCCACATAGCAATTTTGGGTCGTATGCCCCATCTTGCTCCCGCCATTCGACAGCATGACCACATGGCCATTTTCGCTTTTTGCGTGATGTTTTTCAAGTGAGGTTTCCAGGTTACCTTTTGGTCGAATGTGGCCCCTAGATACTTGACCTCAGATGAAAAAGGTATTACTTGTCCATTGAGTTCTAGTTTTCCGAGTCTATCCAGATTTCTCTTTCTTGTGAACGGCACTACCACCGTTTTGCTCGGATTAATGGACAAGTCATTATCTCTGCACCATTTAAGTATCGTTTTTAGAGCTCCTTGCATCAGATTTGAGATTGTGTGGAGGCAGGGGCCTTTGATTATAACTACAAGGTCGTCGGCGTATCCCTGTGTGTCGTAGATGTAAGACTAATTGGTCTGAAGGATTTAGGCTCAGAGTAGTAATTTTTCCCTGCTTTTGGTATGAAGCGTACCTTGACCCGTGCCCATTTTTCTGGTATAATTCCTAATGCAAAGCTTGCTCGGAATATTCTTACCAGGTGCGGGAGGAGGAGGTCCTGTCCTTGCTGTAGTAATGCAGGAAACACTCCGTTATCTCCGGCCGATTTAAATGGCTTGAACTTGCTCAAAGCCCATTTAATGTTGTTTGGTCTAAAGATATTAGTTGCCAAATTCCAGTTTATGTTGCGTACCCTGTGGATTTGAAGGTTCCTTTGGGCGCACAGCTTGATTATTACTGGTTGTATATGAACCTGGGAAGTGGGTCACTCTAAGCACGTCTAGAGTTTCCGCTTCTGTGTTAGTAAAAGAGCCGTCGGGTCTTTTAAGGAGACCGAGGTAGTTCGTTGGCGTTTTTGATAGTATTTTGTGAATTCTTGCTCCTTTGTGGGTTTGGGCAATTTCCTCACTTACTTTATACAACCCATTCGCTATAAGAGTGAATGTAGACAATAGCATAAAAAAGGCTGTAGACAATAGCATAAAGAAAACCATGCAGCGTAAACGCAAGAAAAAACATTAAATCTCAATACCTGCCTAGTTTTCTTTACAAAAAGTAATGATATATTATCCCACCAAAAACATAAATGTAAAAAAGGAGAGCCAAGTTCAATACAAAAATTATGCTTGGCTGTGGGCTTCGCCGCAAAAAGAATGGAGATCTAAATGAGTGCCAAGTTCTATGCAAAATCCAAATATGTATTTATAGGAACAAAATAACATTATGAACAAGTATTAAACTCTATTTCTTTGCTTTATTGGATACCTATAACAATTTCTGTTATTTAAAAATGTGAGATCTTAAAGTAGGTTAGATTTGACTTGGCCAGTTTTTATCAGAATTAAATATATATATATATATATGTTGAATAACTTTATAAAATACTGATGTAATGAAAACTGGCCAAGTCAAATCTAACCTACTTTAAGATCTCACATTTTTAAATAACAGCAATTGTTATAGCAAAGAAATAGAGTTTAATACTTGTTCATAATGTTATTTTGTTCCTATAAATACATATTTGGATTTTGCATAGAACTTGGCACTCATTTAGATATCCATTCTTTTTGCGGCGAAGCCCACAGCCAAGCATAATTTTTGTATTAAACTTGGCTCTCCTTTTTTACATTTATGTTTTTGGTGGGTTTATGTGACAGTATTTGACTAATATTATTAGTCTACGAACTGTCAAATGTACGGGTTTCTATGGCAACACACTAATGAATTTTGAGTCTTGAGTTCGAATAAGGGCCTTACATTTTCTCATTGCACCGTCACGAATGAAAGCAGCACACTACACTCGAGTTCGAGTCCGGAGCGCAACTAAACTATGAAAACGGATTTTTTAAATATATATCTTTTAAAATAATTTGCTAGTATATCAATTAAACACAGGTCTTTAAAAGTAACTGAGCTACTTTTTATAGAACTATAAGTTTACTGATGTTAGCTGGACACACTGCTGCGATTATCAAGTAAGTTCCTAATGTTGAATGTCCATGTCAGTATTTAGATTTCTAAAACAGTCACTAATTTATTGCTTTATAAAACGGGATGTTCCTTCGTAAATTCCTAACATTTAACAACAGAAATACATTTCCTAAATAAAAGTGTGTGTAGTACCTAGTACAAAACATGTGAAAATTTAATAAAATATAGCAGCACCTTGGTATAGTTGTAGGATTTTTTTAGATTTCAAACGGTAGGAAATGTACTAATTTAAAGTCACACGATTTGCACTCAATATTTAAACAAAACACGGGAATTAAAGGGGGTGTGTTATAGCAGAAAACTACGAGAGGCTTGTATTTACAAACCACGGGATGTTGTGAGTGTTGTGTGTAGGCAAAGTGACAACCCTAGTGTAAATATGAATAATCGAGACAAGTACGGGTAGTTCGGCAAAACCCGCGCGGCTAGGAGATGCTGATTCAATCCCTCGCCAGTCTTCCTGCTACCACGAGCGTTACGACACGCTCGAAACATCAGGAAAATAAATAAAAGTAAGTCTACGCGATTCAGGCGCCAAAGTGCCCCCCCCTGAACGAAATCCGAGATCCGCGCCTGACGCGATTAGGAAATATTTTGAGTAACGTTCAGACATTTACTTATCTCGTGGTGACCGTGAATTTATGTGAACACTTGCGGAGTCTAACGAGGTGGTCTATGCGGCAAACTTATATTTCGTGATTAGCAAATCGCGCCCCGAGCAGTCTGGAGGGCGATGATTGTCAATTACTGGGACTTTGATTACATACGTAATTTATTGCCTCGCGATGAATTTTCAGCGGCTTTTATTTCGCCGATATTGGTATTTAAAAGTTGTGATTATGTTTTGATTAATCGATAAGTTTGCGGTTTTGATCTTGATGCATTTATTGGTGTTTAATGGAGTTTGTGGGTATAAATCGTGATGAGTTAAACTCGTATCACAATTTTTGCATAGCCAGTTGTGTGTGCAAAACAAACCTACGGAATTCTTTAATTAGTACAGAAAAAAAAACTGAAGCAATTTATTAAATAATTTTAAACAAAAAATAACCTACTTCACTTAGCCTCCACCTTTCCAAAAGCAAATGCTCGAGCTGAGGTTAAAAATTGTCAAATCACTACAGGTGTGCCTATAATAGTTCCCTCGATTTCTCCAGGATCCCATAATCAGATCCTGACCTGGTTACAACCTCGTGACCTGGGACCAACTGTGAAGTATAACTCTTTCAAACAAAAAAAGAATTTTCCTAATAGGTCCAGCTGTCTTCGAATAATCGGATTGGATTTACATAAAAAAATTGCAAAAGCAACAAAAATAGCAAAAACAAAGATCCCGACGAATTGATACCCTCCTCCTTCGAAATCTTGAAGTCGGTTGAAAACATTATAATCCTGTCCATTAGGATCAGCGGTCTGAAGCGGTCCGGTATAAAACACTACTTTCCAAACATCACTCTAAAACCTAAATCTCTTTGGATGGGCACCCAAACCTTCCTGATTCCATAACGCATCCGCTATATAAGCAGATTAACGTCTCATATTTGAGAATGGGCAAATACCACTCTTAAATTGCATACCATCCCTTTTTAACATCCAGGAAAGGAGAGGGATAGTCTGGCTCGGACCGTGGATACCGATTCGATTCAACGGACCGCAAATTTGTCGGAACTAGCAATGAAATCGGATTACTAGAGTCGGCGGCGGGAGGCAGGAGCTAACGAGGGAGCACACCATTAACGCGCGTCAGATGTCTTCAAATGGGAATGCCGACGTCTTTTATCCAACAGTTTGAGTCTGATTTAATTTGAAATGTTTTATGCCCTTGTCCTTTTTAGGGTTCCGTAGCCAAAATGGCAAAAACGGAACCATTATAGTTTCTTCATGTCCGTCTGTCCGTCCGTCCGTCCGTATGTCACAGCCATTTTACTCGGAAACTGTAAGATGGTTCGTAATAAAGTTTAGAGATAAAGTGTATTTTGCATGCCGCTATTATTAGATACCTATTTACTCTCGCTTTGAAGGGACCCAAATTGTACTCATAAACACAAACTCGGGCAGGCCGTTCCACTCCTTGGTAGTTCGCATAAAACCACCACGATATTTTCCTCCATCGATATGTAATTATATCGCATATGTAATTATTGAGAAACTCAATGTTATGAGTCAGGATTTTGAACTCACGACTGATCCTCACCTCCTCACCAGCCTCAGTCACCTTGAAGCGAAGGCCAAGCTGGCATCCAAAAAGCTCGGTGTGCTCAATAGAGCAAGGCGATACTTTACTCCGGGGCAGAGACTGCTTCTATACAAGTCGCAAGTCAGACCCCACATGGAGTACTGTTGTCACCTTTGGGCGGGATCACCTCGATACCAGCTTGGGCCCTTTGACTCGGTGCAAAGGCGCGCTGTGCGGATCGTCGACGATCCCAAACCCACGAGCGATATTGAACCTTTGAGTCTAAGGAGAGATTTTGCCTCCTTATGCGTGTTCTATCGCTTGTACAATGGGTTGTGGTCTGAAGAACTGTTTGATATGATGCCCACGGCGGCAGCTTTTTATCACCGCACCGCTCGCCGCCGGCAGGGTGTTCATCCGCACACCCTGGAGCCCAATGGATCGCGCACAGTACGCTTTAAGAGGAATTTCCTCCCACGAACGCTGCGGCTGTGGAATGAAGTCCCTGCCGAGGTTTTCCCAGTGGGCTACAGTATGAGGTTCTTGAAAAAAGCTTAGGAGTGTATAGGTTCCTAAAGGGTAGACAACGCGCATGTGAATCCTCTGGGGTTGCAGGCGTCCATAGGCTACGGTAACTGCTTACCATCAGGCGGGCCGTATGCTTGTTTGCCACCGTCGTGGTATTAAAAAAAAAGATCACCGAGTGAACAACATGAACAGGGAAGCGATGTTTAACCGTACCTACGAAAATAAAATTCATTAAAAAGATCTGTAGTTGAAACTAGCGCAGTAAAACTTCCGATAATGTCTTGTTAGTCAGAATTTATCGCCCAGCTTGATATTAAGCCGGAGTTTGCTTAGCGTGGCATTGTGCTGTAATAATGAATCTAACGCTGACCGGTTAGATAAGCGGCCATTTTTGTCCTGAAGGGTATGTTTACCAATTGGAAGATTTTGGATGAAATGCAAAAATGCATCCAGGAATGTCTATAAGTATTAAATATTTAAATAGGAATAGGAATTTTTAAAGGCAGAATCTTAACCGTCAGAACGTTCGTTTCGTTATGTGCTGATAATAATCTCGACGCCAATGAATTAACAGAGGTGCTAAGCTTAAGTTGGACTGAGCGGGACTAGTAGGTCGAGTGCATACGGATAGATGGACCTAATAGGTGACTGGACGGTACTGGACCCCATAAGATGACCTAGGTAAGTCAAAAAGAAGATGAAGAGGCAACCTGGACTCATTTTGTTTCAACTGGAGCATGCGGTGGCCCGTGAAGGGTGGGAAAACAGATGAGGCCTTTGCCCAGCAGTGGGATTGGCTATTCAATAAAGAGTCAATTCTTCGCAAGCATGAGTAGGAAACATTTTTCACAAATCCAATTAATACATTACGTTCCCTCCTCCGCAAACCGGCATTGATGACGTCACGTACTAATTAACACATATTTTTATCCCACGAGAGTAAAGGAAATTGCGCGGATTACCGGCACTCGTAGTAAAAACTTCAGCCGTAAAGACTTATAGAAAAAAATCCGCAAAGTATTGGATGACTTTATGACTGCCAAAAAGATTAAAACCTGTGGAAAATGCATGTTAAAACAAAACTTGAGGCACGCGTGAATTGCGACTATTTAAACACGTTTAAAGTGACTTTGTGTGCAAAGTGATTTTCGCGAGAGCACCGCACCTTCATAGTTGCTTTCAAGATAATTTAATTTAACTTTGATAAGCTACTATTTTGAAATTGTAAAAAATATTCCATACCCTAATATGAGGTGCTAACAAATAAACAGCTGATAGTACTCGGCTTCTGGGGTATATTTGAGTATGAAACGTTATAGGTTGTTTTTCAGAAAACTGGAAAAAACTTTGCTAGGTGAAAACACCCTGTTCATGAGATAAATAGTAATCAGTAATAATACCTCCTTGATAATCTCTTAACTCTATTACTTGACTGGCCACTTGCCTAAATAAAATAATGTCAAGTCATCCTATTTGATGTTGTCTCAGACTAGACTTTTCCCTCAATTGCTCAAAGGTTAACTGGAAAAGATCCCTTAAAGGGATAAGTTCTCTTTTGTACTTTGTTTATTGTTCTTTTATCATGTTTGTTTTGTTACTTTTTTATGTACAATAAAGTGTTTACATATATACATACATACTAGATAGACATGCGATAGACCCCGCTTGTTGATTGACGCCGTAAGTCACGCACTGTCACTTCTTGCTCCTCTCTTGTAATGAATGTCATTTGTTAAAAAAAAGACAACCATATTTTGACAAGCGTCATAACGCGTGCCTAGTCAAAAAGGAAATCTTTATGAAATCTATGATCAATTATCACTTGACAGAATGTGTCAAGCGCCTTGTCAGTGAATTGCACAGGTGCAAGGTGATTATGTTTGGACAGAATTTTAGTTTATTTATTTTGTTCGGATAATTAAAACAAAACAATCACACAAAAAGATTTCTTAATTTCTATTTTAAATTAATTGTTTCGGTGTAAGTTAACTTCTCTCCAAATATTTGTACTTAATTTATTAGCACTTTAATATAGCGGCGGCTTAAGATGCTCTTCGCTGAGGTTATATAATGTTATAAAACCACAAACACGTATGGCGTTGCTATGTTATAACAAGGATATCCTTGTCACACTGTTATATAATGTAGGAGCATCACTACTTTACGTAAACCTTGCATTACGCACGGAAGACTGAGGGTCCCGTATTTTAATATTAAGATACATAAACAATAGATTAATAACACAACTATCTCCAACATAACTTCAACTCACAACATCAAACAATTTTGAGGTTTTATAGGAGGTTTGCATCGGAATAATTTTCAAACAAATTGGGATATTTCTGATTCAGACGTTTAGGCGCTAATAGTTCCGTGGTCCGTATTCTAACTTTAAAACACGATCCAACTTCAATATAACACCAATGCAGTAACTACGCAATACAGCTAGCGCCTAAATGTCTGAATCTGAAATATCGGAATTTGTTTTAAAATTATTCCGATGCAACTCCAATACAACTTCAATATTTAGTGGAGTACGGGAACGCCTTTTTAACCTATAAAAATTACATAAATCACAAGTCCGATTTTATTTTGTGACCTGTTAGAATACGTTAAGTACTAATGATAAAAAATATTTTCTAACAATCGTTAGCATTGCGCTAGGTATAATATTATACATGTATTTGTTTGCTACACATAGAAAAGATTACCTAGCGCGACGTCAAAAACTGTTAGAAAATATTTTTTACTATAAGTAATCATATCATATTTTCTAACTAAAAAAGAAAATCGCACTTGTGAGTTATCGAAGCTCAAAACTGTTCGCGTACTGTACTAAGTAATTGGTTGATTATTTTGTTGTGCGATGAAGTTATATTTAAGATAAATTGTGTTTTTATTTTTAATGTATTGCTTATGTATTTTAAAATTTGGATACGGCAACTGTATTGAATATAGTTAATGCATTGGAGTTCTATAGCAGAAGATCGTGTTTAAACGTGTTTCGGCCCAGGGTAAATAGGGTAATCGCACTCTATCTACACAACAACAAGATTAGATGCAAATGCTGTTTTGAATTCATTTCCGGACACTTAACGGATCCGGAAATAGAATGGCTATCGCCGGAAACTCCATTCATGCCAGACATTGTGATCAGCTGAAGCCTGAAGATATAATTACATCTCGTTGTATGGACCTGAACTACCGCTTTGTCACAAAATTGACGGAGTGTAAGTAATATATTTTGGTTGGTTAGTTAATAGGTATATTTATTGGTGTGAGAATTTTCGTCATGCATTTGATAGAAACAACCAACCAGGCAAATACGAAAAACCGGACGTAGCATACAATTTCATTAAAAATATATGTATAGCAAACATCTTTATATGTGACGTTATCATGGTTAGGGTACCACTTTGTCGCTTATGGATTCCGAGATATCACTGATTTTGTTAATCAACTCGAAAATAGCGAAAATTGGTTTTGATTAAAAATACCTTCTAAACACTTAAAATAATACGGTGTATTGATAAAAAGTTAAGCGTTTCAACTAAAAGTAGGAAAAACACCACAGTCAAAGTTTACCGACTAGGGTACCACATTGTCGCATATAAGCTTGAAGTAATATTGGGGCCATTGGAAAATGTAGTAACAGGTGTTTTCTAAATCTCAGTTTACTCCCATCCATTTGCTTGACAGTTCGTAACTCAGCTGCCCGTTCGTTACGTTCACTTAGCTTTATGTTATGTTACCCTTTTAACAATAGCGGTCAATAAGCAATAACTATTAAAACAAAGCAAAACTCTCTATTTTAATCTGGCTTAAATCAATCAACTAGATACAAATTATATTAATCAAAATTAATATTATGTTAGTTTATTCAATTGGATTGTGAAAAATAAATAAATAGATCACATAGGATAATAAAATTATTTACAATTTTAAAGTGCGTCCAGACCGTCTTAATACGCCACGAATATGCTGCTCGTACGCTGCGCATGCGATGCTCTAGCCGGAGAGCTAGCAACGGAAATAGGTTTGCTATTATATAGAGAAATAAAAAAAATTCTCTAGTTAGTGTGCCATACCATCAATTTTAATAATCCGGGTGCCTGGCAGACGCTTTGAATACTGATTTATTACATAACAAAAACTTAAATATAAATATTTATTAAGAGCCAAGAGTGTCCCACTGCTGGGCAAAGGCCTCCCTCTCCTTTTTCCACGTATCCCGGTCTTGTGCAGTCTCCTACCAGTCAGCACGAAAGGCATCAAGTTCGGCTCTCCAACGTTTCCTTGGTCTGCCCTGACGCCGGGTTCTGTGTTGTGGGACCCACTTGGTGGTTGTTTTAGCCCATAAGTCTTCCGGCATACGGCAGACGTGTCCAGCCCAGTCCCATTTTAGTTTTCCCGCTGTTTGGGCTACATCAGCTATCTTTGTTTTGGAACGTAGTATATTATTTCTAATGCGATCGCTTATTTTCACGCCCAAAATACTACGTTCTATGGAACGTATGAACGTATGGAACCTCAAGGTTTGCCAAAGAGCTATGGCTCTTTGGCAAACCTTGAGGTTAGACTTATGAATTTTTGTCAAAGACCAAGTTTGTGCGCCATAAGTCAGGATCGGAAGAATGCACATGTCCATGAGCTTGCGTTTTAATGTTAAGGGAAGGTTTCCCTTCATGTACTCCTTCATGGACCAGTAGCTCCTCCAGGCATTTTCGGTACGTCTTGCGACCTCTTTGACCTGTCGAGCCTGGAAGGAGACTAATTGGCCCAGGTATATGTATTCATCGACATATTGCATTCGTCCGCCATCCATTTCTATTTTCCGTTTGATACTGTTTGTCATGAGCTTGGTCTTTGACATATTCATCATTAATCAGACCTCAAGGCTTGCTCTGCTAAGTTCTTGTAGTATGCTACCGAGCCCTGTAGCTGATGATGAGAAAAGGACGATGTCATCGGCGAATCGCAGATTTGTCAATCGCTTTCCACCGACGTCGATGCCCTTGTCTTCCCATACAGCGGCCAACTTTCGGAATACTTGTTCTAGGGTACTGTTGAACAGCTTTGGGGACAACGGATCGCCCTGTTTAACGCCTTTGGCTATCGTAAAGGATGGTCCGGGAGACTGAATTTTAATGCTGGCGGTGCTTGAAGAGTAGATATTTCAGATGAGATGAATGTAAGTCGGTTCTATGCCTTGATTATGGAGTGCGGTAAATATTGATGTATGGGTGAGACTGTCGAAGGCTTTAGAATAATCTACAAACGCCAGATAAAGTGGAAAGTCAAATTCATTATATTTTTCGATTAATTGGTTTATGGTTTATAAATGATCCGTAGTCGAAAGTCCAGGCCGAAATCCTGCTTGTTCGGGGGGTTGGTTAGAGTCCAATTTACCGGCAATGCGACCCTCTATGACCTTAATGAAGGCTTTATAGAGGTGTGAGATAAGGCTTATGGGTCTGTAGTTATTAATGTCACATTTATCGCCTTTTTTATGCAATAATATTATATTAGAATGGCAGAAATTTTCAGGAAATTTACCAGATTTTAAAATTGAATTGAAAAAGTTTGTGATATGTGGTAAAAGTGTGAGTTCCCCTATCTTCAGTACCTCCGCCGTAATACCATCTTCCCCTGGGCTTCTTCCATACTTCATTTTCTTAAAAGCCAGGTGGACCTCATGGCCAGTAATAGGTGGTACAGATTCAGGGCAGGAGTAACTGAAGATAGGTGGTTGATCTAAGGGAGCTGAACTGTAGTCGGAATATAATCGTTTATAAAAGTTGGTACAAATGCTTGTTATCTTCTCGCGGTTTCCTTGTTTCACACCTCTATCGTCACGCAAGTATGTAATCCATGATTTACTTTTTGTAATACCTTGTTTTGCTATTTTGAGGAAACGATTTTTTTCTAGTGCTATTTGTATTGCGTTGTTATTATAGTCCCTAATATCTTTTCTAATGTTTCGCTTTACTTGTTTATCGATTAGTTTGTATCGTGTACTAGTAACGTTGGATCGATATTCTTCTCTGTTTTTTAGTAAGTTTAAACTGTGGTTGGAAAGTTTCTTTAATTTGTGACTTTGCTTTTTAATCTTGTTGCCAGCTGTTCGGATGCTTTTTTCCAGTTTTATATATTCCTCTTGCACGTTATTACAATCATCATCTAGTTTTAATAACCTGAAGGCATTGTGTAACTCTAAATTTAATTGATCCTTATTTATTAGAAGTGTAGTTTTGTCTAACTTTTTAATCTTGTTAAAAATTTTGCGCTGTCGGTAGATTTTGGAATCGAAACGTAACTGAATGCGAACGGGTCTGTGGTCTGAACTGTATTGTATTCGGTTAATTATTTCAACATTTTGAACTATTGACTTGTTGTGATTAGATGTGAGTATATAATCGATTTCATTCTTAATTTCCCCGTTGGGTGAAATCCAAGTCCACCTGCGCTGTGGTTTTTTATAAAAGAAAGAGTTGCAGATGCTAAGGTTCTGTCCAAAAGCGAATTGGATTAGGCGGGAACCACGTTCATTTCGTTTTCCTAAACCGTGTGGTCCCAATATCTGGTCACTATCCAACCTTGTCCCGATTTTCGCGTTGAAGTCACCGAGTATTATGTTCCACGTACTGCGGTGCTCATCGCAGGCCTTATTTAATAAGTCATAGAATTCTTCTACTTCGTCGTCCGTGTGTGCTGAAGTGGGGGCGTACACTTGAACGACGGTGAGGGTTTCCTTTTCAGTTATACGAAGCTTCAACACAGCGATCCGCTTAGAGTAGGCGATAAATATAAATAAGGGGAGGGATATAAGTTAGTGACAAATCAAAACTTTTTAACAGAAAATATAGTTGACTTATATTTAACAAGCTTCTGAGGGACAACCGTATAGATAATCAGTTAATACTCGTTCAAAGTCACCAATCTCTCAATCAGACGTAAGAATTTAAATGACTTGGCGTTAGCACTTACGTACCCCTAGGTGCGAGGTTGAGTAGTGTAAATCATTTTCATAATGATGTTAAATGCAAATTATTACTTTTGTAAGTAATAATTTTATTATAATAGGTCTTAATAATAAGTTTGATCTCATAAGTCATTAAGGCGACAATGTGGGACCCTAAGGAATGTTAAACTAACAAACTTGATCTAAATTAGTAAAGCTGACGGAACATTTTTTATAAAATATTTTATGTTATTGATTCATAATAATATTTGTATTAGATACGAGTATATGCACTTATAATGCGGACACCATGTTAAATAATGGAAGTAGAATTATTATTTCTCTAAACTTATGAATAGCGACAATGTGGTACCTTAGATCACTTTACATACAAAAAATCATGTTAAAAGTCTAAACTTTGAAGTCACTTTTTTGATAGAAAACTACATTACTTTTGTGTTTAATTACACTTGATCGTTAGTTTTGTTCCTAAATTAACGTAAAATATGAGAATTAAAAATTATAATGTTGATTTTGTATATTTTTTATGAAAGTGTTGATTTTTTTTGTTTTATTATAAAAAAAAATTATGCCTTGAGATATGGTTGTTTCATTATTTTTATTATAAACCTTACCTACATCATATTCAGAAATCAACATAAGCCAGCTGAAAATCTGTCGATTTTGAGTTATATAAAATATTTTATTTGTGATTCTTGACTACACCCTACGTGCATTATTATTGTATTATTTCTATAAAATGTAAAATGTTAGAGACAACATATTATTTATCGAGTAATATAAGGTATGTGGAACATTTTAAAACCACTATCTCCATAACTTCAACCTATAACTAGGTTTTTTAGGCTTTCAAACTTTAAACTCGAATATCTCAAAACAGTACAAAGATATGTTGAAACTTCAAAAAATTATTAAAAACTCAACATAGCGATCTCGTTCTTTTTGCATATGAAGGAGAATGTTTTGAACTATAAGGAGGTACCAATAACTCAATACCGACAATATATTACCTTTACCATGGTAACTTTGTCATGACAATGTCACATATTTTTCGACTTGAAGCAGTAAAAATAAAAGAGTACCTAATCATGTTCTTAGCTACAATTAACTCCCTGCAAAATTGCCTATGATCCTTATAAAAAAAGCGTTGCCTGGCTTGAAAAATGTGTTCGTCACAAAAACTAATGTTTATAACTTATTCCTCAGACGGGAGAAACGAGGTTATTACTAAGAACTAAAAATATTCAATGGAGATAGAGATTCACTGTTTTTAACCTCTTATCTGTGTATGATAAGATTGATAAGGACATTTCCTGCCCACATTTTCGGTATTATTTTTGTATTTTTTTCTAAAACGTTTTTGTTTGCTCTATATGGCACAACCGAGGCTTTGCCCACGACTTTTTGACCCACCCACATACGAGAGGTTGAGCGAGTCAAAGTTGAGCGTCGTAGGCAATGTTGCAGGAGTTGACGATACCTACCTACACACACACACAGACACACACACGCGTTCTTTGTGACGAGGATAAAGCATGTTTCCTCAAGGCTTCGTTACTTGCCGGCCCCACATCCGGCTCAAAGATTTCCCAAAGGTAACGCATATTTTATAATTTAAGTGTACTTGTAATTTAAGTGGCTGTTCATTTATGACTGCCATGCTCCGTATTCCAACATTAAAACACGTTTAGACGCAATCCAACTCAATACATTAATTAGGCAATACAGCTAACACCTAATTAATCAGAAATATCAGAATTTGCTTGAAAATTATTCCGATGCAACTCCAATACAACTTCAATATTGGTTGATTATTTGTTGTGTGTTAGAGTCATTGATAGATTGTATTTTTAATGTATTTTAAAATTAGAATACGGCACTCAGTAATTTAAGCGGCTGCTCTTTTATGACTGCCGTGTTACTGACGATCGATTGACTAAAGAAAATAAAATAAATGTTTTCACGATACGGCTTACAATTTTTTCTCACAACAGTTCTTCTGCCAAACCACAGTGTGGTTTGTTGGCAGACGAGGATCCAGTTACAAAATCTATAGTAAGGTATATATATGTATACCGTATGTAAACCTACCAGAATCATTTATTTAAACCAGTTGATCTGTACGTCGAGTATAGTACTATACCATGCTTTTTGTTAGTATTAGTAGATTATTTTTAATGTAACTGTTATTTTGAAATTATAATATTTTACCTTTTTCTATTAACACGACGGCCTGAGCATCGAACACTTCAACACGCGGGGCCACACCTCCCGAGATTGCTAGGGTTGCTGTACACGTTATGTATTCGTCATTCCTACCTGCCCAGCGAACTAATGATGACGGTCGTGGTACCTAAAACTAAAAATAAAACTGGAAATGTTTCAGATAAATGCAACTACCGGCCGATCTCATTAGCGACTACTGCGTCCAAGGTGCTTGACGCCATGTTTGAGAGACAACTTAAAAAACACATAAACCTACACGATGCACAGTTCGGGTTTAGACCCGGGCTAATATCGACTGAGAGTGCCATTTTGTCCCTCAAGCATGTCGTTAGGTACTACACGGACAGGAATACGCCTGTTTATGCTGCATTTCTTGATCTGTCTAGGGCATTTGACCTGGTTAGGTATGATATTCTGTGGTCTAAACTAGTTAACACTGGTGTGCCGGGTGAACTGATCAATATTTTTAAATATTGGTATGCACATCAAACTAACCGGGTCAAATGGCTTAACGAACTTTCTGATGAGTATGGGTTGGAATGCGGAGTGAGACAAGGGGGGTTGACGTCTCCTTCGCTTTTCAACCTGTACGTGAACCAGCTGATCGATGAGCTGAGTAGTACTGGAGTCGGCTGCTCGATTGACGGACATATTGTCAACGGTATTAGTTATGCAGACGACATGGTGCTGCTCAGCCCATCGATCTCAGCACTCAGAAGGTTATTGAGAATTTGTGAAGAGTATGCTAAGTTGCACGGCCTCCTTTACAATGTTAAGAAAAGCGAGCATATGATATTTCATCCAAAGAATCGAAAAGTGACGATTATGCCCCCAGTGCTGCTAAATGGTGTAGGCCTCGTCAGAGTTAAGCAATTTAAGTATCTCGGCCATGTGGTCACCGAGGACTTAAAAGATGATAGCGATATTGAGAGGGAAAGGAGGGCGATGGCGGTTCACTGTAACATGTTGGCACGCAGGTTTGCACGATGTAGCGTTGAATTAAAGATTACTCTCTTTAAAGCCTTCTGACAAACTTTATACACGTGCAACCTGTGGGTCAATTAAACGCAGAGAGCCTACAACGCCCTCCGTGTACAATATAACAATGCCTTCAGGGTGTTGTTGGGGCTCCCGCACTACTGCAGCGCCTCAGCAATGTTTGCGTATGCGCACACGGAGGGGTTCGGCGCGGTGATTCGTCATCGTGTCGCATCACTCATGCGCAGAGTGCGAGGGAGCCACAACACCATCGTGAGGGTCATAAGTGAGAGGATGGACTGCCCCATTCTGGAACACTGGGAGCGAACGCATGCGCACGTACCGGATGTTCCAGAGCGTGGCAGATATTTAAATTAAATTAGTATTTGATTTGTACCCTACTAACATAGCTTAAGTGTTATGTAATTAATTATTGATACTACTCGTACTCGTATACGGACTCTGTTCGAAATAAACACATTTAATTTTTTTTTTTTTTTTTTTTTAAGTCGGTTAATCCTATAAGTATCATCCTGTGATTATGTTTACGTTGTGAAAGACAGATAAATGCAACCCCATATTGTTAACTAGAACATTCACAATTTCCATGCATTCATTTTGAAGACTTCTTTAATAACCGTTTTAGGGCTTTTTTTCAAGTTGATAAATGAAAGTTGTAGCCAAATTATGTTAAATTTATCACGTAAACGTAAACAATACCATCCACTTCATTTTACTTTCCTCGGTGACACTTTGTCAAATTATTATTTTTCATAATTAGTAAGCGCCACAAAAGAGTTTAGCTAGCAATCAAATGACAAGTTAATTTTCAATGTCAACGTGTCTCATTTAAACAATACATAACTTTATCCATAATGCCATTGAATTTTAGTGCTGACCAGATAGTGGACATGATTCTCATCTACGGGGAATGCAGGAATAATGGTGCGGCAGCTCTTCGGCTGTATGCCGAGAGATTTCCGCTAAGGAGACAGCCGACTGACTCGCATGTAATTATAAAGGCGATTACAAGGCTGCGAGATAATGATAGACGTACCAGTAAGGGTTGTCTGGGAGAAATCGCTTTTTAGCGATAAGACCGCCTGTTGTTTACCTCTATTCTGACTTTATGCATTTTCTGTACTGGTTTTCTTTTTGAGGTGTTCAATAAAGAGGAAGAAATTGACGTCAGAACTGAAGAATGGATCCATTAAACCATTTTGCAGAAAAGCCTGGCTCAAGCGTTAGTCATACAGCTGTCCATGCAATTTTTAAACGGAACCAACAGCACCCATTGTTTGTGGTTAAGGTACATGCTTTAAACCTAGATGATTTTTTACGGTGAGTAGACTACGCGAATAGGGCATAAAGAAAAAACGAACGCTGTGTTACCTCGTATTTAAATGATAAGTATGTTCACAGCTTTATTTCAAGTAAAATGTGTTGAAGTTGACCTTGACTTGACAAATATTTGACAAAAGATAAAATTGTAAACAAATAATACAGGGTGTTATAGAAGTATGATTTAAAATTATTTTAGTTTTGAATTTTTTACCATGAGTTATAAATAGTGTCTGTAGTTAAATAATTTACATGCCACGACCTTATTTGTCGCCTAAACAAACCTGGGTTTGAATAGATGTTACTGGTAAGTTTACATACTTTTTTTTTTTTTTTTTTTTTTTTTTTTTTTTTTTTTTTTTTTTTTTTTTTAATACCACGACGGTGGCAAACAAGCATACGGCCCGCCTGATGGTAAGCAGTTACCGTAGCCTATGGACGCCTGCAACCCCAGAGGATTCACATGCGCGTTGCCTACCCTTTAAGAACCTATACACTCCTTTTTTGAAGAACCTCATACTGTAGCCCGCTGGGAAAACCTCGGCAGGGAGTTCATTCCACAGTCGCAGCGTTCGTGGGAGGAAATTCCTCTTAAACCGTACAGTGCGCGACCCATTAGGCTCCAGGGTGTGAGGATGAACACCCTGCCGGCGGCGAGCGGTGCGGTGATAAAAAGCTGCCGTGGGCATCATATCAAACAGTTCTTCAGAGCACAACCCATTGTACAAGCGATAGAACACACATAAGGAGGCAAAGTCTCTCCTTAGACTCAATGGTTCAATATCGCTCGTGAGTTTGGGATCGTCGACGATCCGCACAGCGCGCCTTTGCACCGAGTCAAAGGGCCCAAGCTGGTATCCAGGTGCTCCCGCCCAAAGGTGACAGCAGTACTCCATGTGGGGTCTGACTTGCGACTTGTATAGAAGTACATACTGTATATATTACACTAAATGACCCGGTGAACTTCGTATCACTTACCTCTTAATATAAACCATATTAATTTAAACCATATGTATTTCAGAGCCGGTAGCTTTATAAAGGTATCATCAGATAGTCTAACTATCGGCTCCATAATGGGCGGAAAGATTGGTCACGCACACATGTCCATGCGCAAAACAGGGAAACTCCAAGTTGATTCCGCAAACTTGCAACGACTGGCCTTGCGACTAATGAGTGTAATGGATCAGGTGGTGGGGCCAATTGTGGCAATTTTACTTTAACACCAGCACAACATAATCCTGCAGATTCACCGCTGTATTTTAAAGCTTTACAATGTTGACAAAGGATTGAAATTTTCCCAATTGTTACAGATTTGTCGGCACTATAATCTTTTTCCAGATCGTAGGACAATGCTCCTCGCTCCAGGTTCACAGGATCATTGCGTCTGTGGACTCGATCAATTTCATTTTCCCGTGCTCGCTGCTGTTGTGATCGATGTGCCCGAACTCGTTCCATTCTATGCCTATCCACTTCATTGTAATTCACTCTAGAACGCAAATCTGCCATACCAATACGACTGTCATTATCAGTCTCTCGCTGGTCATCAGTACGGTTAACGCGTGAGGTAGCTCGTCGCACATTTGATTGACTTCGACGACCTATGTTAGGTCGTTTTCTCCTCGGCATTGTAAACAGTATCAGATAATAATGTTTTCGTGCACTAAAAATGGTAACTATAAACAGAATGACATATCAAGGTTTATTTCTTTTTTTTTATTCAGGCGTTAAAAACATAATGTGTGTGGATAATAGATAAATTGTATGCAATTCCGTGCATTCTGAATTTAGATCCTATAAAGCGAACTTTACTCTTTCAAAGTATATTTCTGAACGCACCCAACACAACAATCAAGTGTCATTATAGTGTCATTATTTTACATGTTTTAAATCTAAATACGTGATAAGCCGACTAGTATGGATGTATGTTTGGATATACAACGTGTTACTTCCAAGACTAAAAACCTGAAAACTGTTTATTAAGAATCGAGAGTGGAATCGATAGCAGTATATTTTAACATAGGTATACTTTTTCGTTAATTTTCATTTTTTTTACGTGTCGAGTCTAAAAGTTTCTAATACTACAGTTTACCAATCTATTGAGAGGTTAGGAGATAGAGGTTGAATATTTAATAATGGCTGGCAGCTTTGACAAATTTGTTTGTCACTGTCCAAGTGTGTCATCTTGTGTCATGTTATACAAATTGACAAAGTAAGTTGATAGGTTGACATGACATGACACATGTAGAGATGTGACAACAACGCAACAAATTTAGAGTTAACAATTGAATATAATTGCAAGGAAAAATAAACATACGAATATCTTTCGAACCTATATACCCTTATTTAATCTAGATCTACATGTAATTATTCCAAAAATACCGAACCGACGGGACGAACATCAAATGTTTGACAGGTAAGAACAGTTTGTATGTGAAAATAAAATTATCGTTTTTAGTAGTTTCCACGCAATTTTTCCATATTTTCTCTCGTTTAAACCTTCCCTGGACTTCCACGAATATTTCAAGACTAAAATTAGCCAAATCGGTTCAGCCGTTCTCGAGTTTTAGCGAGACTAACGAACAGCAATTCATTTTTATGTATATAGACTTGTTCGCTGGATCTACCTGGCAGACATGTCTGAATGACAAACCTGCTAATGTTATATAAAGATCTGAATATCATCTTTCCGCAGACAAATCTATGCCTAATTCCCACTACACATTGACGAATTTGTCCTTCGGACATGTCCGTCGATCTTTCTAGCGTAAGATTATCCAAAGTATATTTTTACGCTCTATCCTTATTTGCGAGCTAAATATTTTCAGTATCCGAAACTCAAAAATAAGAAAAACATACTAATGAATACTAATGAAAATACACTCACGTGCAAATAATTCGGGTCAGTACGAAAAACTATAATATCTCCTAAAATAATAAAGCTAGGAGCCTGAATTAAATTGTATATTATAGATAAATGCATAGTTAATACTCGTAAAACAACGTCAGGAGTTAGAGATGATATTCACTTGTTTATTTAATTAACATAGTAAACACGATATCAATTAATTATAGGCAAAAAGCAACCGTGGTACCTCACACACAAAACTAAAAACAAAAAAAAAGTAAAACATATCAATACTTCGTATCGCCTCCTCGGGCTCTTCTTACAGCTTCTAAACGATTGGGCATACTGTTTATTAAGTTTCTTATGCGTTCTTGCGGGATATTAGCCCATTCTTCCACTAACGCCTGTTTCAGGTCTCCAAGTGTAGCTGGGGCGGGGTTTCGATTTCTTACACGCCTTCCGAGCTCGTCCCATACGTGCTCAATCGGATTTAGGTCCGGGCTTCTCGAGGGCCAGTTCATAGTGTTGATGCCAACCTCCTCAAAATAATCTTCCACAATCTGTGCGGTGTGTGGCCTGGCGTTGTCATGCATGAACTTTGAGTTTTCACCCATATTAATTAAATATGGGCCTACATGCTCATTAAGAACCTCTTCCACATACCTGGCACTAGTTAACGTTCCATTTTCTATCAAAACTAATTGCGTGCGACTCTCTGAAGAGATTCCAGCCCAAACCATAACAGACCCACCGCCGAAAGCAACTTTTTCTTCAAAACAGTGCGATGTTAGCATCTAGTACATTTTATATAAAATGGGTTAAGCAACAATGTGCTGTCTGTCGTTGTATTAAGGTGCATCGACTTTAGTCGCTGCAAGTGGTCACTTATTTCAGCCCGCTCACCATGTACTCTGTTGGTCCAGTGGTGCGTGGGCTTGACTAGTAAGTTCAAGGCACCCGGTTCGATTCCAGCAGCGGGCGAACTTTTTCCATGTTTATTTTGTGCATTTATATTTAACTAGCTGTGCCCGCGGCTCCGCCCGCGTGGAATTTGGTCTGTGTCAGTAAGCGGCTAATTCACCCCTAATTTCTCTCCCGCTACCCTGGAGGCGGAACTTGAAGTAAAGTTGACAGATGGATACGCTAGAGGACAGTAGTCCTAATAAAATATTTTACAATTACCACTAAATGCAATTACACTCATAAATGTATACTTTTTTTTATTATATTTGTTTTTGGCATGATTTAAACGACATAGAGAGTAGTAGCTGTATATCGGACGATACAGGACCGCTTTTGTATTTATACGTTCATGTCCACGGCAAATATCATCCAAATCGATCCTCCCGTCAAATCAGTTGGGGGGGGGGGGGGGTGTCACAAATGTTGCACTTGGAGGAGGGGGGGGGTCCAAATTTAACTCAATCGAGTGTAGTGGCTACCCCCCCCTTTTAGACGTTGAATTTTTATAGGCTACGTATAACCTGGCTGGGGATTTTCTAGAATTGGAATTAGTAATCCTTATTTGGGTGATTTCCGGGATAACAATGAAAAATAAAACCGGCCAAGAGCATGTCGGGCGATGCTCAGTGTAGAGTTTCGTAGATGCTGCCCTGTTACAAAACATCCGTTCTAAAGGTCGTTTATTTGGCGGCGCTTACGTCAGTTTACTATTCGGCACTTCCTTTCACTATGCGTTTTTGACTAATAATTCAAAAACGGCTGAACCGATTTTATTCAATATAGTTTTTATTGAAAGTTCTTATCAGGCCTCACCAAATTTCAGCTTTCTAGTGCGAACGGTAACTGAGCTAGACCGCGGACAGACGGACGGACATGGCGATGTAACTGTTACGTAATAAGGCCTAATTATGTACAGAAGCATACACTGCTTTACCTACACACATATTAAAAATCCATTGAAACCATTAGAATGACCACCATTACAGCGCCATGACCAACATTATTGCGCCGGCGGTCGGGGGGGGCGGATTTTCATTACGTTACCGTAGGTAATGAATTTTCATACGTTTTTACCACACTGTCACAGATAATACACTGATGTTACGTTATTGGTTGCAATAATGTTGGTAATTAATTACATACGGTTCCGAACGCGGAATAGAGGATTTATGATATTGGTGTAGATCAAGATATTTATTCGTCAATGTAAGCACATTATAATGCACTAATGAACGTCAGAGAAAAATAAAATACGTAAGTGTCGTGTAAAGTGTGTGAATCAAGTGCGATTGGAACGAAGTTATGTTATTTAATTTTATTTCATTTTTTACTTTTTCGTAAATTTTGCGGTTTTAATTTTTTTTGCATTTTTTAAAAATTTTGGAAATTTTGGAAAGTGGAAATTTTGGAAATAGTGGAAAATTTGGAAATTTTGGAAATTTTGGAAATTTTGGAAATTTTGGAAATTTTGGAAATTTTGGAGATTTTGGAAATATTGGAAATTTTGGAAATTTTAAATTTTTTACATTTTCGAAATTTTTTACATTTTCGTCATTTTTAAAATTCTCGACTTTTGAGGTTCTCGACTTTTTTCACTTTTATCACTTTGCCACTTCTCAGTTTCACTACACTTCACTTCACTTTATTCTATTTTATATATTTTTTATTTCATTCCATTTTACATGTTTCTCAATCGTATGGGTGTCGCGTTTTCGTGACGTGACGCTTTTTCGTAACGGTCACGTGACTTTTTTTCGCCTAGGCCCCCATCCGCAAACCGTCCGATAAGGAACTTCGTTCCAAAACTCCACCGGTTCTAATCCTGTAGGTGTACCTCTGGCCCAAGAAGTATTATGACCGAAAAGAAATTCGACGGGATTTATTTTTTTCAAAACAGTAATACATTATTAGATCTTAAAGATACAAAATAATGCGTAGTTCTTCAAGAAGACATATCAAAACTGCTTGAGAGACAGATAATGTACCTATTGTTTAATTATAAAGAAAAATAAATCCTAATCTGACTTCTTCACAAAACGTTTCATATGTTTTCCTACCTAAACGGTGTCCTATAAATGTTAGATGATTTTGTAGTAGTTTTTTGGTTTGCTGCAGTAACCCATGACATTCATGACATTTTCAAATATAAAGGTAAATTTAAAGCATCGACGGGTAAAATGATATAAATATGAACACCTTGACCAAAAAATTACAAATTATTTCAATACCAACTTTCAACATACAAACTTTCAACCCCCTTTTCACCCCTTCCAGGGTTGATTTTCGGGATGAAAACTGTTCATTGTCCTTTCCCGGGACTCAAACTATCTCTACACAAAATTTCATCATTATCCGTTCAGCCGTTAACTAATTAAAAATACTTGGAACGTGTTCTGTTATCGATTCTAAGTATCTCCAGCCAACTTTTTTTCGAATATACATATTCCATGAACAGACTTTCGACTCTCTTCAGCTTTATTATATGTATAGATAGTTTTTATTGAAAGTACCTTTAAGGCGTCACTTCCATTATTTTTTTCAAATTCTTGGGACCTACGGCGGTTCTAAAGTAAGATGGGGGGGGGGGGGGGGGGGTTTGAAGAAGAAACTATCCTTTGTCATTTCTCGAGACCCATACTATCTCTATACCAATTTTCATCTAAATCAGTTCAGCGGTAAAAAAATCCTCATACCACCTTCCAACCCCCTTTTCACCCCCACAAGGGTTTGAAAACTATCCTATGACGTATCTCGAGACTCAAATTATCTCCATACTCATTTCTATCTAAATCGTTTCAGCGGTTAAAAATTCTCCATACAAACTTTCAACCCCATTTTCACCCCCACCAGGGTTGATTTTCGGGATTAAAACTATACAGGGTGTTTGGTAACCGGATGCAAAGCCGAAAGTAGGAGATAGCCTAGGTCATGTAGAACATTTTTAGCCATACTTGTCTTAGACAAATGTTATTAGTTTTTTTTTAATTTAAATTTAAAAATTTGTCGGAGAAAACTGCAAAACTTCAGACTAAATCGATAATTAGTACTTTTTTTACTGCAGGTAGATTTTTTTTTGTTTTATTTCGTATTGTGCAATGTCTATCAAACACTAGAAAAGTGATTTCAAACATCTGTGTCTAAAGAAAACAAGTTGACAGCGATTTAAAATTTTAGTTACATGAAAATGTAAACGATTTAAGTGATTTCAAAGTACGAAAAAAAAAAACTAAAATAGCCACGAATTTTCAAACCATTTTAAAAACATGCTTGGCTTTTACCCTTTTATTTAAGCTATCAAACACGACTGTAGCTACTGTATCCTTGAAAATAAGCCACCTAAACCAACTGGGTAGCTAAAATGTTTCACTCTACTTGTGATACTTGTGGTAGTTGTGGTGACGAATCTCATTATGATTTTACAATAAAACATTGGTTCTGAATACTAAGTTGCCGTTGACTTGACACTTGACTTGTTTTAAAAGGGTTAAGTGTACTGGACAAAACTACCACATGCAATTTTAACAAACAAAGGCTTGCGGCGGTGAGAGACAAAAGGGACTGATAGCGGCAGGCGGCGGGCGATAAGACAATCATGTCTCAAGCCATTTTATCTTTGAAAATAGGCTACCTGTACTAATAAGAGGGAATGTTTAGGGTAAATTAAAACAAAAGCATAAAAGATAAGTTATTTATTTTTACGATCAACACATTAAAATTACACATCATCGCTCGTTTTCAAAATGTGACCCGCCGTTTCGAATACAAGCACGAGCCCGTCTTCTTACTTCTGTGGTGGTTGTTCCGAATATCATTTCTTCCCTCATCCTTTCGAACGCCGCTTCTATCCTCTCCCTCAGCTCTTCTACGGTATTAATGACCTCTTGTGTGTAGACTAGCTCCTTAGCTCGGCCCCAAACGAAAAAATCCAATGGTGTCAAATCAGGTGACCGAGCGGGCCAAGGGATTCGTCCGCCTCTGCCGATCCAACCGTCCGGGAAACAGTTATCCAGATGCTCCCTTACAGCCAGAGAGTAATGGGCGGGACAACCGTCGTGTTGAAATGTCACTGCACCGGGCAGCTGGTCTTCGCCAATAAGCCTGGGCAAATCGTTTTGTAAAAATTCCAAATAATTTGCCCCATTTAAATTATTTGGCAAAAAATGTGGCCCAATAAGGACTCTGCCGATGATTCCAGCCCACACATTGACGGAAAACCTTCTTTGGAAGGACACTTGCTTTTTCCAATGTGGATTGTTGTTTTTGTCAGCCCATTGGTGTAGGTTATGGAAATTTGTGATCCCCTCCCGGGAAAATTTCGATTCATCGGTCCAAAGAATGCTTCGCAAAAAACGTCGGTCTTCGATATCCGCATTGAGTAAAAATCGGCAGAAGTCCACTCGGCGTGCAGGATCTCCTTCGTCCAAACCTTGAACTCCGATGCCGCGAAAAGGATATTTTCCCTCACGATTCATTGTGGCCCATACTTTCCATGTGGACAAGTTCAGATTACGAGCTACCACTCTGATGCTCGTATTCGGATCCTCTGCAAATGCCTGTAGAACGTCTTCCTCCACTTCAGGGCGATTACGTCCTGGATTCCCTCCATGTTGCACAGCAATACCATTCTCACGTAGCCTTCGGAATGAATTGTAAAACACTCTCACATTAGGCAATCTCCGGTTTGGAAAACGCTCTTGGTACATCCGTCGGGCCATCGCTCCATTACTGTCAGCTTTGCAGTACATGTAGATAATGTCGGCGTATTCTTCGTTCGTAAACTCCATGTTTACAATGAAGAAGTCGTAATTACACGTGAAGGAGCGCCTACGGCAGCTACAACTTGACACGGTAAATTGAGATGAGAGCGGGAAATTAAACCACAATGAACGTCTAATCGCAACTGAAGTTGTAACTAGACTAAATTACTAGATTTTGCACAAATACTCATGTAGCTAATCAGTTTATCTTTGTCAATAAAGCACAAAACCGATCATCTTTGTTTAACGCCGCTCACCGCCTGCCGCTATCAGTCTCTTTTGTCTCTCACCGCCGCAAGCCTTTGTTTGTTAAAATTGCATGTGGTAGTTTTGTCCAGTACACTTAACCCTTTTAAAACAAGTCAAATGTCAAGTCATCGCCAACTTAGTATTCAGAACCAATGTTTTATTGTAAAATCATAATGAGATTCATCACCACAACTACCACAAGTATCACAAGTAGAGTGAAACATTTTAGCTACCCAGTTGGTTTAGGTGGCTTATTTTCAAGGATACAGTAGCTACAGTCGTGTTTGATAGCTTAAATAAAAGGGTAAAAGCCAAGCATGTTTTTAAAATGGTTTGAAAATTCGTGGCTATTTTAGTTTTTTTTTTATCGTACTTTGAAATCACTTAAATCGTTTACATTTTCATGTAACTAAAATTTTAAATCGCTGTCAACTTGTTTTCTTTAGACACAGATGTTTGAAATCACTTTTCTAGTGTTTGATAGACATTGCACAATACGAAATAAAACAAAAAAAAAACTACCTGCAGTAAAAAAAGTACTAATTATCGATTTAGTCTGAAGTTTTGCAGTTTTCTCCGACAAATCTTAAAATTTAAATTAAAAAAAAACTAATAACATTTGTCTAAGACAAGTATGGCTAAAAATGTTCTACATGACCTAGACTATCTCCTACTTTCGGCTTTGCATCCGGTTACCAAACACCCTGTATATTATCCTTTCCCAGGACTCAAACTATATCTATCCAAAATTTCATCAAAATCCGTTCAGCCGTTTTCACGTGATGCGCGGTCAAATAAACAGACAAACAGATAAACAGACAAACAGATAAACAGACAAAAATTCTAAAAATTGTTGGAACGTGTTCTGTTATCGATTCTAAGTATTCCCAGCCAACTTTTTTTCGATTATCTTCCATGTACAGACTTTCGACCCTCTTCAGCTTTATTATATGTATAGATACTCGTAGATTCAGAATATTAGTTGCGGTCAGGACGAGAAATCGGAAAAAATAAATAGAACGGACACTTGAGCTCGTAACGGCGACTCGGGTAGACATAGAGGTCCTCCGTTGTTATTGTTAAGCTGTGGAATATGGAAATATTCATTACCGAAATTGTGTGTGGTTGTACTCTGCAAATTCAACCAGCAAGAGTGATACTCTTTTGTTAATATTGTGTGTGCCGTGACAATTACACCAAGGGGTGAGTGCTAAGTTTAAGTAAAAGCAATCAAAGTTTTACCGTCAATGTAATTTTTATAAAGTGACAAGAAGTAACGCAATTCATGTTTGTTCTAGCCTAACGCAACGCCCTTTTGGTGTACGGCAAATCTTAACGTTTGAAGACTGAGCTATATAGCAGAAAGGACTGGCAGTGGGTAGGCAGCGGTACCCAGTCGATCAGCAGACTGAACGCTCCTGGCGTCCAACTAGTTTTAGGATAGTTAAGTTTTAGTGTATACTCGTAGGTTAATAAACTTAATTTTACATTTACTGTGTCTTGGATTTTATGCCCTTGTCAGCCCGTAACAACAGGCTGGAATAAAACGTTCACCTGGCCGTCTGTAAACTCTTCGCCGCCCGTCATGTGCATAGAGCATAAATCTGGATTCGTCAGAAAACATAATTCTTGCCCATTCTTCGGCACCCCATCGTCTGTATTCGCGTGCGTAAAGTTTCCTTGCAGTTCGATGCCCTCTGTCAAGTTTTGGGCCATTTGCCGGTCTATGTGGGGTCAAACTAGCTTCACGAAGCCGCCGCCTTACAGTCCACTCGCTGATGTCATCTCTTCGGGTCTCCCGAAGTTAGTTTTTGACTTCAACTGCAGTGAGATGCCGATTTCGGAGCATTGTTGATATAATAAATCGATCTTTTTAAATAAAACTTTTTCCAGAATTCTTGTAGAACATTGAAGGTTCAATTTAATTCGACATTAAATTCTCTTTAATACACAGTTAGTTTCCTGCACATATCGCTATTAATTTGCAAAATATAAGGGTTTTTGTCACTGACCCGTATTATTTGCTCGCGAGTGTATGTTTTACCCTTACGTAAGTATTTTTTCATGCCCCAACCGTGTCTTTGACTGAGACTAATGTGCGCATGGTTGCTGAATGAAAATACGACGTATAAATAACGATTTTTTTATTGCGTGAGTTATTTGAATTTATTTGTGAATTATTTATATCACTCAACAGCATTATTTAAGCTAACTGTTGTGTTTTTAGTTCTCATCAACAAAAAAAAACTGTTAATATTTGTAGCGTTACAAGAAGATTAGGGTCATGAAGAATATAATAAAAAGGGGGCTGGGGTAAAGCGAAGTTATAGGAAATTGTATTACACTTTCTGTTTTGATAAATTCTGCCTATGCCCGATCTCTTTTGGAAAAGTTACTAGCTACCTAGTTTAAAATAAAACTACGATTGGAGCAGCATCATCTACTACCCAATTTGAACAATAACAGCCCCTGTTCATTTGTATAACTTAATTTTTGTCAATATTTTTGAATGAATGAATGAAAAACGTTTATTTTCTGCCCATAGATAAATGCCTAAAAACTGGCATATATAAAAAAATAATAACCAAAACTTTTATTCTGGTGACACCACAGTTTTCTGTTTCGCCACCTGCTCCGGTGTAATATTTGGTAGCGTCCCCCGGAACCGTCGGAACACTACACCTTTCGGCCAGAAAGTCCGCGCTCTCGATGGTCTCCAGTAGGCCTAGCACGTGAGTGTAGCGACAGTATCTCGCGGTCGAGATAGACATCTGTCACTTTCTGATGAATACAGTTAGACAGTGACAGATGTCTATCTCGACCGCGAGATACTGTCGCTAAACTAGCTACAGCAGCGGCCGCGGAACGCGCACCACAAACGAGCTCAAGTGGACGTAATAGCGCGATCGCAGCTGGAACACCCTCAGCTCGTAGCCGGTCTTCTTGAGAACGTAATCCACCACATCTGCTGCCGTGGCGGAAAAATGCAGACGCACACGTATAGCGTATAACGTAGTCTTTAATTAACAATAGTACGGGTGTAAACGCGATCATGCGTAGTTACCGCAAATTGTCTTATACAAACTGTGTTGCGCCATTATGTATTTTAAGGTGGTCTGTGTCTTATAAAGTGTATAAATCCAATATGCATATGAGATGAGCAAATCTTGAAACTGTTAGCATGAGACATAGGAAGTATATTTAAATTAGATAACTTTTACTAAGATTAGAATTACAATGAAAAATTAAATCATACAAAATAATTCGACCCGCAATATAATGCATTATTTTTGGAAAATTAACTTATTCGGTTAATTTTCTAAATACGATTACGGGGTCATAATTAATCGTCAATAAAAAAACCTTGTAATTGATGATAATACGATTAAATCGTCTATCTGGTTTAATTCTTTGTTTGTAGTATATTTATTTCTTTCTTTAATAGCAACATACAATAAAAGTACAACAAACTACGTAATATTACGTCAGTGTCCTATATGTATAATGAATGACGCAGCAATTCAACACAATGGTGTTCGAGGGTTTACACAAGAGCGTACTGGATGCTAATAATGATGCATACGTACCCTGAATCGGTATTTTTTTTTCTTTATTTTCACAAAGAGAGATACATTTAATCAATTTCACCTATCTGCCAAACTGCACAGTGCATAGCAGTTTGTTGGCAGAAAACTTATTTTACCCTCCACCATTGTACTATTAATTTAGGCACGTACTTATGTGGCTGTGGGAGTGTCTGTTTACTCCATTTGCAATAACAGGTAGGTATTTGCAAACAGAGTAAGCAGGCACTCGCCGTGCGGCCGCTATGTTTTTCTTATGTTAGGTATTGGTAATACTATTTTACATTTACACACATTAGAGGTAATATACAGTTGTAGATACCTACGTAACAGACGATGACTAATGGAGATAACAAGTTCTATTACACTTAACTATAGTAGACCATTTTATAATGAACTCTAGTTACACATATTTTACGTTGCTTGTTGGATAACATGGAATGGATGTCGCTCGGTAATAACAAACTGATCATATGATTCTATTATACTCACGGCCTATGAAAACAGGTCACCTTGTATCGGTACTCCTATACAAGGCGACCCACTTTCACTGCCCCCGAGTGTATATAGGTCAGCGTTATACGAGTATACCTACGTTCTACGGTAACATATCATGTGCAAAAAAACGACTTAAGGTTATGTATAAGGCAATCGGTTGGTGTTGGTGTTCTGTTCGAGTCTAAGCATAAGTGAGTTTTTCAGCCTTTTGTTATACAAAACCTTTGATACATCTTGGCAGGACCTGAATTGATCTGCACTGAGAAAAATTTCCTCTGCCGCGCTACGTAAAATAAGGACAAAAATCGACCACAATGACGTGTGTAACCCGCTCCATTACGCGTACGTAGTCAGTCATACGTAGTCGGCATACTGACACTCAACATGCAGCGGGTTACGTAATTTACTCGTGGTCGATTTTTGTACGTACGTACGTAGCCCGACATCCGGCTACGTATACGTAGCCCGACATCCGGCTACGTATACGTAGTGCGCAAGTCGCACTGAATACTCCTGAAACTACGACTGCAACACCCGTATGCTATCGTTGCGGGTACAGTAGAACATACGTGTGTACCATGGTGGCTTACGTACGATACTGTAGCGGGCACAGTAAATAATGGTAAGCCATACGTGTGCACCGTAGCGGCATACGTACGATACTGTGGCGGACGCAGTAAATAATGGTGAGCCATTCGTGTGCACCGCGACGGCATACGTACGATACTGTGTCTGCCACATTAAAGCACGGTGAGTCATACGTGTTTACCACTGCGGCATACGGACGATACTGTGGCGGGCACAGTAAAGCATGGCGAGCTATACGTCTGCACCATGGCGGTATACGTGTGATACTGTAGCTGGCACAGTCAAGCACGGCGAGTCATACGTTTGCACCACGGCGGCATACTTACGATACTATGGCGGACACAGTATAACATGGTGCGCCATACGTGTGCACCATGGCGGCATACGTAGGATACTGTGGGGGCATACGTAGGATACTGTGGCGGGCACAGTAAAGCATGGTGAGCCATACGTCTGCACCATGGCGGTATACGTGTGATACTGTAGCTGGCACAGTCAAGCACGGTGAGTCATACGTTTGCACCACGGCGGCATACTTACGATACTATGGCGGACACAGTAAAACATGGTGCGCCATACGTTTGCACCACGGCGGCATACTTACGATACTGTGGCGGGCACAGTCAAGCACGGTGAGTCATACGTTTGCACCACGGCGGCATACTTACGATACTATGGCGGACACAGTAAAACATGGTGCGCCATACGTTTGCACCACGGCGGCATACTTACGATGCTGTGGCGGGCACAGTCAAGCACGGTGAGTCATACGTTTGCACCACGGCGGCATACTTACGATACTATGGCGGACACAGTAAAGCATGGTGCGCCATACGTGTGCACCATGGCGGCATACGTAGGATACTGTGACAGGCACAGTAAAGCAT
This sequence comes from Pammene aurita, assembly GCA_947086415.1. NCBI lineage: Eukaryota > Metazoa > Arthropoda > Insecta > Lepidoptera > Tortricidae > Pammene > Pammene aurita. The sequence continues at coordinate 1,990,467 of OX352297.1, forward strand.
GATGTGTCAGACGTATTAACTGTCGTAGTAGAGGTAAGGTACCGTTGCCGGTACAGTAAGGCATGATGAACCGTGCGTATTTACGACGGCAGCGTACGTACGATACTAGTGCGGGAACAGTAAAGCACGGTGAACCATACTTATTTACCACGCCAGCGTACGTACGATACTGCTGCGGGTATAGTAAGGCATGGTGCACTATACGTGTAACGTATGGCACACCATGCCTTACGATACTCGCACCTGTATTTTCCTTATGCCATGGTACTTATAGGTGTTTAGATAATTATTATGAATATTAACCAATCAAAGTCAATAAAATTTTGTAGACACGATCGAGAAACTAATACGTAGGTCTGTGGTTTATTACATTTTCGTAAATATGTATAGTTTAAATATTGTAGGGAGTTTTGAATGAAAATATTAAAACCCCCTGCAATATTTAAACTATACATTTTTACGAAAATGTAATAAACTACAGACCTAGGTATTAGTTTCTAGACCATGTCTACAAATTTAAATTGACTTTGATTAGTTAGTATTCAAAATAATTATCTGAACACCTTTGCATGTACGGCCAGTGTCATAAATATATATACAAGAGCTCAAAAATATCTACAACCTCTATGTCACTGACAAAAAGATTGGTGTTTACATATTTTGACTAAATGGCTGTATATATATTAATGATGCTGACTGTACCATGCCAGTATAAGGAAAATATCGAGGTGCGAGTATCGTAAGGCATGGTGTGCAATACGTAACACGTATAGTGCACCATGCCTTATACCTGCACCAGTATTGCATGAACTCGGGCGTGTGTCTAATTAGACATACTTGATTTTTAGGTTTCCGTTTTTCCTTTTTTGAGGTACGGAACCTTAAAAATTAAGTATGTCTAATAGCCATCCATCTATGTACGTATGGTGAATGGTATGGTGCCTTATTGTCCCGAACTAGTATCATACCTCTTATTTTTCTTCTCAGCGTATATATTTGTCCACTACTGGACATATGCCTCTCCCATAGTTTTTCTATGTCGTCCTCGATGCGGCGTGTCTGGTCGAGGTCGGCCCTGCCATCTTAGGAATGGCGGTCTGCCCACGCTTCGACTTCCCGTTCCTACCTCTACTATAACAGTTAATACGTTTTATACACATTATGTTTTATAGTACAACCTGCACTGGTAACATATATCTACTTATAAATAATGGTGCGGGTACGGTAAAGAATGATGTATCATTAAAAGCTGACCAGATGTTTTCAAACCCGCGTGTGGTGTGGTATTTTTCAGATTTAATTTATTTTACTGGCAATAGTTACGTCATTGTCATTTTGACAGTTCCATGTCAACAGTGCAAATATGTCATTATTAGAGTAGAAATAATTGTGATAAATATTCAACAAAATGCTGCAGAAATTTCACGAACATAAAAATCTAAATTGTACAATAATCTTTAAGTTAAGGAAATCGGAATGATTTCAGTTTATTGACATATCGACGCTGTTGAATTTGATGTTGACATGACAGGGTATTTTTTGTCATATGAATCGTAAAAGTCGCGTCCTCATTGCAGGGTGTTTTTTTAAACTCTGGTCAGGCTTTATCTACTGGTGTTGAACTGTTGCGATATTAGTGCGGCTATATTATTGTTATTATACAAAATAATTTTATAGCAAACTTAACAGCTGCACCGATATAGCACCAAAGTCCGGATCTGTAAGTGAGAAGCATACAAAAATTGGTAATTTAGATAAAATAATACTTCACGATACATATACATTCAGTGTACACAGCAATGATACAACATTTTTTAATTTTTTTAACTTTTACAAGGTTAAGAAATTCTGAAGAAGTACTGTTCTCAAACCCCGTACAAGTTTTATAGGCTTCCGTGGTTAAAAGTATATACACGTAAAAGCTTCAAATTATTTATTTTCAATCGTAAAATTCAGACATACAAAAAACACAACAAGCTTAATTAATCAGACTATTCTGGAATTACATGGCCGTCAACTTGGCGTACCTGCCCGTCGTCAGGCTATTTACATTTGTCCGCACCTTTTTGTTACCGTTTTTTGTTAGTGGGGACACATTGGAAAAAAAATCTTACTTGTTCCTACCAGGGACAAATGGGTATGATTTCTTCCCACTTTTCCCCAGTGGGACATTACAAATGGGAAAAAACATCACTTGTCCATTGGGTATTATTATTCTCTATGAAAAGTTAATAAAGTATTCCAATAGCAAATTATTCGCGGCATTCATTCGACGAATCAATTTTTATTTTCTAAGAAATGTCAATAAAGTATTCCAATAGCAAATTATTCGTGGCATTCATTCGACGAATCAATTATTCGCGAATAAACAATCCGCGAATGAATCATCCGCGAATAAAAATAGCGCGAATTAATTATTCGAATAGGTAATTATCTAGATAAAAAATTATTCGAATAATACCCATCTCTGGACATCAAGTTACACAAAAAAACCACACCAAGCTTAATTAATCATACTACTCTAGAATTACATAGTCGTCAACTTGGTGTACCCGTGAAACATAATAAAGCTTCAATTTACTGACGGAGGGTTTCCGAAGGAAATTGAGCCAGCTGCTAATACACCACAAACTAGAATACAAATTGTTTGTTTCAATTGTGCGAAGATCTCAGATATTTGTTGCACGAGCCGGAGGCGGGTAAGTATAAGAGCTACCTAGGATTCCCGACCAAAGAATCACTAGTAAGGGTACCTTGGCATCAGTGGAGTCCGCGTGGTCGTCGCTGGAAACCAATGCGTCTAGGCCTACGGTAATAAACTTAACTTAAAACTCGTTCGCATACGAACGCTAACATACGCATAAACCTAACTAGTTGCGGAACCTATGTCGCAAGATCCGACTTTAAACTGATATAACCGGTATTCTACAAAAAAAAATACAAAATGTGGGGATCGCCCCGTTTTGGTAGCGATCCGAGAGCCACCTTTTGGCAGTAGGGGCGGTGCTCCCCTACCCCAGGGCCTAGGTGAAGATTAAACATCAATACAGAGTTTCGATAATTCTACTTTTACGAAATTTGACTGATTTTAAAAGCTTAAATGACACAATACGATGAAACAATACACACAACAAATAAAACTCAGTACTGATGTTTAACCTGAAGTTAAGTTAAAGAAACAAATTGGTGGTGGGCCCGCATTCACGCTTTTGCAAAATGGTAAGGTTTGGGGTAAGTAAGATGTGTAAACTGTATCACCTACGGGCAACAGATCCGCACAGGTGGGTGTGTTTCTGAATTTCTGCACGTGTTGTATGCATGTAAGTGTGTGATGAGAGAAAAATAAACGAAGAAGGTTGGTGCTAATATGATGGGAAATCCTACCCCAAGGATACGTATGTCGTATGTGATGTGGCTACTGGTTTGGCCACGAGGAATCTTGTGTCTGCGGTAAGACAGGTAAAACAAACAAACTATAAATCGATGCATAGTTGTATAGCTTGCCGTAACAAAATGGACTTAGTCTTCTGCGAATTTGCTCAATACTGTGAAACAAAAGAGGTATAGACTATACATCGATTAAAGGTGCGACCACACCGCTGCTTAAGATACGGTGACGCTACGGAATCGCAGTGACGCATAGTATCCGTACCGTTTTTATCGCATGCCCTCCACACTGCTGCTCAAAATATGCTGACGGTACGGAATCGCAATGACGTGCCGTAAACGTCACGACTTTAACGCAGGCTCTCCATACCGCTGCTCAAAATACGCAGACGCAACGTGTACGCGTGACGTGCCCCATACGAAATATTTTTGACGCGAACCTTCCAAACCGTATTTCAAGCAGCGGTGTGGAGAGCATGCGGTAAAGTCGTAACGTTTACGGCACGTCACTGCGATTTCGTATCGTCAGCGTATTTTGAGCAGCGGTGTGGTGGGCATGCGATAAAAACGGTAAGGATACGATGCGTCACTGCGATTCCGTAACGTCGCCGTATTTTAAACAGCGGTGTCGTTGCACCTTTATATACTTTGTGTGTATTATCCGTCTCACCTTAAATACAGCATCGTTCTATAATGCATTGTGATTTAGAATGAAATAATCGAAGATTTTCTACAAGAACTTGTACGGCTTTACGCGGTATTATCGGGTTAGCATATAGAGTGGAGACGAGACTTGCAGCATGGTGACCAAGAGATTTTCGTCTCTTTGAGTTGGTAGAGATTGTATTGCATTTGCTGTTTCGTAAGTTTCTTTGCTTGACGTTGAAGGTAAATTTGAGATATTGGCTTCTGTGTCTGTATCAATCGCATTGTTACTATTTGGATGAGGCAAGACTGACAATGATGACTGGTGGTCTCTAACTAAGTGCTTTTTGAAAGATGAAGAGGAAATATAATGACGATAACACCCTTGTTCACCACACCGAAATCCGGAAAATCCTACCGTTAATTTACAGAAATTTCGCACATGAGTTATAAGTAAATTCGTAGACGCATTGGCTTTTTTGCAATAGTAACACGTGAACATTTTTAAAGTATTAACTCTAGATCCGTTAAAAGAGTATTCACAGCCTGCGTGGGCCTGTCAAATTTAGTTTTAATATCGTAGAAACCCAATTGAATAAAAAGCCATATGTCTCCAGCTTCCTCCGGGTAACAAGCTCCTGTCGACTGAAATATTTTAAATGCACAGTCTACTGCTGTTAGTAACTTGTTAAAACTATACAATGTGTCGTTTATAACTACATAAGCTACTTTTACCTCAATAACGTTAGGGCCAACAAAGATAACGAAGGGTTGAACTGTGCGGCCTAGCCTCTGCAGGTTCTCCTTTTTTTCAATAATATTGTTGGTTACGTCGGCTTCAGAAGCAGCTTGCGATATATAGCCGTCGCATAGCTCTGCTCTGGATGGCTTCCACGCTGGCTTTCCTTTTATTTTCCGTGCAGGTAAAATGTTGATGACATAAGCCAGCAACATCAAAGCAACATTGCTTGATGTCTCTGGTTCAGCTTCTGTATTCAAAGAAAAAAAGTTTCAGTTAATTTTTGAGACAAATTTTATGAAGGTTTAATAATAAGAACTAATATTTAAAAAAAAAACTTCGTACCGTTAATCAGTGCAATTATATTTGCTATTTTTCTTCTCGTGTCTTGGTCTCTAATTTTTCGCAATTTTAATGAAGCATATTTTATAATTTCTTCATTTTTGAGGGTGACAGAAGAAAATAGTTTGTTTTCCTTTCCCGGATACAGACCATTGAAATCGTTTATTAGCTGAAAAAAAAATACAATAAATGTACGTTCCTCTGGTGAGAAATGGTGGCAGGTCCTGCCACCATTTCTCACCAGAGGAACGTACATTTATTGTATTTTTTTGCAAGGTCCGCCCAGATCGCTACCACATAGCTTATTGGGTTGTTAAGAATAGCTTGTCTCTTTTACTTTAGTTCTGCAATGACGGCCGCGCGCGAGTGATACTTTTGCTGTTGCAAGTGTCTAGACTCTAGCTAGAGTCTGTGCGGAAAGAGAAAAATCGTGCCAGGAACGGGAACTAACATTATAAATTTTACATGGCAATCGAAATATAGACACTTGTCTAATAAATAATAAACAAACTTCTGTCATTTACATATCATTGCATTGCTTACGTTTATATACAAAAACCACAAGGATTGTGTAAAAAAAATAAGGCTGCGGTATATGCTTACCAAGGTATAGCCTTGTGATTGTTTCAAGGCTGGGAAATCCTTGAAGTAATCCGCTATTTCACCTTTTCCACATTGGATGCGGTTTAGGCGGTGATCTGCAGTTTCTTCCCACTTTTCTTCAACAGATTTCCATGGATCAACATTGTTTTTCAGCCACAGTAATGTTTCTTCATAGACAATACCTGTAATTTATAAGTGTATGGTGGGATGAGTTAACAAGAGGAAGGACAGAGTGAGATGACAGCAGTCGAGCTGTCAAGCGTCAAATGTTTATCACAGCACACAGAAATGGTGTTCAATCTATATATATATATATATTCAGTCTATGATGCGCCAAACCCGAGATCCAGTAAGGATCCCCAGCGTCCAGCATGAGCTCCAGATTTTGATACCGGTACCATCTGCTCATCAGTACAAGTCGAATGAGCCCAAACAGCATGATTCTATGATGCGCCAAACCCGAGATCCAGTAGGGATCCCCAGGGTCCAGCATGAGCTCCAGATTTTGATACCGGTACCATCTGCTCATCAGTACAAGTCGAATGAGCCCAAACAGCGTGAGTCTATGATGCGCCAAACCCGAAATCCAGTAGGGTTCCCCAGGGTCCAGCATGAGCTCCAGATTTTGATCCCGGTACCATCTGCTCATCAGTACAAGTCGAATGAGCCCAAACAGCATGAGTCTATGATGCGCCAAACCCGAGATCCATTAGGGATCCCCAGGGTCCAGCATGAGCTCCAGATTTTGATACCGGTACCATCTGCTCATCAGTACAAGTCGAATGAGCCCAAACAGCATGAGTCTATGATGCGCCAAACCCGAGATCCAGTAGGGATCCCCAGGGTCCAGCATGAGCTCCAGATTTTGATACCGGTACCATCTGCTCATCAGTACAAGTCGAATGAGCCCAAACAGCATGAGTCTATGATGCGCCAAACCCGAGATCCAGTAGGGATCCCCAGGGTCCAGCATGAGCTCCAGATTTTGATCCCGGTACCATCTGCTCTTCAGTACAAGTCGAATGAGCCCAAACAGCATGAGTCTATGATGCGCCAAACCCGAGATCCAGTAGGGATCCCCAGGGTCCAGCATGAGCTCCAGATTTTGATACCGGTACCATCTGCTCATCAGTACAAGTCGAATGAGCCCAAACAGCATGAGTCTATGATGCACCAAACCCGAGATCCAGTAGGGATCCCCAGGGTCCAGCATGACTTCCATCTTAGGATACCGGTCCCATTGCTTATTAATACAAGTCCCCGAGTCCAGAGTCAAAATCGAAACAAAAATCAAAACCTCGTAGCTTAACCTAAATTCGCGTTTAGTTAGGTAAATTATTAATGTCAATTACCAATTCAATCTACACTAAAAATTAAATTAATGTTTCAATTTTTGAGAAAGACTAAAAATTAAATATCTTCAATTATTAGTTATTCGCAAAGAACGTTACAATTAATTAATTAATTTCAATTCTAATTGAAATCAATTTGCACTAAACTATTAGTGTTCAATTTTAACTAACGTGTTTCAATCTTCAATTTTTAATTTTCAATTACACTAACGTTCGGCCAACACTGATGTCAGCTACATGCTCCTTAACCCGTGTAGCTATTGGACTAAGAGCTGGCCACGTCAGATATGACACAATAATGAGAGTAATTAAACCTATCTAGTTAGATTGCTTTACCATCCTTATTGCTAGATCCAGATGCCCTGGCAGCTTTTAATGGGTGGAGGTCAGAGTGACAGACCAACAAAGTTTTTCAGGTGAAAAAAGGTAATACCAAAATAGGTATAAACTGCTGAAATTATTTCATTTATCTCTATAAATGAAATAATGTTCTAATATTAAAATATAGGCCCCGTCCTCTGACAGGGCCTATATTTTAATATTAGAACAAAAATCATTGTGTATTATTGCGGAAACAAAAACTATAGGCGATTAACTATAAATTGCATTATACATTATTTGGCACTACTTTCCCCCAATAGAAACTTCTGGCTATGGGCATTTTTATTTTAACTTGTACTTTAAAGCATGACTTAAGTCGTGTTTCAGTTACGTCTGACCGTGACATTCCTGACAAAATATATAGGATTTGACATTGACCGTCAGTTTTGTGACGATTGCTAACCGGCCCTTAATGGTACACAGTTAAGTGAAAATGCCCCATGATATAATCTAATTAATTACATAATTTCCCATAATCAATCCCAGGCATCAAACCCAGAACTCTAGGATTTGTTTTCTTCAAGTTATTTGCATTCTTTGACCTCCACCACTTAACAGCTGCCAGATGTCCGGATCTAGAAATAAGCACAGTATAGCAAACTAACTGGAGGGGTTTATTTGCTCTCATTATTGTGTCATGTCTGACATGGCTAGCTCTCCGTCTATATGCTACACTGTTTGGTCAATATATGAAAGACCACACTCACAGTCAGTCTTTATTGGTAAAGTTAATACAATTTACAGGTAAAATGATATAATTATTAATTAAGTACATTCGGCAATTTTGTACATTTTGCACCATGACAATATTGTATCCTTGTTTTTTTTCAACAGGATATACATTAAAATAAATAGTAAATTGTAATCACAAATTGTGTATTGTAAAAGCAGTAACAGACAATTGAAATTGGTACGGGCCGGACAACGGATTGGGTTCGCTCTGAACCATCTGTCAGTCTGCAAAACCGGTTTAAAATAACTTGTATGTATATTCATAGGTAGCCTGTCAATACAATTAAATTAGTTACGTTTTGTTATCAAACTGACTAATGTTATGTTATGATTATGAATAACTCACTGTGTTATTAGCTGCAGTAGAACAGTCTGTGGAGATTTTTGCATAATCACCGTCACCTACATCAGTGTCCCGTACAGCGTTTTGAGTCGAGTCGTTTGGCTCAGTATTCTTAATTTCAAGATTTTCAAGGTTCTAGAAAAATAATTTAAAAGCTTTATTACAAAGTATACAGTTAGCAGCAGAAGTCCCTACACTCGAACAAGTTCAAAATGATCTACACACACACACACACACACACACACACACATCCGGACCTGGGTATGTCCTTAAACTACGCCAAAAAGAGAGGTATGGGCACTGCGAATGGCATCTCGCTAAGTGTGGTAGGGCACGTTCAGCGAATGTCATCGCTCAAATCTGGAGCAGAACCCGACTGGGGAAGTACCTCCACCTTACAGAAAACCACAGCCAAATAGCACTAGACCCTACTCATAGTGTTGTGTTCCTGCTGGTGAGTAAGGTTGCCAAAGAGCTCAAAGAGGACCCAGTGTGTTGACGATGAGGGACCTTCTTGTTCCTTTAGTCGTCAACAGTGAATCCTCCTTTTTGCAAAGGGTCGGCAACGCGCATGCGACTCCTTTGGAGTTGCAGGCGTCCATAGGTTACGGTAGCTGCTTACCATCAGGCGAGCCGTATGCTTGTTTACCACCGTCAGGTATAAAAAAAGATATAGCGTTACTTTGCAGAGGTTCATGAGATAAACGTGAAGAAATATGTTTGCCGGTCGGTCTATTACCTAAACACAAGAGGTACAAAAAACAAGTACTTACATTCCTCTCTTTGTCGGTCGCTCTTTGTCGTTGTTGTAGTTGGAGCCAATTTCTAAATTTTATTCTGGGGCCAACCTTTGGAAACAGTTCCTTTAATTCTTCATCGGTTAACAGAATGGCAGTTTCTATTGAGTATATAAGGTTGTCTGAAAAAAAGACAATACCCAGTTTATAAATGAACTAAATTATGATGCAACATATTTCAAGGAATCTTGGACACAAAGATAGATCTGTCTGTGAGAAGAATTTATAATCATTACCTACTTATGTTTCTATTCTATCTTTAAGCTTGATTCACACAGAGCGCGGGCGCGGGCGGGCGCGTGACCGAGCGGGCCCGCGACGCTTTTGTATTCAGTAGTTTTATATGACCACCTTCACACACGCAGCGGGCGCGGGCGGTTGCTTGTTCGCAAAAAAGCGACCGCCCGCGCCCGCTGCGTGTGTGAAGGTGGTCATATAAAACTACTGAATACAAAAGCGTCGCGGGCCCGCTCGGTCACGCGCCCGCCCGCGCCCTGTGTGAATCAAGCTTTAAAATATGGCTTCCATCAAATTTATGATGATTTCGCCAATGTCGAGTTTCCTTGAAAAGCTGTACAGTGTTAGCTTAATACAAATCGCCAAGTGATTTGAAGCTAACGCCCCGGGGACTATCGGGTGGTGTCAAAAGACTGGTTATGCGCGTTTCAAGATGAATTCTTCATTAGCTGCACACTGCTACGTTAGTTCACTGCATAATAAGCTAACAATATTAAACATTAAACAACTAAATGAGCAAAAAATAAAGGATTAATCTAGAACACGACCGCCATTTTCTCTAGATACGCCGGAAGTCCCCAAGTACTTAAGTTTTCACACAATCGACATAAAACTGACAGACAACCAATGGCTTACCTTCAAGAAATGGGACTACATCACTTAATCCCTCCGCGTTTAAAATTTCCGAAAGTTCCATGGAATCCATGGCCACGGGTAACTTTATTAACCAAACTTTGCTCAGGCTGCGTCGTCCAAAGAGAATATAACCACTACGCGTCGTCACTGGGCTGTCACGGGCACACAGAGAAGAGCGTTTTTTGTTTGGGCAGTAAGCAGTGTTGCCAACTCCGAATTTCATTTACCATGTTTTGAATTATACACAATCATACTCTTAGTACATAAATTATTTTTTTAATTACAAAAATATGTTAGATACATTTCCCGATGTCTTATTGAGCTTAAATTCAGTATGTTAATGTACTCGTACTTATGTTATATGTTGCCGAGCTGATTTGATGACGGAATCGGAACCCAAATGTAGTACTAAATTACACAAGAGAAATCCCATCGTGCTTGAGCTTATAAGAGTCGTCTTGTAAAAGATGACTGAACAATAAAAAAATAACTTTAAAAAAAGGGAACCGCCTTCAGAAAACCAACCCACTGAAAAGCACAAAAAAAAAAATTCTCAAACATGCAATGAAATATTCTCTTAACGTTCCTTATAATAGACTCGGAAGTATCCTTTTTCGGGCGCAGCATCTCGAGGCGGCCTGAAATGGGATTTCATACAACTTTTCAGGCCTAGGCCTGCAAAGTAACTTTTTTTTTTTGCTTCAACGTCCAACGTCATCCAGACAGCGTCAAAGATGGCGGGAGGTTTTATGAACAGCTGATTTTAACTTTTAAATTTTTACTTCATGGTCGCTTTTTAGATTGAATAAAACATTGGCCTTTTGGTTTTTTATTTTATTTTATTTCATTGCATGTTTGAGAAAAGCACTATACATGCCTCGGTCACTTTTAGAAGGTCACTTTTACATTTCGTTCTTACACTACTGTCCCGCTCCAAAGTTTGGCACCGATTTCAAAAACCTCATAGGGACTGATCTAGATCTGTTCTTCTGTACACTGGGTGAATTTACAAGGATGGCTTTGTTTAAATTTTGTTATTGTAAATAATTAGTTATACGTTGTTGTGCAAAATTATCGCATTGGGTCTAGCCTGTAATGATAATTGTATGTATGAAAAAAAAACTTAATAAATACCGAGATAATTATTAATTTTCTTACTATCAGGTAATAACGAATAATACTTTTTGGCAGAAATTTTCTTTATGGGGTAGGGACTAGATAAGGATAGGGGTGGGTATATAAAATCAAATTTGTGCTTTTCAGTGGGTTGGTTTTTTGAAGGCGGTTCTATTTTTATAAGCTTTTTATTTATTCGTTCATTTTAGTGATAGGTACCTACCTACTTCATTTATTTATCTGTCAGAAGTAGTCGTATCCGCAAAGCATATAAGTCATTTTTGGTCAAGGTATTCACATTTATAACAAGTTACCCGTCGATGCTTTAAATTTATCATTTCCCGCTCTTAAGAAATATTCGAAAAAAAGTTTAATGTCAAAGGGTTATTACAGGGTCGTGGACTATATGACGGACAAAGATGCATGGCCCAAACCAGAAAATACTACAAAATCATCTAACATTTAGAGGACACAGTTCAGATAGGAAAGCATATCAAACGTTTTGTGAAGCAATCAGATTTGGATTTTAATATTATTATTTTATTTTAATTAAACAATACGTACATTGTATGTCTCTCAAGCTGTTTTGATATGCCTTCTTATAGAACTACGCATTATTGTGTATCTTTAAGATGTAATATTACTGTATTACTGTTTTGAAAAAATAAGTCCCGCCGAGTTTCTTGCCGGTCATAAATAATTCTTCTCGGGTCAGAGGTGTAGGGTTAGAACCGGAGGTAGTTTTTTTTTTCTCTCTGACGTTCATAAGTGCATTGTAATGTGCCTAAATTGAAGAATAAATATCTTTTATCTTTTTTTTTATCTTTTTCTGTTAAGGTAACTCCATACAATTTTTAACCCCTCATTTCACCCCCTTAGGTGATAATAAAAACTACCCTGTGTCCTTCCCCGTGACTCAAACTGTCTCTAACCAAATTTCATCTAAATCGATTCAGCGGTTTAGGCGTGAAGAGGTAACAGACAAACATACACGCATTTATAATATTAAATAACCTTCTTTTTTTTTGAAGCCGGTGTCAAGTGCAGTGGTTAAAAAGTAAAATTTAAAAAAAAATTGTTCCTGGACAATTTTTCTGCGTGGAATCGCACGGCCCCTGTATCTTCGTTGTGGATGAATTTCAAGATATCTGAAATTTCAGTTACCAAGAGTACTTACTGACCCTACCTAGAGGTAGACCCCCATAACAATTTGGGGCCCAAAATGTAAGTTTTATTAGGTAGTATTAAGCATTATTATGTATGGCCCCTCGATTCTTATATTCCAATAAAATCCAGCGGTCGGCTACTAAAATGCATAATTTTTTTATTACGTTAGAAAGCAGCCAGGTAGTCGCAATCTGTATCTTACAGACTTATTTTGTTTCGCTTATATTTTTACTCAACTAAAGTGGTTGCCCACTTGATTGTAAAAAACGAGGAAACACAAACACGCTAAATACATTTATGAAGTACCTAATGACCACCAAACAATATCACTTTAATGTGATGGCAACCCCAAATGCGTTAAATGCGCACTACGGCGTAAGTAAGCCGCTACAGTAGAATGTTTGCGGTTACTTATTTTACGTACTTAGAGCGTTAATTGCGCAGCTATGTATACGGCTTATATATACGTAGAGCGGCTGTTTTTTTTCGGTTCCAGGGTATCTTTTAAGTAATGCGACTTCTGAAAGTGTTTCGGGATATCTATACGTCGAGGTACCTAACTACTAAACATATTGTAATTTACCGGGTGATCTCATTTTCATGGTTCCTCATTTTACTAAATATTAACAATAACATTCATTAGCATAATACACATGTTTTTTTTACTGTATTCTATATAATATTATCCGAACAACATATGTTTATTAAATTTATTGTTTTAGGGTTCCGTACCTCGAAAGGAAAAAACGGAACCCTTATAGGATCACTTTGTTGTCCGTCTGTCTGTCAAGACCCTTTTTCTCAGGAACGCATCAAGCTAAAATTTATATCAAATACTCAGGTCTACTGTCCCTTGGAGCTGTGAAAAAATCAAACTTCTAAGCCAACTCAATCAAAAGGTACAGCCGTTTATGCAGCAAATTTTCGAAACTCGCAAGGGAATCAAAACCTACAGGGTACTTCCCGTGAACTCAGAATCTTGAAATTTGGTACGAAGCAACGTCTTATAGCACAGATAAAGGAAAAATTGCGAAAACCGTAATTTTTTAGTTACATCATACAGGGTGAAATTTAAGTCGTGAATCGTAATATGTTTTTCTAACTCCATGCAACAAGCAATTTAATGCCCCAACTCTTACTAAAATCAGACAACATTTTTTTCATAAATTTATTTATTTTTTGTCACTTATTTTTCTTTAAGCAGTGGATTTAGGATATTACAACAACGGCTTATTAAGATATTTAAATTAGTAAATTGAATTGCCTCTTTGAATCGGAACTGTCACAGACATCAAATTTGTCATATAATAAAAATATTTTGAATAATTTTAAAGTTACTACCCTTATATATACTCTAAACAATTTGAACTGAACTCATCCACTTAGTGTCTTATCTTTTGTGTGTAAACCGCAGGCGCGCGTGCCACTATGAAAAAAATGGTTTGGCCACATGTTAGCGTTTATTGAATTTCTACTATATGGACCACGCAATAAGATTCAATATGAACTAATACGAAAAAAGCTCTAAGTTCTATACGGTTGCACCCAGTACAAGCGATTCAAATGCTCTAGAACCAGCGTAACTCGACACCGAGATCCGAAACAAATGTGCGTAATTGGAGATCGCGCTTGCACTGGTATTCCGAGCGCACGGCTAGTTAGCGATTATGAGGCAATTGTAATTTTCCCGAACGGGCAGGTAAAACAGGGTTGGATTCTGATTAAAACATTTAGAGAATAACTCAATTCAAATATAAATAATACGAATCTACATTATAGTTGTGCTTGTTATCATAATTCAAATGTGTTGTAGAAGAATATAAAAATATGTATATTTATAGTACATATTAGTCAACAAAAATAATCATATTAATCTTTTCATCATATTAATTTCATTTTTTTTTCTAAATTAATTACGTGCCTACAACTATTCCTCGAATGAGGGTTTGTCATGTTTATTACATTTCTTAACAGATTTACAAACGTTTAAAAAGAAAATAAATAAATAACATAAAATGCAAATGTCAGAAGGAAAATTTAAACTATTATTTTTTTAATAAATCTTCTATACTATACTATAATAAAATATTCGTCTTCTATACTATAATAGGCTTTAGAAATAAGTTTACGTTTTACATAATTTTTTAATTTATTGAATGGTAATTTGGTAATTTATGTTGGAAGCTTGTTATAAAACCTTAGAGTGGTGGGCACTGCCAGTTTATACTTATTTCTAGTATTAAAATTATGAATATCACAGTTCTTTCTAAAATTAACAATGTTTCTATATACACAATATTTTCATAGATATATTGACTATGCACTGTCATTATATTAATGTCCTTAAACATATCTCTAACTGAGGCTCTATATTCTCTTAATAATAAATTATTTCAACATTGCTTTCTTAATTTTATACAATACGATAGTAATAAAAATACTTTAAAGGAAAAAATAACATTTCACACGTCTTTCATTTAGACATAACAGATGTGTCGCCAGGGTCGTTCTCTCATTGTTGTAATTGATAAACACGTGGTATACGTACCTGTTTATTTCTGAATGTTATCTACCGTAATTTTCCCTTACCTATACCTAACCTTAATCATGAAAGAGGGAGCGAGATACTAATAAAAAAAATCTACCTGGTCTGTTATCAATTTCTGAGACACATTTGGTTATGACAGTTTTGAGTCTAGTGTTTATTCTTGTTGACTAATATGTAAAAAAAAAATGTATACTTCTACAACACATTCGAATTATGATAACAAGCACAACTATAACGTAGATTCATATTATTTATATTTGAATTGAGTTATTCTCTGTCCATAATTTGCTATAGATAAAAGTAAGTCTAAGCTGTAAAATTAAGAAAGCAATTTTAAGAGTCCGGTAATGCTTTGAAATCGAGCGAAGATACGAGTTTTACACAGTAACCGAACGCTTCTAGGTACCACCGGCGCGTGCACGTGCGCGGCCGCAATGAACAATATTGATACTTTAGGCGCTCTTGCGTAATATCAGAAATTTTGTTAGGTAAAATAAAACTAAAGGTAAATCTAGTAACCATTTAATACACCATGTTATTTATTATAACGTATTATGCACTAAAGCTATATCTATACATAGGTTGCTGTTTTTATTTGGTTTTCTTACGCTATGGATTTTTTTTTCTTTTTACTGCGCCCAACGCACGCTTTTTGTTGTAACCAACCATAATGAAACCTAGAATAGTAACACTATTATTTAGTAAAAAATATGAAGCGTCTTATCAATAAAAAGCCACAAAGATTAGTTTAAGTTTTAAACATATTTTGTATGCAGCGTGATTTGAGTGCTGTTAGTAGGATTCTGCAGAAACAATGCTGCAACGGACAAAGAAATGGAAATAAGTATGGTCCTGTTGTAGTTTTGCGTAAACACACAAACAAGGATTCGAGTAGTTCAATACTATAGTTGTAGATTATTTTAAAGGCAAGTTCATGGACTATGCCTTGAAATATTAGTGTTATATATGCGTTGTATTGCACGGCTGTGTACTTGCATATCAAGCAAAGTCTTCGATGATATCTGCATTCTAAAGGCTTCCAGCTAAAAACCACCTGTGACAAAAATATCATGGCAATAAGGTCGTGTAGGGTCATATGTATGTTTTAATATTGTAAGGCTGGATTGACACTAAACTTGTAAGTTTCGCTTTTGTAAGGGACGAAGCTATTTTCTACAATGAGAAAACAATATCTGTCTCTCATTCTGACCTACAACAGCGTCCCTTCGTAGGTAAACAAAACTTAGAAGTTTAAATCTGGCTTAAGAACAACATTAAAACACTCGTATACAATTAAACTAATTAAAAATTACCTAGTGAAACATCCAAATGAAACATGAGGATATGTTGTGTGTTAGACCAAGCTGTGGGGCATTTTATAGGGCTTTATAATATTAATACAGACTAGACATTCCAATGGGCTTAGGACCTTTCGTAACTTTTTGACTAACGCCGATTGACATTTACAGATTAAAGTAAATTCAATGTTTATTTTGATGTCAATCAATCAGTTTTCTACCAGTTATCAAACACAATAGTCCAGTTTAAGACACTTGAAAAGTCACAAATGAATAATTACGATTTCCATACAGTTTCGCATAGTAAATGTTTGAAGAACGCATTTTTTTATTTGTGGCTTTTCTCAATAGAAATCCCTAAAAGGGCAATCCCTAAACTGCGTTGGCAAGTAAAAGACTTTTGAAAGCATTAATTTTTAATATTTTATAACTGGTATTTTTCCTCGCGGTGTTGTAGTGAAAAATGTTGAATTATGCTCGGCAGCAAAGTTCGCTCGTGGCTATATTTTGGTATCTTTTGCTGACTCGGATCTCAATATAAGCACGCGAGGTTAAACAACAACTTTGCTCCTTTGTGTAATAAATAACTATTTTCACATCACCTATTCGTACACCGGCTTTTTCTTCCCTGCTAGGAGGGAACCAAGTGGCGCTTTTCTGTCATAGGACATTAGTTTTTTTTTTCAGCCAGTCCGTCATTACAAAAAAATCTTATTAAATTAATCGATTAATTACAACCAGGAAGCACACTAAGGACATATAAAGTTAAAATAAATATGTTTCTACTAAAATATTTTTTATTTTCCTCTAAGGTGGTGTTGAAAGCAGTATGTGTCACATAGAAGCAAAACTATTTTCACCTTGGGCTTTAACACTTGAACCCCTCACTACACTCAGTAGTCTGCTTTAGAATCCCTTGCTACGCTCGGGATTCTATGATGGACTCAGTCGCATGTTTTGGGTTTTACTATACGCCCTCACCGTAAATATTTCATTTTCTCCCTTGTTACACAATCTACTACTTATTGATTTCTGTTCGAAACGGGTTCAATTGGCATAAAAAATATAATGCAATTTACTCGCTCACGTACATTTTTCATAAATTTGTATGTTGATCGCCCTTACGCCAATTAAAATGTAGCTTCGTGAGATCTAGTATCTGCCCTCTCTGGCCGATTTGGAAAATTCACCCTGTATTCCTATACAGGACCGTTCAACTATTCTTACACCGTTTGTGTATGTTTCTGTTTGGCTAAGTTAGGTTCTAACTCAAAAATTATATGAAAATCGCAAAATATTTAATAAAAATTAACGTACGTACGTAACGTACCTAAGATCAAGACTATTTGGAGTGGAGCGCGTTATATTTACGAGGCGAATAAGGTAAATGATATAATTTCATAACAATTACGAAATAACTTAATAAAAATTTACCTACCAAGTGTTCCAAAGGTCCCCAGATGTCAACGACTGGGTGATAAAAAATTTTTCCCAATTTACGGGTGCCTTTGCACTTTTCGAATTCACGCTAGCGTTCTAGCGGGGAGCGACACACGTCCTGCCTCCGTGAGCTCAGCGAGCGGACTAAATTGCCCGGCCTTGCTTCGTATAATTAATTGTAAGTTTATAGTTAATTTGAAGTGCTCTATTTACGAATATTTACTATCAAGTGGTATATATATTTTACATTATTTAGGTTTATAATAAGCGGAAGTTTATGTTTGTATTAATTTTTTTCATAAATAATCATGTATGTAGTCAGAAACCGCGGTTATTCTTTGTGTATTTTTTCCGAAAGTTGACTGATTTAAATATTTTTTTTCTGAGTAATTTTGTATGACATTGGTAGAATTTTTTATTCCATAGAAGACTATAAACTCAATATTACAAAAAAAAAACTGTAGCAATACGACATCAATAAAATCCCCAAATTGATATCTGTCCGAACCTCCCCGAGCTAAAATTGGTAAAACACTTGTTGGGAATAGGTCAATTATTCAAAATACAATAATAAAGTAGATAATTTTTTGTATTTATACAGTCCCTATTGAAATGATCTTTCAATTTATGCTTAAAAATTTGTTGATTTAGTACTCTTTAATGGCTAAATCATATCAAATAGTTGAGCGAAATTGTAAAAAGACTTTACCGGACTCTTAAAATTGTTGATTATTTATATGTCTGATTATAATTTTAACATACCCAACATTTATTAAAATCTATTATATATGTATATATATTTCATATATTAAACATTTGTAAATCGTACATCCACCCAAATGTTTTAATCAGACTCCAACCCTGTTTTACCTGCCCGTTCGGGAAAATTACAATTGCCTCCTAATTGCTAACTAGCCGTGCGCTCGGAATACCAGTGCAAGCGCGATCCCAATTACGCACATTTGTTTCGGATCTCGGTGTCGAGTTACGCTGGTTCTATAGCATTTGAATCGCTTGTACTGGGTGCAACCGTATAGAACTTAGAGCTTTTTTCGTATTAGTTCATATTGAATCTTATTGCGTGGTCCATATAGTAGAAATTCAATAAACGATAAGATGTGGCCAAACCATTTTTTTCATAGTGGCACGCGCGCCTGCGGTTTACACACAAAAGATAAGACACTAAGTGGATGAGTTCAGTTCAAATTGTTTAGAGTATACCTACAGGTTTGTACGGAACCCTCGGTGCGCGGGTCCGACTCGCACTTGGCCGGTTTTTTTATTTAGGATATTACAACGGCTTATTAAGATATTTAAATAAGTAAATTGAATTGCCTCTTTGAATCGGAACTGTCATTGAAATCAAATTTATCATATAATAAAAATATTTTTAATAATTTTAAAGTTACTACCCCTTTTGTCCGAGGAGTCACTGACAGGATTGGCAACATCTTGAAACGTGCTTCTATAAAAACTTGCTTTAACCCTTAATTGGTTACTAGGAGTATATTTCCCGTCCATATTTTTGGATGCTCTAATCGCTCTGAAGGTAGCTAGATCCCACCTTATGTCAAATATAAAAAAAAACATTAGTGTGTAGGTGCCCAAAATTAAAACTGTGAAACGAAACGCAAAGGTTTTTTTTTATGTGCCATGTCAAAGTGACAACGTCAGTTGGTGACATCGACCATGGGCGATTTGCACGGAATATTTTGAAGAAAAATCACAATGTCGCATAAAAATCCGGTAAGATTTTATGAAACTGTGTTTTCGATAGATTTTGAGTTGCTTTATGTAATTGTTATGATAATTTGGTGATGACTGCAGTATTACTATGTTTTATTGATGTTTAAAATGTGTGGGCAATATAGTACTTCTGACCGTACTGGATTGTCTTTTTGTTACATGTGGGTGTTGAAATCCCTGTGACCAATAAGGAATTATTAGTTTTCATACTAGTTGTATAATTTTCAACATATTATTTACTTTATGCTTACAGAACCAGAAAACTCTTGATTTCTCGAGAAGAGATCACGCTGATGCAGCGATAAGTATGCTATTGAGCTCCTCAGGGAGCGAGGAGTCGGAGGACTGAAGACAGTTGGACCAACGCTAAATTGGATCAAATACAAAATGCATATACAGAGGATGACAACTTGTTTGGTAAGTGATTCATCATCATTCTCCGAGCGTTTGTCCCTGTTTTTTACCACGGCTCATTGAAACTGGGGTCCCCTTGACAACTTAATCCCATGAATTGGTGTGGGAATAGTTTTTTCTGAAAGTGACTGCCAATTACCCTTCCATCCTAGAGGGGAAACTAAAGCCTTATTAGGGTTAGGTCCGGTTTCCTTATGATGTGTTAGTTAGTCTGTTAGTTTTATGAAAATTGCAGTTACTGTTTATATATTAGTATGTACTTAATATGAACAATTTTTGCAGGTGATCACATGGATTTCAACGAAGATGCCCCTGCTTGGCAAATATAGGAGATGCCGTTTCTGCAGCACACGAGCTAAGGAGCAGCGATCCAAATTTTCTTGCGGGAAATGCCTTGTTCCCTTATGTGCTGCTCCATGTTTTGAGAGATTTCACTCACGGACTTCTGGCCCCATTGAATAGTATATACTTACTCGGAGGAAACCGGGTGCCAATAGCGGTGGGAGGGATTATATTTCCCATGTATTTTTTTTTATAGAAAAATAAGTAATTTATAAAATTTAAGTATGGTGTTTCATTCTCCTACATGAATAAAAAAATATACATTTCATTTAAATACTCTAATATAAACTCTCACGCCATGCCTTATTAAGGGTTAAGCCAATGAAGAAGATGTCACAGTTCCTGAGGTCAGTGAAGTCGGCTACTCCTCTACAGAGTGCAGGGGTCTATAGGCTGGAATGTGAATGTGGTCTATCATATGTAGGCCAGACTAAGCGGAGCATCTCTACTCGGGTAAAGGAACATATAGCCGATGTAAAGCATCGTCGACCAAGGTCAGCAGTCTGTGAGCATGTCATGGATAGGCCCAACCACTCAGTTAAATTTGACAAACCGCAAGTCCTCGTCAAGGAGAAATGATACATTCCCCGGATGTTGCGAGAGGCAATCGAGATTAAAAAATATCCAAATTTCAACAGAGAGGATGGTTTTTCGGTACCACCAGCTTGGGATCCAGTTATTCATTTGGTTAAGGAGCAAACTAGACATAGGACTGTGAGACCATAATGGTGGACAGTGTGGACAGTAATAATAATTTAATACTAGTTTTAAAAATAAAAATAAAAATAATAATTAATAATAATAAAATAATTTGTTTTGTAATAATAAATAATTTGTTTTTATAAAGGCCCCTCTGGCATGTGCAAACACTAAATTTGTTTAATATTTAATATATGGGTAGGTTTGCATATTGTGATAGTTTTTGAACGGAGGTAATTGTACATTTTTCCTCAGTCGACCCGTTGACCACGAACGCTGTAAAGTGTTCGAAACGTCGGGATGTAATTTAAGCTCAGTACACGCGATAAAATCCGTTTTTAATTGTTTTATTTCATGAATAACTATCGCGGCAACCGAAGACAATATTACTACCCCTACATACCTACAGGTTTGTACGGAACCCTCGGTGCGAGAGTCCGACTATTACGCAAGAGTGAGTCGGTTCGAACCCGGCCCTGCAGAATTTCTTTTTTATGTTATTGTATACTATATTATTACTCGACGAACAAGATTTATAATCGACTGCCGACAGACGAAACGGTACCGTTTTACGGGTTCTGTATAGCCAGATAGATATTGACATCGTGTCGACGTGTCGTAAATTAAATAATTTTGAATGTAATTAATAATTATGTAGTACTTAATACATGTATTGTATTTTCCCAATATTATTAAAAGAAAACGCCATCTATCGGAAAATTTCAACACTTCAGTAATCGGTTTGTACATCGATAACGTCATTGCGAACCCGTCTAGTAGTTAGTTCAAATGGAAACATATAGATGGCGTAATGAAACCTACATAGGTAACCAATGGATAAATGGCTTCAGTTCATTGATTTGATTTGACAGGACAATATTAAGTTTTAACGTTTTGCAGATTGTGTATTGATTGTGTATGTAGTCTATTACGAGTATTCCGACAATTCCGCTGTATTAAGTAAATAGACGGCATACGTACCTATGCTTTCGTAACCGGAACGCGTGTGAAATGATGTCAACAAGACTAATTTACTGTTACGAAGGATAAACAATCCGATTACTTAAATTAAGTATAAAGTAGCCAGGTATGTACGGAACGTAGTCAGTAAGTAAACGGAGTTCGTAAAATGAGCCAGGATACGTATAACTGATGATGTAAGCGACTACTCTTAAATTATGTACGTAATCGGGTATATTATTTAATGAGACGGAGTCAGTACAATGATTTGGCAACCAGTTACTGTTGTAAAGAGCCTGGATACTGAAATAATGCGGCTCTACAACTTCGTACGTATAGCGCATACATATTTTCTGTTGCGGGTTAAGTAAATTACGTATGCTGCTCTTTGCGGCATCAATAAGCCGCATACGTAAATGTTAAGAGTGCGCCACAGTAATTTCATGATGCGGCTTACGTTATAAAGATGCTACGTACCGAACACAGTCAGTAAGTAAACGGAGTTCGTAAAATGAGCCAGGATACGTAAATGATTATGTAGGCGGTGACATTATTAATTATCCCGTGTGCGTAAAATGCATCGGCATATCTCCGACCTTGCTCAAACATTATGTACGTAACCGGATACATTATTTAATGAGACGGAGTCAGTACAATGATTTGGCAACCAGTTACTGTTGTAAAGAGCCTGGATACTGAAATAATGCAGCTGTATAACTTCGTACGTATAGCGCATACATGTTTCCTGTTGCGGGTTACGTAAATTACGTATGCTTCTCTGTTAATACATATGCGGCATCATTAAACCGCATACGTATATGTTAACAGTGCGGGCAAAGTAATTTCATGATGCGCTTTACGTACTAAGGATGCGGCCTCATTACAAGTAACTCGTTTACATTGTCTTTACAGAGCATTATGCCGCATACTTACTTAACATGGTGTCGTTTCATTATAAGTATGGCTCTTATAATTTACGTGTAAAAAGCACATGATACGTATCTGGCTGCCAGTGCATTACAAATTTGCCCACCGTAAGTAGCCCGTTTTTCTCAGTGTGGTATATCATTTAAAATTATGGGCACTAAGTATTTTCGAGTATGTTTTCCATAGTAGTTATAGACCTTCGGTACTAACAATTTACGAAGACTAAGTTGTTTGGTAACACTTCTTGTTTGGAATTTATGATTTAACGGTTTTTTGTAATCACTACGTTGATACTGTTCTAAGGCTACGAGCAAAGATCGTTTTTCCTGCACTGGTAGTACATTGCAGATCACAAAAAGTTTATCATAGTTATTTCTGCAGGACTGCTTTGTTTTTTTATCGACTAAATATTTTAAAAATCTAATTTGAATCGCCTTTATTCTATCTAGGTATGAAGGAAAGGTGCGGCCGTAGCTACTAAGACCGTAGGATAGTATCGAGTCTACAAGTGCGTGATACAACATATAATATAATGTAGCCCTGTTTACCACATTTTGCAAATGATAAATTTTTTCTAGCACAGATTTAAGTTTATCACATACGTTATTAACGTGTGCCGACCATGACATGTGGCAGTCTACCGTTATCCCGAGGTACTTATAACTATCCACAAAGTCGATTTCACTGCATCTGCAGTCTCTCCCCGCCTTATGTAAGCAGTCGTAATCATGCCCAACTATACGTAAATTTTCCTGTAGTGTTCTACTATATTGATTGAAGCCTATTCTGAAATATGCATTTGAAGTTTCGAAGACGGTACTTATGCTTTTAACATTTTGAGGTATTTACGTAATGTAATTTTACCCATTTCTATTTGAAAATGTTCGCTGTGGAATAACAGTTTATCATGTCTGATGTTTGACTCTTTACGCCCAGGGTGACCGGGAATCATGATGTCCACTTGGTCGACACAAATATGCATTTTACATGGCAATCTTCTCCCAAGGCAACAAGGCAAGGTCTCACCAATTAAATTGAGTTATGCTACAAGTTCTTAGATCTCAGTACTACGGATCCTACAATCAAAAACTTCCTAACATAAAATTTAAAACAAAGGGGGTCATAATTATCACCAGCACTCATAAAACTTTGGAAAGGGTTATCAATTTTATTGGCCCATAATTATTTAGGTTAATTTGATGCAGATAAAAGTTCCTCCATTACGTGAGTGTACCATTCCTCATCGGGCCGAGCCGAGTTCAAAAAGAATCCTTTATCAAGTAATTATGAAAGGTGGGGCAGTTAAAGCAAACTTAACAGACGTCATGAATAATATCAACAGCTGTTTATTGCAGGAATTTATGGCGCAAGTTTCTTCCGAAACTCTTTACTGAATACATAAACAAAGGATTATGGCGTAGCTACTTTATGATTTCTTGTTTTATTTTAATTAGGAAAACAGACGACGAGGGTTTTATTAAATTGATTGATTAGGAGGTAAGGTACCTAAGGCATGGTTTTATAAAGGTGATGTAAAAAGTGTGTTCTTACGTGACCTTTCGTATATTTTTTGGTATAACTATTCTTCGTGATTATCACTTAACTTTTCGCTATTCTGCCACGAAATGCTGAAATAACATACCCCCTCCTATACGAAACTCGAAAACTCTGTTCACTTTCAAACGCAAATTTAAGACATATCTCTTTAGTCTTCAATTGCCGTGATCTTGGTCGTGACACCTACTATACGAGGGTTGCTACTTATATATCCGGAAACAAAAAAACAAACAAACGTACACGGCTGAAAATGGTTTTATTGTTTTTCAAAGTATTCCCCTTGATGATCTATGCACTTTTGCATTCGCGTGAACCAATTTTTAAAGCACTTCTGCCACTCCGCTTGAGGTACCTCCATAACGTGTTGTTTAAATGCGTCGACAGCATCTTCAGCGGTCGAAAATCGTTGACCGCGTAATTTATTCTTTATATTTGGAAATAAATAAAAATCGTTGGGTGCCAAGTCAGGGCTGTACGGCGGATGACCCGTTAATTCCACATTTTGACCCTCCAAAAATAGAGTTGTTTCGCGTGACGTATGACAGCTGGCATTGTCATGATGAAGAATGATTCTTCGTCGCTGGTTAGTTTTACGAATTTGTTCAAATACTTCCGGTAAGCAAATGGTCGTGTACCACTCTGAATTAACCGTTCTACGGTTTTCTAGTGGCACTGTAGCTACATGGCCATTAATACCGAAGAAGCAGGCCACCATTTGTTTCAATGTACTTTTTGCACAAGTAACTTTCGTAGGGTTCGGCTCATTTTGAAACACCCATACCGTTGATTGTTGCTTCGTTTCGGGATCGTATGCATAGATCCAGGATTCGTCACCTGTATAGATGTTATAAACTGCTTTTGAGTCACCACGGTTATATTTTTTTAACATTTTATTGCACCATTCGACGCGAGCATCTTTTTGCTCTTTTGTTAAGTTGTGGGGTATCCAACGCGAACAAATTTTTTTTACAGCCAAATAATTATGTAATATGCTATTAATGCTGGTCATAGAAATACCCAGAGTCGCCTCTATCTCGCAGTACGTAACATGTCGGTCGTCCATTATAAGTTTTCGCACAGCCTCGATATTTTGTTGTACAACGACCGATTTCGGGCGACCTGCCTTAACTTCGTCCGTAAGCATACTACGTCCACGATTAAACTCACTAAACCAGTGATACACAGTAGTTTTAGATGGGGCTTCATCACCAAAAGTTGAAGTTAGTTGATCTATGCACTGTTGTTGCGTTAAACCACGCCGAAAATCATAATAAATCATAGCACGAATATTTTCACGAGTGAGTTCCATTCTTGCTGCGAGATGACATTTAAAACCCGTCAAAAACAAAACACGAGCGTTAATAAGAAAGAAAAAATATACCGGCCAGTACTTAAAAAAGTTCAAATTTTACCATGGAGGTCAAATATGCTATTTAAGAAGATTGTAATCCCGGTTTCCGGATATATAAATAGCAGCCTATGTATGACGTGACAATATAATATATGTATATTTATTCTTTCTTATTCTAACACTATATCTTTTATAAGTACCTACCATATGAATAGTTTTATATTGATTTATTACTGTATCTAGGAGTTCCTCCTATTCCACCTATCGTATATATTTGTCCTCCATGTTTTCTGTTTCGCACTACCTTCCGTCTCTGGGCTCCACGGAAGACCAGCGCTGTGGCATCCCACATGCCAGGGCATATGCTGAGTGGCGTCCTTTTGCATCCACTACAACAGCATCAATATGTGACCTATTTTAATGTATGTTTGATTTCTCTACGTTAGTGTATTATCTTTTCTTGTGAGTTTATTTTTCTTTACCGACATACGACTGGTTTAAATTGTATACTTACATATCATATCATATAATTTCACAAAATTCATTGTTGAGAGCCATGGGTTGAACATGTGATCTTCGGATAGAAAGGTACCCAATCTATCTGCTAAGCTACCAACATAATAATTATGTTTATCCAACCCAGCTCCATTTCTATAAAGAATACCTCAACAAAATACCTGGAAATAGTCCCAAGTGAATGGAATAATCATTGCGCGCAGTTAAGTAGAACTAGGTACCTAAGTAAGTAATTATATATACAGTAAACAGCGGGCTACTATTCCGGAAATCAGACTCCCTCAGGACTCTCTTGTAGTAAAATAATTATGACTGTCAACAATGCATTTTACTTAGGGCTTTCATTAATTGCGACTAGGAACTCAGATGAAAATAGATACAGTATCAAATCAAATCAATCAACTTTTGAACCGTAAGTCCAAAAAATATGTAAAACAAATTGAGAAAATGCGCCTTATCACATACTTTCTACGAAAATTGTTTTAAAGATTAACGGTTCAGCCATTTTTGAGTTATTATAAAAAAAATCTTCCATACGCATCAGATACGCCCTTTTGGTATTAATTTGGTTACGAGATACGGAACCCTCCATTTTGCGTGGTCCGATACGCACTTGGCCGGTTTTTTTATAATAAATATCTTTAAACCTAAACCTGAGTGTGATGGAATCTTATTTTTGAACAAAATAAATATATTCATCAGGTTTGTCCTAAATTTGCTTAGTGAAAATCCATCTTAATTCACAAATGCGTGAGCCCGGTGTAGCGCCGCTCTCTCGGATCAGTGCTTTGTCGAGAGTACTCAAGTGTCTAGAGAGTCTTTCCATGGCTCCGCTATGAGTGCCTGGTATTATGAGTTTTTCTAAATGTATCTACAGGTAGAATAAAATGAAAAGTCACCGGCAATAGTATCTTCGTACATGAAGGCCGAAAAAATATATGACACACTCGTATTTGTATGGCCATAAAGCTTGTCACATATTTTTGCAGCCTTCATTTAGGATGATACTATTACCGGTAACTGTACATACTAAATATATATGTAATATTAAGGAGAATATTTTAACAACCTGCGCAGAAGTTACATCGCTAAATGAGCCTTTCACATACCGTTAAGCGTAAGAGGTAATTTTAAACATCGTCCGCTAAGCTACTTCTGATTCGGACTATATAGGTCGACATGAAAGCTGGACTTATATTTAACTGTTAACATTTTCATAGACTATATAGCCTATACAAGCCCAGATCTGTCCGCCAGATCCCTAGCTATTCGGCGCCAGCTCTTGTAAATTTACCTGTACAATTAAAATCATAATAACCAAATGGCCGTCGGAAATCACATTTTCCTCGCCACTAATGTGACAGCAAGTGTAAGTGTGTAACAGCAAGTGTATATGTAATGTAACCCGAGGACGAGGAAGACCCTGAATTACATGGATGATCGTAGTAAATAAGAATCTCAAAGAAGCCCAAGTCAACAAAGAGACGATCCAGGACCGAGCTGCCTGGATACGCATGATACGGAGGGCCGGCCCAAAATAAAATGGGAAAGGGCCAGGCAAAAAAGATAAAAGATATTTATTCTTCAATTTAGGCACATTACAATGCACTTATGAACGTCAGAGAAGAAGAAAAACTACCACCGGTTATAACCCTACACCTCTGACCCGAGAAGTATTATGACCGGCAAGAAACTGGGCGGGACTTATTTTTTCGAAACAGTAATACAATAATATTTTATCTTAAAGATACACAATAATGCGTAGTTCTATAAGAAGACATGTCAAAACAGCTTGAGAAACATATAATGTACGTATTGTTTAATAAAAATATAATAAAATCCAAATCTGATTGCTTCACAAAACGTTTGATATGCTTTCCTATCTGAACTGTGTCCTCTAAATGTTAGATGACTTTGTAGTAGTTTCTGGTTTGGGCCATGCATCAAAGAAGAAGACTAATGTACAGCAAAACTTAAATAACTATAGTTCAGTTGGCATTTTATTATTATTATTTTTTAATTTTATTATTATTACTATAGTTCGATCTTATCTCGTATCCATAAGGTCTCGTCATTTAATAGTAAAGTTGTGCTTACCTATAACTGTGTATTCTCGTACTAAATGTTACATAAACATGTTGTTGACATCAGAAAACCCATTCCCGAAGCATCAGGTTTACTATTTGCCTCCAGATCTGGTATTTCTAACTCGTGTTTGTCCCGCGTGCTCGTACTGGGTTTTTAATAAAAGGTTATTCTTGGTTTATGCACATGAGGGAGCCGTGGCCTCGACTGATTACGACTTTTAATGCGTACCTAACCTACGCTTAAGTTTTTATAGGTACGTACCTACAATGTGATCAGGAGAAACCCAAATGATTTTAACCACGCATACCTACCTGCAGCCTGCGGCCTGTACCTAAGGCCAAAAATACGAAAAAATCCGGCCAAGAGCGTGTCGGGCCACGCTCAGTGTAGGGTTCCGTAGTTTTCCGTCCGTCACAGTAAGTGTCCCCACTTAGAAGTTAAAAAAATGTGTTTTTCAAAACTTTATTTGAAAGCACGTCATTTCATTGTGATTTTGTAGAAATTACAGGTACAATAAACACCTGCTTATACGGTTAAATTACAAACTTAGTTCAAAAATTATTTAATTTTTTTTTTCAAAAACCATTCAATCTATCAAGTTCAAAATAATTTTCTTACAAAGCTTTTATAAAGTTCTACTTTTGATATTTTTTTCATATTTTTAAAACTTATGGTTCAAAAGTTAGAGGAGGGGGACACATTTTTTTTTACTTCTGGAGCGATTGTTTCCCAAAATATTTACATTATCAAAAAATTATTGTAGTAAACCCCTATTCATTTTTAAATACCTATCTAACAATATATCACACATTAGAGTTGAAATGAAAAAAAAAAAATCACTCCCCACTTTACGTATAGGGGAGGTACCCTAATAAAACATTTTTTTCCACTTTTTATTTTACCACTTTGTCGGCGTGATTAATATACATATTAGTACCAAATTTCAGCTTTCTAGTGCTAACGGTCACTGAGATTATCCGCGGACGGACGGACGGACGGACAGACATGGCGAAACTATAAGGGTTCCTAGTTGATTAAGGAACCCTAAAAACATTGGTTTACTAATATGTGGCCGAAAATTGTATAGCAAATTATCACTTCTCAAACTATTTTTCCCATAGTTTCATTTGGCAGAATCATCAGATGGCAAACCAATTTTTCGCATATATATCATATCGCAAATAATTATTTAGAATATTATTATTTGGCAAAATATTTACTTGGTCATGTTTCAAAATGTCTTTTATTATTTTGTCGAATGTATTGATTGCCATAAGTTATTTTTCTCATAATATTATGATGCATAATACTAATATACCCTAATCTTGTAGTACTTATGGTGCAAATTACATTAGCATTAATTTTCGTTATGTAGGTAGTTTTGCGTGCTGTGCAGTTCAATGGTGTGGAGGTAGTACTTTTGTTTAATACATTCCATAACAATTTCAATCATTCGGTTTATATGTGTCAATGTGATACGTAACGAAAGTATTAAATCGTCTGGATTTGTATTATTTAAAGTGTACTTCTTTGTTGTGATGAGCGAGTCAAATTATTTTCAGGTGAAAATTAATAACATAGCTGAACTTAACTCGTACGGGTACTTTTCTGGTGAAAGTGGGGTCTGTGGGGGTCGCAGTTCTAATCTAACCAAACCTACGTTTCTGGTAACAAGTCGTGTCTATGGGGGTCGCAGTTCTAACCTAACCTAACCTACGTTTCTGTTGACAAGTCGTGTCTGTGGGGGTCGCAGTTCTAACCTAACCTACTTTACTAGTGACATGTCGCGTTTGAGGGGGTTGCAGTTCTAACTTAACCTAACCTACGTTTCTGGTGACAAGTCGTGTCTGTGGAGGTCGCAGTTCTAACCTAACCTAACCTACTTTTCTAGTGACATGTCGTGTCTGTGGGGGTCGCAGTTCTAACCTAACCTAACCTACTTTTCAGGTCACATGTCGTGTCTGTGGGGGTCGCAGTTCTAACTTAACCTACGTTTCTGGTGACAAGTCTTGTCTGTGGGGGTCGCAGTTCTAACCTAACCTACGATTCTGGTGACATGTCGTGTCTGTGGGGGTCACAGTTCTAACCTAACCTAACCTACGTTTCTGGTGACAAGTCGTGTTTGTGGGGGTCGCAGATGTAACTTAACCTAACCTACTTTCTGGTGACATATCGTGTCTTTGGTAGTCGCAGGTCTAACCAAAACTAACATATTTTTCTGGTGACATGTCTAGTTTTTGGGAATCGCAGTTCTAATTTTTTTAAACCCTTAGAAATATGTATGCAGAGGTGCCAAGCTGATAGTTTTGGTGACTGTAGATACGGTTAATAAAAAATAGCCACAGTAGGCTTCAAATTGGCCAAGGTAAGTATGTGATGTTTAAATTTGGGCAAACGTTATTTACAATAAATAGTAAACTTTAATGAAACATTTGCTTAGTGATTATTTGCCTTAATGAATCTCTGCTAAATATTCTTGTAATCAAATAAAAAGTATGCGAAGTTTAAATTTGGGCAAACGTTAGTTGACAATAAATAATTAGCTTTACTAAAACATTTGCTTCTTGACTACTTTGCAACATTACTCGTGGTAAAATGAAAATATGCTAAGTATTATTGTGGTGAAATAAAAAGTTTGCGAAATAATAATATGCTAAGCATTAGTTTGCCAAGTAAAAGTACTGCAATAAGTTGGTTGGGAAATGAAATTAGGCGAAAAATATTTCGGCGAGATAGCAGTACACCATTACATGAATCATGGTCAGTTTCGAAAAAAAAACGTTATGAAGGTTTTTAATAATTTTAATGTTAGTTTTTTTGGTAAAAAGAATTTCGATTATGTATTGGTACATTTAGTTTCATAAAAACTAGTTTTATTTTATTTTATTGACTTGTATTAATTTTTAAGCTAGGCGGATCTCAGAAAAGATTATGGAATACACTGTTTAATTGTTTTGTGTACCTTGTGAGCACTTTGTATACAAACACAGATTTACAATGATCTTTTTCTTTTAATTTATTTCAACACCAGAACCAAGTCTGTTTTCGGTACGAAGTGCCACAGCGCCATCTGTCGAGTCTGAAGTCGAGTTATTCTGTCAGCGTAAAGCGACGAACAAAGTATTAGAAACTAGGATTTAGTGTCTGGTGTGACCGACAGATGACGCTAGTGCTTTAACCTGAAATAAGGGAACGCGATTTTGTATGGATATTGTCCATCCATGTCTATATCATCCTTGCTAAATACTTACTATAATAGCATTTGGTATTCATTACACAAAATGAAAAAATATGAAATAAAAAACTGAACAGAATAAATCTTTTTAATATCCTTGGCACAAATTCGACAACAAAAGCGAAAACAAACCTGGTTGCAAAATATGAAAGCTTACAGAGGCGGTAATTGGCTTATATGAATCCTATTAAAAATGTCGTTGTCGAATAAACATTGTGTTTGTACTACAGTACTTTATAAAACTTGTCTTTTAAAATGGAAACATGAATTTCATGTAAAAATCACGGGTAACAAAAGATTTATTTATTTATCGTATGGCTACATGTCACTGGATGTAGATTACACTTTTAGCACCACCCAGGGATCACGTGTAAGGTTGTCTAAGGTGTTTCCTACGGACGCAGAGTAACACTGATCCCCGTAACAAATTATGTAAAACTGGTTGACGACAAATGTTTGTGCCCTCAGTCTCATCACTATTAAATGTTTGCACCGTCTTCGTACTTAGGTAAAGGTTCTGAAATGTCTTCTAGTGCATCTAACCCTTATGAAGACTAATCATCTTTTGTACTTATTACTCGTGAATACGATTTTCCCCATTTAAAATTTGATTTTGAAGCTGTCTTTTTAGGGTTCCGTAGCCAAATGGCAAAAAACGAAAAAACTGTCTGTCTGTCTGTCCGTCCGTATGTCACAGCCATTTTACTCGGAAATTACAAGACGTTTCTGAATAAAATTTACATATAAGGTGTATTTTGCATGCCGCTACTTAGTTATGTAGTTAAATTTGAAAGAAACAAAATATTATGGGGGGCGCTCCATACATGTAACTAAATTTAAAAAAAATGTTTTACAAATATAATTATGATGTGACACATCAATCGATAGGTCTTTAAAAATAACATTGAGGTTTCTTTGACCATTTTGTGATTAAGTGCATATTTTCTGAAATAATCGCTTCGAAAGTTAGAAAAATGGTGTCCCCCCCCCCCTGTAACTTTTGAACCGTAAATTTGAGGAGATGCGTCTTATCATATACTTTCTACGAAAATTGTTTTGAACATTATCGGTTCAGCTATTTTTGAGGTATCTCAAAAAAACTACTTCCATAGGCATCAAATACGACCTTTTGGTATTCGTTTGGTTCTTTTACCATTGAAGGTACGGAACCCTCCTATGCGTGGTCCGATACGCACTTGGCCGGTTTATTAAGCAACATTCAATACTTGTCTGAAATGAGCGATGGAATGAACTCCCTGCCGAGGTTTTCCCAGAGGTCTACAGAATGAGGTTCTTCTAAAAAGGAAGGTATAGGTTCTTAAAGTGTAGGCAACGCGCATGTGAATTCTCTGGAGTTACAGGAGTCCATAGGCTACGATAACTGCTTATATCAGGCGGGCCGTATGCTTGTTTGCCGTGGTATAAAAAAACCTCATGGTGCAATTATGTGAATGGATAACAAAAATCAAAATCGGTTAAAAATAACAACTTTATGAAATCGTGATTCCGTGACTATACGAGTATGATGATGCTTGATAATTTCTTGATTATATGCTTTTTTTACTATATTTCCTAAACTTTAGCCAATATACCTAATCTGTTTACTTTTCAGTTTTTGTTGATTGATTTTCCCGAGGCACTCCATCATTAATCTTGAAAGTTTTAGGCTTGAATCTGAAAAGGTTCCCAGATTAATAACAAAATGTTGACACAGTGTAGTGAGTATTACTAAATCTACACATTATTGCATAAAACAAATTTTAATCTACATGAAAAGTAACAAGTAGGTTTCTAGTGTTTACTTATTCTTAAAGTAGTACTAAATTTTTTTTAAAGTTTATTTAGACGGTTATTAATATTAGCAAATAATGTAGCCGAAAATTGTTTTGCACTTAATCTTATCACTTCCCAAAATATTTTTCCCATAGTTTCGTTTGGCAGAAACATCAGGTGGCATAATATAGTTTCGCATACCTATTTTTCGCATATTATTATTTGGCATTCTAACCGAACCTTATCTGCCAAATGGAAATTCGCCCTTATAAAAGTATGTTGGTATGCTAACTAAACATTCTGCGATAATTGTTTGGGAAATGAAATTAGGCGAAATGATATTCGGTGAGATGGCAGTACACCAACCTCGGGTTTACTAATATGAGGCCGAAAATTGTTTGGCAAATTATCGCTTCCCAAACTATTTTTCCCATAGTTTCATTTGGCAGAAACATCAGATGGCATAATATCGTTTACATTCACCGCATTTGTAGTTTCACTGGTATCAGGATAATCTCCATCGTAAAACAGGTGACATATTACGTCGGGACGGCAAACAGAAACGCAGTATACTTTTCGAGACTACCTTATTCAAATCTTTTTCTTCAAGTCCTATCTCTTTCCATTAAGCACAAATATCATAATGGCGGATATTAAGAAGGTATTTTATGTTTACAGCACAGCGGTGTAACCACGGACCCCATTTCTAAGATCTACCCGCACTGTTTTTATTCCACTAGCAGGGATTTAACAATCGGAAGCAGGCTATTGCCTCCCCGAGCAAACAGAGATGCAATAAACCCTACGAGACGACTGTAACGCGCCCACTATCTTTAATAGCACTTTAAGGGCCGTCTACACGGTGCCAGTTACTGGCCTTGTGTAATAAAAATATAAATCTTTGGTATTTTTTGTAATATTAATAATCATACAGTACCTTGAAGAGTAATTATCGCCGGTGTCTTTATCTATAACTGACTGCGATATCCGAAACCCTATCCGAATTCATAAACGTATTACAAGCCGCATTTTTTTAATTTTTTTTATTTAATGGATTTTACTCCTCGTCAGTTTTAGCGAGGTGAATTCTGCCAATGTCAAGGTGTATTTTTGAATTTATTGAAATTTAATAAAATTTAAGCAACGTTGTTCGGTTGAGGCCTTGCCGATTGTAAGGTGATAGCCTCCTTACAAACACGTGGGTGGCCGAGACCCCGGATAACCGTTTGTTCAACGAAACGCTAGTTACGCGCTAGCCGCATTTATCTAATAATCGTTTTTCCTGATTTGTCACTTTGACAGTTGTGTGTGTTAGAAACAAGCAAAACATAAAGTAGCTAAATGAAGCTCAGACGTTTATCAATAAGGGTGTAATACGATAATCTTGCCATTTCAGTTGGTCAACTTATACAGACTTTAAGACTATAATAACATTATAATCGCCTCACCTGGGTCCGTAGTAAAATGATTATGGATCGACAACGTCAAGCGAAATGTGAAAGATGCGTCAAAAATTAATTATGGAGTTTTAAATGATTAAGTTTATACGTTAGTTAAGTTTCGATAAGGATAAACGGTATTGAAGGTCATGTGAGTTTAAATAAATATTTGAAGTCACACAATTTTCACTCATTATTTATATTGTCTGCCTGTGACCACGAGCGTTACGTACGGCACGCTCGAAACGTCAGAAAAATAATAAAAGTTTTTGTTTTTATGTAAATTATAAACGACATTCACTTCGCCCTTTGGGCTAAGATGGTCTTAATATTTCTCGAGTTTCTTGAACGAGTAACTCGCATCGTGTAAATGTTCCTTTATCCATCGGCATGTCGCTTTGTGCCGGCTCGGCTGCGTTTTATTTAGTTGCTGTTTGTACGGTAAATGGTACAAAGGTTGTTTGAGTGTATTAAATCAATATGGTGAAATGGTTTGGAAAAGTCTTATGTTAAAAGTTAGAGTGCCGAGTTGAGTCACGAACGGGCTATCACGAGTGCACGAGTAGGTTCGTTAAGTGCGAGTAGGTGAGTAGGTGTTTATTATTAAACCTTTCTTTATTGCAAAATACAAGTGGTGGACTTAATGTTTTAATGCATTTTCAATCAGTTAACCGATGATAAAATCTTGCAGATTAACCATTGACCCACGTTCTGTTTTACGGTTGACATTGAACTCTTATTATACTATAATTTTATTTTTGATTTCAGTTAGCTATACCGCTTGAGCTTATAGATCGTCAATTTAGCTGGGTGATTTGATATAAAGTAAGAATTTAAACTCC
This sequence comes from Pammene aurita, assembly GCA_947086415.1. Classification (NCBI taxonomy): domain Eukaryota; kingdom Metazoa; phylum Arthropoda; class Insecta; order Lepidoptera; family Tortricidae; genus Pammene; species Pammene aurita. The sequence goes on from OX352297.1 coordinate 2,026,119, forward strand.
AGGTTTCATAACATAAGGTTGTCTGGAAGAGATCGCTTATTAGCGATAAGACCGCCTGCTATTTGCCTATTTTTATGTGCATAATGTATTTTTCTATTGTGTTGTCGTTTCTGAGGTATGCTATGAAGCATTCATTCATTCATTAAAAATGAAGAAACATACTATAGGCCAGATATAATAGGTGAGTATACAACTCAGGTTTTTAGGGTTCCGTAGTCAACTAGGAACCCTTATAGTTTCGCCATGTCTGTCCGTCCGTCCGTCCGCGGATAATATCAGTGACCGTTAGCACTAGAAAGCTGAAATTAAGGTACTAATACGTATATCAATCACGCCGACAAAGTGGTAAAATAAAAAGTGGAAAAAAATGTTTTATTAGGGTACCTTCCCTATACGTAAAGTGGAGAGTATTTTTTTTTCATTTCAACCCTAACGTGTGATATATTGTTGGATAGGTATTTAAAAATGAATAGGGGTATACTAAAATCATTTTTTGACAATGTAAATATTTTCGGAAATAATCGCTCCAGAAGTAAAAAAATGTGTCCCCCCCCCTCTAACTTTTGAACCATAAGTTTTAAAAATACGAAAAAAATCTCAAAAGTAGAACTTTATAAAAAATTTCTAGGAAAATTATTTTGAACTTAAAAGGTTGAATAGTTTATGAACAAAAATTACAAAATAATTTCTGAATTAAGTTTGTAATTTAACCATATAAGCAGGTGTTTATTGTACCTGCAATTTCTACAAATACACAATAAAATGACGTGCTTTCAAATAAAGTAAAAACGGTGAAAATCGGTTCACGCAATAAAGAATTATCCCATAAAATCATCTTCCATACTTTAAGCTCGCGCGCAATAGTTTACTTAATTTGCCGACAGATGTCGCTGTACGTGGAACGCTCATATCATATCCTACATGGCGGTGTTATTTTAACTCTTAAGAAGGGACACTTACTGTGACGGACAGAAAACTACGGAACCCTACATTGAGCGTGGCCCGACAGGCTCTTGGCCGGTTTTTTTAGTATCAAAATACCAAAGGTAATACCCGGAAACGCAGGTTTTTTCATACTAAAAAAATCATGGTATACAACTACAACTACTAGAATCATCATTTATAAAAGTAAAATTAAGATAAAGAATGGCAGATATAGGCCAGATAGTGCCATATTGTACCTGTCACTGGTAATTGTTCTATGGGATTTGACTTAAAACATACAGGTTAAAAAAAGACAATAATTTGATACTATTCGTCGTAATGACAGATACACCTATCCTATGTTAGCGCAAACAGTAAATACTTTCGACCGCTCAATCCCATTGAAATCACGCGGTTTGCTTTGAGCTTTGGTCCTACGTAGGTATCAAATCATTCTGGCCATTTCAGGCATTTCTTCTCTGGGGTAGCAGTAGTGGGAAAGCAGATGATGAAGAAAATCCAGTCAGTGCTGTGAAGTCCAGATGGGACAGTACAGCTGCCAAGTTTTTTACTCTTTTAGCACTACCCAGAGATCACGTGTAGGGTTGTCCAAGGTCTATCCTACGGACGCAGAGTAACGTCAATGACCCCATTCTGCATTTAGTTCATATTATGGAAGGATCTACATACTCGTATATTTTAATTGGTTTAATAGCCTATGTTTTAAAATATCTGTTTAACGTAAATACTAATTACTCAATTAACTGGAGCGTCAATCAGACTTAATTAAGGCTTATCGAATCGTTAAGAGTCCGGTAACGATTTTTTTTTGTAAACTAAAATCGCAAATAACGAAATAACCCATATGAATTGCATTTTATAAGATAGTCTGAATTGTTATTGCAAAAAAATACTTTTGGTTCATATATATTATTATTTAGTACCCGAAAACTCAATTCTTACAGAGCTTGTTTGGTGAGGACGTTGATTCGTACAAACTTGTCGCTTGATTTTTTAATTTTTTGGGTTCCGTACCTCGAAAGGAAAAAACGGAACCCTTATAGGATCACTTTGTTGTCCGTCTGTCTGTCTGTCTGTCTGTCTGTCTGTCTGTCTGTCAAGACCATTTTTCTCAGGAACGCGTGGAGGTATCAAGCTGAAATTTATATCAAATACTCAGGTCTATTGTCCCTTGGAGCTGTGAAAAAATCAAACTTAAAAGCCAGCGCAATCAAGATACAGTCGTTTATGCTGCAAATTTTAGAGTTTTTCGGCACTCGTAAAACCTCCCGTGAACTCAGAAACTTGAAATTTGGCACGAAGTAACGTCATTTAGCAATGGAAAAATTAGACATTTTTAGTAAAATCATACAAAAAAATATTTTTTTTTAAATTTAAAGTTACTACCGCTATATACCGCCTACATACCGCTATATATAAGTTTGTGCGGAACCCTCGGTGCGCGAGTCCGACTCGCACTTGTCCGGTTTTTTATTTTATGTCCCCTAATGTGGTTTATATTAATTGATTAAAGCATAAATCCAAGTTTATTTTTACATTTTTATTTTCATTAAGCAATTTAATATATTTTCATAAATATAATTTTACTTAAAATTGCTCTTGCTAAACATACTTTAGCTTAAAAAAAATATGTTAATGAAAAAAAAACTTTTCCACTTATTCCTTAGACAACTAATTTTCCAACATATGTTTTGTTAGTTACTGCAAAGATATGTTGAGCGAAATAAAAAAAAACGTTACCGGACTCTTAAGGCACTAATTTAAACCTTGACATAACTTCTTACAGAGCTTGTTTGGTCCTACGGCCCACACTGAGGGGCATAATTGGCTCATAATTATAATTCCTACTACTTAATAATATAAAATGCCAAAGTAACTCTGTCCGTCTGTTACCTCTGTACGCTTAAACCACTGAACCGATTAAGATGAAATTAATAAGGATTTAACAGAAAAAACAATTGCTTTTAAAGTCCATTTACTTTATAATGACTACAGAAAAGACGAATAACCTTAACTCATACAAAATAAGTTTTTGACCCGCATACGAAGTAGTAGTATAGTAGTAAAACACTTTATAGTACAAAACAAGTACATGACCAACACAAATATAGTGTGTACAACGGCGAACTTATCTCTTTTAGGGCATCTCTTCCAGCTACCCAGGTAGCAAACTGACGTCAGCGACGCACAAGCGACGTCATTTTTAGGTCACATTAAGGTCTGTCATTTATTCGCTGAAAACGTACGTTATAGTGACGTCAATTTAAGGTCAGGTTAAAAAGTGGACGTCGTACTAACGTCAAATAAGGGTCATCATCTGGACGTACCATATTCACCGCAAAGTGGACGTCTTAATAACGTCAATTTTAGGTCAGCATCTGGACGTACCGTATTCGTCGCAAAGTTGACGTCTTAATAACGTCAATTTTGGGTCAGCATCTGGACGTACCGTATTCGTCTCGAAGTGGACGTCTTAATAACTTCCATTTTAGGTCAGCATCTGGACGTACTGTATTCGTCGCAAAGTGGACGTCTTAATAACGTCCATTTTAGGTCAGCATCTGGACGTACCGTATTCATCGCAAAGTGGACGTCTTAATAACGTCAATTTTAGGTCAGCACCTGGACGTACCGTATTCGTCGCAACGTGGGCGTCTTAATAACGTCAATTGAGGGTCAGCATCTGGACGTACCATATTTACCGCAAAATGAACGTCTCAATAACGTCAGTTTAAGGTCATCACCTGTACTATGTACGATGTACAGTAAGACGTACAGTATCCGTCGGCAACGAGAAGTTTAGCTAATGTCAATTTTTGGGATCACTATTAACGGTTAGATGTTTGTGACACGTAAACTATTTCAACAGGAAGTTTTATGTGGCAGTTAATTTATATGCTAGTAAGTTATCCTATACTTTACTCAGGCTTTGTAAATCTTCTTTCTTCGTAAATCTGTCCATTATCATAGCGAATGCTAAGAGAAAATACTAATTAATACATTATAACAAGACTTTATGTAGCCAGTAAGCCAGTACTTATACATAGGAATTTGAAATTTGAACAGTTTCATATTAGTCGTTAGAGTCTGTCCGGAAAGAGAAGTGTCATAGAATGTATGAGCTCCCATATAAACCACGATACATCTATTTCCGGACAAACTCTATAAGTATCCGACCTACTACCGACTTAAAAATAAAGCTTAAATATATATAACGCGTTTCGTTTCTTGATATCAATAAAATTTGTCAATCTTTTAATGTAAAACATTCATGAAGTAAAAAAAACATTTACGTCTTTTTAGTTAACTTCAAAGTTAATACTTATATAAAGTAATTTATTACAGATTTTTTAATGTTATTAAACATCAAAACAAACTGAGCAATGTGATTTTTAAAAACATAAGAAATTGGAACGGAACGAAATTCTGTCATTTTGATTGAAGTGACGCTTTGAGTGACGTTGTTTTCCCTCCTTTTTCCTTTGCCTTGCTGCCCGTACTACTGCCAATAAAAACTTTCAACAAGAACAAAAATGTACTCAGTGATACAGTTTAGTGTAGAAGACGGCGTAAACAATCAGTGGTTTACGCCAAAGTGTTGTGAAGTCTTTTGGCCACCCGTTAAGGGAACTAAAGCGTTTGAAAAGGTTTTGGCTGATGTCAATACACCAGATGAAAAATGGAAATTATACAGTGTTCAAAGAGTTTTTTGTGATACTGGTACGTATATTTTAATAGTTTTTTTACAAACCACTTTGGCTATGAAAACTAACGAAACAGTTTCGTTTCCTGGTTTCTGGATGCAATATTTCCTGATTTATTCTTCTTCTTCAGCGAGTAAGTATGCGCACACTGTTGGGCATACACGTCTCCAGTTTGATTTCCTGATTTACCGAGAGCTTACTGATGTTGGTGAAAGTTTTCTGTTACTGTGTGACTACTACCTAATATGGGTAATTTTTAAAACTGCTTGGACAAATGTGATAACCTACTAATCAAAGTGGTTGACTGTACAATTTCAGGTTGTTCCAACTAATGAAACTCTATCCTATATTTTTACTAATAACGTGATAACCTTGTTTTAATTGAGTGAGGGATGCATTATGCTGTGTTCATTTATTATGTTTGCATGTTGTGTGTATTTTTTTTATTTCATTTGCATGTACCTAAAGATGGCATAGAGAAAGCAAAAAAAACTGGTTGATGAGGATACATCAGAACCAGGTCTTAAACGGAAAAGGGCCAAAAGATATGTTTCTAGCAGCGACGAAGATAATGACAATCCCACCACCATTGAAAAAAAGACCTTTGAGAAAATACAACAATTTCAAGCCGCTGGCAGTGTAGGCTTAGGAGATTATAGAGGTGAGTTTTATAGCCAACAGCTGTTATGAAGTAAATCCTGACACATTGCACAACTACTTGTTGCACATGTCAGAATAATAAAGCATAGCATTTCATTCCTAAGATTTATAAGATATCTGTAGTTATTTTTAGTTCATTAACATATTTGCCGCATTCTCATATTCAAAGAACTTTCAGCCAGAGCCCTGTTTGAATATTTTAATGTACTTATTTTTATACCATGGTTCCCTTGGAAATATGATATTATATACAAAGAATATTAAAAGTTCACCTTATATAGGTTAAACCTAAACAATATAGGTTATTTTGTAGAATGCATATTTTACTAGTCATTTTATACAAATATATGATGAATACTGCAATGAAATACTTTGAATTACAATAGGAGACTCAGCATATTACTAAAAAAGCTCCAATAAAAAAATTAAGTTGACTGTATATTTAAAAAAAAAACTTCTATGAAAAAACCATTATGTTAATTATTCTCATCACTCTCCCAAAAGGCTACTACTAAACTACCTAAGAAGTGAGGTGGAAATCACTTACAAATATAAAAAAAGTTCTATTGTAAAACATGTAGGTGTTATATTGTTGGCCGGTACTCAATGTAACCTTGGTGACAGTGGAATAATATGGTACCATCAAGCTGATCTGATGATGGAGCTGGGATGTAGATACCAGAACATACCTAATGATGAAAAGTGCTTGCTTGGTTGAGTTTCGGCTCATTTGTTTTGTTGTTTAGAATACTTTCTGACAGTACAAGAATAGGTAACATCAAGTACAGTCGGCTAAATATCTTGTGTTAAAAATGTAATTTTTTAGAAAAACATATTTTGATCAATATAGCTAGCTGTACAGTCAACGGCAATAGTATCTTCCTATACAAAGGCCACAAAAATATGTGACTTTGTAGGGTCATAAGAGTGTGTCACATATTTTTGCGGCCTTCGTGTAGGGAGATACTATTGCCGGTGACTGTACCTAACTGCTAACTCTGTTATACATATAGAAGTTTGTCTTGTAGCCAAACTTATCTTTTTCTTAGAACTCTGTTTGGGTATGGATTGTATGGAGAGACAGATGGAATTTTTTTCCTTGTGTGGTTCCAGGCAACTTTCATAAGAAAGAAGGAAGAAACAGCTTGAAGCAGGTGGTGCAAGTTATAGTTGTTTAGTAGTAATAAAAATACATAAAATAACAATATCTACACACTTAAAACATTGTATGAAGAAAGTTATTTCAAATCTTCACTTTTTTCACATTTGGTCTGATCAAAAAATAATTTGCTATTTTACAATTATACATTCTCTTGTTTGTTACAGGTTTCATACGTGAAAACTTGGAGGCAGGGATATTTCCAGCAAAGTGTCTCGGTTGATGAAATTTTGTTTTACACAGTAGTAACAGTAAAACTTCAATGGAAAGAGATCCAACAAAAAGCCTTTTTGCCAACTGCGCCTGCGAGTATGTATCGTAGGTATTCAGCTTGTGACAAGTGCATAGAGGCAGGTGAATGAATATCGCGGCCGCGTGATCTATTAAAATGCGTCAGCGCCCACACACCAATGAATCATTTCGTTCGCAGCTTGATGAAGACTATCATGTTGGAGAGTTACCACTTTTACGGTTCCCTATAGATTTCAGAGAACTTGGTATAGATTTGGCTCAGGAAATACTACAGATTTTTATAAATCATTCAAAATCGGTTTATGGATTACATTTTTTGGTATGCCCCCTAACCTGTCCGTGACTTTGACCTACATGAATACGGCTGACCGCATGCTCTCTTGCTCAGTTTGGTCCCCTTCTCTCTTACTAATGCTATTAAGATAGAGAGGAGTAGGACCAATGTGAGCGAGCGAACACGCGGTCAGCCGCCTTCATTAAGGAAGTGTTGCCACCACTTTTACCTACTTCTTCGAAGTTTTAATGTATCTACTTAAAATTGACATGCTTACGGTTGTGTTTTTTTTTAGTTTAGTAGTCCGATAGTGGGCATTAGAGATATAAATGTTATTTTAAGTCATGGCCTCATACATATTAAAACAAAAATTACCTAATTATACTTGTTTTTTTAGTAATAGAAATAAGGTAAACAATCTTGTACCTAGACTAACTAGACAAGTCAAACCTTAGGCTTCAATATATTATAGTAAGTTTTAAGAAGAAATTATATTTTGAGTTGTTATATTTTTTTATGTTGTTATAAACAAATTTCAGGACTGACAATTGAACTTGGCACCTATTTAGATCTCACTTCTTTTGTCGTTGAAGTCAACAACCAAGGCATATATAACTTGGCTCTCATTTCACATTTATGTTTTTGATGGGATTATTGTTATGGGGCTATTGGTTCCCACTGTCCTTTAATGCCTCTTTAAATATAAATTATACTACTTACATAGCGTTTTTTAGTTTCATCCATAAGTCCTAGAGTTTGTTCAGGGTACGTAGACAAGATGCCTGCTATGCTAAGCGCTAAACTCTTTTCTACTCTTACGCGTAAGAATTTGGCGTCTTGTCTAGGGCGCCTGGCCAATAAGTTAGAACCGTCTTAGAACTTAAATCTAGCACGTCGTTAGTTCACTCAACAACCAGGTCGGTTCTATTTTTGAACAGACTACCCACCCATCCTAGCTACGAGGAGCATATTGCCGTGCTTACGATATCAGCAGTGTGTTTTGAGAGATGTTATTTAAATTTATATAATACCCGCCTTAATAAAATTGAAAATCGCTAACTTTACTGCTGATATCGTGAACACGGCAGCATAATGCAGCCCTCGTAGGTCCTGACCTGTGCCTATGCAGGATTGATTGTGGCGTTACTATGTCCTAGTAACGCCACAATCAATCCTGTGTGGGACGTTATTCGAACATACTGGCTGCCCTAATATGTACGGCCCAGAAACGTCCGTATGAATTCAGCATATGACGTCTCTCCAACGTCAGTGGCTGCCCTAATATGTACGGCCCAGTAACGTCCCTATGGATTCAGTATATGACGTCACTCCAACGTCAGTGGCTGCCCTAATATTTACGGCCCAGTAACGTCCCTATGAATTCAGTATATGACGTCTCTCTAACGTCAGTGGCTAACCTAATATGTACGGCCCAGTAACGTCCCTATGCATTCAGTATATGACGTCTCTGTAACGTCTGTAAACAGACGTCTTGAGGCTGTGACAAATTGACGTCATCTGCTGGGACCCCCCGACGTCGAGACATGACGTCTCTTACGTCGAGCAGTACCGTAAACGGACGACATAATGACGTATAAATGCTACCTGGGTAACCTTTAAGCAACTGATAGAAAACGGTCAGACATGGTAGACAAAGATTTGTACATTACTTGTAAATGACGGCAAAACTACGGCGAAGTTGCTAAACCTAGTTACCATAGGTAGTATTAATAAACACAACGTATCGGAAGTCGATGGAGAAGGCTAGTAAATACTAATTAGACAGCAAAAGTAACTTATTCCCCACGGATCCAAGTCGATGAATAACTGATAATAAGTTCGTTCGAGCCCCCTAGGGAAAATATCCCGATATAAATTAGGAATTTATTGTCGATTCGGTATTATTTGGGGACGGAAACGGCAAAATCGATGCTCAAATGTTAATGTCATGTAGACGCTTTTGTTTACCGTTGACGATAACGGAATACCGTGAACATGAACGTCTACGACCATGGTAATATTAAAGTAATTAGATATAATTTGGCTCCTATGAGAACTGGACATACGCACGGGAGGAGACGTGCGGGGAGCAGGCAGAACGCGACGTCACCACCGCGGACCGCGAGCGACCCGCGGACGACACTCTGAATTAGTTTCTTTATAATTGTTTGGCTGGGATTCTCAGTGTAACTAAGGCGGAATAAACCAGCCTATCTTGATACAGTCCTCTCTTATTTCATACGTCCCAGTAGGACCCTAACAGCTCCCCTGTTTTAAAGTAAATATACAGCTTGTAAATTTTATACGGGCGTATACTTTATCCACCTATAGTATCCAGCAATAGGACTCATATAGTATAATCATTTCGTTAAATAGTGTTACTAATTATGTGTAACGATTTTTTAAAGTCCTACCGGGCACCAATGTACGCTATCCAACTGATTTAAAACTGACATAACTGACATAACGCATCGGTAAGTTAATTGTCATGGATGCAATACATTACGGGCTGAATTCTTATGTATGAAAAAAAATTTCCGTATTTTCATAAAGAAATAAATGTAAATAGGTTCCCTAGGTCCAATACTAATCGCCAGTACAATATACGCCCGTATAAAATTTACACACTGTATATATAATAAATAGTAAAATAGTCAATCTAGATTAGAGTACCACAGTAAAAGAGATAGGGCTTATATCGTGGGTATTAGGTGATGTTATTATACAATAGATAAAGGAAATAATACTTAAAAACATGGAGCACATTCATAACTCAGGAAAAAATATCCGTGATGTACAGACAAATAAATGTCCTGACCAGGGTGCGAACCCTGGACCTCCTGTTTCATTGGCAGGGTCACTACCGACTACGCTAGAAGGATGCCAAAATAGTGACGACATAACGTGGCAATATTATCAATGTTAACAGCAAAATATATAAGCACCCATTGGGTGTTTATAACCACTTCAATAGTTGCATATTGCAGTTTATTTATTTTAACTCATAGGATTGGTCTCTTCACTTCACCCCACACTAGTGTCACTGAGCGTCGGCGTCGCGCCAGCGCCCGTGCGGGACCGACGCAGCGTTGGCGCAGCGTCGGTGTAACTGTGCCGCGCGCGGCGTATTGAGCGTCAACGTTAAAATTAATGACGTCGCGTCGTCGCAGCATCGGCGCTGGTGAGACGCTGTCGCTCGATAAATGCCGCTAACATCGCGCCGACGTTGCGTCGACGCTGCGCTGACGTCGCGTCGCAGCTGCGCGGGCGCTGCCGCGACGCCGACGCTCAGGAGAACCTAGTGTGGGGTGAACCCTACACTTCGCGGATGACGTCTTCGATATAAGGGTGCATTTACATCTTTGGTGTCATCCTATGAAACTGATATATGCTTCCCTCCGGACGTGACCATACATGTAAGTGCACCAATAAATTAAGATATAATTCGACATAATAAAAGCAACCATTTTGAAAATAGATGCATTTTTCGTGTGTAAGGTAAGTCCGTCTATGGCAATGACTAATTGCCGCGCTATTTGAAAGAAAATTTGAACGTTAGTGACCTTCTTGATATCTTTACTTTATGCCATTAAAAACTGTATTTTCTGGTCCGGGATATAAAGTTGCAATTCTAATGTATCGACATTTTCTATTTTTAAGGGAAGAGTGGCATATGTCTAGGAAATAAGGTCGTAAACCTTTTTAAAAGTCGAAAATAAGCCCTTTCCTCGGCCTCGGTTTGACATCTAATTGCTAGGTACGTATGATAATGTCCATTTTACGAAAACAGTTGACAATAGCCGAATAAATACAGAACTAGCATATCACGGACTTGCCTTGAACCGTTATAGACGGACTTTCCAACTCGTACAATTTTAAGATTAAATATTTCGAGATCTGAAATTATATTAATTATAATGTTTTAGGTAAAAGAAATACATTAAATAAGCACAGTGGTTAATAAATTACTTCGTTACACATTTCATAGCCAAATTTTTTCTTATTTTTCCCCGAGCCTCGTCGCACTTGTTAGATAATAAATTATAAATAACATATATTTATGTATGTGTTATTTATAATTTATGATCCATGTTTACTTTATTATTAAGTTATACGACTAGAAATAAAAAAGGAGTTATACGTAATTTGAATAACTTTTTATAACCGGAAACACGTCTTGTACAGTAAAATTTTGTTTTAATGAAGTAAATTTATTAATAAATTATAAATACCGGATAGATATATTTTAAAACCATTATTTTTAAATATGAAATGTAATTAAACCTAATATAAGTCAGTATTGATAACCGGAAACATACCTTGTACAATTTGTCGAATGGAGGTGGGGATTTTAGCATAAAAAGGGATGCCCACCAACGGTCGACACATTTTTTGCTCAAGCCTTAGCTAAAAGATTAAGTTGCCTAAACTCCACACCTTCAGACGATTCGTTTTATGTGAAAATTGTTCATCAAGTGTTTATTACATCAAAAACTTCCGGATTGGATTTGTGATTGTGTGATATTAATTCGTCAGTGTCAATATACATGTAAGTAACTTGAATAAATGCCTTTTATTATTACTATATCTTGTCTTTCTATTTCATATCAGTATTCTCCCATTTAGCAGCCTAAACAACCGTAGACATCTTTACTTACTGGTTAACAGTAATGGTAACTTATAGTAATCTATCCAATTTTCCATCATCAGAAGTTGGAACGAAAAAAAAAAAAAAGACCACGCCCTTCATATATATATATTTTTTCTTTTTTCATGTTTACAAGTCATGGAGCCAACCCCAGTTTTGGACAACCTCGTGAAAGCTATCCGCGACGCAGTGACATCAAATCAGCGGCATGATGACATCGCGCTACCGTTGTACGATCCCGAAAAGAATGACAATGGAGCGGAGGCATGGTGCAAATCTATCGAAAAGCTGGGTGCTGAAATGAAATGGAGCAGCATTCAGCAAGCCGCCAAAGCCGGTAAGGCCCTTCGGGGCTCTGCTTTATTATGGTTCGAGTCATGGGAGCCGGAGACCGAACGGTCGTGGGAAGCTTTGCGGAAAGACATTGTTGATTTATACCCTGAGAAAAAGAATCTTTCTGAAAGACTATCAAAAGCTGTAACGTATATTTCCGATTCAGCCGATACCTATTGTGAATACGCTAGGGAAAAGATTAGGTTGTTACGTAACACTAAGGTAGCTTTTACGGAATCACAGCTGATCGAACTTGTATGTGGGGGTATAACTGAAGTAAACGTTAGGATATCGAGTCTTAATAGTGCAGTAGTTTCCACTCAAGATTTGATAACATTGCTTTCTGCTTACGAAAAGGCGTCGAGAAAAAGACCTTCAGAAATTGCTGCGCAATCGGTAAATTTAAATAACATAAAACGCTTTAAATTGAATAACGATCTACGCAGGGAGGAAAAAACGTGTTTTCTTTGTGGAAAGAATGGACACCTGATGAGTCGCTGCCCTAAGAATGTTTCTCAGTCTGGCACTAGTAGCAAGGAGTCTGTGAATGAAAACATTCAAACGACAAAGACCACTTGTTCTTTTTGTAACAAAGTGGGTCACCTGTTCGAAAAATGTTTTCATCGCGTGGCTTGTACAGTTTGCAAAAAGATGGGCCATTCACCTGATAGGTGTTTTCAGCGTTCTCACCAACAGCAAGACAAAAACGTTAATAGTACCGAATCAAAGTGACTAGACAGCAAATTAACGAACATTTGTATTAATGACAATGTTATAGAATCATTATTGGATTCTGGATCTTTTTGTAGTATTATTAAAGAATCGGTGGCGAAGCGCCTTGGGTGTCCCTTATTACCTTGTTCTTTATATCTTGACGGGGTCGGTAATGGAAAGCTACATGTTTTTGCTACCATAAATGTGACGGTTCAAATCCATGAAGTATGTATCAAATTAGAATTATATGTAGCCAGGGATATCGATTTACACTATGATTGTTTAATTGGGCGTAATGCGGTACAAAATAGTGACGTAGCAATAGTGACTAATTCTACGGGTAGTAATTTGGTACTAATTAAAAATAATGAGTCTCAGCCCCAAGTTTGCATAGTTGAAGATGGGTCGAAGTTTGATGATCTTATGATGCAACTTGAACACTTAGAAAAATCTTTGCAGGACAATATAGTCAATATTTTTAAAAGATATCCTTCTATTTTACCAACAGATAACAATATGAGTACAGTAAAGACAGGTCAACTAAATATTCGATTAAAAAGTAACAAAATCATTAATTATCGGCCCTATCGTTTGGCTCCGATCGAGAGAGAAAAGGTGCAAAATATTGTCAATGACTTACTTCATAAAAACATAATACGAGAAAGTGATTCTGAATTTGCTAGCCCTGCATTATTAGTAAAAAAAGCTGACGGTAGCGACCGATTATGTGTTGACTATAGGGCATTAAATCAAATTATAGAGAAAGAACGGTACCCTCTCCCTCTCATCGAAGACCAGATAGATCGCCTAGGAAAAGCACATTATTTTATATCTATTGATATGAAGAACGGGTTTTACCAAATTCCTGTGGCGCCGGATGCTCATCGCCGGCTGTGATGCCGGATCAAATATACTTCGTTTATCACTAACGATAATCAATACGAGTTTTTGAAAATGCCCTTCGGAATTTGCAACGGCCCCTCAGTTTTTCAAAAAGCCATAATGAAAGCAGTGAAAGAACTAAAGTTTCTTTTGGTCTACATAGATGATCTTCTAATACCTTTTACTACTATATCAGAGGGACTTGATTATTTAGACCAGACGCTTAAGGCCTTGAGTGATGCCGGTTTTACCATCAATATAAAAAAAATGCAAATTCTTTGAAACTAGTGTAAAATACCTGGGCAGAACCATATCAAATCAAGGCGTTAAGCCGAGTGAAAAAAAGATATCTGCTTTAGTTAATTCTCCTATACCGGCAACCGTTAAACAGGTTAGGCAATTTATGGGTCTTGCGAGTTATTTTAGACGCTTTATACCGGAATTTGCTCATCGAACGGCTTGTATTACTGAACTGCTCAAAAATGACAAAAAGTGGGAATGGGGATCGGAACAACAGGAGGCTCGTAATTATGTAATTAACCATTTGACAAAAGAACCTTTATTAACAATCTTTGATCCAGATTTGCCGACTGAATTACATACTGATGCAAGTTCAATAGGTTATGGCGCGATACTTCTTCAAAAACATGACGGTTTAAATAAAGTTGTAGCCTATTTTAGCAAAAAGACAAGCCCCTGTGAATCACGATACCATTCCTATGAATTAGAAACTTTGGCTATATATAATGCATTAAAACACTTTCGTGTCTACTTGTTGGGGATTAGATTCAAAATAATAACTGATTGCAATGCAATAAAATCTACAGTTAACAAAAAAGATTTATCCCCACGAGTTGCACGATGGTGGAGTTATATGCAAGATTTTACGTTTGACGTTGAGTACAGGAAAGGGCAGTATGTTAGTCACGTAGACTATTTTAGTCGTAATCCTGAACCGATTGAAATAGCAGCAGCAGTTTCTCAAAATGAAAATGGAGTAGTAGAAACTTTAAATCCGGTTTCCGTTAATCTAATAAACTTACCTTGTTCTTGGCTAGAAACGGCTCAGGATCAAGATTTAGAGACTCATTCTTTAATAGAAAAGGTACGATCAGGTGATTTGGACAATAACCAGTACATGATTCAAAATAATATTTTATATTACAAGAGTGAACCGACAGCTGCTCCGAAATTATATGTGCCTAAAGGAAGTAGGTTGAGTATTCTTCGTTTGTTCCATGATGACAATTGCCATGTTGGTCCCGAAAAAACGCTTCAAGAAATATCAGAGTACTTTTGGTTTCCAGCAATTTCTAAATTTGTGAAAAAGTACATAAATCACTGTCTAATTTGCGTCGAGAAAAAAAGTCATTGTGGACCGAAACAAGGAATGCTGCATCCGATTGATAAAACTCCCATCCCGTTTCATACTGCTCATTTGGATTGTACCGGACCCTTCCCTATATCTAGTAATGGTTATAAATACTTGCTAATAATAATCGACGGCTTTACCAAATTTTGTATCTTAAAGCCGCTTAGAACACTGGGTGCTCAAGAGCTAGTTAACAAAGTGCGTGATTCTGTCATTATGTTTGGAACGCCTTCCTTAGTTGTAACTGACCGCGGCACCAATTTTAATTCTCGGCCAATGCGTGAACTATTTGAAGAATGGCAAATTAGGCACCACTTGATTTCCACGGGTACTCCTCGTGGAAATGGGCAGGTTGAACGTTATGTATCCACAATTACTAACATGTTAAGTACCTCTTGCGTTGACGTGTCAGACTGGCCGAGCGTTTTGAGTAAAGTCCAACTTTCTTTAAATACGAAAGTGCAAAAATCAACAGGATTTTCACCAATGCGTTTACTTATCGGTAGAAATTCTAATATTCCTACTGTACAGGCCCAATTAGATGAGGTGTTAGATAATAACGATGAAATAATAGATGTTAGGGCTGATAGGTTACTAGCACAACAGCGTTTAAAAACGGTAGCGGAAAAATCAAAGGACCGTTTCGATTCAACTCGTAGAGACAATATTCAATATAATATAGGTGATACTGTTTATGTTAATCAGGAACATAGGCGGCATAATAAGTTAAGCGCTAAATATAAAGGTCCTTATGAAATTATTAACATGGAAGATAATGATAGGTATTCATTAAGAGCTATTGGCTACTTAAGGAACATAACCGTAGCAAAAAACAAGCTGCGGCTATGGCCTGGTGAATTGGTTGATGAATAAATTAATTAAATATTTATTATCATATGTATAACTATAACAAACACGATTATGATTAAATATATGGATAATTGTTTTGTATGCTATGATTTATATTATTATATTATGAGAGAGACCATTATGTGATTACTGCCTTGGCTGGTGTCCGGGATCACTGTCGCGGGTGATTAAGCTTCATCGACAGCGGGTGTTTCGCCGCACACAGCAAGGGACGATTATTTGTCATTACGTATTAAATGCTAACAAGCGAGTTGATGATGTATATTTATGATTATGATATAATACACGTATGATTATTTTGACTCAGACTGATATTAAAATAACAAAGTATTAAATATTTATTGATACATTGTGTAGATTGATTAGTATTCGTTGTAAATTTGATACTTCGAGAGCGAAGTATCTATCAGTATGGCCGTGTTAGATAATAAATTATAAATAACATATATTTATGTGTTATTTATAATTTATGATCCATTTTTACTTTATTATTAAGTTATACGACTAGAAATAAAAAAGGAGTTATACGTAATTTGAATAACTTTTTATAACCGGAAACACGTCTTGTACAGTAAAATTTTGTTTTAATGAAGTAATTATAAATACCGGATAGATATATTTTAAAACCATTATTTTTAAATATGAAATGTAATTAAACCTAATATAAGTCAGTATTGATAACCGGAAACATACCTTGTACAATTTGTCGAATGGAGGTGGGGATTTTAGCATAAAAAGGGATGCCCACCAACGGTCGACACATTTTTTGCTCAAGCCTTAGCTAAAGGATTAAGTTGCCTAAACTCCACACCTTCAGACGATTCGTTTTATGTGCAAATTGTTCATCAAGTGTATATTACATCAAAAACTTCCGGATTGGATTTGTGATTGTGTGATATTAATTCGTCAGTGTCAATATACATGTAAGTAACTTGAATAAATGCCTTTTATTAATACTATATCTTGTCTTTCTATTTCATATCAGTATTCTCCCATTTAGCAGCCTAAACAACCGTAGACATCTTTACTTACTGGTTAACAGTAATGGTAACTTATAGTAATCTATCCAATTTTCCATCACACTCGCAATTCGAGATACACACGCATTTTTTAATTCAACTTCCGTCAATAATTTACGTCCTAGCCACATCTGCATTAGAGATATGGAACCAGAATTAATTAGCGCTTTACCGATCATGTGCTACGCGGAATACTCATAGAAACACCGGAGATATGGCACTTAGACGGGATGGCCTTATATTGACGAACTTGCCAACATCGACCTTATTTTTATTGTTACCTATATTTGTGCGTGTAATGTGTATAGACTTGACATCAGGCGCTAATACCACGCACGTGGATATCATTGCGTACAGAGAAGCGATTTCTTTAATACGACTGTCAAGCTTACGCCGAGCTGTTAAGCTCAAGAGGCGCCCTTCTATGGCTTATATACGAATCGAGCGTGTTAGTTTTTTTTCCTAAACTCTGTTTTTAATTCTAAATATGTAGGTAAGTACTAAAATGATAGCTCAATTTCATAACGTTTATTGTACTATGTTGTTTTGGATTAAAATATTTAAATCGTTAGATAGATTGGTCAGATTGGGACATATTGATTCATGCAGATCGAGTTGTCATTTACTCGTACCTAAGTATTTGCAAAAAATATGTACTTACATGAGTTTCTGTCCATGGTTTTAATAGACATAATATTTACCAAATTAGGTAAAAGAATTCACAATCTTAATAAAATGAAATGAAATATTCGATTATCTCCAACCGTATAATTTAAGGCGAGAAAACAAAAATGTGCACGTATTTTTCTTATTTATAAAGTCGTTGAAAACCCATCGATGGGCCTTTTAATTCTTCTTATCTTATCTTCAGTTGTGCCCTCGTCGCGTGTCAGACCCTCGATAAAACGAGAATTTCGGGGTATATGAGTTAAGTCGCTAGAAAACGACTTGTGGTCGCGTTTTGTTTTATTACCAAATGACACCAAACTGACATGAAAAAATCTTGATATAATTCCGTGGTTCTTAAGGAGTATTCCCATCTGTGCCGCACGGGGTTTTCCATGGTAGTAATCATTCTCATTTTGTCCCAAATATCGCCATACTATGCGCGTCCGAAGCGGGGATTATTAAGGAAATCCACTGGTAGCCCCTTGTGACACCTGAAGTGGTTTGCATTCATGGGCAGAACGAGCCATTGTGGATTCTATTTGTCATAGGTAGTTATTTACTTCCAAATGGGGTCTCTTGCTAAAAAACGAAGAAGATGCTCTATAATTCCCTATTAATTATTTTTCTCTTAATCTTGAATGATGCGACCCCATGAGGTTTCACGTGTAATAATCTCAAGGAAAATTAGCGAGACTCGGGAGTGTATGAAATATTAAGCCTATTAATTAAGGAGATTACAAAAGACTCGCGGAATAAGCGCGGATGGCGCCCGATCTTAATGATCATGTGATACACAGATGTGTTTCTTAAACAGACTATCTAACCGCACTTCACATTATAAGATATCTGGGGGCTTAGCCAAGATGACAATCGTTTGCAGAAAACGAATGGAAATGCTATCCGTCTCTCTTTCACACTTATATGGAAGAGTGAGCGAGAGCGTGTAGCGTTTCGTTTCGTTTTCTGCAAACGATTGTCATTTTGGCTACAGGGCCTGTTCTTCTCTTCTCTGTCGTTTTGTTCTTGACAGAGCTGTCGTTGTCACCTATGGTAGCCCGTGGTGGGGAGCAGCTATTAGAAAGAATACCACTTGAATAAAATTACATATCACAAGCGTTTAATAAAACGATCCCCTGAAATACGTGTATGTCTGCAAGAAAGTTCTGTTTTTTTGGCGTATTAGATAATGCAAATATTCCACAATTTTGTTATTAATATTAGCAGTAACATACAGATGTCTGAAATGAATTTCTTTGGAAGGCGCCGTTTGACACGCCTGCACAGAAGCGTGTCAAACGGCGCCTTCCAAAAATTACATTTTTGCGAAAATAAAGATAGACAGATCATTATTTATTTGTTTTTCATATGGTTAGTAATTGATCATTATATTCATTATATAGCATTCAAAACGTGTGTCTTCGGAGCATTTAAACTGTTTACGCGATATTTTTATTTATTTATTTATTTAAACTTTATTGCACAATAATACAAAGTACAAAGGGCGGACTTAATTCCAGAGGGCATTCTCTACCAGTCAACCATCAGGCCAAACAGATAAAAACAAAAGTGCGGGGAACGGGTAGCAAACAGAAAACTAAAATTCGAAATTACATTACCTATGTATATAACCTGCTACTAATCTACTATGAGCCTTAGTTAAGAGACTTTTCTGTAAGATACTTGCGCAACTTGCGCTTGAATGAGAATTTAGTCTGAGCTTGCCGAATATCCAAAGGGAGACTATTCCAAAGACGAACTGCCTGTTTCACGAAAGAATTGGACATAGAACCGGGACGATGGTAGGGGACTGTGAGTAACAATTTACGGGAGGTGCGAAGCTCACGGCCTGGCGATATCTATTTACACACCTGTCTGCGTATAAGTAATCCTCATTCACGAGAGATTTGCCGAGTCGCCGAAATTACCCGTCTTAGTGGCTGCTGTACCACGGAGCCTGTATTTATTGAAGCAGCATTAATACTTTAATAATCTTATTTGATTTGATATTAGTAGCCCGACGCTTAGGGCTGAGGAATCCGGACGTTCATCTCAACATGACCTGGTTTTCTTTCTGGGTTGAAACGTCAAATGGCTGTCGCATTCGTTAAAAACTAAAGCTTATGCTAATTTTTGGGATCTTGTTACCAAGCGGACTCTAGGTTCCATTGATGCGCCAAAGAAAGCCGGGAAAAACGCTGGAAAGATGATGATAATTTCTTAGTCCAAGCGATTTTAGTCTACTGGTTCGCGTGTGACCTTCAATCCGGAGGTCACGGGTTCGCATCCCGGCTTGTACCACTGAGTATTTAAAAATTACTGGTCGAAATATTATTTTATATTTGCTACAGGTAAACATCGTGAGGAAACCGGACTTTATCAAATAAGGCTTAGTTTCCCCTCCCTGTTACAACTTACAACTACGCCAATCTTGGGAGTAGGCAGCCCAGCGCACCTAGGGCTATATAAATAAATAATAATAATAATAATAAATATTAATAAACATTATGGGACAATATTACACAAATCAACCTTGTCCCACAGTAAGCTCAATAAGACTTGTGTTGTGGGTACTAGGCGACGATATATATAATAGATAAATACTTAAATACATAGAAAACATCCATAACTCAGGAACAAATATTCGTGATGAACACACAAATAAATGCCCTGACCAGGATTCGGACCCGGGACCTCCTGTTTGATAGGCAGCGTCACTACCGACCGGGCAATGACAATAGCCACGTTTAATCCACGCTTTAAAGTATCAGGGCATACAAGATTCAATGTGAGTAAACTGGGACATATCAAATCAAGATAAGATCTTTGAAGTATGAATGACGCTTCAGGGCATTGAGACGAGTCATTACGTAACTGGTATTTTTGTACTAATACCGTTTTAATTGGCTAATACTTGCTGCTGTGGGTGTTTACGAATATTGGCAGAGAATTTGGTATTTTTAGGAAACATGGATTGTTAATTTAATGAGCGACCTGTTATTTGTGATCATAGTCAAGAGGGCGCCATTATTCTCATTTATATGGCAACAGTTCTATATAGCCAAAAAGCGTATTGTTATCTATGGTATGGTGATATCTTGATTTATTTACCTGTCAGTTTTGATGTTCATTTTAATGATGTTTTGTAGCAAAATAGTTTCATTTCCCGATCGTTTTATTTCCAGCAGTTTATTAGATACATTATTTACAATATATTCCTCTTAACTCAAGACTGTGTACGATAAAATCTGGACATGTATGATCTGGTATATCTTTTTTTCGGTACCACATATTCAAGCATTTCTTTTATTTTAATAATCTGGAATTGTAGTAATATATACTAAAAATAGAATCATATTACAATTGTATGGGCTTGTGTGAGTTTTTGCCAAATATATTCAATCATATCTTGAATTATTTGTCCAGCATTTTTTGATAATCTTCACTCACTTCCTGCTACAATGCCACAATTGTATTTATATTTTCACAAGCTGTTTTATGCTCACTAGAATGTTATCTTACAAAAACAATACGATTTGAAACTCTTTTCTACTTGAGGCAGTCAGGAAGACTTTCTACTCCAAGCACTAATAGTAGTTTTTATATGGGAGGCATATTTTTGTAAAAAAGTCAAACTCACCAAAGCTAGAACACCTCAGAACTATTTATATCTAAGTACAATTAGAAAAATGTAAGCTATTATGAAAAGAGAATGTAATAAGGTATAATTTGGTTTATCTAGTTAAAAAGAAAAAAAACTATTTTTCACAGGAAAATTTGGTGAACACTGTCAGAACACCGTGGACAAAAAACTATAGGCACTGTGGAATATATAGTGATTAAAGTCACAAATAACGTAACGTTATATTATGTTTGTAATTTTATTATGTAGCTTGATGACTACAAATTATTTAAAAGAAGTCTTGCTTGAATATGTGGTACCGAAAAAAAGATATACCAGATCATACATGTCCAGATTTTATCGTACACAGTCTTATGAATAGATTTAGGCATCTCTTGTCACTTGTTATTTAATATTCAACAGTTTACTATTATTCCAGTATACCGCCACAATGACACTGATAACAGTGACTATCATTAAAATGATTGCTCGTGTAAAAAAATAGTTCCAAAGAAATTCTGCAACATGGCAAATGGTCATAATATGATAAAACATCTAAAGCCAGAACAGAAAAATATTATATTTATGGTCTGGCTTTAGATGTTTTAGATAAAAGTACCATTTGCCAGAAGATACTTACGTCGTACGATGTACCAGCAAGTCGATATTGTAGTCGAGCAATTGTAAGTACCGGCCGCCAACTGGTACTTTTTATTGTAGTGACATTTACACTTAACTATTGATTTATACATCAACAATAAACAATCGTACAACCAACTAAAATTACTTAAACTGAAGGTTACAACCGGCGTAAAACGCGAAGATTTAGGTTCGTATAGCAGTTGAATAATAGATGTTGAATAACCTTAACCTTTAACTAACGACGTGGGTTAAGTAAGTAAGTAACACTCACGCTGAGGTGGTGTCTAACAGACGTCAAAAATTAAATATATCAAAAAAAAGGTCATTTGCATTCTTCAGATACACAAGTTTTATATCAAATAATAAATCATTTTATGTATTCGAGTCCATTCGACATTTAAGAAAAACACAAAAAAAATTGGGTATAATATTCCAGTGACTTTTTTTCTTTAATTACTCAATGATTAAGAAACACAAAATCTTATATGTTAAGAAATTATCAGCTCAAGTGCAATAATTAATCATCAAATAAAATAAAATAAACTGTTACACGCTGAATATATTTCGTGTTTTTTGTGAACTAGGTACTGAAATAGCGCAATAATTGGAGCATTTGCCTTACAAAAGGTGGAGTAGAAAATGTTTTAATGGTGATTGGCAGGCTATAAGGTGGTTATTAAAATACTAGATTTGAGACCTTGAAGGGGGGGTGCGTTGGCCGCCATCTTGGTTTAAACGTGCCATAAGTCCGTTTTGGAACCTTGGCGCTTAAACGGTTATCATTATGCCTAAAATGTATATGCAACGTATGAAGAACATAAAATTGTCTATAATATTTTCATACACAATACATCTGTAAGTCTTACAGATATAAAGATACAGGGGGTGAAAAAATGTATATTTTCTTATATCATAAGAATTTTATTTATTAGCTTCAAAGTTTTGTGCTTCGAGATAAGGAAATGAAGTCTCTACCACAGTTTTGTCAATGTCATCTTATAATGATTCTTTTAAAAGATATTCAAAAGTTGAATTCATCCCTAGAGCGCTTATAGAGGGGGTGAAAGTAGTAAGTCTCACACACAAAATCAGTGTTCTATTACTCATCATAAAATACTACTAGGCGTTGTCAGGTATAGCTATGGATCAATTAGGGTATAATTAATTTAGATTTGACCAAAAACATATATATATGCTTTCATACAAAAAAAATTTTTTTTAAAGAAAGTGCTTGAAAATATTTTTATTTTTTTAAACTTCATATAACTGTCAAGTTATTATTAAAATATCGTATAGGCTTTAGCATTTTTTACATAATGCTTGAACAGTTGACTTTATGACAAAAATGTCTACGAGAAGTATAAAGACAATGAGTATGAGTAATTTTTTCCTTCCTGTAACTTTGTATCTTCTAAGACGTACAGAATAAATACAAATACAAAAAAAAATTGAATCTTTATAATTTTCGTAGACATTTTTGTCATAAAGAGAGCTGTTCAGGCATTATGTAAAAAATGCTAAAGCCTATACGATATTTTAATAATAATTTGACAGTTATATGAAGTTTAAAAAAATAAAAATATTTTCAAGACTTTCTTTAAAAAATTTTTTTGTTCGTATGAAAGCATATATGTTTTTTGTCAAATATAAATTAATTATACCCTAATTGATCGATTGCTATACTTGACAACGCCTATTAGTATTTTATGATGAGTAATAGAACATTGATTTTGTGTGAGACTTACTACTTTCACCCCCTCTATAAGTGCTCCAGGGGTGAATTCAACTTTTGAATATATTTAAAAAGAATCATTAGAATATGACAAAACTGTGGTAGAGACTTCATTTCCTTATCTCGAAGCACAAAACTTTGAAGCTAATAAATAAAATTCTTATGATATAAGAAAATATACATGTCGGGTCCTCCTCTAAGTTCTCACTATTTTCGTTTCCATAGATGGTAGGTAACATATTCACTTTTCGATGAAATACCAAAATAAAACGCAGTAATTACAGCTTAGGTGTGTATAATCCCATTACAAACAATACAAAAATCATAAAGGATCACTATGATACGAACGGATTAAATTTAACGAAACAAGTTTAATTAAAGAAACGCGGTGTGTTCGTTGCAAATCTACCTTAGCGTGCGCTCGCCACGATCGTTCGTAACCAGAATAGCGTTCCCGTAGTCGCCCCCTTCTTCCATCCACCCGACGGTTGGCCAACCCCACACTTCCGGTTTATTAGGTTAGCCAACCTTACGAATTACCATCGCTAGCTCTGCATCGACCGCACTAAAGCTTGTCGCTTGGCGTTTCTAACGATCACCAGTAGATGGCGTTAAAATCAATTGGCAAGAAATCAACACAGATCGATCTTCAACATAGATGGCGCTACGCCTGAACAGAATATTTTAAATAGTCCTTAAATCTACAATGTGTGCGCTATTAGCTAACTCGTCGACACGGCCATCTTGACACCTCACACGTCCTCGTGTGACGTACCTGAAAAAGAAGAGCAAACTTGCAACAGTAGATATTCTAGGTCTCGACCAACCTGACCATTTTAAATGTGATTTAGGGGAAAATAAAATGGCTGTGTCCCTCGGGGATAGAATTTTCATAAAATCACATTGGGACATGTAAATATACCTAAAACTAATACACAATTTTACAAAAAAACTACAGTTGCTTCTATCTAGCAACTCTTGGACAGCTCTCGAGGATGTCCATTGGTTATCTCCATCTGATAGCCAATGCACACTCCCTTAGAGCGACCGACCAAAAAAATAGATTAAAATAATTATTGCACCTGGACAATCCTTACAGGCGACCGATGGTTGCCCCTCTAGGCACCCCATGGACAACCCATAAGGACGACCGATATTTGCCTCCAACCGGCTTCTCCTGGACAATCCTTATAAGCGACCGATGGTTACCCCTCTAGGTACGACCCCATGGACAACCCATAAAGACGACCGACATTTGCCTCCAACCGGCTTCTCCTGGACAATCCTTATAAGCGACCGATGGTTACCCCTCTAGGTACCCCATAGACAACCCATAAAGACGACCGACATTTGCCTCCAACCGGCTTCTCCTGGACAATCCTTATAAGCGACCGACGGTTACCCCTCTAGGTCATGGACGACCTATAAAGACGACCGACAGACAAAAAAATACAACACAGCTAATATTAAGAATCCCATAAATAGTTACATTCTATACCATTAAAAATACAATTCAATGTAATTCTAAGGATAAGGACAAATAATCTGTTTGTGCATCGGAATCATTGTTATCGTTACTGTCAATGTCATCGTCTTGGACACTATTGTCTGGCATTTTCCGAAGTCTGTCATGCGCGTACTTGTAGGTCCGGTTCGAGTTCAGGGCTTTTAGGGTGTAACGATCACCTTCCAAAACCTCAATGATTTGAAAGGGACCTTTATATTTCGGGTCAAGTTTAGTCTGATTTCGTTCTTCATTTTGTAGGAGAACAAAATCACCAATGGAAAATGGAGAGAATTTTGCTTTTGTTTTGTCGAACCGGGCCTTGTCATAAGTTGAACCTTTCTCTATGTTTTCCATTTCTAGACTCCTTAATTCTTCTATGTCGACTTCAAGTTCCGTCTCATCGGTAGGTATTATAGATAAAGGCCTAGTAACTTTACCTATAAGAAGTTCTAGCGGACTACACTTAGTAACGCGGTTTTGAGTGCAATTTATTGCGAGTTGTATATCGGGTAGGGCGTCCATGTAATTTTGCTATTTGGTCCGATATGAGAGGCAGGGGAAACCTGTCGGGTATTGTGTTGTCATTTAACTCGCGATAGTCTACGCACATCCTATCGGAGCCGTCTTTCTTTTTAACTAGAAGTATTGGACTAGCGAATGGAGAAGCACTGGGTCTGATGATACCTGCATTGAGTAACTCGCTTATTTTATCACGAACTACCTGTCTTTCTTCGGGGTTTAACCGATATGGTCGACGATTAACGGTTTTATGTGGGTCTTTTAGGTGGATCTGCATCGGTTCTGTGTCCGCTCGGGTAGTCGGTACGCCTGTTGTAAAGGAATCTTTAAAAGGTCTCAATGTCTCTATCAACGACTCCCGTTTGTCTAAAGGAACGTCAGTGTTTATGGAATCAATATCTATGCTGTTAGTTACTGAGACAGAGCATGACTCTACTACTTTGAAATTAGTAAAATGTAATGTGTCAGATGTCATTTGAATACGTAGGCCTCGCGCTAATACCTCGCGTCCAACCAGTATACTATAAAAGAGGTGGGAGTCTGCTAACACGTGAAACAGAATCTCTAAGAAAATATCATTGATTTCAACAACCGCCAGTATCTGTGTAGTTGAGTTCACGTCAGTCTACCCTATACCAGTCATAGTCACAACGTCATGAAGTCGTTTCCCGCTAAACTTGCATGCAACAGATTCTTTGACTAGTGAACATTCAGCTCCCGAGTCATAACAGAATGAAAAATGCTCACCAGAAAGCCGCAGGCGTCCAGTTGGGGCATCAACGACGCATAGGTCCACTCGTTTCTTCTTGATGGCTGGCAGTTCGGTGCTGTTCTCCCCTTGTGGACTCCTCTTCGGACAGCTGCTCGCGTAGTGGCCCTGGTTACGGACGAGAAGCAGGTGATTGTCCTCTCTGCAGATGGGCCCTGCTTGCTGGCGTCGGCCTTCGGTCGGCTAGCGTCTCTCCTTGAAAAGCACTGATTAGACTTGTGGCCTAATTTGTCGCAAAAGTAGCACTTGATGTTTGTGTTAGATCCGGCTATGTGACTCTTCTTAGGCTCAGGCTCATCATTGTCATTATTTGACGACGACTTCCGTTTTAGAAACGATACAGCCTTGAGCTCCTGCTGTAGTTGATTACGTGTCTTTATGTCCGTTGTGAATGACAAACGTTGAACACGTGGCTCGAAACGTGATATGTGATTTAAAACTGTAGTGATGGCTATTTGCTCGGTAGTCAGTCCTTTCCATCTCGACATGAGTGATGACATTACACCGGAGGCGTAAGAAGCAAGACACTCGTTTTCATCTGGCCTTCTCGAATTCAGGTTAATCAGGAAAGCAGCGGCTGTCTCACACGAATCGTACCTTGTAATAAAGAGTTCCTTGAAATCGCTCCATTTCATTCCGGGGTAGGCGACCGTGGCAAGCCAGGTGGAAGCTTGTTTCTTAAGCGCACGACTCAATGCCATCATTAAAGGTGTTCCTTGGCATTGTGGATCATCAATACACATGTCAGCGGTGGATACCCAGGCTAGTGCGTCGACGTCTGGCTTATCAGGGTCGAATTCTGGCAACATAATTTCCTTTGATGTTGACTGTTGCGGCTTATTTAAAGTTTCCAATAAGGCCATAAAGTTTAGATTCTGCTGCTCCATCAATAGTCGCAATTTTTGATCACCACTTTGTCTTGCCGGAAGGCGCGGAGATTGCGGGCGATTGGATCCCACTACTTCTGATGTCGGGTCCTCCTCTAAGTTCTCACTATTTTCGTTTCCATAGATGGTAGGTAACACATTCACTTTTCGATAAAATACCAAAATAAAACGCAGTAATTACAGCTTAGGTGTGTATAATCCCATTACAAACAAAACAACACAAAAATCATAAAGGATCACTATGATACGAACGGATTAAATTTAACGAAACAAGTTTAATTAAAGAAACGCGGTGTGTTCTTTGCAGATCTAGCTTAGCGTGCGCTCGCCACGATCGTTCGTAACCAAAATAGCGTTCCGGTAGTCTCCCCCTCCTTCCATCCACCCGACGGTTGGCCAACCCCACACTTCCGGTTTATTAGGTTAGCCAACCTTACGAATTACCATCGCTAGCTCTGCATCGACCGCACCCAAGCTTGTCGCTTGGCATTTCTAACGATTACCAGTAGATGGCGTTAAAATCAATTGGCAAGAAATCAACACAGATCGATCTTCAACATAGATGGCGCTACGCCTGAACAGAATATTTTAAATAGTCCTTAAATCTACAATGTGTGCGCTATTAGCTAACTCGTCGACATACACTTTTTCACCCCCTGTATCTTTATATCTGTAAGACTTACAGATGTATTGTGTATGGAAATAGTGTAGACAATTTTATCTTCTTCATACGTTCCATGGAAATTTTAAGCATACTGATAACCGTTTAAGCGCCAAGGTTCAAAAACGGACTTTTGGCACCTTTAAACCAAGATGGCGGCCGCGCCCTCCCCCCCCCCCCCCCTCAAGGTCTCAAATCTAGTATTTTAATTACCACCCTATAGCCTACCAATAACCATTAAAATATTTTCTACTCCACCTTTTGTAAGGCAATGTATGGAGATGATTCCCCAATGATTGGATTAAAAGGAAATTGTCAGAAGATACTATAAGTGATATTGGGAGGTTAGGGGCCAAAGTTACAGAGTCGGCACGTGGACACGAGCTGTGAGGCTAATTAGTAAAACAAAAGCCGTTAAGACTGTTATTGGAAATAATTTTCTACTTTTTAGCTTGTCACCAAGAGACGTGAAATACGTTAACGCCGTGGTGGCGTCTGTAAGACGTCGATGATTCTTACGAATGTTTGTGCGTTAGTTTTACTCCCAGCATCTCAGGGATGCTAGATCAGTTCAATTAGAGGATGATGACAGACATAATGACACTGCGGGATGCGTTTTAACAAAACATTCGACCAAAATATTTGTATGTGTTTAACAAAATTTTAGTACACGAACACCGTAGTGACGTCCGTGAGACGGCAATGACTCGGTTTAGGGCATAATGTGCACAAGGTTGACTGCCGGCATCGAAGGGATGCTAGATAATAACAAAAGAGGAAGGTACAAGAAACGAGAGCTTTTCACAATATACATTAAAAAAAAATATTCTCGAAAGAAAATTCAGTACGTCTGTGAGACGGGCACATCGTCAGGTTAAAGGTTAAAGCTAAATAACAATAGTTATATAAAAGCTGAATGAATAAACTCTTATTCATCTATAATAGCTTTTATATGCACTAAGTTCAGACTTAAGTTCACATTACCATTTCAAGATATCCAACAGTCTTTAGGGACGTACTTGTTTTCTATTATCGAAGTATAAAATAACTAGATACCTATGAATTATTCCAATCGAATCTGATTTGTTTAACGTGCAAACAAAGTATGACGGAGATCTGAGGTAAAAAACAGTAATAACCCCTTTTTTGGGTGATGGGCAAAAAGGCAATACTAAAGACACGTTTATTAAAAGGCAGTTAAAAATTCATAAGCAGCTGTCATTAGCCAAGATTTATGAATAAAGACACAATAAGCGCTTTAAAAGCTTAATCTTGCTCTGTTGCTTGTAGGTCGTTTACATAAACACTCCTTACATTATACTTTTCATTATAATTAGAGTTATAATTGTGAAAACACATTGAAGACATCATCATCATCATCATCATCATATCAGCCGAAAGACGTCCACTGCTGGACATAGGCCTCCCCCAAAGAGTGCCACAATGACAGGTCCTGCGCCACCCGCATCCAGCGGACTCCCGCGACCTTCACCAGGTCATCAGTCCACCTTGCGGGGGGTCTACCCACGCTGCGCCTTCCGGTTCGTGGTCGCCACTCGAGAACCTTTCCGCCCCAACGGCCATCGGTTCTACGAGCAATGTGCCCCGCCCACTGCCACTTTAGTTTAGCGATTCGGAGGGCTATATCGGTTACTTTGGTTCTGCTGCGGCTGGCCTCATTTCTGATGCGATCACCCAGAGAGACTCCAACCATAGCCCTCTCCATTGCCCTTTGGGTGACTTTGAGCTTTCTTATGTCTTGAAGAAATAGCGAGAAATAAACAAAAATAAAAATATAATAAATAAAGGAACATTTTTCAAGAAGTTCGCGTGAAAAAGACGACATTCGTGTCTTTTCTAAGAGCTGTGATCGATGGACTATCGTCACGCAAGCGGTCACGTTAACTGTTGCTGCGGATAGCCTTGAGGCCCATTCGAAGAATTTGTTTAAGTAATTTGTTGTTGCTTTGATTTAGATTTAATATTGAATATGACTCGACTTCTCAAAAGTGACATTTTTCAAGAAGTTCGCGTGAAAAAGACGACATTCGTGTCTTTTCTAAGAGCTGTGATCGATGGACTATCGTCACGCAAGCGGTCACGTTAACTGTTGCTGCGGATAGCCTTGAGGCCCATTCGAAGAATTTGGTTAAGTAATTTGTTGTTGCTTTGATTTAGATTTAATATTGAATATGACTCGACTTCTCAAAAGTGACATTTGCGCTTATTTAGTTTAGATCCAAGCAGGGTAGCACAGGACCAATCTGTGTTTTAGGATGAAGTACTAATACGGTGTTAAAGTTGGGGCCAGATGGCAGATAGCCGCAGATTCTGCCACGTGACTTTGGTTGAAGCGAGTTGTTGAAGCGAGCGTCTACATGGCTGACACCGCTTCTGCCAATGGTTGGCAGAGCACGCTTAGCTTAGCCTAGCCTAGCCAAGGGCGTTTAAAGGTCATGTAGAATTTGGTATCAACCACGGGCTACATGGATTAAAATCTCTGTTTCCAAGGTCTCTTGGCAGAGGGCTGTGGTTCTATGTTATCTAGCCCTAACTTTAGGTATCTTTCTGAATTGGCCCACAAGTTGGTAGACCTGCGTATTGTCCCTATTAAGAAAAGTCCTCGCCCGCAAATATGTACATAATATCCACTGTAGTTGTACTTTATGTTTATAATGTCGTCTAATAAAATAACACTTTATTATCAAAATTGCGGCGGACTTAGATCGAAGCTTATAGAGGTACGCTTAAATGTAATACAATGTAACTATGATATTATTGTATTGACCGAAACGTGGCTGAGACCTGAAATCAATAACTCTGAATTATTTGACGATTCATACAATGTTTTTCGGCGCGATCGGGATTTGGCGGATACGGCGAAAAAGGATGGAGGAGGAGTGCTCATAGCAACCAAAAAATACCTGCAAGTAATCCGTAGACTAGACTGGGAATCTGCTTATGTTGAGGACATTTTTATAGAAATATTAACACCTAGACGAAAATTTGTAGTGAATGGGATTTATATTCCCCCAAAATCTAACCCTCTTATATATAACTCGTATGCTAATAAAATTCAGGAGTCTAATTTTAATAACCTGGATTGTGATATTTGCATCGTTGGTGACTTCAACCTGCCAGACATTGACTGGACTCAACCTACGGGTAGGTCTGAATTTCTACTACCCAGCGGTAATTTAGGTCAACACGAGAAAGATTTATTAGACGCTTTTACATTTCTAGGATTAAATCAATACAATTCATTCAGAAACTTTAATAATAGAATATTAGACCTTTTATACTGTAATATTAATTGTAAGATTGCGCAACCTGAAATTGAGCTCTCAAATGTCGACCGGCACCACCCGCCGCTCCAATTTTCAATTGATTTCTCGATAACAAACACTTTTCCAGTCGTAAATATACTGAAATACAATTATCGTAAAGCTGATTATAGTACCATATCGAATGAACTCAATAAAATTGACTGGAAGGCTGAACTTACTCATTTGGGCCCAGATGAAACTGTTGATCGCTTTTACGTCCTCTTATTTGACATAATTGACAGCAATGTACCGTTAGTAAATAAAAAGACATCTAGATACCCCAACTGGTTTTCCCCGGCATTAAAAACAACCCTCAAAAGAAAAATTAAAATTTGGCACGGCTGGAAAGTTTATGGCTCCTTGGCTGATTATTCGGAATACTCTCTCCTCAGATCGCGCTGCAAGGTCTTGTTATCGAACTGCTTCAACACTTATATTTCTAATACCGAGAAGTCCTTACGGTATAACGTAAAACCATTTTGGTCATACGTAAAATCTTTGAAAAATCAGTCATCTGAGTACCCACCCCTTATGTACCATAATGACATGTCTTCGGATTCGCCGGAAGGAATAGTTGAACTGTTCTCTGACTTCTATAAATCAGTTTTCGAACCACGTCAAGATATTAAGTACGACGACCTTTAAAATTTACCCTTCTCGGATTCTGCCGTTCACCTAGGCGACATTACAATCTCTAAGTCAAACATACTGAAAAAGATCAAAACTATTGACGTCAACAAAGGTCCTGGACCAGATAAAGTTAATCCTTATTTTGTAAAAAATACGGCCCACGCCTTACTCAACCCCCTACATATAATTTTTAATAAATGTATTTCTGCAGGTGTTTTTCCCAAACGCTGGAAAGTATCTTACGTAACTCCCATACATAAGTCAGGTTCTAAAGCACATGTTTCAAACTATAGGCCCATTTCCATTCAATCTTGCATTCCAAAACTTTT
This sequence comes from Pammene aurita, assembly GCA_947086415.1. Classification (NCBI taxonomy): domain Eukaryota; kingdom Metazoa; phylum Arthropoda; class Insecta; order Lepidoptera; family Tortricidae; genus Pammene; species Pammene aurita. Next base: position 2,058,241 of record OX352297.1, read on the forward strand.
TGAGGGTCTGATTCACGATATTGTTTACCCCTTCGTCGAAAGTAGGCTCCTTCCTGAGCAGCATGGATTTATGAAAAACAAGTCCACGGTCACAAATCTGCTTCTGTACAGTAACTATCTGTTTGAGTCTATGGATACGAGGGAGCAAGTGGATGTTATACTGACTGACTTTCGCAAGGCTTTTGACAAAGTTGACCATCTACTATTACTGCAAAAACTGGCTTACAATGGTATTCGTGGTAGTCTTCTTCGTTGGCTTATCTCTTACCTAGCTAATAGAACCCAAATTATTGTTGCCAATGGCTTCATGTCGATGGAAGCTGAAGTCACGTCCGGTGTAATTCAGGGGTCAATACTGGGTCCCCTGTTATACATAATTTTTATCAATGATATCAACCTTTGCTTCCAAAATTGTAAATTTGTATTATTTGCTGATGACCTCAAGATCTACAAAGCCATAAAAAATGTCAACGATTCCATTATGCTTCAAAATGATTTAGAAATGTTCTATAACTATTGTAAGCGCAACAAATTGCAACTTGCCGTAGATAAATGCATGCAAATAACGTTTACTAAAAACCGCAAAAACATTGTCAGGTATGATTATAAAATTGGAAACGCTATAATAAACAAGGTTAATCAGTGCCGTGATCTGGGCGTATTATATGATGAAAAGCTGCATTTTAATGTACACGTTCAAAATATTGTCTCCAAAGCTATACGTATGCTGGGATTTGTAATACGATCGGCACAACCATTTAAAACTACGACAACATACCTAATGCTTTATAAAGCACTTGTAAGACCACATGTCGAGTATGCGTCAGTAGTATGGAACCCCATATATGATAAGTATACAAGGGCCATTAAAATGGTGCAAAAACGATTCCTGAGGTCAATGCACCGCAGACTTACGGGTAAAAGAATGTCTTACATTGATCTTCTTAAAAAATACAATCTTCCATCTCTTGAGGCCAGGCGTAAAATGACCGATGCGACAATCCTATTCAATATTTGTAGAGGGTATTACAAAAGTACTGAGCTTCTTGAGCAACTGGGCTTTAGAGTCCCTGCGCGCAGAGCTCACTGCATTCCCTCGCCTCGTTCGCCATCCCGTTCGCCTCGACCCACGCCGGCTCTCGCGCACCTTTACACCGAATTTGTGAAACATACAATAAGTCTTGGGTTTCAGTCGACATATTTCACTGTAATAGACATCAATTCAAGGAAAAAGTGTTAAAATTGGCAATTGATTGTTAAAGTATTGATACATCTTAATCTGTGTAAAATATTTGGCTTAGTGACTATTATTTCTTCTTGTACTTTTTCCCACACTTTAAGTATGCACTCCCCGTAGTATTATTATTAGTGATAACTGTAGTTAATAAGTTAAGTTGATATATGTCTTAGTGAGAGCTGTTAAGGGAATAAGTGAATGTTGTTATTGTGTACTAGAAACCTTATCTCTTGCTTACTTATTTCTGTTTGCTTTCCAAATAAATAAAAATAAAAATAAGAGTGAATTAGGTAACTTTCCGTATCTGGGTCATATTTACCAAGTTAGATTCAAGATAATCTTGAATTTTGGTAAGGATATGTAACTTGAATCACAATATAATATTATGATGATATCAAGCTGATTTTATGATTGAGAACAGGGTAAGCCATAAGAACTTTGTGATAAATAACGCAATGTCGTAAGTTTGTGTTTGTTAGAATATCAATGCGTAGTAGATGAGTGTTGAAATAAAAGTAGATACAGTTGGCATTAAAAGCTTTAGTCAACAATGAAATGTCTGAGATAATACTTATTTAAGCTCAAAATTTAATAGTTCTTCTCTCAATCACAAAAACTAGGATGTTCATAAATTTACCTCCACCTATCTCGAATTTGGGTCGTCTCAGCGCATTGTGTGACGATGTAACGGACGGAAAAATCACACATTGTAATCTCGGGCTATCGAACGAAACCGTTCTCCAATAATATTCAATTCTTTGTAGACGACATCTGCAAGGAATTACATTCTTTTGTGGGCCGGGTTTCATATTGTGTCTCAAAATAGGGGAGCAAAACATCTCTTTAGTAAGCATCCGGATATCGGCAATTTCTTAGCTCTAGTATTGAAAACATGGCGGGAGGCGGTTTATCGAGCTGATATTGCTAGGTTATACTAATATTTACTAGTTGTGGTTTCTTTTGTCAAATAAAGTCAGAGGGTTTCAATGTCTCTCTTCGTTGTACCCGTGTTTCCCGATGCGCTTACCGCACATTAGGGCTAATGGGGGAAGGATTGGCACATCGCTTATGTATGGATGGTATAGGAAGGATGGAACTCTCTTATAGGAAAACGGTCGAAAAAGTGTCCAGCGGTAAGCACCAAACAATAGTTCCAAATCTCTCCGGGTGGCGCTAAGTATAGTTCAGCACTTGAAATGAATTACCGATATTTAATACTAATATGACTTTCTAAATAAAATTAATATTCAGTGTTTTTCATCTCCGCAAATAATTATTTTGGATTTAATTTTTTTTAATTTCAAAATTAATTTAATCAATTTTAATATAATTGTGGCGCCATCAGTTTATCGCCTTTTGACGGACACTTTTGTAACATAGAGATTTATATCCTTCTTGTACCATCCATAACCTTATGGGTGCGTTTGAGAATATGTGACGTTTTCAAGTCACAGGTACATTACTGTCGGTTGTTAATAGCTTATTTTTAAATTATTATTTATGGCAGTTGACGTCTTATTGACAACCGACAATGATGTGTACCTTTGATTGAAAACGTCACATATTATCATTTCAGCCAGTGTTTATGACATGTCCAAACCTGCACGGATATATGAAGCACGTTAAAACCATTTTTTTTAAGAGCGCATGACAGCTACATAATTACATAATTGTTAGATATGTGGAATTATACATATTACAATTATGCTATTTCACAATTCACAAATATGTATTATGTATTACCCTAAAAACGGGTCCAGGAGGTAGGAAAGGCATGAGATTTGATATAGTAGACAAACTAATTTAAAAAAATATTGGTAAGGAGTCTCCAGTTTTAAACGGAATTGCTACCGCAGAGTCTTCTGACACTAGCACTCCAGTTTCAACAGAAATCCCTCTAGAAAACACAGAAGAGACTTCTACGAAGAGTCCACTCTTTATGCCAACGCCAAACTTTTTAGCAAAATAAAAACTATTGCTGTAGAAGGATTTTTTTTTTTAATTGTACTTATTACATGCTTTTCTACACACCCCTAGAGGATTGTCATCTTGTTATCACAATTCCACAAATATGTGCACTTATTACTACAATTTAGTGTTTTTGTTTTTTTTATAAATTTTAATAAAAGGATTATTGAAGTTGCAGGAGTTTTATTTTTTAACCTGATAGGCATTTGATTAAACAAACGCTTCTGTTTTATGGTAGTGGTTAATTAATTTAGGGAACATGAATAACATTTTACTATAAATTTTATTTATTTTATTTTTATTATTTAAATTAGTTACACAGTATAACAGTTAAAAACTAAGGCACTGCGAAACTACAGAATAAAATAGTAAAGGGTCAAACTTAAGGAAATTATTTACTGTGTTTGGGAGAAATAATGATTTACATAGCGTAATTTACTTTACTAAGATAACGAGACGTTAAATATTTGCTTGATATTTTAAATTAAAATTTGGTTAAAATACTGGTGATCATAAAATATTTTTGGGTTAACAATGATCAGTTTGGAGTGTATAGGTATGTTTTAATAGGTGTGTTTTAATAGGATAGCAAGATGTTATAATTTGGGTTATAATTTATCATAAAAATGGAGATTACATTTTGGCTCTCATTAACTATTATTGGGTAACCAATGATTAGTGTGGATACATTTTCGTTAATAGGATAGTAAAATGTTATAACTTGGGTTTTAATTTTGGTGATCATTTACTATTTTAGGCAGTAAAAAGTGTTTTTTTGGCGTTATATTTTACTATATCTGGTGATCCGTTAAACATAACTGCTGCTGCTGGAAAACCGACCACAGGCTATGTTTTTGATAAGATGTGCTCAAGTCGAAGAATTTTTAAAAACAAATTACGATGGTGTCAGAAAAATGAGGACCAAATTAGGTTGGATATATTGGCAGCTGCAAGAAAAAATAAAAACTTTGTAAAATTTTGGAATGACATCAAAAAGTTTAATTGTAAGCAGGCCTTACCTGTAAGTGTAGACGGTTTCCAGCAGCCTATGAAGATAGCTGATGTATTCATAGAAAGGTTCAAAACATCGCCGAGACCCATACCGGGGTATGTGCTCGAGGAGGTGGTGCAAAATGGCAGTATGGACATCGAACCACAAATGCATATTCGTTTCTCTTATAAAGAAGTAGCGAAAGTAGTGAAAAACATGAAAAGGGGTAAATCTCTTGGACACGACAACCTAAGCCTCGAGCACATACTACATGCGGGAAATAGCATTTATGTACAGCTCTGTAACTTATTTAACCTATGTATGCAGTATTCTTATTTACCACCTGACATGATCCGTACTGTTGTCGTCCCTATTGTAAAAAATAGAACCGGCGATGTCTCGTCTTCGGCTAATTATCGGCCTATATCTCTTGGCACGGTGGTGGGGAAGATATTTGAACGGTTGCTGCAACCAGTATTGATCAATTCAATTAACATTGATGACGCGCAATTTGGTTTCCGACCCAGTCTCTCGACGGACTCGGCTATTCTTAGCCTGAAACATACTGTTGATTATTATATAAAAATATACGCTTGTTTTCTGGATCTGAGCCGGGCATTTGACCTTGTTAATTATAAATTACTGTGGGGTAAGATGCGCGGCTCAGGTGTACCGGGGGAGCTGGTGCGAGTGTTCGAGCACTGGTACGGAAATCAAATAAACTGTGTGAGGTCGGGCGACATGACTTCTAAGTCTTATAGATTAGATTGCGGGGTGCGCCAAGGAGGGCTGACTTCGCCGGACCTCTTCAATCTGTACATCAACGACTTGATGGTGAGGCTAAGGAACACCAAAATTGGTTGTCACATAGGTGGTGTGTGTGTGAACAGTCTCAGCTATGCTGACGACATGGTGCTCCTTAGCCCCTCCATCAAGGGTCTAAGAAAACTGTTATCAGTGTGTGAAAAATATGTCAATTCTCAATTCTCACGGACTGATTTATAATGCAGCTAAAACAGAGATGATGGTTTTCAAGGCAGGAAGAAGTCCGGACAATGTGCCGGAAGTTAAATTGAATGGTGAAAAGGTTCGAATAGTGCAACAGTTCAAATATCTTGGCCACATGCTTACCGACGACATGACAGACGACAAAGACATGGAGCGAGAACGAAGAGCTCTGGCGGTGAGAGGCAATATGATAGCCCGAAGGTTTGCTGGGTGTAGCGGGAGAGTCAAGTTGACGTTATATAACGCCTACTGTCTCTCTTTCTACACCTGTCAACTGTGGGTGAGGTACAGCAGAAGAGCGTACAGTGCCATCAGGGTTCAGTATAATAACGTATTCCGAACCTTGATGCGACTGCCGCGGTTCTGCAGTGCCTCGACGATATTTGCCGAAGCCAGAGTTCCCGACTTCTATGCTGTTGTGCGGGCGAGCATCGCCTCCTTCTGGGAGAGATTGAGTCGCTCGGGTAACAGCATCCTGGCTGCTGTATACCGTGACATGAATAGCCCTATTTTTAGGAGCTGGCTATCTGCTCACCAGAGTGAGAATCGCAAATGAGTGTCAACATACTTCTGTAAGTTGTCACTTTATAGTTTTAATTAGTATTAGGTATATAATAACTGATGACTACGATTTTACGTCATAATTTGTAAAGTTAATTCTAAGTTAGTATTTATAGTGTAATTGCTTTTTACTTTATTTTATTTTACTTTACTTTTAACTATACTTCTTTGTTAAATTATGGTGGGCCTGCAAAATAAAACTTAATTTATTTTATTTTATTTTTATCCCTACAGGGTCTCTATTTTCACCCAACAAAATATCACATGCCCCATACTTACGAAAGCACGTAAAATTTCGTTTTTTTTTATTCGTGTTATATTAGACACTAGCTAATCCCGCGGCCTGGACTGCGTGCGTTTTAAATGAAAAACTACCCTAGATGTTGCTCTGGGGTTTATACTGTTACCTACTACACGCAATTTCGTGAAATTCTGTTCAGTACTTTTTGCGTTTTGCGAACAAAGAGATTTTTCCGTAGGCGTTTATTATCAAGGATCGGACAAACGCCCGTCATTTTGAAAGTATAACCCTGTTCCGTACATCAGAGACTTCCTTATGTTAATAAAAAAAAAAGTATTTTATGGATTTATTGGACCATAATTTATATCCCGTGACAAATTAATTAATGATTGACATTCCGAAAATTACTTTCGCCAATAAAATAGAATGACCAAAACTCCGAGGCACAAGCATATTGGAAAAACAGTATACCATTGTCAACGATTACATATGCCACTATGACGTCCGTAGACTGTGAACGGACTTTGTCAACGCATAAATGGGTCCTAAATTCACATCGTTATACACACTCACAAGTGAAAATTGAGAAAAAATTTTGGTCATTCTATTTTATTGGCGAAAGTAATTTTCGGAATATCAATCATTAATTAATTTGTCACTGGATATAAATTATGGTTTAATAACTCCATAAAATACTATTTTTTTAATTAACATAAGGAAGTCTCTGCTGTACGGAACAGGGTTATATTTTCGAAATGATGGGCGTTTGTCCGATCCTTGTTTATTATATATATAATATTTAGTATATATTTATAATGGTCTAAGAGCTGGCCACGTCAGATATGACACAATAATGAGAGCAATGAAATCCATCTAGTAAGATTGCAATACTATCCGTTTTGCTAGATCCGGGCATCTGGCAGCTTTTGATGGGTGGAGGTCAGAGTGGCAGACTTGCAAAATTTTTGAATTGGAAAATAGTAATACCAAAATAGGTAAAAACGGCGGGGGGGGGGGGGGGGGGGGTTGTGAATATGTTATTTATAGAGGACGGGGCCTATATTTTAACATTAGAACAAAAAACATTGCGTAATATTTCGGAAACAGAAACAGAAGGCGACAAATTATGAATTACATTATGCGTCGTTTTGGACTAGGTACTTTCCCCCATCAGAAACTTTTGGCAATGATATCATTTAATTCATCATCATTATGATTTCTCCACGTATCCCTATCCCCTGCAGTCTTCCACCAGTCTCTGTCAAAGGCGTCAAGCTCGTCCCGCCATCTCCGACGAGGTCTGCCGTGACGCCTTATAATCTGTACGGGTGGCAGTTTTGGCTCACAGAGCATCCGGCATACGGCAGAAGTGTCCCGCCTAGTCCCATCATTATCTAATTATTTATATCATTTTTTTAAATACTGCATCAAAACCAGAACTCTAGGATTTGTATTCTTGAAGTGGTTTGCATTCTTTGACCTCCACCACTTTACAGCTGCCAGATGTCCGGATCTAGAAATAAGCATAGTATAGCTAACTAACGAAAGGGGTTTCGTCGCTCTCATTATTGTGTCATATCTGACGTGGCTAGCTCTCGGTCTACACACTCAATTTCGTGAAATTCTGATCAGTAGGTTTTGCGTAGTTTGCGAACAAACAGATTTATCCGTACGCGTTTATGATATGTATAATATTTAGTAAGTATAGATTTATAAGGTTTGGCCTGAAAATCTGTGTCTGTCATCTTTACAAAGATCACACTGGAACCCTTTCCTTCATATACCTACCTTTTATTATATGAGCTTCTACAATTAATATTTTCTGTATTCTACAGAATGTATCAACAATAAGGTACGAGATTGAAAAGCTTGATTATGTAACTATTGTATATAATACTTTTTCTACGAGTGCTCAATATAGGCAAGTCGGTTAGAATTGAGTTCGACGAAATACCTGCTGCCTCTATACAATTGAGTAAGATGCTCGAGCCCCCGGCGACGGCGGCATGGCCGCGCGGGCTCGGGCAACAGTGTTACAATATTGTATGAAAATCCTTTGTACCATCGTTGGCGATGCAACAAAATGCGACCATAAAAGCTCTATCGAAAAGTATGCGCTAGTAGTTCGGTCTACACAATCTTAATTCAAGCATTACAGTCGACGAGTAGAAAAAATATTAGGGATCCGTTTAAGGGATGATTGATATGATTGGTATCGTATTGCGACTGAGAAAAAGTAGAAGAAAAATTTTTTGGACGCGAAATAATATACATTTTTTGCGCGAAATTATTTTTTCTTAGTTTGTCATAATTATAATACGATACTAATTATGCCCTTAAAAGATAAAAAGATAAAGATATTCTTCAATTTAGGCACATTACAATGCACTTATGAACGTCAGAGAAAAAAAACTACCACCGGTTCTAACCCTACACCTCTGACCCGAGAAGTATTATGACCGGCAAGAAACTCGGCGGGACTTATTTTTTCAAAACAGTAATACAGTAATATTATATCTTAAAGATACACAACAATGCGTAGTTCTATAAGAAGACATATCAAAACAGCTTGAGAGACATACAATGTACGTATTGTTAAATACAAGTAAAATAATAATAATAAAATCCAAATCTGGTTGCTTCACAAAACGTTTGATATGCTTTCCTATTTGAACTGTGTCCTCTAAATGTTAGATGACTTTGTAGTAGTTTCTGGTTTGGGCCATGCATCTTTGTCCGTCATATAGTCCTCGACCCTGTAACCCTTTGACATTAAAGTTTTTTTCAAATATTTCTTAAGAGCGGCAAATGCTAAATTTAAAGCATCGACGGGTAACTTATTATAAATGTGAATACCTTGACCAAAACATGACTTATATGCTTTGCGGATACGACTACTTCTGATAGCAAGCTTGTTTTTATTTCTAGTGTTATAGTTATAGCTGTGGATGTCAGAAATTGTTTTGAATGTTTGTATATTCTTTACGACATAAATAATATTGTCATAGATATATTGGGAAGCAACAGTTAAAATATTAATTTCTTTAAATAGTTCTCTAACTGATGCACCTGCCTCTAAGTTATACTGAAAGCGAATGGCTTTTTTTTGTAAAACAATCATAGTCTGTATGTCAGCTGCTTTGCCCCAAACCAGAATATCATATGACATTACACTTAAACGGATCACCACCGTTTTTGTTACATCTTGAATAAATTTGTAGCAATAAACTTTTCATCTATTAAAAATCCTTTAGTAAGTGAAAGTGGGTAGCATTTTTCACAGGGTAGGTACTCAAAATATACGATCCAGTACAAAAACATGCAAAGGTCAAGCGACCTTCGCAGTTAAACTTATCTAAAGGCAATATTGCGTGACAAAACACTACTGGCGCAGTAATCAGATAATCCGGCCGTTCGGTCGCCTTCACAACTTGTCCGGCTATCTCGGTGTATATAACCGGCTTATATACTAGACTTGGTACTATCAGAGTTTATACGCATTCTAGTATTCTTTTTGCTTAAAGAGCTATATGTGCAGGCGCGCCGGTACTGCTCGTTGGCGTACATTGATATACATAATTTCAAGAAAAACTGTTTTTTGACGTTTGCAGGCGTCGTTTTTTATTACAACGACGGTGGCAAACAAGCATATGGTCCGCGTGATGCTAAGAATAGAAACATATTTTTTGTATATCATTTTTGTTACAAGTTTTGTCCGCTGAGCGGGTGTGGATAATTACATATGTCTTAAAGATCTAGTAACTTAATTTATGTGTAAATTTGCATATTTAAGCTACGAACATAATTTATTCATAGCAAGGGAGCTCTAGGATGGACTTTACGCTTGCTAACATGATGGTAAGCAGTTACTGTAGCCTATGGACGCCTGTAACTCCAGAGGATTCACGCGCGCGTTGCCTACCCTTTAAGAACCTATACACTCCTTTTTTGAAGAACATCATACTGTAGCCCTCTGGGAAAACTTTGGCAGGGAGTTCATTCCACAGCCGGAGCGTTCGCGGGAGGAAATTCCTCTTAAACCGTACAGTGCGCGACGCGCGACCCATTAGGCTCCAGGGTGTGAGATGATCTCCCTGCCGACGGCGAGCGGCGCGGTGAGAAAAAGCGGCCGTGGACATCATGTCAAACAATTCTTCAGAGCACAACCCATTGTACACACGATAGAACACACATAGGGAGGCAAAGTCTCTCCTTAGACTTAAAGGTCCTTTAATGAGATTATGGCATAAATCCAGTACTTTTTATAAGCTTTTTATTACTTACAGCGTCAAAGTACTGCGACGAAATGTAGCGATGCTTTCGTAGCGTTTTATGTGTCTACGGATGTCGTACGTGTCTTTAGTATTTAAAGGTAATAGTACTCTGATTTTCTCAATGGTCCTACTCGGTGAGCGTTGTGAATAAGCAGAGCCCTCGTCAATTTGAATAAAGTCAGAGTAAAAAGATCGCCCTAAATCGGTCCCCGATGTTATCAGTCTGTAGGAATAAAACTTAAATTATTTAAAGGAAATCTTCCGTATTGACCAAACTGACCACGGACGGTTGGTATTTTTAAAAGTCGTATATAGTATGTGTCAGTGCAGGGAGATGGTCTCACTTTGTCGCTATGGAGTGATTTGTACTTCCTGAAATTATACACAATTTTACACTACCTAAGTGGACCCTTTAGCTGAACAACTCTTCCTCGTGTATTATTTAGTAACACTTAGTAACTTGTTTTTTTACGAGTGAGGTGTTTTGTTGTAGTTAACTAATGTTTTGGGATTTACAACAGACAACAGTTATTATGTAAGTACTTAGGTACTGTTTGTATTTCTGCTACGTAACTAAATAATGAATAATTAATAAATTGTATAGAAAGGTTGTGTCATACAAGTTATACCCAGCATTTTAGTCTCAATTTGTACAACTTAAACTGCAATTACAAGTTTTACGAACAACCATTTAGAAGTGATTTACTTGGCAGCTTGTGTAGTTATTTAATTTAATGTTAATAAGGTTTTCTGTTTGGCATTAAGTATCTTAGATTTCACTCCAACTATTATATTACCAGTTCCACGAGCGCTCCATCCTGTTACAGTAGTGCAACAATGACTTCTAGTAATAGTTTTACTAGTATAGTATAGTTACTGACAATTTGGTAAGACAAGCAAATAATTAGACACAATCATTTTTAAATGACTATGAAAATTACGCTATATAAAAAGTTATTACGTAAGTACACGAAAACTGTTAAAATTAACAGTAGGGCTAGCATACTTCAGGCGCGACTCGAAGTATGATGTCGCGCGCTACAATGCATGTTATGCTAAGCCACCTGACATACTTTTATGCTAAATTCCAGAGCCTAAGAATACTTAGCAACAAGCGCTAAAATAAAATGTCAAGAAATCTTTAGAAAAATTAATTTTAATCAATCGTTCATCATAATCACAGAAATACATTATTAAGCTAGAATCTACAAAATTCAATGCTCGTACAGAATTCAAGTCATGAACTCGTGACGCTCCAACTGTCAGGCATTGATCTCTTTTAAATATGGTATATTACGTTGAAGAAATTATAATTATTCGTACAAAAATATTGGCATAGTAAATGCCGAGGTTTTCTTATCATTCTGCTATAAAAATACCTATCAAGTAAGTTAGAAGAAATCGGCATGCGTGGCTACTGGCAGAAATAAGTAATACTGTCGATTGGCCAATAATAGGGATGATGACAAATGTTTAATTATGGAATAAAATTTTGTTTATTAACAAAATTGACAATTACATGTCAATACATGTTGATAATTTTGCATCCTATTGGATGCAAAATTATCAACATGTCCAAATAGAGTGGCCTCAAAATTTCAAAATTTTATGATTTTTTAAGTACGAAATTTAAAAAACAAGGATATCATTTTAATGTAAAATAAATTGTATGGATTGTATGGCAACCATATACATAAACGCAAAATTTCAGAGTAAAAATAGCACTTTCATAATTTTTTCCATACTTTAGACAGGGCGAATAATGATCGTGACGACACTTTTGCACGTCATTTTGTTAGGAGCGTATTGAGAAACAATGCAAATCTCGGACTTTAAGTTGCATTTCTGACTTTTGTGTTGCTTTAACGCTATTGGCCCTATATAGACATTTGATCCTTACGACAAAAAGAATCGATTGATGCCATACATGAAGAAGGTTCATCATCCCTATTACTGGCTTATTGGCCGCCTTGTTGTATGACGCAACATGATCATTTTCGACAAATATTTAAAACTATACCTAATTACGCCATTATACATAGCTCACCATTTCCAGCAAATGTAGACGCGAATTGAATTGTAATGTGTTTCCACCAAGCAAACGTAGTTATTATTGCAGTATCAGCAAATCTACAAACGATTAGCACCCAATGGTTTGTCCTGACGTGACAAACGTCGACCATTCTCTGTACACCATCCCGCCCATTATGTCACGTGCAAACATAGATCGATAATTCAATCAGACCAAAAAATTGCCCCATAATACTGCTGCAAGAACGACTCGTGCAGCAGTTTCTCTGACAGTCGTACGGTATAAGACTGGCCGGTTACAAATTTTCACGAGCCATATTTTCAGTAAATCTTCTTTGACTCTGTACCTCCTTTATATTCCTGCTGGTTGCGTGCAAATAATAATATGCAAACAAAGGACTGTGATACAGGAATGATTATTACATCGCCAGCGCTTGCTGAGCTCTGCTCTTGCTCATTTATTATTGAACTTAATGTTGAAGTGTTATGCCGGGTCAAATTTAAAAGGTCTTTTGTGGTTGGTGGTTTAACACGCATCGTATCGTCTGGGGACACGCATAGGCGTCGGTGATTACGTGTTAAGCATGAGAACGCTACGCAAATAAATTATAAGTATATGATATGATATTGTTCTCATTTCAATGTGAAAAAAAGGAGGGTTTATAATTAATGAACAAAATCAGGCTTATAAGACGTATTAAGACTCGCAGATCAGAATAAATAATAAATAAAAGAAATAATATTATAAGACAATCTCACACAAATCGACCTAGGCCCACGGTAAGCTCAATAAGGCTTGTGTTATGGGTACTAGACGACGATATATATATTAGCTAAATATGGATAAATACTTAAATACATAGAAAACATCCATAACTCGGGAACAAATATATGTGATAAACACACAAATAAATGCCCTGACCAGGATTCGAACCCGGGACCTTTTGCTTCGTAGGCAGGGTCACTACCGACTAGGCTAGGAGGCCGTTAACAAATAAAAAACATACAAGAACAAATATACAAGCCCTTATTCTATCTAAACTATTAAAATAAAACAAATCCAAGCGTGTTTGTGACCGCTTTTCCGCGAAATTTCACTCTCATTTCTGATTTGCGTAGACGTAACACAAAAAGTTACTCAACGAAAGTGCCTGACGTCCTCAGTGAAGCCACTCACGACGAAATTACAAAATAATTAGACGGCGACAAAGGACCACTAAAGCATCGTTTCAAAATAATTACGGTTATTTGCCACGTCTGTAATTTATTTCTTCGCTTAGGCACCGAGAGTGCCCAAGGACGTTAGGGTTAGGGTATGTTAGAACAAGATCGAATCAGGAAATCGAAGAAGGTTGACTAATCAAATTAAGATTCGGGAAGAATAACCCTAAGACAAAACAATAATTTGATTTTCATTTACATAATAAAGTTATAGGTATTTTAAAAATTGACAAATAATTAACTAACCAAGTCTGATCTTTATGTGGCTCTTAAAAACCGGAACTCTGACTTTGCGCATTTTACAATATGTTCATAAAAATAGTGACTTAAATAAGGCAACGAACATTAAACTATAGACTAATAAATGCAATTTTATTATTCTTATAATGTCACAAAATCATTTGTTGATTTTATGACACTCTTGTATCGACGATAAAGGTAAAATAATGATTCGATCTTACCCCAACATACTCTACTATTTATCATGCCCATTTTACCTTGCCAGCATGAAACCCTAGAGGCGTGAACGAAGTATAACTTATATATGAATACCATATTTAAACTGAATGTATGTATGTATTATGAATACTCACTGATTTTTTTGGTTTTTATAGATGCGACTATTTTTGTCGGTGTAGTTTCTGCAGAAAGAAAAATGTCGTTTATATGGGAAGTTGTGAATTCTACGACATTATGCTTTCTGTCAACCCTGGCCGCGATTCAAAAAATAAACACACACACTGGACAGACACAGCTCCAACCCAACTCAACGCTATAACGACATTGACATTTGCTATTCGAACAGATTTTCATTCAACATTGGTCTCCCATTGGTCTCACATTGGTCACACATTGGTCGCACATTGTACCAATGTTGTACCAATGTGAGACCAATGTGTGACCAATGTCAGACCAATGTGAGACCAATGTTGAATGAAAATCTGTTCGAATAGCAAATGTCAATGTCGTTATAGCGTTGAGTTGAGTTGGGATGAGTTGGGTTGGAGCTGTGTCTGTCCAGTGTGTGTGTTTATTTTTCGAATCGCGGCCCCTTATACAATTTCGATAGCGTGATGTAGCATTACATCTGTTTGGTACAGCGCCATCTAGCGGAATATTTGCGTAATAATATGAAGCTTGCTGTCGACGTGAATTAGTGAATATGAATATAGTATAACAAATGAACTATTAGGAAATGTCGCCAGCATCTTGTCGGGAGCATTCCAGAAGCGGGTGAACTTGGTGAGGTATTTTATATTTAGTTTTATCCTTTCTTCCTTTGTAATTCTCATAGTGTTGTGTTCCTGCTGGTGAGTAAGGTTGCCAAAGAGCTCAAAGAGGACCCAGTGTGTTGACTATGAGGGACCTTCTTGTTCCTTTAGCCGTCAACATAGTGAATCCTCCTTTATGTAAAGGGTCGGCAACGCGCATGTGACTCCTTTGGAGTTGCAGGCGTCCATAGGTTACGGTAGCTGCTTACCATCAGGCGGGCCGTATGCTTGTTTGCCACCGTCGTGGTATTAAAAAAAATTAGGTTTTTTATATTTTAGTTTATAAGTTTTAGTTAGTGTATTCTTATTGTAGTTTTTCCTAAGAAATTCTATGTATATGTTATTAATAAACTATTCTTAAGTTAATGTAATTTATGTAGATATAGGCACGCACGATATTTGCCCCAATATGGTCATTAATTATTATGTTGTCAAACCCACGACTGTAATTATTCAGCACTAATTACGAACGGTATTATTAATAATGTAACGTTACCTTACACGTGTTTCTTGTTGTGATTAAACGTGATACTTACGATCCATTTTAATAATTGCTAAAATGTAGGCGTTGCTTTGAAAATGTACGTTAATGATTTCAATTTTGTACTATGAAGAGAAGTTTGCTAATGGTGCATGTATGGAATAAGGAAAAATTTGACACTATTGCCTCTGAGGCTTGAAGTCGTGACTCCGGGGTACCAATCCGCTCTAACATAAGCGAACTAACAGACGGACACACAGACAGAGCTCTGCTACTTACGCGTTAATAAAATGTTAATTTTAACTTTCGTGAGACATTAGACAAAAATTTGACAGTTTTCTATGAGATGACAGCTCCGTCGCCATAACGTTGATCAGTTCGTTAATTATGCGCGGTGCAACCCACCCTAACACTATAAAATATAACGGTTACACTCACGTCACTTTAGTCACTTCGTGCGACATGTTTCAGAGAGCTTAGGGGGGCGAATTTTGACAATCGAGCGCTCGAATTCAAAGAATTTAACATCGAATATAATCGCACACAAAGGTTTGTCGCCATCATTTACGCCTGAAATTAATAATATAAATAATCATGATTTTAAATAACTATCGCTGTTGTTTTTAAAACATCATTTCTTCGTTTTATTCTTATATAGGAGTGTATAGGTTCTTAAAGGGTAGGCACCGCGCATGTGAATCCTCTGGGGTTGCAGGCGTCCATAGGCTACGGTAACTGCTTACCATCAGGCGGGCCGTATGCTTGTTTGCCACCGTCGTGGTATTAAAAAAAATTCAGAGTTTGAAATGTTAGTGAGTGAATGTTAACGAGTTTTATATTAGAGCGCTCGAAACTGAAAAATCGCCCTTTGGTTGGTCTCCATCTTCAAGCACATGTCACGAGAAGCGACTAAAGTGACGTGAGTGTAACCGTTATATGTATTGCGGTAAACACTTTCCGGGAACAAAAAAAGGATTTGCACAGGACAATTTGCAGATATTCCTGTGTTTTTCTTTAAAAATCTCTCCGTCGATCTGACACTTCCAATCAAAATCAACTTTTTCCTTTTTGACAATCTGGAATACCTCAAAAATTCATATTCAAAATTAGCGCGAATATTATCTCAATTTTATAACTGCCAGTCGTGTATCACAATGCGGACTGATATAAGCGCCATCTACCCGTAATGCCGTGAATCACAATGTACGCTTTTTTATATATCAACCGCAACCTAGCCTTAGACCTTCCTTAGACACGGAAGTTCTAAAGAAAGTCGACAGATGTCGTACGTTAAACGTAGCGACATGTGTTATAGTGTTAATAAAAGGTAAAATAGCACTAGTGGTAGGGATACGAGGATTCACTGAAATGTATATAAGTCCACTCACGCGCAATTCACGCTTGAACTATCTTGATATGTGGATATGACAAAGTCCAAGAAAGCTTTGACGATATGCACGAAACGGTCGAGATAAATACTTTGTACAAGGATGTGTCCAAGTCGGCACGTTGACTGCACTATCATAAATGGAACTGTAACAGCCACTGAACATACTCGTTCAACAGTTTAACGTATTATGGCGCTAATAAATTCCAAATCGAACTGGCTATCTGTACATACGGTTCTAATACGTGGCAAGATTCGCTCATCAGGGCTCGGGTAGACGATGCCGCCCTCTCGCTGACATGATAACTGGCTTTACGCGTCCGTCTCGTACATACATATCTAATATCCCGTGTTTGTACATCTTGCTGCTCCTTACTCATCTGATTAAAAATTTAAATGAATATGAGACCTCTGAAGAAAGAGTAATACGGGAGAGTACGAGAAGGAAATACTTACATTGTAAATTGCAGCCCAATCTGAATGTAGTTAGTCATTTTGCTCATTTCCAAGGTGTACAACTCTACAACAAGCTTCCTGGTGAGTGGAAGAACATTACTAGCCTAAATATGTTCAAGAGTAAATTGAAAGCATTGTTGTTGCGTGAGTGCTTAAATTATTTTTCTGCTAATTGACTTGTACAATTATTAATATTTACATATCTATGTACCTAATGCAATTAATGAATGCTTATGAAAAATGCTAGTTTTAAACTTTTGTATAGTTAAATTATTAATTAATGCATGTTAGATTAAAAAATTAGATGTAGTTTCACATTCAGATACAATTGTAAAGTTGTTCTTGAATTAATTAATAATAATACTCTATCTCATTCATATCTTTGAATACAACTTTGGAGGCAAATTATAGTTTTCATTGTGTTTTACGCACATTTCTGGTAAATAATACATGAAAGGATGACTAAGCATTTAAAGAATAATATATGGTTTGTTATTAATTTTAACTTTAATTTGATATTTATTAATTTACTGATCAAGGCATATAATAAATTACTGCCATACCTGAAGCTATTTAGAACAGAACTCGTGGCAATCCATACTAATATTATAAATGGGAAAGTGTATGTGTGTGTTTGTTTGTTTCTCCGTCTTTCACGGCAAAACGGGGCAACGAATTGACGTGATTTTTTAAGTGGAGATAGTTGTAGGGATGGAGAGTGACATAGGCTACTTTTTGTCTCTTTCTAACCCCCCACTTCCCTAAAATGGGGAGTTGAAGTTTGTATGGAGCATTCCGGGGGCAATCAGAAAAGGGGAACCGTGTTACCCTGAATTTAACGCGAGCGAAGCCGCGGGCAAAAGCTAGTTCATCATATTTCGCATATTTGAATAAATACGGCGTTCGTTATTATAGCCATTTATCGTCAAATTCAAAATCTTTGAGGTCAAAATAATCACATGTCAAAATTTAAAGTAAGTAAACCACCAATTAATCAAAATTATAAATTAAAATTCAAATGACTTAAATTCTAAATTGAAGTCTATCAACTTCCATATACTTACACTTCATTCCTCGGCGATTAAGTATAACTTCTAACTAGCATTTACCGCAAGTTTGAGAACATTAGACATAATTATCCGAAAATTATTTGAAATACCATCAGCACCTATTATGGTATTATATATTAAGGTTAATTTTGTGGTAAGACTAAAACCCGTTTCGTGTCGTTGACAAAATACTGTATTAATTATTTTTTCACTTCTCATGCTCGTAAAGTTCGACTTTAAGTCGTGCGTGGACGACATAAATCGCATTTTAAGCTCTAGAGCATAAAGTAAAATTTTCTTCTAAGACTAAGAATGTGGCTCGACAGCCAAACAGAGTCAAAATATATTGCACAATTTAATTGAACAGTAAAATTTCGTAGAATACTGAAACTAGTTATTTTATTATATTCTTGCTATAATTATTTGAATTGCGTGTTTTATATAATTAAATAAATGAAATCAAATCAGATAGGAGTTGATAATAGTTTAGAAATGCCCCGAAATGTTTTTATGACTTGGCAGAAAACAAGTATCTATGTCTAAATTCACATGTTGAAAATAAAAATAAAACATTAAAAAAAATATTGTTGACAACCATATTTGTTTTCATTGTAATATTTTTGTTAACAACTTGAAATTGTTTTACGATTACCGATAAATAATTTCCTCGCAATTGAAGTGAAAATTAGAGTGTATCCCTCGTCCATAAAACCCATTTTACACTCGACTTTATATCAATCCTCGCTCGCAAGCTCGCTCGGACGGATAAACGCCTCGCGTAAAATCGTACGTTTTATGCACTTGTTGTGCAATCTACTATTCTTGCATGTGACGAACTAAAAAAGAAATTAGGAGCGTAAAATAATAGTTTTTATAACCTACCTTAAAATTTAAGAGATGGAGGTTATCAAATCTAATTAAATCTTTACCAGCCTACTATTTTTAATATACACGGTGCCCGTGAGCATTGCGAGAGACTTTAACAGTGTATTCATGATGATATTTAGAGAAAAAAATGTCCTATAAACTTTTCCGGAATTCGCCATAGTTTCAGAGTAAATACTAGAGTTCGCGCTACACGTGTTACACGCGGAGACGAATACCCGTGTACTTACTTAAGACCGGCGGTGCTAAGAAGCCGGTTTACACGAACCCGCCGGGATTCGGAAACGTCTCCAGGAAAAGTTTCGAGGAACGTTCCCACGGATACACGGGTACTTAATACCGGCTCGAACGGGACCGAAGCAGTTAGAACCGATGCAAATAAGGTTTACTATTGAATGCTCTACAGTTGACTACAGGTGAAGTTGTAGTGTATCGTAGGATATTTTAATTACTTATTAAGCTTTAGCCAGCTTCATCGGTATTCTGATGAATATTGAGGTCTTCATCGGTATTCTAGACAAAATGAATACCTTCCTACACATAGTTTTGATAATTATAAAATATACTTTTTACTTTCTTATAAAAAAAATATAGTGTTTTAGAATAAAGTCTAGTGCTTTGAGAACCGAGTTCATTTTAACAATATTTTATATACAGGATGATTCAGTAGACGTGAGCAGGTTTAGTTTAACACTGCGGATTCAGTTTTACTACACAAAATAAAAAATGTAATTGTGGTCTGGTGAGGTAGACTATGGTCTAGACATCTCTTATTGACAGATACCAAAGACCTAAGAAACACTTTGCATGAACTAGTTTTTACGAGAAAAAATGTAGCAATTTACTTTTTCCGTTACTTTTTTCTAATGACATTAACTTTTTATGTAAAACAGCATTCCAAAAAAGTGAAAAAAAAAGAAACAACATTTTTTGGCGTTTTACAACTAAAGTCATGTAATGTTTTTTCCTTCTTTTAACCTCAGAAATGCGTGGTTAAAATCTCTCGCAATGCTCATGGGCACCGTGTATGTATGTTTCCGCAGCCGCTCCGACGTAGCTGTCCAATCCGTGAGTATTACTAAACCGCGATGAGAATGAGATTAGACTTGACAGATTTGCCATACACTTACGTCAAAATTAAAATGGATTGACAGCTATCTCAATCCCTTTCTAATCCCGGTTTAGTAATATTGAAAGAAAGAAAGAAAGAAAAAACATTTATTGCGAGTAAACTACAAACAGCACCACATCAATTTAAGCTTAAATGCTAAGTACTTAAATCTAACATTTTTTTATGACACAAGAAAAGAGAAAACACTAACATAGAGAAATCAAACATACATTAAAATAGGTCACATATTGATGCTGTTGTAGTGGATGCAAAAGGACGCAACTCAGCATATGCCCTGGCATGTGGGATGCCACAGCGCTGGTCTTCCGTGGAGCCCAGAGACGGAAGGTAGTGCGAAACAGAAAACATAGGCAAACATATACGATAGGTGAAATAGGAGGAACTCCTAGATACAGTAATAAATAAATATAAAACTATTCATATGGTAGATACTTATAAAAGATATAGTGTTAGAATAAGAAAGAATAAATATACATATATTATATTGTCACGTCATATATTAGGTGTCACGACCAAGATCACGGCAATTGAAGACGAAAGAGATATGTCTTAAATTTGCGTTTGAAAGTAAACAGAGTTTTCGAGTTTCGTATAGGAGGGGGTATGTTATTCCAGCATTTCGTGCTGCGAGTGAGCCAGCGAGCCAGTAAACAACCGTTGATTACTGTGTCGACGTAGTTAAATTTAGATAGGATTAACGTGTCACATAATTTGATTCTAATGTCCACACTGAGAAACTTACGAACCTGATACAAAACTTTTAGTCTGTAGTAGCAACTTTTAGCGATATTAAACACATGCTGTTCGAAATGCAACTGCTCGTCGAACAGTAGACCAAGATTACGAGTTAACGTGACCCGCTCAAGTGACTCCCCCCCAGCGTTATGTTAGGATTTAAACTAATAATTTTGTTAACTATGGTGAGACATATATTATTGTATATTGTAATTTAAAAATGTAAATATTTAGGACAAGTTACATAGAATGTATTATTGCTCGTAGAACCGATGGCCGTTGGGGCGGAAAGGTTCTCGAGTGGCGACCACGAACCGGAAGGCGCAGCGTGGGTAGACCCCCCGCAAGGTGGACTGATGACCTGGTGAAGTCGCGGGAGTCCGCTGGATGCGGGTGGCGCAGGACCGGTCATTGTGGCACTCTTTGGGGGAGGCCTATGTCCAGCAGTGGACGTCTGATATGATGATGATGATGATGATATAGAATGTAATGTAATATTAAAACACAATGTATATTGTTATATTGAATAAAATAAATGAAAATGAAATGAAATGAAATGAAAATGTCAAATCGCACTTTCCCCACGCTAAACCATTGATTTATTATGTATTCTACTAGATGTGACATCCAAAACAAATTTTGTGCGCCATGTTTGGCAGTTGACAGCTGTGACTGAATCAAAGAGTAGTATAGACTTGTAGTGATTCTCGCTACAACTTTTGGTACAAAAAATTCTTAAGGATGTCATCTCCTGTTAATCAATGCGCTAAACTACTACTAGACAAGCAACTGAGAGAGAATTGAGCAACTGTATTAAAAATCACTTTTTGCACACGGAGATTTAAAGGAAATATATATGGTGCAAGAATTTTAAAAGATTAAAATCAATTAAAATTGTCTACTGCGCAAATGTAAGGAGTCATCTCGAATACGCCTCTCAAGTTTGGAACATTTATATTTCTAAAATCGAAAGAATTCATAAAAGTTTATTCGTTTTCTAAGGTGTAAATTCAAAATTCCAAAACAAAGTTATACTCAGCATCGCGCCAAACTCCACCTGCTACCACTTTACATCCGGCGTAATATCTCCGACGTAATTTATATTATGAAACTTGCCCAAACCATGTTGACTGTCCTGATCTGCTAGCGAACTTGAGGTCCCCCCACGCCTATCCTCTCGTAACAAATCAACGTTCCATATTCCCTTCGCTAATAATAATTATAGGAAAAATTCCTTTCTTCTAAGAGCTGCTCGGTCTTTTAATCAGCTCTGTAAACGTCACAATCTCATCGATCTCTTCTGCGATAGCCTTAATTCAATACGTAAACTAATGATCCAAGACTTTTACTTCTGTTATCACTTGTATGTAATTATATCTCATTATACATATATCAATTATATCATGGCCGCAATAATGCCTTTCAAGAGTGGATCTGCTGGTGGCCTAGATGGTTTAAGGCCCCAGCACCTTAAAGACCTCATTTTCGGTTTTCCTGTTGGTAGGAATGACGATTTACTCGCGAGCATCACCCGCCTTATTAATCTCATGCTTGCTGGAAAGGTTAACGCAGAAGTTGTCCCGACGCTTTACGGTGCTAGTCTTTGCGCTTTGCGTAAGAAGGACGGTGGTTTTTGGCCCATCGCCATTGGCTCAACGTTCCGGGTTGCATCCAAGATCGGTTGCAAAAACATCGCCCAGGACCTGGAGCCGATGTTCCAGCCAACTCAATTAGGTTTCGGCTCCAAGGGGGGGTGTAAAGCTGCTGTTCATGCCTGTCGAACTTTTTTGCACCATTGCGAGGAGCAAGTACTGTTGAAAGTCTATATAAAAAATGCTTTGAACTCCATAGATCGTGGTGCCATGTTAGCGGAGGTGCAGAAAAATATCCCCGGCTTGTACCCGTACCTCTGGCAATGCTACAGGTACCCCTCAAACCTGATGTACGGGCCTCACAGTATTCTCTCTGCGGTCGGTTGTCAGCAGGGGGATCCGCTCGGACCAGCTATCTTCGGCCTGGCAATTCACCCGATAATTTCGGCGCTCAACTCTAAATTTAATACCTGGTACCTGGATGACGGTACTTTGGGTGGTGAGGCAAACTTGGTCCTTGAGGATTTGCGCTTTCTGACCGTGAAGCTTGGTGAAGTTGGTCTGGAGCTGAATACGAGTAAGTGTGAACTCTACATAAATGGTGACCATTCAAACAAATCGCAAATTTTGAACCAGTTTGAGGTTAATTGTCCAGGGATAAAGCTGATGTCCAAATGCTCGCTTCATCTTCTTGGGGCCCCAGTTTTCGATGAATCAATCCCGGAGTTTATTAATGGCCAAGTTCGTCGTTTCTCTGAGCACTCTGACCGTCTACTCAAGATTAACGCCCACTTGGCCTTTTTTATTGTTCGGTTTTGCTTGTTCGTTCCTACACTTACATATGCAATGCGGTGCAGTCCATTTTTTATGTATCCTCAATTGTGTCAAAGCATAGACAACTTAATACATGTTGAAATTCAGAAATTATTTAACATCAGGTTTGATAATAGGCAGTTTCTTCAAGCGACTTTACCGATCTGTTTTGGAGGACTGGGTATAAGGGAAATTTCTGGCGTTTCTTTGCCTGTGTTCCTGTCGTCCGTTCATGGTACGTTATCCCTCGTAGGAAAGATACTCACTCCGTCAATACCTGACTTTGAGGTGACGTACCTGTCGGATGCAGTAAATAACTGGCGTTTGGCCTTCCCAGGCGTAGACGTGACTTCCAAGATGCATATTCAGAGGATGTGGGATGAACCGCTGTGTCGTCATGTTCAATTTTCGCTCCTTGATTCTGCATCTTCAAATGTAGAGAAGGCCCGTCTTCTGGCTTTCTCTGAGGCGGAGTCAGGGTATTGGCTTCATACGTATCCTTCCAGTAACTGCGCTACGCTTCTGGACAACAACTCCCTGAGACTGGCTGTCGGCCTCCGTGTAGGTGCTGACGTAGTTGTCCCTCACTGCTGTCCCTGTGGAACGGAAGTTGATAGTCGTGGCTACCACGGCCTCTCCTGCCGCAAGAGTGCTGGTCGGCTGTCCCGCCACGCCAGCCTCAACGACGTCATCCGCCGGGCCCTTGTCAGCGTGGGTGTGCCAGCCGTTTTAGAGTCACCTGGTCTTGTGCGCGATGACGGAAAGAGGCCTGACTGTATGACCCTTATCCCCTGGCGAATGGGGCGGCCGCTCATCTGGGATGACACTTGTGTGGATACTCTGGCGCCGTCTCATTTAGCCTCTACTTCGCTGAGGGCTGGCGGAGCGGCGGCAGCGGCTGAAACCCTGAAGCGTCGCAAATATGCTGGTCTATCAAGCAACCATATGTTTGCGGTGTTTGCGGTGGAGACTCTGGGACCGTGGTGTCAGGATGCCCATAGTTTATTTAAGGATCTTAAAAAGAAGCTCCTCGACTCCACTAGGGACCCTAGAGCTGGCTCATTTCTTGCGCAGAGATACGGCATCGCGATTCAGCGAGGAAATGTAGCCAGCATTATGGGCAGGGTGCCCACAGTTCACAGGGGACAGATCTGGGGGACCTTTTTTGTTAGTTGTAAGTTAGTTTTAGTGTAGTTTTAATATAAGTCTTTAATAAGTGTAATTTTTAGGTATATCAATGTAATTCTTGCTTGTTTTATAAATAAATATTACTTTATTATATCTTGTTTATTTCTCTTTTGTTCTTCTTGTTGACTGTTTAATTTCATGCCTGCTGCTAAGCAACCATAATTATAAGCTTATTTATTAATTGATGTACTTAGTACTTTTGCACGCTATTTATATTACGCAGTTTCTCCCTGTGGAAACTTTTAATTGGCTCACTGTTTCTACATTACTGCATATCTTGTTACACTAGCTGTAAGTTTTCCTATGAAATAAAAAAAAATCATACAACTCGATGGCGTTTAATTATTAATATTGCATGACGGTGAAATATTTCGCAATAAAAGGTTTTTAAATTATAACCACCAATTTCAACAGATATTTTATTGTAACAAAAAACATAGCTTCTAACTCATTAAGTCCTTATGTTAACAACAAAAGCAAAAGTGATATAGATCAGTAATTATTTACATTTTGGGAATATGAAAATCAGCAACATTGTAAGATTCATTGGTACAAACATTTAATAAACATCCTATGGTTTATGTACAATTTCATCAGGGAGGTGAAATCTAAATTAAGAAAATTTAATTTATTACAAAAAAGTTTCTTATCCAGACAAAGATGTTCTAAAAAGTAGTAGTTATCTTTGGTCGCGTCTGAAAATATGGAAATATTTAATGTGACAAGACTTTACGCTTTGTTAAAGAGTCGTGGCTATATGTTTTTGTCATATTAAATATATCCATATTTTCAGACGTGACGGTACCTAAGAAGACTTTTCTAATTTAGAGTTCAATTATCTATTGATTCTGTACAAAAAAATTAAGTTACTATTTTCTTGTTTTGAGGGTGCACTAATCAGCATTACTAAAATATTACTTCCTTTACTTTTTATTATACCTTATTTCAGTTTTGAAGAAGCCTGCGACACCATTATTTCCTGAACAGGTTTATGTTTTGAAGCCATACACTGCACTAAGTGGACACATGTCACAAACCCCTTCGGAACTGGAATAGGGTAGGGGCCAAATTTATTAAATATATAACTAGTTTTAAGCAGTCCGTTCAGTAGAATTCGTTTTTACAAGTTACAGCCTTACCTAAATAGGGATGATGACACATGTTGAATTATGCAATCAAATTTAGTTGATAGGATGCAAAATAATCAATATATCGAAATACATTGAAAATCACAAAATTATATTGAAATGGTTCATTCAAAATATAAAAATTTGACGATTTTTTAAAGTACGAAATATAAAAAAAAAACATTGATACCATCCGGTTCTTAACATTTTACTGTGAAATAGCAATTTCATAAGTTTTCAATACTTTAAATAGGGCGACTATTTGATAGTGACGTCACTTTGCACGTTATTTTGTTGGGAGCGTTGTGAGAAACAAATGCAAGTCTCAGACTTTATGTCGCATTTCTGACTTTTGTGTTGCTCTAAGGCAATTTGCCTCATATATATCATTTGATCCTCACAACACAACAAATCGATTGATACCATACATGAAAAAAAATTACATGCGTATTAACACGTAATTTTGAATTTAAGATTGACCTTTTTTTAATGTCTGCCTAATATTTACATATAAGGAGTGGTCCGGGAAAAAAGTAGCCGTGCCTTTTCTGATTTATCTTTTTATTTTGTGACGATTTAGAAGCAGTGTTTATATTTAAATAATCTGTAGATACAATCGTACAAAACATAAATACAATCATATTAAAATGAAACAGCGTTTGGAAGTTTTCGCCTTTTGTATTCAATCATACACATGGTTTTTTGAACAGCGTCTTCTGACAGAATTTTTGAGGTGTTTCTCAAAGACATGTTTTTTCTTATAGTTTGATTTGATGCGCTACCTTAATAAATTGTCTTTTTTCAATAGTAAACTTTTTTATCTGGCTTCATTTTAAGGTAGTAACAGTAATTTTTAATTAAAGGTATTTGCCTTTTTTTATAGAAAATTGTCTCCCATAGAAAAATCTTTGTCAGAGGTTAGATTAGAGAGTCTTCCTGACTATCCTAGCTAAAATACAGTTAATTAATGTAGCTTCTTGGTGAGATAAAATTCTGAAAAGCATAAAACGGGTTGTGAAAATGGAAATACAATTGTGGCATTGTAGCAGATGTCGATTGAAGATTGTCAAATTATGTTGTTCAAAAAGTTACAAAGTATGTTGAAATAAAAACGCGAAAACTTATATATGCTCACATATTTTATTATGATTGTATATTTATTTATTAGTATTGTATCTACGGATTAATAAAATAAATATACTGCTTCAAAATTAGCACTAAATTAAAAAATACGCAAGATTGTACACGGCTACTTAATTTCAGGACCACTCCTTATTTTTTCTATATTTTATGGTCAATATCAAAGATTCATATACGTACAAAAAATTGCACGAATTTAGATTGCAAAAACTAAACATAATGTATGTTTCTTTGATAGCCGAGTGTTAACTTGTATCAAGTAACTAAGAAGGCATTGCTAGTATTTATGTACAATAGAAAACATTATATACAATTAGGTACATACGTCAAGTTACACGCAGCGTTTTAAAAGTTCAGTTACCTAATTAAAAAAATATTTTTTATGTTATCATAACAGAAATAATCCTTAGCCTATTCTTCAAAATCCGCTTAGGTATGCTTGTTTATTAAATAACATTTCGATATGCTTTTGGTGAAAGGAAACAATACTTCCTAATTTTCTTATTTTAACAGATATGTATTATTTAAGACGTCATGGTAGAAAAACAGTTATTTGTTATGTTATCCCTTTAATATATCTTTCATATTTACATAAATTTAAGTGCCTTGCGGTCCACGGTAACATACAGTGTCGGTACTTATTTTAATTAGTATACACAGGCAATTGAAATGCTTAAAATCGAAAAATAAAAACCCAAGCTGTAGGTACATTATAAATTTACCTAATAACGAGGCTCGAACTTAGTATTCACAGCAAATGCTAGGGTAAGTTTCAGTGGACCGCAACACAAGTAATTATTAATATATATCGGTGTTATAGACTGGGAAGCGATAGAGAGAAATGTTCGTCATCGAGCACAAGACCCAAATGAATTATACTCATATAATGTTCATCGCATAATCGCGCATTTTTTTGGACCATAACCTCTTTCTCGGATATTAGTTTTGTTAAAATAATCTGTTTTGATTGGACAATTAAGTCATCTAGGAAATAAAAACTGTTAGAGGTGCCGGCTGATGTTACCTGTTTTATTTTAATGTAATTAACACAGATTAATTGTATACTAAAATTATACTTATTTTCCAAAGCTGCTTCGAATATTTTACAATAACTGACATCAAATAATTACCTTAAGAAAATATTCAAATTATTTAGAAAAGGTAGATACAATATGACTTAAATTCTTCGATCGAGCTCCCAGCCTATCCAAGAAGTAATCTCGGAGTGTTACGTCTAAATCACGTTTGTTAATATAAGTCCAGGGATAATTTATCACGTCCCGGATCGCGTCGGCGCGAGGAGTAGCCCCAGCGATAGTGTTAACAGGATTACACTCGATGATGACGCCTCACTTGAGCTCTTCACTGAAAAAATAACAAATATGTGAATATAAAGGTTGACTGGTAGAGAATGCCTTACGGCATTAAGTCCGCCTTTTGTAAACGTATATTTGTTACTGTGCAATAAAGTTATGAATAATTGTTATGAATAAGTGTTGAATAGTTGTTAATGTTATGAATATACAGTTCGTCAATGAAGGAGAATTGTATACAATGCTGGAATGGAAATCAAACTTTTCAATGTTATATCACTGCGGTCTAATTTGATTTGAATATGTCTCACTGTTCTCATTTGTACAGATAAAAGAAGTACGAGCGAGATGCTACAATGCAAGTGATATCAAAATAAGACCACATAGCAATTTAAGTAAATTTTGTTGGAATACCTATAGCTCCTGGTCAATACCTAATTGGCTCATGCTGGGCCAGTTCTTATGCTCCAGTTCTGAATGCACCTTTAAATTGCGAATTAATTTATATTTTTGACAAAATTATGATCAATTACTTGTCTATATTGTCATCTAGACAGCTAAGAAGGCCCGAAATGGTTTCGATACAGTTTTAGAAAGTCGCAGCTGGGCTCCATTTCCGTCATCCCGCGTTACTCGTCCGGAACAAAATTACTTTCTCACAAAGTGCCGAACAAAGCGCTTAGTGTCTTTAACGTAATCTATGTCGAAACTTACTAAGGTTTAATTTATACCAAATTGTCGGAGACTTCGAGCGCTTATTTTTTTCGACATAAATTCGATTTTTTCAAATAAGGGACACAGTCTCTTCAAAGGCCTATCAAAGAGGCTCAGATATGACAGATACTAAGACTGTAGAGTGGGAAGCTTCTTCGAAAAACGAATCAGCCTAACAACCCAGCAATGAAATGCTGCGAGTATCTTCGATACTATGATGCAGGGCCTTTTTTTGGTTTTGTTTAGGTAATACTTGTTCTGTTTTTAGATTTTGGAAAGAGTGATGGTGCAAAAGCTCCAATATTAGTAAGAATGTTAACACCATTATTAGCAACTTTTAGGTCAAGTGGTCAATCGTCTCACCGAGCAACATAGCCTCCTTGCTATCAGCTAGCTGGCTGTTCCCGACCACAGCCTCGCTGCCCTCCCGCCATGCGGGCGCGACGCGCGCCGTGCACCGCACCTGCATCGTGCGTCCCACCGGCACGCGTAGCCCCAACGCCGATGACATCAGGCCGTGCGCGTGCAGCGTCACAGGATACTCTACTAGAAGCTCCGGGTCTGTCACCTGATCAACAAAAAGTGTAACTAACTATTTTTGCTCAACTATCAAAAAAGAGTCATGGCCTCCGAAACGAGAGCACGTCACCTGTCCCGATCCTGCGCGACTTCTTGCCAGTTATTGACGCGAAGCTGAAGCAGATCCGCCGACACATTGTCTCCCCACACCAGGGCTGACCCATCATACGGCGACCAGTCAGTCGTCTCAAGGACGCTTTCTTAACGGTCCAAAATTAGTCCGTGATTTTTTGGGCGGGGCGAAAAGTACTATTTTGAAAAATAGGGTAGGCCAGAAACCCTGACAGTTGACTAATAAATGCCACAATATGGAACATTCGGCTTAATATACATATTTCACATCTAGCTAGATGGGTCTAAAACGTATAATGCAAGCTATTAGAAATTTATAAAGCACATTTTTCGTAATAGTGTTACCACTCCGGACGTTCAATAACATATATTATTATGCCATGCCCTACGTGTTGAGCAGCATCAATGTCGAACAAGTACCCTATATACAGGGTGTTTCTGAATGAGGGGCTTTAAATGCAGGGTTTAATTGTGCTCTGCAAACTGATTAATTTTTGTTCTGCAACATTTTAAAAAGATATTTTTTTTATTTTTTTTTCATACAAGTTAAATAATACCTTCAATGTACGCAATCCGATGCTAACTTGACATCATACTGATAAATGTTATCTTTATGAGACGTCAAATATCAAATGAACAATGTCACGTCAATTTCATTAGATTGTAAACTAATTTAGTCGCAAGTATAGCTAATATCGAGTTTACATCTGTAAATTATTGCTGCAAGTATTAAAACGGAACCACAGGTAAGAGTGAGTTGTAAATATCTGCATCTCATTCTTGCTTCGTTTTAAACTTGCAGTAGTAACTTGTAGGTGAAAACTCCGCATAAGCTTTTGATTGTTATGAAGATAATCGTTACGAAAACCACAGTAAAGAAACGTTTTTTCTAAGAGACCTCATTTATTGTTTAGAGTAATCACAACAAAAACTAACATTCAAATCGAACAGCTCCTAATTACCAATTAAATTACACTCACTCTAGGTTCCGTCTTGAAATTTCAACATGCCTACCCTCTCGTCGTATGCAAGTTTGATATCTTCTTAAGATTGATCTGTGAACTGATCGTAAACTATTAGCCAAACGAATCTTACGAAAACTGACAATGATCTTTTCTCTCATTTCTTCAATCATATCAGACTCTGTCGCATACACATCATGTTTAATGGCTCCCCATAAATAAAAGTCTAGCGGCGTCAAGTCTGGTAACCTTGGTGGCCATCGATGAGGACCATATCTTCCAATCCAGTGATTTTCGAAGATTTCGTTTAATCTGTTACGGACGGCAACCGAAGAATGTGCTGGTGTACCATCCTGTTGATACCAAATTTCGTCATGGCCAACAGGCAACCCATTTATGTAATTAACAACGTGCTCATTTAAAAGCATCAGGTATTTATCGGAGTTCAATGTGCCATCAATGAACACGGGGCCAATAATGGTGTTATTAATAATACCTGCCCATACATTCAGGGACCAACGATATTGATGACCAGTTTCCTTAGCTCAATGAGAATTTTCTGCTGACCAATAATGGACATTTCTGCGATTCCACATACCATTGCGGCAAAATGTGCTTTCGTCCGTCCAGAAAACACTTTTTAGAAAATCTTCATTTTCACCATGTTGTTGTAAAAACCATTCGCAATAAGCTTTACGTATTGGCAAATCCCTCGGAAGTAACGCGTGCACTTTTTCTGGTTTCAAAGGGTGCCATTTGTTCTTCTTCAAAATTTTATGAATTACCGAGTGGTGGACTCCGAAATTTCTAGCAGTGGTCCTTGTACTTGCAAGAGGATTGTCAGCAAAATAATCTAAAACTCTGTCATGGACTGGTAATGGCAAATGGTTGTTGCCCACTTCCGCCCGCATATTGCCGGTAATCGGTCGATCCTCTCTTATTCGTTGAACAGCATTTACAATTACACGAGAGTTGTGTGGATGCCTACGATTGGGAAACCGTTCTTGGTAAAGTCTGAGTCCGCGGGCTCCATTGCCTTGTGTTTCCCCGTACAACAACACCATATCA
Organism: Pammene aurita; assembly: GCA_947086415.1. NCBI lineage: Eukaryota > Metazoa > Arthropoda > Insecta > Lepidoptera > Tortricidae > Pammene > Pammene aurita. The sequence continues at coordinate 2,089,737 of OX352297.1, forward strand.
GTTAATTCTGCCGCTGTAAACATTTGATTCGGCATTTTGAAAAAAAAAATACTGAATAAAATTGATTTGACAGAAAGACGTCAATGAAAAATTTTGATTGACAATTTAATATTTTTAAGCAAATAGTAAGGCTACGTTAAGGCGAAAAACTAAGACAAACCTCTTTTTGGCACATTAGAAAAGAAAGTTTGTAAACGGAACAGAAAATTGTCACTGAACAGCTCCCGTACCAAGGTATTATAATATCATCCTCGTACCACGAGATAACGATATTAACGCTAGTTCTGATACACTGACTTAACGATTAAACTTTGAGGTCTAATAAAGTATCTAAATTTTTTTTTTTTTAAGTCTCAGAACAAAATTAGATCAGCTAACTGAGTAGAATCGAACCTTCCAATTAAAGCCTCAAAGTCGGAGACACGCTGTATTTTATGATGGAAATCTATTTATAAAATCTATTCGTAAACCATGAATTAATTAAATTTTGGTACTGTTGAGCCTGATGGATATTTGAATTGGTCCTAAATAATCAAACCGAGAATTGTAAATGGTTTAAATGTACCTACAAATTAATTGCATATTTAATTAGAAGTAGGTACATGTTCTGAACACTTCCTTATTAGAAAACATGGTGCTTGTTGCCTATTAAGCGTGAATATGAACAAGATTATTGTCAATGACTGATTTTAAGGTACAGATTTGTACTGAAAATTTACTGTTGCATACATTTTGGTAATAAGCAACAACAACAAGAATCTAAGACGGCCAGGGTTCTAGTTTTCTATGATTCAAAAACAAAACAAAACTATGGAAGAGTAAACTTTCTGTGATTTTAAGATCATTATAGTTTGGCTAGGGACTGTTTCGAGCATATACAGAAATAATCATATCGTCTCTTTCTTACGCTAGTATCCTGACCACTAAGAAAGGCATGAGTATAGCCTATTACTTCTACTGTAACTGCCGTTTTTGGTTTGTTAGACTATAAATCCAAAATGAAAGTTATTCAGTGAATGATTTTGAAATAATTGATGATTGAATTACCTTTTCCCCATCGATGTCCCAACTAAGCACAGCTGCGGGGTACGACCTCCCCGACGTGCAATTAAGAAATAATGAATCCCCTCTTCTGTTCTCCTGTTCATTCCCCGTTATTCTAGGGCCTTCTCGTGGTAAATCTAAGGACAAAATAATTGTGGATTAAACACGCACTATGTTGGCATAACATGGTTGAGGAACTTTGATGATTGTAGATTTTATTCGAAAAAGTTAAGCCATTTTAAGAGGGGTGTTGTAAAAAGATGAAGACACTGAGTTTTGGATTGATATGTGATTTTTTTTATTGGAGCGAGCAAGGTTCGCTGCTAATACCTACTTATTTAATTATGTTAAGAATTTTAAGATAATCAAATATCTCTTCTTTTTGTGTCATTTATTCAATCATAGGTACAATTGTTTTTCGCTAAAATGCGTTACATAAAAAGTATTCATTTGGACTCTGCGTAATATAAAAACTGCAAAATCACATTTATAAATGGACCTGTCATGCTCAGGCTGTGCTTCGTTGACAACTATTTACACGTCTTTATATTATTATTTTGGTATTTTTACTGCTTCTAAATTATAAAAATTCCATTCTAATGTCGTTGACCTGCATGACATATAAATGTATAAATGGTCTCCCGCGATACAAGCTTAGCCTAGAGCGGGGACTACTGGAATCTCCGGCGTATATAAACTTATTTGTGCACCAACTATTTTATCTACTTGTCAATAAAAAAATTGTATAATCTTTTTGTATCATTTATTTTGTGCAATAAATAGATTTTTATCTTATCATATCTTTTAATTTACTGATGTTGTTTATAATTACTTTATGATTTTTTTACGCATGCTAATTTTATTTAATTTTACATGTATATATTTCATAGAGACCAAGACGATCCAGGTGGAAAGCCTTTGTTTAGCAGTAAGCCAATAAATATGTAACTTACAAATAACTTCTAGTTTTCCTTCCCCGGCCGCTGAGGAGAAGCTGGGTGCTTCAGCAGATACCTCGCACCGGTACAGCCCCGACGTCTTGAGCATCACTTGGTGCAGGATCACTTTGCGGTCGTCTGACTTAGCTACCTGATGAAATAAAAATCATTAGATAAGCTTTCATAATACAAAATTTAAATATCTGATAATACACAGTGATTTTCTCGGGTCCCATTAATGTCAAGGGTAAATTTTTGAGCTTTAATTAAATTAATTTCTCAAAGACACCGGTATTCTAATTGGCTCAATTTCTGAGATAACGGATAATCCAATTTTTATTTTATATATCAATTACGAGTGTGTAAACCTGCATTAGATTATTCTTATAACCTAAGACACCACTTCAAAATGGCGCACCTCGTAGTTGTCAATAAAATATGCTTGAAATAAAAATAATATTTTGCTTTACTATGAAAAATCTAAGCGCTGCTAGCTTGGCGGAAAAATGTCCGACCTTTAATCCAGAGGTTTCAGTAACGTTCTTTATATTTTGTTAGTTACAAAAGAAGTGCTTTAGAAAGAAGCAACTTTTGTAGTTATCGTGGATATCGGGATTATTTTTCTAGAAATATTATTCTTGATCAATATCGAGGTGACCTAGTAGTGTATATGTGTATGTTTAGGAGTCACAGTTGTCTTGTAATATATTACACATGCATTTTTAAATAACGGAAACAAACAATAAAAAATCGGCCAGGTGTGTGTCGGACCACGCATAATGGAGGGTTTGAATTCAACTAGAACTAAACTAAAACCAAAAGGTCGTATCTGATGCCTATGCAAGAAGTTTTTTTTAAATAACTCAAAAATGGCTGAACCAATAATGATTAAAACAATTTTCGTAGAAAGTATGTAATAAGGAGCATCTCCTCAAATTTTTTCATATTTTTAAGATTTACGATTCAAAAGTTACAGGGGGGGAAACATTTTTTTCTGAAATCGAAGCGATTATTTCTGAAAATATTAACTTAATCAAAAAATGTTCAGAGAAACCTCCATGTTATTTTTAAAGACCTATTAATTGATGTGCAACATGTTGATATTCGGTAAATATTTGAAATTTAGTTACATGTATGCAGCGTCAAAAAATGTTTTTCTGAAATTTAACTACATAACTAAATAGTGGAATACAAAATACACCTTATGTCTAAATTTCATTGATATAATGTCTTATAGTTTCGGAGTAAAATGACTGTGACATACGGACGGACGGACGAAAAGACGGACGGACAGACGGACATGACAAAACTATAAGGGTTCCGTTTTTGCCATTTTGGCTACGGAACCCTAAAAACTACGTGAGGTCGGTCGTCAATTGACCAATGAGACAACCTTTTTTATCAATTAAATTGTGTCGTTGGCCGTACGCTTGAGTCACATAGTTGTTTGTTTACCTTATTTAAAAATTCATATGGAATTATTATTGATTATAATATTCAGCATTTTATATTACGATATAAAATTCTAAATTATACCCGCAAAGCTTTGAATATCGAAAATGTATATTGAATGAATTTTAAACAGGAAATAATTAGGAATAATTGGTTTATTCCGTTCTTCTCTTTTAGAAGTAAGAAACTAAATATATATTAACAATTTTTAATATTCAATTTTAACCTTTGTAAAATGTTGTGTCCCACGAGTCAAGTAAATCCTTTGTAAAAGCAGGTGTCTGATCAAGAAGTGTTTTCGTGAAAAATATTGAGAACAATAAATATAAAATTATTGATCAGACAATTTAATCACATGGACAAACATTGTCTGTGCCTTTATGTGCATGTTATTACTTATTATGTTTAAAAAAGTAACTAATAACACGTTCGACTTTCAAATGTTATTTGCACTCTTGTGAATAAAATGCAGTTTTGTTATCTGTTTTTAAAGAATAAAAAAGGGCTTTCTGAGCTAGTGAAGTGAAAAATACATTGTTACTTTTCTGTTCGAGCACAGCAGCAGCAGTACCTCTACCACGAGTCATGCAAATAAGCCCAATTCGAGATTCGTTCACGAATTCGTAAATTATTTATATGGAGAATTTGTGCAGAGCCTCTAGCGGTCACTTATAGAACTAAAAATTACTGCCATACCATAAGTTAAATTATCGTTTATGCAATTCGCTCACGAAAGTTCGATTGCTTGTTTCGTTTGTGTAGATTTCAATACTTTAAGTGACGTGACGTGACAAACGTCACATCCTTCACACCAACCGAAACAGATTGTAGGTAAGCCAAAAAGGTTTTACTTCCTAAGTACATTTTATCTGAAGGTTTAGAACTGTAGACAATTATATGAGCAGTGAACAATAATAAGCATAGAAACCGTACTAGGTCTGAAAAATTACCCTGCTTTTTGTGGGTGTTTAATATGCTTGCTAGGCCGTAAACCAGGAATAATTTCCGTTGGTCATCGTGTCCCAAGCGGTAAATTTGAAGTCGTTAAGGGCGGTCAATAATAAAGCTTCGTGATGGTCAGCTGCCGTTCCTTGAGTGGGTTGAGGAACGGCAGCCATTTTCTCACATAAAATACATATAAAATAAAATGACCATCGCGTCCCAGTTGAAACAGGTGATAGTTTATATGCTATTACAAATAAAATAAAAATCATCAGCCGTCTGTATACCACTGAAAAGACCGTAAACTAGTCACATGAATATATGGTATTTAGGGTATCAGCAGACGGTCTTTCTACCTCAATACAGCCGGCTGACGATTTTCCTGATAATAAGAGCATCAAATACTGACAGCTGACCTACGCGAGTCATCATTATACTTCGTCCTTAACCACTTCAAAAATTATCATCGCCTGGGACGCCTTGCGATTGGTCATGAAATTTGTTCCTGGCTTACGGTTTATGCCATCGGAGCCGGGAAATACAAGCTATGACAGTAAGCCTAACGCGCGTGACTTTGAACGCATAAAATGTTATCAACCGACTTCAAGAGTTCGAAGGAGGAGGTTCTCAATTCGTCAGGATCTTTATTTTCACTATTTTTTCATAATGTTCACCGATTGCAACTTTTTTTTAAACAGGGAAATTACGTATTTCGTCATACATATTCAAAGCTAGGAATAGGGGTGAAAACTGTCAGTACTTCATCCATCCATCCATATACTTATTTCGTCGTAGGATATAGGATTACCTAAGAAAACCAAATTGATGAAATTTCAAATGTACAAATAACACTACTAGTTTAAAACGTCCTAGAACTACGTCTATTTGTAATAGGTGATTCTTAATTTATTTGGTTATTTTGTCAACATGACAGTTCGACTTTTAGTGATCATAGGTTTATTTCTTATTATTTAGGTCTATTGTATAATCACAAAAGGATAAGTACCCTTTCAGGATGTTGTTGATTCTCTAAAAGTATAGGCAGTGCGCTATCGTTACACATCCCACCTGCGTCGACGCCGACACGGTTTACCATTGAATTGTCGACACACATTTAATCGAATATTATTTCAAAGACAACGTTTCAAGTATTTTCATTTCATCGACAAGTCATTGCGTCGAGGACTCGTTACTAGGTAATTTGAACCGAGGTCTTTTAATTGGTAGTTGACATATTTCAATAAAATTCATGTAATGGCTTTTCATTTCGGGTTTTTTAAATTTTTTTTTTTACATGTATTTAATAATATTTATTCCGCATAAAATTATTTCAATTGGTAATATTTCGTTATCGAAGCTAAACGCATTTTGGGCAAATTATAAATAGGTTAGTAACAAACATTTCACTTACTAAGCCTAATTTATTATAATAACTAATGTGTGGCTTTTCTGGCCACAAGTCGCTTTCTTGGGGATCGCAGTTCTAACCTAACCTAACCCACTTCTGGAAACAGTTCGTTTTCTTGGGGGTCGCAGTTCTAACCTGACCTAAGCCACTTCTAGCAACAGTTCGGTTTCTTGGGGGACGCAGTTCTAACCTAACCTAACCCACTTTTGGCAATAGTTCATTTTCTTCGTTGGTTGTCTAAACCTACTTTGAAAGCCTCGCAGTCCTATTTTTTGATATAATTATGCAATAATATTATTAATTTATTTTTCAGAAGAGTTCAAAAGTTTGGCCTTGCAACAACATATAAAATATTAAAATTGTATTGAAGTAATACGTCGAAAAAAAGAATTGCAATGTTTTGTAGTTGTGCCAATAAAGATCATTTGAAACAAATCGGCGATTAAGTAATATTCGTTGAATAGTATTTCTACGTAGTAAGATAAATTTAAATAAATAGTAGTTGAAATAAAATTATGCCAAACAATATTACTAGTACTAAAGTTTCAATGAATCATTGTCAACGAAATAATATTCGATGAAAAGGTTGTCGACAAAACAAGGGTACACCCGCCGACACGTTGGCCAAGTCCTTTAATTTATTTACCAGCGAACAAGCCGGAGCGGCGCCCGACATCCGAAATCACTACAAGACTATTAAATATAGTTGTCGTTCGTCTAACTATTGTTGGTGTCGAGGTAATCGATCCGTGGAGCAAGGGGCACGGAGCCTCACGACCTAACAAACGCACAAGGGAAGCTAAAGATGCTCCAGCAAGCCGCCGGTTTTCATACATAACACAACGCAGGATTGCGGCTTTGCCGCTTCTTGCATAATGATGGTTTTATTTCTATTTATAAGTTACACGTACGAGTAATTGTTAGTAGTACTTATAAGTTTCTAGTTTGTGACAATGTTACTTTAAAAGGCTATTTCGCAATAAATGAATCTTTAATATAATTATGTACATTATAATTTCAAAGTGCCCTGTATAAATCTGGATGTCTTTAAGTAAGCACTATTTTATAGTACTTCGATGCAATAATTCGAAGATCCCGGCCTGTAACGCAGTTGTTACTTCTTGAATATAAAATAATACACCTTCCTGGGATAAATAGTTTACCTTGCTGGTGATAAGTTAGCTGCTACAGCAATCAATCAGAAATGAATGATGCACAAGAACTTGTAAAAGATGTTTCAATATTATTTGTTATTTTTCACAGTTTCATTGTAATTATTATGATTGAAAATTAAAGTGTTTATAACTATCATATCAAATTTCAACTACTTACCATTCATTTTAGGTTAGAGTTGGTATTTTTGTGTCGATTTAAAATCAGATTAATTGACTATTAATACATAAATCTCACAAATATTCAGCAGTTCTTGGGTCTAGATTTCTTTTTTAAAATTATTCTTATTGAAGTGTTGATGTGGATAAGTATTTCTATTTCTCATATCGGCTTGAAATTTACCGTTTCGTTTTCCAGTTCCAGTTATCATACTATGCAGTCTTATTAACAAATTATGCTTAATATAAGGCTTTGTCCATATTATTTCGTCAACTAATAATATATAAATATAACACAATAAATACGAATGGTTTTCACTTTCACCATGTTTTGACATCTCACCTTATAATTTGATAGTGAAAGAGTTTTCTACAATCGATACGGTATTTTTCGATGACGTAAGTCAAATTAGTGTCTTATGGTAACGTTTTAATAGAACCTATCTATAACAAACTGTACTGACCTTCAGTGCGCTAACATGACAGATCACATTCGACGTGCCGCATACATCCGTCTCGTTCTACCTATGAGACGGATGTATGCAGCGCACTAAACGTAATCCGACATGAAATGTCAGCATAGATCGTTTGTATGTGTTGCTGTCGAAACTGAAGGAAAACAATTCGAAGCCCGATTATTCGTTAACGCCTATAGAAAAGTATTCAGAATTTTCTACATGACTCGTGGTATAGGTACAGATTGTTTTAGAACACAATATCGAATTTCTTTATTTATTACCTTTGCAATATTCATGCACCGAGAATTTAATGAACACTCTATTCTGGTTGCAAAATTAATTGGCAGACTTTACAATACTTGTACAAGGACGTATAAAAGCCGTTAGAACATAAAAAAATAATTTCGACATTGGAATTTTATTTCTTTATCGAATGGCTTTACAATTTACTGGATTAAATTTAAAGTAAGTAGTAGCAGTAGTAGTAGTAAAATACTTTGTTGCACAAAGAAGTACATTACCAACAAAAATATAGTGAGTGTGTACAAAGGCGAACTTATCCCTTTAAGGGATCTCTTCCAGCTAACTTTTAAGCAACTGAGATAAATCGGTCAGACATGGTGGACAAAGATTAAGAGTAGAAGTATATAGGTACAGGATTTTAAACAAGAGATTGAAATTAGTTTTATTTAAATATTTACTTGAAGTATTTTTTGATAACCAATAAATGCGACAATTGGCTACTTTCCTAAAAAAAAATATTTAGTCCGTCAGTTAGATTATCAAAAAATATTGGACACGTATTTTTTATTTTGTCAATAAAACAAAAATTGGTAAAGATATAGCCCGTTAAAGTTCCGCGTGACGTCACATTTCAGTACAATTTTTAGTATAATGTGACGTCACGCTGAATTTTAACGGGCTGTATCTTCACCAATTTTTGTTTGATTGACAAAATAAAAAATACGTGTCAAATATTTTTTGATAATCTAACCGACGGACTAAATAGAATTACATTTTTTCTACCCAGGAAAGTACCCAATTACAACCGTTCTCGTCAAACAAGCAAAGGCGACACTCTATCTGTAGGGCCCAGCCTTAAAAGCCGAAGTCCCAAAAATTTTCAATGGATTTTAAATCTAAAACGTAGAAACGTTGACTTTGCTTAGTGTGGCAATTTAACGAAACAAAGGAAATGCAACTCTGTGAAAACAAAATGTCATCGAGCTTTATAAGTACTGTACTCAGGACTTTGGCCTGAGAAGCATAGGTTCATCTAATTTATAAAATATAAGTGTATGAATGGATTTTTTATTTAATTACCTATAACAATGCAAATAATTAGATACTTCATCATCACTTCACTACATAGTATAAAACAAAGTCGCTTTCCGCTTTCTGTCCCTATGTAAGCTAAGACCTTTAAAACTACGCAACGGATTTTGATGCAGTTTTTTTAATAGGTATAATGTTTCTAAGAGGAAGGTTTATATGTATAATATATGCATAATACAGTGTGTAAATTTTATAGAGGCGTACATTGTTATTTTTTTTCATACATAATAGTTCAGCCCGTAATGTATTGCATCCATGACAATTAACTTACCGATGCGTCATGTCAGTTATGTCAGTTTTGAATCAGTTGGATAGCGTACATTGGTGCCCGGTAGGACTTTAAAAAATCGTTACACATAATTAATAACATTATTTAACAAAATGATTATACTACATGAGTCCTATTGCTGGATACTATAGGTGGATAAAGTATACGCCCGTATAAAATTTACAGGCTGTATAGTAGAGAAACACTGATAATTTTAGAGGTTTCTAATGTGATGCTGTTAATGAACTCATTTCTTTGCGCTTACATTGCAAACGATGGCGGAACCCTACGAGATAGATGAAAATAGTGTACTACAGTATTGTACCTCTACACCTTAAAAAGTTCTACAAGTACGTCGATGGTATATGTCTATCTGTTAGGGATAACCAACAATAACCATTATTTTATAATGGTAGGTCATAGTTCTAAATAAATAGTAGAATAACGAGATTGCCTACTCCAAGAATCCTATACAGAAATCCTTTTAAATAAAATCTCATTCAGCATAGGTACTCCAGCAGCCGGGATGACATTGCCTGAATAGTCGAGCCCTTATCTATTGTCTGGGTTTCGGCTCATTTCTTTCTCAATATTTGCGAAACGACTCTCACTATTGTTCTCCCTATTACTTTAGAGAATTATGTTTTCTGCTGAATCCAGATAGCTCTTGATATTATTGGCAAAGTCCTTTAGATGATACTCGTAATGCCTTATTAGGTTTGAGAAGCGTGGCGTATTTACTTAGCGGATCTTAAGCTATTTGCCATATTGGTATAACAATTATGAATTATGCAGCAATAGGAGAAAGTCGATTATGTCGTCTACTTATTAAATTCCTCTATAAACAAATAAATGTAACATTATCTTTTATTAACTAAATAAATAGCACTAGACCCTATTCATAGTGTTGTGTTCCTGCTGGTGAGTATGGTTGCCAAAGAGCTCAAAGAGGACCCAGTGTGTTGACGATGAGGGACCTTCTTGTTCCTTTAGCCGTCAACACAGTGAATCCTCCTTTTGTAAAGGGTCGGCAACGCACATGTGACTCCTTTGGAGTTGCAGGCGTTCATAGGTTACGCTAGCTGCTTACCATCAGGCGGGCTGTATGCTTGTTTGAAACCGTCGTGGTATAAAAAATAAAAAAAACTACAAAATACACTGCACTCACAGGCCACAGTGGTTCAGGTTGTATGGGAGGGCGGAATTAATTATTTTTATGAAAGGTGGGCGTTTTAACATTTATGTAATGTGGTTTTATCAATATAAATAGGTAAAATGAATTAAAAAAATGAAACAAGCATTAATAAAATGTATGATTTGTATTAAAATCATATAAAACATACTATAAAATACAAAATAATTAATAAATAAAATTGATAGGTTCATAATATTATCAAAGTAGGTATAATAAATATAAGATTATTATTTCTAGAATATAAAAAAAATATAAAAACACACTTTATTAATTATTATTTAAAATAAATTGTTTTATTTCCTCATGGTCTATTTCTGTTTTTTTATTATTATGTTTGGCCCTTAAGCTATTAATAAAAGGGTCTGAAGATGTCAAGAGCATTGTATGTATTGAAAACATACCACTGAGCCAATCTTTATTTTTGTAAAAAAAAATACTTTCTCACCCTTGATGCAGCTTTCCACTTTTTTGTGAAAGTAGGTAAAAATTGTTTACTTAACTGAATATAGATTTGGGCAAGTATAGCTTCTGAAAGATTTGGATATTTAATCTTCAGTCTTTCAATACACTTATGCACATCCCGGTCACTTGAAATAGCAATTTCGACTAACTCTGCATTTGAAATGCTGAAACTTGCCATGACTATCAATAATAACTATGTTACTTTCTCGAAACGATAATAGTAAATGAAGAAAAAGACAACTCCGTACACATTTTAGACCCAAATCAAGTTATCTGTTCATTAACTACCCTCATTAATTAGTTTATCTCTGTCATTATTTTTCCTACATCTCAATGAGCTCGTTACTTAAATGGTCATTACTCAAAAGTTTGCAATTAGTAGCAGCTAGAATCAATTAGATAATCATTTTGGATAATTAAGGTATCATTTGTGCTAGTTTTTGGTGAAAAGGAAGGAGTAGCTTAAAAGTAATATCTAATTGAATGTTGAATGTGGCCAAAATAATGACCATGTTGTTTTAATCCAAGCCATGCCCTAACCAATACACGAAATCACTGATATTATCTATCATAAAAATACCTTTATATACGGCACATCAAATAAAAATCATATTTTGGGTATTTTAGCTAGCGTTTTAGAAATATATTACCTGAAAGAAACAAATTTTTTGACGAAAAATTCGTAAGTGTTCAGCATTACGTGTTTCTTATGATTTATTTACAAACTAACCTTTTCCCGCGGCTTCGCCCGCATACTATAAGTACTCAAAAAGGATAAGATTACCATGTTGATTTTCAGACTTTGTGACCACATTTTCCCCTTTTAGGGGTTGAATTTTCAAAAAACCTGAAATACGTGTTTACTCATTTATTGTTAGGAATACTCCCGTGAAGTTTCGAATAAAATAGTCTAACAAATCTTGATTCGCCATACAAACTTTGGACCCCCATTTTATCCCCTTAGGGGGTGAATTTTGAAAAATCCTTTCTTATTACAACCCTAGACCTTATAAGGAACCTACGTGCCAAATTTGGAATCTCGAGAACCAGCGGTTTGGGTTGTGCGTTGATATGTCAGTCAGTCAGTCAGTCAATCAGTCAGTCAGTCAGTCAGTCAGTCAGTCAGTCAGTCAGTTTCTTCTTTTATATTAATAGATAAATAATACATCAAAATTAAAATCCTTTCAGTACAGGGTTGTACAACTATTCTACTGTTAGATTTAAGTCAAATAAATAAATGACTTTAGTTAATATGTAATTTTCGGACTTTATTCTGCCCCTGAACCAATGTGCGGGCTTCTATAGACTTTCGATTGCAATATTTCTCTTACACTCGTTGCACGTTTCTATTGTCATTTGGTAAGGTTATGGCTTATCAAAGTTTTAGACTAACTAAATCATGTAAAATAGAAATAAACAGAATAATAAATATAACATAACATAAATACTCTAATAATAAGATCATATTGTCAAGCAATAAATAATTCCATTATAACCATAAAAGTAACCATACTTATATTATTCAGTGTCCCTTGTTCCGAGAGCACAACTCAGGCACTTGACTGACTCAGTTATGTACGAGGGCTGATTGATAAGTTTCCGAAACAAAGAGAAAAAAAAAGAGATATCGGAATGAAACTATTTTATTTTTCAACATATGTAAACCTCCTAGCTCTTCACACTTAGATCAACGCTTCTTCAATGCCATTATTCCATTTTCATAGAAGCTTCTGTCAAGACCCTCAAAATAGCCAGTAACGGGGTCAATGACTTCAGAGTTGGTCGAAAATTTTTGCCCCCCTAACCATTTCTTCAAATTCGGGAACAAATGGAAGTCGCATGGGGCCAAGTCAGGAGAATAGGGTGGGTGGGGCAGTATTTCGAGGCTCAACTCTTGAATTTTTGACATTGCAACTCTTGCCGTGTGAACCGGTGCATTATCGTAATATTGGCCGTTTATACTTCTTCCCTTTTCAAGGTACTCCACGTAAATTACACCTCTAGCATCCCAAAATACGGTTGCCATCACTTTATCAGCGGACAAGGTCATCATTGCCTTCTTTGGTGCGGGTTCATCACTTCTTGTCCACTGCTTAGACTGCTCCTTAGTTTCCGGCGTGTAGTGGTGGATCCACGTCTCATCGACCGTTATGAAACGACGAAGAAATTCCTTGGGATTCCGTCTAAAGACCTGCAAACACTCCTTTGAAATATTCACTCGGTGTTTCATTTGCTGGTCATTCAACAGCCGCGGCAGCCATCTGGCACACAGCTTTTTCATACACAAATGCTCATGCAGGATATTAAAAACACGTTCCGACGAAATATTTACCATCTTTGCTATCTCCCGAAGTTTCAATCGACGGTCCCCCATAACAATATTTTTTTATTTTATTTATCATTTCTGGGGTAGTTACCTCATTTGGTCTTCCACTACGGGGAGCGTCATTGCAGCTCTGTCGTCCTCGTTTGAAATCTACCACCCAAGTGTGGATAGTGCTCAACGATGGCGAAGAACCCCCTAACGCACTATCCAGTTTTGTTTTAATTTGAGTTGCCGTTTTTCCTTTTAAAACATATAACTTTATAACAGCTCGAACCTCCATTTTCTCCATTTTCATGAAAATAAACGACTATTCACTTCAAACTGGTATATTTTTTTAAATAGGCAACTATAATATCGTGAAATTGCATTTATTAAAATCGTAAAAGATTGCAAATGACGTTTCTAGCAAAAGTTTTTATAATTTTTTTTTAATTATGGTTTTGGATTGTTTTCAACCAGCCCTCGTACACTCTCGTTCGAGTTATTTATGACATGACCCTTATATACCCATAGAAATAAAAACATCTTTATTACCTTCTGTTACCTATAAACTGCGTTGAACTAGGCCATACTTATATAAATAGAAGTTGTTTCATGTAGTGCATTTTTTCTCCGTGAATTCACGTAGTATAAACTACTCGTGGATATAATTTTAACTTTTCTTGAGCTTGCATATGGTTTTTTAGCAGATATAAAAGCCAATAAATGTATCTATTTGTAACATCAAAATTATATCCATTTTAGAAGATCTGGGAGTTACAAATTAAAGCTGACGCTCAAAACACGAACTGACTCACGCATGTGAATCCTCTGGGGTTGCAGGCGTCCATAGGCTACGGTAACTACTGACCACCAAGCGGGCCGTATGCTTGTTTGCCACCGCCGTGGTATTAAATATAAAAAAAATTAATTGTTCATACAAATACCAACCACCATTCCTACCTTACAAAAGTGTTAACATTAAATTCTTTAAATCAACTACTCACATCAACTTTAATCCCCTCGATCTTGTAGGCGTGCTTCGGTGGGTCGAACTTGGGCATGTAGCGGTAGAACTCCTCGTTGTCGCGGTACCACTTGACGGAGTAGAGCGCGTCGTCTCCCAGGTCGTAGTCGCAGTCCAGCTGCGCCGGCTGCCCGCGCACGCGGTACGACGGCACCGACACGCGCACCATCCGGAGCAAGAGGGATTCTGGAACAATCAGGGGGCTTAGCCAAGATGTTGTCAATCGAAACGCTATCTGTCTCTCTATCGCACTAATATGGAAGAGCGAGCGAGAGCGTGTAGCGTTTCGTTTCGTTTTCTGCAAACGATTGTCATCTTGGCTACATGGCCAGATCATTTATCAGCCAAAAACTAGTTTCTTCTTAGTTATTACTCTTGTAAGAGTGGTCGTGGTCGTTGGGGTCATCACAATGCCTTTTTTTAGGGTTCCGTAGCCAAAATGGCAAAAAAGAAATCCTTATAATTTCGTCATGTCGGTCCCTCTGCCCGTATGTCACAGCCATTTTACTCGGAAACCGTAAGACGTATCTTAATAAAATGTTAACATATGGTGTATTTTGTATGCTGCTACTTACTTTTGTCGTAAAATTTATAAAAAAAAAATATTTTTAGGGGGCACTCCATACATACATGTATTAACTAATTGTCTATTTTTTTACATTATATCAACATGTTGCACATGCATCGTTAGGGTCTTTTAAAACAAGGTTTCCTTAAAAAAAAAATACTGAATATTTTCAGAAATACCCTTCATCCTTTAAGTCAAAAAAATGTTTTCCCCTATAACTTTTGAACCGGACATCAAAAAAATATGAAAAGACTTGAGAAGATACATCTTTGCATATTTTTCAACGAAAATTGTTTTGAACGTTAATGGTAGACGACTACTTAATCTACGACCTTTTGATAAAGTTTTTTTATTCAAGCTACGAAACCCAGCTTTATGCGTGGTACGACACGTACTTGGCCGGTTCTTTATTGTACTCCGCAACCTGACCACAACGGGGTCACCGTAGGTTCACTGTTAGCGTGCGAGGGGCAGATTTCCGGTGAACCTTCCATCGCAGAAAAATCTTAATTTTAATAGATATTTTCTATGTATTTAAGAATTTATCTACCTATATTTCTATTTATTATACATATCGACGCCTAGTACCGACATCACAAGCATTTTGAGTTTACTGTGGGACTATGTTTTGTGTAAGAATGTCCTATAATAAATAAATAAAATGTCTAAGACGTCTTTTGCTACATTGCTTTCGTTGCGATTAAACAGGACACTACATGTGATGGTTATTATAAATTGGACGTCGAGAAATTCGACAAATTTAATGAAAGCCTCGTTTATTTTTTTTAATACAATGATCGTGGCAAACAAGCATAAAACCCGCCCGATGGTAAGCAGCTTCCATAGCATATAGACTGCAACTCCAGAGGTGTTGCCGACCGTTTATTTTAAACGGGGATTCATTGTGTTGACAGCTAAAGGAACTAGAGGGTCCTCCGTCCTCAATACACTGCATACTACATGAGCTCTCTGGCAACTTTACTGACCAGCAGGAACACAATATTATGAGTGTATGCTGTTAATTATGACAACCACTTATGCAACATCGCTCCTTCATGGAGCGGTCTGCGCAAGTTTAATCTACTTTACCGTTATTTCCCCAAGGTGTCTACCGACTGGACTTTACAGCAATTATTTAAGACAACTACCTTATACAGGGGAAAGCTTGTTTAAACCTTAGCAAAGTTTAGTTTAATCTGTGAAGTTCTCGCCAAAGTTGACGACGAAGCACGCCAACTACACTGTTTAACTAAGCAAGCAGTTTGTGGTATTCCAGTATTAGGTCGGGTCTAGGCTGTTACCCTAGCTATAATTATAATGTTAGTAGGTAATCGCTCAAAGGAAGGGGGTGTATCACCTATGTCTGGTACATCAATTTACTCATCTGATTACGAAAGTGCTTGCCCCCCCCCCCCCCTGAAACGCAAACCTCGTATACTACGGGGCCATAGGTGCAGACCGCGAGATTTTTTGTGAAGGAAATTGACCCCCCTGAAGGAAATCCTGGATCCGCTCCTGTACCCACGAACATATACACCGACAATTCTTTTTTTATCTCAGGGTTAAAAAATGAAATAAGTCTCAGGTACCATCTACATACATTTTGCGTTACGTTAATAGCTTTCTCTCGTAAAAATCTTTTTGCAGCGATTTTCAATTTCATTAGTGAGAAATACAGCGAGCGTCCTCTTTGGAAGGTTCTTTTATTAAATTCATGAACTAATCAGCGCACTCAGGAGGTATTAAACACAATGTCGATAGGTAATGAGGTTTATTCGGAGTTTATAAATTCCGACTTGATTGGTTAATGGTTATTTAAATGGCGTGAATTTGAAACATAGTTCTTATAATCTAGCGATATCAATAATATAAATAATTGAGATTTTAAAAGTTTGAATATACCACAAAGACAATGATAACTATTAATCAATGTTCTTTTTTTACGTAATCTTGTGAAATAGGTATTCAACTTTCATGTAAGATAACGATGAAGAACGAAACGAAGATGATAAAAAAACATAACTTGTTAATGTTGACCTAGTAAAATTGATTTTCTATCTAATAATCTCAATAAAAAGACAAACATATCAAGAAAAATTTAATACAAAGGAACCCGTTTTTGTTGGTGTACGTCTTCCGGAATATTATCTGTATAAAATAATGTTCAAGATTTTATTACGTTATGGGATGTAGTAAAAAATAAAGTCTAGAAATTTTACTATTTTTGATCTGGTATACATACCTAATCTAATAGCCATAGATCAAGAGTAGGCCGTAGGCAACCCTACCTCATCGAGTAGAGATGCATTGCCCTACATAAACTAAATTGTGCTACTTATGACGTAGGGTTGCCTACGGCCTACTCTTGATCAGTCAACCGTTTTTATTTCTTAGAATAACGAGATAATTCCTAATTATAGCAACAAGTATCCCAACATCTTAGTTCTCTGATTCATAACCTGCGGAATTGCTTCAGAGAAGCTTGCGAACATAACCTGAGTAAAAGGAAAGATTTATTTTGTATCGACAGCAGCCAAGGAAAGGAAATTGTATTATTGCTGAATTCTACTCCCGTAGCTACTCCGTGCTCGGTCGCTACGTGATTGAAATTATTGCGGCGTTCTTATTTGGCGGCGGATAAAAACTTTGAAAAAATTGTCGCTGTTTTCCGGTTCAATCCATTATGGTGGGAATTCATGATCATGACACGAATAATTTTGTAACAAAATGTTATGTTAAGATGTAAAATGTTGTTTATTTTCAGTACAAGCGATTTGCTTTATAGATATAATTGTTATTTTATTGCCATATTTTTAATTGGCATGTACCTAATTTTTATCAATTTTTTATAGTTTTTGTGATTAATAATTGGTCATAAACTTATATAAATGACTTATACTTACATTTATTTGTGTGTTTATCACAGATATTTTTTCCCGAGTTATGAGTGTTTTCTATGTATTTAAGTATTTATATTTATCTTATATATATCGTCGTCTAGTACCCATAACACAAGCCTTATTGAGCTTACCGTGGGCCTAGGTCAATTTGTGTAAGATTGTCCTATAATATTATTTATTTATTTATTTTATTTTTTATACTACGACGGTGGCAAACAAGCATACGGCCCGTCTGGTGGTAAGCAGTTACCGTAGCCTATGGACGCCTGCAAACCCAGAGGATTCACATGCGCGTTGCCTACCCTTTAAGAACATATAGTATCCTTTTTTGAAGAACCTCATACTGTAGTCCGCTGGGAAAACCTCGGCAGGGAGTTCATTCCACAGTCGCAGCGTTCGTGGGAGGAAATTCCTCCTTTATTCCTTATTTACATAATTGATGACGATATTAAATAAATTCGTAAAGATTAGGCTAGAACTAATTAAAATAGTTATCTATTATTATGAAACATAAAATCTAAATCTGTTGACATGGCTCTTAAGTGTAAAACTGATTTTGAAATATTTAATACTAATTATGTAATCGTAATAATCATGGCAATATCTTCACTAGAGTACTTAAGTTGGATGATTTACTTCCTAAAAATCATCATTAATCATGTTTGTAAAGCAAAGGCAAGCATTTGTTATAAGCACCACACTAAGTGCATTGAAAAAGAATTACAAATATATTTATGTAGATCTTTTAAACGTAAGTATGTCTCAACATCTAAATTCTGTTTACCCAAAAAATACAAAACAAACGTTAAGCCTTAAAATAGACGTTGATGTGTAAATGTGAAAATCCGCGACATTTAAAAGCGAAAACAATTTAACCATCAAGACTCGTCCGAGTCTTTGTGAAGTGAAAGAATTTCCAAAAGGTTTTATTTGCGTTAAATTAAATGCTAGTTTCCGTCTCGGACTTCCAGTCCAGAAATTGATGATACCTCTCTCTCATCCTTTCCCTGCCGTTTAATATTTCGGTTCTTTGGATCCTCATTTTACCGAGTTAATTTCGGGTAAAAAAGTTTTATTTTTCCCTTCTCTTTTTAAATTAAAATTTACCTTTTTGCACGAAAAAAGAAGAAATATTTAAACATAATATTTGGAATTTGTGATACTACTAAGTATGCAACAAAAAACACCTAATTCAACGCTAGTTAAAAGTTGTGAACTTAAAAAACGCCTAGCTAGAATCTCAGAGTAAAGATCTTTCCGGTAGTGTTGTATTGTGGAAGATCGCAGTTATAACCTTATCTGCTATTCGCGACTTCTTTCTCTCGTTAAAAAAAATCTAACGGTTCGTACATTCGTTTTTAGGGTTCCGTAGTCAACTAGGAACCCTTATAGTTTCGCCATGTCTGCCCGTCCGTCCGTCCGTCCACGGATAATCTCAGTGACCGAATCGCACTAGAAAGCTGAAATTTGGTATTAATATGTATATCTGTCGCAGGGAAATGATTAAAACAGAGATTTGAACAAATCTCTAAGGGATATGATCAAACTACGCAGAATGTTAAAATGGAGACTCCATATCATCATTTCCCTAGAAACAATCAGTCTTTTCACCAAATCACTGACTCTGTTTAGTGGAAAGACAAAATCGGCCAATAAGCGCGATACGCTTTTTCATTTCACTAGATTTGTTTAGGAAATTGACAAAATCCCTAACTATGACAGTAAGTTGAAACGAACTCAATAAGTCAGCTAGTTTTATCATTTCGCTAAACGAGTTTAGTGAAATAAGAAAATCTCAACTGGAAGATGGTATATGGTGATTCTATTAAATCTCTTAACTGATTTAGTGAAATGACGAAAGCAAGTACCGAATACAACATTTTACAGTAAAGCGATTTGATCAAATCTCTGACTAGACTCAAACTCAAACTCAAACTCAAACTCAAACATTTATTCAGTAAGTAGGCCACAAGGGCACTTTTACACGTCAAAGTAAAAGAGAGAGAAAAAAAATCAAACTACACCGGTTCTAACCCTACACCTCTGACCTGAGAAGAATTATGTCCGGCAAGAAACTCGGCGGGACTTATTTTTTCAAAACAACAGTACATCAAAACTAAACAATACATATAGTGCGTTGTTCTATAAGAAAACATATCAAACTAAGGTTAGATTAACCAACAATAGGTTATAGTTTAAGAAAAATACCAAAGAAAAAAGATGAGTCCAAATCTGACTATTGAAAATAAATTACATGCAAGTTTGATATACTTTCTTACCTGAACTGTGTCTTCTACATAAATTTCCAAATTATAATAATCCATCATCAACAGTTAGAAACAAACTTTGAATTTAAATAATATAAAAAAAAGTACTTAAGTGATTCTAGTATACAATAAACATACTATTTCTAAATTATACTTAGAGATGTATAAGGTCTCCAAGTGTCTTGAATAAAAAAATATGGATAATCAAGCACCGAATGTTGTGTCTAAAGCCAATTAAACTAAAATTAAATATGATTAATAAAAAGTTACGTAAATGTGTTGCCCCAGTTAGCCTAAACAGACCGGTCTCCACAAACAGCACCCGTTCACGAGTATGACGCATATCTCAGCCATCGCCTCCCTCAACCTTTCTTCGGGAAAGTGGCGACCCGATCAACGACGCCACCATAAGCAGAGCCTTTTAAGCGAGCATGACATGTTCAAGCTGGCGGGCTTTATTAATTAATAAAAACTAGCCATGTTTAGTCTGGTGAGAAACAATATTCTGTGCTCGTATTTTACATGCGTGAACTAAATTACAATATAAAAGTGACATAGAGATGTACATGTCTCTAAGCGTCAGGATCATTAAATATATATCTATACATATAAATATTTGCGAATGCAAGACTTAGAGATGTATAACGTCTCTAAGTGTCCAAATACTAAATAAAAACAAAATAAAATAAAAATGAAAAACAGGTAATACTGGACACTAGTAAAGCTGCTTCATTAATGTACCTAATAATTTCTCAATTTGTATTGTACTAACTATATCAAGCTACAGGCTTAAAGGCATCGTTATCCTCAATGAATTCCTTTAAAGTATAGTACTCTCTCCTCAACAAATAGCGCTTAACATAAGACTTGAATTTATTTAGTGGCAAATTCATTACATCAGCGGGGACTTTGTTATAAAAACGTGTACAGTTCCCAGCAAAAGACGTACGAACCTTACCGAGGCGGTGGCCAGGCTCAGCAATCTTATCTTTATTTCTAGTGTTATAGTTATGGATATCACTGTTGAGCTTGAATTTATGGATGTTTTTCCGCACATACATAATGTTTTCAAGTACGTATTGAGATGCTACGGTAAGAATATTTGCCTCTTCAAATTTTCCTCTTACGGATGCTCGACCGCGCATTTTATAGATAAAGTGAAACAGATATTAAAACAGAGATTTTAACAAATCTCTAAGGGATAAATTATTACGTAATTAGCTAATCTAACATAGTGACCGTGAGCATGCACTGGATGTTCACAAATACTGCACCGGCCGATTTTGTCTTTCCACTGAACAGAGTTAGTGATTTGGTGAAATGACTGAATTTTTCTAGGGAAATGATGATGTGAATTTTCCATTTTAATATCCTGCGTGATTTGATCATATCCCTTAGAGATTTGTTAAAATCTCTGATTTAATATCTGTTTCACTTTATCTTGAATTTGATAAAATCACTTAACTGTAAAGTAAAATATTGTATTCGGTACTTCCTTTCGTCATTTCACTAAACAAGTTCAGAGATTTAATCAAATCACCATATACCATCTTCCAGTTGAGACTTTATCATTTCACTAAACTTGTTTAGCGAAATGATAAAACTAGTCGACTTTTTGAGTTCGTTTCATCAATTTATTGTAGTGGTTAAGGATTTTGTCAAATTCCTAATCAAATCTAGTGAAATAAAAAAGCGTGTCACGTTTTTTGGCCGATTTTGTCTTCCCACTAAACAGAGTCAGTGATTTGGTGAAATTACTGATTTTTTCTAGGGAAATGATGATATGGAGTCTCCAGTTTAACATCCTGCGTGATTTGATCATGTCCCTTAGAGATTTGTTCAAATCTCTGTTTAAATCATTTCGCTGCGACATATCAATCGCGCCGACAAAGTGGTAAAATAAAAAGTGGAAAAAAATGTTTTATTAGGGTACCTCCCCTATACGTAAAGTGGGGAGTGATTTTTTTTTCATTTCAACCCTAACGTGTGATATATTGTTGGATAGGTATTTAAAAACGAATACGGGTTAAGTTAAATAATTTTTTGGTAATGTAAATTTTTTCGGAAATAATCGCTTCAAAAATCGGAAAAATAGCGTCCCCCCCCCAGTAACTTTTGAACCGTAAGTCCAAAAAATATGAAAAAATTTGACAAGATGCGCATTATGATAAAAATTTTAGGAAAATTATTTTGAACATTATAGGTCTAGCCATTTTTGAGTTATTTCCAAAAAACTTCTTCCATAGGCATCAGATACGACCTTTTGGCATTAGTCTGGTTCTTATTCCATTGAAGCTACGGAACCCTCCATTATGCGTGGTCCGACACACACTTGGCCGGTTTTATAATATAACTGATTAAATATTAATCCATGGATAACATCTACTATATAATTTAGAAAATATTGATAATATGGCCACTGTAGTTATACTAAAAGAATATAATATAGCATTTAGATCATTATTATATTTTCTAATAATAAAAAAATATCACGTTATGCTATTTATTACATGAAATATAGGAAACAACGGTACGTGAGACTGCAACTTATGACTTGAAATAATGATAATAATAATAATAATATAAAACGTAATGCACCAGTTTTGTTTTGAGCCCTTAGTAATGAGAATGTATACATGTAAATGCTGTGCTCAGCAAAAAGTTTGCTAACAAAAATACTTGTAATAAAATTGTAATTCAGGTGCAGAATACAATCATTATTTTAAACAAAAAAGTACTGACGTCACTTAGCCTCCACCTTTCCAAAAGCAAATGCTCGAGCTGCTCAAATCACTGCAGATGTGCCTATAATAGTTGAAGAGTTCTATCGATTTATCCAGGATCCCATCATCAGATCCTGACCTGATTACAATGGGACAAACTGTGAAATATACTCTTTCATAAAAAAAAGAATTTTCCAAATCGATCTAGCCGTCTCTGAATAATCGGTGAACATACATAAAAAAAAAAGAAAAAAAAATGCAAAAACAAAGATCCCGAGGAATTGATAACCTCCTCCTTCAAAATCTTGAAGTCGGCTGATAACCACCTAAAGTGAGAGTTAAATCGGGTTATGGCTAAACCAGCCTATAAAAGAGCTACCAAATCGAACCCCTATATCAATTACAAGTTGTTGTCATAAATATTTTAAACATCTGAATATACCTCTAGGCATCGTAGCTTAAATAGTCTGTTGGTTTACTCGGGCCCACAGTAGACATAAATCAAACATTTAAAGAGAAGCCGGTTATATAAGTGCCTTTTAAAGTAGACTTTTTACTTTTAATGGGCATCGGACGTGTTGACTGAAAGCCTCCACTTAATAAACGGGAAAAAACACTCGTGTAATCACGTACACATTTATTTTTTATCAGGAGTGGTATTTTAACTTACAGTAGCGATCAAAATTACTTTGACAAACAAAATTCTTTCAATATCTTGATTAATGGAGTAGTATATTAAATCATTACGTTACGATTACATCTTATTTACCATTTATTTGTTACATTGCCACTTATATTACTAAAACTAAACGACAGACTTTGATAAATACACGTTTCAGGTAAGTCAAAAGTATTTTGACACTTTTATAAAGCCTGACCTGAGAAATATATGATTATTGTCAAGAGGGCGCTATTATTCTCATTTCTATGGCAACAGTTTATTTACCTGTCAGCTCTGATGTTAATTTGAAAATGTTTAACAGCGAAATACTTCCATTTCCCGAGCGTATTTTACAGCTGTTTATTACATACACTATTTACAATGTTTCGCTCTTGACTATGAATAATTTTGTCATTTATTATTTAATATTCAACACTTTATTATAATTCAAATAAACCGCGACAATGACACTGACAGCCTATCACATGCACTCCACATACATATCATGCTGTCAGTGAAATTATTGCCAGTGCAAGAAATTAGTTCCAATGAAATTCCGCAACATGGCGCATGATCTTCCTGAATTTTCAAGAGCGTTAAATAAAACATATTAATATTAAGATGCATATTATCCTCTGGCCTTCCAAACAGCAGCACATCGAGCCGAAAAAGAGTCCATTAACTTCTGTTTACGTTCATATGGTACGTTTGCCCATTCTGACTGAAGTGCTTGAAAAAAAAAAAACACTTTTTTGGAATAATTTCTGCACCTCACTGGACGATCGAACTCTTCACATGAATGCTCTATTGGATTAAGATCAGCACTTTGACTAGCACTCTCTAAAACCTTGGTTTTTTACGATTTAAGAAAGCCACTACATGGATTTGTGTTTGGGGTCGATATCATTCTGAAAAACCCAGCGAAGTGGCATATTTTCATTTGCAAAGGGTAGCATGTGTTTATTGAGTATATCTTCTTAGACATATCGATCCATTATCCTATCAATTCGTACGAGAGGCTTGACTTCAACATGACGTTGCCGCCACCATGCTTGACTGTGAATTTTTACCAAATATCAACAAATGACACATCAATCGATAGGTATTTAAAAATGTCATTGAGGTTTCTTTGACCATTTTGTGATTAAGTGTATATTTTCTGAAATAATCGCATCGAAAGTCAGAAAAATTGTGTGTCCCTGTAACTTTTGAACAGTATGCCAAAAAAATATGAAAAAAATTGAGGAGATGCGTTTTATAATATACTTTCTACGAAAATTGTTTTGAATATTATCGGTTCAGCCATTTTTGAGTTATCTCCAAAAAAGTTCTTCCATAGGCATCAGATATGATCTCTATCAGATAGATATCTTTTGGTATTAGTTGGTTCTTATTCCATTGAAGGAACGGAACACTCCTATGCGTGGCCCGACACGCACTTGGCCGGTTTTTTTATTTTTTGTCACACGATCAGTTGTAGAAGTCATTGCCATCGTCGTGTTATAAAAGAAATCGACAGAAAGTGTCTAATTGAATCGCTTACTTTCAAACTCCGGTAAATCCATTCGACCCTCTCAGCAAATATCTACCTACCTTTTGTTAATACTAAAATCGCATAATCTGACACATGGATTTACCCGAGTTTCAAGTTAAGCGACTTCATTCATGTTTTAAATTGCATTAGTCCTTAAACATAGACCTCAAGGTTTTACAAGGTATACAGTTTTTTGCAAACCTAATTTTATACATGTTATAGTGATTTCAAAAACTGTGTTAAATGAACGTAGTGCACTTTAAAACATTTAATTTGTTTCATAGTTGTTATTACAATGAAATTGCAACATAATGAGATTACAACGATTGTCACTAATACGTTCGACATATCTCATTTTTATATAATATATGATATAAATTTGATAAATGATGATCAATCATCAGATGCTTCTTGGCCAGCTCTCTGACTTCTACTCTATTTTCCTCATAGCTTTTATTATTATAATTATATAAATGAATCGGCTGAATCGATAAGCATTTTTTTTCAATAATGTCCACAAAGGTAACTTTAACGGTTTAAAACAAGGCGGCGAAGAGCCTAGTTTATGGTCAAACGAAAATATAAAAAATACAGAAATTGCAGGCTCGATTTCGCGATATCATTGTTGTATACAAATTCCATTTTTGTCGAGGTACAAACTTTTTAAAAAGTTCAACAGCCATACAAAAATAAAGCCAAGGGTCATAACAGCCGAAACACAACGGTATCTGTTATTTATAATGTTGGTACCGCGAATTTTTAGTTATCTCAAATAGCTTGCGTTAATTTCGGAAGAAAAATACACTTCCAACTTTTTAACTAAAAAGATATACAGGCGGAAAAGCTGAGCGTGTACATCGAAAATGGAAGTATCTCTATTAATTTTCCCTATTTATTTTATTGATTAAATTTCCCTTATTCAGTGAGTCGTATGCCTGTGTGACTAGGTGATAATTGATATAAAATATTCATTTTAGTGTTTTCTTTTAGGATAATAATTTATTAGTAGTCAGACGGATAATGATAATTTAGTAAGTGATTACATTAGGTTAAAGTAACACGATCACTAAAAAACTATCATTGTTCATAATCTGAAATAACAGTCATCGTCTGGTAGCTCTGAAGGTTATAATTTAAATATTGTTTTAATGTAATGTAAAATAACTGAACAAAGCCCACAAAACGTGGATAACCTTTATAAAACCTGCAAAGGTGTTTATAAGGCTCGGAAATTAGCACTACGTGCAGGCTCGCTCAGATTCGCCCGCGACGCCTTGGCATAAACCCAGTAACTTTGTAATTGCCGACAGAGATGTCGACCGAAAACGTCTACACACCGATCACGAAATGCATACCCAGCTTTTAGTGACAGCACATTATGACTGGTAATTATTATTATTTTAGAGGTTCTTTGTTTATATAATAACGCGGTAAATATTTTAATAACAAGAATTTCTAAATGTATATAATTATATTTTATGCAGCTCAAGTACTTAGGCTTAAAAGCTAGCGAGTGCAGAGTACCCATGATAATATGCAACTTGTGAATATCAATTATTAAACATGTTTTTCTTGTCATAACAAGAAAGTAATTTATTTTAATTTTGGCGCCCAACGTGGGGCTGACTTGTTTCTAAAATTAATCCTTATTTTGTAATTATTTCTGATTGATCACGGCTGATCTTAAATACTGTATTTGTATTAATTTATGTAATAGTTTAATTTGAAAATACTACTTCAAAACAAGTGGCCTGACAAAATTCAAAATCAACTGAAACTTCGGACTGTTTTCCACAGTTGATTACCTTGTATAAGTAAGCTGAGTACTGCTAAGACAAACATCCTCACAGAGTTTATGAAAAAGTTTTATCACATCTTATTTAAGTAAAGAAAACACTGCCACCACAAGAACATTCGTTGATTTTTCGTCGCATAATTTTAGCGTGGAAATTCGTCTGCCGAACGTCCGCCGCGCGCGGCCACTGGCTCACTACTGAGCTGACTTCGCTCTCCAGTTAATGCCCACCCCGCGCCGCCCGTTAGGATTTCATGACCTTATGGGCCATGTCAATATAAATTATGTATTACGTTATTATTCCTTGAGTGTTGATGTGACAATTGAATACATTTAACGATTGGATCGAATGTTTATCTGAATGATTGCCTTTGTCAGGGTTTTGGACGTAGTAAGTGTGCATTTACGTGTCAGCTGACGATTAGTTTTTACTGTTTCTAGCTTATCGTAACTTTTCTAAGAAAATACGTATTCCCAGTTTAGTCACTGGTATGTTTATAATGTCTCGTCGTGGTCGATAAGTCTGCCCTGTTTTTAATTCGGTGATACATAATGTATAAGTAGATACACTTAGAAATTATATTAATTTCGTTTTAACTTCTAAATACGGTATATTTAAGATGATAAAAAATATTATATAAATAGCATCACATTAATTATGAAAACGAAAACTCTTCTTACTACCTAAGATTATTTCTTTGATATTTTACGACGTTACCTTAAAATATTAATGATACCATAAATTACATTAACGGTTTTATATTAAGAACGTTATAAAAGTATTTCCTCAACTTCGAAATCGAACATAAATTGTTTTTCTAATTAAATTAGGTAATTATTAGCTATGGAGACAAGATTTATAACCTCATTTACTTAACCTTCTTAATATTAAATTATTTTATATGAAATAATGTGAGGCAAAGATACTTTGAGGTTTCTAAATTAGGTGGATGATTCACCGTTTTAATCATAGGCACATTAAATTTTGTATCTAAATCAAACTTGTTTGTTTGTTTTTACGTTTCAAGGAAACTAAGATCGTCCTGTTGGTACTTTTGGAAGAATACGGTGCTATGCTTTTATTACAATAGTGTCTTGTTTTCGGTAACTGTTATGTCAACTGTTATATCATCGATGTAAAAAAAACAGAAAAATGAGGTTATAAAGTTTGTTATAATAATTATGTTGCTTTAAGTAGGTATCTGGCTAATAAGCTAGGTATCGAATGAACAAATTTGCAATATGGCTTTTGTTTACAAAGCGGGATTTCGCTTGGGTCAGCTACGAGCGTAGCACGTAGCGAGCTTCAGTACGGAAAGTGTACAATATCAACTTCATACATTTTACCAATTCTCTACTAGTTGTAACGCGTAGCGTTTCTAGCAAAATAGCTCCGTACATTTTGTATAATGTTGTTTTGATTAATGTTTATAAAAAATAAATAAATATTATAGGCCAGGCTCAATAAGGCTTGTGTTATGGGTACTAGACGACGATATATATATAATAGATAAATATGGGTAAATACTTAAATACATAGAAAACATCAACACACAAATAAATGCCCTGACCAGGATTTGAACCCGGGACCTCCTGCTTCGTAGGCAGGGTCACTACCAACTGGGCTAGGAGGCCACTATTGATTGCCGCTACTTTTGTTACACTTATTCTAAATGACATTATGTTATTTTGTCTAAGATTAATTTGCATAATAGGCAAGATCATTTTTTTTCAAGTATGGTATCAATCGATTCGTTTTACTGAAATAAGTAGCGTACGGACAGGTGGGCGCATTATTGAGCGGGCACTGGAAACGCCTAGGTTACATTTTATGACTGAAAGACTAATGATACAATTTTTGAAAATTGATTTATTAGTTAAAAATTACTTTGTAGACAAATTTTAAAAACTGCGTCGCAGGCTAATTAAATTATTTTTTTGTTTTAAACAAGCAGTGCCAATATTTTGGATCGAAATATTGAATCCCCCGTTGTTTTTTCCGCTAGACCTTTGGCTGATGTTTCCAACATTTTTTTTGGTCTGTCTAATTAAATTGAGTAATTATATGAAAAGTAATTCAATACTTCTTCATAAAGCGTCCATGTAATTTTGCTATTAGATATATTTCTAACATCGCAGCCCTATTTTTAAATAAAAAAGTAACAAAACAAAATGACATACTTATATCTACCTTAACACACATAATTTATAGGCAGATGTCAGTATATTTAATAGAGAATTCTTATTCAAAATTTCCCCAAATTCTACGCGCATATTCCTAATACGTTAGCAATAACCAGTACACGGAGGTACCCATTACCAAACACCAATGCAATGTCGCTATCATTAGGCTCACCGTTTATGACAAAAACGTGTATACGGCATTTTTTCCACTCATGGTAGGTCGTTACACTTTATCGTCATTGTACGATGCCATAATCGAGAATAGAGGAGCATCATAAAATCATAAACACCTTCAGTTTGCGTTATATCCGTTACAAAGGAGATTAGGACCCACGAGGCAAATTATGCTTATTCCTTCAATGGGTACTGTAGCCGTTCACTAAATGTACTGTAAATAGAATATTTATTTATATTATGTATCAGTTGTACATCATAATTAACTGTGGTGTGCATTACTGCCACGTAAGTGTCTTGGTTTTCACTGTAAGTTCATGAAGTGCATATAAATGATCTATCATGTAACTGCATCGACTTAAATAGGCCAAAAATATTCATACGAACTAGTATAAACATCAATACTTTGATAATGTTTTTAGGGTTCCGTACCTCGAAAGGAAAAAACGGAACCCTTGTAGGATCACTTTGTTGTCCGTCCGTCCGTCCGTCTGTCAAGACCCTTTGTCTCAGGAATGCGTGGAGGTATCAAGCTGAAATTTATATCAAATACTCAGGTCTACTGTCCCTTGGAGCTGTGGAAAAATAAAACTTCTAAGCCAACGCAATCAAAAGATACACCCGTTTCAGCCGCAAATTTTCAAAACTCGCAAGGGAATCAAAACCTACAGGGTACTTCCCGTGAACTCAGAATCTTGAAATTTGGTACGAAGCACAGTTAGAGAAAAAATTGCGAAAACCGTAAATTTTTAGTTACATCATATTATAAAAATATTTTTAATAATTTTAAAGTTACGAGTCAGACTCGCACTTGGCCGGTTTATTTTATTTTATAATTTCAACTTTAGATGCCGTATTATGTGTAAATGACAAAAAGATAAATAAATAATAAATATAAGTATTTACATACAAAAATTTAATATTGGTTATACACTTATTACCCTTCTTATCAAAATAGTAGGTACCCATATTAAGTAATTCCTCTCTTATACAGTACATGTATTTTATCATCATTACCTACTGTGTTGATTTTACCAAACTAAGATAAATATTAGTTCCAATGTGTTATTTCCAGTAACAATAACGATAATTACTTTGGCGTGATTGCGAATCTTGTTCGGGAATCCAGTCTCGGTAAAGTTACTCGATCAAGATCATGTAATGTGTTGTCGGATTGGTGTTTTATAAGAATCTATTGGGCTCCTAGTTCATTATTTATCGTTTGTATGTCCTTATTTACTAATTTTGGTAAATATGTTTTCCTTCACGTTCACGTCTTCATGTTTCAGGTTCACGGTTCAACTCACGTTGTTAGTCACTACTACATCTCCAGTCACTGGGAGAGCTATGAATCGTTCCAAGATTTTTACTCTGACGGCACGCTACCGACAAATTCTGATGAACTTTATTTTTATTTCGATACTAAGTCGTAAACTCGGGAAGAGTGAAGAATGATATTCCGTCTGTGTATCGAACGACGTTTTTTAATACAATTGTGAAAACTTTACTTTAATATTACCTACAGTCACCAAGTAACCAAATTGAAAATTTTACGCAATAAATACATGTAGCCATAAAAATAAACAAATAAAAATTGCGATACTAAACATAAATAAATAAGAACAGCTCATTTTATACAATAGCCATTTACTTACTTGTAAGGAAGAGGCGTTCTGTTGCTTTTTGTAGTTAATGGTAAACCTCAGAGTGCGTTAAGTATTTTATATCACACAACTCGAATTTATCACTTTTTGGATCCAAACTGAATTAAGATCGCACGATCGAGCTATTTAAATTTTAAAGAGTAATGCCAATTCTTTGAGCTAAGATTTGGGTGATCGAGGGATATGGTGTTATCAAGTTACGTTGCATGACTTTGAGTAAATATTGTAAATACTAGCTTTTGCCCACGGCTTCGCTCGCGTTAAATTCGGGGTAACAAACCATACAAACTTCCACCCCCCATTTTAGGGAAGTGGGGGGTTAGAAAGAGACAAAAAGTAGCCTATGTCACTCTCCATCCCTTCAACTATCTCCACTTAAAAAATCAAGTTAATTCGTCGCCCCGTTTTGCTGTGAAAGACGGACAAACAAACAAACACACACATACACTTTCCCATTTATAATATTAGTATGGATAACAATCTGTATTGTGCGTGTAACTCGCCATTATTCTTTTCGTGTACCTATACCCTTACCTTTATGGACCTGGGGTATGTCCTTAAACTACGTCCGGACTTGGGTATGTCCTTAAACTACGTCAAAAAGAGAGAGGAAGTATGGGCACTGCGAATGGCATCTCGCTAAGTGTGGTAGGGCACGTTCAGCGAATGTTATCTCGCTCAAATCTGAAGCAGAGCCGGACTGGGGAAGTACCTCCACCTTACAGAAAACCACAGCCAAATAGCACTAGACCCTACTCATAGTGTTGTGTTCCTGCTGGTGAGTAAGGTTGCCAAAGAGCTCAAAGAGGACCCAGTGTGTTGACGATGAGGGACCTTCTTGTTCCTTTAGCCATCAACACAGTGAATCCTCCTTTTTGTAAAGGGTCGTCAACACGCATGTGACTCCTTTGGAGTTGCGGGCGTCCATAGATTACGGTAGCTGCTTACCATCAGGCGGGCCGTATGCTTGTTTGCCACCGTCGACTGGTAGAAAAGGAGGGAGGCTTTTGCCTAGCAGTGGGACACAAGAGGCTCATATTAAATCAATAAATAGTAAATAATAATAAATACCCTTAATTTGACTTTGCAAATAATAATCCTCGGAAGTCTAAAAGATTGTTCTGTGATAATTTTACTTAGAGAGGGCGCGTTCCATATTTGTCCCATTTAATATCACCCCACTGAGCCTTGAGCTCGATTCGCATGAATACAAATTTTCGTGTCACATCATGTCAAATACCGAGCCCTCATACTCCATTCATCAGAACAATCTGACAACTCATTGACTTTTAGACGTCGGCCCCCAAGTCCCGTATTTCGCGCTTGAGCTTCACAAAGAGATATGGCCCTCAGGCGGTTTTCGGCGCTCTAAATCTTCTAAGCTGGCAGTTTATAGAATATATTTATAATGAGAAGACAGTGTCGTAATAAATCACAGACATGTGGCTGAAAAGAGGGTACAGAGGCGTGATTTTTATACAGGACTGACCGCGAAGTTAGCCCGTATGAATTGAGTACCTATATGACGCTGGTGTTGGTCGGACGTTTGATTGAATAATGCGCAGAATAGAGCATTTTGTTATGCTATAGGTGGTTTAGACGAAAGAAAAACTGACTAAGACTTTAAAAGCCTTGGACTGGAAACAAATCAGTAATTTTTTGCAGCTGATGTCAGAATTTATTAGAGATTTGGTCACTTTTTCCTTAGTTTCATTTCACATTTATCAATTATAATTTTAAAATCGTAAATTATATGATTTGAGGTCTTAAGTTCGAATCCTGCTAACGCATGCCATTCTGAAGTGCTGCACGTATTAATTATGCGCTCATACGTGGCCTATCCAGACAAATGTCTGTGCCATAAATCTCGAGACTCCGTATTTAGCTTTGTTTTAAATGGAAGCAATTGGCACCATTTGCGAGTTAGCCTTGTAAACTGAGAAGCTCCTTGTTTCTCTGAAATAAACAAGTCTGGTTAAAATTCTGCGGTTTTCATTAACTCCGACATTCTCTTTACTATATATAGCAGTAAACGCGATAGCGACAAAATATTGCTTATTTGTTTAATTTATAAAACTATAGTACTAATTTAACTGAGGTATAGATAAATTTGGTCTCTTTCCAACATTTTTACTGCTCTTATAGTATACATTAAAAAGGAGATCGTCAATACTGGGCCACCTGATATAAACCGTATACAGTTTGTACTGCAATCTTCTTCTATCTAAATATATAAAAGGAGAAACTGACTGACTGACTGACTGACTGAC
The DNA here is from genome assembly GCA_947086415.1 of Pammene aurita. Taxonomy (NCBI): domain Eukaryota; kingdom Metazoa; phylum Arthropoda; class Insecta; order Lepidoptera; family Tortricidae; genus Pammene; species Pammene aurita. The sequence continues at coordinate 2,122,642 of OX352297.1, forward strand.
TGACTGACTGACTGACTGACTGACTGACATATCAACGCGCAGCCCAAACCGCTAGTTCTAGAGATTCCAAATTTGGCATGTAGGTTCCTTATAAGGTCTAAGGATGCACTAAGAAAGGATTTTTCAAAATTCACTCCCTAAGGGGGTAAAATGGGGGTCCAAAGTTTGTATGGTGAATCAAGATTTGTTATACTATTTTATTCGAAACTTCACAGGAGTATTCCTAACGATAAATGAGTAAACACGTGTTTCAGGTTTTTTGAAAATTCAACCCCTAAAAGGGGCAAATGTGGTCAAAAAGTCTGAAAATCAACATATCCTTCGTATCAGTATCGTATCCTTTTTGAGTACTTATAGTACGCGGGCGAGGTCGCGGGAAAAGGCTAGTGTAAAATAAATACTCATTTTATTACTAAAGTAGAAAAAATATTGCAAAAAAATGAAACGGGAATTAGAAATACTAAATAAATAAACATTATGTTGATTTTTCCGCGATTAAAATACAGCAAGATAAGTCGTTAACGTCCTTATGGCATTGACATAAAGTTTAACTTCACCCTGGCCTGAAACGGGATTGTTTTTTGGTTTGACACTGTCAATGTATACCGTTACATAATCTGCGTTTTGATACTGTTCGGTAAGTTAATTTCCCCTTCGCAATAGGTGTTAGGAATGTTCAGTTAATAGTATCAACGGTGGTTTGACAGCCGTCTTTGTTTACCGAAATACAGGAACTATAAATACGATCAAAATATGACTTTTTATTATTTCATCATGATTCCCGTTTTGTTTTCAAGTCCGCTCTTGTACATTATCTTTAAAAAATCGGTACCTTTTTTACTTTAATATATAAATCATAGGCATGCACGCTTTCAAATATTGTCCTTGTCAGATTCAAGTTTTAAATGCATGATTTTTCAGTTTTCCCATTAGATTTCGCAATATTTTTACCACCATGCTGATCTAGAAATTATGACGATTCTTTAAAGGTAAGAACCATTCCTAAACGGTCCTAAATAATCTGAGCCAGATCACCTAACAAAAATTGACGATCTCCTTTAGGCAAACTATCCAAATGGCTGAACCGATTTGTCTAAGATCATTTGTTAGAAAACCTATAAAACGAAAAGCATTTAAATCGGTTCATCCCTTTTAGCGCTACGGTGCCACAGATGATACACAGATAGTGGTCAGACTTAAATATAACAGCCGTCTTTTTACTTCGGCGGTTAAAAATTATATATATTTTTCAATCGCTCTTACACACTCCAATCATGAATCAGGAAACCAATGTCACCCTGCGTCCGTAGGAAACACCTTAGACAACCCTACACGTGATCCCTGGGTGGTACTAAAAGAGTAACAAACTTGGCAGCTGCACTGTCCCATCTGGACCTCGCAGCACTCACTGGAGTTTCTTCATCATCTGCTTTCCCACTGCTACTACCCCAGAGAAGAAATGCCTATCCATATCCAGTGACATGCAGCCATACGATATATAAGAAATAACTCCAAAAAAGATATCGTTATTTAAATTTTGACTAAAATATTTTATTTCACATAGTAAATAATTAAATTTATTCTAACATAGACGTGCACAAATTGTTAAAGTTACATTATTTAGGACAACAATTCGAAAAATTGCTTTGTTAACGCCATAACAATTTTTGGCGTTAAAAACTAAACTTTCCAGACACCATTATAAAATCGACAAAGCAGACTGTAAAAATTAAAAGTTATAAAATTCAGCTTTACTTTTCTTTTTATAGTATACAAAGCCAAATTGATAAATTAGGTGCGTGTACCTAATAACTTAGTTGACTTGTTTTTGTAACTAAGTAATAGGCAATCAATCAATTTCTAGGGCCTAATGACCTAGTGTCTTACATAAATATGTAAGTATGCCTCTTGAAAATTGGAAGTTTTTTACCAATGCAATAATTTTACGCGTAATTAGCGTAATTTTTTGCCACTATGTGTAATATTTCACAGAGACGATTATTACACTGGCGCCGCAACCGCATGCGGTGACGGTGTGCAAGCGTGACAGCGCTATATACATGCAGAGCGCTATCTCGCTTGCGCACCGGCGTCGCATGCGTAACCCGCAGCAGTGTGAAAACCGCCTTAGTACTGCTTAGTACGCCTTAGATCTAAATCATATCACACTTCAGCATTCCTTAACAAGACTTAAGAATAAATAAAAAACTTCAAAAATTACAACAGTTCACGTTATTAATTTAAAGCCATTTAAGGAAAACCTTTACCGAAAACCCCAAGTAAAACATACTCGTATAATGTACTTAGTAAAAATTTGTTTCAAAATTAAATAATGAAAATACAACTTAAAGGATAGAAAAATAAAGAATATTATTAACAAAATTTACACTTTACAAAAATTTACACGAACAGCGAAGAGCTCGCTTTGTGCCGCTCCCGGCACAAAGATGCCCATAATACATTTAAATAAAATAAATTTAAACAAAAACGAACCGACTTCACTTAGCATCCACCTCTCCAAAAGCAAATAATCGAGCTGCTGTAAAAAATACTCAAATCACTATAGGTGTGCCTATAATAGTTGAACAGTTCCCTCGATTTCTCCAGGATACCATCATCAGATCCTGACATGGTTACAATGGGACCAACTATGAACTACTATATACTCTTTAAAACAAAAAAATAATGTTCGAAATCGGTCCAGCCGTCTCCGAATAATCGGTGAACATACATAAAAATAAAAAAATAAAAATAGCAAAAACAAAGATCCCGACGAATTGATAACCTCCTCCTTCAAAATCTGGAAGTCGGTTGAAAATATCAACGAAACATTGAAAATATTTTTTGTTTCTTGCGACTTTACCTTAACAACGTATGAATCGAAAAGTAAACAGTACCTCTAGTGTGAGTCATTATCGAAAATTCTGAATACCTTTCTGCAGTCGTTAACGGATCAACGGGCTTCGAATAGTTTCCCTTCAGTTTCGACAGCAAGAAATTCAAAAGCTCTATGCTGACATACATCCGTCTCATAGGTAGAACGAGACGGATGTAGTCAGTACAGTTTGTTATCGATAGGTTTTATTAAAACGCTACCATAAGACACTAATTTGACATACGTCACCGAAAAACACCGTATCGACTGTAGAAAACTCTTTCACTATCAAATTCTTGGGTAAGATGTCAAAACATGGTGAGAGTGAAAACCATTCGTATTTATTGTGTCATATTTATATATTATTAGTTGACGAAATAATATCGACAAAGCCTTATATTAAGCATAATTTGATAAGAAGACTGCATAGTATGATAACTGGAACTGAAAAAAAAACGGTAAATTTCAAGCCTATATGAGAATGAAAATATCCACATCAAGACTTCAATAAAAATAATTTTAGAAAAGAAATCAAGACTCAAGAACTGCTGAATATTTCTGAGATTTATGTATTAATAGTCAATTAAACTGATTTTAAACCGACACAAAAATACCAACTCTAACCTAAAATGAATGGTAAGTAGTTGAAAGGAGATCGTCAATTCTGGGCCACCTGATATAAACCATATACATTTTGTACTTCAATGTAAAATAAATACTCATTTTATTACTAAAGTAGACAAAATATTACAAAAAAATGAAACGGGAATTATGAATACTAAATTTAAACATTATGTTGATTTTTCCGCGATTAAAATACAGCAAAACAAGGCGTTAACGTCCTTATGGCATTGACATAAAGTTTAACTTCTCCTGGATTGAATCGGGATTGTTTTTTGGTTTGACACTGTCAATGTCTACCGTGACATAATCTGCGTTTTGATACTGTTCGGTAAGTTAGAACATTGTAATATTAAAATAGTATCTCTAAGCCTACGAATACAAAAGTTTAAATTAGAAATCTACTGTATTAAAACGCCTAACGATTGAAAATGCGTATTTTTGCATTTTTGATCGGAGTTTGAATATTAAGAGTGGGTTTCATAATGGCATAATATCATGTTCCTTCGATAACGAAACGCATCAATTTTGCAATGTCAGATACTTACTAGTGGTATCGCACTTAACGGTGGTAAACCTTATCCCTTCGCAATAGGTGTTAGAAATGTTCAGTTAATAGTATCAACTCAAACACAAACATTTATTCAGTAACCACAAGGGCACTTTTACACGTCAAAGTAAAAGAGAGAGAAAAAAAACTACACCGGTTCTAACCCTACACCTCTGACCCGAGAAGAATTATGTCCGGCAAGAAACTCGGCGGGACTTATTTTTTCAAAACAACAGTCAATGAAAACTAAACATTACATATAAGTGCGTTGTTCTATAACAAACATATCAAACCAAGGTTAAATTAACCAACAATAGGTTATAACTTAAGAAAAATACCAAAGAAAGAAAACGATGGTTTGACAGTGTTCACGCAAATCAGCGCCATCTAGTTCAAATGTATTCAAGTCTAATAGAGTGAATGCGCACGATCTTTTGTTCATTCGCTCCGTCTGATATTTCTCTCTCTGTTCAGCTAGCCGTCGTAGTGGTTAGACGCGCTGTCATTGTCGCGGTGCGCGAGCCTTTGTTAAAATAAACATGGCGTAATTTAAGTGTAAAGTGTAATTTAGGTTAAGGCAAGAGAAATATACGCGTAAAGAGTGCCCGTTGTTTCTCTTCGAAACCCATCCGTCGTTACCGCAGCAGGCGCGGCGGCGTACTCATCTACGTGACAGATGATGGTGGCCCCTTGGAAACTCTCTACAGCACCGTGCCGGAGCGACTCGACTGCTACCAGAGAAGTATGAGATGTACCTAACCGGCCTACCGCGGCGACTGGGCTAGTTTTGCGTACATTTTGGTGTGACCCATGAGAGGGAACAACCGCACGATAATAACAAAACCCGTGATTTGGGAAAATATAAAATAAAATCCCGTGATTGGGGCAAGATTGAAGCAATCCAGGGCCAAGAATCGCGCCACGGCAATCAAGGATTCGTCGAGTGGAATTTGCAGTCGTTGGCATTCATTGTGTGAATCAGTGCGCGATTACGTAATAACATCCTGAACAACGTGAAACGTGTCATTGTGGGGACATTTGGAGGTCGCCATAGTGAGGTGCTACATCCGGTTGACGTTTACCGGTTTTGTGCTGAGTGAACGAACTGAATGGTAGGAACGTGTAGCGTCGATCCGGAACGACGTCGGGCGTCGTGGCGACAACCTTAGAGACTTTATTATCTATGACATACTTCATTTGACAAACGTCAGTGTCAAAAGTCAAGTTGTGTTGTGTGCTATTTGTGATAGATTTCTCAACTAATATTACTTGAAAAATACTTAGGATTAGATTAATTGGATAGAATATAGCTTGATATTGGTTAGTAAATACTCACAAATAGGTGATTTATTGAAAATACGCGCGGCGCGGTGAAGTATTTGTGTTTTACCAGGTAAGTTAATATCTGTTCACAACATGTCACTCAAAGCTAAGTTACAGTTGGGTACGAGGTATCAAATGCTTATTGATTACGCTGGCACGGTGGCTGCCAGGTCCGGGTCTTCAGCGACAGCGGTGGCCAAGCGGCATTTTGATCAGGTATATAAAACATATATCACGGCCTATGACGCGGTACTGACAAGCGATACGGAACTAACAGAGGCGGAACGTCTCAAGTACCAGGAGCAGTTCGCCGAGATCAACCGACTTCTTATCCAACTGGATGAGGCATCAGGTGAGGAGTCAGAACAGACAGCTGGTGCAGCTAAGTATCACAGTAAGGTTAAGTTGCCTTTGATACAACTGCCAACATATGGCGGGGATATGACAGAATGGATGTCATTCTATGACCTTTTTATGGCATTAGTGGATGCAGGTCCATTGTCTGATGCCGAGAAACACTACTACCTCCGAACGTCATTGCATGCGGAGGCTTTAATGGTAGTACAACACTTACCTGTGGATGGAGCCAGCTACTCTGTAGCATTGGATCTTCTTAAGAAAAGGTACCATAACTCCCGACAGCTTGTGGACACCTTCATTGCGCGGATAGTCAATCTGCCCATGTCGGGGGCCCGAATATAAATTTGCGAACTCAGTTTTATGATCCTCTGCGCGAGTCGATTCAGGCCCTAGAAAAGTTGAAGCAGCCGGTTTCTGAGTGGTCGTATTTAGTTGTTTACATGATGTTACAGAAGCTGCCTATTCGCATCAGAACCCTATTTGAGGAACGCTGTGGCACGGATCCTCAAGTTCTGCCAACGCTCAATCAGCTGCTGGCGCTGCTGGATGAGCAGTGTCGGGTGTAGCAGGCAGTTCCCACTGCGGCAGCGGGAAGAGCACCGATGGGACGGCAGTCACCGACCAAGGGAAGACGCGGCAGAGCGTCCCCTCCACGTGTCCTAGCTGCGGAGCTGGAAGAAGCTGATCAGGTGAATCGGTCTAAAGGTATGTGCACGTACTGTTCCAGTAGTGCACACTCTATATACAAATGTCCATTCTTCGCAAGTCTAGCTGTTTCGGAGAGGAAAAACTGGGTCAGGAAAAATGGTGCATGTTTTAAATGCCTTCGCTCTCATTACGCGAGAGAGTGTATGGCTCGTAATTGGTGCGGTGCGTGCCAGTCAGGGTCGCATAGCCCGTTGCTGTGCAGGGAGGAAGCGGAAGCCGCGGAAGCAGTGCACAGGGTCCATGAGCGAACCCCGGTCCCACCCATCAGAAGGGTAAGTACACCACCACAGCGTAGGTCCCCACCACGACACAGGGTGTCGACCCCGCCACAAGGGTCTTGGGCGCAGCGAGCTCAACAACCTCGTACGAGCCCGCCAAGGTGGAGAGAAGAGACTAGGTCGCCTCCTCCACAGCAGGTCCAGCCAGCTCAATTGATGACTGCTGGTCACATACCGCGCCCTCCGGTGGGAACGAGGGCCCGCCAGGCGCAGGAGTCTTTCCACAGCCTACGTTTCGGCACTCGAGGCAGCCCTGAGCGCCGTTCTTGAAATAAGGCTGCTGTTGATGTGCCATCGGAACCCCGGATGATGATGCCATCGATTCGGGTCAGTCCTACTGCTAATGTTATGGTAAGATCAGGCCGAGGCAATTATATTATGGCTAGATTACTATTGGACACCGGCGCGGGATGCTCGATAGTTAAGAAATCATTTGCAGATAAAATAGGATTACATCAACAGTATATAGGAAGGAACATTGTTGGGATCGGAAACCAACAGGTCAAGGTACCCGGTACCATTGCTAAAATAGTATTTAAACCAGTAGGAAAATTAGTCCCTATAATTAGCGTTGTAGCAACCGCCATGTATACCGTTACAGGAAATATTCCGGCCTGTAACCATTACCTGAAGGCCCACTTAGAAACGTCTAAACTCAGCCTGGCCGATCCAGATTTTGACAAATCTCAAGATGTAGACATCATTTTCGGTCTGGATGTGCTTAATTATATGTTCACTGGTTCAAAGATGCTCACGAACATTACAGGAGTGGAGACCTACGGTACCTGGTTTGGAGATGTCCTCATGGGAGCCATCTGGACACACCCTGCTGACACCTCGGCGCAGCAGTCGAGAGGAACGTCCGTGGAAGACTACGTCGTGCACGCTACCAAGCTTGAAGAGGTGCTGGAGAAGTTCTGGAAGGTGGAGCAGCCTCCAGAAGACCCACCAGATCATTCGGAACATTTGGAATGTGAAAGGTTGTATACTTCTACTACTAAACGTATGCCTGACGGGAAATACATGGTGCGGCTGCCCTTCTTGTCAGACAGACCCACGCTAGGCGAGACCAGAGCCATTGCTGTACGCAGGCTTCATTCGTTAGAGGCGAAGCTAGCCAAGAATCCTGGCTGAGAAATATAAGGATTTCATGCGGGAATATGAGTCGCTAGGACACATGTCTAAATCCAGTTACCAGTTTGACTCTGAGCACTGCGTTATTATTCATCATGCGATTTTCAAAAAAGATTCAAATAAGCTTCGGGTCGTCTTTAATGGAGCATCGAAGAGTAGCAATGGCATAGCTCTTAATGAATGCCTGCACTCAGGCAAGCCTCTTCAGAATGATATTACAAAGATATTGTTGAATTTCAGACGGCACCAGTTCGTGTTCACGGCCGACATCTGGATGATGTTCCGGCAGACGTGGATACACCCCAGTGATAGGCGCTATCAGCTGATCCTGTGGCGTGAGGACCCGTCGCAGGACATACAGGTTTACGAGTTGAATACTAATACCTACGGACTACGTTCAAGCCCTTTTGTCGCAATACGGACGCTGTTGCAGTTAGCCGCGGATTGGCAAGCTCAGCATCCAGGGTCTCCAGCTGCAGACGTCATACGACGTCAGAGCTACGTCGACGACCTTTTGGTTGGAGCAAACTCCATTACAGAGGCTCGGCAGCTTCAATCGGAGCTCATAGTACTCATGAGCAGTGCCGGCTACGAGCTCAGGAAATGGTCGTCTAACTGTCACGAGTTACTCCGGGACCTACCACAGGAGTATTGTGAGCTGCCTCATCACTTCGACGCTGAAGACAGGAGCCTCATAAAGGTATTGGGAATACAGTGGAACCCGGTGCACGACACCATGTCGTATCAGGTCAATGTACCGTTGGGACAGGCGGTAACGAAGCGAAGCGTTTTAAGTACTATAGCTAGGCTTTATGATCCGTGCGGTTACTGCGCACCGATTGTCTATAGATTCAAGCTGTTCATGCAGTCATTGTTTACCGATGGAATGACGTGGGATGAACCGCTCCTGGACACTCAGAAGGTTCAGTGGAACGAGTTGGTTCAGGATTTAAACCATTTGTCTCAATTACAGATCCCTCGTTGCGTCGCGTTACCAGGATCTGCTTCCTACTCACTCCACGGGTTTGGAGATGCCTCGGAGCAGGGCTATGGAGCGTGCGTGTACCTTCGGACAGAGGACGCGTCTGGAAGCGTCATGGTACGGTTAGTCCTAGCTAAGACCCGAGTGGCGTCGAAGAAAGTCAAACAAACCATTCCGAAGAATGAGTTGAATGCAGCTCATATGGTTTGTAAACTCCTAAATCATGTCGCAGCGGCCTATGAAGACGAAATCGAGATTGATAGCATAAATGCGTGGTCTGATAGCAAAATCACGTTGTGTTGGCTTAACACAAAACCACATCTGCTCCAGACATTTGAATGTAACAGAGTACAGGATATTCAGCAGTCGAAGCGACCAATGACATGGCGCTATGTCCGAGGTGAGTCCAACCCGGCCGACGTCGCGTCCCGAGGTGCTACCGCGAAGGGGCTCCTCAAATGCAAGTTGTGGTGGTCGCCGGAGTGGCTACTCAAGGAGGAGTCACAGTGGCCAACGATGCCGGTCACCATGTCACCGGAGCTGCCAGGGTTCTAGCAGCTGGTTCATGTCGCCAAGGACGAGCAGACATGGGAGGACTTATTACTGTCGAGAGTCAGCTCGTATAGTAAACTCATAAACGTGACGTCTTACGTTTTGAGATTTTGCAGGAATATTCGTTTGCCGAAGCAGCAACGAAATTTAAAACAGAACCTTACTATCGAGGAAAATCGTGCAGCAACGGATCACTGGGTCAAGAAGGTTCAGTTGGATGCATACCAAGATGAAGTCATCTTACTGAAAAGAGGAAAGTTGGTATGCAAATCACTTCAGAAGTTGAGCGTCTTCGTGGACGATAATCATTTTATTCGAGTCGGAGGCAGACTACGTAATTCAAGCTTACGTTATGACGCAAAGCACCCAATGCTAATACCTAAGGACCATCGATGGTCGCAATTATTGATGGAGCATTATCACCGGATCTATTGTCATGCTTCGACAAGTGCCCTGATTAATATACTTAGACAACGATACTGGATTCCGTCAGCACGGCGTCAGGTGTCCCGTGTCATCAGGGGTTGTATGTCATGTTTCAGATTCAACGCGACAGATCAGGCGCCTTTCATGGCTGATCTGCCCGCGGACCGCGTCACGGCGACGCGTCCATTTTCCGGCGTAGCGACGGATTTCGCTGGCCCCTACTTGGTTAAAAGTAGCCAGCTCAGGAATGCTAAATCTGTTAAAGCTTACCTGTGTGTTTTTGTATGTCTAGGTACCAAGGCGGTACACCTCGAGGTCGTCTCGTCGCTGAGCACCGAGGCTTTCATCGCTGCGTTCACACGGTTTGTGAGTCGACGTGGGCTGCCCGCCCTCGTCCGGAGTGACCAAGGTACCAATTTTAAATCTGCTAGCTCATACCTCCGAGAGGTTAACCAGTTCTTGCTTGACAACGAAACCATTCTAGAGGATGAGTTTCGTCGCCAAGGCGTCCGCTGGGAGTTCAATCCTCCCGGCGCCCCTCACATGTCTGGTCTAGTGGAAGCAGCGGTCAAGAGTAGCAAGAACCTGCTTAAACGAGAGATTGGGGACCGTATCCTGACCTTTGAAGGTCTGCAGACGGTATTCTGCAGGACGGAAGCTATCCTCAACTCTAGAGCGCTGGTTCCAATGTTGTGACCTGGAAGTTCTCAGCCCAGGTCATTTTTTGATAGGTCAACCTTTGGTGTCATTACCTGAACCTTCCTGGAAGGACACGAATATGTCACGGCTGTCGCATTTTCAATTTATTCAAGCTGTAACTCAAAAGTTTTGGGCTAGGTACCACTTAGAATATTTAAATAATTTGCAAGCCCGTAACAAATGGAACAGACATGTACCTAATGTAGCATTAAACGATTTAGTCTTGATAAAGGATGAAAATTCCCCGCCTCTACAATGGCGTCGAGGTAGGGTCATTCAAGTTTTCAAAGGCTCCGACGGAGTCGTCAGGTCTGTAAAGTTGAAGACACAGATAGGCGAACTTGTACGCCCCGTTGTCAAATTGTGTAAATTACCTATGGAGCTTTAATTATTTGAGCAGCTCTTGTAAGTTAACTATTATAAATCTTGGTTTAAATTGTAGCAATTAGTACTAATTATCGTGAACTATGTACCACTGTTTCCTCGGGAAACCATGTAACTAACTTAGTAAGTAGCTTACCTTTGTTGTTTTTACACTTTCAAGATTCATATTTTGATATTATCTGGAATGTTATTGAGTGCAAGTGCACTGGATGGTCACAGATTACTTATGCTGTAGACACCTCATGTAACATTTATTAGTGTTAATAATTGTTTGTTTTCATATCTCTTTTTTATGCTAGATCGTAGCGATGTAAACTTCAGGTCTTCAGCTCACCTTTTCCCTGGGCCGGGAAGGAATGTTCACGCAAATCAGCGCCATCTAGTTCAAATGTATTCAAGTCTAATAGAGTGAATGCGCACGATCTTTTGTTCATTCGCTCCGTTTGATATTGCTCTCTCTGTTCAGCTAGCCGTCGTAGTGGTTAGACGCGCTGTCATTGTCGCGGTGCGCGAGCCTTTGTTAAAATAAACATGGCGTAATTTAAGTGTAAAGTGTAATTTAGGTTAAGGCAAGAGAAATATACGTGTAAAGAGTGCCCGTTGTTTCTCTTCGAAACCCATCCGTCGTTACCGCAGCAGGCGCGGCGGCGTACTCATCTACGTGACAGATGATGGTGGCCCCTTGGAAACTCTCTACAGCACCGTGCCGGAGTGACTCGACTGCTACCAGAGAAGTATGAGATGTACCTAACCGGCCTACCGCGGCGACTGGGCTAGTTTTGCGTACATACAGCTGTCTTTGTTTCCCGAAATACAGGAACTATAAATACGAACAAAATATGACTTTTTATTATTTCATCATGATTCCCGTTTTGTTTTTATATCCGCTTTTGTACATTATCTTTAAAAAATCGGTACTTTTTTACATTAATATATAAATCATAGGCAAGCACGCTTTCAAATATTGTCCTTGTCAGATTCATGTTTTAAATGCATCATTTTTCAATTTTCCCATTAGATTTCGCAATATTTTTACCACCGTCCTGATCTATAAATTATGACGATTTTTTAAAGGTCAGAATCATTCCTAAACGGTCCTAAATAATCTGGGCCAGATCACCTAACATTTGACGATCTCGTTTGATATGATAGTTATGTATATTATAACCACTTTAATTTTCAATCATAATAATTACAGTGAAACTGTGACAAATAACAATTAATATTGATACATCTTTTATCTACACTCACATTGTAAGTCCTCTAAAACGTGTTCAAAAACGGTACGCAATGGCTAGCATTACCACAACCGATTTTACTATGATAAGCTTTTTATGTGTGGCAGTAACGTAATTTTAATTTTACAAGCTCAAATATTGATGTGTTATGAGTTTTGATAACATAATGTACACCTGCACGCTCCTGCGCGGCCGCCGACTCGCGCTCGTGCGACCGCCGGCACATCGAGTTGGCCATGGCGGTGCAATGGCGGCCATTCTATGGTTTCGGAATACGGCATTTAGGATAAATAATATTAGTGTAGATAAAGCAGTGTATGCAACTGTACGTAATTAGGCCTTAAAATGTAACAGTTACATAAACTACTATTACAGGTTCTTGTGCATCATTCATTAATGATTGTTTGCTACACATGGTTGTAGCCGCTAACTTATCACCGGCAAGGCAAACTATTTATCCCAGGAAGGTGTATTATTTTATATTCTGAAGTAACAACTGCGTTACTTGCCGGAGTCTACGAATTATTGCATCCAAGTCATATAAAATAGTGCTGACTTAATAAACATCCAGATTTATACAGGGCACTTTGAAATAATAATGTAATAATTATATTAAAGATTTATTTATTGCGAAATAGCCTTTTAAAGTAACATTGTCACATATTAGAAACTCATAAGTACTACTAACAATTACTCGTACATGTAACTTATAAATATAAATAAAACCATCATTATGCAAGAAGCGGCAAAGCTGCAATCCTGCGTTGTGTTATGAAAACCGGCGGCTTGCTGGAGCATCTTTAGGTTACCTTGTGCGTCTCTTAGGTCGTGACGCTCCGCTCCCCTTGCTTCACGGATCGATTGCCTCGATACCAACAATAGTTAGACAAACGACAACTATATTTAATAGTGTTGTAGTGATTTCGGATGTCGAGCGCCGCTCCGGCTTGTTTGCTGGTAAATAAATTAAAGGACTTCGCCAACGTGTCGGCGTCGACGCAGGTGGGATGTGTAACAGAAGCGCACTGCCTATACTTTAGAGAATCAACTACATCCTCAAAGGGTACTTATCCTTTTGTGATTATACAATATACATAAAAAATAAGAAAGAAACCTATGATCCACTATGATCACTAAAAGTCGAACTGTCATGTTGACAAAATAACCAAATAAATTAAGAATCACCTAACACATTACATATGGACATTTTAAATTAGTAGTGTTATTTGTAAATTTGAAATTTTATCAATTTGGTTTTCTTAGGTAATCCTATATCCTACGACGAAATAAATATATGGATGGATGGATGAAGTACTGACAGTTTTCACCCCTTTTCCTAGCTTTGAATATGTATGACGTAATTCGTAATTTCTCTGTTTAAAAAAAGTTGCAATCGGTGAACATTATGAAAAAAATGCAAAAATAAAGATCCTGACAAATTGAGAACCTCCTCCTTCGAAATCTTGAAGTTGGTTGATAACATTTTATGCGTTGAAAGTCACGCACGTTTAAATAAGGTAAAGGCTTACTGTCATAGCTTGTATTTCCCGGCTCCGATGGCATGAACCGTAAGCCAGGAACAAATTTCATGACCAATCGCAAGGCGTCCCAGGCAATGATAATATTTGAAATGGTTAAGGACGAAGTGTAATGATGACTCGCGTAGGTCAGCTGTCGCTCCGTTGGTGGGTTGTGAAACGTCAGTATTTGATGCTCTTATTATCAGGAAAATCGTCAGCCGGCTGTATTAAGGTAGAAAGACCGTCTGCTGATACCCTAAATACCATATATTCATGTGACTAGTTTACGGTCTTTTCAGTGCTATACAGCCGGCTGATGATTTTTATTTTATTTGTAATAGCATATAAATTATCACCTGTTTCAACTGGGACGCGATGGTCATTTTATTATAAATATATTTTATGTGAGAAAATGGCTGCCGTTCCTCAACCCACTCAAGGAACGGCAGCTGACCATCACGAAGCTTGATTATTTACCACCCTTAACCACTTAAAATTTACCGCTTGGGACACGATGACCAACGGAAATTGTTCCTCGTTTGCGGCCTAGCAAGCATATTAAACACCCACAAAAAGTAGGGTAATTTTTCAGAACTAGTACGGTTTCTATGCTTATTATTGTTCACTTCTCATATAATTGTCTACAGTTCTAAACCTTCAGATAAAATGTACTCAGGAAGTAAAACCTTTTTGGATATACCTACAATCTGTTTCGGTTGGTGTGAAGGATGTGACGTTTGTCATGTCACGTCACTTTGTAAAGTATTGTACCTCTACCACGAGTCATGCAAATAAGCCCAATTCGAGATTCGTTCACGAATTCGTAAATTATTTGTATGGAGAATTTGTGCAGAGCCTCTAGCGGTCACTTATAGAACTAAAAATTACTGCCATACCATAAGTTAAATTATCGTTTATGCAATTCGCTCACGACAGTTCGATTGCTTGTTTTGTGTCGTAAATTTCAATACTGTAGAAAGTGACGTGACGTGACAAACGCCACATCCTTCACACCAACCGAAACAGATTGTAGGTAAGCCAAAAAGGTTTTACTTCCTAAGTACATTTTATCTGAAGGTTTAGAAATAGTTTAGAACTGTAGACAATTATATCAGCAGTGAACAATAATAAGCATAGACACCGTACTAGCTCTGAAAAATTACCATACTTTTTGTGGGTGTTTAATATGCTTGCTAGGCCGTAAACCAGGAATAATTTCCGTTGGTCATCGTGTCCCAAGCGGTAAATTTTAAGTGGTTAAGGGCGGTAAATAATCAAGCTTCGTGATGGTCAGCTGCCGTTCCTTGAGTGGGTTGAGGAACAGCAGCCATTTTCTCATATAAAATATATATAAAATAAAATGACCATCACGTCCCAGTTGAAACAGGAAATTTACTCGTATATGCTATTACAAATAAAATAAAAATCATCAGACGGCTGTATAGCACTGAAAAAACCGTAAACTAGTTACATGAATATATGGTATTTAGGGTATCAGCAGATGGTTTTTCTACCTCAAATCAGCCGGCTGACGATTTTCCTGATAATAAGAGCATCAAAACAGCTGACCTACGCGAGTCATCATTATACTTCGTCCTTAACCACTTTGTTTCTGGCTTACGGTTCATGCCAGCGGAGCCGGGAAATACAAGCTATGACAGTAAGCCTTTTTTTACCTGATTTAAGAGGCCTTATTCCCAAAACGCGCGAATTTCTTAAAATGCTTCATTTTCTTCGAAGGCTATGGCTAAAGTACTTAGTTTTTTTTAATCAACTATTGATGCATATAATAGTTCGTTTCTTTATCTAGACGGCAATCGGAGCAAATATTACATTTTAACGAGTAAAACATGAAAAAAATTGGTCGTCTTGGAAGGCCTTTCCGGATTTTCCAGTTAGATGTACCGTTCATTTCCAAATAACGCAAAAAAGGATTACAATTTTTATTCAACTTGAATAAAATTCAATTGAGTATATCATGTCTGAGACGGCCATGGAAATAAATATCGAAGATTCATCTTGGATAATAGACAAAATACCTCCTAATTATATGCCAGTTTTTTGTGGAAACACGTTTACATTTAATTTTTTCCACGAAAAGTCTATAAATATTTTGCCCTAAAAAGATTACCAGAGGAAAGTTAAACTATATTTCTATCACGATAAAAAATATCATTACTATAGTGTTACGTTTAAATTTAGTATGAATTTTTAAAAATGACCTATAAATCACACTTCACAGGACACTTTCCGTAAGAATCGTATTTTTGGGTTCTTAATAATAATAAGTATGGTTCAAAAGTATTTTTCAACCGACTTCAAGATTTCGAAGGAGGAGGTTATCAATTCGTCGGGATCTTTGTTTTTGCATTTTTTTTTTATGTATGTTCACCGATTATTCGAAGATGGCTGGACCGATTTGGAAAATTCTTTTTTTGTTTGAAAGCGTATACTTCACAGTTGGTCCCATTGTAACCATGTCAGGATCTCATGATGGGATCCTGGAGAAATCGAGGGAACTCTTCAACTATTATAGGCACACCTATGGTGATTTGAGTATTTTTTACAGCAGATCGAGCACTTGGTGTTGGAAAGGTGGATGCTTAGTGAAGTCGGTTCTTTTTTGTTTAAAATTATTTGTATTACTAATACTTCAAACTATCTTATAGATAGCATTTTATGCGGCTTTTTTCATTAATATAGTTTTTCGACCTTTTAGGGAATAAGGAGCCTTAAACGCGCGTGACTTTTAACGCATAAAATGTTATCAACCGACTTCAAGATTTCGAAGGAGGAGGTTCTCAATTCGTCAGGATCTTTATTTTTACTATTTTTTCATAATCATCACCGATTGCAACTTTTTTTAAACAGGGAAATTACGTTTTTCGTCATACATATTCAAAGCTAGGAAAAGGGGTGAAAACTGTCAGTACTTCATCCATCCATCCATATATTTATTTCGTCGTAGGATATAGGATTACATAATAAAACCAAATTGATGAAATGTCAAATGTACAAATAACACTACTAGTTTAAAACGTCCTAGAACTACGACCATATGTAGTGTTAGGTGATTCTTAATTTATTTGGTTATTTTGTCAACATGACAGTTCGACTTTTAGAGATCATAGTGGATCATAGGTTTATTTCTTATTATTTAGGTCTATTGTATAATCACAAAAGGATAAGTACCCTTTCAGGATGTTGTTGATTCTCTAAAACACATCCCACCTCCGTCGACGCCGACACGTTGGCGAAGTCCTTTATTTACCAGCAAACAAGCCGGAGCGGCGCCCGACATCCGAAATCACTACAAGACTATTAAATATAGTTGTCGTTCGTCTAACTATTGTTGGTGTCGAGGCAATCGATCCCTGAAGCAAGGGGCACATGGGCAGCCTCACGACCTAACAAACGCACAAGGGAAGCTAACGATGCTGCAGCAAGCCGCCGGTTTTCATACATAACACAACGCAGGATTGCGGCTTTGCCGCTTCTTGCATAATTATGGTTTTATTTATAAGTTACATGTACGAGTAATTGTTAGTAGTACTTATGAGTTTCTAGTATGTGACAATGTTACTTTAAAAGGATATTTCGCAATAAATAAATCTTTAATATAATTATGTACATTATTATTTCAAAGTGCCCTGTATAAATCTGGATGTTTTTTTAAGTTAGCACTATTTTATAGAACTTGGATGCAAAGATTCGTAGACTCCGGCTTGTAACGCAGTTGTTACTTCTGAATATAAAATAATACACCTTCCTGGGATAAATAGTTTGCCTTGCCAGTGATAAGTTATCGGCTACAGCCATGTGTAGCAAACAATCATAAATGAATGATGCACAAAAACCTGTAAAAGATGTTTCAATATTAATTGTTATTTTTCACAGTTTCATTGTAATTATTATGATTGAAAATTAAAGTGGTTATAACACTTACAACTATCATATCAAATTTCAACTACTTACCATTCATTTTAGGTTAGAGTTGGTATTTTTGTGTCGAATTAAAAACAGATTAATTGAATATACATAAATCTCACAAACATTCAGCAGTTCTTGGGCCTAGATTTCTTTTTTAAAATTATTCTTATTGAAGTGTTGATGTGGATCTTTCTATTTCTCATATCGGCTTGAAATTTACCATTTCGTTTTCCAGTTCCAGTCATCATACTATGCAGTCTTATTAACAAATTATGCTTAATATAAGGCTTTGTCGATATTATTTCGTCAACTAATAATATATAAATATAACACAATAAATACGAATGGTTTTCACTTTCACCATGTTTTGACATCTCACCTTATAATTTGATAGTGAAAGAGTTTTCTACAGTCGATACGGTATTTTTCGGTGACGTATGTCAAGTTAGTGTTTTATGGTAGCGGTTTAATAAATCCTATCGATAACAATCTGTACTGACTACATCCGTCTCGTTCTACCTATGAGACGGATGTATGTCAGCATAGAGATTTCGAATTTCTTGCTGTCGATACCGAAGGAAAACGATTCGAAGCCCGATTATTCGTTAACGCCTATAGAAAAATATTCAGTACCTCTACCACGAGTCATGCAAATAAGCCCAATTCGAGATTCGTTCACGAATTCGTAAATTATTTGTATGGAGAATTTGTGCAGAGCCTCTAGCGGTCACTTATAGAACTAAAAATTACTGCCATACCATAAGTTAAATTATCGTTTATGCAATTCGCTCACGAAAGTTCGATTGCTTGTTTCGTTTGTGTAGATTTCAATACTTTACAAAGTGACGTGACGTGACAAACGTCACATCCTTCACACCAACCGAAACAGATTATAGGTAAGCCAAAAAGGTTTTACTTCCTAAGTACATTTTATCTGAAGGTTTAGAAATAGTTTAGAACTGTAGACAATTATATGAGCAGTGAACAATAATAAACATAGACACCGTACTAGCTCTGAAAAATTACCATACTTTTTGTGGGTGTTTAATATGCTTGCTAGGACGTAAACCAGGAATAATTTCCGTTGGTCATCGTGTCCCAAACGGTAAATTTTAAGTGGTTAAGGGCGGTAAATAATCAAGCTTCGTGATGGTCAGCTGCCGTTCCTTGAGTGGGTTGAGGAACAGCAGCCATTTTCTCATATAAAATATATATAAAATAAAATGACCATCGCGTTCCAGTTGAAACAGGTGATAATTTACTCGTATATGCTATTACAAATAAAATAAAAATCATCAGCCGGCTGTATAGCACTGAAAAAACCGTAAACTAGTCACATGAATATATGGTATTTAGGGTATCAGCAGACGGTTTTTCTACCTCAAATCAGCCGGCTGACGATTTTCCTGATAATAAGAGCATCAAAACAGCTGACCTACGCGAGTCATCATTATACTTCGTCCTTAACCACTTTGTTTCTGGCTTACGGTTCATGCCAGCGGAGCCGGGAAATACAAGCTATGACAGTAAGCCTTTTTTTTTACCTGATTTAAAAGGCCTTATTCCCAAAACGCGCAAATTTCTTAAAATGCTTCATTTTCTTCGAAGGCTATGGCTAAAGTACTTAGTTTTTTTTAATCAACTATTAATGCATATAATAGTTCATTTCTTTATCTAGACGGCCATCGGAGCAAATATTACATTTTAATGAGTAAAACATGAAAAAAATTGGTCGTCTTGGAAGGCCTTTCCGGATTTTCCAGTTAGATGTATCGTTCATTTCCAAATTACACAAGAAAGGGTAACAATTCTTATTCAACTTGAATAAAATTCAATTGAGTATATCATGTCTGAGACGGCCATGGAAATAAATATCGAAGATTCATCTTGGATAATAGAAAAAATACCTCCTGATTATATGCCAGTTTTTTGTGGAAACACGTTTACATTTAATTTTTTCCACGAAAAGGCTATAAATATTTTGCCCTAAAAAGATTACCATAGGAAAGTTAAACTATATTTCTGTCACGATAAAAAATATTACTATAGTGGTACGTTTTAATTTAGTATGAATTTTAAAAATTACCTATAAATCACACTTCACATGACACTTTCTGTAAGAATCGTATTTTTGGGTTCTTAATAATAATAAATATGGTTCAAAAGTATTTTTTTGTATTACTAATACTTCAAACTATCTTATAAATAGCATTTTATGCGGC
The DNA here is from genome assembly GCA_947086415.1 of Pammene aurita. Classification (NCBI taxonomy): domain Eukaryota; kingdom Metazoa; phylum Arthropoda; class Insecta; order Lepidoptera; family Tortricidae; genus Pammene; species Pammene aurita. The sequence goes on from OX352297.1 coordinate 2,142,444, forward strand.
TTTTTTCATTAATAGAGTTTTTCGACCTTTTAGGGAATAAGGAGCCTTAAACGCGCGTGACCTTTAACGCATAAAATGTTATCAACCGACTTCAAGATTTCGAAGGAGGAGGTTCTCAATTCGTCAGGATCTTTATTTTTACTATTTTTTCATAATGTTCACCGATTGCAGCTTTTTTTAAACAGGGAAATTACGTATTTCGTCATACATATAACGGCCTCCTAGCCCAGTCGGTAGTGACCCTGCCTACGAAGCAGGAGGTCCCGGGTTCGAATCCTGGTCAGGGCATTTATTTGTGTGTCTATCACAGATATATGTTCCTGAGTTATGGATGTATTCTATGTATTTCAGTATTTATCCATATTTATCTATTATATATATCGTCGTCTAGTACCCATAACACAAGCCTTATTGAGTTTACTGTGGGCCTAGGTCGATTTGTGTAAGATTGTCCTATAATATTTATTTATTTATTTATATTCAAAGCTAGGAAAAGGGATGAAAACTGTCAGTACTTCATCCATCCATCCATATACTTATTTCGTCGTAGGATATAGGATTACCTAAGAAAACCCAATTGATAAAATTTCAAATGTACAAATAACACTACTAGTTTAAAACGTCCTAGAACTACGTCCATATGTAAAGTGTTAGGTGATTCTTAATTTATTTGGTTATTTTGTGAACATGACAGTTCGACTTTTTGTGATCATAGTGGATTATAGGTTTATTTCTTACTTTTTAGGTCTATCGTATAATCACAAAAGGATAAATACCCTTTGGGGATGTTGTTGATTGTCTAAAGTATAGGCAGTGCGCTACTGTTACACATCCCACCTCCGTCGACGCCGACACGTTGGCGAAGTCCTTTATTTACCAGCAAACAAGCCGGAGCGGCGCCCGACATCCGAAATCACTACAAGACTATTAAATATAGTTGTCGTTCGTCTAACTATTGTTGGTGTCGAGGCAATCGGTCCGTGTGAAGCAAGGGGCACACGGGCAGCCTCACGACCTAACAAACGCACAAGGGAAGCTAAAGATGCTCCAGCAAGCCGCCGGTTTTCATACATAACACAACGCAGGATTGCGGCTTTGCCGCTTCTTGCATAATTATGGTTTTATTTATATTTATAAGTTACATGTACGAGTAATTGTTAGTAGTACTTATGAGTTTCTAGTTTGTGACAATGTTACTTTAAAATGATATTTCGCAATAAATAAATCTTTAATATAATTATGTACATTATTATTTCAAAGTGCCCTGTATAAATCTGGATGTTTTTTAAGTTAGCAATATTTTATAGAACTTGGATGCAAAGATTCGTAGACTACGGCTTGTAACGCAGTTGTTACTTCTGAATATAAAATAATACATCTTCCTGGGATAAATATTTAGCCTTGCCGGTGATAAGTTATCGGCTACAGCCATGTGTAGCAAACAATCATAAATGAATGATGCACAAAAACCTGTAAAAGATGTTTCAATATTAATTGTTATTTTTCACAGTTTCATTGTAATTATTATGATTGAAAATGAAAGTGTTTATAACTATCATATCAAATTTCAACTACTTACCATTCATTTTAGGTTAGAGTTGGTATTTTTGTGTCGATTTAAAATCAGATTAATTGACTATTAATACATAAATCTCACAAATATTCAGCAGTTCTTGGGCCTAGATTTCTTTTTTTAAATTATTCTTATTGAAGTGTTGATGTGGATATTTCTATTTCTCATATCGGCTTGAAATTTACCATTTCGTTTTCCAGTTCCAGTCATCATACTATGCAGTCTTATTAACAAATTATGCTTACTATAAGGCTTTGTCGATATTATTTCGTCAACTAATAATATAAAAATATAACACAATAAATACGAATGGTTTTCACTTTCACCATGTTTTGACATCTCACCTTATAATTTCATAGTGAAAGAGTTTTCTACAGTCGATACGGTATTTTTCGGTGACGTATGTCAAGTTAGTGTCTTATGGTAGCGTTTTAATAAAACCTATCGATAACAAACTGTACTGACTACATCCGTCTCGTTCTACCCATGAGACGGATGTATGTCAGCATAGAGATTTCGAATTTGTTGCTGTCGATACCGAAGGAAAAACTATTCGAAGCTCGTTGATTCGTTAACGACTGTAGAAAGGTTTCAGAATTTTCTGCAATGACTCGTGGTAGAGGTACAGAATTTTCTACATGACTCGTGGTAGAGGTATTGAAATCTACACAAACGAAACAAACAATCGAGCTTTCGTAAGCGAATTGCGAAAAGGATAATTTAACTTATGGTATGGCAGTTATTTTTAGTTCTATAAGTGAGCGCTAGAGGCTCTGCACAAATTCTCCATACAAATAGTTCACGAATTCGTGAACGAATCTCGATTTGGGCTTATTTGTATGACTCGTGGTAGAGGTACTGGCAAAGGCGGTGATATTACTCGAAGCTTCACGTGGAATAATTTCCGTGTTATCACAAGACCAATGGCTTTTGATCAATCGTGCATTCAGAGCGAAAATTCTGCGAAAATGCCTTCCACATGGTTTCGTACGGCATTGCATCTTGTTTCAATAAACACGTTCGTTGAATGATTCGTGGAACAACGATAAAGTTTTTATTTTATAGGTTTTCTGCATATCGGCGAAATATCGCTATTACATTTTTTTAAGGTTGGTAGAATTCTATATAATTATCTAGGAGTATAATTGACAAAGAGAATTAGTCCATGAGAATTGATTAAAAACTCATGCATTTTCATTCATTTATTTATTGATAGACGCCGCGGGCATATGATAGTACTAGGTAAAATTAATCTGATATAATTTAATAATTTTGAGGATTTCAATAGAAACTTGCAAAAATAATAATATTATTTTTGTAAGTTCCTAATCCTGGAGAAATTCATATCACACTGTTTCAACCCACTTCGAAATGTAAGCGACTGAGTTAATAATTCTCCTTTAATAACACGTTCACGTTCCATATTTTCTGTTAAGTTCTCAAAACGACAGCCCGCACCTCCCAGTAAATCAAAGATGCATAAATCCAGGCTGTTCCCTTCACGCTATTATGTCAACCGAAGCGATTTATGATCGTGTCTAAGAGATTTCCACGGGGGGAACATCACAGAGTAAATAGTATTGAGCGCAACTTTCGCGGATATTTCGTGCGTTATTTATCGTGATCCGGCCATTTTGCAGTTTGGCGGATTGCGGATGGGAATCGAACTAGGGGAGGATTAGGAGTATTGAATGTGATTTGAGTTTTTATATCTGGTTACTTCTGAGCGTTGAATCTGCTACACTAACTTCGAGCATTGACTTGGCAATGACAATAGAAATGCGTTATACCTGCGTAATATCAAAATATGCAGCGCGAAAGTGATTTTCTACATTATACTATCGCTGTTGATTAGTCGTTTTAATAAGGACCAAGTTTATAAATCAGTTCTGTCGTCCGTTATGTATATGCCTTGACTTTATAGCTCAGTATTATCGTCAAAACACGTTGAAGCTTTTACGGCCCTGCTTGCACCCTTACAGGAGCTAGAGGCAGCTATATGCTAAAAATAAAATCGCAAACTAAACGCACACCTAACCGCTGTTATCTCCTCACTACATAAATCAACCGTAAATAAAGGACCTCATAAGCTGTCAACATAATGCCATTGAAGCCAGGCCGCGGCCGTAATATCGCGGAATAAATCATACCTCAAATATGCCTCTATACCCAAATGTTGAATATAAAATCAATTCCGACCGTTTAGTTGTAAAGACTCCAATTCGGGACCTAATGCGATTTGCATGATAAAAAAATGAACGAGTTGATAAGTGTTGAAAATGAAGGAAGTGGTAAGCTGATTTGAGAATTTATGACAAATATACTTTGACAATAAAAGACACCTTACAATGTTTATATTGAGACTAGCTTTTCACAAAGGAAATATTATTTCAATTTGAGTGACTTATTAATTTATTTATATCTGCATTTTTGCACATTATACGGCTACGGGTTGACAGCTTATGAGGTTCTTCATTTAGGTACTTTAAAGTTTTACTACTTTTACAACCTCTCTTCTCTAACACTGTCTGGCACGGTGTTATTTTAAATTAGGAGTTCCCACGTTCTATGACAGACGATGGGAATTCTTTCAGAAACAGTTGGGAAGGGTCAGCCCAGCTAATTGACATGCTGTAATTCGTTTAATAAATAATATTTGACATAAAACGACTAGTAATGTAGAGGTTTCTATCCAACCTCTACAGTAGGTACGTTATTTTCTTCTAATTACAAGAATGCAGGTAACATAACAATAAACTGTATCCATCACCTTAAATTAGTCTCAAGATTGAAACGTGCCACGTTCGGTATATTTATCATTCAACTTTTTTAAGGGACACTGAATAAAGAACTACGAGTACATAATGTAGTTTTGCGCTTGTGAGTGTTAAGAACGTGAAGCTCAAGAGGAATTGGGTTGGAAGTTTATATGCGAAATGCACCCAATTATATGTCAAATTGCCTACCGAATGGAACCCGTAAGATGGCTGGGGCAAAGACAGACCAAACAAGAGATGCTAGTCCCACCTGCACGCATTTTATAGAGTTGGTGGAAACGTGCAATAATGAATATTAAAAAAAAAACCGGCCGAGTGCGTGTCGGACCACACATAATAGAGGGCTCCGTACCTTCAATGGAATAAGAACCAAACTAATACCAAAAGGTCGTATCTGATGCCTATGGAAGAAGTTTTTTGGAGATAATTCAAAAATTACTGAACCAATAATATTCAAAACAATTATCATAGAAAGTATTTGCGAAGGCTTCTCAATTTTTCTTTTTTTTTGGACTAACAGTTCGAAAGTTACAGGGGGGACACAATTTTTCTGACTTTCGAAGCGATTATTTCTGAAAATATTCACTTACTCACAATATGTTCAAAGATATCGCGACGTTATTTTTAAAAACCTATCGATTGATGTGCAGCATGTTTATATTTGGTAAAAAAAAATTTCGAAATTTAGTTACATGTATGCAACGCCCCCCCTAAAATTATTTTTTTCTGAGATTTAATTAGATAGGTACCTACCTAAATAGCGGCATACAAAATACACCTTACGTCTAAATTTTATTACGATCTTTGTCTTATAGTTTCCGAGTAAAATGGCTGTGACATACGGACGGACGGACAGACGGACATGACGAAACTATAAGGGTTCGGTTTGTGCCATTTTGGCTACGGAACCCTAAAAAATCTCCAAGCGATATCGATCGAATTTTGAAGCTGTTGGCAATGGTGGCATGAGAAGCAAACGTATGAGAACACAAGAGTAACAAGGGAGTTGTTACGTTTACGAACAAACACTCTAATATGCAGCATTTTATTGAAGCACGCTTCAAACACTCTGCGTGTTGTTTTCGTGATACTATGCCAGAGCATGAAGAGTGGTGGAAAACAGACGCCTTTGCTGCTGTGCAACACAAAATAGCAATAAAACAAAAAGACCGGCGAAGTGCGAGTCGGACTCGCCCACGAGGAGTTCCGTACCATATCTATAAAAACGGCAAAAGAATCATGTCTGTTGTATGGGAGCCCCCTTAAATATTTATTTTATGCTGTTTTTAGTATTTGCTATTATAGCGGCAAAAGAAATACATCATCCGTGAAAATTTCAACTGTGTAACTATCACGGTTCATGAAATACACAGATAAAAAAAACCGGCCAAGTGCGAGTCGGACTCGCGCACCGAGGGTTCCGTACAAACCTGTAGGTATATAAGTAAAAGTTCACCCATTGCATTGACATAGAAAATTGATTTTGTTACAGCTTAAAAGTATTATACACTATGTATTTGATATTTGATATGAATATGAGGTATTTGATATGAATTTCAATTTAATACCTCTATGCGTTTACGAGGAAAAAGGTAGTAAGTATAAAATAAAATAAAATATTTTTAGTATGATTTTAGAAAAATGTATACTTTTTGTAATTTTTCCATTGTCTATGCTATATGACGTTGCTTCGTGCCAAATTTCAAGTTTCTGTGTTCAAGGGAAGTACCCCGTAGGTTTTGCGAGTTCCGAAAAACTTGAAGTGGCTTTTAAGTTTGATTTTTTCACAGCTCCAAGGGACAATAGACCTGAGTATTTGATATAAATTTCAGCTTGATACCTCCACGCGTTCCTGAGAAAAATGGTCTTGACAGACAGACAGACAGACGGACAACAAAGTGATCCTATAAGGGTTCCGTTTTTTCCTTTCGAGGTACGGAACCCTAAAAACGGCAAAAAAATCATGTCTGTTGTATGGGAGCCCCCTTAAATATGTATTCTACTCTGTTATTTAGTACATATTTGCTATTATAGCGGCAACAGAAATACATCATTCGTGAAAATTTCAACTGTGTAACTATCACTATTCATGAGATACAGCCTGGTGACAGACGAACAGACGGACAGCGGGGTACGGAACCCTAAAAAGCTTAATTCTAATTTATCCTGTACAACCTAAGTAACTCTTAGGTATTTTTAATGTTTTACTCGCACCCCTACATAGCGCTGCATTGTAGCATTTTCTCTAATTCATTTACGCTCAAGTACACTCGTGCACTAAGTGGATAATGTCCATTCGCGGAATTAACAAAAGACGTGACTCCGATTGCATGGCGAGCAGTCTCGTTGTTGTAGTTACACTGTTCACTGAAAAGTGAGAGACAATTAAGTAATAGCTAGATTGGCATTAAGTTTGAACCCGGTTTGTCAAAATAAAGTGATGCGAAAATCATGCTTTGAAAGTTTTAAGACTGAGACATTGTTTATCTGTAGGCATAGCGATTGAAAGGTGAGTAATTTATATTTTAAGTCAGCCAGTCTAGTAAACGTCAAGTAAGATAGTACTATAAAAGCATATGCGGTAATATAATTTGTTTATTTAACAATAATAATGTTAATTATGTAGGTACAAATGGCGGTAAGTTTACTTAGACTACTTAGTCAATGCCTAAAAGCATTTACTACCTTCTAACCTTAGAGCCAAACAGACATGCTTCTTTAACACAAGCGGTTAGAAATCTCGAGGCCAATAATATTGGTGGTCGACCTATTCGAACACTTGCCTACGCTTTGCTCCGATGGCAATAACAGCCCATGCCACTCGTCCATGGCGTGTAATATAGAAAGGTCGTATGCGGCTGTCTAAATCATATGCAAATGAGACTTTTTATCACAGCACAGGAGCATAGAACAAATCGTATTTTTGCTTAGGCAATGTCATGCAAATTTCGGGACCTCTGAGTCCGGTTTACAAAACCGGCATTGTTATAAAAATAATTGGGGTCACAATGTCGTTAGTCCCTGACCATTGTTCCTTTTATATAATAATATAATTGTGTAATCCGAGATTCTTTTCAGTATTTGAAGTATTTTTTTGCTGAAACTGAAGTTGATACAGTGAATAAAAGCTATGCTGAAACGTGCTAAAATGTGGGTGTATTTTACCAAATACCTATGCAAAAAGAATTTTCTCTTTTTTGCTTTCTTTATTGCTTTATTTATTGCTCTCAGTTAAAAGCACGTATTATGTACTTAAGAATAACTGTATATTTTTAGGGTTCCGTACCTCGAAAGGAAAAAACGGAACCCTTATAGGGTCACTTTGTTGTCCGTCCGTCCGTCCATCTGTCAAGACCCTTTTTCTCAGGAACGCGTAAAGACATCAAGCTGAAATTTATATAAAATACTCGGGTCTACTGTCCCTTAGAGTTGTGGAAAAATCAAACTTCTAAGCCAACGCAATCAAAAGATACAGCCGTTTATGCCGCAAGTTTTCGAAACTCGCAAGGGAAGCAAAACCTATAGGGTACTTCCCGTGAACTCAGAATCTTTAAATTTGGTACGAAGCAACGTCTTATAGCACAGATAAAGGAAAAATTGCGAGAACCGTAAATTTTCAGTTACATCATATAATAAAAATATTATAGCAATTTTAAAGTTACTACCCCTTTATACCTACTGGTTTGTACGGAACCCTCGGTGTGCGAGTCCGACTCGCACTTGGCCGGTTTTTTTTACATAGGTTTAGTTTTTTTTTCGAACAGCATTAAGTTATTTCCGTTATAAGTGCGGCGCCGTATTCAATTTTTAAAATACATGAACTATATATTAAAAACACAATATATTTCAAACATAACTCCAACACATAAAAAATAATCAAACAATATTGAAGTCGTATTGGAGTTTCATTAGAATAATTTTCAAGCAAATTCTGACATTTCTGATTCAGACGTTTAGGCGGTAGCTGTATTGCGTAGTTAATGCATTGGAGTTATATTGTAGTTAGATCGTGTCTAAATGTGTTTAAAAAAAGTTTGAATACGGCCCCGGGAGTGTCGTCTGGATCATTAAAAACCCCATCATACATTACATCTTTATCATTAAAAAGATGCTGTATAAACATATGCAAATAGAGATTAGAACTCATTCTGAACATGAACTTTATATTAATTGATGTATCCATCTAAACATACTTACCTAAATAAAATAGCTTCACCAAAAGTACCGAGATAAAAACATTTTGTGCATTGAGTTTTTAGTACTTACATATTTACCTAGAACGCAAAAAGCGGTCAAATAACAAAGAGAAGAGATGCGACGCCGAAAGGAAATAAAAACTTGTTTACCATCGTCCAGGGCTTTGGGACATGTCGTTATTTACCTAGCATTGGAATGTTTTGGGAACAATAATACGCGATATTGCGAAATTTAGACAATATACACTTCCTTCAGGAATATTTATTATTTAGGTTAACAAAACTTGCAGGCATTATCATTATTACATCTTATTTTTAAAACCAGCTTCCAAATAACAACAGCATCCTAGTATAATAAATTATATCTAAGAAACATCTAGACTGACATGATTAAAAAAAAAGATTAAATCTTATATTTTTGTTGTATTAGATTTAAAAAGTTTGAACAAAGTAATATCTTTCTATATGGTTATCTACCGATTTAAAGTACACTCAACCACTATTTAACCTTTTGAACGCCACGCATCGGACAGAAAAATCGTACCACCAGCGCCAGAGCGAAATTTGCACGAGCGCACTCAGATACCGTAGTGATTGGAAAACAACATATCGACGAAACATTTCTTTCCGCCTAATAGTGGATTTAGTTAGGCAAAATCACTTTAGATATTTAGAAATCATAATAGTAAAGAATATTCATTTCGTATTTTTCTTATACACATAAAATCAACTACAAAAATATGAAAATTAATATACAATTTTATTTAATTTTGTCAATATAGCCACAGCACTACTTAAGTGATAACGTCACGCGCTGACGTGTCATGACGGCTTTGGCGCTGGTGGCACCGTAACTTATTATGAATGCTGGGGATGAGAAATATTCATTCATTTCTGTATCGATATTTCCGTGGTGTAATGTAACTGTATGAAGGAAAATACGTTAGGTTTTTTAAGTGTTTAGTTGAGTAAAAAAATGTTTAACTATACCATCAAATAAATAAATTTTATGATAAAAACTAATGAACATCGAACAGAACGGGTGTGTAGGTAAAAAAACACCTCGCGCACATTTCTATATTTTGTACCTAAAGAAACTTGGTATATCCATAATAATGACATATTATTTGTTCACTTAAACTCGATCTCTCACCGATAACATTCATATTTTTACTTATTTGGTATGAATGAAATGGACCGAAAGCCCACGTGTCATGGTATTTATCATTGTTTAAGGATTAACAATAATGCGGCGAAGCAATAAGATTAAAAGAAACGACATACACATTGTTAGGTTTTAAATACGGCCCTTATAACACGCATTGTATTTATTCCATTGCGACTTAAATAAAACTTTTTCTTTTTTAATAATGCATATATTAAAGTAAACATTTTAAAAATTTTAAATATATACCTTTTTTAACATTACGATACTTACGTAGTTCCTAAAACTAATGTTCTACACGAATCACAGTTTAATAATTAGTTTTATTATATAATAAAGCTTAAAATGCGAAAAACATTATTTAAGCTTTATTATATAATAAAACTAATTATTAAACTGTGATTCGTGTAGAACATTAGTTTGCGAAAAACATTCATAATTACAGTGTTTGGTTAATGTTCATACAATAATCAACATCGACCATTATGCTTTCAAACGAACAACACTATTTCGAAGTGACGTCACGCCGCTTCACGTGATTACCCGTCAACGGCGAGGAGGGCAGTGACTTTTTATTCTTTTAAATAGCTCTGAAGTATTTAATAATTTTTTCTTGAGTTACGGGTTATTTTGAATGAAATTTTAACTAAAAAGATAGGTGAATGGTAGAGCTATATAATAAATATACAAAAATATTTCTATAAAGGTTGTTGATTAAGGAGTATTCTGATCTCTCATTTTGGACGTTTTAACACATCATGGCGCTCAGGGCACGACTTTTCGTTGACGTGTTTGAACGGCTTTGGCAGTCAAAGGGTTAAACGGGTATGTTTGTAAGTAAAGCTATACAAATTGACAGTGGTAGATTTGGCCCTGGAGGGAAACTAACCTTAAAACGTTGAGATAGTTCAATTCACTGAAAGAAAACATTCTTTTAGTTTTAAAGAGGGGCATTTGCAAATTTTCGGGAAAAAACTAATTATTTTGTCATTTTTTCCAAAAACTATTTTTATGACAATTGATGCCAATCGATCCTATTTCCAACAAGGATAAAAATATTCTTAATACCAACAAAGTATTAAGGCACAAGAGAAACCACAAATAATAAAAAAAAATCATACAATTAGTATACAAAATAGAGAAAATTAAAAAAAATCTGTGATGCAGTTTAACATTTTAGGAAAATTAAAGAATGTTTTATTTTAGTGAACTTCAGTTTACTTAAAATGTTGAGATAGCTCCCTATCTCAACGTCTTAAGGTAGTTGCCCTCCAAGGCCCACCCTGTATAGCTCTTGTTAAGTTCATTTTCTGATGCAAGAATTGAGCTCAGTCATAAAAACTACAACCAATTTATTGTTTCTCCATCAAAGCTTTAAACAGAATATAATAGCACAAAGTTTTTTTATTAAAACTTAACAAACTTACTACAAAAATAAATTGCTATCTGATACCAGGATTTTTTTCCTACAACTTTACAAACGATGAAATTCCAAAAGCTTTTATCAGTATCGCTTTAAAAAAAGTGAGAGTGGTATTTCCACTCTACAAAGGCCAGATTAAAATCTGGTTTATTTGTTTCTCGGTGAAGCGTGGTGTCAAAGCGCCGCTAGTTAAATTAAAATAAACACATATAAACCTTTTCTCAAAACCACGACATGTACAAACTTAAGACCTATATGACAATCGCTGTCTCTTTCGTTTTTTTATTTATTGGATATATGACAGACAATACGATACACTTTATACGAAAATGGAAGAAGAGGGTTAAAATTGTATATTATGAGATACAATGGCAAGAAAAGGGGGGAAAGAAGACTTTTAATGAAGTCCTGGCGATTATGCAGCAATTTTTATTGGTATAATATGGGTATTTTATGATTTTTATTATAGTTTATATTACAGCTAAAATGTATAAGTTTCATATTAGGTGGATAATTAACCCACAAGAGATTATAACGAGATATATAAGTAACTTTAAAAAAATTGGAACAAAAACTGAATTACTAATTATGACAAAACCTAGTAACGGTTACTACAGTATCATTTTCCCCTTCAAGGCTCTTTACACGTGAATAATTTCAACATGCATTGTAAGTATCCGATTTGCATAAAAAGTTTTCTTTATGGCTTAGCACACGGCATCGATAATGACTTACTTGATTACTCCTAACCGTTGAAACTTTACTTGCATTAAACATAATCCAGACTTTTGATTACAATACTTAATGAATACATTTTAATAATATGCTTATTAATCTTGAAGCAAATCAAATTATTTTGTTCAATATTTTTTGATTTGCAATTTTTAAGTATTTAGTCACACTACTATATATAAACTGAAAATAGATGTCATATACTTCAGAAAAAGTGACCAAACCCTCCGGTGTCCGAGGCCAGATTTGAACTGGCGTCTTCAGCTTTCGCGGCTGACGTCCTGACCACTAGATCCAAAAAATGATGTAACTCCAGCGAGGTTCATGACGCATGCAACCTTTCCTGGTACATTTTGGAACAGTTATATGAATGCGGAACGATTTGAATACCTACTTGTGGAAGTTTAACAGCAGGGATGTGAAAGTCCAAGTTACAAACTGAATGTAATTTATGCTTTCATTTTTACCACCCGGTCACGGCGGAACTTGACAAATTTTCTCATGTTGCTGAAGACGCCAGTTCAAATCTGGCCTCGGACACCGGAGGGTTTGGTCACTTTTTCTGAAGTATATGACATCTATTTTCAGTTTATATATAGTAGTGTGGCTACTTAAAAATTGCAAATCAAAAAATATTGAACAAAATAATTTGATTTGCTTCAAGATTCATAGATGGCAGCACCATCTCTCTCGCTATACCAGAATCACGTAAGAGATTCGGATAGGAGGTGCAAGCACGTACTGCGCATGCCCTTAGAGTATGGTCAACGGCGCCTAGCCGTTTCAAATTCAGAGATTGCATATACATGAGAAAATTTGTCAAGTTCCGCCGTGACCGGGTGGTCTAGTGGTCAGGAAGTCAGCCGCGAAAGCTGAAGACGCCAGTTCAAATCTGGCCTCGGACACCGGAGGGTTTGGTCACTTTTTCTGAAGTATATGACATCTATTTTCAATATGCTTATTATATATACGAGTACTATGCTCTTTTAATCCGAGTAGAAGTTGTTTTAAATTTATGACCACTTTTAAAACATTTTTTTTCAGTGGAACTGTGCAGTTGGTATTTGAAGAAAACTTCGAGTCTTCGACAATTAGTTGCTTAATATATATTTTATAAAAAATGTAGTAATGCTTATATAAAGCTTAAAGAATAGGTGTTAATATGTGTCACTATTTGTCGTTCTTTGTACAGAATCAAAATATTATTCTAGTAATAAAGTAAGGGCCGTACCTCAAAAATGGTATCTTTACCAAAATAATGACACATATCTTCCAAATTACACGCAAATATCAAATAAACGTACTGATAGATATTTTGTCCTGCTGATTCTGAAGAATATGATGTTAGTTGATGTTCCATTTAAGTTGGCTGACTTACTTAGCCTCTAACATATTATTTACATTTCTCAATCTACCAAACTATGAATCACGGTTACCCAAATAGCATTGTCATCGGCCAATTTATTTCAACAGAGAGTGTAATTGTAAAATGTAAAGTTTGCTGGGCGTGAAGTTCGCATGTCCGGAGCTGTAATCAAATTCAAGTGCTTTCTAGAGACTATTAAGGTGACCTATGCAAATTTAAAACTTGATGGCGTGACTTAATGCGGGTTTTATAACAGCAACTTTTAGATCTTCATCGTCACCAGCTTAAAAAACGTTTAGGCTATTAGTTGTAACCATTTTAAAGTTCACACTTATCTTTGAATTACTAAATTTAAAAAATAAAATAATCAGACCATGCAACATATTTATTTAAAGCAGACATTCTTGTATATTTATGACTTAAGAGTATTGTAATTTATATCTTACAACCTTATTATACATGATGTTACCACTGATTGTTTTAGCTATAGCGAATACCTTTTATAATTTATTATGTCATCATCGTCCTCAGTCCTTTATCGCTGAGCATAGGCCTCTCTTTGTGTACGCCACTTGTCCCGGTCTTGTGCCAATTTCATCCAGAAGTGACTAGCGACCTTCCGAATGTCGTTTACCCAAAGAGCCAACAAATAATTATGAGTGTTCCTTAAATATTTTACAAACGGTAGGTATTAAGGAATCACCAAAAATCTATTCGAATTTATTTGATACTCAATAGGCAGTAAAGTTTAAGTCGAGAAAAAAGAATTCGTATTATCCTCCACTTGCATTACAAATCTCGTGCCAGACTAAAAGCGATTTTAAATAAAATCTCGGATAAAAGCATTCAAGCACTTGACGAAGTTCCCCACATAAAACTTACATACTAAGCGTATATTCTGAATTTCACCCTCGTTAGAATCAAATGCGCGGTGCCATTTTGAGTGTGGAGTCAGATGTTCTCATCGCATTAACAAGCGCGGGCGAGGTGAATTCAGATTTAAGGGAACTGATGCCATTTTATCGCCTTTCGCGTAAAGATCACTCTCGCATTATCTAATCAAAACACTGATGCCATTTTATCGCCTTTCGCGTAAAGATCACTCTCGCATTATCTAATCAAAACACACTCAACACACTGACAATATATTTTACAATTGCAACGCTATAATCTAGATAAACATGGATCAATATAAATATTACTTGAAACGGGATATTTACCATGTATATTTGTTTTTACGAGCACCCGATATTTCAGCGCAGTTGCCTGCACCATCATCACGGAGTAACTAACGTTGCGGCGAGTTTTAGTAGTCTACCCAGTACCCACACACCGTTGCGATCTACCCTCTTTCGAGTTCGCTTTTTTCGTCCATTGTCACTGCTACTACTACTGTCCAAAACAAACTGTACTGTACAAATATACATGGTAAATATCTCGTTTCAAGTAATATTTATAATGTGAATGACCATGTGAGCTTGAAATCATATATAACATGGATCAAGTCTAGGAGCAAAAATATTGACGAAGATTAGAGTAAATAGCGCCATCAGCTTTAGTTTAACAATTGTAAATGCTGTCTCTACTATAAAAAACATTATAAAATTGAAGTAGTTTATTCATAAACACATACACATAAAAGGAAAAAGGAATTGAAACATAAAAACGTGCAAGTTTCTCAAAATGGCCTTTTTTTAGTATGATTATTAGTATAGCGCTGATCTTCCGATGAGAACATCATGTGAAATAATCACAGCAGGTAATACAAAAAAGATAAAGTAAAGTACGAAAATAAATATAAAGTTATTGTCTTAGGTTGCCGCGATAGTTATTCATGAAATAAAACAATTAAAAACGGATTTTATCGCGTGTACTGAGCTTAAATTACATCCCGACGTTTCGAACACTTTACAGCGTTCGTGGTCAACGGGTCGAACCCAGTACACGCGATAAAATCCGTTTTTAATTGTTTTATTTCATAAATATAAAGTTAACAAAAAGAAGGTTTAATAAAAATGGAAGAAGCATTTTCTATCGTTACTGTTTTTAAAAGCTTTTATTTAGATTCACCTGTCCCGTTGTCTGTAATAAAATCTTGCTAGTTAAATTACGCACCTCTCGGTTTCGAATCGAGCTAAAATTGTACACGCATATGTATATTGCGTGACAATGTAATATTATGATGACATTGAGCCATAGGAACTCCTGAACTACTCAACATTATACCATCGTATTTGGGCTCGTTGTATTCATCTTCGTAAACAGTTAGGGATTGTACAAAAAAAGTACAGTTAGCAATAAAAGGTTGTTACAAGAAATTTTTGAATACAATTGCTTGTAAGTCCTTACTGGACTGCGGTATTTCGAGAAAAAAAATTACAGGAAGGAGAGTTCCTTTATCAATAAACTTAAAATATAAAGGGGAGTTTGGATTTTTATCTGCTTGGCCCATTTATGGTTACACTGGTTCTGCTGATAACATCACCTTCACCACCATTTTGAACACACAAGCAGTGAATTCATTATCGCGGTCGGCCAGTCGTTAGTGGTTTACGAGCCTGTTCACAAACCCACTCAAATATCCCTGAGGTGCTTTGACGCGCTTTAAAACCATACCAACTCGTTTAAAATGATGTAACTCCAGCGAGGTTCATGACGCATGCAACCTTTCCTGGTACATTTTGGAACAGTTATATGAATGCGGAACGATTTGAATACCTACTTGTGGAAGTTTAACAGCAGGGATGTGAAAGTCCAAGTTTAACAAACTGAATGTAATTTATGCTTTCATTTTTAGCCTCGGTAACTGCTGCCTGTCCTGTATTCCAATTTTAAAATACAGAAACAATACATTAAAATCACAATCTATTTCAAACATAACTTCAACCCACAACAAATAATCAAACAATATTGAAGCTGTATTGGAGTTGCATCGGAATAGTTTAGCGAATACTGATATTTCTGATTCAAACGTTTAGAGTTATATCTGTATTGGGTGGTTAATGCATTGGAGTTGTATTGAAGTTGGATCGTGTTTTAAAGTTATAAAACGCCCCACTATCACTCGTAATAATAGCAGATTAAAAAATTATATTGCCATCTGCTCTTGGAAATGTTGGAAAAAGTAAAAATTCAATAATGACCCACCCGACTGGCAAAGTACTTCCACCTTACACAAACCTACGACCAAATAGCACTAGACCCATAGGTTCATAGTGATGTGTACTTGCCGGTGAGTAGGTAAGGTAACTAGAGAGCTCAAAGAGGATGTTGTTGGAGTGCGTTGACCACGGGGCACTCTTTTGTCCCTTTAGCTGTGAATCCTCCTTTGTATTGAAGGCGGCAACGTGCATTTGACACCTGAGTTTGCAGTCGTCCATATTCTACGGTAGATTACTACCATCGGGCGGACCGTATGCTTGTTTACCACCGTCACAAAAAAACAAAAATTGACCGCCTGGAGTTCGATTTTAACTATTAGCGTATACATAGGCGCACCGTTCTAAATAGCTACGAAGATACATAAATAATTAAATAAATAAATATTAAGGGACAATTTTACACGATATATATAATAGATAGTGCAGTAAAACACTTCGTGAGCTGCATTAACACGTTTAATTTTGCAGATTAAGTAAATTATTTAAAATTAGCAACAATAATCAGATTATTTAAAATTAGCACTTCACATAAAGATGAAGATAACGATATCGATAAAGGTATTTCACATTCAATAATTTTCTTAGTATCGTAGACCCGAATAGAATGTAATTAAATTACAATAATCAGAATATTTAAAATTAGCACTTCACATAAAAATGACAATAACGGTACCTATATAAAAATATTTCACATTCAATAATTTCCTTAGTGGTTAGAATGTAATTAAATTACAATAATCAGAATATTTAAAATTAGCACTTCACATAAAAATGACGATAACGATATCGATATAAAGATATTTAACATTCAATAATTACCTTATCGTAAACGTCTACTTTCCGCACAAAAGGAAAATAAAAAGAGGGAGTACTAGCAAAACTAGTAAGTACAAAAAAAGACTCGGCTGGTAATTTGGCTGCGGGAAAATAATGGATTAATGAGGCGGGTGATATGGATGGTGACAGATGATTCGCTGGCTGAAAGTAGCCTAAATTCAAGAGCCAGGTATTTGTACGCCCGTCAAATGAGGCAATTAGAATTTTGGGGAGATTTTGGCAAAACAACAAAAAAAAGCTATTATGGCACAAAACACCGCTTACAAAAAGGGGATCGGATTTATAACGTCTTTGTACGCCCGTCAAATGAGGCAATTAGAATTTTGGGGAGATTTTGGCAAAACAACAAAAAAAAGCTATTATGGCACAAAACACTGCTTACAAAAAGGGAATCGGATTTATAACGTTTAAAAAAATGTAAGTAAAATGATATTCTTGAAAGTCAGGAAATGGTTGAAACTCAAACTGAATTTAAATAAAGTTCGTGGGCAGGCGCCCCCTTTGCTTTAGGCGGACCCAACAGTTCGGTGAAGCCTCTGTCTCACTTGGAGAGCCACGCTGGATGCAGGCTCTAATCCTCCGATGACGGTGAAGAACCACGCGGAACACGCGGCGGTTGCTGATCGTCTCGCAAGTCCGGCACCCACAAGCGCCTTCCGGAGTCATCTCGGCTCAAACGGTCCCACCGGCGACCTCGGCAGGCACTACCCGCACCCTCAGACACGGCCGAAGGGGAGCACTGGGTATTGGAAAAAACTATACCGACGGCCACCCTCTTCTAGGGAATTAACCAACTGTGGTGAACACTTTCCGGGAACAAAAAAGGGACTCAAAATGATTTCCACAGGACAATTTGCAGATAATTCCTGTGTTTTCTTCAAAAATCTCTGCGTCGATCTGACACTTCCAATAAACAAACTTTCTCTTCTGACAATCTGGAATATCTCAAAAATTCATATTCAAAATTAGCGCGAATATCATCTCAATTTTATAACTGCCAGTCGTTTATTACAAAATGCGGACTAATATAAACGCCATCTACCCATAATGCCGTGAATCACAATGTACGCTTTTTTATATATAAACCGCGACCTAGCCTTAGACCTTCCTTAGACACGGAAGTTCTAAAGAACGTCGACAGATGTCGTACGATAAACGTAGCGTCATGCTACAATAGATATAGATAAATACTTAAATAAATAGAAAACATCCATAACTCAGGAACAAATATCCGTGATAAACACAAATGAATGCCCTGACCGGGATTCGAACCCGGGACCTCCTGCTTCATAGGCAGGGGCACTACCGACTAGGCTAGGAGGCCGTTATACATAAAATATGAAACATAAAAACGTGAAAGATCATATGATACTTAAATAAAATAAAAATGCCTGCCGACATTCTAAAATATAATATTTTTTTTCATTTCACAAGCAACAAAGTTAAAATATTTTTAATAAAACAACAAAGAAATTTCACCTCACTCGGCGAGATTTTAAAATAAATGACTACCATAATTGCTCGTCCTCGCATCAGCTGAGTTTTAGTAAAAGGAAAAATATATAACGTAATTAATCCCCTCAGATGAACTTGTTCGTACCGTGAACTTGTAAATAATCTAACTTTTAGTTTAGGCATTCATATGTCATTTAATTGTTAGTGGTAACATTTGTCAATGTATGGGTAGACTAAAATTAATAATAATATATTATATTATATATATTATATTAGTAGCCTATAGTGTGTCCCACTGCTGGGCAAAGGCCTCCCCCCTCGATTTCCATCCGTCTCGGTCCCTTGCGTTTTCAAATAATAATAATAATAAATAATCGTAATGTCAGTTATTTTTGCGGTTATTCGTTCGTTATTTCGATTATTGAAGCAAATTAAGTTAGTTGTTCGAGTAGTTGTGGAAACCTAAATTCAATTGTAAGTATTTTGTTTTCCTTCTTGTAAGTTAACTTTTCATAGTGAAATGTTTTTTTATTTGTTACTCTTAAGAAATACAGGAAAATATATTTAGGTCTATATAGTAAAAATAGATTTTAGTTAATTTACAGATACATAGGTATACAACAACATTTTAAGTGATATCCCTCGAGAAAAATGTAATAATGTCTTTGAAAAGTGTTTGTTTAGGTACATGATACTTAAGACAAATAAGAATGAATTCTGTATACTGAATATTATTGTGAAAAAAATCCAAAAAAAGTAACATTTCGTAATTTGTATTTAATAAAAACCGGCCAAGAGCGTGTCGGGCCACACTCAGTGTAGGGTTCCGTAGTTTTCCGTCGGTCACAGTAAGTGTCCCCACTTAAGAGTTAAAAAATGGGCTATTTGTTACATTGAGTTGACATATCTATTCAACCTATCAAGTTCAAAATAATTTTCCTAGAATGTTTTTATAAAGTTCTACTTTTGAGATTTTTTCATATTTTTAAAACTTATGGTTCAAAAGCTAGAGGGGGGGGGACACATTTTTTTTACTTCTGGAGCGATTATTTCCGAAAATATTTACATTATCAAAAAATTATTTTACTAAACCCCTATTCATTTTAAATACCTATCCAACAATATATCACACGTTAGGGTTGAAACGAAAAAAAAAATCACTCCCCACTTTACGTATAGGGGTGGTACCCTAATAAAAAAATTGTTTTTCACTTTTTATTTTACCACTTTGTCGGCGTGATTGATATACATATTAGTACCAAATTTCAGCTTTCTAGTGCTAACGGTCACTTAGATTATCCGCGGACGGACGGACGGACAGACATGGCGAAACTATAAGGGTTCCTAGTTGACTAAGGAACCCTAAAAAAAGAGTTCTAGTAGTGTGTAACGAAACGAAATATATACAAAAGTCGTGTAGATATGGCATTTTCTTGCCCCCCCGTGACTCCGGCAAACGTGCCGTTTTCACGAGGCGTTTAAAGGACACCGTTTAGATTGCTGGACCGCTCTAATGACAGCTAATAATTGTTTATTTACTTTATCACTCGCTGTTCTAAAGCGAATCTAGGGCCGTTTTCTAACTTTTATACACGTATAAACACTATCCAACTTCAATACAACTCCAATGCGATAACAACGCAATACAGCTACGGCATAAACATCTGAATCAAAAATATCAGAAATCAGAATTTGCTTGAGAAATATGCCAACGAAACTCCAATACCACTTCAATATTGGTTGATTGTTTGTTGTGTGTTTGAGTTATGTTTGAGATAGGTTGTGTTGTTATTGTATAGTTAATGTATTTTAAAATTTGAATCCGACACCTAGAGTATTTACATTTCAGCAGAGAATTACTGATATGTTTCTAAGAAATTTTAATACTCTCGCTTATATTTTAATTTTGGGTCATAAAAGGTAAGGGCGAGCGGCATTCAAACCTTACGGCTTTTTTATAAATACTAACCTACCCTGGGCGGAGGTCTTGGTCACTTTTTCCTTTGTATATAAGTACAAGGTGCATCAAAAATGCTCGTGATCCGTTTAAAAGCATAATTAGTATCGTATTATGATTATGAAAAACGAAAACAAAAAATTCTCGCAAAAAATTTTTTTATTTTTGAGTCCGAAATTTTTTTCTCCTACTTTTTCTCAGTCTCAGTGCGATACCAATTATGTCTTGAAAGGGCTCACCACTATTTTTATAACTGTATATGACATTTGTTTAAGTTTATAATTTAAATAGTAGTGTGTCTACTTTACAAATAAAAAATATTTATTAAACATATTGTTCACTAGTTGAATTCTAAACACAAGAAGCTCTAATTTCAGCAACGTAATTTAGTCGAGAGACCATCGCGTGTTTTAAAAATGCTTAGCGTTTACGTTATAAATAATACTTGCATGAGTTTTTCCTGTAATCTTATAATGAGGTTGCAAGCTAAAATTGCTTTAATCATTTAACCTGACGACGCCTTAATGCCCTAAGGCATAGACTACCTGACATAGATTACACATTAAATAAGCATCTGTGCGTTAAGTAATGATTAATAAAGTGCTATCAATATTTAAAATGCTGTTTAAAAAACTTTCTTGTAATAGTACATTACAGCAGAGTTTGGGAAAATAATTTCCGGCCAAGTAGACCATGTAGATAGAGGATAGGGATACGAGGCAGAGAATAGAGACATGTATAGTGTTTTTCTCAAAAAAAATGCGTGGAAATAAGACCTAAAATCCAATACTCAAAACCTAAAAATATAATCACCATCGGGATCTCTCGGCTTAATGCAAGTGCAGTGCCCGGTAGCGCCCGCCCGCCCGCGGGGGGAGGGCGTGGCAGGTGCCAGAAAATCCTTCCGAAAAGTGATACTTCCGAGTCTATTTTCGAAAACGTAACGACAAAATTTCCGCACATTATTCAGAAAACTATGTTTTAACAATTTTAGTATCGCACAAATCCGCTACACACAGAGAGCCAGCCTAGCGGGTTCCTTGTGTGCGAAAACTGTTAAAAATATTTATATCTATCCTCGTGCCGCCAAATGTGCAATAGAGTGTACAAAGTAACACTCAGCATTAACGCCCAGACTTTCGAAAAAATAAAAATGAGGTAAACGCCCAGTGTACAGTACGCTGTACTGTGTAGCTTATGAAATGCCATTTTTATATTTAAACATATTGGCTTATACATTGCACATTGGGCGTCTAGCTGAACTTGCGTTTTTTTTCTTGGGCGTTACGAGGCTATACCAACACCAACACTTTTTACATCCATGAAATTTTACACGAACAACATACACGTACATTACATATATATGCCAAAACTTAACGTAATTTGAACTTTCGGGAGACATTAACACTATTAAAAGTCTACGATTTCACTCGCTTTTACGTGTCTAAATAAATGTGAGTGTTACCGCAAACTTTTATAGTAAAACTGTTAATGTTCATATGGTCTTAAATTCTGAATGTGTTAAAAAGGTACAAAGTAGTAAAAACTAGTTTGTCGAAAGCAAACTGAATAGTCAGAGGAACAATTGATGTACAATATAAATTGAACTTTTGTAGACTTTATTAAATAACTAACTCGCCATACGTACGCTTCGTCTATTGGTTAGTGATCTATGCCCGGGGGCAACAGACAAGTATTTTTAGACGGTAACACGATTAGTACGCAGGCCATCGTGTCTAATATGAGCCTCATTTTTAAGCTTGTTACGTTATGAACACATTAACAGTATTTAGCTATCTTTTGCTACAGCGTTTTTAGGACGTACGAGTACCTAGTAGGAAAAAATAAGAAGTCAAGTTCAAGCAAAGGAACTGGCTAGCCAGCGCCGAGTGTATATTACACGAACCACTTGGTGCCACTTTTGACCCTTCTATACGAGGGTTGCTACTTATATATCCGGAAACAAAAAAACAAACAAACGTACACGGCTGAAAATGGTTTTATTGTTTTTCAAAGTATTCCCCTTGATGATCTATGCACTTTTGCATTCGCGTGAACCAATTTTTAAAGCACTTCTGCCACTCCGCCTGAGGTACCTCCATAACGTGTTGTTTGAATGCGTCGACAGCATCTTCAGCGGTCGAAAATCGTTGACCGCGTAATTTATTCTTTATATTTGGAAATAAATAAAAATCGTTGGGTGCCAAGTCAGGGCTGTACGGCGGATGACCCGTTAATTCCACATTTTGACCCTCCAAAAATAGAGTTGTTTCGCGTGACGTATGACAGCTGGCATTGTCATGATGAAGAATGATTCTTCGTCGCTGGTTAGTTTTACGAATTTGTTCAAATACTTCCGGTAAGAAAATGGTCGTGTACCACTCTGAATTAACCGTTCTACGGTTTTCTAGTGGCACTGTAGCTACATGGCCATTAATACCGAAGAAGCAGGCCACCATTTGTTTCAATGTACTTTTTGCACGAGTAACTTTCGTAGGGTTCGGCTCATTTTGAAACACCCATACCGTTGATTGTTGCTTCGTTTCGGGATCGTATGCATAGATCCAGGATTCGTCACCTGTATAGATGTTATAAACGGCTTTTGAGTCACCACGGTTATATTTTTTAACATTTTATTGCACCATTCGACGCGAGCATCTTTTTGCTCTTTTGTTAAGTTGTGGGGTATCCAACGCGAACAAATTTTTTTTACAGCCAAATAATTATGTAATATGCTATTAATGCTGGTCATAGAAATACCCAGAGTCGCCTCTATCTCGCGGTACGTAACATATCGGTCGTCCATTATAAGTTTTCGCACAGCCTCGATATTTTGTTGTACAACGACCGATTTCGGGCGACCTGCCTTAACTTCGTCCGTAAGCATACTACGTCCGCGATTGAACTCACTAAACCAGTGATACACAGTAGTTTTAGATGGGGCTTCATCACCAAAAGTTGAAGTTAGTTGATCTATGCACTGTTGTTGCGTTAAACCACGCCGAAAATCATAATAAATCATAGCACGAATATTTTCACGAGTGAGTTCCATTCTTGCTGCGAGATGACATTTAAAACCCGTCAAAAACAAAACACGAGCGTTAATAAGAAAGAAAAAATATACCGGCCAGTACTTAAAAAAGTTCAAATTTTACCATGGAGGTCAAATATGCTATTTAAGAAGATTGTAATCCCGGTTTCCGGATATATAAATAGCAGCCCTTGTAACTCAAAACCTCTAACGTAAACACATAAAACTACGTATGTTTAATTACATCCATAAGGACATCTAGAAGCCCAAATTTCATGAAACTAGCTCAAACGGTTATAAAGATATGAAGGTCAAAAAGTCGTAAATTTTAGCACTGACTGACTGACTGACATATATTACCTAAATCTAACCTACTTCCAGATGACCTAGAAGGATGAAATTTGGAATCCAGCTCGGTAATTGTGTGTAAGCCTAGGAAAAAATCTAAAAATAAAAAAAGTAAAAAAATGGGGGGGCCCCTTACAAAATTTTTTTACAAGCAGATATTTGAAACTATCCCAATATATGTATTTGCTATATAACAGAAATATAAAAATAAAATTAAGTCAAAAAATAAGTGGTGTCCCCATACAAAAAACTTGTAATACGCGCTAAACGACCGGCCAACGGTGTGTCGTCGGCGGCGCGCGGCACCACCTAATTATACACAGAACAGAAGTAAATCTACACAAAAGCGCTCCCGAGTAACACATAAAACATAGGCACCGCTTACGAATACTATTATCTCTAACATTCAAGTGAATGTAGCCAATAGCATAAAAAAGAAAACCATGCAGCGGAAACGCAATAAAAAACATTAAATCTTAATACCTGCCTAGTTTTCTTTACAAAAAGTAATGATATCCCACCAAAAACATAAATGTAAAAAAGAGAGGCAAGTTCAATACAAAAATTATGCTTGGCTGTGGGCTTCGCCGCAAAAAGAATGGAGATCTAAATGAGTGCCAAGTTCTATGGAAAATCCAAATATGTATTTATAGGAACAAAATAACATTATGAACAAGTATTAAACTCTATTTCTTTGCTTTATTGGATACCTATAACAATTGCTGTTATTTAAAAATGTGAGATCTTAAAGTAGGTTAGATTTGACTTGGCCAGTTTTTATCATAATTAAAAAATATATATATATATATGTTGAACAACTTTATAAAATGACTGATGTAATGGAAACTGGCCAAGTCAAATCTAACCTACTTTAAGATCTCACATTTTTAAATAACAGCAATTGTTACGATAAGCTAAGCTTAGCTTAGCTTAGCGGGTAAGTTATGCAAAAACACCCCTTATACTCATAACAATAAAGGCGTGCCCAGATGTTTTTCATCATCTAAATAAGCTTATCTACTTCGGCTGCTAAATGTACGGGTGTAAGTCCTGTTCCTGTATCTCAAGCTAATGGAAAAACGGTACCTACACCTAATAATGTACTTAACTTTCTGATGAAGGGTAGACTCCAAGTTTACCCCATAAAAACCAGCATCAAACAAGTTTCAACCGGTTACGCGGCTTCCCGGGCCGGCAATACATCTCGGGCCATAAAGGGTTGTCCCGCGGCCGCTGGTCACAAGGCCATAACCCTATTACTTTCCTGCCGTTTTATGGAGCGCGGAGGATTGTAATGTTGTTCTGACATTCTCAGCGCCTTGGCCGCGATTCGAAAAATAAACACACACACTGGACAGATACAGCTCCAACCGAACGCAACCCAACATTGGTCTCACATTGTTCACACATTGGTCACACATTGGTCTCATATTAGTACAACATTGGTACAATGTGAGACCAATGTGAGACCAATGTTGAATGAAAATTTGTTCGAATAGCAAATTTCAATGTCGTTATAGCGTTGAGTTGAGTTGGGTTGAGTTGTGTTGAGTTGGGTTGAGTTCGGTTGAGTTGGGTTGAGTTGGGTTGAGTTTGGGTTGAGTTGGGTTGGAGCTGTGTCTGTCTAGTGTGTATGTACAATTTTCGAATCGCGGCCCTGGTCTGAAACCCTAACCCCAAGTCCCCAAACCTGCCTGCAAATAGTCTTTAAAAACATAGGCTGACAACAGCTAGACCTTAAATTGCCGTTAAGTACTTAAACTATTTGTTTTGGAAGAGTACCTAGCTAAGAAAAATATATGTTAAAATTTATTTTATTTTGAAGACCTGTATTCGATGCACGATTGTATGAAATCGGCTAGATAGAAAACGATTCCGAAGTTACGTCTTAAAATCAGCTTTAAGCAGTATTATGTTCTTAAATTTTTGAGCTTTACGTCTGTACCTTTAAAAAAAAAATCTAATATATCTAATAAATTATACTTTATACAATTACCGCGCATGTTTTTTAAATTCGTCATCTTTTTTTGATTTTACGACGAGCTCCCATACTAACAGTGTTTCTTTTTTACTTGCGTTAAAAAGGAGTGGCATTGAATTTCCGCTGTTGTGTGCTGGTAAGCTATTTAAAAACTATCAATTAACATGTGAACGCAAGTGTACTCAAAGTGTTTTTCATCAACATGTCAACGTCAATGTGTGTGTTTTGTATCAACTGTCCCTTTTTAGGGTTCCGTACCCAAAGGGTAAAAACGGGAGTCTATTACTAAGACTCATTTTTTTCTGTCACCAGGCTGTATCTCATGAACCGTGATAGTTAGACAGTTGAAATTTTCACATAATATGATTACCTATGATGTATTTTTGTTGCCGCTATAACAACAAACACTAAAAACCGGCCAAGAGCGTGTCGGGCCACGCTCAGTGTAGGGTTCCGTAGTTTTCCGTCCGTCACAGTAAGTGTCCCATAACACCGCCATGTGGGATATTATGATATGAGAATTCCACGTACAGCGACATCTATCGGCAAATTAAGTAAACTATTGCACGCGAGCTTAAAGTACCTATGGAAGATGATTTTTATGGGATAATGATTTATTGCGTGAACCGATTTTCACCGCTTTTACTTCATTCTAAAGCACGTCATTTCATTGTGATTTTGTAGAAATTACAGGTACAATAAACACCTGCTTATACGGTTAAATTACAAACTCAGTTCAGAAATTATTTTGTAATTTTTTTTCAAAAACTATTCAACCTATCAAGTTCAAAATAATTTTCCTAGAAAGTTTTTATAAAGTTCTAGTTTTGAGATTTTTTTCATATTTTTTAAAACTTATGGTTCAAAAGTTAGGGGGGGACACACATTTTTTTTTACTTCTGTAAAAAAAAATGTGTTTTTCTCTCTAACTTTCGCTCCTGAAGGAGCGATTATTTCCGAAAATATTTACATAATCAAAAAATGATTTCAGTAAACCCCTAATCATTTTTAAATACCTATCCAACAATATATCACACGTTAGGGTTACCCTAATAAAAGTTAGAGGTACCCTAATAAAACATTTTTGTCCACTTTTTATTTTACCACTTTGTCGGCATGATTGATGTACTTACGTAATAGTACTAAATTTCAGCTTTCTAGTGCTAACGGTCACTGAGATTATACGCGGACGGACGGACGGACGGGCAGACATGGCGAAACTATAAGGGTTCCTAGTTGACTACGGAACCCTAAAAACAGAACAAAATAAATATTTAAGGGGGCTAACATATGTACAACAGCCATGTTTTTTTCCATTTTTTATACGACTCGTACTTTTAACTACAAAATATAAAGGTACGTTGTCAGTTCATAATTTATTTTGATAAGTCCGAAATATACACGGGGCCTGTAACTAAAGCAAAAAATTAAAATGTACATTCTTCTCCTCAAACTACGCAACGTTTGTTTGACGACTTTGAAAAAAAACTTGCGGTTTGAATTTTATTACATTTTAAAGTTAATTCGAACACGCAATGTACTATGAAATTGATTATGTCTGTAGAGTGACTAGACTGACAGGCGATGTCAATTAGACGGAGTTTTAAGTACATTGAAAATACTATTTACTTTGTTTGAAAAAATAACAATCTAAAAACTTTATGATTTTAAAAAGCTGCTACACAAAAGTTTGATAGTTTGAGGACTAGAATCTACGTTTTAATTTTTTGCTTTAGTTACAGGCCCCACCCTATATTTGAAAACTTAAACTTTAACTATAAAACTTTCGTGAGACTAACATATTGAAAAAACATTATAACTCACGTAATTTAACATGTTTTTTTGTAATTTTACATGTCGAGCAAAAATCGTCTTTAATTACGTGAGTAACCCGTTATAAAATATTTTTAATATGAAAAGTAAACTCTTAAGTTACTTTGAACTTCACTCAACAAACTACGAAAAATGTGTAAATAGAGTTTTTTCAATGTAAGAAGATAATGCTAGTTCATACATAATTATCTACGTGTCGAAAGTTCACAAAATGATTTTAAATAATATTGCTCATTATTCTGAAAAATTAATTGTAGACGATAGTTAAGCGCTGGTGGCCTGGCGGTAAGATTCCAATTCCAATCCATTTCAATCCCCGGCTCGTACCACTGAGTTTTTCGGAACTTATAAATACGTGATATCATTTCATATTTACCAGTCGCTTTTTGGTGAAGGAAAACATTGTGAGGAAACCAGATCTAATCCCAACAAGCCATAGTTTCCCCTCTGGGTTGGAAGGTCAGATGGCAGTCGCTGTCGTGAAAACTATTGCCTACGTCAATTCCTAGGATTAGGTTGCCAGGCTCAATGGAGCAAAAGGCTGGAACAAATGCTAGGAGGAAGAGAGAGAGAGAGAGAGAGAGAGAGAGAGAGAGAGAGAGAGAGACAGAGAGAGAGAGAGAGAGCGTAGATGATAATTAAGGCGTTCATAAGGTCTCACAAAATGTACGATGTTATTAAAAATCATGTACTTACATGTAGTTTAAAAGGCGACGTTTAGGCGCGATTTAAATATTTTAGACTAGAAATATGTAAAAAGCGATCTTGCGTGCACGTTACACAATTCAGCTCCAATTTAGCCAGCAACGTCGCCTTTTAAACTTTTCCAAGAAACTCGTTTGAAGCACGTAACGATATCAGCACGAAGTGCGAAGTAAGATACCTAAAGTACCCAGTGTTGTTCTTGCAATTACCTGGGCTAATTCCGTTTCCCTGTTACGTTCATTAAAGCGACTTAGGGAGTTGGCAAACAGTTTAGTTGACAAGTTAACAACGCTCTAAGCCATATCGCTTCATTTGTGGGACGCTGGAGGCTAAGTTGCAGAATTGAAGGAGACATAAATAGTTATTCTGGGTAGCTTAGTATTTACAATGTGGTTAGGTTAGGAACCTTTGAAATATAATAAGAATGCTTAACAACAATTAAACAAAAGTGTGACGGAAAAAGCAATGTTGTCAAGTATAATTAAGAGTACTAAAATCGTAAAAACAGCGAAACTAACGAACAAGGAAACGACTCATTAGATAGACAAGGAACAAAGCTAAACCTAAAGCTATGCGGGGAAAAGGATGGACTAATTACTGGGCAAGTTAATGGATGGAAAATAAAACAATAAAACAGTATCCAATTTTATCCCCGGCACACTGCTCACAGGCGACTCATCGCCATCATGGCTCGACGTCAACACTGATAAAGAAATCTGGGGGTTAAAGAGCTGTCACTGGACTTTAAACATATATCCAACTCGCCACACGTTTCCACAAAAGAGGCGAGACATCCTTTCGTTTATGTTACGAAGGAAGAAAATGCAAATATTCAAACATTTAACATACCTACAAACTTTCGCAGTTTACATTAGTAACACAATATCTTCATCTAACCACTCCACTTGTAGTTTACAACCCCACATTTTCTGCACTTAGCCAACAAAGCTCGCTCTTGTATTTTTTATCGATTTCTCATGTTGCGTTAAAAGGGCTCATTTGGTTTTATTGTATGAAATGGATGGAAGTATAATTTGCATGGAGCCGCTGGTCACGCACGGGGCTTGCCTTTTTATTGTCCGGGCTTACATGAACGTCTTGGAACTAAACATCCCAAGTTGAGGGAAAACTACGCGAGTTGGTACATTTTGGGTTAAGACGTAGGAACTTTCCTTTTATGTTGAGGGTGGCAACCCACCTGGTTTGTGATTCCAATCGCTAAACTAGTGCAGAGAAAGTGATTGCTCGGTTATCCAACATGTTCGTTCGATGTTTTGAACCCTCGATGACTGAAAATGAGGGGTGATCTTTATAATTGCATCTATTTATTCCAGACAAAAATCAACTATTATGGCTTGTTCGGTTCCGAAGAGGTGGGCTGCACTTTGCTCTAAGTTTGCGAAATATGCGAGAAGTGGTGGGTGAAGTGAGGAGGTTGTTATTAATTTCTTTAACGGTCTACGTTAAAAGTGTTCGGTGTAAATAGGGAGCTTACCTTCGAACGCCATGGCTGCTTCGGCAGAACCGCTGGTCGCTGTCGGATACTGTTGGTGCTAGTTGAAAAGTGTCCTGTCGCTCGCTAGAGTAGACCTTAAAACCGTTACCTCCAGTCGTTCGACTTAGACCTTGGTTTATGCACGGTTGTCGTCAGCTGGCTCCAAATACACTACACTAGTATAGTTATGATAATGCTGCGAGAGAGTCGATAGTGGTGCTTTACGAAAGAGAAAACGAGAATTGTGGCTACGGATAGCGTATGGTTCGACACACGTTCGTTCTTCAACTGACTGGAAAACCGGTCATTTCGAAAATCTACTGCAACGCGGTGTTGCCATACTAGACACAAAAAATATATATACAAAACACAAGAGCTAAACTAAACATTCTGCCAGCCCAAAATACGTTAGTATTTTGATTAGACGAGAAAATAGAAACACGAATGTCGATAAAATTAAAAGTAAGCGAAAACTGGACGACACGATCATAGTGGAGAGCTAGAAATTGAGCTATTTCAATCGAGATAAGCTCGAGTGAGGCGTCTGCCCGCCCTCAAATGACCCATCACGAGAGCGAGAACGAGTGTTGCTACGGAGACGGGAGTCTGGGCAGCAATCAGGCCGATAGCGATAACTAAATGTAGAGCGAAGATGTAAAAATGGAAAGGACGAGAGGAATGTGAGAACGAAAATGGGGACGAGAGCGATGACGAGAGTGAGAGCGACGATGAGAGCGAACACGAAAGTTGGAACGAGCGCGAGGACGATAGTGAGAGCGAGAGCGGGAGCGAGAACAAAGTTTGGATTTGAAGGCGAGCGAGAACGAAAACGATAGCCATCGCTAGGCTGAGGGCGAGGACGGGAGCGAGAATCAGAGCGAGAGCGAGAGTCAGAACGAGAGCGAGAGGCAGAACGAGAGCGAGAGTCAGAACGAGGGCGAGAACGAAAGCGAGATTCGGAGCGAGAGCGATTGTCAGAACACGGGCGAGAGCGAGGGCGAGGGTGAGAACGAGAGTCGGAGCAAGGGCGCGAACCAGAGCGAGAATCGAGGCGATGGCGAGAACGAGAGTCGAGGCGAGAAGGAGAGCGAGAGTAGGAGCGGGGTTGAGAGCTGGAGACGATAGGTTGTGGGAGAGGGCAGTAGCTTGGGTGAGAGCTACAAGAGGAGCGGTAATCGCCGTCGCGCCAGCATCAACCATCAGGACCCAACCAAACACGGTATTGAGGGCAGTAGCTTGCCCTGGATCCCCGTGGACCAAACCAGGACGCAACGATGAGGCGACAACATTAACGCTAAGAAGCAGGTCTACCGGCCCCGGAGTGTGCCACGAGGGGTCAGCTAAATCCAAATCCCTAATATGGTGCCATGAAGACTCGTCAACGTGCTCGGAGGGTGTATCTGGACAAATCTTTGGAAGCAGGTAAGCCTCTAACGCGAAGGTACCGCTAGGATCTCCACTCTTAGGCACAACATTAATGGACAAAGTTCCACCTGGCTGAGACAGGGACTCACCAATGCCAGTCACTGCATGTTCCCCATAATCTACGTGAAGACCAAGCTTCTTAGCACATGCCTCACTCACAAAATTACAAGCACTAGCGCCATCGAGTAAAGCCATAACTAAAACGAAGTCCCCTTGGGCATCTTTCATCAGCACTCTAGCTGTCTTAAACAATGAAGGAGTCGCTATGTTGTTCGCCACCATAACCAGTGGGTTCGGAGTATCTAATTGACCTTTCGAATTATCTACACTCTCAAAATGCAGTAGCGAGTGATGTGAGAACTTACAGTGTTCCCACCGCTGCTTTGATTTGCAGGATTTCACCAGGTGACCGCCGGACAAACACAAAATGCACAACTTGTTCTCCTTTACACACTTGAAACGAGTGGCGGGGTCATAGCTCAAGAAGGTCGGACAAGAAGCAATGCCATGAGCTTCCCTACACAATACACATACTGACCCAGCTACAACCAAAGCTATTTTGGACTTACTAGCATTACTAGCAGACTTACTGGTACTAGGTTTGGTTCTATCACTAACAAATGCTGCAGCCTCCAAAGCCCAATGCCTTCTTTCAATAAAGTCTTGCAATTTATCAAGCTCCGGAATACTATCAGAGTTATGCTCCAACTCAAACTGCTCCTTTGTGCATTCATCTAACTTTAACCACAGCAGTTGGACAAGCATAAAATTCTTGTCTGGCAGGTTAAACGCTGTCAAAATGGACAAGTTTTCATTAAAGACCCGTTGTACCCTGAGGAGGTCACTAGCCCGAGACGCTTTCACTGGCTCACACTGCACAAGCTTATCATAGTAGGTAGTCGCTATCATTCTAGTTTTATTGTACGGTTTGTACAGTATATCATATGCTACCAAATAATTATCATCAGTGACAGGATAATTTTTATCAGGTCATAGGCTTCATTTTGAACGCTAGACAACAAGTAATGAAGTTTCTCTACAGGGGCTATATCACTTCGCTTATGCACCAAAGAGTTGAACAATTGGATAAATGATATCCAATTCTCTACTTTTGAGTCAAACGGCCTTATTTGTATCTTCGGTAACTTAGGTAAGACCGGTAGAGGCGCTGCCGAAATGCCAGAACTTCCAACGACAGCCTTGGAAATCGATAACAAACGAGCTCTTATTGCTCTTAACTTCGCGTCAAACATCGACGTGTAAGAGCATATCTCGCGGTGGTCGCTTGGCGGTGCGCTACTCAAAATCCTTACTTATGCTTCGTGAAAGCCCTTAGCTATGGAAGATAATTCAGCCTCTGTGCATAACGCTAGATCCTCGTTAGACAACATCTGCAAATGCTCTATCCGCATGACCTCATAATTTCGTGCAACTAACAGCGGATCCGCGTCCGCCCCAGAGTCCGACGACTTATCCCCATGTCCCATTTTGTAAACAAAGGAAATAATCACTACAATGCAATTATTCACAAGAGAAAAAACGAAATTAAACTAAAATTAACCACAAACTAAACAATAACAATACTGACTAGACAGCTGACAGTGACACCTGACAGCTACATATAACAATGTTGCCAGCGGTATTAAAAAATAACAGACGAACGAATGATTCCAACGACAGTTTAAAGCACCACTATGCAAACAACCTTCTTACTTCTTACCCTACCCTCAACAATTTTAATAACTACCTTACTTAAAAACTTGTCGACGACAAAACGAATTTCGACAATACAAGTGACTTTGCGAAAACAAACGACAAAACCAAAGGTCACCTATCAAATTATACGGTTCGAAAGACCAAAAATGTTCGGTTCCGAAGAGGTGGACTGTACTTTGCTCTAAGTTTGCGAAATATGCGAGAAGTGGTGGGTGAAGTGAGGAGGTTGTTATTAACTTCTTTATCGGTCTACGTTAAAAGTGTTCGGTGTAAATAGGGAGCTTACTTTCGAACGCCGTGGCTGCTTCGGCAGAACCGCTGGTCGCTGTCGGATACTGTTGGTGCTAGTTGAAAAGTGTCCTGTCGCTCGCTAGAGTAGACCTTAAAACCGTTACCTCCAGTCGTTCGACTTAGACCTTGGTTTATGCAAGGTTGTCGTCAGCTGGCTCCGAATACACTACACTAGTATAGTTATGATAATGCTGCGAGAGAGTCGATAGTGGTGCTTTACGAAAGAGCGCGAAAACGAGAATTGTGGCTACGGATAGCGTATGGTTCGACACACGTTCGTTCGTCAACTGACTGGAAAACCGGTCATTTCGAAAATCTACTGCAACGCGGTGTTGCCATACTAGACACAAAAAATATATACACAAAACACAAGAGCTAAACTAAACACGGCTTTATAAATAAAATATTTCCTTTAGTCATCCAAAGCCTATCGGTGGCCATACTTAGATTGACGAATAAGCGCCCACCAGATTTTTGATGTAGATCGTGGTGGGTGGAGTTTAAATATGGCTGGATGGCAAATTTTGGGAGAGATTCGCTGAATACAAAAAATACTTTATCCAAATGTCAACTAGTATTTCCATTAACCCCATTTGCCCTCTATCGTTCTATCAAAGGGAATACTACCTGTACTGCCTTGAAAGGCTGACAGAAGTACTTAAATGGAACGAGTGAGCAATTGTTTAAACACTGACCCTTGGTGTTTTGTTCTTTTGATGTGCGGCCATTTTTTCTTGGGAATTCAGTCATGTGAATAATCGGATTGTAAAGAAAAACGATTTTCTTGAACAAAAATGTACTTAGGTGGTATTTTTCAGACGCTCGTCATAACTAAAAGCCTCGATAAAAAAATTTGGTGTTAGAATTAAACAGAGATTTAAATTGGTTTCACTATTTAACATTGGCATAAAAATAGTATGCATCATGAATACATTTGTCTTTATTCATAACTGTCAGGCAAATCTTTAGACATTTGAGTTTGTTAAAGAGACAAAATTCTTCAGAACTTTGTTACCTAAGTTAGATGGCAAAGGGGGCTAGAAATTACTAAACACTATAGCTAGCCATATAGATCTGGCGGACATGTTCAAAGCACAGATCCGTCAACATGTGATGAGAATTGGACACTATCTCCAAACCCACATATTG
Source organism: Pammene aurita (assembly GCA_947086415.1). Classification (NCBI taxonomy): domain Eukaryota; kingdom Metazoa; phylum Arthropoda; class Insecta; order Lepidoptera; family Tortricidae; genus Pammene; species Pammene aurita. Next base: position 2,177,060 of record OX352297.1, read on the forward strand.
GCTAGCTTATAATTCAGTAATGTAAAACTGATTCAACGATTTATGCCCCTAAAGTATGCCTAGCAGCATGGCGTAATTGCCATTGTTTGCTTCTTGTGCTGCACGATCGGCGTCCAGCACTGCAGTCAGTCAAATGTTGTCCGATGACCCTTTTTGCGTCCTTGTAGAATCGATTCTTCTCACAATAATGTACATAAATAACCAAAAAAATATCGGAATCCGAACTACACTTTAAATCAAAACGCTCCGTTTATTATATACATTTTATTCACTTCGTCTTATTTTAACCACGGTTAATCGAAGTGTGCGCATATTACCTAGTCGGTCCATAAGTTCTGTCACAAGGGTTTTAAGTGATAAAATATAATACAAAGCTTTTATTTAAAAAAATTAGACCTGATTAGAAAGCATATTTCATACAGATTAAAATATAATATGATTAACTTATAATCAAGATCGCGTATTTTATAGATCCTTGTAAACTTGAAGATTGTTGTCAGTCCAAAACACGCCGATGATTTATGAAAATTGTACTTCACAAAAATTGGTTTAGATCATTTTTATAGTTGTCCAGAGTTACAAATTGTTATTTTTATGAAAGTAGATGATTAAGGCATATTTAAAAACCAATATTTAGTTGACTTACAAGTCTGTGCTTCAGCTATTCTTCTCCTGAACCTCAACGTATTTTTCAGTTTTGAGCAAAACACGATGATTTTGATGCCATACATCAAGGTAGTCTTCCAAAATTGCGTATACTAGCCTTCTTGTCAGTCAGACCCATGTTAATTATATATTAAAATGAAGGTTAAAGATCAAGCTAATGCAGTATGCAAGACTGAAGCCTCTTAAAATTGAATAAAAATAATGATGGTCAAAATCAACTCGAACAGGGCGCGTGTTTTTGACGTGGTTTTTTATTCCGCTTTTTCGAATGTTACAGGGAATTGTGTAAAACTGCCACAACTATTTGCCTTAAATAATATCGTATATTAATCAGTATTAAATAGGCTTTTTAATCATATATTGAAATAGTAAGCAACCTCTAACAGTTCGTATTTTACCAGTCCAAACCCTAGTGACAGAACTTATGAACCGACTAAGTATATTGGTTTGTAAAAGTAATAACCCCACCTACTCTCAGTAAGGGATTGTAAATGAAATCCCTAAGCTAATTAATCTGCTCACTGACCTTCTGACGCGGGCCAAACAGCCAGAGCTTAAACAAAAAACGCTACACAATCGCCATTAACCGTGTAGTTAACAGGAGTTGTGCTGTAATTTAAATGATATTAATGGAGCCTTGAAAGTATGGCAGTGTCCTTAGTATGTCATCACAAAGTTGTAGACATTTCAGCAGACAGACAATTCATGACGTAAACAATTATATTACAATTGTTTACGTCATGAATAAATATTTTAAACCTTAAATCAATGATTTAAGGTTTCAAAGAATTCAAAGTATCTTATGGCCATTTCCAGATAACAATCTATTTAGAAGCCATACTTCATCTAAATCCATCAATCCATTTTCACTTTAACGAGGGACATAAATCCAAACTTTCCCATTCAATATATTTGTCGTAGCGACAAGGCAACGGCTTGTCGCAGAACTACGCTATCAGTATCAGAACTGATAGAATTATTATATTTTATTTCAATCAGTTTACCTTTGTTGAATTAGTAACAAGTTTGGAAAGCGACGAGCATTGTTTTGCTCGGGAGTGGTCTTAGTTTGGTCCGTGCAGCTAGTCAGTAAGAGTGATGTTTCGATTTACCCACTTTTAAAATAAGAAATGCACCTACCGGTGCAGTCATTAAAACTCACATTTAGATTTACCAACTTGGTGACAGTATAAAACCGTGCGCGCAGTATCTCGGCATTCAGTCTTCGGTCTGTCTTGATTCAGTACTATTTATGGCTTTGGCAGCCAAGCAGGCACTATCGTGATTATTCTCATATAGACGGGTCGGTCGTTTAGAATAACGGGTAATATTTTGAGTAGCACACGGACGTAAGCTGAGAACTCTCCTCGTTTTCCTGATACCTTATACAATCAGTCAATGCTTTTCGTAGTTAAAGTGTCTTTTATGATTAGAAAGTATTTTGTGTGTTTGTGTTAGTGTAATGTACCCAATTTAGTTCTAATAGTGTTTCAGATGACAAAAAGAAGGTCCCACTAAGTTTCTTACGCTGTTTCTTCTCAGCAGAGGCTCTTTTCCGAACCGGTCGTAGTGTATTGCCCTCCCTTAATCTGGTTTAAAAATATTTGAAATCAATTCAGTTATTAAACAAGTGTTTAAGTTTTATTTCATTACCGTGCGCCCATGTGTAATGTGTTTAGTATTAGGCTATCCAGATTCCTGATGGTGTCAGTCTTTGAGGTTCTAAACAACCAACCCTAATACTCTTTGCTGCCCTCGGCTCACCTCTGCCGCTCGTTTCGGCCTCGACATATTAATTTCTTATCTCAAAAATATAATACCTGTATAAAACAATTGCGTCCCTGTCAATCCATTTCAAATATTTTTGTTGCAAAAATGTCAAAAAGTCAGTGTAATATAAAACGTGCGGCCCTCCGAGGCCAAGACAGAGCACAATATGTGATCGACTCTTTGACGTTGCAATCATTCGTTAATTTCCCTCGGGACGTACCTGCCGCAACAATAAAGAAACTATTTCATTGTTACACATTCCAATCACTTTCTAAAAGCATTTCGGTATTACTGAAATTAGTTGTATTATAGTAGGAGAACGTTAATATTTGAAACATATTATATTCTTCGATTGCCGCGAAGCTTACAAAAAACTACATCCAAATAGCACTTATACTTATGTGTATCTATTAAAAAAAATAGTTTATCAACTATAGTAAGACCAAAAGCAACGTTCCGATTGAGTCGAAACTCATTAAACTGAACGTCTCGCTCACTCTCGCTGTCTGCTGTCACTCCGCGTCGCAGCGTTCTTGCTTTATTTTATGATCTAGCGACACGATGCTTTTGACTGTGTGAGTCTGTATAATATACACCTCGGAAAATCCGAGAAACTACGACAAATTTTATCGACCAAAAAAAGGTAAAAACATTTTTTTTTGCTCTTATTTTTTTATGATTTTTTTGCAATTCCATACTAACTACATGTACATAAAACGTAACTGCTCTTAAACTACATGGCCTATCGACACGAAACAAAAACAATAATGATCAAGGATAACAGGCTAAGGACATAAGATAATAATTCTAAAAAAAATTCACCCTCAATTTATTATTACAAGATTTTTAGGGAAATTCTGTTTATTTTTCCTACTTTTTTTAGAAAATGTAAGTTTCTCAATAAAATGTCCCATTTATCTAACATTTTTATTAATTCACGTTATTCTACACCGTATTAGCTTTCAAACAGTAAAATTACCACATTTATGATTTAGATAAAACATTTGTTATTAGCGGTCAAACAATGGCCTTACCAAGTGCGCAATGGGGGCGTGCAACAATGGTGCAAATTGGCGCTGTACCTAAAAACACCACAGGGTTTTGAGATAAGGCTAAGACTACATAAGGGTAGGCGAAGGCTAATCTACTGACAGTCGCTCTGAAGTTTTCACCGCTCCTCTCCTACTCTTTGCCGTTTTCATTCATTCGTGTCGTAATTACGTACGGGTGTTTTCGAGTGCTCTTACGATGCCGCGTTTAAGTGAGATTCCTGCGAGACACATATCCGACATCCATTTTTATTATGGAAAGGCTCATGGAATTGCTAGAAGAGCACGCGTGCTTTACATTGCTGCATTTCCAAAGCGGATACCGGTGCCGTCTGAACGCAACTTCCAAGAAATCCACAGAAAATTGGCCCGCATTGGTCTCGGAAACGGCAGAGATCGCCGCGAGCCGCAACAAATCATCGATGTCGCTGTCGAAGAAGCAGTACTAAATGCTTTATTCGCAAATCCGAGCATTAGTACTAGGCGTCTGGCCCTGCAATTCGGATTATCACAGAAATCGGTGTGGCGGATTTTCAGAAAAGAAGGTTTGCATCCTTACCATTTCCGAAGAGTGCAACATCTTCATGACGACGTAGACTGGCGTCCAAGGTGCGTCATGTTAATCCTGACGAACTTGGATCCTGGCTAAAATAAGAGGAAATCCTGAATTCATGAGAACAATACTGTGGATGGATGAAGCTACATTTCGCGAGAGACGGCATTACAAATTATCGTAATTTGCACCGATGGTGTCCCAAGGGCGAGAATCCAAATTTAAAACGACCCTCTGGTTTTCAAGTGAGGTTCTCAGTTAATGTTTGGGCGGCTCTCATTGACGACATTTTGGTTGGGCCAATAATACTGCCGAGAATCTTGAACGGAGCAAGATTTTTAGAACTCTTAAGGGAAGATTTGCCGGACCTGCTGGAAGACGTGCCACTCGCATTACGCCGAAGGATGTTTCTGCAGATGGATGGTTGCCCTGCCCATTACGCGCTAGATATGAGGGCATTCTTGAAAAATACCTATCCTCATTAATGGATTGGTCGGCAAGGGCCTGTAGTTTGGCCGCCATGGTCGCCCGATATGATGCCACTTTTTGTGGGGCACAATGAAACAGCGCGTCTACAGCACCCCTATTCACAATGAGGTGGATTTACAAGAACGCATTATGAACTGTGCGAACGACATTAAAAATGATCCCGCAATGATACGGAGAGCCACAGATCAGATTTCTCAACGGGCGGCTTCGTGTCTTCAACAACGTGGAGGCCATTTTGAAAACTAGATGTAATTTATTAAAATTTGATTTATGTTACAATGTCTTGTGTTTTAATAAACAAAAAAAACTTCCCACTTTCAAAACATCGGTAGCATTTACAGTAACTGTCAGATTACGGTCTCTACCTGCGCCTTTGTTGCACGCGCCCATTGCGCACTTGGTAAGGCCATTGTTTGACCGCTGATAACAAATGTTTTATCTAAATCATAAACGTGGTTATTTTACTGTTTGAAAGCTAATACGGTCTAGAATAACGTGAATTAATAAAAATGTTAGATAAATGGGACATTTTATTGAGATAACTTACATTTTCTAAAAAAAAGTAGGAAAAATAAACAAAATTTCCCTAAATATCTTGTAATATTAATTGAGGGTGAATTTTTTTTTAGAATTATTATCTTACTATCTTTTGCCCGCGGCTTCGCTCGCGTTAAATTCGGGGTAACACGGCTCCCCTTTGCCCTCCGTAATGCTCCATACAAACTTCCACCCCCCATTTTAGGGAAGTGGGGGGTTAGAAAGAAACAAAAAGTAGCCTATGTCACTCTCTATCCCTTCAACTATCTCCACTTAAAAAATTACGTCAATTCGTCGCCCCGTTTTGCCGTGAAAGACGGACAAACAAACAAACACACACACTTTCCCATTTATAATATTAGTATGGATGTCCTTAGCCTGTTATCCTTGATAATTATTGTTTTTGTTTCGTGTCGATAGGCCATGTAGTTTAAAAGCAGTTACGTTTTATGTACATGTAAAGAGAGGTATGGGCACTGCGACTGGCATCTCGCTAAGTGTGGTAGGGCACGTTCAGCGAATGTCATCGCTCAAATCTGGAGCAGAGCCCGACTGGGGAAGTACCTCCACCTTACAGAAAACCACAGCCAAATAGCACTAGACCCTACTCATAGTGTTGTGTTCCTGCTGGTGAGTAAGGTTGCCAAAGAGCTCAAAGAGGACCCAGTGTGTTGACGATGAGGGACCTTCTTGTTCCTTTAGTCGTCAACACAGTGAATCCTCCTTTTTGTAAAGGGTCGGCAACGCGCATGTGACGCCTTTGGAGTTGCAGGCGTCCATAGGTTACGGTAGCTGCTTACCATCAAGCGGGCCGTATGCTTGTTTGCCACCGTCGTGGTATATAAAAAAAAAAAATGTAGTATGGAATTGCGAAAAAAAAACTTAAAAAAAACATAAAAAAATAATAAGAGCAAAAAAAAAAATTTTACCTTTTTTCGTCGACAAAATTTGTCGTAGATTCTTGGATTTTTCGATGTGCACATTATTAAGACTCACACTGTATAGTATTCGATACATTTGCATAAGTGAGAAAGAGAACTTGTCATGTGTTAAGAAGGGACAAGATGATTCGTGACGTCACAGTGAGACCTCTGTATAGTGCTTTTATTTACTCGGTGCTCATACTCATAGTGTTGTGTTCTTGCCGCCAGAGACCTTGAAGATGATGCAGTTTTTATAACGGGGGACCCTCGTATCCCTATCTTATCTTATCCGTGACTCCCTGGAGTTTCAGGCGTCCATATACTACGGCGCCTGTTTAATATCAGTTGAATGTCGCGATTAAAACAAAATCAACAGATAAAGAGGTGAAATTAAGGTTGAAAGTTTAAACTAAATGTTCGTGGACATAGTTGTGGGTTTTTAACATTATAACAAAAAGTAAGTACATAATAGTATATCTTATTTAGCAAACAATTCTACTGGGACGTACTATATGCTCCAAACCGTTAACTGAAGAAATATAAAATTACATTAAAAAAATAGGAATGCAATATGGAAACCTTATTGCATTAAGATAAGGGCTATTTTTTTTGTTTACCATGAATTTAATTAAGAACTAAGGGCTTCAGTATTCTAATAAGGTAATTTAAATATTTCAGACGTTTAAAAAAAAATATTTTTTATGAAACAATAAAAGCGTAATAAAATATTAAAGAGTATACTTACTTCACCACCTTAATCAGGGGAGAGTTTCAATAGCTCGTATTGGGTACTCTTTAGGGTTCCGTAGCAAAAATGGCAAAAACGGAACCCTTATTACTTTTGTTACCTCCGTCCGTATGTCGCAGCAATTTTATTCGTAGTCACTATGCATATTACAGTGATGAAATTTTATTGAGAGGTGTATTTTATGTGCTGCTACTTAGTTGTGTAGTTATATTGCTGAAAATAATGCTTTTAGGGGGGGCAGGTCAATCACTTTCATTTCACTAGAATTAGGGTTTTTATGTACTGGCGATAAAGTAATCTTACAAGTACAGACGTATTTTTTTTAGTTTGTAGTACTACGGACTATAAACGGCCTCCTAGTCCAATCGGTAGTGACCCTGCCTACGAAGCTGGAGGACCCGGGTTCGAATCCTGGTAAGGGTATTTGTTTGTGTTTACCACATATATTTGTTCTTGAGCTATGGATGTTTTCTATGTAGTTAGGTATTTATCTATTATCTATATATTACACATATCGTCGTATAGTACTCAAAATATAAGCCTTATTGAGCTTACCGTGGGACTAGGTCGATTTATTTAAGTTTGGCCCACAAAATAAGAAGTGAATAGATAATAGTTTTGTAGACTTGCCTTCTTATATGATATACCCTTGCGAATACATTGTAACCATGTCTTTTGTAACCAAATAACTTGCCTTTGCAAGTTTAAACCGAATGCGCTAAAAATTCATTTGATTTAATACATTTTACTTTGGAATGGCAAACTCTAATAGTCTATAAAATCAAGGCTAGCACTAGTTTCAAGTTGCGGTCTGTATCCTAAAGCCACTCGAATATCTAAAGCAGTAGTTTCACAAGCAACAGCCAATTCGCGGTCGACGATACAACGGGCAAGTTGCAGCTTGTTTATGTTGCGAACTGTACACAAGATCTCGGATTCAGTTTAATTGTTTGCTTTGAGAAACGTACTTAAAGCTTATACAGAGCACAAGGTAGGTTTATTCCAACGAGAAAAGTAATCAAAATATATAGATTTAATATAATTAAATATTTAGATTTTTTAACTTTAAATAGTAACGCTGCTATGTAAATTATAAACGACCGTATGATCTGCTACGTTACGTGATACAAAGATAAGCCATGGGGCACATATTCATAATAAACATCAATTTGTATGTAGGTACAGAAAAACTTAGTCTGCCAGTTCCTGCATGGCCGGAAGTGCCCGGCAGACTGGTTTAAAAGTAGCAAGTTGACCCCAAATTTACGTCACGTTTGAACCAGTCTGCCGGGCACTTCCGTTCCGACCATGCAGGGACTGGCAGACTGGGTTTTTCTGGCGTCAATTGCTATTTGTTTCCACAAGTGTTATCTTCATATCAAATGACGTAGGTAAATACCATCCATTTTCTATACCGGTAGTGGTATGTTTTCCGCTTTCGGCCACTTCTTTTTAGGGTTCCGTAGTCAACTAGGAAAGGAACCCTTATAGTTTCGCCATGTCTGTCTGTCCTTCCGTCCGTCCGTCCGCGGATAATCTCAATGACCGTTAGCACTAGAAAGCTGAAATTTGGTACTAATATGTATATCAATCACGCCGACAAAGTGGTAAAATAATAATTTTAAACAAAAAAGAACCGACTTCACTAAGCATCCACCTTTCCAACACCAAATGCTCGATCTGCTGTAAAAAATACTCAAATCACCATAGGTGTGCCTATAATAGTTGAAGAGTTCCCTCGATTTCTCCAGGACCCCATCATCAGATCCTGACATGGTTACAATGGAACCAACTGTGAAGTATACTCTTTCAAACAAAAAAAGAATTTTCCAAATCGGTCCAGCCGTCTTCGAATAATCGGTGAACATACATAAAAAAAAAATAAAAAAAAAATAGCAAACACAAAGATCCCGTCGAATTGATAACCTCCTCCTTCGAAATCTTGAAGTCGGTTGAAAAGTGGAAAAAAATTTTTTATTAGGGTATCTCCCCTTTACGTAAAGTGGGAGTGATTTTTTTTTTCATTTCAACCCTAACGTGTGATATATTGTTGGATAGGTCTTTAAAAATGAATAGGGGTTTAGTAAAATAATTTTTTGATAATGTAAATATTTTCGGAAATAATCGCTCCAGAAGTAAAAAAATGTGTCTTCCCCCCTCTAACTTTTGAACCATAAGTTTTAAAAATATGAAAAAAATCTCAAAAGTAGAACTCTATAAAAACATTCTAGTAGAATTATTTTGAACTTCATAGGTCGAATAGTTTTTGATAAAAATCACAAAATAATTTCTGAACTAAGTTTGTAATTTAACCGTATAAGCAGGTGTTTATCTATAATAAACAACTTAAGTTCTGACCACTGTGGACAAAAAGCCTCTTTTAGCGGAAAAACTAAGGATATTCCACAAGTCACTATGTGCAGACCAATTTCCGAAAGACGATTAGATTTATTCAGTCGGAATATCACGAAACAATTATGTTATGTTCCATTTACCCAGGAAAACCCTAACCGTATGAGTATTGAGTTGTTTAACTGTATTAAAAGGGAATTTGATGCCTGTTTCATTCCGAAGAAGGTGCAAGGCAAGGTCAAGACGAAATTTAGCGACTGGGCTACGCCGGATATTCATGAGAAAAGACGACGGCTCTATGATTTATATGACTTGAGAAGAATTAATAAAAGTCCGGAATTCCTAGATTATGTCAGGAACTTTTCTAAATCTTTTAAGATGATGTGTGCCGCTGCTAAAGCTAGGATAAAGTAAAAACTGTTTGGCAAGTAATCAACGATGAAACTGGGAAACGTAAAATCAAAGATATGCACTACAACCTACGTATTAATAATAATTTAGTGAGTTCGGACCTTGAAGTTGCGGATCATTTTGAGCAGTTTTTCTCTAATATACCGGTAGAAACAACAAAGTCTCTTCATTCATCGCCTGACGTCGCTGAGGCAATACTGAAAACAAATATAGCAGAGTGTACAGATTTCTTTAAATTTTCATATGTTACTCCGAACTTAGTTATTAAAACATTTAAATCCCTAAATTTAAAGAAAACTGAAGATCTTTGGGGCCTATCTGTTAAAGTTCTACATTCCATTGTTGAATCGATTGCACCACATTTAGCTGATATATTTAACAAATGTATTGATACAGGAATATTTCCAGACATAATGAAGCACAGCAAAGTCATCCCCTTGTTCAAATCAGGATCGAGAACAGAACCAAGCAATTTCAGACCAATTTCAATACTGCCGGCACTGAGCAAAGTTTTCGAGAAACTAATTCTAAATCAACTTGTGTCACATTTTAACCGAAACGAATTGTTCGCCAGAAATCAATTTGGTTTTACCAGAGGTCGCTCGACTACTGACGCAGGTGCTGTTCTTCTTAAGCACATCTTTGCCGCTTGGGAAAAAAAACAAGATGCTGTTGGAATATTCTGTGACCTATCGAAGGCATTTGATTGCGTTGATCACGAAAATCTAAAGAGAAAACTAAGCCATTACGGGATCAAAGCTGGTGCCCTTAACCTCGTCTCATCATACCTATCGGATAGAACACAACGAGTGGTTATTAATGGAACTCAATCTTCTGGGTCCCCTGTGGCACTCGGAGTGCCTCAAGGCTCAATACTTGGTCCTTTCCTGTTTTTGGTGTACATTAATGACCTACCTAAAATTGTGCAAGATAAACATGATATAGTGTTATTTGCTGATGACACATCTCTGATATTTAAAGTGGACAGAAAAGAAAACAGCTTCGATAGTATTAACAGTGCACTCTCCAAAGTAGTAAATTGGTTTACGGCTAATAACCTACTTTTGAACGCCAAGAAAACGAAGTGCATCAAATTTACACTTCCCAACGTCAAGCAGATTAACAGCAGCAAGATTATAATAAATGATGAAATAATGGAATTCGAAAATCAAACTGTTTTCTTAGGAGTCACTTTAGACTCGAAATTACAATGGCATCCACATATAGCTACCCTAGCTGGGAAACTTAGCTCTGCAGCCTATGCCGTGAGGCGAATCAGCCATCTAACAAACAGTGAAACTGCCAGGCTGGTATACTTCAGTTACTTTCACAGTGTTATGTCGTATGGAATTCTGTTGTGGGGTAAAGCAGCTGATATTGGGACCATATTTGTGCTACAAAAACGAGCTGTACGTGGCATTTATAAAATGCGCGGTCGAGCATCCGTAAGAGGAAAATTTGAAGAGGCAAATATTCTTACCGTAGCATCTCAATACGTACTTGAAAACATTATGTATGTGCGGAAAAACATCCATAAATTCAAGCTCAACAGTGATATCCATAACTATAACACTAGAAATAAAGATAAGATTGCTGAGCCTGGCCACCGCCTCGGTAAGGTTCGTACGTCTTTTGCTGGGAACTGTACACGTTTTTATAACAAAGTCCCCGCTGATGTAGTGAATTTGCCACTAAATAAATTCAAGTCTTATGTTAAGCGCTATTTGTTAAGGAGAGAGTACTATACTTTAAAGGAATTCATTGAGGATAACGATGCCTTTAAGCCTGTAGCTTGATATAGTTAGTACAATACAAATTGAGAAATTATTAGGTACATTACTCTATGAAGCAGCTTTACTAGTGTCCAGTATTACCTGTTTTTCATTTTTATTTTATTTTGTTTTTATTTAGTATTTGGACACTTAGAGACGTTATACATCTCTAAGTCTTGCATTCGCAAATATTTATATGCATAGATATATATTTAATGATCCTGACGCTTAGAGACATGTACATCTCTATGTCACTTGTATATTGTAATTTAGTTCACGCATGTAAAATACGAGCACAGAATATTGTTTCTCACCAGACTAAACATGGCTAGTTTTTATTAATTAATAAAGCCCGCTAGCTTGAACATGTCATGCTCGCTTAAAAGGCTCTGCTTATGGTGGCGTCGTTGATCGGGTCGCCACTTTCCCGAAGAAAGGTTGAGGGAGGCGATGGCTGAGATATGCGTCATACTCGTGAACGGGTGCTGTTTGTGGAGACCGGTCTGTTTAGGCTAACTGGGGCAACACATTTACGTAACTTTTTATTAATCATATTTAATTTTAGTTTAATTGGCTTTAGACACAACATTCGGTGCTTGATTATCCATATTTTTTTATTATATAGAATATATAGATCAAGACACTTGGGGACCTTATACATCTCTAAGTATAATTTAGAAATAGTATGTTTATTGTATACTAGAATCACTTAAGTACTTTTTTTTATATTATTTATATTCAAAGTTTGTTTCTAACTGTTGATGATGGATTATTATAATTTGGAAATTTATGTAGAAGACACAGTTCAGGTAAGAAAGTATATCAAACTTGTATGTAATTTATTTTCAATAGTCAGATTTGGACTCATCTTTTTTCTTTGGTATTTTTCTTAAACTATAACCTATTGTTGGTTAATCTAACCTTGGTTTGATATGTTTTCTTATAGAACAACGCACTTATATGTATTGTTTAGTTTTGATGTACTGTTGTTTTGAAAAAATAAGTCCCGCCGAGTTTCTTGCCGGACATAATTCTTCTCGGGTCAGAGGTGTAGGGTTAGAACCGGTGTAGTTTGATTTTTTTTCTCTCTCTTTTACTTTGACGTGTAAAAGTGCCCTTGTGGCCTACTTACTGAATAAATGTTTGAGTTTGAGTTTGAGTTTGAGTTTATTGTACCTGTAATTTCTACAAAATCACAATGAAATGACGTGCTTTCAAATAACCCTACCATGGGCCCATTTTTTTAACTCTTAAGTGGGGACACTTACTGTGACGGACGGAAAACTACGAAACCCTACACTGAGCGTGGCCCGACACGCTCTTGGCCGGTTTTTTTTAACTATTTTTTCGGAACTCAGCATCACTTCTATGAACATTTGCCATGGGGCTTATCTTTGTATCACGTAACGTAGCAGATCATACGGTACCCGCCCGTACTCATGTAGGTACAAAATAAAATCGGACCGGACGGATGTCTATCCGGTGCCCGGGGATAAAATCGATCCAGTTGCGAATACAGAAGACGCTCGTTCGATTCCAGCCCTGGGCACCGGAGGAATTTTCGTATATAACATCTAGTCGTATTTCAGAATATAGATTTAGTCCGTTTACAATAAATTATAAAACTGCAAGCAAGAGGCTTATTTCAAAAATATCATCCGTTAGTGGTTTGATTTTGATTTGATTCTGATACTAATTGGATCTGTCAAAAATGATGTTTGGCTTATCCATATTTTCATTTTCATGTCATCAGTTCCTTCCAGACAAGCTTTGTGTGGTTCCATGTTTAAAAGTTACACGCTCAATTATTGAGTAGATATTTTATTGCAGAGACATTGTGTGTGAGCTAGTTACCGTATTCCCAGAAGCTCGCTACTTTCATCCGTCTTCTAATTTCCCCCGAGTCTTGACCGTGGGTAAAGGTCAAGTCAAACTACTTTGATTGGAATATATTTTGTTTATTGGAAGGTGAGCGTTGTTTTGATGGTTCCTTGAAACTGAAATGAAACTCAAAAAACAGCTTTGGCAGCGCAAACAAACTTCTATTTGCGCTGCCAAGCTGTTTTCTTGAGTTTCATTAAAAATATTAAGAGACATATCATATATTATCAAAAATATGAATGTTTGTTCACGTGATAGTTTAACGCCTTTGTGTATTTAACCAAGTTTGTCTTGACTCCAGTTGAAAGTCAAGTCAATCTAATTTGTGCAAGGAGTTAATGTTTGATGATCTTTAGGGGTATTCTGTAAAAAAAAATGTTTATTTGATTGATTATATATATTAGTACGAGTATCTACTTTTGTGACATAAAATGGTACCATATAAAAAAAGTTTACAAATACAAGTAAACTCATAAGCGACAGATTGATGACACTTCACTACAAAAAATACAGGACTGGAATATGTACAAATAAAATATTAAAATCCCTTTCCTGCTTAAAGATTCATTTTCAAACTAACTACAACGCTATCGTTGGCAAAGTAATCAGGGGAACGAGTGAAACTCAAACCACTCAGCTCGGTTACCAACTTAAAACTTTGGACGCGCCCAATAAAATAGTGGATTAGTAAGAAAAGAACTTATAAAAAATCCATTTAAAATAAAATGTTAAACTTGAATAAAACAATAAAGTGCATCAATGGTTTGTGATGTTGGGTGTTGAAGGAAACAACTTTTAGCTAATGAGTCCGATAATATTGTGTCTCATGTTATAATACAATCGTTTATATATAGCCAAGAAGACGTAGGAGTGTGAGTGCACACTACATGTTAATTATTCTGCTTTTCATTAAGAAGTCCTTTTTATTTAATATATATTAGTACAAAATAAATAAAACATAAATTCACACACACTTCGATTTAAAAGATACTAGTAGTCCGCCTCGAATTGAGAACTCGCGATTTACATACAAACGGGAAGTCCAAAATAATAAGACCCTTCTGAAGATTTGAACTGATTTCAACTGAGAAGAACCAGCATAAGAAACTCGGCGCGACCTATCTTTTGTCATCTGAAACTTTCCTTAGACTACATTGGGTAACTACAACACTATAACGTACCTATAGTCACACAGAATACTTTCTAATCACAAATGGCTCTTTAATACTTGAACTACGAAAAATATTGACCGATTTTATAAGGATTTAAGAAAACGAGAAGAGTTCCCAGCTTGCGTTCGTGTTACACTACACAACATACCACCCGCTATTGAACGACCGAACCGACACGTAGATATATGAGAATAATCACGACGCTTGGCTGCCAAAACCATAAAGAGAGCTCAGACACTGCGCGCAAGATTTTTGTCTATCACTATGCGGGTGGGTAAATTTAAACGTGAGTTAATTTAATTTAATTGTCATGTAAATATGTTAGTTTTAGTATGGACATCTGTCTGAATAAAGAAATTAATAATAATAATAATGACAACCGGCGCATTTCTTACTTTAAAAGTGGGTAAATCGAAACGTCTATTTTAATGTCTACCTGCACGGACCAAACCAAGACCACTTCCGAGAAAACAATGCCCGGCACTTTCAAAACTTGTTACTTATTCTACAAATGTAACTTATTACAACGAAATATCAACGAAATTTTAATTGATTTTATTAATTATTTAATAAATATTACACATATGAAAACTTAACGTATCTACAAAAGGTAAATTTATTGCCATATTTTATCATTTATTTTTGTTGACTTTGTCATTATCTAACTAAGCATGGGTACACAATATCTTTATCTGAATCAGCGCAGCGCTTTCAGTTTTATCAGAAAGATGCAAAATGCCGGCATGAAAAGACTGGCATAGATTTTATCTTTAGTGTCCTCAAACATTGGCAAATGTTTGCAATGCTAAAATAATACAGTGCTTGCATAAATTCCTGTCAACGGTTTTCGTAGCTTTATCTACCAAGTGATCAAGCGACTCAAATTATTCGTTTGTTTGCCAAGTTTAAGAATAATGTCCAAATGTGATGTTTAGAAATAATGAATTTTTAGTCAAAATGTAGTCAAACAAGAACATGACCCATCTGTCGTACTTAATAAAGTAGAAATTATTTTGTTTTATAATGATAATAGAAGATCCCAAGGTGCCCACACCGGTGTAAATAAAATATGTTTATAGAATTCCTCGCCACCCTACGTAACTAATATAAGTATCATGCAAGTAATGTCACTTTCAGGCGAAATAATGAAAGTGGGTATGTCTGTGTGATGCAGATGAGTGAAAAATCGTTGTTAGTTTAAAGTAGTACGATAGTAAAAATAAAATTCCACAGAATTAAGACTTGAACATATAAATGTTACGTTTTCAAGACAAAGGTAGGTTTTTTTTAAGTGTATTGTATCTTAATATGGTTATTTATTTATTTATTTATTAGGATATTGTTTTGTGATATTAATTTTTTTTTTCCGCTTTTCTTCACTGTTTGCAACACCTACTGACTTAGTTTATTTAACACAATTCCACTACCTAAAGGTTGTCTGGGAGGAATCGCTTTTTAGCGATAAGACCGCCTGTTGTGTACCTCTATTCTGACTTTATGCATTTCCTGTACTGGTTTTCTTTTTGAGGTGTTCAATAAAGAGTATTTGTATTGTATTGTATTGTATTGTACATCATTGTATTTGTTGTTAGTATAGTTTATTTCTAAATGATTATTTATGGCAGTAACGCCTTATTGACGACCGACGTAGAAGTACATTTGACTTGAAACGTTACAAATGTAAACAAACAATATTTTTCCAGCAGCGGATACTCCACGCTAAGCTCGCCTCGGTTTCCTGAACTAATAAACACCGTCCGTTATTTAAAGTTGAGAACGACCCCATAATGAATTAGTATACTTCTCGGCACCGGTCGTTTGCGAAAAGTTGATGTGCTTAAACAAATGCCCAAAACAGGGCAGTACCTCCTGTAATCATACATTTAATGGCTCCCATAATGACCTCGTAAAGTAGTAACTGCCACAAGCCCTTTCATAAATACTCAACTTCCTTTCCGCGGGTCGGGAATTTTCATTTTTGCCAAAGTTGAATTAATATTGAGATGATAAAGTGCCTGCGTAAACAAAGTTTAATAAGCGCTGGCCGAATGGTCCAAATGCCCCTACTTAACTTGAGCTATGTTTTATTCTTGATTACTTATTTAATGACCCTATTTTTCTAACACACATGTTACGACAACTAAATTCAATAATGAATTCGAATGATGTTTTATGTCATCTAAATATATAGATATAAGTAACCTATAGTAAACTTATGGTGTTATTAGTTATTTAGTATCATTCATATTGTTACGTGAATCCTTCATCAAAAATATCAAATATTGATAAAAGTTGAAGGGATCTTTACGCAGATAATTATTCGTCACGAAATAGCTATTCTGTTCGGGGCAAATTGCTATTATCTACGAGTATCTATGTTGTCACTTTGATTGTGTCTCTGTATTTCACTTTTATTTGTGCTCTATCTGTTTCAGTATTAATTTTTGTATAACATATTACATAAAAACCGGCCAAGTGCGTGTCGGACCACGCATAGGAGGGTTCCGTACCTTCAATGGAATAAGAAACAAACTAATACCAAAAGGTCGTATCTTATGCCTATGGAAGAAGTTTTTTGGAGATAACTCAAAAATAGCTGAACCGATAATGTTCAAAACAATTTTCATTGAAAGTATATGATAAGGCGCATCACTTCAAGTTACGGATGGGGGGTTACACAACTTTTCTGACTTTCGAAGCGATTATTTCAGAAAATATTCACTTAATCACAAAATAGTCAAAGAAACCTCAATGTTATTTTGAAAGACCTATCGCTTGATGTGTCACATGTTGATATTTGGTTATTTTTTTTTTAAATTTAGTTACCTGTATGGAGCGCCCCCCTAAAAATATTTTTTTTTTCAAATTTAACTACATAACTAAGTAGCTGCATACAAAATACACCTTATGTGTAAATTTTATTCAGATACGTCGTATAGTTTCTGAGTAAAATGCCTGTGACATACGGACGGACAGACAGACAGACAGACAGACATGACGAATCCATAAGGGTTCCGTTTTTTGCCATTTGCCTACGGAACCCTAATTATATCAGTCCGAGAGTTAGCTAAAATGTCCGATGACTTGTCCATCGTTGTGTCAGGTCAGTCTATACGGTGGACAAGTTACAGCACTTACAGCGTTTATGCATTTGGCAGGCGTGCGGGCGATCCATCAACTGGACGCGGACGGGTGTAGGTTAATCACTTCATCCTTGGATGTTCAACTGTTTGGGTGGTTCTGTTTTGCGAATTTCGGACGGTGGATGTGGGTTTCAATTCTGTACATTCTATGCTTGTACCAATGAATGCTTGCTTCACGGAACTCCTTATACATTGGTATGTAAGTATTACTGAACTCCGATTAGAATAGGATTAGAGTTGACAGGTCTACCATTACATATACTTACGTCAAAATTAGTATGGGTTTAAAGCTATCTCAATCGTATTGTCATCGCGATTCAGTAAGTGTTAGGGTAGTGATTCTAGTGATAAGTGTAAAACTTTGCATGTCTGAATGATTATCTTGTTTATGGTCAGTTTAGATTCCAGACATTTATATACTACTAGGTCTCTGGTTCCGAATATGATGGGTCTTTGTAGTGGCGTCGAAAAAGGCTTGACCAGAATAATCTGTATTATGCATTGCATTAATATTTTATTACTAACATTAAGTGTATTATAATATGACCTGGCTTCCTGAAAGAAAGAAAAAAAGAAAAGACATGTATTAGCACAAAACAAGTAAATAAATTCAACATTACAAATTTCCAAATCACTCAACTTCCCCATAAATTCCCATTTGAATTGGAAATCCCCGGCATTGATGAAGTTTCACACGCAAGGAGGAAGAAAGACGGATGGTAAATCACCGCTCGGCAAGTCGTTTGAGCCCATAACAATAATGAGGAGAGGCTGTTTAGCGGCGGCGCGGATTTTCCCTTTGCATTACTTCTTCGCATTTAGAATTCCCGAGGTTTAGAAGATATAGGCAGTGCACAGAATTGGTGACAGTAAAACGATATTTTACTTTTGATGAATGCAAGTGGATATCCTAATAGCGTAATTATTTGAATTATTTATTGATTCGCAGATAGGCGTAATTTACCTTTTTTTCTAAATACCTCGACGATGGCAAACAAGCATACGGCCCGCCAGATGGTAAACAGCTACCGTAACCTATGGACGCCTGCAACTCCAAAGGAGTCACATGCGCGTTGCCAACCCCTTACAAAAAGGAAGATTCACTGTGTTGACGGCTAAAGGAACAAGAAGGTCCCTAATCGTCAACACACTGGGTCCTCTTTGAGCTCTTTGGCCTTACTCACCAGCAGGAAAACAACACTATTTACGAGTAGGGTCTTAGTGCTTGGCTGTGGTTTTCTGTAAGATAGAGGTACTTCCCCAGTCGGGCTCTGCTCCAGATTTACCCTACCCATATATACCTTACCTGCATCTACCCTAACTTATATCGTGACGGTTTACACAGTGTTCAATTAAACTCAAACGCTCGTAACGACTGATTAAATGTTGCTTTGTGAAAAGTGCTCGTAATATTACCTACAAATACTTATAAGTACAAAGATTATTCCCTAAACAATTTCAATTGCGCTTTATGTGTAATTTGTCAGTAACAGTGGAATAAATAAAAAATATTTCGGTTTTTTTCAGGGCTGTTAGAAAAATAACCATATTTATTATCTATGCTCCGTTGCACTCCGACTCAGGCCTAAGTATAGATTGAATGCCTCCAATTATTTATAATGACATACTGGTTGCAAATGGTGTGCTGTAGCATCATAGTGGCTTCATTTAAGCCGTATTGTGTTGTCGGCAACCTCACGCACTTACATTTAAGACGATTCAGGCATTCCAAGTAATTTACTAAAGCTTAGACTCTTCTTATTCATCAGCGCTTTGTGGTAGAATACGATATTCACGAACGGTATCACTAGCGCCATCTATGTTCACATAATAATGATATAAAATTGTACTTAGTAAAAGTATCTTATGTAGTATAGTAGTAGTAACTTTAGTAATAACTTTTTACAGAGTTAGCAAACAAAGTAACAGAAAATAAAATGCTTGAAAACTATCGTAATGTTAACGGTTGTGAAACATGAATTTTCTTAAGTACAGAATTGTCGGTATACATTGATATCATACAGATTTCGTCCTTCTACACATTTTATTTTATATTGGTGCGTGTGGTCTTTAAAAACCCTTTAACCCCTCTTCCACTCCCTTATGGGTTGAAATCACATCTTATTAGTCTAGGCTCATGACTTTTGTATTTAGTTAGAAAATTATGCATGTATTTTGCGTCATAACTACCACTAATATTATAAATGGCCCCATCCAGATTACCTAATATTATCTAATGTAGGGTAAGTTACTAATGTCCGAGCGAAGTTCCGTACAGCTGTAGAGGTTATGTAACAAATGAGAAAACTTATACCGTGAGTAGTTGGCATTAATGTGCTCACATAAACTGTTAGTGGCGGGTTGGAGTGTACAACATACAACATTGTTCTGGTTGCCTAGTTGGATACGAAAGGGCTTATATGTAAAGAAATAGGTATTGAGCAAGATTTTTTGTTTGAGGAAACGAATACCTATAATATAAATACATAAATGAATAAATAAATAAATAAATATTATGGGACAATCTTGCACAAATCAGCCTAGTCCCACAGTAAGCTCATTAAGGCTTGTGTTGTGGGTACTAGTCGACGA
This sequence comes from Pammene aurita, assembly GCA_947086415.1. NCBI lineage: Eukaryota > Metazoa > Arthropoda > Insecta > Lepidoptera > Tortricidae > Pammene > Pammene aurita. The sequence goes on from OX352297.1 coordinate 2,197,118, forward strand.
TATATATAATAGATAGTGTAGCATGACGCTACGTATCGTACGACATCTGTCGACTTTCTTTAGAACTTCTGAACTTCTGTGTCTAAGGCTAGGTCACGGTTGATATATAAAAAAATCGTACATTGTGTTGTAGATGGCGCTTATATCAGTCCGTATTTTGTAATACGTCTGGCAGTTATAAAATTGAGATAATACTCGCGCTAATTTTGAATGTGAATTTTTGAGGTATTCCAGATAGTCAAAAAGAAAAAAGTTGATTTTTGATTGAGTCTGTCAGAGCGCCGTGAGATTTTGGAAAGAAAAAGAGATAATCTGGATTTGGTCTGGGGTTTTTGCTATAATTTGCTTAGTTGCATCGTGGTGAAGTGCGATTTATTTCAAACATTATATAGCAAGTGCTATTAATACATTATTGGAGCAAAAATAAAACCAAAACCATTGCCGGGCAAAAAAGGCCATATAAATTATATAGCAAGTGCTATACACTGGAACCGCCTGATCCGGAAGGATTCCGGAAGGCGCTTGTGGATGCCGGGCCGGCGGGACGGTCTGCAGCTGCCGCGATTTCCGCGGGTTTCTTCGCCACATCATCGGAGAGTTAGAGTCCGCATCCAGCGGGCTCTCCAAGTGAGAAAAGGAGTTCAGCGAGCTATTGGGTCCGCCTAAATCAAAGCGGACACTTGCCCACGAACTCTTTTTAATTTAAAGCAACAGCTTTAGCCATCCTGCTTTCGAGAGTATCAAATTATTTACATTTTTGTTAAAAACGTTATAAATCGGATTCCTTTTCTTTGTATCCAGTATTTTTGTGCCATAATAGTTTTTTGTTGTTTTGCTAAATTCCCCAAATTCCAATTGCCTCGTTTGACGGGCGTATAAAGACCTGGCTCTTTAATTTAGGCTACGTTCAGCCAGCGAATCATCTGTCACCATCCATATCACCCGCCTCATTAACCCATTATTTTCCTGCAGCCAAATTATTACTAGCCGAGTCTTTATTTTTACTTACCGGTTTTGCTAACTATTGAATGTGTAATGTCCTTGTTTAGGTACAGTTGTCTTCATTTTTAAGTGAAGTGCTAATATTAAATATTTTTAATTATTGTAATTTAATTACATTCTGGCCACTAGGGAGGTTGTTGAATGTGAAAGTGAAATAGGTACAGTTGTCTTCATTTTTAAGTGAAGTGCTAAATTTAAATATTTTTGTTATTGTAATTTAATTGCATTCTGACCACTAGGGAACTTATTGAATGTGAAATACCCTTATTTAGATGCCGTTATTGTGATTTTTACGTGAAATGCTAAATTTTAAATAATTGATTATTTTTGCTAATATTAAATATTTTTACTTTGTCGTCAAAATTAAACGTGTTAATGCAATTAAGAAGTGTTTTACTGCAATAGATATAGATAAATACTAAAATACATAGAAAACATCAATAACTCAGAAACAAATATCTGTGTTAAACATATAAATAAATGCCCTGACCAGGATTCGAACCCAGAACCTCCTGCTTCATAGGCAGGGTTACTACCGACTAGGCTAGGAGGCCGTTAATATAGAAATAGAAATAAAGTTTGCAATCCGAATCCAATATATATGAAACTATCCGGATCCACGGATCTTTTAATACATTTCAGATCCGTCATACAAAAATCATGCAAATCCGGTCGTGATTTCAAAATCACAATGAAATGACGTGCTTTCAAATAACCCTACCATGGGCCCATTTTTTTAACTCTTAAGTGGGGACACTTACTGTGACGGACGGAAAACTACGAAACCCTACACTGAGCGTGGCCCGACACGCTCTTGGCCGGTTTTTTTTAACTATTTTTTCGGAACTCAGCATCACTTCTATGAACATGTGCCATGGGGCTTATCTTTGTATCACGTAACGTAGCAGATCATACGGTACCCGCCCGTACTCATGTAGGTACAAAATAAAATCGGACCGGACGGATGTCTATCCGGTGCCCGGGGATAAAATCGATCCAGTTGCGAATACAGAAGACGCTCGTTCGATTCCAGCCCTGGGCACCGGAGGAATTTTCGTATATAACATCTAGTCGTATTTCAGAATATAGATTTAGTCCGTTTACAATAAATTATAAAACTGCAAGCAAGAGGCTTATTTCAAAAATATCATCCGTTAATGGTTTGATTTTGATTTGATTCTGATACTAATTGGATCTGTCAAAAATGATGTTTGGCTTATCCATATTTTCATTTTCATGTCATCAATTCCTTCCAGACAAGCTTTGTGTGGTTCCATGTTTAAAAGTTACACGCTCAATTATTGAGTAGATATTTTATTGCAGAGACATTGTGTGTGAGCTAGTTACCGTATTCCCAGAAGCTCGCTACTTTCATCCGTCTTCTAATTTCCCCCGAGTCTTGACCGTGGGTAAAGGTCAAGTCAAACTACTTTGATTGGAATATATTTTGTTTATTGGAAGGTGAGCGTTGTTTTGATGGTTCCTTGAAACTGAAATGAAACTCAAAAAACAGCTTTGGCAGCGCAAACAAACTTCTATTTGCGCTGCCAAGCTGTTTTCTTGAGTTTCATTAAAAATATTAAGAGACATATCATATATTATCAAAAATATGAATGTTTGTTCACGTGATAGTTTAACGCCTTTGTGTATTTAACCAAGTTTGTCTTGACTCCAGTTGAAAGTCAAGTCAATCTAATTTGTGCAAGGAGTTAATGTTTGATGATCTTTAGGGGTATTCTGTAAAAAAAAATGTTTATTTGATTGATTATATATATTAGTACGAGTATCTACTTTTGTGACATAAAATGGTACCACATAAAAAAAGTTTACAAATACAAGTAAACTCATAAGCGACAGATTGATGACACTTCACTACAAAAAATACAGGACTGGAATATGTACAAATAAAATATTAAAATCCCTTTCCTGCTTAAAGATTCATTTTCAAACTAACTACAACGCTATCGTTGGCAAAGTAATCAGGGGAACGAGTGAAACTCAAACCACTCAGCTCGGTTACCAACTTAAAACTTTGGACGCGCCCAATAAAATAGTGGATTAGTAAGAAAAGAACTTATAAAAAATCCATTTAAAATAAAATGTTAAACTTGAATAAAACAATAAAGTGCATCAATGGTTTGTGATGTTGGGTGTTGAAGGAAACAACTTTTAGCTAATGAGTCCGATAATATTGTGTCTCATGTTATAATACAATCGTTTATATATAGCCAAGAAGACGTAGGAGTGTGAGTGCACACTACATGTTAATTATTCTGCTTTTCATTAAGAAGTCCTTTTTATTTAATATATATTAGTACAAAATAAATAAAACATAAATTCACACACACTTCGATTTAAAAGATACTAGTAGTCCGCCTCGAATTGAGAACTCGCGATTTACATACAAACGGGAAGTCCAAAATAATAAGACCCTTCTGAAGATTTGAACTGATTTCAACTGAGAAGAACCAGCATAAGAAACTCGGCGCGACCTATCTTTTGTCATCTGAAACTTTCCTTAGACTACATTGGGTAACTACAACACTATAACGTACCTATAGTCACACAGAATACTTTCTAATCACAAATGGCTATTTAATACTTGAACTACGAAAAATATTGACCGATTTTATAAGGATTTAAGAAAACGAGAAGAGTTCCCAGCTTGCGTTCGTGTTACACTACATAACATACCACCCGCTATTGAACGACCGAACCGACACGTAGATATATGAGAATAATCACGACGCTTGGCTGCCAAAACCATAAAGAGAGCTCAGACACTGCGCGCAAGATTTTTGTCTATCACTATGCGGGTGGGTAAATTTAAACGTGAGTTAATTTAATTTAATTGTCATGTAAATATGTTAGTTTTAGTATGGACATCTGTCTGAATAAAGAAATTAATAATAATAATAATGACAACCGGCGCATTTCTTACTTTAAAAGTGGGTAAATCGAAACGTCTATTTTAATGTCTACCTGCACGGACCAAACCAAGACCACTTCCGAGAAAACAATGCCCGGCACTTTCAAAACTTGTTACTTATTCTACAAATGTAACTTATTACAACGAAATATCAACGAAATTTTAATTGATTTTATTAATTATTTAATAAATATTACACATATGAAAACTTAACGTATCTACAAAAGGTAAATTTATTGCCATATTTTATCATTTATTTTTGTTGACTTTGTCATTATCTAACTAAGCTAGGGTACACAATATCTTTATCTGAATCAGCGCAGCGCTTTCAGTTTTATCAGAAAGATGCAAAATGCTGGCATGAAAAGAATGGCATAGATTTTATCTTTAGTGTCCTCAAACATTGGCAAATGTTTGCAATGCTAAAATAATACAGTGCTTGCATAAATTCCTGTGAACGGTTTTCGTAGCTTTATCTACCAAGTGATCAAGCGACTCAAATTATTCCTTTGTTTGCCAAGTTTAAGAATAATGTCCAAATGTGATGTTTAGAAATAATGAATTTTTAGTCGAAATGTAGTCAAACAAGAACATGACCCATCTGTCGTACTTAATAAAGTAGAAATTATTTTGTTTTATAATGATAATAGAAGATCCCAAGGTGCCCACACCGGTGTAAATAAAATATGTTTTTAGAATTCCTCGCCACCCTACGTAACTAATATAAGTATCATGCAAGTAATGTCACTTTCAGGCGAAATAATGAAAGTAGGTATGTCTGTGCGATGCAGATGAGTGAAAAATCGTTGTTAGTTTAAAGTAGTACGATAGTAAAAATAAAATTCCACAGAATTAAGACTTGAACATATAAATGTTACGTTTTCAAGACAAAGGTAGGTTTTTCAACCGACTTCAAGATTTCGAAGGAGGAGGTTATCAATTCGTCGGGATCTTTGTTTTTGCTATTTTTTTTTTTTTTTATGTATGTTCACCTATTGTTCGAAGACGGCTGGACCGATTTGGAAAATTCTTTTTTTGTTTGAAAGCGTATACTTCACAGTTGGTCCCATTGTAACCATGTCAGGATCTGATGATGGGATCCTGGAGAAATCGAGGGAACTCTTCAACTATTATAGGCACACCTATGGTGATTTGAGTATTTTTTACAGCAGATCGAACATTTGGTGTTGGAAAGGTGGATGCTTAGTGAAGTCGGTTCTTTTTTGTTTAAAATTATATTATTTTTAAGTGTATTGTATCTTAATATGGTTATTTATTTATTTATTTATTAGGATATTGTTTTGTGATATTAATTTTTTTTTCCGCTTTTCTTCACTGTTTGCAACACCTACTGACTTAGTTTATTTAACACAATTCCACTACCTAAAGGTTGTCTGGGAGAAATCGCTTTTTAGCGATAAGACCGCCTGTTGTGTACCTCTATTCTGACTTTATGCATTTCCTGTACTGGTTTTCTTTTTGAGGTGTTCAATAAATAGTATTTGTATTGTATTGTATTGTATTGTATTGTACATCATTGTATTTGTTGTTAATATAGTTTATTTCTAAATGATTATTTATGGCAGTAACGCCATATTGACGACCGACGTAGAAGTACATTTGACTTGAAAACGTTACAAATGTAAACAAACAATATTTTTCCAGCAGCGGATACTCCACGCTAAGCTCGCCTCGGTTTCCTGAACTAATAAACACCGTCCGTTATTTAAAGTTGAGAACGACCCCATAATGAATTAGTATACTTCTCGGCACCGGTCGTTTGCGAAAAGTTGATGTGCTTAAACAAATGCCCAAAACAGGGTAGTACCTCCTGTAATCATACATTTAATGGCTCCCATAATGACCTCGTAAAGTAGTAACTGCCACAAGCCCTTTCATAAATACTCAACTTCCTTTCCGCGGGTCGGGAATTTTCATTTTTGCCAAAGTTGAATTAATATTGAGATAATAAAGTGCCTGCGTAAACAAAGTTTAATAAGCGGCCGAATGGTCCAAATGCCCCTATTTAACTTGAGCTATGTTTTATTCTTGATTACTTATTTAATGACCCTATTTTTCTAACACACATGTTACGACACCTAAATTCAGTAATGAATTCGAATGATGTCTTATGTCATCTAAATATATAGATATAAGTAACCTATAGTAAACTTTTGGTGTTTTATTTAGTATCTTTCATATTGTTAGACGTGAATCCTTCATCAAAAATATCAAATATTGATAAAAGTTGAAGGGATCTTTACGCAGGTAATTATTCGTCACGAAATAGCTATTCTGTTCGGGGCAAATTGCTATTATCTATCTATGTTGTCACTTTGATTGTGTCTCTGTATTTCACTTTTATTTGTGCTCTATCTGTTTCAGTATTAATTGTTGTATAACATATTACATAAAAACCGGCCAAGTGCGTGTCGGACCACGCATAGGAGGGTTCCGTACCTTCAATGGAATAAGAAACAAACTAATACCAAAAGGTCGTATCTGATGCCTATGGAAGAAGTTTTTTGGAGATAACTCAAAAATGGCTGAACCGATAATGTTCAAAACAATTTTCATTGAAAGTATATGATAAGGCGCACTTCAAATTTATTCATATTTTTTTAACTTACGGTTCAAAAGTTACGGAGGGGGCTACACAACTTTTCTGACTTTCGAAGCGATTATTTCAGAAAATATTCACTAAATCACAAAATAGTCAAAGAAACCTCAATGTTATTTTGAAAGACCTATCGATTGATGTGTCACATGTTGATATTTGGTTATTTTATTTTTTTAATTTAGTTACCTGTATGGAGCGCCCCCCTAAAAATATTTTTTTTTTCAAATTTAACTACATAACTAAGTAGCTGCATACAAAATACACCTTATGTGTAAATTTTATTCAGATACGTCGTATAGTTTCCGAGTAAAATGCCTGTGACATACGGACGGACAGAGAGACAGACAGACAGACAGACAGACAGACATGACGAATCCATAAGGGTTCCGTTTTTTGCCATTTGCCTACGGAACCCTAATTATATCAGTCCGAGAGTTAGCTAAAATGTCCGATGACTTGTCCATCGTTGTGTCAGGTCAGTCTATACGGTGGACAAGTTACAGCACTTACAGCGTTTATGCATTTGGCAGGCGTACGGGCGATCCATCAACTGCACGCGGACGGGTGTAGGTTAATCACTTCATCGTTGGATGTTCAACTGATTGGGTGGTTCTATTTTGCGATTTTCGGACGGTGGATGTGGGTTTCAATTCTGTACATTATATGCTTGTACCAATGAATGCTTGCTTCACGGAACTCCTTATACATTGGTATGTAAGTATTACTGAACTCCGATTAGAATAGGATTAGAGTTGACAGGTCTACCATTACATATACTTACGTCAAAATTAGTATGGGGTGAAAGCTATCTCAATCGTATTGTCATCGCGATTCAGTAAGTGTTAGGGTAGTGATTCTAGTGATAAGTGTAAAACTTTGCATGTCTGAATGATTATCTTGTTTATGGTCAGTTTAGATTCAAAACATTTATATACTACTAGCTCTCCGGTTCCGAATATGATAAGTCTTTGTAGTGGCGTCGAAAAAGGCCTGACCAGAATAATGTGTATTATGCATTTGCATTAATATTTTATAAATAACATTAAGTGTATTTATAATATGACCTGGTTTCCTGCACATTCATATCAATCTACATGTCTAATGCATCAAGTAAATAAATTCAACATTACAAATTTCCAAATCACTCAACTTCCCCATAAATTCCCATTTGAATTGGAAATCCCCGGCATTGATGAAGTTTCACGCGCAAGGAGGAAGAAAGACTGATGGTAAATCACCGCTCGGCAAGTCGTTTGAGCCCATAACAATAATGAGGAGAGGCTGTTTAGCGGCGGCGCGGATTTTCCCTTTGCATTACTTCTTCGCATTTAGAATTCCCGAGGTTTAGAAGATATAGGCAGTGCACAGAATTGGTGACAGTAAAACGATATTTTACTTTTGATGAATGCAAGTGGATATTCTAATAGCGTAATTATTTGAATTATTTATCGATTCGCAGATAGGCGTAATTTACCTTTTTTTTTAAATACCTCGACGGTGGCAAACAAGCATACGGCCCGCCAGATGGTAAACAGCTACCGTAACCTATGGACGCCTGCAACTCCAAAGGAGTCACATGCGCGTTGCCGACCCCTTACAAAAAGGAAGATTCACTGTGTTGACGGCTAAAGGAACAAGAAGGTCCCTAATCGTCAACACACTGGGTCCTCTTTGAGCTCTTTGGCCTTACTCACCAGCAGGAAAACAACACTATTTATGAGTAGGGTCTTAGTGCTTGGCTGTGGTTTTCTGTAAGGTAGAGGTACTTCCCCAGTCGGGCTCTGCTCCAGATTTACCCTACCCATATACCTTACCTGCATCTACCCTAACTTATATCGTGACGGTTTACACAGTGTTCAATTAAACTCAAACGCTCGTAACGACTGATTAAATGTTGCTTTGTGAAAAGTGCTCGTAATATTACCTACAAATACTTATAAGTACAAAGATTATTCCCTAAACAATTTCAATTGCGCTTTATGTGTAATTTGTCAGTAACAGTAGAATAAATAAAAAATATTTCGGTTTTTTCAGGGCTGTTAGAAAAATAACCATATTTATTATCTATGCTCCGTTGCACTCCGACTCAGGCCTAAGTATAGATTGAATGCCTCCAATTATTTATAATGACATACTGGTTGCAAATGGTGTGCTGTAGCATCATAGTGGCTTCATTTAAGCCGTATTGTGTTGTCGGTAACCTCACGCACTTACATTTAAGACGATTCAGGCATTCCAAGTAATTTACTAAAGCTTAGACTCTTCTTATTCATCAGCGCTTTGTGGTAGAATACGATATTCACGAACGGTATCACTAGCGCCATCTATGTTCACATAAGAATGATATAAAATTGTACTTAGTAAAAGTATCTTATGTAGTATAGTAGTAGTAACTTTAGTAATTACTTTTTACAGAGTTAGCAAACAAAGTAACAGAAAATAAAATGCTTGAAAACTATCGTAATGAAACATGAATTTTCTTTAGTACAGAATTGTCGGTATACATTGATATCATACAGATTTCGTCCTTCTACACATTTTATTTTATATTGGTGCGTGTGGTCTTTAAAAACCCTTTAACCCCTTTTCCACTCCCTTATGGGTTGAAATCACATCTTATTAGTCTAGGCTCATGACTTTTGTATTTAGTTAGAAAATTATGCATGTATTTTGCGTCATAACTACCACTAATATTATAAATGGCCCCATCCAGATTACCTAATATTATCTAATGTAGGGTAAGTTACTAATGTCCGAGCGAAGTTCCGTACAGCTGTAGAGGTTATGTAACAAATGAGAAAACTTGTACCGTGAGTAGTTGGCATTAATGTGCTCACGCCACTCACCCAGATCAAGTTGAACTCGCTTCAACTGATCTCGCTGGAAGCGCAAGCTCGGTAGGAGCATTCCAGCGTAGCAAACTCATCACGTTAGGTCGCGGAAGGGTCCTGGATTTTCCCCCGGCAACCATCCCACCAAACAGTCCACCCGCTTTAGCGCTCCAGAAGCATAAAGCCCAAGTCAGGCTCAAAAAAAAAAAAAAAAAAAAAAAAAAAAAAAAAAAAAAAAAAAAAAAAAAAAAAAAAAAAAAAAAAAAAAAAAAAAAAAAAAAAAAAAAAAAAAAAATGCGCTCACATAAACTGTTAGTGGCGGGTTGGAGTGTACAACATACAACATTGTTCTGGTTGCCTAGTTGGATACGAAAGGGCTTATATGTAAAGAAATAGGTATTGAGCAAGATTTTTTGTTTGAGGAAACGAATACCTATAATATAAATACATAAATGAATAAATAAATAAATAAATATTATGGGACAATCTTGCACAAATCAGCCTAGTCCCACAGTAAGCTCATTAAGGCTTGTGTTGTGGGTACTAGTCGACGATATATATAATAGATAGTGTAGCATGACGCTACGTATCGTACGACATCTGTCGACTTTCTTTAGAACTTCTGAACTTCTGTGTCTAAGGCTAGGTCACGGTTGATATATAAAAAAATCGTACATTGTGATTCACGGCATTACAGGTAGATGGCGCTTATATCAGTCCGTATTTTGTAATACGTCTGGCAGTTATAAAATTGAGATAATACTCGCGCTAATTTTGAATGTGAATTTTTGAGGTATTCCAGATAGTCAAAAAGAAAAAAGTTGATTTTTGATTGAGTCTGTCAGAGCGCCGTGAGATTTTGGAAAGAAAAAGAGATAATCTGGATTTGGTCTGGGGTTTTTGCTGTAATTTGCTTAGTTGCATCGTGGTGAAGTGCGATTTATTTCAAACATTATATAGCAAGTGCTATTAATACATTATTGGAGCAAAAATAAAACCAAAACCATTGCCGGGCAAAAAAGGCCATATAAATTATATAGCAAGTGCTATACACTGGAACCGCCTGATCCGGAAGGATTCCGGAAGGCGCTTGTGGATGCCGGGCCGGCGGGACGGTCTGCAGCTGCCGCGATTTCCGCGGGTTTCTTCGCCACATCATCGGAGAGTTAGAGTCCGCATCCAGCGGGCTCTCCAAGTGAGAAAAGGAGTTCAGCGAGCTATTGGGTCCGCCTAAATCAAAGCGGACACTTGCCCACGAACTCTTTTTAATTTAAAGCAACAGCTTTAGCCATCCTGCTTTCGAGAGTATCAAATTATTTACATTTTTGTTAAAAACGTTATAAATCGGATTCCTTTTCTTTGTATCCAGTATTTTTGTGCCATAATAGTTTTTTGTTGTTTTGCTAAATTCCCCAAATTCCAATTGCCTCGTTTGACGGGCGTATAAAGACCTGGCTCTTTAATTTAGGCTACGTTCAGCCAGCGAATCATCTGTCACCATCCATATCACCCGCCTCATTAACCCATTATTTTCCTGCAGCCAAATTATTACTAGCCGAGTCTTTATTTTTACTTACCGGTTTTGCTAACTATTGAATGTGTAATGTCCTTGTTTAGGTACAGTTGTCTTCATTTTTAAGTGAAGTGCTAATATTAAATATTTTTAATTATTGTAATTTAATTACATTCTGGCCACTAGGGAGGTTGTTGAATGTGAAAGTGAAATAGGTACAGTTGTCTTCATTTTTAAGTGAAGTGCTAAATTTAAATATTTTTGTTATTGTAATTTAATTGCATTCTGACCACTAGGGAACTTATTGAATGTGAAATACCCTTATTTAGATGCCGTTATTGTGATTTTTACGTGAAATGCTAAATTTTAAATAATTGATTATTTTTGCTAATATTAAATATTTTTACTTTGTCGTCAAAATTAAACGTGTTAATGCAATTAAGAAGTGTTTTACTGCAATAGATATAGATAAATACTAAAATACATAGAAAACATCAATAACTCAGAAACAAATATCTGTGTTAAACATATAAATAAATGCCCTGACCAGGATTCGAACCCAGAACCTCCTGCTTCATAGGCAGGGTTACTACCGACTAGGCTAGGAGGCCGTTAATATAGAAATAGAAATAAAGTTTGCAATCCGAATCCAATATATATGAAACTATCCGGATCCACGGATCTTTTAATACATTTCAGATCCGTCATACAAAAATCATGCAAATCCGGTCGTGATTTCATCTACGTAAAAATCGAGGAATTGCTTGTGTTTAATATGATTTCATTTGAATTGTTCGTTCGTTATTCGTATTAAAAATACCAAACGTCCACGATAGCTATCAGTTATCATTACACTCGTAAATAAAAGAAGCCATTATCAAAATGTAGCTCGAATGTTCCCTCTACCTTTGAATTACTGTAAATATAATACATTTATTCAGCCCACTGCAGCAACCGTCACTATCAATAAAGAACAAAACACCACAAATAAAAGCAACACAATATATCCCGTAGTCACTTCACTTCCGCCGGGAATAATATCCGACGTTGTCAGAAATAAGAGCCTCTTAGGCAAAGAGGCCGTAAAATAATATGGGACAGAGACTACTATTTAGAAAGATTGTCTATTGGTATTCACATAGTCGATTTTACCGTTATTGTAAATGGGAATGGTTATTGGTATTAAGGAGTTTAGAATTTTAGGTTTGGAGGTCCCCATTTTTGATTCGTATGTTTTCGATCCAAAACACAGCTTGTAGTACCAATGGATTTTTCGGAACTTATTTACAGAAAGGTATTCTTTTCGATGCTTACAAATTAAAATCATAATAGGTGCATAAGGATTGTTTGTGTGTGTAATACAAAAATACCTGTTTATTTTAATATCGTGCAAGGTGATTAGGTAGACTGAAAAAGAAAGCTGTTTCTGGCCGATCGGATGTCGATGTTTTAATATGAGAAAGCCATTTTTTAATGTCAGGGGTGGTCCCATACTTCCCAAAGTCAAATTTGTGTAGCAAGGCTTACTCAATCTGCTTTCACAATACGGCTAAAGGTTGAAATATACTGCATAAACGACATTGTACACAAATGATTGAGACTGGCGCTTTCCCCAACAGGCTGCGTTTCCACAACCAAATGCCCCAATAAAATCACTTGATTTGTTTATCCTCGCACAGCGCAGCTCTATGATTGGTTCTTAACAAACACATTCCTCGCAACGCATCCTCGCTCATATCTGGTGGAAACGCAGCCCAAAGCACCAGTCTCAATAGTCTACAAGTCTTTTATAGGGATGTAAAGAATGTAATAACAGAAGTTTCATGACATCAATGGGTTTATTTGGAAATCGCACGGCCGCGGCCGTCACGTAGCGTCCTCCATCACAGGAAACAATTTCGATAACATAAAACATGCGATAGCGATAAACGATCAAATATCCAATGAACCTTCTATTAACAGTTGGATGAGAAAAGTTAGGGTGCTTTAAAAGATTCTGGACAGGCTCTGGAGGACTTTTTATTTAGAATATATTTTTTAACACCGTTATAAACCAGCGTACCTACAGCCCGCCAGAAGTAGTGTTTACGTAAGAATCAATTCATATCAGTATTTTTTTAAACGTTAAAGTTTGCTAGAAGAGCTCCCTTAATATAGGATTGGTACAAATTGTATGCGTACAAGTAATATTGCATACAAGTAGTGCTAAAAGTGTAAAAAAAAAGTAGTTCTTGAAACTCGGGTAATTATCTATCCTTAATAAATTTTAATCCTATGCTGTTGCTGTGGTCGCGAAAAAATATAATTTGGGAATACAAATTTCCTCCCATTTTGAGCATGACACTTTGTCTGTTCTTTCTGTTTCACTGCTATTCAAATATGTAAAAAGCATCACCAATTCAATATCAAATAAAACAGCTAATCTAATAACTGTTTTCACACTCGACCGAACAAGCGAATCTCGTGTGAAATCAGCAAGTAACACTGAACACAGAAACCTCCTCGATCCACTGATTCAGAAATCTGTTTCCGATACCAAAGACTAACTGTTTTTTTTTCTCTTTTATATGTTGTTATTATTTTATAACAGCAGGTCAAGTATTTACTTCGTCCATGGGATGCCTATACTATGTACCTCCTTGCCAGAGTCATCAGAAATGGCTCCCAACCCGTCAGCGTAGAGATCTATATGTCCTCTCTCTTCGATTTATCGTAGTCTACATCCCATATTCTCCCAGGTAACCTCATAGAACTTTCGTTTCCTTGCTGAAGTGACAATTGACTTAGTTCTAGTGCGAATTTATTTTATCCCCAATATATATATACATTTAGTATGTCGTTAGCGGTGCGCTCTCTGAGGGTTTGAAACCAGTTCCCCCCTTCTCTTAGACGGTGAACGTCGGCTGAGACGCTCAGGTGGAAAGTGCTAGGCTAAGGCGATCTGACTCCCAATAAGTTTTTAGTTTATTTTTATTATTATTTTACTTATCTTCTTTAATGATGTTTCGATTCTCTAGTGGAATAGATATTCATACTTTTCCTTTAATTTATGTATGTATTTGTATCGATGTTGTTTTTGTATTATTTACCTTGTTGTACATGTTGCTGTATTTGCTATAATTGTCTACCTTATTTCAATTTATTATTTTGGACACGAGTTTATAAACTATGATTGGTCAGTTTTTTGCCAAACATTTTACCTACAGCCGACCTAAGTCAATATGAAAGGTGAAACAATTAATGCTAAAGCCGTCCGCCAACTTTAACGAGCTAATACTACGGGCTGTTTAGAGAGGATGATTAGTTAGTTCAAGTATGTCACTGGAATACAGCCCTAAACAAGCAAAATTTATGTTGTCCGTGAAGTACTTGATTGCCATATATTTGACTACCTATAACAGGAATACTTCATTAACCTTAAAACTTTTTTATTATTGTTTTAATCTATCAAACAACCTGTTTGGGAATTTAAAACGCGTGTTGTTAGGTGGGCAAATCTATCTTTTTACGTTTCTCTGCCGTTACCAAGAAGTTTATAATAAGGCTAATAGTAGAAATATCAAAAACGTCACTTTCTTACACAACATTGATTATAATTACAGGTCACAACAACATATTAAAGTCAACAAAGTCGAGCCGAAAAACTGTAAAACTTCAAAGTTAATCTTGACAATTAATTACTTCACATTTAGTATTTCAATTTGCAGCAATATACCTCTTCTTTAAAAAACAATGCAATTCTTGACGGTAAAAACCAAAGCAAAACCCCCAGCGACCGACACACCGCTCCCTTCCTTAATTATGCAATGTTTTTATTCAATTAGTCGTGTGGTCGACCGTAATTAGGAGAGTAGGTAATGGAGGGTAGCAAAGAGAAGCCGAGCTTGCCGCAAATAGACCAATATAATAGAAAAAAGAGAGCATTTCTCGTCTCTTTGCTAACAATAGCTTACAATGGTGTGTGTTTGCGCTCTCATTTGTCTTTCTGTCCAATCTTTCACGATGACGATGTTGTTCCATTGCGTTTTGCATTTTCGTATGAATGGATAGACGTGTTTTACCCGTTTCTCGTAATGTTATTCTTTAATATACTTGCTAGTGTGCAAGTACCAGTTTTTACCAAATTGCAAGTAGAATAAGTTTTTGATGCGGTTTTTGACCTAAGACAGGATTTTTTTAAATGTATGGGAGTGAAAAGGGGGTTGAAAGTTTTTACTAACTTCCATTAGGTTCAAGCGGTTTGCCAAATTAGTCTAGTTATTTTTATATAGGTTATAAGTGCAAGAATAATTAGGGTAAAAATATTTTTATTTTAATAAATTTAATTGTGGTTTGAGTTAATGAATATTTTTATCATAAATGATTTTATCTACACCAATATCATAAATCCTCTATTTCGCGTTCGGAAACCGTATGTAATTAGCACCATTATTGCAACCAGTAACGTAACATCAGTTTATTATCTGTGACAGTGTGGTAAAAACGTATGAAAATTCATTACCTACGGTAACGTAATGAATCTGTCCTCCTCTCCGACCGCCGGCACAATCGAGTTGGTCATGGCAGTGCAATGGCGGTCATTCTAATGGTTTCCGAACACTTCATTTAGGATTTATAATATGTGTGTAGATAAAGCAGTGTATGCAACTGTACGTAATTAGGCCTTAAAACGTAACAGTTACATAAACTACTAGTATGTACATACCTAAATAATTAAACAAACGTCTCTACGTTTAGCCATTTAGTTTGTAACCCGACGGGCGGTATCTAAGACAGATACGGTCTACTTTATATTCTTGTTTATTTCCTTACTGTGTCCCGTCTCAACTCAATCCCACTGGATTAAACAAATACTTTCTTTCTTCTTTTTTGATGACTTTCAAATACACTTTAGTATCTTTGCTGCGTTCTGCAAATAATTACCGTTCCCTGTAATAGCAAGCTTATATAAATAACTTTTACTGCAAAATAATCTTATTTACCTGTTATTTACTTGTTTCGAGTTAAGATATGCAATCTTTTTCTTGATTTAGAGATAAGTTTTTGTTTTATCTGCAAAAGACATCAAGGTATTTATACATTATGTAACAAAATGATGTTACTGAAGAATTGATAATGTTTAATTTACTTTTTGTGGGCTTGTACAATCAATCTTTTGAAATTCTTGGTCGTGCTGCTAACTATCACGGTTCATGACATACAGCCTGTTGACAGACGGCCAGACGGACAGCGGTCTGGTAGTAATAGGGTCTCATTATTACCCTTTGGGTGCGGAACCCTAAAAATCAGATACACACAGTTTTTGGAGAAGTGTGTCATTGTTAATTATATCGAAAGCTTTATTACTTACGTAGACATCGATTTTGTAATAGTACCAGTAGCCTGCCTATGAATTGAGATTCATAAAATACACTATGGCCATACTTTTTTGCACACGATATGACCAGTATAACAAGACCTCTATAATACTCAATTTCCCGCCCTGTAGCTCCATAACCCTTATGGAATCTGCTCATATTTTACTCAATAAATTTTATTCCTCAACTACTCTTTTGGCAAATTTCATTTAAAATTTAACAACTGTACAAAAGTTATTGCAGATGAAACTATCAACAATATAATAAAAACTTCGAAATTCAGAAACGTGCCGGTAGCTATGTGATAGAAGTTAAATGTAATTTTACTTCACTGCGCTCCACTTGTTCAATAAGGGCTACGTCGGTAGTGACCCTGCCTATGAAGCAGGAGGTCCCGGGTTCGAATCCTGGTCAGGACATTTATTTGTGTGTTTATCACAGACATTTGTACCTGAGTTATGAATGTTTTCTATGTATTTAAGTATTTATCTATATCTATCTATTATATATTTTTTTCTTATTTATTGACACAGAAGAAAAATAAAAACAAATACATTCTTTTTAAATCCGCAACACAGGTTTCGTCCATACAATATAAAAATAATAGAGCATCCACAACAGGTTTCGTCATAATTACCTAAATAAAACACACAATGTTCAAAAAAATTTTAAAAAGTAAACAAAAACAAAAACTAGGAAAACACAAACATTAAACACTATTATATATATATCGTCGTCTACTACGCACAACACAAGCCTTATTGAGCTTACTGTGGGACTAGGTTGGCTTGTGTAAGATTGTCCTATAATATTTATTTATTTAATATTTATTTAACACAGTGTCCACGGGATCCTAACAATAAAGTATTTGTTTTGGAGTATTTGTAATTTCGGTATTGATTGTCGGCTCAAGTCAGATATTAGAACCCGTAGAATGACTCCCACATTAATTGAGAACTGTATACAATCTCAATCAAACATGCTTCTAAAGCTCGCGTACTCTTGCACTTTCCAACCCCAACCCACTCTTCCAACTACATATGAAAAGAACACAGATCTACAATTAACCGGCTAGCACTGTCATATTTTTTGCGTAACTAAATCAAATCTTACTCTAGTAGTCCGCCTTAAACTGAGAACTCACGGTTTAATTGAAAAATAATTGATCATTATAACAACACCTTTATTAAGATCGCTTTAGCGCTTTCTAGCTTCATAATCCCTTGATCGCTCCTCATATAAAAACACTTAAATTATATTTATCTCTGCTACGACCCCAGAAAATTTTATAAAGATCAGAAAAACGTTAATAAAGTTATCGCGGAACAAACACATTAAATCAAAAAGCCATCTAAATGGAAGGACGTCCCAGTAGCCAGAGCCAGCTGACAGGTCCGTTTTGTCCAAAGTTGTCTAGTTACGCTCCGCTCATCCCATTATCGAATAAGACAGGTGTTAGAAAACGCTAAAGAGGGTGTCAATGTAGGGGGTGGTGTCTCACTTGCATTCGGTGTAACATTGGCTTATTGACTTATTGCATGTCATTGTTTTATGACTTCTTTCCGATTAGATTTAAAGCCTGACCAGAAATATATGATTATTGTCAAGAGGGCGCTATTATTCTCATTTATGTGGCAACACTCATAGAGCGTTTAATTGTCTATGGTATAGTGACATCTTGATTTGTTTACCTGTCAGCTCTGATGTTAATTTGAAAATGTTTTACAGTGAAATAGTTTCATTTCCCGAGTGTATTATTTACAGGAGTTTATATATACACTGTTTACAATGTTTCCCTCTTGAATATGGATAAGTTTGGGATATTTTTGTCGTTTATTATTTCATATTCAACACTTTATTATTCAAGTAAACCGTCTCAATGACACTTGACAACAGTGACAGCCTATCACATTCACTCACACATGCATATCATTATGTCATTAAAATTATTACCATTGTAAGAAATTAGTTCCAATGAAATTCCGCAACATGGCGCATGATCATATATTTCTAGTCAGGCTTTAGTTCCAGAGGGAATGTCTTATTTGTTTTGTGTTGTAGGATATTAGCTGAATATCAGGATTAGGATTAATCAATTTTATCTGACAATCTTATTTCAAAAAGATGATATAAGGCGTTTTTCAAATAGGATGGCTAACTTCGTCGCATACTTTAATTTTTCTTTCGGCCTCACTCAGTCGAAAATGCCCTCTGAATAATTTCTTCTTTTTCTTCAAGTGTCTACTCCGTCCCGGAGGTTGGCGATATTATGCCTATTATATATGCCATTATATATGTTTAATAGTCATGCGAATTAGTTACTCTGTACAGTCCACGTCTAATCAGTCTCTTACGTTCCTTGTCCATGATATTTTCCTTCTACCGCGTCCTCGTTTCCCCTCCATCTTCCCTTCAATTATAAGTTTTAACAAATCGTACTTAATCGTATTTTATCTGAATAATTTAGCTTCGAGTAAAAAACCACGCTTCATTTACTGACTCGTGTCCCGGACACGTGAAGTGCCACTCGTGCGCCGGTCCGTGGTCTATCTTGTTTGTGTTCCCGCTAAGTACGTGCATTCAAGAGAAACTCAGAACGACAACTTTTGAAACTTGTTTAAAGTTGCTTGCCGATATTATGGACAATACTGTAACAATTTTTCAAGTAAATAGTAACACAGTATTACAGTGCTGCGTAACAATATTTTACAGACTTATTTTATTTATGTCTGTTCAGTTACAATAAATTTAGATCTACTTAAATGTGTTCCAGACTGGAAATTAAAGCCTGTTTGCCCAGAAATATGGATTAAAAGTAGTTGTATACGTAACTCTGTCTAGATATCAACCTTATACAATGAATATATCTTTGTTCCTTTATTCTGATTGTTTTATTTATATTTTTGGAGTATCGAATTTTAGGCATTTTCGCAATTTTTTTTAAAGTGCTACAAAACTTTCCAACCCATTAGAAGGTGAATTTTTAATGTCTTCCTTTTTTTTGTTTATGTGGTGAAATGCATTACGCGTACCACTCGAGTGCGGGGGGTGGCTCGAGTGGTTATGTGGGACTCGTCTAGGCTAATGAGACCCACGGTGTACCCGGAATATCGGGGGGTTTTTAGTGGGTACCTAGCCGCCTTTGTTAGCGGGGTTACAAGAACGCTTGCGCTTACATCCGCAACCCCGCCGGCGGCAGCCGTTCGCGTGCGGCTCCTCCGCGGTTGCCCGTAGGCCCACCACGCTAGGCGCACCAGATAGTTGGGCGCGCCTTCCTCCACGACCTCCATCCTGTGGTGTGACGGACCCCCCGAGCCCGTCACGTGGAAGCCACGGGTGCCAGAAGATTTCCCGGCGCCCAGAGGCGGATCAGGTCTAAGGTTTGTCTCTCAAGACTCGGCTGCAGAATACAGGAAGAATGGCGCACCTTATCACCGGTTACGTACGAATCGGTTCACCCGTTAAGAGCCTAAGATGCCACAGGTACACATAAACTATAGCATTATGAAGAACCCCACACTATTATGTTTGCCTCTAATATTCCCATCCTTTTGTAAACCTCGTCAAAAACAAAGTAAACTCAAATTCGTTTTAACTTAGTAGTAAAGAAACACGGTAAAATTGCTTATTCTGAAAAAGGGTAGGAAATTAACCCTTGGCGTGTTCTTCAAAGGAACCCGCCGTGCGTTAAACGTATGCGGGTCGTTAGTGGGAAATGTCTTTAGAAGAATTCGTGCACAGGTGAAACAAAGGCGGACGGTCTACGTCAGTTTTTGCTTTATTTTTATGGTAAATAAATAGTAAAAAAATTTAAAAAATAATTAAAAAAAAAAAAAATCGATTTCACTTAGCCTCTAACCTATTCAAAAGCAAATGCTCGAGCTACTGTAAAAAATACTCAAATCACTATAGGTGTAGGTGTGCCTATAATATTTGAAGATTTCCCTCGATTTCTCCAGGATCCCATCACCAGATCCTGACCTGATGACAATGGGATCAACTGTCAGGTATACTTTCAGACAAATAAATAAATATTTCAAAATCGGTCAAGCCGTTTTCGGTGAACATACATGAAAAAAACCGGCCAAATGCGAGTCGGACTCGCGCACCGAGGGTTCCGTACAAACCTATAACAAGCAAAAGTTGTAGTATGTTTATTACTAATATCAATTTAATATCTCTACGCGTTTACGAGGACAAAGGTAGGAAGTTTAAAATTTAAAAAAATATTTTTTGTATGATTTTACTAAAAATGTCCACTTTTCGTAATTTTTCCTTTGTCTGTGCTATATGAAGTTTCTTCGTGCCAAGTTTCAAGTTTCTCAGTTTACGGTAAGTACCCTTTAGGTTTTGAGTTTCTTGCGAGTACTCAGTTTCAAAATATGCGACTTAAATTGCTATTTCTTTTGATTTCGTTGACATAAAAGTTTGGTTTTGCTACATCTAAAAGGTCCTATAGCCCTGAGTATTTGACATGAATTTCAATTTAATACCTCCACGCGTTTACGGGGAAAAGGTAGTAAGTTTAAAATTAAAAAATATATTTTTTTGTATGATTTTACTAAAAATATCTACTTTTTGTAATTTTTTCATTGTCTATGCTATATGACGTTGCTTCGTGCCAAATTTCAAGTTTCTGAGTTCACGTGAAGTACCCCGTAGGTTTTGCGAGTGCCGAAAAACTCTAAAATTTGCAGCATAAACGATTGTATCTTTTGATTGCGTTGGCTTTTAAGTTTGATATTTTTACAGCTCCAAGGGACAATATACTTGAGTATTTGATATAAATTTCAGCTTGATACTTTCACGCGTTCCTGAGAAAAATGGTCTTGACAGACAGACAGACAGACAGACAGACAGACAGACAGACGGACAACAAAGTGATCCTATAAGGGTTACGTTTTTTCCTTTCGAGGCACGGAACCCTAAAAAGCAAAAACAAAGACCCCGACGAACTGAGAACCTCCTCCTTCGACATCTTGAAGTCGGTTGAAAATAAAGTAAGTTAGTCGACTAAACAATCAACTTCAACAGTAGAACATGTTCTATATGTATAATAAATCGTCAGGTGACAACCAAAACCTTATAATTGTAAAAAAATATTCAACGAAAATCAACCTTGTTTTCTTATAATTACGGTTCATTATGGCTACAAACTTATGAGATTTGGTTGCCAATGTCACCCAACGAGATATTAATTCAATAATGAAAAATTTTTTGAGCAAGTATAAAAATAATTTTATCTACACTCATACTGTAAGTACTCTAAAATGCGTTCAAAAACCGTAGACAATGACAAGCATTACAACAAACGATTTAACTATGATAAGTTTCTTATCTGCGGCAGTAACGTAATTTTAACTTTGCATGATGAGTTTCAAATTTGGAACATCGAATTTGATAACATAATGTTACCGCCATGGCCAACTCGATTGGTCCCGCGCGAGCGCCGACACAATCGAGTTGGCCACGCCGACACAATCGAGATGGCCACGGCGGTGCAATGGCGGCCATTCTATGATTTCCGAATACGGCATTTATAATAAATAATATGAGTGTAGATAAAGCAGTGTATGCAACTGTACGTAATTAGGCCTTAAAACACTCGTGTGATCTTATTATGAAATTCGCCTGCGGCTCATTTCATAAAACCACACTCATGTTTTAAGGACCCTTATTACGTAACAGTTACATAAACTACTAGTTTATATCTTAAAACTATTCAATAAGCCTTATAATTACTAAATCTGCCTATGTATATCAATGTGGAAAAAACTTATGAAATAAACGAACGTTATGTTTTATATGGCATGTTTTTCACTTAAAATTTCAAAACCAGACAAGTGGGGTTGCCAGTAGTGACATGAATGTCAATTGGAAACATTGTTGTCCCTAGTTAAGATAAGTATAGTTTTAAGTTCTGGTTGCCCTGAAAATCAGCGTTGTGGCAACCCTGCCATGGCTCATGATGAGTGGCAACCATTTTGGTGTATTTTTTTTGTATATTTCATGTTATATTTCTCTTCTTTTTGTACCAAATAAATATTTTTCATTTCATTTTCAAATAATGAAAGCTTCTCGATTTTTTTGGCAAAGCAATCTTAGCAATAAAACGTTGAAAACCGCATTAAATTTCGCTGGCCAAGATCTCATCTGAGGAATAATCATCATTACTAGTGGAAGCTAGGAACAAAGTAAATTGCCGACACGAGCAAATGAGCTGGAACGGGAAGGTGCCGATAATTCTACTGAGCCCGCTGACTAGTGACGTGCACAATGTAACGACGTTTGAGAATATTCTTGGGAATCTGGAGCAGAAAACCACAGCAAAATAGCACTAGACCCTACTCATAGTGTTGGGTTCCTGCTGGTGAGTAAGGTTGCCAAAGAGATCAAAGAGGACTCAGTGTGTTGACGATAAGGAACCCTCTTGTTCCTTTAGCCGTCAACACAGTGAGTCCTCCTTTTTGTAAAGGGTCGGCAACGCGCATGTGACACCTCTGGAGTTACAGGCGTCCATAGGCTACGGAAGCTGCTTACGCGGGCCGTATGCTTGCCACTGTCGTGGTATAAAATATTTCATTTTCCTTGCAATCACATATATATGCTCAGTTCTATTAAAGTGGTATTCTAACTTTTAACTCGTGATTTGTTATCAAACTAATAATGAAGTGTTTAGATATACAATTGACAGGAATAGAAATAGTGATTATATTAAGATACACGATATTATGTTACATGCTACAACAACGTCAGATACTTCAATGTTCAAGGTATTTTTATTCTGAAAGAATAAATTAGGAATACAGTTAAATGATTTTCTTTAAGTATATATACCAACTAACTTAGTTATACACATTAACTTGTATATGATAATGGTGAAAGAATGGTTCAGGATGACGAAATTCACGATCCAGATTTCACCTTGTATGTGTGTTGAATAAGCTGTTTGTTCTAACGAGCACTTTTACTCAATAAAAAAAATTATAATGGGCAATAAATAATAGAAAACAATTACGAAATGCAGTGTGAATAATAACAATTTTGAAATATTGCTACTACCTAAAATTATAAGCTAATGTAGTCACTAACATTACAACTACTGTCAAAAACAGGGTATTTACTTTTTTTATTTTTTTATTTATTTATTTATATCATAAGGAAATACAGAAAATAAACCTTAACCTAAGATGCGCCACTGAAACCTGTTAAGGTTTATGCGTGGTGCAAATGCATCGCATCGCTTGCAACAATTTAAATACATTATGACAGCGTCATTACCCATCACACAACGTCATCCTTTTTGTAAACAAATACTTTCTTAAATGCGTTTTTACATGTATTTTTATTTTTAAGGGTATTTGTAGGTATATATATCTTCTGGTAAATCATTAAGTATGCTAGGTAAGATGTATTCCCACGTCCTTTTGCCGTACTCATTAACTTGCCTAGGTAGAATATATCGAGGTTGATGAACTGTGTTATGCAATTTTATATGCCTACATTTTTTTACTAATAATTTTATTTTATCATACTCATCTAGGATTATCGACATCTTAATTTTATCAAATATTGACATTACTTTACAGTGCTTAAAAATATCATTTTCATTATCGAATTTATTATTTAAGTATGTGGGTGTAATGATTTTAAGTATACTAAGCTGTAGTTTGTATATGTAATTTATGTATGTTTTGTAAGTTCGTCCGTAGCTACTTAACCCATAGCTTATCACGGAGTCTGCTAGCGAAATATATAATAATCTAAGTGTATTAAACGGCAATTTATTTTTCAGTATGTTCATTTTAGAACGCAGTGATCTTAACTTGTTACATACATGCTCAACGTGAGGCTTCCAGTTAAAGTTTTTATCAATAACAAGGCCCAAGTAGGTATGCTGATCCACCAACTGGAGCCGCGCGCATGTGCACTGTATATTTATTACTATGTATATTTGTTACTATGTATATTTGTTTTCGTACAGTGTACAGTATTTTTCGGCACACGGCATGCGCCATAATTACGGTGTAACTGACGTTCCGGGGAGTTGAAAAGGCTGACAACACCCGATGACCTTCAAATTAACTTTACTCAAACAGTTTTTATCTATAACTACTTGGTATGGTATATACATAGTAAATACCCCGTCTTTGACAGTAGTAATATTATTGCGATTACTTATTCAGATATTTACAAGATTTGATAAAGTCGAGAATATTCCTGAGTAAGGCCCATCACTATTACTGACTCAGCACGATTTATACTGCGGCCCCAGTTTTGTCGAAATAAAAACACAGTTTAATGAAAAAGTTTCCTTTGGGTGGCAAATGTTTGATAAAAAAAGTTTGGGAGAATATACAACATTTCGCAAATGTGTCATTCATTAGACAAACTGTATATTTATAATACCTATGATTACCGTACGGACAGGTGGTGGCATTATTGAGCAGAGAGGGCAATGGACTCACCTAGGTTACAATTTATGATTGAACTAGCTTTTTCCCGCGGCTTCGCCCGCGTACTAAAAGTACTAAAAAAGGAGGTTCTCAGTTAGACTCGTATGTTCATCTTGCATTTCGCTGAACTGATTTAGAAGCGGTTTTCGGAAAAGTATTCGTTACATTCTGGAGGTTTCGGTATACCACGTTTTGAAGACGGCGGTTCCCTCATTTTTTATTTTAAAGAAATTATTGCAATAATTGTTTAATTGTTACGCCATCAACGACTTACTACTGAGATATTATGATTAATACAGATTTCTACTCTTGAATAGAAGCTTTTCCCCGCGACTTCATTTGCGTGGAATTAGTAATCCACCCTCCTTTTTACCCGCTTAAGGAATGACTTCTGGGATAACAACTATTATATATCCTTCCCCAGAACGCAAAATATCTCCAAACCAAATCATCTAAATAGGTTCAACGGTTATTAATTTCCCATACAAACTTTCGACCCCCGTTTCACCCCCTAGAGGGTTGATTTTCGAGATAAAAACTATCCTATATTGTTTACCGCGACTAAATCTATATAATATGTACCAACATGTTTTCTACCCCTCTAAGATTGATTTTTGGCTTAAAAAATATTCTATATTGTTTCCTGGGACTCAAACTATATCCACAACAAAATTATCTAAATCGGTTCGCGGTAAAAAAATCTCCATACAAACCTCCAACCCCCATTTCATCCCCTTAAAGATTGATTTTCGAGATAAAAACTGTCCCATGTCGTTTCCCGGTACACAAACTATCTCTATACCAAGTTTCATCTAAATTGGTTCAACGTTTAAAAATTCCCCATACAAACTATCAACCCCCATTTCACCCCATTAAGTGTTGATTTCGTAATCAGCGACCCGATAAACCATAGAAACAATACCCATGTTGATATTTAAATTTTGTCACCACATTTCCTCCTTATGAGTTTAATTCTCAAAAAAGCTGAAACACTTGTTTTCTCATTTATCGTTAGGAATACTCCTGTAAAGTTTCGAATAAAATAGTTGAACTAATCTCGTTTCCCATACAAACTTTGAACCCCATTTCCCCCCTTAGGAGGTAAATTTTTAAAAATTTTTTCTAAGTGCATCCCTATGCCTTATAAGGAGCCTACGTACCACATTTGGAATCTCTAGAACCAGCGGTTTGGGCTGTGCGTTGATATGTCAGTCAGTTTCTTCTTTTATATATTTAGAAGAAGATTGCAATTTGGCACAAATACTTTCAAGAATTTTCATGTCCACAATATTAAATTCAAAATCGATGCCATTCTCTTAATTAACGTCCCAAAAAATCACAAAAACGACACCCATATGGATATTTAGACATTTCAACCCCATTGTACCCTAACAGGGGAGATGGTATTTCACGTCCGCCACGTCGGATTTTAAAATCGTTGTTGTTTTCGTAATCAACGACCCGATAAACTATAGAAACAATACCCATGTTGATTTTCAGACTTTTTGACCACATTTCCCCCTTTTGAATTCTCAAAAAACCTGCAACACGTATTTACTCATTTATTGTTAGGAATACTTCTGTGAAGTTTCGAATAAAATAGACTAACTAATCTTGTTTCCCCATAAAACTTTGGACCCCCATTTCACCCCCTTAGGGGATGAATTTTGAAAAATCCTTTCTTAGTGCACCCCTAGACCTTATAAGGAACCTACGTGCCAAATTTGGAATCTCTAGAACCAGCGGTTTGGACTGTGCGTTGATAGATCACTATGTCAGTCAGTCAGTCACCTTTGAGTTATATATATTTAGATGACTAATGGTTACTTTCTTTTCTAAAACATACATTTCTTATACGAGTAGTGCCAATATTTTTTGGATCGAATTATTGAATAATTTTTCATATTATCAATTTATTGGGCAGATTAAAAAATAGTTAGTACCATCATCTAAAGGTGAAGCGAAGAGAATTTTTTATTTTAGAAAAAAATCATCATAAAATGTAACCTCGGCGACTTCATTGCCCTCTCTGCTCAATAATTCCACCACCTGTCTGTATGCTGTTTGATATATATATTTTTTAAAGTAAGCATTAAAAAAAGCGCTGGTAGCCCGACGGTAGGACACTCAACTTCCAATCCGGAGGCCTCGAGTTCAAACCTCGGCTCGTACCACTAAGTTTTTTCGAACTTATGCAGGAAATATTGTCTTCGGTTGCCGCGATAGTTATTCATGAAATAAAACAATTAAAAACGAATTTTATCGCGTGTATTGAGTTTAAATTGAGGAAAAATGAAACATTTTTCCTCAGTCGACCCGTTGACCACGAACGCTGTAAAGTGTTTGAAACGTCGGGATGTAATTTAAACTCAATACACGCGATAAAATTCGTTTTTAATTGTTTTATTTTATGCAGGAAATATCATTGGATATTACCAGTCATTTTTCGGTGAAGGAAAACATCGGGAGGAAACCCGACCTAATTCCAAAACCTAATGCTTATAGTTTTCCCTCAGGATTGGAATGTCAGATGGCACTCGCTTTCGTAAAAACTAGATTCTACACCAATCCAAGCGCCAAGCGGACCCCAGGCTCATATTGAGCCCTATCTAAAACCTACCTATCCTAAATCCATGAATCGCATCTTTAATAGCGTCCTTGTATGCAGTTAAGTCCCGTTTTATGTCAATAATGAGTTTAATAAATCCTTTTCTTTAAATTATGATTTTTCAATTTGCATTACATTTTGGCCCGAGTGCCCGACCTTTCCGATACTGCAAAAGCTATAATTACATTGTCATTCCATATTCATAAATGCCCATTTCATTTCAATATGAGCAACATTACAGAATTGCACGTTAATCTGGAGGAAAACCTTGTTATCGAAATTGAAATACCAATTTTATTTCACACGATGATAAGAGGTTATTAATTTGATAGGTGGATCAATGTTACTCTGCATCCGTAGGAAACACCTTAGACAACCCTACACGTGATCCCTGGGTGGTGCTAAAGGAGTAACAAACTTGGCAGCTGCACTGTCCCATCTGGACTTTTATGCAGCAGTCACTGGATTTTCTTTATTATCTCCTTTCCCATTACTACTACCCCAGACAAGAAATGCCTATCTATATCCAGTGACATGTAGTCATACGATAAAAAAAGATACGATTCTACAATCGTGTACATTACGCACCCTGGGCGGTAAAATAGAGAACGGCTCGGGTTGGGGCATTTGTGGCCCGAACTGAAGATAAAGGCCATAGACAAGTGATCCGAGGCCTTCTGTACTACCCCCCGTAGTGCGTACACGATACAACTTTTGATTGGGTGTGGAGTAGGATTTCCCTCTGCGCACGCGGGCAGTAAATGCCACTTACCGCCCGGAGTTACGTAAATGTACTTTAAAGCATCTTGTCCGCTTAGTTACTTCTGCAGTCTGCTGCTGACGGTACATAATGTTTTGCAACTGCATTATTTTTCTTACTACTATTATAGAGAGAGGTTTGTTTGGCATACGCCGCCGGTCATTTTTGCCACGCCGCCGCCGCCGATCATTCCACCGGCGTGAAATCGGCGTGAAATTAGTACTTAAATTTTGGTCTGTTCTGTGTTATTACAACAAGTCATATACATTAATTCAAGCTCTCGCGCGCGTACATGCATCACAAGCATAAATTTAATTCACTATGAAGTATGCGTACGCGCCAAACAACGAGAAAATCCGGAAGTGGACGACACCACGTGGCCCGCAATAGTAACACACAATAAATAAGGCATGCGGAATAAGCAATAATAAACTCTTGGTCAACGGCGCAAGCGCTTTAATGCACGTCATAATTGTGCGCTCCTACGCGGTGATTATGTATGTGCTTCAAATCTTGTAAGTTAAATTTAATCACTTCCTGGTTTTACATATAAACGCTATATGCTATCTATTATTGCTATCTAACATGGGGAGTTACTTATTTTATCTGATGCTAGTGACAGTAGTGACGCGCGATAGGCTCATAAATTTATCGCTATTATTCGATGATCAGCACTTATGTTTCTGCTTTTAACATAGACCTTCGCAAGCTGCTCGCGGCGGGGACGACTGGACGAAATAATTAACTAACCAAACAATTTAAAATACTGAAATTAGTTAGTTAATTTTTTGATCAATGGACCCCATCCATCGAAGACAATCGAAGTACGAAAATAAAATCACTGTTTTTTTCGTTAGCAATTTTGGGCTGGGCAAATCTTTATCTCTTAGTCCTTCCAATCAACATACATTTTCCTCTCACCAATTCCAAATGCAATATTAGTTGGCTCTGCCCTTATTAACTTCGGCCCAAAAAGCCCTTTTTTGTGTTATATTATAATAGAAGTTGATTTTCAGGTCAGGTCAGTTCTAAGATATAGATATAATAATTAAGTACGTTAACTGTAACTAACTTTTTGACGAAAATGCCTAAATTCATGCCTTGTATTTAAAATGTGCAAATTTTGAGAGACAAGCGTGCGTTTTCAAACATTTGGGGTGTTTTAATTACGCTGTTTATGCTTTATTAAAGATGACGCATTCTCATCGCATGATTTAAATTATAAGTTTTGGATGGTCCAATAAATACTAAACGGGATTCAGTTTAGAGGGTTTGTTGCCGAATTCCTCAGTAACATTGAAATATATACTACGCCGATAACGCCGATTGCGCCGACGCCGCCGGTCAAAAAACGACGGGACGCCGCCGCCGATGACTTTGCTATCGACGCACACCTCTAAGACAAGCATACAGCCTGCCTGATAGTGAGCTCACTCAAGCAAGACCTAAGCAGGGAGCTAATTTCATAGCCAGATTTAAAATTACATTACGGTATAAGGAATGTTATATTAAAAATAACTAATATAAGTTAGTGCCTACAAAGCTTTTCCATTGAGTGGATTTTTTAATTCGTCAGATGAGTCTCTTTGTGGATTATTAACAAATCATAGGGCATTTATAAATCATAAACTATTCTTTAACACTGTTATTTTGTGTAACCTGGACCTTCTATTTTTATACGAGTATAACATTACTATCGTTAAACACTACAGGATTCTTACTTGGTCTAATGTTGTCATAACAAGTCTCAAGAGACAGCTCCCCCGTACGAGTCCTCGAATAAATACAGTGTCGGCTCGCCTTACAAACATTCCGAGAATCTCGTTTAAAGTTTAGCATACTCTTAAAGTCACAGTTAAGTGCATTATGTGCAATTCACGGAGCCGGGCTCAGTATAAGGCAAATAGTTTCAGTACGACCTATATGGATGACGAACGCGACACCGTACCGAGCCGAGCTATTTTAAAACATACCAAAACTTTAATAAACGTGTAGGATACTTTTCGTAACCTATACCCAATTTAACCTACAAAAGAAAGCTACAAGATATTTTGTTAAAAAATATTCGAAAAATGTAAACTTGTGTATAAAGTTATATTTGCAGTTTGTGGAATTGACTGTACCTATTGGGACAGCGGCAAAGTTAAGTTTGTATCTCGCTATTCGTAATGTCAAAAGTGGTATTCGTATTCGTAAAAGTACTATTCGTTGTATCACTGTTTTTATCACGCTAAATTTATACTTAGCTTAACCAGACACAATGCGGACGGTGTATTTTATACGGAGTTAGACTGTGATTTTGGTATCGATTTTGTTTCATAAACCTGATTTTAGTTCTAACAAGTAATTAGTTTTGAATGTAAGCAGACAAGGAGTAAAACTAGTAACATTGGGAAATTTACCGGTAAATATGGGAAATTTCCCAGTCATTTTGGAAATATTTTAAATTAATATACCTATCTTAAAATAGATGTCATATACTTCAGAAAAAGTGACCAAACCCTCTGGTGTCCGAGGCCAGATTTGAACTGGCGTCTTCAGCTTTCGCGGCTGACGTCCTAACCACTAGACCACCCGGTCACGGCGGAACTTGACAAATTTTCTCATGTATATGCAATCTCTGAATCTCTGAATTGAATTTTTTCGGAGGGCTTGGTTACTTTTTCTAAAGTATATGACATCTATTTTCAGTATATATATAGTAGTGTAAGTACTTAAAAATTGCAAATCAAAAAATATTGAACAAAACAATTTGATTTGCTTCAAGATTCATACCTATCTTAGTTTATTTCATGATCATCATATTAGATGATGTAATAAGGTATACGTAATGATTTTTTATTATTTTTCATTGGCTTGTATTAGTGTCCCACTACTGGGCAAAGGCCTCCCCTCTTCGCCTCCATTCAGTCCTGTTCATAGTGCTTCCCCGCTATTCCGTAAAGAATGCGTCCAGGTCGTCCCGCGCCATCTCCTTTTCGGTCTGCCTTTACTCCGGCGGCCGTCGATGGTGTCTCGTGCGTCCCACTCTGTAGCCATTCTGGCCCACCGTTCCGGGTGCATGCGGCAGACATGACCAGCCCAATCCCTCTTTAGCTTAGCGGTCTTGACACCCACATCTACAATGCGAGTTCTCGAGCATAGATCCGTGTTTCCGATTCGATCTGTTCTGCGTACACCTAATCTAAACATATAAAAGAAGAAGTCCTGATCTACCATCAACGCACAGCCGAAACTACTGGAACTAGAAACTTCAAATTTGGTCCAGAGCTTACTTATATGACGTATACAAGGGATAAGACGGGATTTTTGGAAATTCCACCCCTAAGGGGATCAAATAGGGGTGCAAAATTTGTATGGGAGATTTTTTTTTTGAGCTGAAGACTTAAAAATTCGTAAAAAGGTTACGAACTTAAATCCAAAGAAAGTGTTTTCACCGTTTTGCTAAAATTCTAACCCTAAGAGGGTAAAATAGGGGTGCAAAGTTTGTATGGGAGAAACTTCTGTTTTAGAGTTAGAGACTTAAAACTTTGTAAAAGGTGCAAAGTTCGTATTGGAGAAATTTTTATTTTGTGTTGGAGACTTTAAACATTGTGTTTTTTGAAAAATTCCACGGCGATCTTTACGTATTCCAACACGTATTCACTTATTAGGTTCACTACTCCCCAGTAGATGGCGTTACTGGTCTCATCATAAATATGTTTTTTCCGTTGATTGTATTCCATTAAGTAGAGACAATGAACGTATTTAAAACATTTACATTTAGATTACATATTGACCCTGTAGGATGTTAATTATTTATTTTCGTTATTAGTTTCTTTTTTCGATATTAGTATAATATTTGTAATAATATTTGTAATGTTGAAATAGATTTTTTTTACCATACATTGTTAGGAAGATGTTTTCCGTCCACGTAAATTTCTTTGTAAGCTGCTGGAATTTTACAAGATTCAACCTCAGTAATATATATTAATTATGTACATAGATTTTTTCCGTGTACCGATACTTTTTCATTTATTAGGTACACATTAGATGGCGTTAGAGGTTCTGCTGAAATTTAAAAATTATAGCCGTACCTTTTGACTTTTGCTGTAGTCGGGTAAAAAGGTGTATTTACTAAGACCCGTTCATCCTGAACTACTTTATAAGCAGAGAACACAACAAATAAAAACAAATCCACCAATAGATGGCGCTGTGCCATGAAGATAAATGGCGCTATTAAGATTTTTTCTGAGTTAGTTGGGTTAAAGAGAAATTATTCTAAATGCGTCTTTCGTCTTTCTGAATTTGGTGTCGTTTGAGTCTTGAGTCATTTGTTAGGTTGTTTCTAAAAATAAATATTGATTGGTTGTTCTGTCTGGTCTGGTCTTAAAATTTAATGAAAAAATACGGAATATTAAAATACATACAGCAAAAAAAAAGATTATAAGCAAAGTACCTATCTTAAAGTTCTTTACGATTTTATTAGTCGAGTTGTAATTTTTAATTGCATTAGAGTAGCGTTAAAAAATGATTAAATACTGAATCTAGAAAGTTGTGATTTGCAGGACGAGTTAAATTTACAATTTGTACAACTTACAAGAAGCGATTTTGAATAATTCAACCTCTTGATGGGTAATAAAGGGGTTAAAAGTTTGTATGGGTGGGGTTTAAAATTTAGAGTTAGAAATTTGAAACTTCACACGTTTACTAATAATAAAAAACAATGAAAGTAATTTCAGCGTTTTTCAAAATTAAACCTCTAACAGGGTAAAAAAGAGGTATAAAGTTTTTATAGAGATTTTTTTTTACAGACTTGAAAGTTCGTTTGTACGAGTAAGCTACTAACTTTAAAGCAAAAAACTAATTTCAGCGTTTTTCAAAATTCCACCTCAGAGTTGTAATTTGCAGGACGGGTTACATTTACAATCTGTACAACTAATAAGAAACGATTTAGAAAAATTTAACCCCTAATGGGGGATAAAATGGGGGTTAAACGTTTGTATCGGTGGGGTTTAAAATTTAGAGTCAGAGATTTGAAACTTCGTACGTTTACTAATTAAAAAATATAAAAGGGGTTGAAAGTTTGTATACAGATTTACTATTTTTTGGTATGAGATTTACTAGGAAGCATTGTTCCTATTTCCGATCCATTTCCATGTTCCAGAGTGAACACTGACAATAGTCATCGTATCGGCAAATAAAATCACCACAATATACTTAGTACACAAAGAAGTTACGCAAATAATAGGGTATATTTACGTTATTATTTGCATATTAACACTTATTTGTAACTGAAACTATGCCTACGTTACCCGTTTTTTCTCCAAAATAGCTATAACTATAAATAGATTAAGAAGATGGTTCGGGGATTAATAAAAGTTAGTTAAGAAGTTACAATTGGATATGAAACTCTGTGTGAGGAACCGTATTATACGCGGACGAAGTCGCGGGCGGAAAGCTAGTATACGTATATAATGATTAAATGAAAAAAAAATTATTACAGTTTAACAAATGTAACTTTACCGTCAATTAATGATTTTCGGGTACGATACCAGTAATGTTACTGGCTGGGAATTTACTTGGGTATTTAAGGCGAGTAAATTCCAAGTAACATTACTCGCATGCTCGTCATCTGACACGATACGGTGTGACATGGTCACCCTCGAATAGTTTCAGTGCACAACCTAGATATGTAGGCTACTAAGTATAATGTAATTTGGGCGATTTGGAAGTTACATCGTTATTTCGTTAAAGCAGTTTTTGGAGTTGGTTTGATATCGACCATTACAAGGATTCAACGAGTTCTGGCAATCTGTATTTATTTTTAATTGTGTTATTTTATAATTTTATTTCCTACATTTTTGGACCAATAAATAACATACGTATATTTTGTAAGATGTTTTTATGTACTCCTTTGAAACATTTCACATTCCTTCTTTTCCCCTGACTGCCCCAATGCTGTGTGAACTGATTTCATTATTTAATAAAAAGTTAGTTGCTGCAATATAAATTTAAAAAAAAGTTCAAACAACGCGATCAACTTATGAAAACTAACCAAAAAATGGTGACACTGTTAACTACAGAATATATATATTTATCAAGAATTAGAGAAACCGGTTTTGATAAGATTATCAGTCGGCAAAGCGCCTTGCAGTAGTGCGCCACGGATATTATAGATTGCCCATCATCTCCTCCTGGCCGTTTTCGGCTACAGCGACTGCGTTCTACCGCTGAGAGCGACGCTGGTGCGCTCTTAAGTGACTGATATAGCCAATTTATACAGCAAATGTACGGCCACACTCGCTGCAAGTCAGCACCCCACCGACATAGCAGTAATTTATGTCCACAGTTGGTCTGGCTTTTAGCTCGTCGCGCTTAGCGTCGAGCTCTGTGCGTCGCCTGGCTTCGAACTCACGCACCTGAGTGTCCACGGTATGCCTCCACTGTGGACGGTCACTAGCAAGAGTATCCCATGTCTTTGGCTCTATACGAGCTCTTTTTCATATGCCGCTTCACCACATTAAAGATTAATCAATGTCTGACTGGTAACCAATGTCATCATAATCATTTGGCCTTTCCGCCCATTGTTGCTATCGTTGTGTCACATTGTCTATCCTCGTATATCGTTTCAGCTGGGTATAATAAATTTACTCAGTTAATAAGACAAGGATCAGCACCTTAATCTTTCCGTATCTACTCATCTTAGTCTAGGTCTAAGTACGGGTTTTGGAATAACACATAGCGTGTTTTTGATGTTTATGTTTGTTCCGACGTTTCGAGCCCTTTTCCAGCGCTCGTGATCGTGGGACAGATAGATAAGTATAAAAAGAGAAATCCAAAACACACGGTGTATTCCGTATAAATGTCATATATAAAGTATTATGAGTAAAATTTGCCTTCTCAAACGGAAATATCCACAGAACAGGTATTATCGAGTTGTAAGTCGGATTAGCCAACTACTGTTTTCCGCTTAAGCGACTCTTAATCCAAGATTAGCTAAGCCAATTCGATTAGGGCTTAAGCGGTTAACCTGTCTTTAATTAATAATCATTTGGTATATATTTTTGGCGTTATTCATTGTCAAATATAAAAAGCCGTCGAATCGATGTTGCTATTTGCCATATGGCGATATGTGAATATAGGCATAATTACAACAGCTAAAAACTTTCGGATAGGCCCTCATACACTTGAAATAAAAAATAAGTACATACAAAGTAACCAAAACCGAAGCTACTTGGACTGGAAACATGCTTAGTTCTTTTAGCATTCTTACAAAATCATGAGCAGTCACGCAAGTTAGATAACGAAGAATTAGCTTTCATGGGTGACCTTGAGATTTACTTTATTAAAATATGTGTACGGGATGTTAAATTATTTGTTTTAGTTTTTGTGTGTTACTAACCAAATGGAATCTATATTCTGAAATGAACATTATTGTATTGTATTGTAAATCCAAGTAGGCCAGTGAGTTGAAATCAGAAATTATAACCATTTTTTACTGCATTGGAAATAAGGAAATTATATTTTTTATATGCACTATAAAAAAATATTGCCTCCACTATATAGATCCGTTAAAACTAGAAGTAGTTTAACAAGAGACAAATGAATTATAATTATTTTAAGTATTTATCGATATCAAGAAAATGCATCTAACATAAACTAAATAACTCAGAAAAGGCGAAGCGATATTGCTTTGAATTAAATGCAACACTTCCAAACTTTAAGACAATTAAATTATAACAATTTTATTAAGACTTCACAGAGTGGCACAGAGACTAATCCTCTTCAGCATAAAGGCATCAAGGCAGGCGCTTATTAATTCTCAAGTAAATTCCCTATTTCGTTCTTTGCCAAATGTTCCCAAGTCGCCTTTAGAGTTAAATTGCCGGGATTCATCTTAATTTCTTAGCTATCACGCTGCGAAACGACACTGCAGGTGCTTCCTTATTATTATGTTATTGGATTATACTCTGTCATAATAAAGGTGCCCATTTGAGACAGTATGTAGCGACTGCGCTCTAAATTGCACTATAATGATAAATGCTTAAATTTGAAGTAAGCGTTTTAAGGCAAGGACCTGAGACGCTTTGGTAAAGAAAGATTTATTTCGATTCCATGTTTTGTCTCTATCACCGACTAAGCATTTTTCCATGGTCGGGTTATAGGCACACTTTAAGTTAGTATGAAATAAGTGTTTTGAAGAGTAAATGCGTAGTATACTTAAATCTACGATAGTAGCTACCTTAGCATTGCTGTCCAATAAATCAGTCGGTTTATAATATGTCTAATACTTACGCCCGGTCGCTCAGTGGCGAATTTTTAACTACAGTAAACTGCCGATTAATGTGTAAAAAAATTATAGTGTTCATTTCAAACTGACAGGAGAAGTACAAGCTACTTGTGTAATATAGGTACTATATCTATGTTGCAAGGATTACCTACTGTCATTTCTCCTGTCAGTTTGAAATGAACACTATTGTTTTTTCACTCATTAATCGACAGTTTGTTAAGAGTCGCAGCTTCAATTAAACGCCTAAAAAATTAACATCCTGCGATACTTTGCAAGCTTTTCGGTGTAGATCTTTATTATTTTCTTAAACTTTACGAAGCATTAAATTCAAAAGCTGCACTGCCTAACCGGAACATTATTATTTCATTACAAAGGCTGGTACAATTTAAACGCAATAACTTCTCACATGCTCGGTATAAATGCCCAGTTTAAATTCTGCACTCGAGAGTCACGTACCTCTTAATGTCTCTCTCTCCGATTTATAAGACACCATGTATTTATCAACGCGTACTTTACACATCTAAGTTATTGGTGCTCTTGGATAATTGTGGCTTAAACTGAGATTTGTTTCTTCTGTTCTAATAAATCGATTGGCCTTTAACACTATCATCAAATCGCATAGGTTAGACTGAGTCGCATTGGATCCCTGAGTGAAACGGATCAAGCGTTTTCGTCATGCCATGGCACCCGCTACTGCGTGCGGAAAGGTCAAACCCAACGCGGGACGCTGATTGACTATCCGTGGCTACCCCTGATCTTACGAATTTGACAAAATTCTTAACTTGATCTGTTTCACCCGGGAATGAAGACATCTTTGCGTTATCCAAATACAATTTTTTCATCGATATTTATCCCGACAGACGATTTATACGACATACTATTACGATTTATACGACAGATCCCGATATCTATCAGACATCTCAATAAATATCAAGCATGCTAGCGTGTAGCGCATAAATAGGTATCTAAAATGTCGTTATTTTCCCATTTTATCTTACAAAAAGAACAAAGAACTTTTTTAAATATTTCATTTAAACGTTCCAAAACACTCACTGAAACTACACCAAAAAAAAAGTGACATTCCAGTCAAACGAGTTGACAACAATCGCAACTTTTTAAAACCTAAATAATTTCAAAATAAAAACCTTTTCAAAAATACAAGTCAGACGTTTTATCACCGTCGCAGCGACATAAAAATGCTTTATACAATTTTTCAACGAGGCAAACCCATGAATTTAAATACGTTTTTACAGATAAGGACCATTGTTGATATAAAATACGATTACGCAGGTGAACCACGCGAACAGCCCAAGCAGTAAAAATTACAGCGTAACAAAGAAAAAGGCAGAGATCATGCCAACACAAACTTTGTATTAATGATAATGCTGTTTGTATTTTTACGACGGTATTTTCTTTTTATTTTGCTATCAAGGAAAAATGTAAGAGTTTTAATTTGTTTTTATGACTCTGTTTACTAAAAAGACAGAGTTTGTTACATAATAGCAAGGAGACACCAGCCTGAAAGAAAAACTTACCCATCAATACAATATCAAACAGTTTTTCTAGCTTTAGAGCTAATCACATCTAATCACTGTATGCCTGCCTGCCTACGTTGTTGCACATATGCACTTCACTTTTTGTGAAAATTTTGTTATTTTTTACGCGACTGAGATTTTAACGTAAAACAAAGTATGAATATTTACTCAGTGTGTGTCACGGGAATGTTCTGTAACATACAGCCTTAGCGTAACAACGCCTCAGGAAATTATTATCTTTATCCGTCGCCTACTTATCTACACAGTATACGTGTGCTCATAGCATTCTGCATTTTTTGTGTAAATCCACATATATTTTTGTTTTATAGCCATCTACAAAAAAAAAAATCATATGGTACCATCGGGTTCATAATTGCATACCCAATTTATCAATGAATTCATTCATACATTTTTTTCTTTTTTTTTTAATATTTTGATTTATTTATTTTAAGTAGACACACTATACTATATAAATCAATAAGTCACCAAAACAAAATACATTATAAACAAAATAACTTAAGACTATCTTAAGCCTAGTCACAAAGTCCCCCTCGAGTCGTCCCCGGCGCAAAGGTGCCCATCACGCTAGCCGCGTTACCACGTTGAATGGCGATGGACAACCTTTGCATCAGGTACGAACCCGCGCGGGCGTCAGACCCCTTCTCTATGATGCGGCGTCCCACTTCCCTAATAAAGGCAATAGCCTCTGACCCCCAGCACCCAGAAGTCTCAAAGGCAAGGGGTACAAAATAATAGCTACTGCCCAGGGCCGAATATTTATCCCGCTTTTTTCCCGCGGCAAAATCTGCAGCGGCACCAGCTGTTCGCACTGTTCGGCCTAGGTGCGAGGCAGCGAAAGTGCTAACGCACGTGGCGTCCCAGAGCAGACACTTTCCCCTCTGCCACGGTACTAGCGTCTGGCCTTTTACCATCGGCACGGCAGAGGCCTGGAGGCAGAGGTCCAGAACGGAAGGGATGTTAGCGGATATTAGAGCCCTCCTTATGATGTCGTTGAGAGCGTGGTGACGCGGAAATCTTCCCGAACAACGACAGCAACTCAACGCATGATGGCCATTCGCCTCCACCATGGAACCGCAGATGCATCTATGAGGCACACAAACATCGCAGCCCAGGCGGAGAGCTACTGCCACCCGCAATGAGTCGTTGTCCAGGAGTGTTCCTAGATGAGGAGCAGGCAAAGCCTGCAACCACGCTCCCGCTTCGACTCTCGATACCGACTTTAGCCTGGCCAAATTCACCCCCGTGGCTACACCCATTAGATGCGCAAGAGCGTTTTTGGCCCCTACATCGTCCCAAACTCGCTGTACTTGTGGAGCCTCGTGCAACGACGCAGCCGGGTAATGAGCCGTCCACCTTGCCAGAGCATCTTCCACAAACGGAATGGTAACCTTGTCTCCATGGCAATTTAAAATTTTAGAGACCAGATCACCGACTCCATGTGCCGACGCTAGGAAGGCGGGCAAGCCCACATCCCCCGCACACCGCAAACCGAGACCACCGTGACGTATCGGCAAAGACGCTTGTATCCACTGCTCCTCGGAAAAAGACACATTTAAAATAGTCTCTGCCGTATCCTTCAACGCGACGTCAAATGAGGACACGTCACCAGGACACAACCATGTTGGAGTGGTTCTTAAAAGGTAAGTTATTTTGGGAACCGCGAAACACATGCGTAGAAGTAAAAGGGCGATATGAGCATTAATCTTTTTAAGGCGTTCTTGGGCGAGCAAAAGAAGACGCTTCCTGGTCTCTATTGCGATTGAAATGGCCTCTTGGAATATAGGCGAACCCAAAAGGGTAAACGTTCCGCTTGAGAGCTCCTTCAGACCAGGAAGCAAGGACCTTAAAGAAGACAAAGAAGAAGAAGAGGTAGGTCCACGGCAGTAAACCTCACACTTTGCCGCATTAACCTCCAGTCCCATATCCCTAAGACGGGGGATAAGCAAAGCCAAGTCCTGCTTAACGACTTCAGGCTCCCCCCCTAAGGTGCCGTCATCTAAATACCAAATATTAAGGGGACATTAGACACCGCCTCATGAATAGCAAGACTGAAGGCGAGCGGCCCAAGTGGATCTCCCTGCTGTGCACCTACCTGCGAAAGAATTAGGGAATCATGGTAGACGAGGTTCGACGTAGAATGATACACTTGGTACAAGAAAGGGCACAAGGTAGGAATATGCTTCTCTACTTCGCCCAACAGAACATCCCTCTCCACAGCGTTGAATGCGTTCTTGAGATCTAATTTCAAGACTACGCTTTCCGCATTCCCAGGCTCCATAACAAAAGTGCGTGTGGCGTGGATTGCGGCCTCACACCCTCTTTGTGTGCCAAAACCCAACTGATGTGGCTGGAGATACCCAGCCATCCGCCCCTTAACCGCATGACACCCCAGCTTGGCCACCAAACGGCGAAAAGTGCTACCCACTGCAATGGGCCGTATGCCCCCCTCTTTTTTTGTCAACGCGCACAGAGATGCTCCGTATAAATATGGACAAACTTCGGAGTTTAATTGCCCACTAAGTAAAAAATTACAAAGTTTGACCAGGGTCTCGAGCAGCCGCTGCCCGCTGTCACCAGCAGAACTCGAGGTCAGCTCCTTAAGATGAGCTGGACGAATTCCGTCTAAGCCCGCAGCTGACCCACTATGGAACGTCCCTAGTGCTCTGATGACGTCCTCCAAGTTTACCGCCAAGGCTTGAAAGGAACGATCCGGCTCCTGAGGGAAAGTTAACGTGCGGGACGGAGGCGGGTGCTTTGTCCGCAAAGAAGCAAGCGTCTCAGGGCCCGGAGCTGCTATTGAGTCGTCTGACATCAGCACGCGAACGGCCCCCCTCACATCGCCCTCATATACTTTGGACTCGATTGTCTTCAGGACAGAGGGCGTCCTGTGGGAGGCCTCCCCCACACTACCAAGTTCAACTGAACTGGACCAACAATCGGCCGCAGCTATGTTGGATTTCACCTTAGTGGTCAGATTGCCCTGGCCTTGCACCTCCGGTGCCCCTAGGGCCGAGTACGCAAATGTAAGTAGAGCATACCAATCAGCGGTATCGTTGGTTTCAATACACTTACTTATGACGGTGCACAATTTTGCTGCTGCCAGATTTCTCGCCCCTTTAGGAATGTGTCTAAGCACTCGCACTGATTTCTTAAGGGCACCGAGGCTCTCGAGGGTAACTCCGGGTGGTGGCGAGCTGCGTGGCGACGGACTGACGCGGCCGGGCTGGTCGAGGTTGGGAGACACAAGGGCGGATGCTGGCTGCGGGCGTACTCGAGCCACGTCCTTGTGTACACGACCAACGTGAAATTTAATTTTTTTATTCATAAATTGGGTATGCAATTATGAACCCGATAGTACATGTCACTAGATATATATCGGCATTTCGTCTCTGGGGTAGTAGTAGTGGGAAAGCAGATTATGAATAAAATCCAGTGAGTGCTGCGAGGTCCAGATATTGTTGGCAACGATAATAATATAACAATAAACAGATGTAAAGCAAACATCTTACTGGTCGACACGCTAATTGAGAATTACGTAAGTATAAAAATTCTTCTCGAAACATCTCTTGAATATGATAACGGTTATTTTACTGAGAAATATAAGTAGGTCTCTGAGTAAATAAAACCATCAAAAATCGTCCCAATGCGCACTTAAGAGAAAAATATATGCCTTCACAAATCATCATCATCATCACCATCATATCAGCAGAAAGACGTCCACTGCTGGACATAGGCCTCCCCCAAAGAGTGCCACAATGACCGGCCCTGCGCCACCCGCATCCAGCGGACTCCCGCGACCTTCACCAGGTCATCAGTTCACCTTGCGGGGGGTCTACCCACGCTGCGCCTTCCGGTTCGTGGTCGCCACTCGAGAACTTTTCCGCCCCAACGGCCATCGGTTCTACGAGCAATGTACCCCGCCCACTGCCACTTTAGTTTAGCGATTCGGAGGGCTATATCGGTTACTTTGGTTCTGCTGCGAATGGCCTCATTTCTGATGCGATCACGCAGAGAGACTCCAACCATAGCCCTCTCCATTGCCCTTTGGGTGACTTTGAGCTTTCTTATGAGGCCCATTGTAAGCGACCACGTTTCAGTACCATATGTCATCACTGGCAACACACACTGGTCAAAGACTTTCAT
This sequence comes from Pammene aurita, assembly GCA_947086415.1. Classification (NCBI taxonomy): domain Eukaryota; kingdom Metazoa; phylum Arthropoda; class Insecta; order Lepidoptera; family Tortricidae; genus Pammene; species Pammene aurita. The sequence goes on from OX352297.1 coordinate 2,239,165, forward strand.
CTTGAGATACTGCGGAATATTGGACAAAAAGATGTGCCGTAGCATCCCGAACGCTGACGAACCGAGTCGGATTCGTCGATTGACCTCTTTCTCGAAGTTGGATCTACCTAACTGGACAGTCTGTCCTAAGTATATATAATCGTCCACAACTTCGAGTGTAAAGTCTCCGATTGTAACGGGAGTTGGTGCTACATGGGTATTTGACATGATCTTCGTCTTATCCATGTTCATCTTTAGACCAACTCGCTCGGAGGCTTTACTGAGGTCATCGAGCATCGTACTCAAATCCTCCATGGTCTCAGCCAAGACTACTAAGTCGTCAGCAAACCGAAGGTGAGTGATGTACTCGCCGTTTATGTTGATGCCTAGCCTTCTCCAGTCCAGAGTCTTGAAAACATCCTCCAGTGCAGCGGTAAACAGTTTAGGAGAAATAACATCTCCTTGCCTGACTCCCCGCTGCAACGGAATAGGCTTCGAGTTCTGGTCCTGGAGTCGGACTGACATAGTGGCGTTCTCGTACAAACACTTCAGCACTTTGATATAGCGATAGTCCACTTGGCACCTCTGGAGAGATTGTAGTACAGCCCAGGTTTCGATCGAGTCGAAGGCTTTCTCGTAGTCCACGAACGCTAAGCAGAGGGGCAGGTTATACTCCTCAGTCTTCTGTATAACCTGACGGAGCGTATGGATGTGGTCTACGGTACTAAAGCCTCTTCGGAAACCGGCTTGTTCGGGAGGCTGGAAGTCATCTAGCCAGCGTACGAGACGGTTCGTAATGACTCTTGAAAACAGCTTATAGACATGGCTCAGAAGTGAAATGGGTCGGTAGTTCTTCAGTAACGCGTTATCACCCTTTTTGAAGAACAATACCACCACACCTCTGTTCCATGCCTTAGGCGTTCTCCCTTCTAGTAAAACGGAGTCGAACAACTTCTGAAGGGCCATAAGGACCGGTTTACCACCCGCCTTCAGAAGTTCGGCTGTAATTCCGTCTTCACCAGGTGCCTTATTGTTTTTGAGCTGTTTAAGAGCCATTCTAATCTCGTACAGGCTGATGTCCGGGATGTCTTCGGTATAATGTCGGGTCAGTCTAGCTCTAGGGTCTTCCGCCAGATCAACTTCAGGCCTGCTAGTTGATGTGTATAGCTGTCCATAAAAGTCCTCTATCTCCCCCAGAAGCTCGGGTCTGGATGAAACGATTCTACCATCCTCAGTTTTTAATTTGGCGAGCTGGCTCTGCCCAATAGACAAATCTCTTGCGAAAACTTTAGAGCCCTTATTCTGCTCTATGGCCTCTTCAATACGATTTGTATTGAATTGGCGCAAATCACGGGTAAGGCACTCAGAGATCCGTTTATTGAGCTGCCGGTATAATGACGTATCTGCTGAGGATTGCAGAACCATTTCTCTCCTTTCCTCGATGAGTTTCTGAGTGGAGTCATAGAGCCTTTTCGTTCTGTTGCTTCGCTGGGCCTTAAAAAAACTTAGAACCAATACTATGGACAGCTTCCACGAACCCGTCGTTGAATCCGTCCACATCGCCGCCTCGAATCGAAACGGTTTTGGAGTTTCAGCTGGAAGCTCTCAGGGTTTTGGATTTGAAGTGCTGCTGGACGGAGCGTAGACTTCATCAGTCGAGAGCGCTCTAGCTTAACACATATATTCAATGTGCCTCTCACCAGACGGTGATCACTTCCGGTTTTAACCGTATTGATCACAGAGACATCATTGAATATATGCTTCTTCGTCGACATGTAGTCAATCTCGTTTTTAGTTGCACCGTCGGGACTCATCCAGGTCCACTTCCTGTGCTCACGTTTCTTGAAGAAGGAGTTCATCATGTAGAGTCCCTCCTTCTCCAAGAAGCCAGCCAGTAGTTGGCCCCGGTGGTTCCGACTTCCAAATCCAAATTGCCCCACTCTCAGCTCTTCACCATCTCTCTTGCCCAGTTTCGCGTTGAAGTCCTCCATAACAACGGTGAAGTAGGTTTTGGAGCTATGCATGGCGTTCGATATATCCTCATACATAGCCTCCACCTCGTCATCGGAGTGTGCCGAAGTCCGCGCATACACCTGTATGACCTTCAACGAGTACCTCTTGGATACTCTGAGTATAAGGTACGCCACCCTAGTCGACACACTCTCGATCTTCACCACGTTGTTCACGAGGGACTTATGGACGATGAACCCGACACCTGCCTGGGACTGTTGGTCGCCCTCCCGGAAATAAAGCAAGTTGCCGGACTCTAGGATTATCGTTTCCTCCCCCTCTCTTCGGACTTCAGATAACCCTATGACATCCCAACGCAACTTGCTCAATCCTTCCTCCAGTTCCACTATCTTTTCGTCGGTCCGCAGTGTACGCGTGTTATATGTTGCCAGGGCCTGAAGTCGTCGTTGGTGGTAGCCGGATCTTTGCCGGAGATTCTTAGCACCCCTGACGCCGCTAGTACCCTGGCCGCTACCATAACCAGGGCACCGGGGGTCGTCGGACACTCGGGGCCGTGGTTTTCTTTTCTTTTCATGGGGGGTGAATGCCGTAATCGCCACGCTTGGCATGCGGGTTGGCGATCGCAGTATCTCCACCGCACTCCGAGGATGCTGCTGCCCATCCCCCGGTGGTCTTGGCCGTAGTTTTAGGACATACTCCGGGTCAAAATACAATGATACAATTTTCCTAAAAACCTTACGAAACAAAAGAAGCTTTATATTAAGAGAAACCAGTTGTATCTGAACTCCACCCGTCTACCTCAAGCAGCTTGGAAGTCCTCTATTCTTACTTTGAATAAATAATCTGCGTAAAAGCCCCGAAGTGCGCTAATATTTCACCTGACTCGGGGCTCCACTCAGCTGCAGTCCATTACTTCCCTGTAATATACTGTGGTTCATTGATAGTCAGAGTTTGACACATTTTTTTCAGTATATGTTTTGGGCTTAGGTGCCGTTACATTTTCTATCCCGCTACCCTTTCAGCTCTTGAGGATTGAATTTCTAAAAATAATCGTTCGAGCTCCGGGGCCGTATTATAACTTTAAAACATGTTTAGACACGCTCCAACTTCAATACAACTCTAATGCATTAACTTCGCAATACAGCTAACGACTAAACGTCTGAATCCGAAATATCAGAATTTTCTTGAAAGCTATTCCAATGCAAATCCAAAACAACTTGAATATTTGTTAATTATTTGATGTATGTTGGAGTTGTGTTTGAGATAGCGGGTGGTTTTTATGTATAGTTTGGTATTTTAACATTAGAACACGGCACCTCTGGTATTTGAAAAATACCTATATTTATTCCAAATTTCAAGGCTCTACTCGTATATACAACGATTTAAGCTGTGTGTTGTCTTTAGGTGCCGTATTCTAACTTTATAATACTTTAAAAATACAACGTATCTCCAACACAACTCCAATATACAACAAATAATCAACCAATATTGGAGTTGAACCGGAATAATTTCTGATCATTGAAAATGAGCAAATTCTGATTCAGATGGTGCCGGATTCTAAGTTAAAAATACATTAACAATACAATAAAAATACAACCTATCTCAAACATAACTCCAACACAGAACAAACATTCAACCAATATTGAAGTTGTATTGGAATTGCGTTGGAATAATTCTCAAGCAAATTCTGATATTTCTGATTCAGATGTTTATGCCGTAGCTGTATTGCGTTGAAGTTGGATCGTGTCTATACGTGTTTGAAAGTTAGAATACGGGCCATGTTTGGGTGTTAGCTGTATTGCATCATTTATTTATTTGTTATTCAAATCTACACAGCATTACGGTAAAAACCAAGGCACTGCGAACTACAAAATACTCGTATTCATAAAATAACTTAATACAAGGGGCCGTATTCTAACTTTAAGACACGTTTAGACACGACCCAACTTCAATACAACTCCATCACATTAACCACGCAATACAGATGATACCTAAACATTTGAATCGGAAATACCAGATGTTGTTTGAAAATTATTCCGATGCAACTCCAAATACAACTTCAATATTGCTTGAATATTTTTTGCATGTTGGAGTAATGTTTCAGAAAGATTGTGTTTTTAATGTATCGTTTATGTATTTTATAATTAGAATACGTACGATTTCGGCGACGTAACTGCGTGGCTCCGTTGCGTCGTCTGATCTGGCGAAGGGTAATGAATGCGTTTGAGTTTTATTGAAGCTGGATCGTGTCTAACCGTGTTTTAAAATTAGAATATGGTCCAAGGTAACGCGTATGTTCTATTAGTTATACGTACTTCTAAATATATAAAAGAAGAAACTTACTGACTGACTGACTGACTGACTGACTGACTGACTGACTGACTGACTGACTGACTGACTGACTGACTGACTGACTGACTGACTGACTGACTGACTGACTGACTGACTGACTGACTGACTGACTGACTGATTGACTGACTGACTGACTGACTGACTGACTGACATATCAACGCACAGCCCAAACCGCTGGTTCTAGAGATTCCAAATTTAGTAGAGTAGGTTCCTTGTAAAATCTAGGGATGCACTAAGAAAGGATTTTTCAAAATTCACCCCCTAAGGGGGTAAAATGGGGGTTCAAAGTTTGTATGGCGAATCAAGATTTGTTAGACTATTTTATCCGAAACTTCACAAGAGTATTCGTAACGATAAATGAGTAAACACGTGTTTCAGGTTTTTTTGAAAATTCAACCCCTAAAAGGGGCAAATGTAGTCACAAAGTCTGAAAATCAACATGAGTATCGTATCCTTTTTGAGTACTTATAGTACGCGGGCGAAGCCGCGGGAAAAGGCTAGTTATACATAACTATCTACCTATTTAGAAGATTTGCCAGTTTCAAAGAGAAGTCGTTTTTACAGGCCTCTTCTGAGCTCTACCTGTACGTAATCAAATTTTGCAAGTTAAATTTGACTCAGTTCCCGGTTTCTGATTATGCAAAAGTTTTGCATACCTACATTACTTCGGTGACAATGCGGTAGTTGCCAGTTGGTGTATTATCATACTCGCATTCTCAGGGATGTTTCATGCAACGTGCAAAATAGATAAAATAATAGTAATATTTTACTAAATGATCTTAATCTCATTTACATTGTATGTTAAGACAATAAATGAAAATTCTAAAATATTGCATGAATAAAATGAAGTAGCGCCTTGCTTCCACAATATAAGCATTAATGTGTACCAGGAGCCGTATTCTAATTCTAAAACACTTCAATACAACTCCAATGCATCAAGTACGCAATACAGCTCTGCTGGCGCCTAAATGTCTTAATCAGAAATCTCATAATTTGCTTGAAAATTATTCTGATGCAACTCCAATACAACTTCAATATTGGTTGATTATTTATTGTGTGTTGGAGTTACGTTTGAGATAGATTGTTTTTAATGTATTGTTTATGTATTTTAAAATTATAATACAGCACTAGGTCGATTTGTATACGACTGTCCCCTTGTCTGTAATCAAATCTTGCAAATTAAATTTGACCCACTTTCTGGTTTGTTGAGCTGATTGCACGCATATGTATATAGTGTGACAATGCAATATTATGATGGCATGGAGCTATTTTGATGATGGAGAGGTGATCATAAGAGCTATGTGATAAAATAATGGAAGCTTTTGTTTGCGTGTTTTCGTTTGTTAAAACTTTTGCAGAGAAGGCGTTAAAAGCTTTTTTTTTGACAAACACTTATTTTAATGGCGGCAACGGATGTGTAACATGTTAGGTTTTAATGCGTATATATGATCTAGTTTAATACTGGTTTTTGATGATGTATGTTTATGAGAGAAATTATTTATATTTAAATAATAGATTTAGCCTTAGTTCCAATTTCTGTCTGTTTGACATCATCTTTTCACTGGACCCGTTTGTTTATTTTGTGATACACGTTACTCAATATATATTTTAATATGTTTAAATAGTGTCGTGTTATTTAATCACTGCGTACTAAGAGTTGAACCCTCTTACAGTGGTTATGGGCCCATCGTCCAAAATATATTAAAATTGCAAGCAAGTTTGTCTTAGAATACTTTAAGGTACGGTTGACGTGACGAAGGGAAAATTAACTGCCGTGGAAGTAAACAAAATGAATACTATTAAAATAGAGCCGCTCACACAAGAAAACTATGAAACTTGGAGGATTCAGGCTGAAGCGGTCCTTGTGAAAAACGATGCTTGGAGCTTCGTGGATGGGAGTAGTTTGAAACCGGCCGAGCCAGAGGAGGCTCGAAAGTGGAGTATCGGAGATGCGAAAGCTAAGTCAGACCTCATACTTACTATCAGTCCTAGCGAATTGCGACACCTGCGAGACTGCAAGACGTCTCGAGAGGTGTGGCTGAAGCTAGAAAACGTACATGCATCCAAGGGACCCGCTAAAAAGGCAACGTTACTGAAACACTTACTACTTCATAAAATGCAGGAAGACGGCGACATAAGAGAACACGTTATGCATTTCTTCGATGTAAGAAACAAACTAGCTGACATGAACATCGAGATGAATAACGATTTGATATCCATTATGCTTCTGTACAGCCTACCACCAAGTTTTGAGAATTTTAGGTGCGCCATTGAGTCCAGAGATGAATTACCAGACCCAGAGGCTTTAAAGGTCAAAATTATCGAAGAAGTACTTTCAAGACGACAAAAAGGCGGTGACGATGGGGCTTTTCTTGCAAAAATTAAAACCTTTAAGCCAATGAGTGGTGCTGGTGGTAAAACTTATTTCAGAGGCAGATGCTGGAAATGTCAAGGATTTGGCCATAAAGTCTATGAATGCAAAATGAGTGATAATAAGGAACGTTACAAAGATAGTTCTGATAAGTATGTGTCGGACTCTAGACTCAATAAAAACAATTGCGATTTTGGTCTTGTAACATTTTATTGTATTCCAGATAATACGGCTGCTGCATGCAACGGGAATGAAGGCTGGATCATGGACAGCGGATGCACTTCACACCTTTGTAATGAGGCTCCTAAATTTGGCAATTCTTTGACACCTGTATCCGGTAAGCTAAACCTAGCTACAAGTTCATCCGCATATGTAAAAGGTAAAGGTACAGTAAGGTTACTTTCAGACAATAAAAGTTCAAAAACACTTGTGGAGTTGCAAGATACTTTATTCGTTCCAGACCTGAGATGCAATTTGATTTCAGTTGCAAGAATAACAGATAGGGACTATAGTGTTCTGTTCGATAAAAAGGCAGCTCGTGTTATGGATGACTCTGGTAATACAGTTATGGTTGCAAACCGTTCGGGTAACTGGAACTGAGACTGCCTCAGTATCTTTTGGAAAGGAAGACGATGTAAAGTCCTGGCATGAACGTTTGGGACATTTGAATGGAAGAGATTTAATAAAACTTATGTTGAAAGCTGGCATAAAAGTTGCGATGACGGATGTAAATCAACTGAATGATTGTAGTATTTGTGCGAGTGGGAAAATGATTGCGTCCCCCTTTACGTGAGGTGGTGAACCATGTAAAGAGAAATTGAGAATCGTGTACTCGGACATTGTGGGTCCAATGCGTCATGAGGCTATAGGTGGAGGGAAATATTTTATTACATTTATTGACGACTCATCCAGGTGGTGTGAAGTATATTTGCTGAATAAGAAGAGTGAAGCACTGAATTTCTTTAAAATGTATAAAAACCATGCTGAAAATCTGACTGGCAAGAAAATTATATACTTTCACACGGACAATGGTGGTGAGTATTGCAGTAAAGAGTTTGATGAATATTTGCATACCGAAGGTATCAGAAGAAGGTTGACCATCCCTGGCACACCACAACAAAACCCCATTGCTGAAAGAATGAACAGAACGTTAACGGAGATGGCTAGATGTATGTTATTCTCATCAGACCTGTCACCAGGATTTTGGGGTGATGCTATACGAACTGCATGTCATATTAGAAATCGATGTCCAACAAGCAACTTAGGTGGCGAAACACCGTATGAAAAATGGTATGATCGACCTGTAAAAATTGATTATCTTCAACCCTTTGGGTCAAAAGTTCATATTTTGAATAAAGAAGAGGACAAGGACAAATTTGCTCCACGTGGCATAGAAGGGATCTTCGTCGGATACCCTAACGACAGAAAAGGTTACAAGATTTGGTTGCCGCAAGATCGAAAATTTGTTGTATCTCGAGACGTCAAATTCCACAAAGTCAATGATCAAAAAAAGGATTATGTAACTCTTCAGTTAGACCCATTGGAAGTTAAAAAGAATGAAGTACATACCTCTGCCAATAGAAAACCACAACATAATTTAGTAGAGATAGTTTCTCACCCCAAAAGTATTATCGAAGAACCGACCATATGCACTCCTCAGAGTCACCAAACCGAAATGAAAGCAGCACAAGAAAGCGTTCAAGGCGTTAGAAATGATTTGAAGCCAATGGAGCCAGACATTGAAAATACCCTGGATTCAATAGAGGAATTAGAACCAGTTGGGCAGCAAACCGAAAATACCCAAACCTCAACAGAGGCATTAGAGCCAATTGCAGGTCCATCTCATAGTTATAAACAGAACGTTGGTCCTCTTAATCATAAAAACGAGAATATGAAGAGAGGCCCTGGAAGACCCAAGTTAGAAAGAGGGCATATTGGAAGACCAAAGAAAATTTATCATATGGTTGAAATAAAACCGAATGCCGAAGTAGAACGTAGTACAGAAGAATTCACGGATTGCCAAGATTTTGCTGGTGCTGCTGAAATAATGTTGAAACAAGCATTATCAAGTGCAGAAAAACATAAATGGAATGAGGCCATTATATCGGAAGTAAGAAGTTTAGTTAAAAATGACACTTGGGAAATAGCTAGAAGACCAGTTGGTCGAGCCGTTGTAGGTTGCCGTTATGTCCTGACAACTAAACTTAACATCGATAAGACAGAAAAGAAAAAAGCGAGACTCGTAGCAAAAGGTTACAGTCAAAAATATGGCGTTGATTACCATGACACTTTTTCCCCTGTTGTTAGACTAGATACCATAAGATTACTAACAGCACTCGCCGTTGAACTTGACATGGAAATTCATCAAGTAGATATTAACACAGCTTACCTAAATAGCACATTAGACGAAGAAATATATATGGAAATACCGGAACTACTTGAAGAGAGTCTACATAAAATCTTGGAGATCGAAGCGGAAGAATCCAGTGTTCACAAACGGGCCAAGAAAATGTTAGCGGATATGAAAGCGGGGGGTACTGCCTGTAGGCTTAAAAGGTCACTATATGGGTTGAAACAGGCGGGACGCCAATGGAATGCCAGGTTGAATGAGCACCTCCAAAGTATAGGATTAAAGCCATCGTTAAATGAACCATGCCTATATATCCAGGACATAGACGAAAATACGAAACTTTTTGTTGCGGTCTATGTCGATGATATCCTGATAGCATCACAGAAAAAGGTTTACATAGAAAAGTTTAAAAAGGAACTGGCCAGCGAGTTTGAATTAAAAGATTACGGTATCGCGAAATTCATTTTGGGAATTGACATTGAGATAAGTGTCAACGGTAAAATTAAATTGTCACAACAAAAATACATCGAAAATCTCTTACAAAAATATTGCTTCGAGAAATGTAAGGAATCCGTGTCGACCCCAATGGAAGTGAATTTAAAATTTGAATCGTTTGAGCAAGATGCAAAGTCTGAAGAGCGTTTTCCATACCGGGAATTGATTGGGAGCCTAATGTATTTGTCATTCGCTACATGACCAGATATTTCAAATACTGTCTCAAAACTAGCACAGTTCGTGGAGTCTCCGTGTAAAGAAGCCTGGGTCGCTACAAAGCGAGTATTGCGTTATTTAAAAGGAACGAAGGAGTACGGTCTCATGTTTACAAAAAGGGGTAAGTCGTTAGTGGGATATTCAGATTCTGATTGGGGTGGTTGTGTGATGGATAGACGTTCATACTCTGGTTATGCTTTTGTGTTAGGTGATGCGTGTGTATCATGGAAATCTCAGAAGCAGAGGAGTGTTGCGACCAGTACTTGCGAATCGGAATATATATGTTTAGCGTCTGCAATGAAGGAAGCTATGTATCTCAATAGCTTGCTAACTGAAATCGGATTGGGTAGGTTTGCACAAGTAACCTTACATGCGGACAACTAAGGGGCAATCTGCTTAGCCAATGATCCAGTATTCCATTCCCGAAGTAAGCATATTGATATAAGATACCATTTTATTAGAAATATTTTAAAGGAAAATAAAAATATTCAGTTGGTTTATTTGTCAACCGATTTAATGCTAGCGGACATATTGACTAAGGCTTTACCAAAGGTAAAGCACTATGCGTGTATGTCTGGCTTGGGCATTAGTGTTTAGCTTGGTTGTTGTATTGTTAATTGCATTTAGTCAATATTTCTTATGACCCGTTGGGTAATACTTAATATTATACACATTAAGGGGGCGTGTTAGGGTTTAATGTTTATATATGATCTAGTTTAATACTGGCTTTTGATGATGTATGTTTATGAGAGAAATTATTTATATTTAAATAATAGATTTAGCCTTAGTTCCAATTTCTGTCTGTTTGACATCATCTTGTCACTGGACCCGTTTGTTTATTTTGTGATACACGTTACTCAATATATATTTTAATATGTTTAAATAGTGTCGTGTTATTTAATCACTGCGTACTAAGAGTTGAACCCTCTTACATAACACCCTATCCTGTAGTTGCAAAAAACACTCTTACAGTTTATTAACGACTTAATAATTAATAACTTTGTCACGGATATGATATATTAAACGAAGGTAGGTGATTGAAAATGCCTTGGAGAAATTTTTACACTTCGTTGTAAATTCAGCAGATACTTGGAACGCTGTTTGCAGTAGACGCACGTCGCGCGCCTAGCCACCGACGTCAAATATGTAAGTTAAGGATGGTAATATTTTACTCCAAACCAATATCATTAAAAGTAAATGAAGTAAAACGCTTTTAAAAGTCATTAATATGTACCAATATACCTTATACGTCCTTCGTAAATGCGCGTTTGGTTTTTTTGCATTCTAAGAATTGAAAATGTATTTTTTAACGTAATCCCGTAATCTAGGCGGCAAACCTAACTTGGAATGTTTCTTTAACGCAATTAAGAGTGCGGTAAACTTTTTTTTAGATTTGGCTCAACTTTTTGATACTATTTTGCAGTAACTAACGAAACTTCTATCAGTTTGTATACATATTTAGAAAGTACGTTTCTTTTTAAATTGTATAAATGGAACGCTTTTTTATTTTCTTGTTTCATTTATAAGTACCTAATTCACCCTAATCTAACACCTATTTCGCGATTTTTGCTTAAAGACGTGAAAAGAGTAAGGTTTTTATTGGTTAAAATTAAGTTATATTTGTACGTAAAATACATAAATACGTTGGAAAATGAGTCGTCTGAGGAATAAGTGGAACAGTTTTTTTAATTTTCATATATATTTTTTATGTTTAGTTAGAGCAATTTTGTGAAAAATTGCCGAAGTTTAGGTGATATTTTTGGGAAGGTATTAAAGCATTTCACATAAATAAAAATACAGAAATAAACTGTACTTCGTGCTTTAATAAAATAATATAAAAGATATTAGGGGCCATAAAAAATAACAACTAATAATCAAGCGACAAGATTGCACGAATCAACGTCCTCACTAAACAAGCTCTGTAACAATTCAGTTTTAGCCCTTAAATCGGACCAAGGACCAAAATTTTCGAAATTTACATAAAATTATTGGTTTCATGAATCTTTATGTGACTTTTAACGCTAGAAAAATATATTAAAAAATATTGATAGTTTCCGAGATATTATTATTATTATTTTTATTATTTATTATTTTATTTATTGGAAAACCAACAGCACATACAACATGTTGACAACAGATATAGAAATTGGAGGCCAATTATAGGTTCTCACAGATAGAAATCTTATAGAAATTAACTTCACTAAATATTAATATAGTGTACAAATATGCGTAGACTTAGCAAGTACATACATCATTAATAGAAAGAAAAACAAACAATTACAAAAAAGAAAAGTAATGAAGACAACAATCATGAAAAATCGTGAAAAACTAATTAGCATGGGCAAGCTCACTCAAAGAATTTACACGTTAGATTACTCCGTATAGATTGTGTACTTATATGAAACACATCAATATCATGCTCTCTTGACAGCCTGTTAATTGAACTACCCGCGCGAATCAGGAAGCTGTTACGTCTGTAATTTGAGGATGCAAGGGGAACAGAAATAGGGGGATAATACCTTTTAATCCTCATGGGAGTATTGAACTTAATACTACTAAGCAGTTCTGGACAGTCAATGCTGCCATTAGTAATTTTTAAAAAGTATACAATGTCAGCAATTTCCCGACGCTGTGACAAGGGCAATAGATGGTGTTTTTTGCATACACTAATATAGTTTAATGAATTGTATGGGACATGTAATTTAAAACAAAGAAACTTAATACATTTTCTTTGTATCCGCTCAATCCTATCTATATAGACGTTGTAACAAGGGTTCCAGATCTGGGAGGCGTACCCAAGTTTGCTCCTTACAAATGAACAATATAGGATCTTAAAGGTTTTAGCCTGCGTAAAATCAGAAGAGCTGCGCATTATGAATCCAAGGGACTAAGAAGCACTCGCCACAATGCTATCGACATGAGAGTCAAATAATAATTTAGAATCATGTATTACGCCAAGATCTCTTAGGAAAGATACTATTACTAAATATTGATTATTTATAGCATAAACAGAAGTAATCGGTGATCGCTGACGTGTGAAAGTAACTACCTGACATTTAAAAGGGTTAAGATCAAGCTTATTTTCTCTACAGTATAAGCCCAAACGATCTAGATCAGCTTGAACTAAAGCAACATCATGGTCAGATTTAATCTTTGCAAAAATTTTCATATCATCAGCGAAAGAAAGCAATCTAGAAAACTTAAAGCATATAGAGATATCATCAATGAAGATATTAAAGAGCAGAGGACCGAGCAAAGATCCCTGTGGGACACCGCTTGGAACTTTAACCCAACTAGAAACATAATTACTTGTAACAACAGCTTGAGATCGGTTATCAATATATGATGTGAACCACCTCAACAGGTCACCATTTATCCCTAAGCGTTGGAGTTTCATAATAAGCAACTTATGGTCAATGCGATCGAAGGCCTTACTGTAGTCCGTGTAAATGATATCTACCTGATCACCGCTATCCATTGCCTCAGTAATAAAATCATTTAACAACACTAGGTTGGATACAGTGGATTTCCGTTGCATAAAGCCATGTTGAGTATGGTTAAAGGAATGCTTAATAGCATCATAAACTTGTACATATACAATTTTTTCTAAAACTTTCGATAAAATACATAGTTTAGACACAGGTCTGTAATTAGTTATTTCTACGCGAGACCCTTTTTTATGAACGGGAGTAATAAACGCACTTTTCCATATATTCGGAACGACACACTCATTAAGAGATCGCTTAAACAATAGTTCAATAGGCTGCAATAGGCCCTTAGCGCAATTCATTAAAAATTGAGCCGGAAGCTCATCGGGGCCCGCTGATTTAGAAGGGTCAAGGCTATGAAGTAAGCGAAGGATGAAATCCGGATTAATTTCTATTTTGGATATTTCGTTTGATGAATTACAGTTTGGTAACTCGCAGTGGTCTGCGAGAAGAAGCATATGTGCTATTGCTAGGAGCCGAGAACGTTGTAAAAAAGTAGTCAGAAAATGCATTACATATATCTACGCCATTTGAAATCACTCTATCACCGTATTTTAACGAACCTGGTATACCATGTGATCTAATATGAGTCCAGAACTGCTTTGGATTCCGGGCAATATTGCCCTCAATACGGTTCATATATGTCAAATAACATTCACGTTCAATTCTTTTCACACGGTCTCTTAAAATACAGTAAGAAGTATAATCAGACAAATTGCCATAAGTTTTATATTTATTCAAGTACTTATTTTTCTCTATAACCTTTTTGAGAACAGCAGAAAACCAAGGAGGAAAAGTATTCGTGTTTAGGACCTTGAAAGGAATATATTTGTCTCTCAATTTTTTAAAAGTGGAATAAAAAAACTCTACGCATTGGTCAAGCGATCGCCAAGAAAATTCACTTACCCAATTAATCAAGAATAACTCATTATTAATCGAGGTATAATCTCCCTTATTAAAATAATATTTATAGCGTGGTGCCGGCTTAATAGACTTTAACGCAGAAAATTGCAATAAAATAATTAAGGCTTCATGGTAAGGGTCTTTTGGAACTAAAGGGTGACAACACTTACAAACGTTCACGACATCGTTACATAATATTAAGTCTAATGTTTTATTGTAGCGATTGCGGACCCCATTGTATTGGTATAAGTTAAGCAAATTTAAATCGTCAATGAAACCGCGCTCCTCAACTGTTGTGTAATTTACAGGGCTTAGATATGAATTATAATGCAACCACTCAATATTACTCATATTAAAATCCCCAGAAATTAGGAACTTATCATTGGGATGATTAAATACTATATTTTCAAGTTGGTTACAAAAATTAGATAATTGTTGCGAAAACGTTAATCCTCTATTTTGCTTGCATAGATATAAGACACAGAGATGAACCTTAAGTATTGTATTAGAGTCATCAGTCAAAGACAGAGTGACCCACAAGTCCTCAGCTGTGGAGTGGTACTCAGGGCGCGACACCGCGGCCAGGTCTCTGCGAACAGCGATGAGCACGCCGCCACCGCGACCTTGACCGGTCAGCTTCGCATCGCGGTCACGCCTCCAAACCATATAACGCTCGTCAAATAGCTCATTATCTAACACTCCATCCAAAAGCCACGTTTCCGTCAACATAATAACGTCATAGCAAGCTAAACTTAAATTTCTATAAAATGTCAATGTTTTAGTTCGTAAGCCCCTCACGTTCTGGTAATAAATTGTAGGATAACTAGACCGATCATCCATTTCTAAAAAACGTACCTAAAAACAATATATTAAGACATAGTAATGAACGAGTATAAATAGAAAGCGCGTTAATGCAATAATACGACTTGACAATCCAGAAAATCGGACGTGTTAAATAAATTAAATAATCAGTTGTAGACATAAACAGCTTCCCATTAGCACGAGTGAGTAAGTCGTAAACAAGCACGAAAGTCAAACGTATTAGACAAGGATAAATATCTTTTAATGAGCTCACCTGCACTAGCAACAGTAGCAACATGCAAAAAATGCAATCGGCGATAAGCGGCCGGCGAAGAAGACAATAGCAACTGCCGCCCGGTTTAGGTCGGACTAAGGTACTCAAACTTTGACTTTACATGTCAAGTATGTTGGACGTTGCCAATAATGCAGAAAATCGCTAGACGGTTTTAACGTCCAGTATTTTTGGGATTGCCAAGTTTATAGCCACGTACAATTATTGTAATTTTACTATAATTTAATGAAACAATGCATTTTTTTGTTAAAATCTTTATTAAAAACACTTACATTACGTTATGGCACTTTTACAAGTAAGAAATTTTCATTTTGTGTATTGTATACAACTTACAATGAGATCAAATTACAAAATATTTAAAACACAACCGCAGCACACTATAAAATAGTTTACGTCACACCTGGCCATAATGTGAATATTACCGCACGCTACGCGTACGGTAAAACTCGCATTATGGCCAGATGGAGACGTAAAATTGTGTAGTCACCACGGGCAGTAAAAAAGAAAGCCCTCTATCGCATATTTACAACCCTCGCCTGCGGCTCGGGTCAAAAATACCTGCGATTTCGGGCTTTCTTTCTTTTACAGTCCTTGGTAAGTAATGTACTATTATTTTCTATTAAACCTATGAAACAGAATCTTCTTAGTTAATTATAGTATAATAATATATCAGTCTTTAGCCAGTCTTGCTAAAATAAAACAAAAATTCGGAACTTATTGCCGATAAAAAAAATTACTCCTCTCCCTGGCTAGTATTTAGACTTCTAACAGTTTTACCTATCTACTTATTGTAAAAAATATAAAAACAGTTTCTTTTACGTGGTGTGTAAAATTTTTATTACATTAAATAATACAATATAATATAAAAAATAACAACATAAGAAGAAGAGGAATCTAGCGTTCTATGGTGGGTATTCCACAGCCATCTTCGCATCCAAATCTTTCTTTTACGTACTAGACACAGCCTTTGATTGCATTTTGTGCAATAGACGTCTGTCTTATTATTTTTGCAGTATTTGCACCGTCCTTGGGTCGTAAAGCCCTGCCAGTGACCAACTGTATCGTACCGCACCGAATCCACTGGCCGGGGTTGGGCAGGAGTTTGAATTATTGCCACATTGTTATTATTGGTAGGAACTACCTGAGACCTTCGAATCCTGCCATTTTGTTGTAACTCTTTTGCCAACGTCCATCGAAAAGTCTTTAGTTTTATAGCTCTAATGCCTTGACGACCACAGTCTCTTCGGTACAGCAACCACGCGTTGTTCACACAAATGTTATCAATCAAGTCGTCGGTGGTACACGGATATTTGCCCAGATGCTAGGGGCAAATATCCGTGTACCACCGACGACTTTTGAAGGTCGTCCTGTAAAGGGCAATGAGCATGTCGCTCAAGTCAACCCCACCCATATGCTGGTTGTATTGCTTAACAGGTAGATGGCAATCCACATCAATTTTTGCTTTGTTCTTTGGAATATCGCTTGGAAGTTTGGACAGGGTAGGCATCCATATATGAGCTCACTAATGTAACTACTTTGTTGTCAAAACCATTTAACGACAGCAAGGTTGTGTTTATTATCCACCACTTGACTAAACGTGCCCCTTCCTTTCTTTTTCATATCTTTGTCATTCATTAATAACGATACGTAGCCTTTTAATCGATTTTGTCTGATGGTACCCAAGCTAAATATACCGTAAGTATCTCGAAGGTGCCTCGCTAGATCTAAAGTTGCGAAATAGTTGTCAAAATATACAACACAGGCACGTGTCAGAATGGTTGTAGAGAGTGCGACCACCATTTTAGCTCCAAGTGTCAGACGTTCTTCCTCTTCGGAAAAACTGTTGAATCTGAATGAATCCTCACCTCCATACAGCAGAAAATCATATACTATGCCTGACATCCCCGCACGTACAATACATTTAAAGCCCCACTTATCAGGTTTCATCGGGTTATACTGCTTACGATTACCAGCCTTTTTTCCCTTGTACGGTATGGTCATTTCATCTACACTGTAACGCATCTCTTCTTCAGTTTTAAGACAATTTTGCCTTACCTTCTCGACTAACGCCTTACTTTGAAATATCTATCTGAGTTGACACACGAATTGTCTACAAAATGAATATATCTCTGTATTTGTTAAACATTTTTGAGAGACATAACATCTGCTACTGCTGAGAATCGCGTTGTAGTAGCCCAATAGTCCACATATGCTGACATTACAACTATACCCATTATCAACATAATATAAATGAAGTCTTTGAGTTTATCTTCGGTAACATTCATCGACTTACCTGTGCACTGCACTGAGTAGAGATTTGTGTTCATGACAATGTCTTGTAGTATATCAGTGGAGAAATATTTACCAAAGTAATCTAACGGTGAACTTTTATTTATTGTAAATAGATATTCGTCTTTTTGTATATCAGTCTTGATTTCAGTTTTCCTTTTTTCCAACTGTAATTAACAGGTTCTACAACTTTACGTTTCTTTCTTGTAACATTAGTTATAGTCGTGTTAGCCTTTCTTTTAGATCTCGTTCGTGGCACTCTTGACATATCTTGTACAGCAGGCGAAGGCACAGGATATGATGGCATGGCAGGAGAGGGCACATTGATATCGGTATCACAATTGTTAGCTCCCGGTGACGTTTCTACGATAGTACATGGCACTGCCGGCGATGGTACAGCAAATTCCGAGGTGTCAGGTGAAGGTAAGGCTGGTAAATGTTGTACAGGTGATGGCACGCTGATCTCAGCTTTTCCTTTAGACCGTGTCTTAGGGAGTCTCGATAAAGTACAAACTATGGCAAGTGAAGGCTCCGCAGGGTTGGGAACGGCATCGGCAGGTAAACTCTCTTCAAGTGATGGCATAACCGGTAAAGGACCTCTGCAGCCTTGGGAGGTGATGACAAGGCAGACGATGGCACGGAAGGCGATGACACAGCAGACGCTAGCCGATGACTTCTAGGTGAAGTTAGAGATTCTAATGAAGGAATGGACGTCAGACTGGATATTTTTTCATAACTTATTTCCCCATCAACTGCGACATCTCTTACTATACGGGAAACAAAACTGTCTTCAGATTTACTTAAGTTTACCTCCTCGTCAGAATCGTCTCCAAGTAAATTAAGTCGCTCTAATGATGAATCAATACTCGGAGTGTCTGAAGACGTGCTATTTCTTCGAAACTTTTCGAATACCTCCTCATCTGAACTCGAGTTTTCCACATCCGACTGCGCATTGATTCGTGGGACCAATCCAACAAGTTTCCGACCTCTGGAAAACTTTTGGAGGACCTGAAACCGCGCAATTTCATGAGTACTAAATAAAATGGGGAAATTGTTCCATTCATGGTAGCTGCGGACTATTAAGTACTTAATGTTGTACCTAGGTATCTTGTTAGTCGTTATTAGTATGCAGAAAATCTTTTTTCCAATATTGCATGCATAGTTGGCAATTTCTATACTCAAAGCAATCTATAACGGGTAACTTTGTATTTAAAATTAAATCGCTGACATGCTTTTGAGTGATTTTTTTTACTAGTCATTATATTAGTTTATGGAAACATGGTAACATTGGCAAGGGGAAAAATACTTGTCACAGCTAAAAAAGATAAAACACCTCGTAGCTGGCAACGGGAAGAATACTAGACATAGCAACAACAAATTAAAACACCGCATAGTCGGCAGCGGGAAAAATACTGGACGTTCTACTTTACAAGCGTTTAACTCATTGATAAAACTTATTAGAAATGGCCCTTACAAACAAACATGTACTTTAGGTATTAGTTAATCACACGTGCAAATATGGTAAAACATTACCATACAAAATTATAAAATAAAAATTACTTACCGTGAGTCCGCGCGACGCGTCCTTCCCCCTTTGCATCTTGGCGGCGACTGCCCGCCATCTAGCGTTCCTTCGTGGTCAGCATATTTTTTTGGTGGAATAATGATATTATTTACTTTACTTACGCGGCTCTAAAATCGCTTCTTTCTTTTTGTGTAGATTTTTATGTATTGAATGTCTAGTATTTTACCCGGTGTCGATTTAAGGGGGTATTAAATGTTAATATATATAAACCCAAAGAATATTTTTGCAATAACAAGACTTCAAACTATCTTATCAAATGCGATTCATGTGCGTAATTTCACTATTAGCGATTAACGTTTTCAAATCGTTACCGGACTCGTAAAACGTGAAATTTAGATATAGTTGGGAGCAAGCATGTAAACAAAGCTTTAAGTGCATCCGTATAATATTACCCGTAGACTTGTTTAAAATGTTTATTTCGTGTTACTTTTGAAAAACGAATAGAATTAAAATAAAATTTCAGGCCTTTTGCTAATGGAAGAGATAATAGTAACAATGTTACGTGACCAATAAAAAACAACTTTTTATAACAAAAAATGCTAGATTTTAACTTTAAAAACTCAATTTATTAGGTACATATTATTGATGTGATCTACGTTATTTATCAAAAATAATATCTAAACAAAAAAAATATCTGACATTAATTAAATTGTTACTATAACGCTTAATTGTACCGATTCGATGATAAGCATGATAACATTGATAAACAATCGATAACAACAGAAGGATGATATGAATAAATAATCTCACTTCGGATTGAGCCTTAGAGCATTCAATCCTGAATAGCCATGTTTGTCATTTTACATACAAAAAAACCGGCCAAGTGCGTGTCGGACCACGCATAATGGAGGGTTCCGTAGCTTCAATGGAA
Organism: Pammene aurita; assembly: GCA_947086415.1. Lineage (NCBI taxonomy): Eukaryota > Metazoa > Arthropoda > Insecta > Lepidoptera > Tortricidae > Pammene > Pammene aurita. Next base: position 2,259,128 of record OX352297.1, read on the forward strand.
TAAGAAACAAACTAATGCCAAAAGGTCGTATCTGATGCCTATGGAAGAAGTTTTTTTGAAATAACTCAAAAATAGCTAGACCGATAATGTACAAAATAATTTTCGTACACAGTATATGATAACGCGCATTTTCTCAAATTGTTTTATATTTTTTGGCCTTACGGTTCAAAAGTTACAGGAGTGGGGGGACGCTATTTTTCCGACTTTCGAAGCAATTATTTCTGAAAATATTCACTTAAACACAAAATGTTCAAAGAAACCCAATGTTATTTTTAAAGGCCTATCGATTGATGTGCAACATGTTGATATTTGACAAAAAATTTTTTTTTTTTCAATTTAGTTTCATGTATGGAGCGCCCCCCCTGAAAAAAATTTTTTGTGCAATTTCACTACAGAACTAAATAGCGGCATACAAAATACACCTTGTGTCGAAATTTTATTAAGATAAGTCTTATAGTTTCCGAGTAAAATGACTGTGACATACGGACGGACGGACGGATAGACGGACGTGACGAAAGTATAAGGGTTCCGTTTTTGCCATTTTGGCTACGGAACCCTAAAATCGGGGAGGGGAACGTCAAATGTATGGCTATTCGTACGTAACGTACAATTAATTAGCCACGTTAGATAAACGTCAGTCTATACAATAAATGACGTAATGTATGACCGCCGGTCATATGTTTTCGGAAGAGGGGAACGCCTGTCAATTCGACTCCGGTTGGTTGAATGCTCTAAGGATTGAGCTAATTCTGCTTAAGTACGGATTAGATTAGATTGATACTCTTTATTGCACCAATCAATGAAAAATTAACACAGATACAGATTTCACATGGTAATGATGATAACAACAGTCTTATCGCTATAAACGATCTCTTCCAGACAACCTTTGGGTAAGAGGAGATAAAGAACAGAATTTGAAAAGCAGTTTCGCCTTGGTCTACCCTAATAAAAATAGAATTAGAAACATTATTTTAGGTCTAGTTTTATTGTTTATTGTAATGTTATCTGTTTCTGTGAATAAATATCCATTTGAATTAGAAACATATTCTTCGAATAGTCTTTCAGGCTTCAGGTCTGTCGCTTCTATATGCAAAATATTTTACAGTAATATATGAGTTTCTTTTTGTGATTAATTATTTCAATATTTCTTAACTTTAAATCTTGCAAAAGCCTTAGTATAACTTTAATTTCAAAACCTACGTCACAATTTAATTTAGCTGCAGGTCTGGTTTAACCAGGCATTCAATTTATTTTCCACCCGACAACGAAATATTGGACGCGGATTAGCATTCGCGCGTGCATTTTGCATGTCGATATATATCCATCCATGCAGGCTGTTAAGGCCCTGTTACACAAGTCTGGCTCAGCACATTGCGTAAATAATATCCCACCAAAAACATAAATGTAAAAAAGGAGAGCCAAGTTCAATACAAAAATTATGCTTGGCTGTGGGCTTCGCCGCAAAAAGAATGGAGATCTAAATGAGTGCCAAGTTCCATGCAAAATCCAAATATGTATTTATAGGAACAAAATAACATTATGAACAAGTATTAAACTCTATTTCTTTGCTTTATTGGATACCTTTAACAATTGCTGTTATTTAAAAATGTGAGATCTTAAAGTAGGTTAGATTTGATCTGGGCAGTTTTCATTACATCAGTAATTTTATAAAGTTATTCAACTTATATATATATATATATTTTTTACTTTTTTTTTATTTTTAGATTTTTTCCTACGCTTAAACACAATTACCGAGCTGCATTCCAAATTTCATCCTTCTAGGTCACCTGGAAGTAGGTTAGATTTAGGTACTGTATGTCAGTCAGTCAGTCAGTGCTAAAATTTACGACTTTTTGACCTTCATATCTTTATAACCTTATGGATATAATTATACACACGTAGTTTTATGTGTTTACGTCAAAGAGGTTTTGAGTTATAGAAGGGTCAAAAGTGGCACCAAGTGGTTCGTGTAATATACACTTGGCGCTGGGTAGCCAGTTCCTTTGCTTGAACTTGGCTTAGACACGTGTCTAGATACAGTTGTTGTAACAAATATACTGGTGATTCGTTGAAGGGCATACTTGGTATCATATTGCGACTGAGAACAAATTAAAAAATAAAAGTTTGGGACGCGAAATAATAGTTTTTTTAATGTGGGATTCGTCGTCCCAGCCGCTCAACCCTCCATACAAAATAATAATAATAATAAAATGCTTTATTGTGCACCAAAATTAAACACTAATACTATATAAAAAAGAAACAAAATCAATTTTGTTTAGCGTGAAAAAGTTTTATTCTTAATTTTTCGTAATTAAAATATGATACCAATTATACCCTTTAACGGATCACCAGATTTTTTTGACACTCCTTGTATAAATATGTACAAAACCAAACTTATCCCTAAAATGGATGAAAGTGTCAAGCTCATTTTATGAATTGAAAATGTCATTAATATCTATATCGTCCATGACGATATAATCGATTTGATTTGCAGCAAAACAAAAACGATTACAAAGATGACGTACTTGACTATAAGATAACGGGCCATTTCAACACTAAATCAAAAGAATACGTAGGTTACACGGAGGTTAGGTTGAATAAGTATAGTTTTAAGTTCTGGTTGCCCTGAAAATCAGCGTTGTGGCAACCATTTTGGCGTAAATTTTAATTTTTTTTTTGTATATTTCATGTTATGTTTCTCTTCTCTTTGCACCACATAAATATTTTTTAACTTATTTCATTTCATTTCCAAGCAGTGTGTTCATGGCTTTATTTGTTTTATTGTTAGTCCATTTTCCGAGATCCGACTGAAATTGATGCAACAATAAAACGGTTGGCAGACTAAATGCGATTATTATAATAGTTAGGTACTATTTGTTTTGTTTAGAAATAAAGGTAAATTAGAAAAATCCACTGTCTCAGGCGAGACTCGAACTCACGACTTTGGGACCCATCGCTCTGATCAACAGCTACTGAGACTTACCTGATGGCTGCGAATTTTTCCACTATATCCTTTATGCGTCTAAGGGGGACGCCTAGCGAGATCTGCTGAAGAAGTCTTACACTTCTCAACCGGCCATCGGAGTCCCAAGTTGTATTGAGAATTCACCGATAACAATGCGCTACCCCATACTACAATTAATTTTGTATTAAGCAGAACGTCTGCTAACGATACTACAATGTTGGTCGCCTGAGGCAGTGGATTTTTCTACTTTACTCGTATTTCTAAACATTGTGGTATCGTTAGCAGACGTTCTGGTTAATAAAAAATTAATTACCTATTTGTTTTACATAGAAAATGGCACTTCACTCACCTGTTCTGTAAAATATGTGTTTTCAAAAATATCTACCGGTACTTTTAGTAGAGGGTTATCCCTCTAATGGGGATAGGGTCCCTAAATTTAGGAAGAACGTGGCAGATCCTCATTTCTAGTGCCAAGATAAAGTTAATAAACAAAGTTTCATTGGTGCACATATTTTGCCTCCAAAATATGCTATTTTTCCTGTGTTGCATAATAGTAGTTTATGCAACAGTTGTATAAGAGGGGTCAAAAAAGGTGAGTGGCGTGGGTAACAATTTGAGCCGTAGGCGTAACCGGAGGCGAAAATTGTTAAGAAAGACGCCACGAACATTTTTTTACCTACTTATACGACGTTGCATACAATATTTTTTCTACGACTACACTTACTTTTAAATGCGAAATTGATAACTTCATCGATATCGCAGTTATTTTGTCAACATAATCAACAATCATTTAAATTTTACCTTTTAAAACACCATACTTTCAATAATACTAACATTACTAGAGTCTGACCATTGAAATATTACCCAAATATTTGGCGGGAAATTCAAAAAATCATGGGCTGGTCACACCTTGTGTAGCAGGAATAATAGTTTTGATACTAGAAAATACTTTTGACTTCTGTGCACACGTAAGGTAGGTAGGTAGGTAGGTAGTTTAGGTAAACAGACAGAAGTCAACGAAGTAAACAAGCTTCACAGGCTGTTAGAAAGATCTTTAACCGACTGCAACAAGAGAAATACATTCAGAAATTAAATTCCCCAAAACATGCTCAGAAGCAAGTAAAAAAAATCTAATAACTATGTACTTGAGTTCCCTATTCACTTGTTTTAAGGGATGGTTTTAGTTGGTTTACGTACTATATAGACATGTTTCGCGCAAATATTTTTATTTATATTTTTACACAAAATTACTACTGACCAGTCAGTCCACAGATTTCTCCTAAATATTGGTTTTCAGTAAGTAACTTCTTTTGTTCCAATGTTTTGATTGTATTGATATTTTCCAGAACTTCTAGTTTATCCGTTTCTTTACACACTTGTCCTGTTTATGAGATTCAGATTAAAACATTCACGTACTTAGTCAAAGTTATAGGCAAATGTTAGAACTAGTACGTAAAGTATCAAAATATTAATAGAGTCTACCTACAAAATTGTTGACGACTTGTAAACATTGTAGTTTTTCCTTATACAACACGCTTCACGTCAACTTCGCACATCGTCGTAATTATTTACGAGCCTAAATAATAGTTTGCGGACCACTCGGTACAGTTATTTTAAATATTATTTAAAATAAACCCCTTATAAACCGTGAACAATTTGAAATAATGACATAAATTGACAACAGACTTTTAGCTTTTTTTTTAATCATAGACAATTGGTGATACAACAAGGAAATATCTGTCAACAATATTTGGCTAGTCAGACTTTAACACAAATACACACCGTCGTTATTTGATCAATTATTAAAGAGCTACAGCGATTAGTAAAAATACCTAAACTACTTTCAAAGTTTGCAATTTGCCCCTACAAACGAACGGGAAACGTAAAAAACTACGAAGTAGGTCTGTGGTTCTTTAAATTTTTTCTTTTTTAAAGTTTTTTTTTCTAAAAACGCTGCTATTTAATTTTATATTAATAGTCGTGTTTGCACGCGATTACGCGATACTATTTTGGCGCTTTTATAGAACAAGTGTAAGGAGATTACTTTAAAGATAGGTAGTGATGAAATACTTGAGTTTAATTAATACGTTTATTTATAATTAATATATTTACAAAACAATTAACAACCACAATAAACACTTGGAAAACCTAGCAAGTATCGGTGGGGCACCAAAGAGAGCTCCTGCCGGTCGTGCAGCTCCTTTTATGGGCTCGGTATCCCCTCCGGACCGTCGTCCAGGTGCTTCGACTGGAGGGGGCACCTGCCACCTGCCACCTGCCACCTGGTGCTATGACGTAGCTGCCCTGCAGGTGATACTGTGTCACCATGTTGGAGTTGTTCGTGGTGCCTGCCTGCGCCGCCAGATGTTGCCCTCACAGCTTGGCACCATGGTTGCCAACACGGCCCTCCTGCAAGGGGCCCGCCTCGGGCACCTCACGAGTTAAGGTGAAATGCTGTAACACAACCATATCACCATTAGTACACATTGTTCGCGTCTAGCACGGAAAACATCTCAACTTGCAAAATCCCACATTACTCCATCCAAGTCCCGAATCTCAGGTACCAACTAAAGGGCTATAGCCGCACTTAGTCTTTTGACCTTTATTCATCGGAACAACTTGCATTTAAAGGGAATTTCGCCGCACTTAAGATTTTCAAGTTTAACTTGGTTGGCAGTTATGATGGGAGTATCGCATGTCGCAATGATCCCGTCAACCTTGCATTTTTATCTTGACTCGCCTAACCATAAATTTACCTATGTGAAATGCTTTTTAAATAAAATCTTTATTTCATCTTACTAAGAGTGTATTATTTATCTTGCCAACACGGTTAATGGAAACTATTGGTAATGGCACACAAGGATACAATTTTTGAATGAAATAATTATAACAAAATGTTATATAGCTTAGCAGAACTAAACATAAAAGACATTAAAAAGTAAATACATATGATACATACTCTTGATTAACAAAAGTCCCAGTCGTCAATTTTTATCCATGGTTTTATATTTTCTGCCGATGTAATACCAGTATACGTTTTAGAGGTTCTCTCACTACCTTTTACATCCGTCACCTCATATCTGTCATTACCCAATACTTTATTTACTTGAAATGGGCCTTTAAATGTAGGTAAGAGCTTTCTACTTTTACCGTCATTGTTTTGGCTTTGAATTTTAATTAAAACCAAATCACCCTCTGTATACTTCCGAGCCTTAATTCTTGACCGGTCAAATCTCTGCTTTTGGGCTTCAGCGTCAGCTCTAATATTTTCATGAGCTTTCTCGCGCAACTTTGTCACGTCTATTAATTGTTGTGAGTCATTATCCGGGGCCAAACTATCACTGTCCATGCGCAATCGATAACCAAGAAAGACCTCGCTCGGTACCGATTTAATAGTTTTATGGAAAGTAGTATTCAAACCTTGCTGTAAGGGTTTGATATATTGGTCCCATCTATCATCTGTCGTGTCCGCGCCGATTGTTTTTAAAGATTCTAAATCGTTTTATTAAAGCGCTCAACTTGACCGTTTGAACGTGGCATCCCTGTTGCTATAGTGTGCAAGTGGATATTTTTACCTAAACAGTATTCAACGAACTCGTTTGAAGTGAAACATGACCCGGCATCCGTTATTATTCTTTTAGCGTTACCGAATGATTTTGAAATATTCTCTAATTCTTTTATTGCACAAGATGATTTTGTTGATGGTACGGCTGATATAAAAACAAATTTTGTAAACGCGTCAACGACTACTAGTAAATGCTCATTTTTCGATTTTGTTTTTACAAAAGGGCCTAGGTGGTCCAGATGGAGTGTGTGAAAAGGTTGAGCGTATTTGGGAAGTTGGTATAATTCTCCCTCTTTAGGTCCGCCTTTATTTTATAGTAAATACAATTTAAGCAATTTTTTATGTATTTCTTTACAATGTGTCTCATTTTTGCAAACCAATACTGACTTCTAATACGCTCAACCGTTTTATCTAAAGAAAAATGCCCCAGGTCGTCATGATTACACTTAATTATTTGCCAAATGCATTTTCTTGGCACAACCCAGCGACGACCATGGGCAGTCTTTCTGTAGACTTTTCCACCTAAGACCTCATATTGGGAAAAAATTGTTTTGTTGCTATCAACATTCCCCGATTCTATAATGCTTTTAATGTTTTTTAACTCTGGGTCCTGTAATTGTACCGAAAGCAACCAGTCCGATTCAGTTATTGACATAATGATTTCAGTTTCAGATTTTTCTCCGGATGGCACGGGGTTTCGACTTAACGCATCCACGTGTTGCATTCGAGTACCTTCTCGATGGACTATATCGAAAGAAAACTCTTGCGTAGACAAAACCCAGCGTGCAATCCGAGGAATAATGTCTTTTTTGGACAAAGCAAATCTAACTGCATTACAATCGGTAACAATTTTAAAGGTTGACCCAAGTAAGTATAGTCGAAACTTTTGCAGGGAACAAACAACGGCCAAAAGTTCCAATTCGAATGAATGGAGCTTCTTTTCATCCGACGTAGTCTGTCTACTGTAAAAATGTACAGGTTTTTCACCTTCGCTTGTAACCTGCATCAGTATTCCCGCGATACCATCTCTACTCGCGTCTGTATATAATACATTTTCTTTGTTTGGATCGAACATAGTTAAAACGCTATCAGACGTTAATTTACTTTTAAGTAACTGAAATGCCTCTTCATGTACTGAATTCTATTCCCAAGTAGTGTCATTTTTTAATAACTTAGTCAGTGGTGCGAAAATAATAGCACTTCAGTAGTAACAGTCTTTAATAAATTTCCTGAAATAATTTATCAAACCAAGAAATTGCCGTAATTGATGGACTGTTTTAGGAACTGCAAATTTATGTACGGCTTCTAACTTAGATTCGTTGAGCATCACACAATCTGCCTTAATTTTGTATCCGAGAAAATCAATCTCTTTTTTGAAAAAATTACCCTTCTTTAGGTTTAAAGTCAGTCCGTTTTCTTTAAATATTTTAAGAACCTTCTCTAGCAATATCAAATTATCTTCGACTGTTTCTGTTACTAAGTACACGTCATCTAAGTAAAGTATTACGTTTCCAAAACGCAAACTCCCCAATACCTTGTTCATCATGCTCTGAAAACAGCTAGGCGCATTAGCAAGTCCGAATGGTAGCCTCAAAAACTCGTAATGCGCGTCTTCTGTTACGAAAGCGCTCAGAGGTATAGATTCTTCACTCATCGCGATTTGATAGTACCCGCTTTTTAGATCTAAACTCGTAAAACATTTATGACCTTGAAGTCTGTCAATCAGTTCCTCAATACGAGGCATGGGATATTTGTCTTTAACCGTGATTTTATTCAATGCCCGATAGTCAATGCAGAGCCTTTTTTCTCCGTTTTTCTTATTAACTAGCAAAGCTGGGCTTGCATACGGTGATTTGCTTTCCCGAATAATATTGTTTTCCAAAAGCTCATTCACCATTTCACGAATTATTGTACGATCCGGAATAGAAGCTCTAAAGGGTCTGCATTGAACTGGCTGAGGAGTAGTTACGTTAATTGTCATTTCATGGCCATTGACTTTACCTAGGTCTTTAATATTTGACGCAACACAACCGTCATACTTTCTAAAAAGCGCTATCAATTCGTTCTGGTGGGAATCCGCATCTAATTCAAGATCAGTTACCATGTTACAGAATTCTTTAAAAGAAGAGTCATAATCAAACTTTAATGAATTCCCTATTCGTGAGTACATTAAATCATCGCGTTCGGTCACGTTCCTGCCTATCAGTATGTCACAGTCTGCTAAATCATCCATGACATAAAAATCTATTCCCGTCAAACACACCGAATCGAATTTCAGATCAACTGTTACTTTGTGCGTAACTGTCTCTATACTTTTCTTTTTAAAACTCTGCAATGTAACAGGCAAGGGCAGCAAAACAGTTCTTATGCCTTGTTTTTTAACCAAAGATGTCGATATAATTGAACAACTACTCCCGGGGTCAATAAAATCTTCGTGTCATTCATTACAATGTTTTTAAAAAATCTACTCTGCGGGTCAGAGGTAGACACGAGTTTAGTTTCATGTTTCTCCATTTTAACTGCATTCTTTTTATGATAACATTCCGTTTCCAAGTGCCCTTGCTTGTTGCAATAAGTGCATTGTTTTTTATTTACAACTTTATTATCACAATTTGCTTTTGTATGATTACCGCCACAGTTATAGCATTTGATCTGTTTTCGTTGCTGGGTTTGATTACTATTACCCCGTACGGCAGTGGATCGTTCGGATACGTTAGTAGAACTGGTAGACTCGACCGACGAAATGTTGTGACTTACTGATGTCTGAGTTTCACTTTTCGTCGGAATATCTCGTGAGTTCGCGCCTAATTGTTTCGCGGTTCTTGTAGCTTTATATACGCGGCCATGTAAAAAGCTTGCTAAATTGTCACTAGTTCCGAAATTGGTAGCTTCGGTAGCTGCACCTATACCGCAATCTCCTATATTGCCCACAATAATAGAAATTATATCTTGTTCCTATAGGATCCCAAGGATAACCTATCAATTTTGCATTTCTGTTAAAAAAAAAATTCGTAGAGCGACTGGTTATCGTTTGGCTTATTTTCGACAATTTCCTTTAACAATTCAAACATATTTCGACGCCGTTGAAAACTAGCTGCTAACTTTCTCTTCCAGTCCTCCCATTTCCACGTAGGCCAAGAACAATCGGTGCGTAACAGAGAATCGTACCATACTTTGGCGGGACCTTTTAATTTATTGAGAGCCTGATATCGGATAATTTCGTCAGTCCATGAAAAAGTATGCGCATAAGTCATGATTATATTAAGCCAAGCACTTACGTCATCGTTCAGTGGGTTAAACTCCGGTATCATATTATGCAGGGTAGGAATACTGCTCGTACTCACAATTAGGGCATCAGCTTTTTATGATACCTTTTTCCTTTTTGGTGGTGGAGGTGACGGAGTTCTCGCGGTAGACACGCTAATGGCGCTTGATGAACTCGAACTCGAACGTTGTCGCTTCCATTTAGCTTTTGAGCGTTTACTACGCTTACCCATTTGGACGAAGGTAAGAAAGAACACTTCTGATGTAAGGAGATTACTTTAAAGATAGGTAGTGATGAAATACTTGAGTTTAATTAATACGTTTATTTATAATTAATATATTTACAAAACAATTAACAACCACAATAAACACTTGGAAAACCTAGCAAGTATCGGTGGGGCACCAAAGAGAGCTCCTGCCGGTCGTGCAGCTCCTTTTATGGGCTCGGTATCCCCTCCGGACCGTCGTCCAGGTGCTTCGACTGGAGGGGGCACCTGCCACCTGCCACCTGCCACCTGGTGCTATGACGTAGCTGCCCTGCAGGTGATACTGTGTCACCATGTTGGAGTTGTTCGTGGTGCCTGCCTGCGCCGCCAGATGTTGCCCTCTCAGCTTGGCACCATGGTTGCCAACACAAGTGTTATTTTGAGGAATAGACTAGATAGACTTTTCATCGATTATATTATCTATGTTCTTATCTTATCTCATATCATGATCTGCTCTATCTCTCTTACAAAATTCGTCCTCCCAAATCTAAATCAAAAATTCTTTTGCAGCGCAATTTTAGTGGATTAAATGTGGAAAAGCTTCGAGATGACGCTTTAACAATCGATTGGAGCAGTATCGCTCGAGCGGGTTCGGTAGACGATCAAGTTTCTCTCTTTAATTCGCTCCTCATACAACTTTATGACGCTCATGCTCCTGTTCGTGCAATAAAAGTCAAGCATCTCCCTGCTCCTTGGCTCACTGAGGATGTTAAAGCCCTTATAGAGAGGAAGAATCAATCTAAATCATTATCATTATATATAATAAAACTAAGTTGAGAAAATGTGCGTGCCGATAAAACTTAAAAAGGAGTCCCAGCACGATAAAGGGACTTATATAGTGTGATAGCCCTTTATTCCCCCTCGAACAAGAAAGTTCCCGTTTTAATCTAAAGGGTGTGTTTTTAAAGATATAAGGGCTTTTCCAACCCTTCAACTCGGAAAGTAAGTGTAGTGGCGCCATCTGTTGTCGAGTAGTTGAACTTCATTCATTGTCCAAAGTGGCGCCATCTGTTGTCGAATAGTTGAATTTCATTCATTGTACACAATATGGACTTAAACGAACGATTATTCCCAAACTTTCTCGAATATCCTAGCGCCAACTTTCTCGAATATCCTAGAGCCTAGCTTTCTGAATATATAAGAGCCCGGTGTCACCCGCCAGAGTTAGTTTGATTTGAACAGCGAAACAAGCGATTTCGAAACGAAAAAGAAAGAAATTATCTGTGTGTGAGCCTTTATTTTGAAGTATCACGTGTGAGTATTTTTAATAGTGTGTTTAATTAATTCTCGATTTCGAAGCGAAGAAGAAAAACGTTATCTGTGAGCCTTTATTGTGAAATATCAAATGTGAGTATTTTTAATAGTGTATTTAATTAATTCTAATGGTTTTTTTTTTTTTTTTTCTTTTAATTGTAATTTCCTTAACTTTCAAGTAGTCGCGCGGCTTTGAATCGATGCCTTCTATATACTTTGGCCGTAAACAAAATATCGCGCGACCGCTTGAAGATTAAATTTTTTTTTTTCTTTGTCTCAACGTGCTCCACGTTTACGTAACAATATATTTGTCTATAAAATGTTCATTTAATTTATATTTTACATAATACAATGCCTAGACGTAAAAGAGGAGAAGATCTTGCCAGTTCTGCAGCGAAACGGTGGAAACAAAAAGAAAATCGAAGAAATGAAACGGAAGAAGAGCGCGAAGCACGTTTACAAAATCAACGAACCAGAATGAGCACCCTGAGAAGCGGAAAAAGCGAAGAAAGAAAAGAAAAGAAAAGTATTGAAGAATCGAGCATTTTAAAAGATAATCTAACAAAGGAAGCATTCCACTACGAACCGACGAAGAAATATTATGATCATAAATATGTTGTGATCGGAAAAATGAATAACATTTGCCAATTTTGCCACGCGAAAAAATTCAGTAAAGAAACACCAGGTCTCTGTTGCATGAATGGAAAAATTCGATTACCACCACTGGAAGCACCTTCACAGGAATTTCTACATTACATGACCGGGGAAATACCAGAATCAAAACACTTTCTTCAAGATATAAGATCATACAACTCCTGCTTTCAAATGACTTCTTTCAGTGTTACTTCGACTGACACTAATAGAGACAAATTTGAATATGTATTTTCAATTCAAGGGCAAATTTATCACAAATTTGGATCGTTACTACCAATGCCTAACGATGACTTTAAATTTCTGCAAGTATATTTCATCGGAAATGAAGAAAACGAAATTGATCAACGATGTACAAATTTTATTGGATTGAACCGCGAAATAATCCAAGATGTACAGAGGATCTTACACAAATACAATCAACTGATTTACATATTCAAAACAACACTAGACCGCATGATTTCTGATGACTATAAAATTGTAATTCGAGCCGATAAAAGACCACGTGGGGAACACGAACGTAGATTTAATGCACCTCAGATAGATGAAGTCGATCGTAATTGTGGACAATGAAAATACAAGGCGTGACATAATTGTACAACGAAGAAGACAAGGACTACAACGCATTGCAGAAACACACCGTTCATATGATGCTCTTCAATATCCGTTAATATTTCTGCACGGAGAGGATGGTTATCATTTCAATATAAAACAAATTCATACTAAAACAGGCTTAGAAACAAACAAAAAAGTCACTTCCAAGGAGTTCTATGCTTACCGCTTAATGATCAGAGACAATGAAATATACAATCACATTCTCAACACTCGCCGTTTATTCCAACAATTTCTGGTAGATATGTACGCAAAAATAGACGCAGAACGGATGCTTTACATAAGACTGAATCAGAAGAAACTACGCACAGAAGAATACATCCACCTTCGAGATGCGATCATAAATCACGGCAATATTGACGATATTGGAACAATGGTAATCTTACCCTCATCATACATAGGAAGTCCAAGACATATGCACGAATATACTCAAGATGCCATGACCTACGTAAGAAAATATGGACGACCTGATCTCTTCATAACATTTACATGCAACTCATCATGGCCAGAAATCAAAGAACAACTAAAATACGGACAAACCTCCATGGATCGACACGACATGATAGCCCGAGTTTTTCGACAAAAACAAATAAGATTCATTGAAGTCATCACAAAATACCACATCTTTGGAACCGTTAGATGCTGGATGTATACAATCGAGTGGCAAAAATGAGGATTACCTCACTCACACAATCTCATATGGCTACACGATAAAATTTATCCCACGGATATCGACAAAATCATCCAAGCTGAATTTCCCAATCCACAAAATGATCCGGAACTATACAACATAGTAGTGAAAAACATGATTCACGGACCATGTGGACCATTAAACTTCAATGCGCCATGCATGAGTGATGGAAAATGTACAAAAAAATATCAAAAACCATACTTGGACGATACAAAAACTGAAGATGACGGCTATCCCAAATATAGAAGACGATCACCGAAAAACAGTGGCTTCACAGCAAAAATACGAATACAAGGCAGAGACGAACTTGAAATAGATAATCAATGGGTATCATGTAAGAACGTAAACAAAGGTAGTGATATGGCAGTATTTCAAATAGTCCAAAATAGCGAACAAAATAATAGAAATGATGAAATCATCATGTACCAAATGGGAAGATACATCAACAGTAACGAAGCAGCGTGGAGGATTTTTAGTTTTCCCATACACGAACGCGAACCAGCTGTGCAACATCTAGCAGTACATTTGGAGAATGGACAGAGAGTTTACTTCACAAAAGACTCGGCTAGAGAAATTGCAAGCGAACCACCTCAGAACACAACATTAACAGCTTTTTTCCAACTTTGCCAAACGGATCCATTCGCAAAGACGTTACTGTATGTCGACGTCCCTATTTATTATACGTGGGACAAAACAAGGAAAATTTTTCAACGACGAAAACAAGGAATGCCAGAAGAGGGTCATCCAGAAATTATGAAAACTAACGCAATAGGTCGAATACTGTACATCCAAACAATGCCGAATGTTTCTATCTCCGAATGTTGTTACACGAAATACGGGGACCAACAAGTTTCACAGATCTCAGGACTATTGACGGCTACATATGTATGCCAGACTTACAGAGAAGCATGTCAACGTTTAGGATTATTGGAAAACGATAACCACTGGGAATTAACACTACAAGAAGCCACACTCACAGCTTCAGCTGAACAAATTCGAGAGTTATTCGCCATAATTCTAACAACATGTGACCCATCAAACCCAAAACAGCTATGGGACTCTTTCAAAAGGAATATGAGTGATGATATATTGTACCAAATCCGACAAGCTAATCCAGAACTGACTATAGAATTCAATGACGACATCTTCAATGAAACACTCATTCGCTTAGAAGATAAATGTTTAGCAATAAATAACCAGACCTTAGTAGAAATTGGAATGCCAGCACCACAAAGAAATACTTTCAGTGTGCTAAACTACGAAATTACAAAGGAAAAAAGCTACAACGTCAATGAACTACTTGAATACATTGCTCACAACAAACCACTCCTCAATGACAATTAAAAAAAAATTACGTTATAATGAACCGAATAAATAACAACACTGGTGGAATTATTTACTTGGACGCACCAGGAGACACCGGTAAAACGTTTCTAATAAATCTAATACTGGCGGAAATACGTGCTGAAAAACACATCGCACTGGCACTAGCATCATCCGGCATTGCAGCCACACTTATGGAAGGAGGACGAACTGCCCATTCTGCCTTACAACTACCGTTGAATATAGCCGAACAACAATTCCCGGTATGTAAAATCTCAGGAACATCTGGACGGGGTCAACTTCTAAAACATGCTAAAATTATCTTCTGGGATGAATGCACCATGATCCATAAAAAATCACTAGAAGCCATGGACAGAACATTACAAGAATTGCGAAAAAACTCTGAAATGATGGGAGGAGCTCTACTCATACTCTCAGGAGATTTTCGACATACACTTCCAGTTATTCCCAAATCAACACCAGCAGACGAGATCAATGCATGCTTAAAAAAGTCACATCTCTGGCCGCAAGTACAAATACTGCAATTAACAAAAAACATGAGGGTTGAATTATCAAAAGATGAAACAACAGCACATTTTGCTAAAATACTTTTACAAATAGGCGAAGGTACATATCCTACTGACCAAACGACCGGCCTCATTGAACTCAATAGTGATTTCTGTAACATAGCCACTACTGAAAACGAACTAATCAACAAAATTTATCCAAATATTATTCAGAACTATACCAACGTAGAGTGGTTATTTCAAAGAGCAATTTTGGCCACTAAAAATAATATTGTTGACGATATCAATTTTAATATTCTAAAGAAAATACCTGGTGAAGAGAAAGTATATAAATCGATCGACACGATGGTATCCATTGAAGAAAGTGTCAACTTTCCTACTGAATTTCTAACTCTTTACAAGTACCAGGAATGCCATTACACTGCCTTCGTCTGAAAATTGGATCTCCAATCATACTACTCAGAAATCTCAGCTCCCCAAAACTATGTAATGGAACGAGGATGATCGTAAAACAGCTATCGAATAATGTCATTGAAGCTGAACTTATTTCTGGAAAGAACAAAGGACACACAGTATTTATACCTAGAATACCACTGATCTCTTCTGAATTGCCATTTCAATTTAAAAGATTGCAGTTTCCAATTAAATTAGCCTTTAGTTTTACAATTAACAAAGCGCAAGGGCAAACTTTGAAATATTGTGGCATAAACCTCAAAGAATCCTGCTTCTCTCACGGTCAGCTATATGTAGCTTGCTCAAGAGTAGGAAGTTCGAAAAATTTATATATATATACCCCGGACAATAAAATGAAAAATGTTATTTATAAACAAGTAGTGTAAATAATGAGAAAATGTAAATACATGTAAATATAGAAAATGTTTTCAAAATATATTTTTTTACTTTTTACGTCATAGTATGTTTTTTTATTTCATCTACCACGTAATCTCATATCAACTCCCGAGCGAAGCCGGGTATCATAGCTAGTATATAATAAAACTAAGTTGAGAAAATGTGCGTGCCGATAAAACTTAAAAAGGAGTCCCAGCACGATAAAGGGACTTATATAGTGTGATAGCCCTTTATTCCCCCTCGAACAAGAAAGTTCCCGTTTTAACCTAAAGGGTATGTCTTTAAAGATATAAGGGCTTTTCCAACCCTTCAACTCGGAAAGTAAGTGTAGTGGCGCCATCTGTTGTCGAGTAGTTGAACTTCATTCATTGTCCAAAGTGGCGCCATCTGTTGTCGAATAGTTGAATTTCATTCATTGTACACAATATGGACTTAAACGAACGATTATTCCCAAACTTTCTCGAATATCCTAGCGCCAACTTTCTCGAATATCCTAGAGCCTAGCATTCTGAATATATAAGAGCCCGGTGTCACCCGCCAGAGTTAGTTTGATTTGAACAGCGAAACAAGCGATTTCGAAACGAAAAAGAAAGAAATTATCTGTGTGTGAGCCTTTATTTTGAAGTATCACGTGTGAGTATTTTTAATAGTGTGTTTAATTAATTCTCGATTTCGAAGCGAAGAAGAAAAACGTTATCTGTGAGCCTTTATTGTGAAATATCAAATGTGAGTATTTTTAATAGTGTATTTAATTAATTCTAATGGTTTTTTTTTTTTTCTCTCTTTTAATTGTAATTTCCTTAACTTTCAAGTAGTCGCGCGGCGTTGAATCGATGCCTTCTATATACTTTGGCCGTAAACAAAATATCGCGCGACCGCTTGAAGATTAAATATTTTTTTTTTCTTTGTCTCAACGTGCTCCACGTTTACGTAACAATATATTTGTCTATAAAATGTTCATTTAATTTATATTTTACAGAATACAATGCCTAGACGTAAAAGAGGTGGAGATCTTGTCAGTTCTGCAGCGAAACGGCGGAAACAAAAAGAAAATCGAAGAAATGAAACGGAAGAAGAGCGCGAAGCACGTTTACAAAATCAACGAACCAGAATGAGCACCCTGAGAAGCGGAAAAAGCGAAGAAAGAAAAGAAAATAAAAGTATTGAAGAATCGAGCATTTTAACAGATAATCTAACAAAGGAAGCATTCCACTACGAACCGACGAATAAATATTACGATCATAAATATGTTGTGATCGGAAAAATGAATAACATTTGCCAATTTTGCCACGCGAAAAAATTTAGTAAAGAAACACCAGGTCTCTGTTGCATGAATGGAAAAATTCGATTACCACCACTGGAAGCACCTCCACAGGAATTTCTACATTACATGACCGGGGAAACACCAGAATCAAAACACTTTCTTCAAAATATAAGATCATACAACTCCTGCTTTCAAATGACTTCTTTCGGTGTTACTTCGACTGACACTAATAGAGACAAATTTGAATATGTATTTTCAATTCAAGGGCAAATTTATCACAAAATTGGATCGTTACTAACAATGCCTAACGATGACTATAAATTTCTGCAAGTATATTTCATCGGAAATGAAGAAAACGAAATTGATCAAAGATGTACAAATTTTATTGGATTGAAACGCGAAATAATCCAAGATGTACAGAGGATCTTACACAAATACAATCAACTGATTTACATATTCAAAACAACACTAGACCGCATGATTTCTGATGACTATAAAATTGTAATTCGAGCTGATAAAAGACCACGTGGAGAACACGAACGTAGATTTAATGCACCTCAGATAGATGAAGTCGATCGTAATTGTGGACAATGAAAATACAAGGCGTGACATAATTGTACAACGAAGAAGAAAAGGACTACAACGCATTGCAGAGACACACCGTTCATATGATGCTCTTCAATATCCGTTAATATTTCTGCACGGAGAGGATGGTTATCATTTCAATATAAAACAAATTCATCCTAAAACAGGCATAGAAACAAACAAAAAAGTCACTTCCAAGGAGTTCTATGCTTAGCGCTTAATGATCAGAGACAATGAAATATACAATCACATTCTCAACACTCGCCGTTTATTCCAACAATTTCTGGTAGATATGTATGCAAAAATAGAAGCAGAACGGATGCTTTACATAAGACTGAATCAGAAGAAACTACGCACAGAAGAATACATCCACCTTCGAGATGCGATCATAAATGACGGCAATATTGACGATATTGGAACAATGGTAATCTTACCCTCATCATACATAGGAAGTCCAAGACATATGCACGAATATACTCAAGATGCCATGACCTACGTAAGAAAATATGGACGACCTGATCTCTTCATAACATTTACATGCAACTCATCATGGCCAGAAATAAAAGAACAACTAAAATACGGACAAACCTCCATGGATCGACACGACATGATAGCCCGAGTTTTTCGACAAAAACAAATAAGATTTATTGAAGTCATCACAAAATACCACATCTTTGGAACCGTTAGATGCTGGATGTATACAATCGAGTGGCAAAAACGAGGATTACCTCACTCACACAATCTCTTATGGCTACACGATAAAATGTATCCCACGGATATCGACAAAATCATCCAAGCTGAATTTCCCAATCCACAAAATGATCCGGAACTATACAACATAGTCGTGAAAAACATGATTCACGGACCGTGTGGACCATTAAACTTCAATGCGCCATGCATGAGTGATGGAAAATGTACAAAAAAATATCAAAAACCATACTTGGACGATACAAAAACTGAAGATGACGGCTATCCCAAATATAGAAGACGATCACCGAAAAACAGTGGCTTCACAGCAAAAATACGAATACAAGGCAGAGACGAACTGGAAATAGATAATCAATGGGTAGTACCATATAACCCACTACTTTCCAAAATGTTCCAAGCACACATAAACGTTGAATATTGCAATTCAGTAAAATCTATTAAATATATATGTAAGTACGTAAACAAATGATGAAATCCTCATTTACCAAATGGGAAGATACATGAACAGTAACGAAGCAGCGTGGAGGATTTTTAGTTTTCCCATACACGAACGCGAACCAGCTGTGCAACATCTAGCAGTACATTTGGAGAATGGACAGAGAGTTTACTTCACAAAAGACTCGGCTAGAGAAATTGCAAGCGAACCACCTCAGAACACAACATTAACAGCTTTTTTCCAACTTTGCCAAACGGATCCATTCGCAAAGACGTTACTGTATGTCGACGTCCCTATTTATTATACGTGGGACAAAACAAGGAAAATTTTTCAACGACGAAAACAAGGAATGCCAGAAGAGGGTCATCCAGAAATTATGAAAACTAACGCAGTAGGTCGAGTACTGTACATCCAAACAATGCCGAATGTTTCTATCTCCGAATGTTGTTACACGAAATACGGGGACCAACAAGTTTCACAGATATCAGGACTATTGACGGTTACATATGCCAGACTTACAGAGAAGCATGTCAACGTTTAGGATTATTGGAAAACGATAACCACTGGGAATTAACACTACAAGAAGCCACACTCACAGCTTCAGCTGAACAAATTCGAGAGTTATTCGCCATAATTCTAACAACATGTAACCCATCAAACCCAAAACAGCTATGGGACTCTTTCAAAAGGAATATGAGTGATGATATATTGTACCAAATCCGACAAGCTAATCCAGAACTGACTATAGAATTCAATGACGACATCTTCAATGAAACACTCATTCGCTTAGAAGATAAATGTTTAGCAATAAATAACCAGACCTTAGTAGAAATTGGAATGCCAGCACCACAAAGAAATACTTTCAGTGTGCTAAACTACGAAATTACAAAGGAAAAAAGCTACAACGTCAATGAACTACTTGAATACATTGCTCACAACAAACCACTCCTCAATGACAATAAAAAAAAAATTACGTTATAATGAACCGAATAAATAACAACACTGGTGGAATTATTTACTTGGACGCACCAGGAGACACCGGTAAAACGTTTCTAATAAATCTAATACTGGCGGAAATACGTGCTGAAAAACACATCGCACTGGCACTAGCATCATCCGGCATTGCAGCCACACTTATGGAAGGAGGACGAACTGCCCATTCTGCCTTACAACTACCGTTGAATATAGCCGAACAACAATTCCCGGTATGTAAAATCTCAGGAACATCTGGACGGGGTCAACTTCTAAAACATGCTAAAATTATCTTCTGGGATGAATGCACCATGACCCATAAAAAATCACTAGAAGCCATGGACAGAACATTACAAGAATTGCGAAAAAACTCTGAAATGATGGGAGGAGCTCTACTCATACTCTCAGGAGATTTTCGACATACACTTCCAGTTATTCCCAAATCAACACCAGCAGACGAGATCAATGCATGCTTAAAAAAGTCACATCTCTGGCTGCAAGTACAAATACTGCAATTAACAAAAAACATGAGGGTTGAATTATCAAAAGATGAAACAACAGCACATTTTGCTAAAATACTTTTACAAATAGGCGAAGGTACATATCCTACTGACCAAACGACCGGCCTCATTGAACTCAATAGTGATTTCTGTAACATAGCCACTACTGAAAACGAACTAATCGACAAAATTTATCCAAATATTCAGAACTATACCAACGTAGAGTGGTTATTTCAAAGAGCAATTTTGGCCACTAAAAATAATATTGTTGACGATATCAATTTTAATATTCTAAAGAAAATACCTGGTGAAGAGAAAGTATATAAATCGATCGACACGATGGTATCCATTGAAGAAAGTGTCAACTTTCCTACTGAATTTCTAAACTCTTTACAAGTACCAGGAATGCCATTACACTGCCTTCGTCTGAAAATTGGATCTCCAATCATACTACTCAGAAATCTCAACTCCCCAAAACCATGTAATGGAACGAGGATGATCGTAAAACAGCTATCGAATAATGTCATTGAAGCTGAACTTATTTCTGGAAAGAACAAAGGACACACAGTATTTATACCTAGAATACCACTGATCTCTTCTGAATTGCCATTTCAATTTAAAAGATTGCAGTTTCCAATTAAATTAGCCTTTAGTTTTACAATTAACAAAGCGCAAGGGCAAACTTTGAAATATTGTGGCATCAACCTCAAAGAATCCTGCTTCTCTCACGGTCAGCTATATGTAGCTTGCTCAAGAGTAGGAAGTTCGAAAAATTTATATATATATATACCCCGGACAATAAAATGAAAAATGTTGTTTATAAACAAGTAGTGTAAATAATGAGAAAATGTAAATACATGTAAATATAGAAAATGTTTTCAAAATATATTTTTTACTTTTTACGTCATAGTATGTTTTTTTATTTCATCTACCACGTAATCTCATATCAACTCCCGAGCGAAGCCGGGTATCATAGCTAGTCTAAGTATAAGGCTAACAACTCTGAGAAAAATAAACTTAAATATCATACCCTGCGCAATCGCTGTAGCACTGTATGTCGAGATGCTCAGAGGCGTCATATTCACAGTTCTGTTGAAGATGGAAATCCAGCCAAAGTGTGGAAATTTTCAAAAGGTCTCGGAGTTGGCAAATCTCAACAGGCAACCAATTTAAACAATATTAGCATTGACTAGCTTAACCAGCATTTTTCATCGTCCACCTGTTTCAGTGGTCCTAAGAAATCTAACTCACTTCATCATCTTTCATCACTTCCTGCCTTAGATTTCTCTTCTTTCTATTTTAGCCATTTCTGTGAGAGTGATGTTAGGAAGGGTATATTGAATATCACTTCTAACGCCGTTGGTGTTGACTGTGTTAGCCGAAATATGATACTCCCTCTCCTTGATTTGTTTGTTCCTATTATCACCGATATTCTGAATTTTTCCATTTCATCAAGTACTTTTCCCAGTCTGTGGAAGGATGCCAATATTATTCCTTTACCCAAAAAATCCAACCCCAGTTCCTTCTCTGACTATCGCCCCATCTCCATTCTTCCTTTCCTATCCAAAGTCCTCGAACGGCTAGTGCATCAGCAACTAACTTCCTTCCTGAATAGAAATGACCTACTAAACCCATTTCAATCTGGTTTTCGTCCGGGCCACAGTACTACCTCGGCTCTTGTCATGGTTACCGATGACATCCGTTTGGGTATGAATGACCAGAAGCTTACAGTTCTTGCACTTCTAGATTTCAGTAATGCCTTTAACACGGTCGATTTTGACATTTTGCTCGCGTTCTTACAGTCTCTTAACATATCGGCTGCAGCGATTGACTGGTTCCGCAGCTATTTGGTTGGTCGTCGGCAAAGAATAAAACTAGATTCTTCGTGTTCTTCCTGGTGCAGCACATCAGCTGGTGTTCCACAGGGTGGTGTGCTGTCTCCTCTTTTATTTTCTATCTTCATTAATTCCATAACTCTTGATCTCTCCTCTTCGTATCACCTCTATGCCGACGACCTTCAAATATATTCGCAGGGTATGCATAGCGATCTCAATTCAGTTATAGAAGCCACGAATCTTGATCTGCTCTGCATATCAAATTGGAGTCAAAATTACGGTTTAAAAGTAAACCCCCTAAAGTCACAGGTAATTGTGATGGGTAGCGCTAAACAAATCTCCAAAATTGACTTTCTCAGGCTCCCTCCGATAGTCTTCGATGGTATCCAAATTCCTTTTTCCAACCAAGTGAATAATCTTGGCATAATCATGGATCGTTGTCTATCATGGGTGCCTCAGGTGAGTGAAGTGAGCAGGAAGATGTTTGCTGCCATAGGGTCTCTCAGACGGCTCCGGAATTTCCTGCCAATTGCTACTAAAATTGCGCTTGCTCAGTCGTTACTTCTCCCCATTCTTGATTATGCAGATATCTCCTATTTAGACCTAACCGAGGAGCAACTTAATAAGCTTGAGCGTATTCAAAATGCCTGCATTCGGTTCATTTTCGGATTACGCAAATTCGACCATGTTTCTAGTTTTCGTTCTCAACTCAAATGGCTCCCTATCCGTCACCGCCGTAACTCTCACATACTTTCTTTACTCTTTTCTATACTTTTTAACCCTGCAACTCCCCGCTACCTCAAAGAGCGTTCCTCTTATCTTAATTCTATTAGATCCTCTCAAAAATTGCTCCTAAAAGTGCCATCTTCATCTTCCAAATTTTATAATTGCTCATTTACGTTCCAGGCCGTTCGTTTGTGGAATTCTCTCCCTCTCAACATAAAACGCGCGCAATCTATTGGTAGCTTTAAATCGCAACTTAAGGAATACTATTTATCTCTTCCTTAGGTTTTTAAGTTGACACTGTTGTTTCTTACTGTGTGTATTATATATGTATATATGTACGTATATGTATGTCTATTTTGTATTTATTTAAGTATGTATATTCATATGAATGTGCTGTGTTATCTATTTCGTCTCTATTGTTTCTATGCACCACCTACTGCTTATTGTTTTTCTCTAGTCTCCACTACCCAAAGGTTGTCTGGAAGAAATCGCTCATTAGCGATAAGACCGCCTGTTGTTAACTCTACCTAAATTTATCCAATTGTAAAATTTGTGCTTGTAACGGTATGAGGTGTGCAATAAAGAGTATAAAGTATAAAGGTGTTGACGAATGTATAAATGACAGATAAAAGTACAGGAGTAGATAAAATACTATATTATCACTATTCTCATTTTAAAACTTGCGTTACCTACCTTCAGATGTTTTTTGTCCTATTTGAACTAAAACCACTCAGAATGTAAATAACTGAAGTTTGATTTATTCTCAAACAAAATTCAGCGAGGGACAGATTATTTACGGCGATAAACGCTACAAAGGCAACACTAGGCGTGAAAAGCGGATTATATTTTAAAAGCGTTCCCTTTCTATT
The DNA here is from genome assembly GCA_947086415.1 of Pammene aurita. Classification (NCBI taxonomy): domain Eukaryota; kingdom Metazoa; phylum Arthropoda; class Insecta; order Lepidoptera; family Tortricidae; genus Pammene; species Pammene aurita. The sequence continues at coordinate 2,282,990 of OX352297.1, forward strand.
CCACAAAGTGAATTTGTCCAACCAGTCGGTATTCAAGTATCTAATGTAACCGACTCGCTTTAGCAAATGTCCCGTGACGGGAGTTCGCATTCGGCGGCCATTATGGAAAGATTAATGACGTCATCACGTCTCCTTGCTTTTGTAACGTATCGTCTAAGGTAAGCCAGTCTAACCTATATATTATATTGTCAAATAGAAAAGTGCCTTGAACACGCAGACCATGCATTTGGACAAAACGACCTAGTCATTACATTTACACTTTCGTGATTCATACTAACATTTCTATAACAATTAAAAGCTGTTTGAAAATCACGGCCGACATCACATTTGTTTTTTTTTGGCAAAAAACATACGGTCCGCCTAATGGTAAGCAGTTACCGTAACATATGGACACCTGCAACTCCAAAGGATTCACATGTGCGTTACCTACCCTGCAGTAACGATTTCAAACATAAAATAAACCGAAAAGATAGATCAAAACCTTAGAACTACAAGATACTTATTATATAAGAGGAGGCTTATGTCGAGAACTACCGCATACATACCTTTGGGCGGGAGCACCTGGAAACCAGCTTGGGCCCTTTGACTCGGTGCAAAGGTGCGCTGTGCGGATCGTCGACGATCCCAAACTCACGAGCGATATTGAACCTTTGAGTCTTAGGAGGGACTTTGCCTCCTTATGCGTGTTCTATCGCTTGTACAATGGGTTGTGCTCAGAAGAACTGTTTGATATGATGCCCACGGCAGCTTTTTATCACCGCATCGCTCGCCGCCGGCAGGGTGTTCATCCCCACACCCTGGAGCCCAATGGGTCGCGCACAGTACGGTTTAAGAGGAATTTCCTCCCGCGAACGCTGCAGCTGTGGAATGAACTCCCTGCCGAAGTTTTCCCAGTGGGCTACAGTATGAGGTTCTTCAAAAAAGGAGTGTATAGATTCCATAGGCTACGATAACTGCTTACCATCAGGCGGGCCGTATACTTGTTTGCCACGCCACCGTCGTGGTATAAAAAAAATACATTGAAAATCGAAATTTCGTTTTCTCCCTCTTTATCGCTCTTGTTTATTCGAAAAAGAGTGATGCAAATAGTCGCACGAAGGAACGAAGTGGTTGGTGGTGGTGTTTATTGTCCTGATAACGATGGGTTAAATTAAGCTAATATAAAACATAACAGGAACTAACTATTATGTAAGTAACTTTTTTGGTTTGTTTGTCGTAGTACCATTTGTGTTGTAACTGTTGTAAGCAATTTAGATAGTAATAATGCTTCTAGAAAAGGTCACATATATATTAACTTTTTAAATGACAAATTCTTCTTCCGTTACCTTGGTGGACACGCTAAGAATAAAGGTATGAAATTATTATTATTATTTTTATTTATTTCGAAAACATTTAGAAAATTGTACAACTAATGTTACATATTTAATTGTGTACTACACGCCAATAAAATATCAAAACATAAAAAGAGAACTATTACTAACAATATAACATAATCGCTTACTTCTTATTGACAAAACAAAATTTGCCGAACCTTATTCTTGAAAACGGACATATCATCATCTTCTATCATCTTCTTCTTCAACATTATCCTCTTCATCATCAACATCATCATCTTCTTATTATTATTTATCTTCTTCTTCTTCATCATGTCCATCTCCATCTTCTTCTTCATCATCATCTTCAGCTTCATGTCCTTTTTATTCATCACCTTCTTCGTCTTCTTCATTTCCTTCTTCTTCTTCTCCATCATCATCTTCTTCGTCAACTCCATCTTCTTCATCGTCTTCTTCTTTACTTTCTTCATCACCTTCATGACCTTATTCATCATCTTCATCGTCTTTTTCTTCTTCTCCGTCACCATCATCACCATCAAAATCTTCACCATCATCATCATCATCATCTTCTTCTTCTTCTTCTTCCTCTTTATCATGTTCATTTCAATATTCTTCTTCATCATAACTTTCTTCTTCATCATCATCTACTTTTTCTTCATCATCATCTTCATGTCCTTTATCTTTACCACTTTCTTCGTCTTCTTCATCTCCTTATTTTTCTCTATCATCTTCTTCTTCATCATTATCTTCTTCATCATCAACATCATCATCTTCTTCATCATCGTCTTTTTCTTTATCAACATCATCTTCTTCTTCTTTACCCTGTTCATCATCATATTTTTCTTGATCATCATCTTCTTTTACTTCATCTCCTTCTACGTCTTCATCTGCTTCTTCGTTCTTCTTTTTCTTATTATTCATCTTCTTCCTCGTCTACAGCATCATCTTCTTTGTCTTCTTCTTCTATAGGATAGAATCATTCGCTTATGGGTATGTTAGTTGTTGCCCTGTTATCAATGCATTACATATAGTTTCTGAACCATTTTATAGGGTTTATAGTATGTGTGTAGATAAAGTAATATATGCAACTGTACGTAATTATGCCTTAAAACACTGGTGTGATCTTATTATGAAACTCGTATTTTAAGGACCCTTATTACGTAACAGTTACATCAACTACTATTAACCTTTAATATGTTCTCACTACTGAGGTGAAAAGTTGTATGTGTCACACGAGAGCAAAGTTATTTTACATCTCGTGTTTTTGAGTCCCTCGCTACGCTCAAGATTCTAACTTAGAATCACTCGCTTCGCTCGTGATTCAATTATAGAATCTTTCGCTTACTCGGGACTCAAAATCAACACACGCAAGGAAAACCAACTTTCCTCTCTTGTAGCACAAATAACTATTCTGAATCCTTTCAAGTCGAGACTTATGAATACCATAGTGTGGGCTCCAAACAACACTGCCGAACTCCAATATGCTCCGGACGAAAGAGTAAACACTTTTAATGTTAATATATTTTTGAAAGGTTTGCTTAAGCGCAGAACCATACCTAATTTTTTATATGCCCTTGCCACAATATTATCTATATGTTCATTAAAGGAAAGCTTACTGTCCAGAGTAATACCTAAATCTCGAATTATATTGTACATAATTCGATAGATTGGAGAGCAAAATAACTGTAAACCAAAACAGCCGACCAGTTCAGAGATTTTTTTATTAACAACTAATAAACATTGCAATATAAAAATAGATAATAGAAGTAACCAACGACAATATGGAAAAGTATGAAAACTTCGTCGACATTATATATTTTAAGTATAAAACTTTCATGAGACTAACATATTAAAAATTGTTATTACGGGTTACTCACGTAATTGACGTAATACGCGGACCCGGGGTATGTCCTTAAACTACGTCCGCACTTGGGTATGTCCTTAAACTACGTCCGGACTTGGGTATGTCCTTAAACTACGCCAAAAAGAGAGGTATGGGCACTGCGAATGGCATCTCGCTAAGTGTGGTAGGGCACGTTCAGCGAATGTCATCTCGCGCAAATCTGGAGCTGAGCCCGACTGGGGAAGTACCTCCACCTTACAGAAAACCACAGCCAAATAGCACTAGACCCTACTCATAGTGTTGTGTTTCTGCTGCTGAGTAAAGTTGCCAAAGACCTCAAAGAGGACCCAGTGTGTTGACGATGAGGGACCTTCTTGTTCCATTAGCCATCAACACAGTGAATCCTCCTTTTTGGAATTGCAGGCGTCCATAGCTTACGGTAGCTGCTTACCATCAGGCGGGCGTATGCTTGTTTGCCACCGTCGTGGTATACAAAAAAAATGTCGTTTCATGTCGAGCACGGAAGTAACCCGTTATAAATATTTTTAAGACATTATAGATTATTGTTTTGTGAACAACGGCCGTAAATTTATAGCCGCACCGAGTTGTTTTGCGACGTACAAAGAATAAATTCGAGCGACTGAGGCACGGGGAAACAAACGACAACAGCAGAGACTCAAAAGGCGCGTGATATGTTGTTCCGAAGTTAGTAAAATGAAACATTTTCTGCACTTACGAAAACGCACAGCTCCTCTAATTCGAGGTAGGTATAGGAGTTGAATGAAACTAGAACTTTGATGACGCGAAATTGCGACTAAAGTAATTATTATTTACCAATATTACCTAGCCTTTTTAAGATCTTAGTGCGTGATTTCTATCATATAAGGTAACCTTTTAAAATTTCTGATTGTCTTTGAAATACCCCCTGGCCGCGATTCGAAAAATAAACACACACACTGGAAGGACACAGCTCCAACCCAACTCAACCCAACTCAACTCAACCCTATGACGATATTGACATTTGCTATTCGAACAGATTTTCATTCAACATTGGTCACACATTGGTCTCACATTGGTCTCACATTGGTACAACATTTGTACAATGCGTGAGTTGCGTGACCAATGTGTGACCAATGTTGAATGAAAATCTGTTCGAATAGCAAATGTCAATGTCGTCATAGCGTTGAGTTGAGTTGGGTTGGAGCTGTGTCTGTCCAGTGTGTGTGTTTATTTTTCGAATCGCGGCCCCTAGCATTGCCCCTGACTGTCAATATGGAACGAAAGTATTAATTTGTAGGTACCGTAAAGTCGGATTACATTTATCCAATGATGTGCAATACAATAAATGCAGTTATAAAACCTGGAACAAGTAAATCCCAAAGTCCAAAGTTTCACACAAAGGCAAATGTAATTTGACTTTACCTAACCTACCATTTCATGAAGGCTAAGGATTTTTACGGTACCCATCTGTACAATTTTACATGATTCTTGTATCTTTTTAAATAAAGAATATATTCGATTTAGAGCCGTAGAAGAACACATATATTTTTGATATTATGACCGCTTCAATAGGTATCTTTAACTAAGTATGTAAAATGAAAGAAGCCCAACAAATTCACATCTTTGCAAATAATGTTTTCGGGAAATTAATATTGGATCGTTCAGTAGGAAACCTAACAAGCCGCCTTTATCGTTCATTTTCTAAGAATATTCTTTGATCAATTGAAATTAAGTTCCTAAACTGAGGCATGAGTACACGCGATTGGTTTTACAAAGGATAGTACTCGTTTTAATTGGAATCATAAAAAAAGATACCACTTATTTAAACTGTTACGGTTTTTACAAGTACTTACAACCGGGACTAAACCGTGTATGTATTTGTATACCAGACACCACCCAACGACAGAGCCGGATTATCCTTTAGGCAGAGTAGGTAACTGCCTAGGGGCCCCGCATCGGCCAGGGGCCCCGCGTGCACTGAAAAAAATTAAAATCTTTCATAGAGTGACAATGAAATTGGAAACTTGTATATATCGGCTAGTGCCCCGCGTGGGCAAACAAGATATTGAAAATGTCTCATAGAATTAAATATACCTTACTGACTGTCTTAATCTATTAACCCCTTTTTTTTCGTGGTATAACTTTTTTTTTAAAGGGGCCCCAAAAATTGCATTGCCTAGGGGCCCCGAAGTGCTTAATCGGGCCCTGTCCAACTATAACCAAAAGTTCCCAACTGTGGTCTCCCAAATATTTTCGTTTAGACATTCTTTTGGTTTTAAAGCCGCAGTTCAAAGACAAACTTTATTCATAAATGAATAAAAAACTTCGGGAATAACAAAATTGGTGTTTATACTTAATTATTAAGTTTTTAACTTGTGGACCATAGTTGCAGTACTGGACTAGAGTTGAGTGGTTTTCCGGTACCGGTAAAATTACCTTTCTCTTCATATTACTCCCCCAACCCCTATCTGACATGGTCCCCTATTTGAAATGCCAAACTGTGTGACATACTAGACGTGATTTTAAGTGGTTAAATAGCAACCGTAAGTTTTTGGTTACCGAATGCGCCCCTGATATTGGGTCATTGTTTATGTATGAAGTTTCAAAATGAACTTAACACAACTTTGTTGTTAAAAAAGTGCGTGTTCAGATCATTTTGAACACCTCACCCGCTTAGCTACTTCTGCTGCTGACTGTATGAAGAAAATAAATTCTCCCTCAGTATACGTATTGTTTGAATACACCGTGGGCAGAGCACATATCATGTGGGATGATTGGATAGGCGGCGCACACGCGAGCTTGCTTTATATTCAATTTATCTTGGGAAGTTGGCTAACAACACCGGCCCGTCTGACTTAAGATCTTCTGGAAGAGGCTTGAGACCATCATTGGTCTTAATCCATACATTGTTAACCTTACTTACACATACTACTTAGTTACTGCAGTGGCGCAGCGACCCAAAGTGAATCTTGGCCTCCGACACCAAAGATCGCCAGGCTTCTCTGTTCACAGCTGTCTCTGTCCAATCAACGGTGCCCAGCGCGGTGAGCTCGTTCAGCACCTCGCCTTTCAAGCGATACCTAGGACGCCCAGGGGCCCATTTCTCAAAAGCTTGTAACTTGTAATACAAGCGGAAGTCCCTTTCTAGCAAATGATGTCAAAAAGTGACATCCGCTTGTATTACAAGTTACGAGCTTTTGAGAAACGGGCCCCAGATGGTCTTCGACAAGTTGGCTGACCCGAGTATGCTCTCTAGACAGCACGATCTTGAGATACCGTACCTTACTTATTCTTATTAATTATTAGTCGTTTGAAAAGTATAGTAAAACTCACTAGTTTTGAAGCTTACGTATGTAAATAAAATAAAAAGCCTTTTTATTCCGTATCCACTTAAAACTAATACCGATCAAATAGAATAGGTAAACCTTACTTCGGGTATAGGCCTCTTCCAACTTATTCCATCGTTTTCGGTCTTAAGCGTCTAAAAGCCAGTTATGAGATTATATTACATCCAGCGCGCGTACTCATAAAGTAATCTTAAGTATAGATAAAGCCAGCGTGAAACTTATTATATTTAAATGCATTTTCCATGCGGTTTCCTGCTTCCACCTGTCCAATAGGCTCGCACATAAGAAGCTGAATGTGAGGTTCCGCGGCACAACCCTGCAACACAACGAGTTTCCCAAGTACCTTGGTGTTACACTGGACAGAAGCCTGACGTACAGACCACACACCGAAAAGCTGAAAAGCAAAATAAGGACCAGGAACAACATAGTTCAGAAACTCACCGGAACCACTTGGGGAGTCACTGCGTCTTGCCTGCGTACTACGGCCCTGGCCCTAGTTTATTCCACGGCCGAGTATTGTGCCCCAGTATGGATGAACAGCGTACACGCTTCTTCCGTGGATGTGCAGCTAAACGAAACCATGCGACTTATCACTGGCTGTCTCAAATCCACTCCGACATTTTGGCTCCCAGCTCTAAGTGCCATAGAGCCAGCTCATCTGCGCCGAAAAAAGTGTCAACTCCGAGAGGCAACAAAAATAAAATGCCATCCCTCGTTGCCCATCCATGAAGACCTCACTGCCTTCGGAGACAAAAGGCTCAAGTCCCGTAACCCACCTGCTCTCGGTATGATGGACTCTGACAACGAGTGGAACATACACGACTCATGGATGACCGAGTGGAACGACCACCAACTAAAGGACGAACTACTTTTTACACACGACCCAAAGGCGCGCCCACCTGGCTTTGATCAGCCACGCAAGGTCTGGAGCCAGATAAACCGCATTCGAACAGGCGTTGGAAACTGCGCCCACCACTGGTACAAGTGGGGCTGGCGTGACTCCCCCCAATGCGTATGCGGTGCCTCCGACCAAACAGTGGAACACATGATCTTTGAATGCTCGGTCACTAAATTCAACGGACGGGTTGAAGACCTCGCGAGACTTAGCAAAGAGGCCATTGAGTATCTGAAGAAGGCTAATCTCAATCTATAGCTTAAACTATGTACTTTTAATATAAAAAAAAAAAAAAAAATCCAGTGACTCGTAATGCCATACGATAAATAAATAAATAAATAATGCATTTTAATGATGAAAGTTTTCAGTGAGCAATGTAAGCTTACTTATTTCTCTATGATTCAGATTCAAATGACTCAAAATAAAAGAAAATTACATTGTAACAGTTTTGTAAAGACATCGGCGTTGTCACATTCTTTCGTTATAGATCTGTGTTTGTAAGGCCGAGAATCCCTTGGTGCTTACTTAGCACTCGTAAACTTTGCGTAGCCCATCAAATAGAGTTTTTGGTGGAATTCTGAAAGAAATTTAATACTATAATAGTGCACTTGCCTTCAAATAGTCAGATTTGGACCCATAATAATTATTTTTTCTTTGTTGTTTATCTTAAACTATAACCTATTGTTGGTAAATCTAACCTTGGTTTGATATGTTTTCTTATAGAATAAGGCATTTATATGTTGTTTTTAGTTTTGATGTGATCCTAAAATATTGGACTGGGCAGATAAAAAGTGTAGCGCAATTTGAAGTGTAAATTTTTTATGTAAATTTTATAATTACAAATACAAATAATTTATTGAGAAAAGTATAGTACAGTGTTTGCTCTTACGGACTAAGGTTTTTTAACGACATGTGGTTAACGTGGTTAATTGTAATTAAGTTAAATTATTAAGACTAAAACTAGATTAAGATTTTTGTGTGTTTGTTACTAACACTCTATGGATACCTGTTTGTCCGAAATAAAGAAGTTTTATTATTTTTTTATTAATACTATTGTTTTGAAAAAATATGTCCCGCCGAGTTTCTTGCCGATCATAATTCTTCTCGGGTCAGAGGTGTAGGTTTAGAACCGGTGTAGTTTGTTTTTTTTTTCTCTTTTACTTTGATAAACTATCTGACGTGTAAAAGTGCCCTTGTGGCCTACTTACTGATTAAAAGTTTGAGTTTGAAGGTCTAATCATTATAAATTATTTAAAACTGAAATTGTATGAACCGGCGTCTTCAGCTTTCCGGGCTGACGCCCCGACCCTGATGTCCTGACTCGAGTTATTGCAATCTCTACACGACTAGGCGCCGTTGATCCGGTCTCGGACACCGGAGGACTTGGTTACTGTTTCCGAAGTATTTGACATCTATTTCAGTTTATAATTTGTGTCAGTTTGCATGTCAAAGGCATGAAGTTAAATACAATCTGGAGATCATACTTCGACCACAAAGTGAGGCCGAAAGAGAGGGTAATGTGGGGGGCTGCATCTCATCCTAAGTAGGGTGACCATATGTACTATGATGTATGTGGGATTGGGCTAGTATGAAGACAAATATAAAATATGCTTGTCGTCTAGTAAGTATTGTCCAGAAAGAGAAGTCTCATAGTTCATATGGGAACTTATACATTCTACTGACTTACGGAGCTGGCCACTTCAGATACGTTGGCGCGATGGTGGGAGCAGGGAACCCCTCTAATTACTTTACTATTTTAATCTTATTGCTAGATCCAGGCATCTGGCAGCTATTTATCGGAGGACGTCAGAGTGACAGACCAGCAAAATATTTCAGTTAATAGGTAAAAACTGTCGAAGCCTATCGCTAATATAATAACAAAAAAGTAAAAACATTGCGTATCGCTACGGAAAACAGTAGGCGACAAACAATACATTAACGTAACGTTATTTTGCACTATTTTCCCCCAACAGAAACTCCTGAAAATGATATAATCTTATTAATTACATGATACTGCACTGCATCAAACCTAGAACTGTAAGAAATTTATTTCTTACAACTCGTTTGCATAACACCGATGAACAATTGCCAGATGTCCGCGTCTTAAAATCGGGGATAGTTAGTATAGCAAACTAAAACTAAGTAAGTACAGGGGGTTCGTGGCTCTCACTATTGCGTCATATCTAATGTGGACAGTTCTCCGACTTTAATATACTTAAAGGTATATAAAGAAAACAGCAAAACATCAAACTGCTCAATGGTTGACTGGAAGAGATCTCTTCCATGTAAAAATATTGTATATTCTTCCTGTTGTATTTTTCTTTGTTGTACAAATGTTGTACTATAAAGTCTATTTTAACGGCCTCCTAGCCTAGTCGGTAGTGACCCTGCCTATGAAGCAGGACGTCCCGGGTTGGAATCCTGGACAGGGCATTTATTTGTGTGTTTATCACGGATATTTGTTCCTGAGTTATGGATGTTTTCTATGTATTTAAGTATTTATATGTATATATCTATTACATATATCGTCGTCTAGTACCCACAACACAAGCCTTATTAAGCTTACCGTGGGACTAGGTTGATTTGTGTAAGATTGCCCCATAATATTTATTGATTTATTTATTATACTGCCACTACTACAATTTTTTGTATGGCCTTGTGCCATTTTAGGACCCTTTCGAAAGGGCCTAAAAAGACCCGCGGGCCACTCCTGTCTTATGTAAGTAATACTTAGGAACAGACGTAATACTTAGGAACAGACCATGTACTTATGTACATTTCTGTAAAAACAGCAAAACCGACCCGCAGTTTGCCGACATCATAGTCACCCTATTGTTTGACAATCTTAACTTGTTGTTAAATCGTAAAATTGAATGATTGTGGATTGCCGGTGAAAGGAAAGTCTACTTTATTGTAAAGTCTCACCCCTGCACCCTTTTACACAACATATCTTGACCATTTTTACTTAAAAATGTTGTTACGAAATGTTGTTGAGCTGAGCGGCGTCATTTGAAATAATATCAGTGACATATTATGTCAGTGATGGGACTGATGGGATGGGGATACCAGACCGTATTTTAAATATTACAAAACTTACTACTGTCTGCAATATTAATTGCAATTCTTTAATTAATTGAATGAATAATATTTACGTCGTAAACAAATTCAAAGCAGCTAAAAGGGAACAAAGTATTAATTCAAAATCTTGCAATAAATTATTATAAGTAGGAAGTGACTTCTAGTGTGTTACTAAAATAAATGTATATAAATAAAACCACATTGGTAAGTTTCATAAGTTGGCAGCATTGTGCGAGTGAGACACCGCCCCCTACATTATGCTCTCTATAGGACCGTTTTTATTACTTTTTACTAGTGACCTATGAACGACTGTTTTGCTCGGTAATAAGGTTCAACTGTGGTTAGAGGAATATAGTAAAAGTACTATCCGGATTGTATTCTGATCCGTGGTCAAAGGTAAATCATTGTCTGTTGTTAATAGAGTTCATTTCTAGATGATAATAACGCTTTATTCACAACCGATGATGTACCTTCATGTACCTTTGAATTGAAAACGTCACATTTATATACAGTATTGATACTGTTCAAAAACGACAAATCAAAAAAAATATATTTGATTTGCTTTTCAATTAAATGAAAGCAATAGGAAATCGACAGTCTGCCTGCTTCTAGCCTAGACACTACATCTAGTCTCCTCCTAGATAAATTTACTAATCATTTTAGATTACAGTTACAGGTAATAAAGGACTTGAAAGTAGACTTTTACTATTTATTGAATATATAAATATACTCCCAAAAATGTTTCTTGTTTTTTTTGTCGATTTAAATTAATATTTTTATCTACTTACACTCAAAACAAAAGAATTGCACCGCGCCGCTAAAAACTTTTGCTTTAAAGTAACGGAGAATCCAACCAAAAGTAAACGGCCGACTCGTTTATTCGCAGCGTCTAATAGTTTTGTGTCCTGCACTTTTATTAAACTTCAAAGCACTTCGCAAAAACGTCTATTCTAAACTTTAACATAATCCAGTCCAGAATTACAGAAACTAATTTTTGAGACCGTTTCAGACACATTGGTATGTTCCGCAGATTGCGCTAAAGTCCAACTCTGGCACAATACTTGATTCTACTTTTAAAAGGTCTTAAGGTCTTATAATTTTTCAAGAGATTTAAGCTTTTATACCAAGGGAACAATATACATAACTGCGTAGTGAACTGAAGCTATCAAAGTTTGTAAATTTATCTAATACAGTGTTACATGCAAACGTCGGCGAAGTTGGTGCAGTGAGCTCGGATAGAATTTGGCACAACGGATGGTGTGCGGAATATCTTTGGAGACCTTGATAATTGTCTTTCTGAATGTAAAGAATTAATGACTGAGGAATACCTACTGAAAGACTGGACAGTAGGCAATGCCTACTAGGCATGAGTATGAAAAAAGGCTATTAAGGTGAACTTTAAATAATGTATTTTAGGTTACCAATTTTTCTGACTTTGTACTGTTCCTTGAATAATAATAAATGGAGAACATATATTCAATAAGATATATTTTGGGTATATAAAAATGATAAACTATGTAGTTATAAAAATTTTGATTCGGCAACCAGTGCAGTGTAACATGGTCACTAACTGAAAAACTAACAAACAAAATAAAAGTATGACAAAATGGAAGAGAAAGAAGTGTAATCGGAGTCAAAAGAAAAGATAAGGTAAGATCAAATAAAATTAAAAATATAACGTAATTCTAAGATGTGAATAGAGTATGGAAAACATTAAAATGGAAATGGGCAGGGCATATATGGTAAGGAAAATAACCAAGAAATGGACAAGGAAAATAACAGGGTACCCTATAGGTTTTGAAAGAAATCAAGGTGGCCAATGGTAGCGTTGAGAAGATGACCTCAGTAGAGTGGCTGGCCCTGGATGGCGCAGACTAGCAAGATAGTGACAGAGACGGAAATCTTTAGAGGAGGTATTTGTCGAAAGACAAGCTGTTGTTACAAGACCCAATCGCCAGAAGGAAAAAATAACTTAGTTATAATTATTAAATATGTACTTTTACTGTAGAACAGCATTTATTTTATTTTATAATTGTACTTTTAAACAAGACTCAACATCTCCTAGTAAGTTACTAAAAAGATGAGCTCATTTCCCAATAATGAATAAGAAAAGTTTAATCTACACCAAAGTAATCTCAACAGCGGCTGCTTTTGAGTAAGTGAGAGGCTTCTCACTTACTTAAAATACGAAACTTGAAACATTTACCCTTTCAAGACGCTCCACATTCGCTAAGAGTAATTATTATAAATTAGCTTAAGTATGATTTACCGCGGAGTTGCGTGATCTCCGGAATGAAATGGCTGTTTGAAGAGGTTTTGGTCGACTAAGAGTCACAGATAATCTGAATATACAACGTTTGTCACACGTTTCTGTTAACACCAAACATAGTAGGTAGTAGGTACGCTTAAATCGAAGGAGATGCTATAAAATAAAGGTCTCCAATCTCTTTATTCTTAATCTTAGTATAGATTATGCCCAATTCTTTTATTTTAGTAAATACGAGTGTTATATGTTATGTTTTAACAAAACAGCATAGAACTAGATTCAAACACTTATGTATAGTTAATTTAGTAAATAGGTATAGTTTTATTTTTAAGATAATTTTTACTCGTATGTATAACTATTTTGTCTTGCTGTGCATGCTTATTTTGGATGGCATTGTTATAAAAAACCTACCTCTCATGTAATTTTCTATTAATGTATGGAAAGTTGTCAGGCAAGTGACGCCTGATAAATAAAATAAAATAAATATTAAATTAAATTTTGACTAGACCCGTCTAATTGTGGTATCGTTAGCTGACGTTTCTGCTTAATACGATGTAAGCAGAAAAGTAAACAGTATTTATCTAAAGACAAAGTAAAAACTGAGGCAGTGGTGTTTTCCACTTTTCCTGTATTTCTAATTATACCGGTTTACCTATTCAATTCTATCACTTATCTACTGCAAGTACTTACACACATACTTTAGTTTTTCCATACCTAATTACGTAAGAGTATCAACAAACAAAACTGAACGTCATTCTGACTATAATTATGGATATATCACCTTTTAACACTACGTCAACAAGTGGACAGTAAACACGTTTTAGCATCTCACAGTAACAGGAGGACGTAAATGCAGTTAAAATGTCGATCATTATGCTCTTTTGTTTTAGATATCCATCGACTTATCTGGTGAATTTTATTAATAGATCTGTAGGTACGATACGACGTATAGTCATTTGAAGATAGACGTTCCGTATGGTCAAACGTGAGTAATAAAAATATTTATTACAGGTTGTGACAAAAATACTGGTGATAACTTTAATGCTTTAGCTTTACTTCAGTATTTGTTTATTTTCTCGATAAAAAAATAGTTGCTCATAAATTAGCGTTTTAGTACTCAGTTGTTTAGTGTGCAAAAAGTTCGATATCGCACTCCAGTTCTTTTAACTTTTCTAATTTTAGGAGTACTACAATAGTCAGTAATTTTGAAGCTATTTTTATTAATTTAAGAGTGTATTTAACATCGCTGAGTAAAAAAAATGCAATTTGTTTTATTTAGTTAAAGGAAGCATTGTAGGTGTATTTCAAAATTAATTTATACTTGACAGATTATGTATTATGTTATAATTAAAAGGATTAATCGCGTGTTTGTATAAATTGTTATCCTCCCAATGTTTCGAGCTCTTTACATCGCCCATGGTCACGGGATAGACGGATAAACATGTCATTGTCAAGATTACATTACTCATACTTACAAAGGTTTCGAATACTAGATCGAGGTTGTGCCTGTACATGTCATATAGGTTAGTGAAGTAGGTTATAAATTACAGATAAGTGTTTGTGCTAATGATGTTGGTTTTACAGTCCCGTTATCATTTTGTCTCTTTATGAGGTGAACTACTGGATCACAGGTTGGTGATAAGATGCAAATTAGATGCGAGCCCCCCAGCACGGGCCTGTATGATGGCTTGCGAGCTGTTCAATGTTCCGGTGGAGATGGTGGATGTGAACCTTCTGGGGGGAGATCATTTGAAACCCGAGTATTTGAAGGTAATGCCAATACTTACTTACGGAGTAATATAAACAGGCCCTGTAGCCAAGATGTCAATCGTTTGCAGAAAACGAAACAAAACGCTACACGCTCTCGCTCACTCTTCCATATTAGTGCGATAGAGAGACGGATAGCGTTTCGATTCGTTTTCTGCAAACCATTGTCATCTTGGCTAAGCCCCCAGTTGTGTTGATATATGGTTTTACACAAATACTGGCAATTTGTTTAAAGTTATCGTTAAAGGTATAGTTATCGTATTCTGACTCAAAAAAAGAAATGGTTTGTATGCAAGTTTGGCTCTACAGATCTAAATATACATAGATAACTTAAACACCTCAATCTGTATGAAAACCAACCGTGTCACTTTTTTTCTACCTACTGTGACGTCACAAGGGCGAATTAGTGATGTGGATTCCCCGTTGTCCGCACAAAATCGATTCAAAGGCGACGCCGCCGCCGCACGCGCCGTTCGACTCGACTTCAATAAGCCTGGCCGCAGATGCACGGAATTTCGGTACGGTTTCCATATGACAGACAGAGACAGAGACACTTTTTGAGGTTATTCCGTTCGGAACCCGAACGAAAATTCCGTGCGTGTGCGGCCAGAGGGCCTACCGCGAAACGAAAACGAACTCCGTTCGTGTATCTCCCTCTCTGTTGCACTTGCTAGTTCAAGCGACAAAGACGGAGATAACCTAAAAATCACTAATCGATTCACATGAATGACATCGATTTTCTGACAGACGAAGGATATTAAACGGAATTATTAAATAAAGGATATTTGAATTACATTTTAAAAATAAAACTAGTAAGACTATTAGCTCTGTGAGCTGTAGACCTCGCTTTGTTTTGAAATGGTTGAAATTTGTAATTTTTTTAAGTTTTCTACCTCCATATCTCTTCATTTTTTTAAATTTCGAAAAATTGTATATAGTTCACAAGATTTTATGAGAATAGGCTGAAAATGCAAAGTCTAGGCGAGAACAGAAATCCGGACTTCCTCCGAACATCCAAACATTTTTGGGCCAATCTGAAACTTGACAATGATGAAGGTTGTTGTGGCGTATCTTTATTCTGTAAAGCACAAATAAAAGTCCCGTGGCCGCAATCCATTTTTATTTTGTGATAGGATCGTTTGGAAAACTAAAAAAAGTAAGTGTTTCTTAAGCACAATAGAAATTTACATACGTACTTGTTTGTATCAATAACTACTAAATTGGCGGTTTTAAAATGGTTAATATCATTCGTCTGTCCGATATCGATTAAAATCGATCATCGAAATAATGTTGTAGAACGAACAACACTAGTTGCTAGATTTGACAGACGAATGATAAGTTCCCTTGTACCACGAACTCCAAGTGATGCGCGACAGTATCGCTTGTTCTGATATCCATCGTCTCTTAACACACAACATCAGATTAAACGCTCAAAGCAAACGCGGCAATGTAATGTGAACATAGTTTACTTACCGATAATCTATAGTTACTTAGGTACCCTACCTTGTGGACCCGGGGTATGTCCTTAAACTACGTCCGGACCTGGGTATGTCCTTAAACTACGCCAAAAAGAGAGGTATGGGCACTGCGAATGGCATCTCGCTAAGTGTGGTAGGGCACGTTCAGCGAATGTCATCGCTCAAATCTGGAGCAGAGCCCGACTGGGGAAGTACCTCCACCTTACAGAAAACCACAGCCAAATAGCACTAGACCCTACTCATAGTGTTGTGTTCCTGCTGGTGAGTAAGGTTGCCAAAGAGCTCAAAGAGGACCCAGTGTGTTGACGATGAGGGACCTTCTTGTTCCTTTAGTCGTCAACACAGTGAATCCTCCTTTTTGTAAAGGGTCGGCAACGCGCATGTGACTCCTTTGGAGTTACAGGCGTCCATAGGTTACGGTAGCTGCTTACCATCAGGCGGGCCGTATACTTGTTTGCCACCGTCGTGGTATAAAAAAAAAAAAAAAAAAAAAAGGTACAGCCTTGGAATCACACCTCGGAATACTTAAAAAATAGATTTAAAATGAATTTACGCATAATATAATTTGAAAATAATTTACGTGTGATAGGAAAAATGTCCTTGCGTTTGTGTGCTTCCAATTTCTGGGCTATTGCACTTTAATACCATCAAAAAAGCATTTTCTTAATTTTCACGGACAACCGACTACCACAACAGACGCGCGCGGAATGTCAGTAGCGACGGCCAACTCGGAGACCTACTCCGAGTTCCGACACGCGAAGTAGATGCATTTGCGTGATCTATGTATATTTAGATCTGTGTTTGGCTCGCATATACGACGTGTCCAACCCAATAAAAATGTAAAAAAAATGTTTAAGGTTTTTCCTAATCAGCATATGTTATGACTAGCCTTTTCCCGCGGCTTCGCCCGCGTACTATAAGTACTCAAAAAGGATACGATGAGATATGTTGATAGTTGGAGGGTCGAAATGGAGTATTTAAGTAAAACCAGACATTATCGAAGATGTGTTGTATTGTCGGTATCACGTATATAAGAGGGGTAACAAAACTAAACATACCTTATTTATATGTTATTATTGCTTACATGCTATTTTATTCAACCACGTGTGTCACATTATGTCGCAGGCAGTAACGTGAAGTTACTGTTAATATGTTAATTAGGGATATACTACATCTCCCCCGGAAAGTTACCCTTCACCCCCACAAAGGAAGAAAAAAAAAGTGACATACGTAGTTGCATTTACATTTTTTTTTTTAATACTATGTTATACTATATAATAATTGCTAAAGATTAATGTTTTTAAAGTACAGCTTAGTGTTATTCTTATGAGTTATATAAATCAGATTATTCTTAGAAATCTTAACATTAGGTGACATATCCTCTATTACTTCATAAGGTCCATTATAGATACAATCTAATTTATTACCTACTTGGTTTTTTAAAAGTACTAAATCTCCTGGTTTATATTGTACAGAATTCATTTTCTTATCATACATAAATTTTCTACTATATTTACTTGACAATAAATTATTTCTAGCTTCTGACTGTGCTCTTTGTAACCTATACTTAAATTCTTTAGGATAATCGTCATAGTTATAGAGAGGGTCGACAGAAGAAATTAAATTATTTGGCAATCGACAGTGTTTGCCGAATACTAACTCGTATGGCGTATACTGCGTCTCTGAATGCACGGTGGTATTATACGAAAAACACCAATAACTTAACCAGCTACTCCAGTCGGTGCTGTTGTTACCACATTGAATCCTAAGAAAAGCTCCTAAGTTTTTGTGCGTGTTTTCTAGTGCACCTATGGTTTCGTGGTGATAAGCGGTCGAGTGTAGCTTATTGACACCTAATAATTTACAAATATCGCTAAATACGCTAGACATAAATTCGGTACCTTGATCCGTTATGACGTCGGTTGGTACTCCATATCTTAAAATAAAATAATTTACAAATGCTTTACTTACAGATTCAGTATCTTTTCTTTCTAAAGGGTATGCCTCTACGAACTTTGTGAGTTCACACTGAATTGTTAATACGTACTTATAGTTATAATTATCTAATTCTAAGGGTCCAAGAATATCTAAAGAAACTCTTTCGAAAGACGAACTTGGTGTCGAAGTTATCACCATTGGTTCCTTAATGTATTTATTAGTGTGTTTGTTGTACTGACAATGTGCACATTTCTTGACATACTCGTATACATCGTGGCTCATTCTTGGCCAGAAGTAGTGACGTTTAATGTTATTAAGCATTCTATTAACCCCCGCGTGGCCACTTGTGGGTAATAGATGAAAATCGTTTAAAATAACTCTTATTTCGTCTTTATCATATACTTTTGTAACACCTTTTGTTACTAGGATCCTAGGAATATCACTTGTACGAGTATAGCTAGCTAAAAATGCATTTACTTCTTGTTCATTTTGATTATTTTTTATTATAATAACTTCACTTATGCTTTGCTCCTTGCATAATATTTCTAATTCCCTCGCTAACACGCCTACGGTAGATAACGATCGGGTTGTTAGATATATGCATGATTTGCTTGGTGCGTACACAAAGTTTCCTTTATTACTCATTATTTTATTTCGACATGTCGTATTTAACTTATAATTTGAACCTAATACGAGTTCAATGCAGTCCTTAGGTGCTTTGATGATTTCCACAACTCTAGGTTGATCAAGCCTATCGTTTGCGGGAACATCTGTTACTACGTCACCTTGATTGCAAGTTTGTTGCGCGCGTAATCTCCGTGATTGAGCTCTGGTCATGACTGATACAACGTTTGTCCTGATATTTTTTAAATCTTCACTATTCATCGGTAAACGACTCAATGCGTCTGCAGCTGCATTGTTTCGTCCCGGAATATATTCAATATCAAAATTAAATTCTTCTAAATACAACCTAAATTTGGTTAACCTACTCGAAGGATCAGTCATTCCAAAGAGATAAATTAAAGGTTTATGGTCGGTGACAATTTTGAACTTTTTCCCATAGAGATACAGTCTAAAATGCCGTGTCGACCACACTATGGCCAATAACTCCAAGTCAATGATTGGGTATCGAGTTTCAGCTGGCTTAAGGTTTCGACTTGCATATGCGACTACTTTTCCGTTAGAATTTGACAATACGGCACCTAATCCTATTTTTGATGCATCCGTATGTAAGATAAAAGTATTATTTTCTGAAAAATCTGGATAATCTAAGACTTGTGGACTTGTAAGTATATTTTTTAATTTTAAAAATGCTGTTTCACACTCTGGGGTCCAATTGAAAACTGCGTTTTTCTTGGAAAGTTGGTTCAATGGATAAGCTATGTTCGCGAAATTAGGAATAAACCGTCTATAATAATTGGCAAATGCAACGAATCTCTTGACCTCATCTGTATTCGTTGGCCGTGGGTATTTATTTAATGCGTCCACTTTTGCTGGGTCGGGCTCTACTCCCTTTGAAGTAATTTTATGTCCTAAGTACATTATGTCTTTACGTAAAAATTCACATTTTAATGGGTTTAGTTTAAGATTAGTGCTTCTCAATCGTTCTAACACTCGAATGAGGTTATGGTTATGTGACGTCATGGAATTTCCTATGACAATACAATCGTCTAAGTATATAAAACATTGTTTATAATTTAAGCCGGACATGGCTATGGTCATGAGTCTAGAGAAAACACTAGGCGATGTCCGTAATCCCATTGGACATCTTTTCATCCTATACATTTTATCGGTTGTAAACGCGGTGTATTTTCGGGATTCTTTGTCTAAAGCTAATTGGTAATAACCTTGGAAAAGATCAAGCTTTGAAAAATATATGCTACCTGCTAGGGAATGTAATATTTCAGTAATGTTAGGCAACGGGAACTTATCATCCTGTATTTTATTATTTAGCTGTCTATAGTCAACAACTAATCTCCATTTCTTTTCTCCTAACTTATCTGATTTTTTAGGGACAAGCAAAACTGGGCTGGACCACTCAGAAGTGGTCTCTTCAATTATATCGTTATCTAACATATCTTGAATCTGAGTTTGAAGTTCCTTACGTAAAGCGTGTGGTATCCTGTAAGGCTTTACATATACCGGGCTTGCATTTTCTTTTAATTTAATTTTGTGCTCTAATAAATTGGTTGTAGTTAGCTTGTCGCCGGGCAGATGAAAAACATCTGCGTATTTTGCGCAAATTTGTTCTATACTTAATTGTTCCTCTTTATTTAAGTAAGTATGTAAATTTAATAGATCTAATAACGTAGTTACAAGTCAAAGTTGCAAATATCAAAATTACATAATCTGTTTACTTTTAAACTTGATAAATCTAAACTAACTGGCTTATCAGTCGTCTTTAATATTCGCACTGGTATTTGACCTTTCTCCGGTCTTGAAATGACACCTGCTACAAAAACGCCTTCCTGCATTTCTTCCGCTAATACTACACAATCATCACTTAACTGTGACGCAATATGAGTCACAATTTCGCAGCGCGGTGGGATAGTATGGACATAATTATTCCTAGAATGAACCTTCATAGGTATCGAAACAGACTGACCTCTGTCCTCTAATGTCAGTGCATTGTTTTTATAGCTTATAGTTGCATTATAACGCAAGAAAAATTTTTCTCCTAAAATTGCTTGAGCTGCGCATTGCATATTCTTAAAAACATGAAACTTTCCTTCGCAAATGAATCCGTTAAAGTTTAAGTCTAAACAGATATATCCTTCCGAAACTAAATCTCCACAAACTCCCTTAATAGTAATACTATGTCCTTGGACTTGTCTAAGAAGGTCGGGTTTGTTTTTCAAATATTCATACTTAATAGCACACAGACCTGCTCCACTATCGGCTAATATTTTTAATTTATGTGCATTACCTACACTACATGTTACTGTACTATAATTATCTTTGTTGTATCTAAATATCGCATTATTCATGTTGGTCACGAAAAAACTGCCTGTTTGATTTTTTGTCAGCATTTGTTGTACGTGCACGTGTCGCGTGCACGAGTCGTCGAACGCTGGCCGTGCTGTGGTCAGCAAAATGCTGAGGTCGTGCAACTTTATTGTGTGGAATGTGTTGCGAAATACCTACGTTACGGTTATTATTAGAATAATACCGTGTTGGAAATGCATTTTTTCCTGAATGAAAACTTTTTTCCTTATTATAACGAACAGTGTGAGTATTTCTGTTCCCGTAATTTTTACGAGAAAGACTGCGTCCGTAATGTAGGACCTGATCGTCCCGTGGTGATGAACTATGTTCATCAATTGCTGTCCTAATAGCTTCGGGCAACGACTTAAACTGCCTAGCCGATATTATGGTACTCAATTTTGGGTCTGATAGACCGTCAGCGAACCGCTTAATAGCTGACTTTTCGTTCAGTGGACGAAGTATGTCGTACCTACTATCGTCACCATCGGCTTGGGATATAGTCAAATTGACAAAAAGATCCTCGATCTCAGCTCCGAAAGCTTCTATAGATCGCCTACCTTGCCTAGCTCTATATAGCTGTGCCTGAATCGACTCGGACGATTTTTTAGGTAACAAGAACGTACGCATATCAGCGACGAGAGATTCTACGCTACTGTATGACGTCTTTAACCTGAGTTTAGCGCTGGACGAAAGTCTTGTTTTCAATACAAATTCTATCAAAATCTGTTGAGTCTCGCTACTTATAATAGAACTATACATTAGAATACCATCTATCAATTGCTTAGTAGAGTCCTCTTGCCCCGTCATGACGGGCAACAAGGTGATGGCCGTTTTGAAATCGAAACTAGATTTAGCCATGGTGCCTAACCTTACCGTAAACCTCAGTAATTTGACCTATAAGTGTCTATTTCCTCTGTCGCCTCTCTTGACCGACCTCTACAATATTATCTTTCAATGTAATTAATTGGTTACGTAACGACTCTAATTCAAGTAACATAATGTATCTATAAACTCAAAAAAAAAAAATTGCTAAAATAAGATGCCTATCAATCGCTAAACATTATGACAAAATTTTAAAACATAACAATAGAATTATAATTAACTTACATTAGTAGCGGCAATATAAGTAGGTCATGTTGACGCTGCATTCTGCGCTGGCTCGGGCGGCGGGCGGCGGTCGCGTGACGCTGGCTGCAAGCTGACACCTCCACGTGGCGCTCGCTGTCTGCTCCCGATGATGATGATGGGCCGGGATAACCCTGGACACCTCTTGAATTGCGAGCCGGGAAACCCTGGACAACGCTCTTCTTTCTTCTTTCTTGGCACTCTTCTTAATTTGTTTCTAGAGTTTTGGTCATCATCTTCTTGCTTCTTTATTTAATTTTGGAAATATTGTTTACGGTCATCTTGTTCTTTCTTCTTAATTTTCTTGAAAATTGTTCATATTTTTCTTTCTTCTTATCTTCTTTCTTGAATAATGGTTCTTCGGTTCCGATCTTCATTAGGATAATCTTGCATTGATTTGTCTTCATTTTCGTACACGATGCTCCGTGGTTTTCTTCATCTTGGTTCTTCTGGTATGGGTCGCCATGAGATATGTTGATAGTTGGAGGGTCGAAATGGAGTATTTAAGTAAAACCAGACATTATCGAAGATGTGTTGTATTGTCGGTATCACGTATATAAGAGGGGTAACAAAACTAAACATACCTTATTTATATGTTATTATTGCTTACATGCTATTTTATTCAACCACGTGTGTCACATTATGTCGCAGGCAGTAACGTGAAGTTACTGTTAATATGTTAATTAGGGATATACTACAACGATACCCATGTTGATTTTCAGACTTTGTGACCACATTTGCCCCTTTTAGGGGTTGAATTTTCAAAAAAACCTGATACATGTGCTTACTCATTTATCGTTAGGAATACTCCTGTGAAGTTTCGAATAAAATAGTCTAACAAATCTTGATTCGCCATACAAATTTTGGACCTCCATTTTACCCCCTTAGGGGGTGAATTTTAAAAAATCCTTTCTTAGTGCATCCCTAAACTTTATAAGGAACCTACGTGCCAAATTTGGAATCTCTAGAACCAGCGGTTTGGGCTGTGCGTTGATATGTCAGTCAGTCAGTCAGTCAGTCAGTCAGTTTCTTCTTTTATATATTTAGATTACGGATTATGCCCTAGCGCAACTAGTCGTGTAGTCTTTTTTAACATCTTTTTTTTTAATTTATTTATTAATGTATACTTATATACATATTACTGTAAACCTCGCCAAACTGTGACGTTTGATGGCGGGATCTGGCATAGTCCTATTCCAGATCTAAATGTTCTGAATGGATTCAAATCTTATTGGGAGAAACATGGGCATTAAAATCTGATTTATTCACATTACATGTTAATATGTGTTTGGAGTTAAACGAAATTGAAAATATAACATGTATTATGAAAGATATTAAATATCCATAATATTCACTTTAGTCAGCCACATTCGATATCGCACTGTGAAAAGTAGACAGGTACCTAGATTTTTATCGGAGGTCCACACAAGTTCTGTTCTTAATGAAAAACGTTGTCAGAAATATTTTTAATCTTATTAAAAAGCGCATTACTTGCTACTCTTATTAGGTGTAATTTATATTTGTATATGTTACACTGTATGCCCTTTCTAATATTTTCTTATTTTTTTCAGAAAAATCCTTTGCACACCGTCCCTATGCTAGAAGATGGCAGTCTAGTTATGCACGACATGTATGTAGAGGCCCCTATCAAATAATAATAGGCACAAGCACAACCTTGGCGTAACAATTGCGTGTTATTACGTTACAAGTACACAATTGATACTCTAGTGGACGCTGGATTAAAACGCTTATATTGTAGATCTGCCGTGTAATTGAGGTTGGTTAGAGGTTGCGTGTGTTATGGTACAATTACAGACAAGTTGAGGGCTAATTAGTAGTTAATGTATAACTATAATATTATTAATGTACTGAAGCCTAAAACAAGCCACCTAAATTAAATGGCAGTCGTATCATTGTACTCTTATTAGACATGATTAAAATTGTCATTAGCTGGTGGAAGATCTGTTAGCTGACACATCTGTCGGACAAATTGTAGGTACTTGTACCTATATGGATAGAGAAGCAATTGAACGAGTTTTCAATATTTGTCAAAAATCGCAAAAAGGGTCTCAAAATTTACGGCATAATGTAAAAGTTCCTAAACATTTTATAAATGTAATGAGCTGTATACATAAAACTTAATTTAGGTAGGTATATCATGTCATCACTGTCTATTAAAAAACAACTTATTTTTAACGTGGACCTTCTTCCAGCCATGCCATCTTAATGTACCTTGCAGAAGTATACGGCAAGGACGAGTCGTTCTACCCAAAGGACCCCAAGCAGAGGGCCCTCGTCAACCAGAAACTATTTTTCAACACTAGCATCTTATTTCCAAGACTGCGGAATATTACGGTACTTAATTGTGTTTTATCTTATACCAATAGATGGCCTACCTACTACCGGTTAAACTTCTCTAAAACGATACTTTCATTTTTATTTTTGACATGCTAAGCTTTTTCGTTGGAGTGACCTAGTCTTTTGATTTCCTTATTTAATACATTCTCCTTGACTTGGTTCAGGTAAGGGATTATAAGCATTCTCTTGCTTCTCATCTCATCAATACTGCCTTCTAAAATGTTAATAAAGAAGCAGTCATGCTGTATCTGTTAGCCATTTTGCTTCTCCTATTCCTTTTAGTGTTGAGCAGACAACGCTTCTCTGCAATTATACGCAGTATCCTTCATTCGTTTTTCTTTTTCAGTCCATCTAATTATTTCCATCCTTTGTCAGCACCACACTTCAGTGGCATCTAAACTTTCTCTTTACAACAATAAAGTCAGTAATAATATTAAAGTTTTATTCTCAGTACCCATTAATTATGGAAGGAAACAAAAACATCCCTCAAAAGAGCTTTGACGCAATTGAAGAAGCATATCACTTCATGGAAGAGTTCCTGTCGCGGAGCAAGTATCTGGCTGGAAACAATATCACCATCGCCGACATCTCAGCGTACTCTGATGTCACTAGCCTCGTTTTACTTCTGGATCTCGATACTCAAAAGTAAGATTTATGTACCTAACGCACATGTTGGCTATATTTTTTATGACCTCAAAGGTCAATCTATCTTATATGGGGACCAAATATTCATATTGAAGTGACTGCATCATTATAACAGCCAGAGAAAAGATACAAAGTTTGTAAATTTCGACAGCGCCCCAATAACAATCCATAGAAAATGTCTGTACCCGGTGACAATGACTTCTCATTCAGACATTTAAATCAGGATAGGACAATTGTTGTTTTGACTGTGAAACTTTTTCTTCACCCACATCATAAATCCTCTATTCTGCGTTCGAAAACCTTATGTAATTACCACCATTATTGCAACCAGTATTGTAAAATCCAGTGTATTATCTGTGCCAGTGTTGTAAAAATGTATGAAAATTCATAACCACATCGATTTTAGTAACATAATGAAAATCCAGCCCTCTTCCCCGACCGCCGTTATCCTCCTCCCCGATCGTTCGCAGAATTGAGTTGGCCATGGCGGTGCAATAGCGGTCATTGTAATGGTTTCCGAACACGTCATTTTGGATTTATAATATTTCTGTAGATAAGGCAGTGTATGCAACTGCGTAATTAGGCCTTAAACCCCTGGGGTGATCTTATTATGAAACTCGCCTACTCGTATTTCAAGGACCCTTATTATGTAACAGTTACATAAACTACTAATTATGTCTATTATGTAGTTGTTAATGTAGCTTATTTTACAACGAAATGAAGGGAATCGAATAACACTTTTTTTGGAAGTATAAAAGAAAACCACTGAACGTTGTAAAGTGGTATTTCTGTACTTTTTGATAGATTTGATTTCCCTGTTTTATTATGAATAATAGGCTCATGCTCAGGTACAGTTTGTAAAAAAACCACCATAACTGTGTCCCAATTATGATCAAATGATCATGCTATCATTTATCTGTCTTTCAATCAAGAAGATAATTTATTTAAGTTAGGATTTGGCCAAAATAAATGATGTTATACTGATTTTTGTTTCCAGATTCCCTAAAACGCAAGCATGGCTGAAGGAACTGGAAAAACTGCCATATATTCAAAAGGGCAACGCTAAAGGGGTTGCAAACTTGAAACATTTTATCGACTCGCAACTTGCTTAAATAACTTAATTATATATTGTTTGTAATCAGCATTTTGTAATCTATAAATAACTAGACATGCCTGCGGCTCCGCTCGCATAATGGAAATAAATAGTTTACTTAGTAAACGCTACAATTTAAATGCGCACCAAAATGGCTTTTATAACCTAAAACTAAATTCCAAGTTATATTAATTACCTCCATATAAAATAAACCCACTCCATACCAGATCCCTAAAGTAAAACATTTTTAATTCCATAATAAATATACACACATCAGAATAATTATATATTGAGTCCATATATCTTTTTGCTTCCCAGAATGGATGTTTTGCTCACCAAATATTATTTTCATAAAACATCAAAACTAATACCAAAAACTGCAGAATAATTTGCTTTAGTATAATCAAATTATCCTAACTTTAGTTAAAATATATTATTCTCGATCTAAAATAACAATCGCTTCCCTTTCTTTATTTACCCCGCAACCTGCAACCCGGCCACTGCCACGCGGCGCACAGGCCGTGACATTGTTCGTTTTAAAGTCCCAGCCAGAAGTGGGTTAGGTTAGGTTAGAACTGCGACCCCCAAGAAAACGACCTGTTGCCAGGAGTGGGTTAGGTTAGGCTAGAACTGCCACCCCCGAGAAAATGAACTGTTGCCAGAAGTGGGTTAGGTTAGGTTAGAACTGCGAACCCCAAGAAAATAAACTGTTGCCAGCAGTGGGTTAGGTTAGGTTAGAACTGCGACCCCCAAGAAAACGAACTGTTGCCAGAAGTGGGTTAGGTTCGGTTAGAACTACGACCTCCAAGAAAATGAACTGTTGCCAGAAGTGGGTTAGGTTAGAACTACGATCCCCCAAGAAAACGAACTGTTGTCAGAAATGGGTTAGGTTAGGTTAGAACTGCGACCTCCAAGAAAACGAACTGTTGCCAGAAGTGGGTTAGGTTCGGTTAGAACTGCGACCCCCAAGAAAACGAACTGTTGCCAGAAGTGGGTTAGGTTAGAACTGCGACCCCCAAGAAAACGAACTTAAAGTTAAAATCGGTCGGCGTCGGTGTAATAGTAAAAGAAGGCCTCACAGAAATCGCCAAACAAAAATTCGATAAATTAGGAATCAAAATTGTAAAATCACAACGGTTTCTGGGAAGCTTTATTGGACCCATAAACGATAAAACAGACTACATACTACAAAAAGTGAAAAATTGGACAGACTGCATCCCTAAAATGACAAGCCAGTGAAAAATATCTTCAAGCTGTCCATACTGCATTTACTAAATCACTGCAATATGAATGGCAATACCTACAAAGAGTAACCGATGGAACAGACGAAGACTACAATGACCTAAAGAACGCAATCAAGACTTATTTAACGCCTTCAATACTGGGCAGAGAAATAACATCCATAGAACACAAACTCTTTGCACTTCCAGCAAGGCTGGGAGGCCTTGCAATTAATGACCCCACAAAACAAGCAAAAACCGCACATGAAATATCATCAAATGCAAACAAACTATTAATAAAAGCAATTCGAACCGGCAAAGATATTAACATAGTCGACCACCAAAAACATGTTTATAAAGTTCTAAACGAAGAAAGAAAAAAGCGAGAAAAAAATGAACAACATGAATTAGAATCAATCCTAAGTAAGCTGACAACAAAGAAACAAAAAAGCATTCAAAGGGCGATTGAAAAAAAATCCTCACAGTGGCTAACAGTAATACCGACCAAAGCAGATGATACCGACCTAACAGCAACGCAGTTTCGTGATGGCTTTGCGATCAGATACGGGCATGAACCCTCTAACCTGCCACCAACTTGCGATGGTTGTGGAGAAAATAGTTTCAACCTCAACCACGCACTTAATTGCAAGAGAGGAGGGCTCATAAAAAGAGGCCACGACCAACACAGAGACGACATCAAAAACTGGGCGGAACTAGCATGGAGTTCGGCTACCACTGAGCCAATAATGCGAGCCGCAACCCTAGATCAACCAAGGCTAATAAGCGACCTACTAATGGAAAGTGTGTGGGAGCCAGCGAGGAAGGCGTTCTTTGACATTCGTATCGTAAATGCCGACGCCGCTTCGTATGGCCTACTCACATGGCCCACAATCGCCCAAATACACGCTCGTGAAAAACATCGCATATACGATCTGGCTGCGGAAGATCTTAGAGCCTCATTTACTCCCCTTGTGGTCTCCTGCGATGGCATTGTTGGAATAGAATACGAATCCTTTATAGAGAAAACATGTCTAAAGCTAAGTGAAAAATGGTCGAAACCATACTCACAAATAATAAGCTGGATCAAAGTCAAAATACAAATATCAATCATCAGAGCGGTCTCTATGAGAATTAGAGGGACGAGAAGAAGAATAGAAAGATTTGGATGCGATGACGGCTGTGGAATACCCACCATAGAACGCTAGATTCCTCTTCTTCTTATGTTGTTATTTTTTATATTATATTGTATGAGTGTTAAATAATTTATTTACAACAACAAACTAGTACATAAAATTACAACGAAAAATAAACTAAATTAAAAACTAAACTCGTTCCGGTGAGTGCCCGGAGCAAAGGTCCCTAGTATACTGGCTGAGTTACCGCGTTGTATGGCTAGGGATATTCTTTGCGCCAGGTACTCTCCAGAACGGAGATCGGCTCCGCGGTCTCTTAGCCGTCGGGCTAGGGCCGCAACAAATGCTTTGGCCTCGGCGCACCAGGGCCCACCAGTCTCTACGGCTATCGGGACGAACTCATACGCTGGTTCCAGGTTGCTGTACTTGGCGTGCTTGAGTTTGGCGGCGGCTTCAGCAGCGCCGCCTGCTGCACGCGTCGTATTAGCTAGGTGAGAGGGAGCAAAGGTGCTGACGCAAGTTGCGTCCCAGAGTAGGCTGCGACCTCTCACCCATGGAACCAGTGTGAGTCCATCCGGCCTCTTACCGTCAGTGCGGCTTAGGCCTTGGGGTTCTAATATACATGGTATATTGGCCGAGACCAAGGCGCGTCGTATGAGGTCATTGATGGCGTGGTGTCGCGGGAATCTTCCCGCGGCGCGTTGGCAGCTTAAGCCATGGTGGCCGTTGGCCTCTACTGCAGCTCCGCAAATACAGGGGTGAGGCTCGCAGACTTGGCACCCGAGTCTCAGGGCTGCTGCTACTCTGAGGGAGTCATTATCAAGGAGTGTACCGAGATGTGGAGAGGGTAGGGCATGCAGCCAGGCTCCTGACTCAGGGGTCATAGCAGCTTTGAGGCGGGCTGTGTCTGCACCTGATGCGTTATTAATTAAGGTTTCTATTGTTTTTTTACAAACAATTTCACCCCATTGGCGTTGGCTTTTTGGGTTTTTCGGCAAGTCGCCGCTTGGGCATCGGACTGACCACTCTGTGAGGGCCTCGTCTAATGATGGAATAACAGCATTGTCACCATTAAATTGAAGGATCTGAGTGACAAGTTGCTTAGTAGAGTGAGCAGAGGCGATAAAAGCGATCAGTCCGATGTATTGTATTATTTAACGTAATAAAAATTTTACACACAATAATATAGATTATTTGGTCTGAAACTAACTTCAACGATGATTACATATTTTTAGAAAAGATATATTAGCTATATTTATACAATAGTTTGCGATATACTATTTGGTGAGCATTCGTCCGGTTTGGTAAGCATTAAGAATTTATTGGAAGTAATTTATGAACATATTTGGTTAGCGTTTAAACACAAGCCCTTAGTAAATACCGACACCTCATTATATTATAATCAGTCTATCATCAGATAACCTTCAGCATTCAACCCTGCCAGTATGCATGACTGTGATACTACTTATTTCTGAGTAGGTCCGGCTAGATTCCACTGTTTGTTCAGATCATCTGTAAATATTAAAATATAGATCGCTTTCAATTTTAATGTATTTATGTGATAGTCACTCTAAATAATAAAAGCCTGCTCAAACCAGCGCATGGGAAGCGCTGGGCACATTAAATTGATCAATGTGCATTTTTCCTATATCAATTACAATAAAATATATATTTGAATGCACTGAGGCTAACATCGGAGCATCACGGCAGATATTGAGGAGCACGCTAGAGGATAACGCGGAAGTAAGTAGTTATTGCGGATGTAATCACCCGCTTAATTTAAAAAGCTCCTCAAACTTTACTATTTGTCTCGTCCGTGACACTTTTTCTTCACAGCCGGCACTATATATGTATACTCGTAATAGTTATATATTTATTTTGTTTAAGTGTATTGAATTTTAATATACGTTTGTTTTTGTCCAATATTCCGCAGTGTCTCAAGACGAAAGTGTTTGACCAGTGTGTGTTGCCAGTGATGACATATGGAACTGAAACGCGGTCGCTCACTATGGGCCTCATAAGAAGGCTCAAGGTTACCCAAATGGCAATGGACAGGGCTATGCTAGCTGTTTGGAGTCTCTCTGCGTGATCGCATCAGAAATGAGGCAATCCGCAGCAGAACCAAAGTAACCGATATAGCCCTCCGACTAATTAAACTAAAGTGGTAGTGGGCGAGGCACATTCATCGACCTTTGTCATCGACGCTTGTCTATGGCCACGGCTGTTCCAAAATCCAACCTAGGGGCGCTCTACACACGTGGCATTTTGTCGCGCGATTATGTCAGTCAATCTGTAGACCGCATTAAAGCGGCCTCCAAAGGACGGAATTAGGAAACGTTCGAAGTTTTAAATTGTTTTTGTGTTTATGTTTATAAATTTTTCCTGTTTTTTATTGTGGCGTCAATGCGCCGTGTCGTCAAATGGTTGCAACGGAAGACCAGCGCTGGCCTTGCCGGCATTTAACGCTGAGTTGCGACCATTTCGTGGCAATTAATGTTTCGGGTTGTATATGTTATTGTTTATTATGTTTTTTGTAATTGTCATGAATAAATCTTTCATTCATTCATTCATTCATTCACATTGCACGACTTGCACGTAGAACCGATGGCCGTTGGGGTTGGGGCGGAAAGGTTCTCGAGTGGCGACCACGAACCGGAAGGCGCAGCGTGGGTAGACCCCCCACAAGGTGGAATGATGACCTGGTAAAGGTCGCGGGAGTCCGCTGGATGCGGTTAGCGCAGGACTGATCATTGTGGCGCTCTTTGGGGGTGGCCTATGTTCAGCAGTGGACTTCGCTCGGCTGATATGATGATGATGATGATGATCTTAATATGGTTAATTATTTATTTATTAGGATATTGTATTGTGATATTATGTTTTTTTTTTTTCGTTTTCCTTCACTGTTTTGCAACACCTGCTGACTTAGTTTATTTAATGCAATTCTACTACCTAAAGGTTGTCTGGGAGAAATCGCTTTTTAGCGATAAGATCGCCTGTTATTGACCTCTATTCTGACTTTATGCTTTTTCTGTATTGGATTTCTTTTTGAGGTGTTCAATAAAGAGTATTTATTTTGTATTGTACAGTCAAGTGCAAAAATACGTATCGAAAAAATCGTTTCATAAATATTACAACGGAATAAGATAATATGGGACATATTTTTGAGTAAGATGAGTACACCCATATTTTTACACTTGACTGTATTGTACGTAAGCATCCACCGACATGCGCCTGAGTCTTCCAAGAGCGCCGTGGTAGCGCGGCCTCGGGAGGGGAAAACTTTGCGCAACTGAGCGGGCGACGTGGAAAACACGCGCACACTGGTGAAGGAGATCCCTTTTGATAAGGTATACCATGCGTATAGTGCGTATGACGGATACCGCGGCGGTAGGCGCTGGTATGCCGGCCCCGCACTGACGGGCGCGAGCGGTATCATGGAGTAATTAATGGCTGAGGAATACCTACTGAAAGAATGATAAAAAATAATCAAAGACTGGACAGTAGGCAATGCCTACTAGGCATGAGTATGAAAAAAGGCTATTAAGGTGAACTATAAATAATGTGTTTTTAGGTTACCAATTTTTCTGACTTTGTACTGTTCCTTAAATAATAATAATTGGAGAACATATATTCAATAAGTTATATTTTATATAAAAGTGATAAAGTATGTAGTTATTAAAATTTTGATTCGGTAACCAGTGCAGTGTAACATGGTCACTAACTGAAAAACTAACAAACAAATGTACTGAATTAAAAATGTCCAACAGGCAATATTATGTTACACAAATAATACACGTCTAAATAGCAAGAATTTTAATAAAAAACCATGGATTACCCCAGGACTTCTTCGATCTATGGGACATAGGGATAAATTACACTTGAAAGCTTGCAAATCCAGACAATAATATATTGCAATTGTCATATAAGAGATATCACGTTTTTTTTTCTAGTTTCTTTGTCTTTTCGGGCCCATTTTTATATAACAGGTTAAATGCAAATCTAGACATACGCACTTAGCTATGCCTGTTGTAAGAATACTCTGCGACGCGCCCTTCAAAAAATGACATACGATGATACAGAGAAATTACTATTAGTCGTAAAATTACTACCTACTGTCCTTTGATATTTATTACTTAAGAACCTACTTATTTTGTTAAGGTGATAAGACTTTTATTGTGTAATACTTATAGTTTATAATTAAATGAATAATTAAAAAATAACTAATATTGTCCTTCGCTCCCTGAAACTCAGGGAATCCTAGGTCAGGCATTTGTTAACCACGTGTAGTTAAAAAATCTTAGTCCGTAAGAGCAAACACTGTACTATACTTTTCTCAATAAATTATTTGTATTTAAAATAAAAGTATGCCAAAATGGAAAAGAGAGAAATGTAATTGGAGTAAAAAGATAAGGTAATATCAAACAAAGTTAAAAATATAACGAAATTCAAAGATGTGAACAGAGTATGGAAAACACTAAAATGGAAATGGGCAGGGCACATGCTAAGGGAAAAAACTAAGAAATGGACAAGGAAAATAACAGAGTGGTACCCTATAGGTTTTGAAAGAAATCAAGGTGGCCAATGGAAGCGTTGAGAAGACGACCTCAGTAGAGTGGCTGGCCCTGGATGGCGCAGACTAGCAAGATACCGAGAGAGATGGAAATCTTTAGAGGAGGCATTTGTCGAAAGACAAGCAGTTGTTACAAGACCCAATCGTCAGAAGGAAAAAATAACTTAATAGTTATAATTATTAAACATGTACTTTTACTGTAGAAAAGCAATTATTTTATTTTATAATTGTACTTTTAAACAAGACTCCTAGTAAGTTAGTAAAAAGATGAGCTCATTTCCCAATAATTAATAAGAAAAGTTTAATCTACACCAAAGTAATCTCAACAGCGGCTGCTGTTGAGTAAGTGAGAGGCTTCTCACTTATATTCAGAGCAATGACGCGTAGTTTCAGTGACCGCGAGGCAACCGAATGGCTCGCGGTATTTAAGCTCCTGAAGTGATGAGGAATCGCCCTGTGCAACCCAAACTGACCCAACTTGGACTGGAGCGGAAATAGAGGGGGGGTGCAAAAAATTTTTTTTTATCGTGAGGCAACCGATTGAAACAGTGGTTGCCTGAAAGAATGTACCCTTGTTATATAACAAAATTTTAATGCCATCCCTCCTGGTTGGACTGGTTCCCTGTACGAGAGCGAATAAAAAAAAAAAAACATGTCAGGCAACCGCTTGAAAATTAGCATGCTTGTTCTTCATCACATACAGACACCGGAAACAAATTGCCATCCGCCCAGGCCGGGCAGTTATCGAACCATCAGAGTTCGAAGTCGGACGCAAGGTGAATGGGTCTATAGGTGGACGACCCCTACAAACGAGAAATTCGTCAAATTTGAATACGCGCAATAAAATGTTTTGCAATCAATTGCCACAGAGGGATGAAATTTCATAGGAGAGGGATGGCATTTGGGCATATCGTTTTCCAGATCATACAAAACTCATAAAACAAATGACATCCGATTTCAATGATTGTAAGTGCGTTTTTCCTAAGTTCTCCTCCACCGATCGAAAAATTCACGTTGCGTCCGGCTTCCAACTCTGATGGTTCGATAACTGCCCGGCCTGGGCGGATGGCAATTTGTTTCCGGTGTCTGTATGTGATGACGAACAAGCATGCTTATTTTCAAGCGGTTGCCTGACAATTTTTCTTATTTATTTTTTCTTCGCATTCGTACAGGGAACCAGTCCATCCAGGAGGGATGGCATTTAAATTTTGTTATATAACCATGGTACATACTTTCAGGCAACCGCTGTTTCAATCGGTTGCCTCGCGATAAAAATATTTTTTTTGCGACCCCCCCCCCACCCTCTATTTCCGCTCCAGTCCAAGTTGGGTCAGTTCGGGTTACACAGGGCTGTTCCTCATCACTACAGGAGCTTAAATACCGCGAGCCATCCGGTTGCCTCGCGGTCATTGAAACTACGCGTCATTGCTTTAACTATTACTTAAAATGCAAAGAACATTTACCCTTTCAAGACGCTCCACATTCGCAAAGAGTAATTATTATAAATTAGCTTAAGTATGATTTACCGCGGAATTGCGTGATCTCCGGAATGAAATGGCTGTTTGAAGAGGTTTTGGTCGACTAAGAGTCACAGATAATCTGAATATACGACGTTTGTCACACGTTTCTGTTAACACCAAACATAGTAGGTAGTAGGTACGCTTAAATCGAAGGAGATTCTATAAAATAAAGGTCTCCAATCTCTTTATTCTTAATCTTAGTATAGATTATGCTCAATTCTTTTATTTAAGTAAATACGAGTGTTATATGTTATGTACAAACAGATTAGCACTAGATTCAAACACTTATGTATAGTTAATTTAGTAAGTAGGTATAGTTTTATTTTAAGATAGTTTTTGCTCGCATATATAACTATTTTATCTTGCTGTGCATGCTTATTTTGGATGGCATTGTTATAAAAAAACCTACCTCTCATGTAATTTTCTATTAATGTATGGAATGTTGTCTGTCAAGTGACGCCTAATAAATAAAATAAAATAAATATTAAATTAAATTTTGACTAGACACGTCTCATCGTATTAAGCAGAAACGCCAGCTAACAATACCACCATGTTTATCTGAAGACAAAGTGAAAACCGAGGCAGTGGTGTTTTCCACTTTTCCTGTATTTCTAATTATTCCGGTTTACCTATTCAATTCTATCACTTATCTACTGCAAGTACTTACACACATACTTTAGTTTTTCCATACCTAATTACGTAAGAGTATCAACAAACAAAACTGAACGTCATTCTGACTATAATTATGGATATATCACCTTTTAACACTACGTCAACAAGTGGACAGTAAACACGTTTTAGCATCTCACAGTAACAGGAGGACGTAAATGCAGGTAAAATGTCGATCATTATGCTCTTTTGTAGTAGATATCCATCGACTTATCTGGTGAATTTTATTAATAGATCTGTAGGTACGATACGACGCATAGTCATTTGAAGATAGACGTTCCGTATGGTCAAACGTGAGTAATAAAAATATTTATTACAGGTTGTGACAAAAATACTGGTGATAAATTTAAAGGCTTAATTGGTATCGTATTGCGATTCAGAAAAAGTAGGAGAATAATTATTTGGACGCGAAAAAAAAAATAGACGAGTATGGGGCACGTCGTCCCAGTCTGGGTCCTCCATAAAAAAAAAAATTTCATGAAAAAAATTAATCAGAATACGATAACAATTACGTACCATCATTTTTATTACACCTTGTATTTTTATGTGTATACTTCAATATTTATTTATTTTCTCGATAATAATTTTGTTGCTCATAAATTTGCGTTTTAGTACTTAGTTGTTTAGTGTGCAGAAAGCTCGATATCGCGCTCCAGTGTTTTTAACTTTTCTAGTTTTAGGAGTACAATAGTCAATAATGTTGGTGTTTTTGTATATTACGAAAGGAGTTATTGTTATTGATTTTAAGAGTGTATCATCGCTTAGTTAAAAAAATGCAATTTGCTTTAATTAAATGAAACATTGTAGGTGTATTTCAAAATTAATTTTTACTTGACAGATTACTTTTATTATAGTGTGTTATAATTAAAAGGATTAATTTAATCGCGTGTTTGTTAAATTTTTTTATTTTCTCAACGTTTCGAGCTCTTTACAGCGCCCGGTCCCGGGATAGACAGGCGGATAAACATGTCATTGTCAAAATTACATTACTCATAAACCAGCTACTTACGTATGAAGGTTTCAGATTACTAGATCGAGGTTGTGCCTGTACATGTCATATAGGTTAATGAAGTAGGTTACACATTACAGATAAGTGTTTGTGCTAATAACGTTGGTTTTACAGTCCCGTTACCATTTTGTCTCCTTATGAGGTGAACTACTGGATCCCAGATTGGTGATTTATTTATTTAATCGTATGGCAAAAATACAGAAGCATAATATATGTATATTCAATTAATTAGGTATTAAATGTTAACACTAAGACCAGTCAGCCACTTAATGGCTTCGTCGCACAAGGTGATCAGGTCATCTGGAGGACCGGCGGTATAGCGTTGATATAGGGCAGTCTTCAATTATGTGCTGGATGGTTTGAGCCACAGCACCGCAAGTGCAAGCAGGAGAGTCGACCCATCCGCAGCGGTGTTTGTAATGAGCGCAACGACCGTGAACAGTACAAAGCCTGTTGAGTCTACAGCAGTGTCGCCTTGAAAGCTCCGATCCTTTTATTTTGGATCCTGGTGTAATTATGGAGCCTAGTTTTCCCGCCATCAAGGAATTCCACGTCTCGGACCATTCGCGTCGCAAGTCGAATTTGCCGTCTACTAGCTCCTTAGCGATGCTGTATGAAGGCTTTCGTGATTTAAGACGGTGCTGAGCAGGTGCTAGAAACTCTTCGTATATTGGGAGACGGGGGTTGCTACGAATCTTGACGGCTTCCCTCAGTAAGGCATCTTTCCTCCTCAAGGTGGTAGGGTAAATCCATCTTCTCTATTGAAATTGGGTGTTTCATTTTCTCGATAGCTTCGCCTAGCATTCTGGGGATCTATCGTTGTTCGCAGGATGAAGACTCGAGCTTTGACAAATTTGATGGAGTGGTTGGGATTGTCAGTGACATGATCTGATACTGCAGACTTTTGTCGACGGCGTTTGACGTCACATATGTGTTCTTTCACTCGCGTGGAGATGCTGCGTTTTGTCTGTCCAATATATGAGAGGCCACATTCACAGTCAAGTTTGTAGAGTCAACATCAAGTCAAGTTTAAAAATCATTGTCTATCATTGCGGAAACAAACACAGTAGGCGACTAACTAAAATTTGCATTATATTTACATCATTTGGCACTACTTTTCCCCAACAGAAACTTCTGGATATGATATAATCTAATTAATTACAGAATTTACCATAATATTGCATCAAACCCAGAACTCTAAAATTTGTTTTCTACAAGTAATTTGCATTCTTTGACCTCCACCACTTTACAGCTGCCAGATGTCCGGATCTAGAAATAAGCATAGTATAGCAAACTAACTAGAGGGGTTTCGTTGCTCTCATTATTGTGTCATATCTGACGTGGCCAGCTCTCCGTCTATAAGGTTAAAACGTGGAGCGATAACACTATATATGATAACGTTTTTATCTGCTATACTTGTCTTTAGATTATTACTAAATTAACCTTGATGATGATATTTACAGATGATTACACAAATTGGATGCGAGCCCCCCGGCACGGGCCTGTATGATGGCTTGCGAGCTGTTCAATGTTCCGGTGGAGATGGTGGATGTGAACATTCTGGGGGGAGATCATTTGAAACCTGAGTATTTGAAGGTACATTTACTGCTAAAATAGGCTACGTCAGTCACCTGAGAGCCCACGAACGTCGCTCTCACTAGCCAGCGCGAACCAGTCGCCATGGTCGAAATCGGCCTGGATAGGATGAATGTAAACAGGCACTGTAGCCAAGATGACAATCGTTTGCAGAAAACAAAACAAAACGCTACACGCTCTCGTCACTCTTCCATATTAGTGCGATAGAGACGGATAGCGTTTCGATTCGTTTTCTGCAAACCATTGTCATCTTGGCTAAGCCCCCAGTTGTGTTAATTATGGTGTTACACAAATACTAGCAATCTGTTTAAAGTCATAAGGTATAGTTACCGTATTCTGCAAGTTTGGCCCGCATACACGACGTATCCAATCCAATAAAACCGTTAAAAATTTTTTTTTAGTTTTTTCCTAATCAGCATATTTATATTACTAATTATGCCCAAGCGCAACCAGTCGTGCAGTCTTTTTGTAACATCTTGCATAGTTCTAATGGAGGTCTAAATATTCTGAATGAATTCAATCTTATTGGGAGAACCATAGGCCACATGTTATGTGTTTGGGGTTAAACGAAATTGAAAATAAAACATGTATTATGAAAAATATTAAATATCCATGATATTCACTTTAGTCAGCGACATTCGATATCGCACAGTGAAAAGCAACAGGTACCTAGGTTTTTATCGGAGGTCCCCACAAGTTATATTCTTAAGGAAAAACTTTGTCAGAAATATATTTAATCTTGTCAAGAAAGTAGAAAAAAACCGGCCAAGTGCGTTTCGGACCACGCATAGGAGGGTTCCGTACCTTCAATGGAATAAGAACCAAACTAATACCAAAAGGTCGTATCTGATGCCTATGGAAGAAGTTTTTTGGAGATAACTCAAAAATGGCTGAACCGATAATGTTCAAAACATTTTTCGTTGAAAGTATATGATAAGGCGCATCTTTTCAAATTTTTTAAATTTTTTTGAATTTACGGTTCCAATGTTACGGGGGGGAGCTACACAACTTTTCTGACTTTCGAAGCGATTATTTCAGAAAATATTCACTTAATCACAAAATAGTGAAAGAAACCTCAATGTTATTTTGAAAGACCTATCGATTGATGTGTCACATATTGATATTTGGTAATTTTTTTTTTTTTAATTTAGTTACCTGTATGGAGCGCCCCCCTAAAAATATTTTTTTTTTCAAATTTAACTACATAACTAAGTAGCTGCATACAAAATACACCTTATGTGTAAATTTTATTCAGATACGTCGTATAGTTTCCGAGTAAAATGCCTGTGACATACGGACGGACAGACAGACAGACAGACAGACATGACGAACCCATAAGGGTTCCGTTTTTTGCCATTTGGCTACGGAACCCTAAAAATCAACAGGCACTAATTTAAACGATAACGCGCGTGTGTGTGCTATTAAGGTAATGGTAGTGAATCGACCGATGCTAATATTAAGCGTATATATGCCTACGGATTGCTCGGAGAATTTGCCGGAGTTCACGGATTGTCTCGGTGCGGTGAGTGCTATCGTAAATAATAATAATATTGAGTCAGTGTTCATACTCGGGGACTTTAATGCTCACCCCGGTCAACCGTTTTTTAATGAAATGATAAACTTTTCGTGTGATCAAACCTGGACGTGTGTTGATGTAGAAATGCTGGGGTTGCATTCCAACTCATACACTTTCATAAGTGAGGCTCATGGCTCGCGGAGGTGGCTGGACCATTGCTTAGTAACCGATTCTGCCCGTAACTCGGTCGTGAATGTACACGTTAAGTTGGATGTGCTTTGGTCCGACCATTTTCCGCTTATGTTGGACTGTAAGCTTAATATACTAAGGGAAAAAGTCGCAAGTACCATAACCATGAGTCACAACACTGTGATTTGGGGCGAAAGGAAACCAGATCAGATATCAGCTTACAAAGCACATTGTAACGAGACTTTACGGCTTATCAATTTTCCTGAAGCTCTTATCTCCTGTGGGGATCACTCGTGTAATGACTATAGACATAGGGGCGTCTTAGACACTATGTATAAAGAAATTGTTACGACGCTTACTAGTGCTGCTACTTGTAATAATTCGTGTGTTGCTAGAGGTAAGCGAAAGAAACCGGTGATGGGGTGGAATAGGCACGTCAGTGACGCTCATAGAAAGGCAAAAGAAAAATTTCAGCTTTGGTTGTGCAGTGGCCAGCCTAGAAATGGACCTATTTATAACGATATGATCACTAGCAAAAGAATTTTTAAATCTCATCTTAGGTGGT
Source organism: Pammene aurita (assembly GCA_947086415.1). Lineage (NCBI taxonomy): Eukaryota > Metazoa > Arthropoda > Insecta > Lepidoptera > Tortricidae > Pammene > Pammene aurita. The sequence goes on from OX352297.1 coordinate 2,323,129, forward strand.
GTCAGAGCAATCAAGACCAAATAAAAATGGATATGCTGGCTACACATCACTCTAAAAATAATTTTAAGTCATTTTGGAAATGTACAAATAAGCTTAATACTAAGCCAGGCCTTCCTGTGAGCGTCGAGGGCTTATCTGAGGCTAAAGACATAGCGAATATGTTTAGGGAACATTTTTATGTTAAATCGCCCCTGGGTCCATCGACCGCTGTTGTGGATGCTGTGCCAAGTGACGTGCAGGTGATTACGCATTTCACGGCGGAAGAGGTTGCTCTAGTCATAAAAAATATGTCGAGAGGCAAATCACCCGGACATGACGGTCTCAGTGTGGAGCATCTACAGCACGCGGGCCCCCATCTGCCGCGAGTGTTGGCTATGTTTTTTACATTATGTTTGTCTCATGCTTACTTGCCTAAGGACATGTTAAAAACAATAGTGGTACCAATTATTAAAAATAAAACTGGTGATGCTGCTAGCAAGTCTAACTATAGACCGATTTCGCTGGCCACTATAGTGGCGAAAGTATTGGACAGTCTGCTTAATGCTCAATTAGCGAAACACATTGAAATCCATGATAACCAGTTTGGGTTCCGTCCGCATTTATCTACGGAGTCCGCTATATTGACCCTTAAGCATACTGTTAAATATTACACGACCAGAAACACGTCAGTCTATGCGTGTTTTTTAGATTTATCTAAAGCATTTGACCTAGTTTCCTATGACTTGTTATGGAACAAGCTTAAGAAAAGTAATGTACCTACTGATGCCATAAATATCCTTTGTTACTGGTATAAACATCAGGAAAACAATGTAAAGTGGTCAAACAGCTTGTCGGACGCATACAGGTTGGAGTGCGGGGTGAGGCAGGGGGGGTTGACCTCACCTTTGCTTTTTAACTTGTATTTGAACGAGCTAATCGTTGCGCTCAGTAAGCAGCACGTGGGATGCCATATCGATGACATTTGCGTTAACAACTTATCGTACGCTGACGACATGGTGTTGTTGAGTGCATCGGTTTGCGGTCTCAGAGCGCTGTTAAGAACATGTGAAGAATATGTGTCCCAACATGGATTACTTTATAACGCTGCAAAAAGCGAAACAATGGTGTTTAAAGCGGGGTCCAGGGGGCCATTACATGTTCCTTCACTTGTCCTTAACGGAGTTCCTCTTAATAGGGTTCAACAGTTCAAGTACCTCGGGCATGTACTAACTGAGGACTTGAAAGATAACGCAGACATGGAGCGGGAGCGTAGGTCGTTGGCGACAAGAGCGAACATGATAGCACACAGATTTGCACGTTGTTCAACTCCAGTAAAAATAACCCTTTTTAAGGCGTACTGTACTTCTTTATACACTAGCAATCTGTGGGCTCAGTTCACTCAGAAGTCGTTTAACGCCCTGCGCGTCCAATATAATAACGCGTTCAGGGTGCTGTTGCGGCTGCCGCGTCACTGCAGTGCATCGGGCATGTTCGCAGAGGCGCGCACCGATTGCTTCTACGCTACTCTGCGCAAGCGGTGCGCGGCGATGCTCTGCAGAGTGCGTGCCAGCCCCAACAGCGTCCTGGCCTTGATCGCGGACCGGCTGGATTGCCCCTATGTGAACCACTGCATCTCTGTTCACATGCGGCCGCCAATGGCTTAGTTTTTATTTGTTTGTTTATTTATATTTAGTGTACTTATATTAATTTAGATAGAATTATACTTGACATTTCACTTAACATTTAATTTGATTGTATAGGTTTTATTATGTAATGTGTGGACCATGTTGTCTGTCAATAAATGATTTGAATTTGAATTTGAATTTGAATTTGAATTTAAAGAAGAAATAAGGTTTTTTTAACCTTTCTCATGCAGTTGGTAATATTGTACCTAATGTGAGCATTACTTGCTACTCTTATTATGCGTAATTTATATTTTTTCACTTCTCATGCTCGTAAAATTCAACTTTAAGTCGTGTGTGGACGACATAAAATCGCTTTATAGCTCTAGTGCATAAAGTAAAATTTTCTTCTAAGACTACGATAATGAGGCTCAACAGCCAAATACAGTCAAAATAAATTGCACAATTTAATTGAGTATTATTTCGTAGAATACTGTTACTTATTGTTTTATTATACTTGGTATAATTATTTGAATTTCGTGATTTATATCATTAAATTAATGAAATCAGATAAGATAGGAGTTGATAATATAGTCTGGCTGGCCAAAAAGTGCAGTAACAGTGGAAGTAATAAGCTATACTCATCACTTTTTTAGTAGCGTGGGAACTAGCCTGAGAAAGAGACAGTATGATTCTCTCTGTGTATGCTTAAAGGAAAAGAATCCCTGGCCAAAGTATAGCTCAAAAATGCCCCGAAATGATTTTATAACTTGGCAAATAACAAGTATATAGCTCTAAATTTACATGATTAAAATTTAAAATAAAAAGCACTAAAAAAATAATTGGCGGGAACCATATTTATTTTCATTGTTATATTTTATAAATAATTTCCTCGCAATTGAAGTGAAAATTAGAGTGTAAAACTCGTCCATAAAACCCATTTTACGCTCGACTTTATATCAATCCTCGCTCGCAAGCTCGCTCGGATGGATAAACGCCTCGCGTAAAATGATGCGTTTTATGCACTTGTTGTACAATCTACTATTATATGTTACACTGTATGCCCTTTTTAATATTTTCTTATTTTTTTCAGAAAAATCCTTTGCACACCGTCCCTATGCTAGAAGATGGCAGTCTAGTTATACACGACAGGTATGTAGAGGCCCCTATCAAATAATAATAGGCACAAGCACAACCTTGGCGCAACAATTGCGTGTTATTATAGTAGTTTATGTAACTGTTACGTAATAAGGGTCCTTAAAACATGAGTGTGGTTTTATGATCTGCTTCGGTGTGGTGAGTGCTATTGTTGATGAGTATGACATCGAATCAGTTTATATATTGGGAGACTTTAACGCCCATCCAAACGAACTTTTTTATAATGAACTTCTAAATTACTGCGACGAACTGGATTGGTGTTGCGTTGATGTACAAAAATTAGGTACTGACTCAGAAACGTACACGTTTATTAGTGACGCGCATCAGTGTAAACGCTGGTGGGATCATTGTATAGTAACGAAATCCGTAGTTTCGTCGGTACGAGATGTATATGTTAATTATGATGTTACTTGGTCCGACCACTTTCCCCTCGTGTTAAAATGTGATCTGAATTTATTAACTCCGAGAACAAATAATATGTCACCTAACATACCAAATCAACATGTGATATGGGGATTAAGGGGGCCGGAGCAGGTTGCTCGCTATAATAAGGAATGTCACGAAGGGTTAAAATGCATTGATTTTCCACAGGAGCTTAGAGTCTGTTCTGATAGGTACTGCAGTGACGCTAAGCATAGGTATATATTAGATAGTTTGTACGAAAATATTATATCGGTCCTATGCGCGGCCGCTACTGCTAGTAGTAATAGTGCTAAACGTAAGCCTAGAAAATTATTAGCATGTTCAGGACTCTCATAGGGTTGCCAGGTTGAAATTTCAGGAATGGACGCTCCAGGGCAGACCTGCACATGGCGATTTATATAATGAGATGTGTGAAACGCGAAAATTTTTTAAATCCCGTCTTAAATGGTGTCAAGACCATCAGACACAAATTAAAATGGATATATTAGCTTCAAAGCACTCCAAAAAAGATTTCAGGTCTTCTGGAAATCTACCAGTAACTTGAGTTTCAGACCTGGTCACCCAGTGAGCGTTGGCGGCAAGAGATCGCTATCGAAATCGCTAACCACTTCAAAGACCATTTTCTTGTGAAGTCCCCTTTAGGGCCATCACTGGCTGCGGTGAGCAATGCTGAGAGCAAACGTGACCTGGTGGAGCCTGGATACACGGCTAAGCAAATAACCTCAGCTATACAGTCAATGTCGGGCGGCAAATCTCCAGGTCACGATGGTCTCAGCATTGAGCACCTTAAGAATGCGGGGCCGCATGTCTCGAGAGTGTTAGCCATGTTCTATACATTATGCGTTAGACACTGTTATTTACCTAAAGACTTAATGAAAACTATTGTTATACCTATAGCCAAAAATAAAACGGGGGATCTATCGGACCCTACTAACTATAGACCCATTTCTCTCGCGACTATAGTGGCGAAGGTTCTTGACAGTGACCTTAATACTCAACTAAATCGGTCTGTGAGTATCCATCATAACCAGTTTGGTTTTAGACCTGGGTTATCCACTGAAAGCGCCATACTGTGTCTTAAGCATACTGTCAAGTACTATGTTGATAGAAGAACTCCGGTTTATGCTTGCTTCTTAGATTTATCTAAGGCCTTTGACCTAGTTTCCTATAATATCTTGTGGGAAAAGTTAGAAGCTACTAACATACCGCCTGAAACAGTTCGTATTCTAAGGTACTGGTATGGAAACCAGGTCAATTGTGTTAGATGGTCGGGTTCTTTCTCAAATTCATACAGGTTGGAGTGTGGAGTGAGGCAAGGCGGGTTGTCCTCGCCCACACTGTTTAACCTGTACGTAAATGGGCTCCTCGAGGCGCTGAGCGGAATGCATGTCGGTTGTCATATTGACTCAGTGTGCGTTAATAACATAAGCTATGCTGACGACATGGTTTTTCTCAGCGCTTCGGCCTGCGGAATGAGTAAATTACTTCACGTATGTGAGAAGTATGCGACCGCGCATGGGCTTAAATATAATGTAATTAAAACTCAATTAATGGTTTTTGAGCCAAAGGGATATAAAGTTGAGGAGGTGCCTCCAATACAATTATATGGCTCACCATTGGAGAGAGTTGAAAGCTTTAAATACCTAGACCACATTGTTACATCGGACATGAAGGATAACCTGGACATTGAGCGGGAACGGAGGGCTCTATCTGTGAGGGCTAATATGATTGCCTATTGTACATCTTTATACACATGCAGCTTATGGAGGTATTATACGCAGAGAGCTCATGGAGCCCTCCGGGTCCAATACAATAACGCGTTCCGGGTGCTGCTGGGGCTGCCCCGCTTCTGTAGCGCATCAGGGATGTTTGCGGAGGCGCGTATGGATTGCTTCTATGCGACCACACGCAAGCGATGCTCATCCCTGGTGCGCCGGGTGCGGGCCAGCCCCAACCCCATCCTGCGCTCAATTGCGGACAGGTTCGACTGTCCTTACTTGAGGCACTGCTGTGAGATGCATGTTTCCTGCAGTCAGTATTGTATATAGTTATCTTCTAAATATATTTTGCGCCTTCGAGTACCTACCTTTTTATATAGTTTCAGTTGAAACTAATGTGGCCTGGGTTTCAGCAGAATTATCAGTGTTTTGCTCGAAAGAGTGAAGCGTAAAGCTGAGCTGTGAACCCTTCTGTTTTGCTGCAACGCACACAACCATTCTTACTACCTCATTTCATGTAATAATATATATCTGACTTGTCTAGTTCTCATATTATTAAGTATCTACTAAAACAGTCATGGATAAGCCCTATTTTCGATGGTTAGTTTCTACCAACAAGCCAAATTTACGGAAGAATAAAATAAGCACTTACAGTTTTAGAACTTCCGAAGGCTATAATATAATTCGTATATGAGAACTAGCCAAGTCAAACTTTAGGCTTCAATATATTATCGTAAGTTTTGAGAAGAAATTATATTTCGAGTTGTTATAATTTTTTATGTTGTTATAAACAAATTTCAGGACTGACCATTGAACTTGGCACACATTTAGATCTCACTTCTTTTGTCGTTGAAGTCAACAACCAATCCATAATATATAATATGTATATTGAACTTGGCAATCATTTCACATTTATGTTTTTGATTGGATATTATTGCTTTTTGTACAGAATTTATTAGTAGGTTGTTATTCGTAATAAAATTAATACCAAATGGTTTTTGTTAATCTACTGTATTTTTCTACGTTTACGGGGTATAATTTTCATTGTTGTGTTCTTTTCTATATTTTCTTGTACCTTTGAAATGTGCAAGTGAATTGCCCATTTATTAGTAATGAATATCTTACACTATTGATGTGCCCTAAATATTGAAATAATAATTAAAACTAAATCCCAGTTAATAACGTAATAAATGCGAAAGTCGACTATACTTTTAGTTATAACTTATAAGTAGTTATATAATAAGTACTAAAACTGATATACGTTTAAATAAAAAAAGTAAGGGTAGAATACCAATTCTACTCGTTATATATTCACGTGAACACCTTAAAATCCACATAAAGACAAGCTGTCATCACATAAGAAATCGTACGCAAAGTAGGTATTGAACACTCGCTTGCCTCGGCAGTCCAGTGTTACACGAGCACGGTCCGCCTCGCACAGCGTCGGAGACAAGACTGAAGAGCAAAATTCAACCTAATGTACAGTAAAATTGCTGTCACGATTGCAGTAAACACATTTGAAAATAGCCATACTACAGTTTAAATCACAGTAAGTGAGCTTAGTACTGTACTTTAGGTTGTATTTTGCTCTCTCATTTAAGACTGTTCGACCACTTATATTATAGTAAGGAATATTATTACTGCATTTTAATTAGTCATTATGCTAAAAAATCAATAACATTTCAAACACAGTACAAATATTTTAGAACATTTATATTGTACTGCATTTTAAACAGTTTTTGGCGTAAGTATTAACTTCTCTTTACTTGTTAATTTAGGATTGACATGAGACCTTTACTGTATTTTAATCAGTGAAGTCTAAAAATTTAGAGCCGACAACTTTATTACGGCAATTTAGTTAGTTTTACCTCAATAATTTACTAAATTCTTCTGATTTACTGTACATGGAGGCTTCGATTTTTATATGTTTCCATTGTCATATTCGCACGTGTACAGTACTATATACATGTGTGCGTCTTGACACGGTGGTGCAAGATCAAGAAAAAACATAAAATCGCAAAAGTAGCACTTACTGTTGTTTAAGTATTGCACGGCAGTACCGTTTTCGAACACGTCTTAGAGAACTTACAATGTGTGAGTGTAGATAAAATACGTTACAAGTACACAATTGATACTCTAGTGGACGCTGGATTAAAACGCTTATATTACAATACTTATAATGACAGATCTACAGATCTGCCGTTTAATTGAGGTGGGTTAGGGGTTACGAGTATTATGGTAAAATTACAGACAAGTTGAGGTCTTCATAGTACGAGTTTGAGAGTAATTAGTAGTTAATTTATAACTATAATATTATTAATGTACTGAAGTCTTAAACAAGGCGTCTAAGTTAAATGGCAGTCGTAAAGGCATCATCATTATACTCTTATTAGGCATGATTAAAATTTTCATTAGCTGCTGGAAGATCTGTTAGCTAACACATCTGAAGGGAAAATTGTACATACTCGTGCCTATGTATATTGCTAGCCATTTGGCTAGCGGAATAATAGAGGTGTATTCACTAAACGTTAATAAATACCTATCATTGTTTTCTCGGTAGTATTTAATATTTAATTATCACACTTTCATGCTTATTATTTTAATTCTTTTAAATTCACCCCACCCCATACAGGGCGTGACTTAAGAATGATGTCGTTGTTTAAAGGATCGTGACGTCATAGCGACGCCTTGACAGAAGTTAGCGTTTTAGCGGCAATTTTTAAAATGAAATTAATTGTAAGGCATTTTAATTTATATACAATACTTTTGAAACATATTTTTTAGATATATTATATGTATGTCTATGAAATAAAAAGCACATAAAAACATGTACCTAAAGAGGTCGCAAAAGTTACGACACAATGTAAAAGTTCCTAAACATTTTATAAATCATTGTTTATTTCATTATATTTTAAAACAAAAAGGAAATAACACGTGACAATACAATAAAAAATATTATAAATAACTGTAAACTAGAGACTACCTACAAATAAAAAATGTCCTCCAAATCGCTGCCAATGGGCAGGGTGCCCAGAAGGCTGGCCGCATTGCCACGTTGTATAGCGATGCTTATACGTTGTGCAAAGTATTGGCCAGCCCTTTCAATTAAACGCGCCGCTAAGTCTTTGTAGATGCGGCGCGCGCTCGGCCCCCATGGCTCCAACGTTTTGACCCCAAACGCCTCAAATATATAACCACTACCGAGGGTGGCGTATTTGCGGCGTTTGAGGTCTTCTGCTGCGGACGCGGCATTGCCAGCATTTTTACTGGTACCTGGAAGATGGGACGGGGCAAGAGTGTCTACACATGTAGCGTCCCAGACCAGAAGCCGTCTCATCCTCCAAGGCACCAGCGTCATGCCGTCGGGCCTCTTGCCGTCGTCCCTTGCCAAGCCAACGGGTTCCAAGGTGGCTGGAACTTTGACACTGACAAGGGCCCTTCGGATGACATCGTTTATACTGGCATGACGGGGTATGCGCCCAGTAATTCTACCGCAGGAGAGGCCATGGTGACCCAGGGTGTCAACCATCGCACCGCATTGGCACCGATGTGGGGCGTTTGTTGATGCCTCAATTCGCAAACTAGTCGCCAGTCTAAAGGTGGAATTATCAAGGAGAGTGCCTATAGATGGTGAAGGTAGAGCCTGTAGCCAATTAAATTTATAAATGGAATGGTATTTCATGTCACATCACTGTCTATTAAAAGAAATAACTTATTTTAAACGTGGACCTTGTTCTAGCCATGCCATCTTAATGTACCTGGCAGACGTATACGGCAAGGACGAGTCGTTCTACCCAAAGGACCCCAAGCAGAGGGCCCTCGTCAACCAGAAACTATTTTTCAACACTAGCATCTTATTTCCAAGACTGCGGAATATTACGGTAATTAATTGTGTTACCTACTACCGGTTAAAATTCTCTAAATCGTTCCACGTTAATTCTTCAAGAACGATACTCTTCTTTTTCTTTTTTACATGCTAAGCTTTTGTCGTTGGAGTGACCTAGTCTTTTGATTTCCTTATTTATTACATTCTTCTTGACTTGGTTCAGGTAAGGGAGTATAGGCTTCCTCTTGCTTCTCATCTCATCAATACTGCCTTCTGAAATGTTCACAAAGAAGCAGTGATGTATCAGTTAGCTATTTTGCTTCTCCTATTCCTTTTAGTGTTTAGCAGACAACGCTTCCCTGCAATTATACGCAGTATCCTTCATTCGTTTTTCTTTTTCAGTCCATCTAATTCTTTCCATCCTTTGCCAGCACCACACTTCAGTGGCCTCTAAACTTTCTCTTTACAACAATAAAGCCAGTAATAATGTTAAAGTTTCATTCGCAGGACCCATTAATTAAGGAAGGAAACAAAAACATCCCTCAAAAGAGCTTTGACGCAATTGAAGAAGTATATCACTTCATGGAAGAGTTCCTGTCCCGAAGCAAGTATCTAACTGGAAACAATATCACCATCGCCGACATCTCAGCGTACTCTGATGTCACTAGCCTCGTTTTACTTCTGGGTCTCGACACTCAAAAGTAAGATTTATGTACCTAACGCACATGTTGGCTATATTTTTATGACCTCAAAGGTCAATCTATCTTATGTGGGGACCTAATATTTATATTGAACTGATTATAACAACCAGAGAAAAGATACAAAGTTTGTAAATTTCGACAACGCCCCAATAACAATCCATAGAAAATGTCTGTAACCGGTGGCAATGACGTCTCATTCAGAAAATTTAATCAGGATAGGACAATTGTTGTTTTGACCGTGAAACTTTATCTACACCCACATCATAAATCCTCTATTCTGCGTTCGGAGACCGTATGTAATTACCACCATTATTGCAACCAGTAATGTAACATCCAGTGTATTATCTGTGCCAGTGTTGTAAAAATGTATGAAAATTCATAACCACATCGATTTTAGTAACGTAATGAAAATCCAGCCCTCTTCCCCGACCGCCGTTATCCTCCTCCCCGACCGTTCGCAGAATCGAGTTGGCTATGGCGGTGCAATGGCGGTCATTGTAATGGTTTCCGAACACGTCATTTTGGATTTATAATATGTCTGTAGATAAGGCAGTGTATGGAACTGTACGTAATTAGGCCTTAAACCCCTGGGGTGATCTTATTATGAAACTAGCCTGCGGCTCGTTTTATAAAACCACACTCGTATTTCAAGGACCCTTATTATGTAACAGTGACATAAACTACTAATTATGTCTATGTAGTTGTTAATGTAGCTTATTTTATTTTACAACGAAATGAAGGGAATCGAATAACACTTTTTGGAAATATAAAAGAAAGCCACTGAACGTTGAAAAGTGTTGTTTGTGTACTTTTTGATAAATTTATTTTCCCTGTTTTATTATGAACTAGCTTTTGCCCGCAGCTTCGCTCGCGTTAAATCTAGGTAACACGGTTCCCCTTTCCTGATTTAAAACACATAAGAGAACTCGGAATAGAATAAACCGCACACAAATAGTCCGCATACTAATTTTTAGCTTTCTAACTTGTAAATTGCGTAATGCTTCATTCAAACTTCCACCCCCCATTTTAGGGAAGTGGGGGGTTAGAAAGAGACAAAAAGTAGCCTATATCACTCTCCATCCCTTCAACTATCTCCACTTAAAATCACGTCAATTCGTCGTCCCGTTTTGCCGTGAAAGACGGACAAACAAACAAACACACACATACACTTTCCCATTTATAATATTAGTATGAATGGGCTGGATAGGCTCATGCTCAGGTACAGTTTGTAAAAAAAACAACTATGACTGTTAATCTCCCAATTATGATTAAATAATGATGCTATCATTTATCTGTCTTTAAATCAAGAAGACATTTTATTTAAGTTAGGATTTGGCCAAAATAAATGATGTTATACAGATTTTTGTTTCCAGATTCCCTAAAACGCAAGCATGACTGAAGGAACTGGAAAAACTGCCATATATTCAAAAGGGCAACGCGAAAGGGGTTGCAGACTTGAAACATTTTTTCGACTCGCAACTTGCTTAAATAACTAAATTATATTGTTTGTAATCAGCATTTTGTAATCTCAAAATAATAATGTAGCTGTGATTAAACAGATCCGATACCACAGATAAAAAGTCTTTTTCCTATTCCGATACTAACAAAACGCCACCAATAGTATTTTTATCTACACTCATACTGTAAGTACTCTAAAATGCGTTCAAAAACCGTAGACAATGACAAGCATTATAACAAACGATTTAACTATGATAAGTTTCTTATCTGCGGCAGTAACGTAATTTTAACTTTGCATGCTCAAATATTGTTAAGCAATGAGTTTCAAATTTGGAACATCGAATTTGATAACATAATGTTATCGCCATGGCCAACTCGATTGGTCCCGCGCGAGCCCCGACACAATCGAGTTGGCCACGCCGATACAATCGAGATGGCCGCGGCGGTGCAATGGTGGCCATTCTATGATTTCCGAATACGGCATTTATAATAAATAATATGAGTGTAGATAAAGCAGTGTATGCAACTGTACGTAATTAGGCCTTAAAACACTCGTGTGATCTTATTATGAAATTCGCCTGCGGCTCATTTCATAAAACCACACTCATGTTTTAAGGACCCTTATTACGTAACAGTTACATAAACTACTATTTTTCGGGGGTAGGCGTGAAAAACAACAGTTGTCACTTGAGTGCGCTAATTAAATAAATAAATAAATATAATACAACAACAATAATAACAACAATAATCTTTATTTGACTTATAAACCTAACACAGACATTTTAACATAAGATATGCTAATTTACAAAAGCTTACGTTAGGTTTGTAACAGTATAAGTGCTGGGATTGAGCCTCTGCCTCCCGAACTAGGACAAAGCCTGTGACTCGGGAGTCAGTGATTCCTCCGAGGGAAGTTACACGGTGATAAATTGATATTGTAAACTTAAGAAAAAAAAACATAAAACAAAAAAAGAAAACACATTTTTAACAGCTAAGAGTAGTAGTATTAGTAGTATAAAGAAGACAAGTTTGGCCAAGTGAGAATAAGACAAGGGTTGAATTTTAATTGTGTGTCATTTTTATGTGCGAGACAACGCGCGCGCGTGTGTATGAGTGTGTGTGTGTGTGTGTGTGTGTTTAGTGTGGGTGTAATTGTTAGTGGGAGTGAATGGAGATGGATAAGTGCATTTTCACACCACCTGCTCGACAATGCCAAATTATATATCATGCAAACCTCACCGAAAGCAAATCATTATAGCCCTTGGCTTTAGCCGGGTTATAATGTTGTACTAAATCTCATTATAACCCGCTGGTTAATAATGTGAATTCACTTCCCATAGCTCTTATTGTTATGTGCTTAAAGTCTAATTTCGTAAAGTCCGCACGGTGCATAGCCCCGCGACGCCAGCCGGGGCCCGCGCCGCCGCGTCGAGCTGATTTGAAAATCGAATTTATTCGGAAAATCGTGCTGGCCACCTCAATTTTAAATACCTAAAACAAATGCCGCGAGTGTGCAGCGTCTTATGGACGCTGCAGTATACGGAGTAAAACTGCAGGTTCTATAAAAATAGAAGATAAAATTAGAATAAAATGGACTAATGTATCAAGAATCAATTTTTAGGGTTCCGTAGCCAAATGGCAAAAAACGGAACCCTTATTGATTCGTCATGTCTGTCTGTATGTCTGTCCGTCCGTATGTCACAGCCATTTTACTCGGAAACTATACGACGTATCTGAATAAAATTTACACATAAGGTATATTTTGTATGCCGCTACTCAGTTATGTAGTTAAATTTGAAAAAAAAAAATTTTTAGGGGGGGGCGCTCCATACATGTAACAAAATTTTTATTTTTTATATTTTTGACTAAATATCAACATGTGACACATAAATCGATAGGTCTTTAAAAATAACACTGAGGTTTTTTGACCATTTTGTGATTAAGTGAATATTTTCTGAAATAATCGCTTCGAAAGTCAGAAAAATTGTGCCCCCCCCTGTAACTTTTGAACCGTAAGTCCAAAAAATATGAAAAAAATTGAGGAGATGCGCCTTATCATATACTTTCTAAGAAAATTTTTTGAACATATTGGTTTAGCCATTTTTGAGTTATCTCCAAAAAACTTTTTCCATAGTCATCAGATACGACCTTTTGGTATTAGTTTGGTTCTTATTCCATTGAAGGTACGGAATCCTGCTATGTGTGGTCCGACACGCACTTGGCCGGTTTTTACTTTTGATTTACTTTAATAAAAATCCGTTTCTAGTAGCCTTAGCTATTTTATTGTCTCGCAAGAGGTGAGAAAAGTAGAGTATACTCCTCGGGGATAAAGCTGTTTTTGTCACTTTATCCCCTTGGTGTACAATCTACTATTAGCGCATGTAGGCTAATTTAGAATCAGTTTTATAATGGGACAATCTTACACAAATCGACCTAGTCCTACAGTAAGTTCAATTAAGACTTGTGTTGTGGGTACTAGACGACGATATATATAATAGATAGATATAGATAAATACTTAAATACATAGAAAACATCTATAACTCAGGTACAAATATCTGTGACACACAAATAAATGCCCTTACCAGGATTCGAACCCAGGACCTCCTGCTTCGTAGGCTACCGACTGGGCTAGGAGGCCGTTAAATTTAAATTATATTTAAATTGTAAAATAATAGAAAATCCACAATATGTTGATTCATCTTTAAGTTCTATCATGCCTGTTCTCTTGCTCCACGACCCTGAAATCACCTTGAGGTCAAATGAGGTCGTGAGCTTTTCGTAACAATGGCAAAAAACTGTTTGTTAACCTGCTCCGTGGAGCATAACAGTCGTAAAAACGTAAAATACTAAAAATGGGATATTTCTAGTTTTATTAAAAAAAGTTATTGATGTAACTTTACTCATTGGGTAACGTACTTTCGATATCTGTTATATTTACGGAATAATAGCCTGGCTACACTTATTCTATACACCAGCAGCAGAGCGTCCAATAGAACTCGGTTGCCTCCGGCTTGATCAATTTTCATATACTGGAGCATAAAGAGAAGGCAAGCGAAATAAATTCGGGTTTGCCTATGAAAATGTTTCATCTGCCCTTGATATGCACTATACACTAAAGAGCACGATCACAGTAAGTTTTCACGCTAAGTTCTTCATCAAGTATTTCACTTACATACATTTTTTGATGTCGCCAAGTTGGTGAAAACTTAGCTTTGGCTATGTACTTTGTGTTTTGTAAGAAACTTGTTACTGCCCTGCCGTGTCAACCCTATCTCTGTTATCTTGAAATCTCTGTTATAAAGATACGCCTAACCAGTGCCAAATTAATTAAGATATTATGCTTTAAATTATACGAAAATAAAAAATCGAAAAATGTTTTTAGTTACCGAGATATTTAAAAAAACAAGATAAACGTTTTTTGATTTCATGTCATTGAATTACGCGTATCTCTTTTAACTCATGTTAAAACAATTTCGCATAACCACACCGTACTTTTTTACACTGCGTTCATTGTATTATCTTAAGTTATCATAGTTCTGCATGACCACTAAGGCACGCATCGGCCCCACTCGATACTGTGCACCGGTACAGCGTGGGCGTGTTATTCCGTTTTAATTTAAGATTTTTTTTACTTAAAGTCAGCATTTATTTAAATTTTTTTTTGGGTTCGTGGTACCTCGACATCGATATGATAAATTAGTATAGTATAGTAGCTTGAAAAAGATATTTACCTATTTCTTTAATTTTTTTAATATTATTTATTGGTATTAATTTTTATTTTTATTTTTTTTTGTATAAATTTATAGAATCAAAAATCATTCTTCAGTTTTCAAAGTGTATTATAGTCATTTATTCATATTTCACACTTTCCCATTTATAATATTAGTATGGATAAAAAAAAAAAAACACATTTTACAAATAATTTAAACGAATAACCCGCTTCCTACCGATCCCGGTGCAAAGGTGCCCATAAGGCTTGCTGCATTTCCACGCTGGATAACTATGGACAGCCTTTGCACCAAGAACGACTCGGAGCGGGGATCCTCCCCCTTTTGCCGGAGTCGACGGCCCAGCTCGCGTACGAATCGTTTAGTGTCTACCCCCCAGCAGCCCGCGGTTTCAACTGCGAGAGGGAAGAATATGTAACTGGATCCTAATGGGGCATATTTTTGTCGCTTTAGTGCCGCCTGTGTCTCGGCTGCCGCTCCGGCCGTGCGAGAGGTACGGCTAATGTGGGAGGCGGCGAATGTGCTGACACATGTAGCGTCCCACACCAAACACCGCCCCCGTTCCCAAGGCACTAAAGTCAAGCCGTCAGGCCTTTTACCGTCTGTACGGCTAAGGCCTGGCGGCTCGAGCACCGATGGCACACCAGCCGACCTAAGGGCCCTTTGGACA
Organism: Pammene aurita; assembly: GCA_947086415.1. Taxonomy (NCBI): domain Eukaryota; kingdom Metazoa; phylum Arthropoda; class Insecta; order Lepidoptera; family Tortricidae; genus Pammene; species Pammene aurita. The sequence goes on from OX352297.1 coordinate 2,338,413, forward strand.
GTGTCGTTGAGGGCATGGTGCCGCGGATGCCTGCCGGTGCATCGGCGGCAACTCAGTGCGTGATGCCCGTCAGCCCCCACCATGGTACCGCAGATACATATGTGCGGTTGACATACGTCGCAGCCAAGGCGGAAAGCAACGGCCACGCGCAGCGAGTCCCCGTCGAGTAAAGTGCCCAGTTGAGGCGAAGGCAACGCATGCAACCACGCCCCTGATTCTGACTGCGACACTGCCAGAAGCCTTGCGCGGTCTACTCCCACGGCGTCAGTAATAAGTCTGTCTAATGTGGCTTTAGAGCCTATATGATCCCACGCACGCTGGATGTTGGGGTTTTCCGGCACGGTTGCACTCGGATTAAGATCTAACCACGACCTCGAGGCGTCGGCCACAAAGGGTATGCTTGTCCTGTTGCCATTTTGAGATAGAATATTAGCAACGAGGTCTGTTACCCCATGGGCCGACGCCAAAAAGGCTGGCAGGCACACATCCCGTACACGTCGTACGCCGAGGCCACCGTGTCGAACCGGCAGAGTCGCTTGTTTCCACTGGGTTTCGTTCATGGAGACGTTTACGATAGACTCGATAATATATTTAATACAAGCGTCGAAAGAGGCTATGTTGTCGGGAAATAACCATACTGGCGCCGTACGTAGTAGATAGTTTACCTTGGGTACGGCGAAACACCTCTGCATGAGAGCCAAAGCTACATGTGGGTTGATGCCTCTCAGGCGTTCGCCGGCAGTCTGGAGGAGTTGTTTGCGTGATAGCATGGCATCGGGAACCGCAGAAGTGAATATTGGTGCTCCGAGTAAACTAAGGGAGCTAGAACTGCGTTCCGTGAGGCCAGGCAGTATTGAAGAAAAAGCAGGAAAAACAGAGGATGACGCCGGTCCGCACGCGAAAAACTCGCACTTTGACGTGATTACTTCTAAACCCAACTCCTCAAGGCGTGGTAACAAGGTAAGTAAGCCCTGTTCCACCTCTTCTGGTTTACCCCCAATGGTTCCGTCGTCCAGGTACCAGACGTTAAGTGGTGATTTAAGCTCGGATATTATCTTATGGATGGAGAGGCTAAAAGTGAGGGGGCCAAGCGGATCTCCCTGTTGAGCACCTACTTGGGATATAATTAGATCGGAGCCATAGAAGAGGTTAGATGGTAAGTGATAGACCTGGTAGAGGAAGGGATACAGTAATGGAATATTCTCCCTAACCTCGTTTAATAAAGCGTCCCTTTCAACACAGTTAAAGGCGTTTTTTAAATCAAGCTTGATAACTACGCTACCTGCATTATTGGGGTCCATTACAAATGAACGTAAGGCGTGTATTGCAGCCTCACATCCTAAGCGGGTTCCGAATCCCAGCTGATGTGGCTGAAGGTAGGAAGCCATCTCCTGCTTCACTGCGTGGCACGCAAGTTTGGCGACGAGGCGGCGGAAAGTACTTCCCACGGCTATAGGTCTCACGCCTCCTTATTTTTTTTTTAAAGCACAGAGAGTAGCCCCGTATAAATACGGACAGACATCTGGATGTAGATTACCGTTTAGCAGAAAATTACAGAGTTTAGTAAGGGCCTCCATCAAGCGCCCTCCACTGTCTCCAGCTGCGCTAGACGTCAGCTCTTTTAGGTGGTCTGGGCGAAGGCCGTCTAAGCCAGCTGCTGAACCGCTATGAAAAGAGCTTACTGCTAAGGCCACATCCTCAACATTAACTGACAAGATTGGGCAGTTCGGATCCGGCTCCGCAGGGAAATGAAGAGGACGAGATGGACTCGGGTGTTTGGACTTCAAAGCTGCTAGTGTGTCTGGGCTTGCAGGCGCGACTGTGTCCTCGCTCATAAGCAAACGAACAGCACCTCTCAAGTCGCCCTCATGAACTTTGGCCTCAATTAATTTTGTGAGTGACAGCGACCGAGCGGCCCCCGTACAATCATTGGACGATAAATAGGAGAAGGTATCTATATTAGCCTTAACCTTCGCGGTGAGAGATCCTGCCTCGCCCGTTTCAGGAGTTTTTAACGCTCTATAAGAAAAAGATAGGAGGGCGTTCCACTCGTTCAAACCATTAACTGCTACACAACTATTAATAATACTGCACAACTTACTAGCGGCCATACTTCTCGCTCCTTTTGGGATGTGCCGAAGAACACGCACTGACTTCTTTAATGAGGCGAGTTGGTCTAGGGTACAGCCATGTGTTTGTGAATTCGTACTGCTGATAGGCCGCGGGCCTGCAGGGTGGGGAATATCTTTATGTTTACGAGTAATGTGCACCTTAAGGCCTCGCGACGTAAAGACTCGCAATGAGCCGTCACAATGAGGGCACGTCGAATCAGGCGGCGAACTCATTACTAACACTATAAACTACTAACATTGAAAATATAAGACTAAATCACTAATATAACAAACACAAAAACAATATAAATAAATATCTGCACAAAACGTCTGTCACGACTGTCAACCGCAGTTCCGATTTCGATACGTGGCGCATCGCCTCCGCCGCGGCCGCCGGCAGCACGGCAGCTAGGTCTTTTGCCAACCACACAGGAGCGCTGGGAATCTAAAAAGCCTTAGAGCAGGCGAATTCCGAAGCACAATATCTTATTGTGTAGTCCATTTGACATATGTCGCAGGCCATGCCCATAAAACGGAGCAAATTACCAATTTTAAGTATCCTTTTCATGTTAAAAATAAAGGAATAGATGATTGGCCTAGAACAGATACCAAAAACTTAATTTCTTGTGTTTCTCAGGCATTTAAACTGATTTAAATAAATTTCAAAATACGCAACAAATTTTGCGTGGCAGCTGTCAATGTGATTCGCTCGTGACTATTTTCAAAACAAATACTTTATTAACAAGCTCATTAATTTATTTTAAAATTAAATTATCTCAGTATTTATTTATTAAAGGGTTTTAAATAAAGTAAGAAAAATAAATAACAGTGAGTAATTGTCCTGTATTAATATAAGGGTCTTCTACTGGTCGAGCTCCAATTCAAGTTATACTGCTACTATTCATGTGTATTTTAAATTACAAAGATTCATAATAGTAAATTCCTCGAAAAATGTGTAAATAAATAAACAAAATTTAAAAAAATGATGCTTCATTAGCCTGTAAGGTTCGGATTAATCATCCATAATTAACATTTCGGCAAATATAATTTACACTATATAAAGCTATTTCGATATTTGCTGTATAATATATAGTTAAAAATAATCCAGTAAAAATTTTAATTAATAAACATAATAAAGATCCTAAATATCATTATGTTGAAATATTAGAGAGAGAGGGGAGATAAATAAGTGATGCATTAATAATTTTTTAAATGGGGTGAGATTTTCGTAAAGGTTTATAAGGAACGTAAAGGTCCAAAAAAATATTAGTAATTTTTACTACTACCACTAAAGCAATAAGATAAACAATCAATATTATTATTATTATTAAAAATGTTTGATTTTTATATAATTAAGATAAACTAATTTTATTTTCATTATTGAAAAATAACTTCGTATTTAAAAAATATTTATTTCATTATAAAAAGATACATTTATTAAATTAAATTAATAACAAAAAATATACTTATAATTAATTATAATAAAACTAAAACAAATATAAATATTTGTTATAATTTTTTTTAAATACTTAATTCATTAGAATAAATGAATGAAACTAATAGCCCTCCAAAGAAAGTAAAAAAATCAGATGTATGAAAATCAATATGTATTAATTAATATTCCTGTTAATATACATGTTAGTATAGTTTGAGTTAAAATTATTAATCTTATTGAAAAAGGATGTTTTAAGAAGAATATAAATAGTGTTAATGATATTATGGAAAAAGATAAAAATATTATTTCAAAGAGTAGTTTAATAAAAATTATAATTTAGGAGATGATTGATAAAGAATATTCTTTTTCTTTGAAGTTTTAAAAGAAAAATCTTATTTTTGATTTAAAATACCAATGTTTTTTTTTAACTATAAAAAGTACTAATGTAAATGTATTTATTTATTTATTATTATTTATTTTAAACTTTATTGCACAAAAATAAAAAAAGGACAAAAGGCGGACTTAATGTCTCAAGGCATTCTCTACCAGTCAACCATTAGGGCCAAACAGATATTTGCTAAGGTGGGTGCAGCGAGAAAATGAGGCTGTGAAATTTGTCTAATATACTAATTTCTAACTAAGAAATATTTACAGATACCTATTTACATATACAATACATATAATTTGTAGACAATTGTAAATATGATGATAAATATAAAAATAAATATACATAATAAATATAGATAAATATATACAACATATAAACATATATTCATGCATGTGTGCGGGGGATGGAGGTAGTAGGGTTGAGGGGGGGTCCCACTAGAGTTTATCTAAGAGGTGTTTGTAGAGTAGTCGTTAAAAGACAGTTTGCTTGGGGCTTGTCGAATCGTTAGAGGGGATGTATAATATTATAATAGTAATTATTTTAATATTTATTATTGGTACTTACTTAATTAAATTTTTATTTCTAAACATAAGATTTTTTTATTATTTTATTAAGATTAGAGTTTATAGTTTTAAGATTTTTTTTGTATTTATACTAATAATTTTCTTATTTATAAATTATAATATATATATACATTAATAGTATTTATAGTTTTTGCGGTTTGTGAAAGGGCTTTAACGTTGTCGAAATTTCCAAACCGATTTTCACAAAAAGCTCATCACTGCTATCTCATATTTTAAAACAGAGTTTATTATCGATACATCCCCGAATTAATCAACAGCGACTACCATAATGATTTTTACTAAAAGCTTGGATTTTAAAACAGACATTATTTTCGAAATCTACACGCCTGAATTAGTAAAAATGACTTCCATGACGATTTTTACAAAAATTGTCCTGTTACACCCATCTTGGATCTCAAAATGATTTCTTTCGAAAAAAGTGTATGGCCGCTATCTTTGATTTTTAAACATACATTATTTTCGAAATCTACATACCCAAATGAGTCGAAATCAAGACGATTTCAATAAAATTGTCCATTTCCGTCATCTGCGATTTTAAAACGGTCCTTATTTTCGAAATTAACATCCCCAAATTAAGCGAAAACGACACTCATACGATTCTTAAGAAAAAAGTGTATGAACGCCATCTTGGATTTCAAAACAGACATTGTTTTCAAAATCTGCACACCCGAATTAGTCGAAAAGAACTACCATGACGATTTTGACAAAACTTACCATTTCCGCCATCTTTGATTTTAAAACGGTCTTCATTATCGAAATCTACAATAACGACTGCCATAACAATTTTTGCCAAAAAATTGTATGACCGCCATCTTGGATTTAAAAAGAGCCATTATTTTCGAAATCTGCACACTCGAATTAGTCGAAAAGAACTACCATGACGATTTTGACAAAACTTACCATTTACGCCATCTTTGATTATAAAACGGTCTTTATTTTCGAAATCTACAATAACGACTGCCATAACGATTTTTACCAAAAAATTTTATGACCGTCATCACTACAAAAGCGACTGCCATAACTATTTTTACCAAAAATTGTATGACCGCCATCTTGGATTTAAAAAGGGACATTATTTTCGAAATCTGCACACCCGAATTAGTCGAAAAGAACTACCATGACGATTTTGACAAAACTTACCATTTCCGCCATCTTTGATTTTAAAACGGTCTTTATTTACGAAATCTACACCCCTGAATTATTCGAAAACGACTACCATAACGATTTTTACCAAAAAAAGTGTATGACCGCCATCTTGGATTTCAAAATAGACATTATTTTCGAAATCTGTACACCCGAATTAGTCGAACACGACTACCATGACCATTTTGACAAAATTTTCTAAATATTTACTAAGTAATAAGACAAATTAGTCACTTTCGGCGCTCCCCCCCCCCCCCCCCCCCCCCCCTCCAACCCGCTACGTAACACAAAACATGAATAAAAATCTTCCTCCCGTAAGGAAAAGTAAGAAATGATCAACCCCCCCCCCTTCATAAATCGTCTCACGTAATAAATGAATGGCACCTTTCGAAAAACCGTGGCCCTTTTAGCAACTCTGGTGAACAATTCACATCCATTAATTCACTCAGTGAAGTTGAAGTTAATACATTTAACAATCAAGTAACCTGAGAGGGTTGGTTACGCGGTTTACTATGAACACTCATACATCAGATCCTTTAAATTTAAGATAAACATTTCTTACTTGACCGCATTAATGAACCTCGTGCCAAAGTTACTTTTTTACATAGCATTCCCATACAACTTAAGATAAACGCGAGCTACGCATACTCTTCAAGAATTTTGCTTGTCTTGGTCACGCGGTTTACTAAGTATGAGCGCTCATACAACGAATTCTTCTAACTTCAAGTTAACAGAGTTACGCGCAAGAAATAAAATAAAATAATGCTTTTGCGAAATTGTATTAACTTGTTATTTTTGTAGTTTTTACCTATTTCTATAAACATTTATAAAAAAATATTTAACTGAAAAAATCTATACATCTATTATAATATAAAAAAGCACTTTAAAATTACTTTTTACACTAAACACGTAAAGTACAAGCGTTTGTTTGTCAAAAACTTCAAACGCGATTTACTCAAAACTATGTTTTTTCAGATAGAAGAGATTGGCCTGACACGGCAGTGCCGCGCTAACGATAACAGCAGTAAGTACGTTTCACATAGTTTTGAGAAATTGGCGCCCAAAGTTATCGATATAATTTTCATTCTCACGGCCGAGTTCTTAAGGTTCTAAAACATTTTATTTATTATATATTGCACTTATTGGGTAATTTATATTATGGAGTTGCTTTGAAGCTGATATTTATATTAAATTATTTTAAAATCGCCAAATACCTTATATACTTAGTATGAGTTAATTTAATACTCATCAGTTCAAGATTGCTTAGATTAACCGGAGTAAGTCATGACTTACTGCTTTTGTCATAAGCAACCCATAGTAAATTAGACTACAGCAAATACATAAATGAAAACGAATATTTATTAAAATAATGACTTTATTTATTTGTTCTTTTGCTTTAAGCTAAAAAAACACTTACGTATCTAAAATGTGTGACATACTACATGAGGTTTTCATAGACTGTTGGGACGCCTTGGTTTATGCCAAAAAGTGCAGTTACTGCCGAATCGCCGGTATTAATTATGAATCAGCGAACCGACTTTCCTTCTCATAACAGCAGTATGTGGAGTTACTGCCGATATGACAAGCAATAAATAATAAACAGTAAACTGACTTCGCATATTATAATGGAAGTATGAAGAGTTACTGCTGACATACTAAATAATACGTCCGTAATAGTTTGAGACTTCGCTTATTACAAAGGCGATGAATAGTTACTGCTGATATTGTAAGTAATTTAGAACGTGTAGTGAACAAAAATTACTTAATATAACCACAATATGTGTACTTACGGCCGATATCGTTAGTAACAAATAAACCTAATTGGGAAAACCTCACTTGTGAACCCGCCGTAGGTATATTTACTTCTGATATAGTAAGGAATAATGGTAATAATAAAAACTTACTGCTATTATGCTTAATGAAAATAACGTTTCCCGCTTAGCTATTAAATTTATGATAAAATCATCTTATAGAGTTCAAAGCGCTGATTTAAAATATACGCTTTACTCCATTTTGCCAAAAAAGGACTTACTGCTGTTATCGTTAGCGCGGCATTGCATCCAACAAAATACAGAGTCACGCTAAATCATAAATCGTTGTCAGTCAAGCCTAGGGGCAGTCACCTAAGTAGGAGACCTCTTTGTCTACCCCAAATTTGAATATATGGAGCAATAGTGAGCCGGGGCCTCCCATGGGCGCTCGCGGAACTTGCGCCATAAATCCACGCCTTACATGATGCTTGTTTGCATAATACAAGACTTAGTCGGCTTTGTTCTTCGAGTTTGATAGGTCGGCAACATGAGTTGGCTTCTTGATATTATACTTTGGCGTATAACGGAAACTGTAATAGTTTTCTATGTAGACATTTTATAAGTTTACCTGTGTGCAACTTAGAGATGAAGATGGGTTGATAAGTTCAAAAAAAAAGAGCTGCTGATGAATGATTCTAGTTTGAAAAAAAAACTGCCAATAGGTGGTCTAAAGTTAGTCTATTTCTAACGTGAATGACTAAATATAGAACCTTTAACCTCTAGGACCCAATTCGAGTTGGGATTGAGACTATTTGACATGACGTTAGGGTGCTGGATTTTTTCTAACCATCTGAAATTAACTTTGTAATGTACACAAAATAAATAGTGTCTTATCGCCGAAGAACTCTTCCATATAAGCTATACATATCATTAGACCATATGCCGTATTCTAATTTTAAAATACATAAACTATACTATCAACTAAACTTACATGATTTTCACTTATTATTTTGACAAAAAGGGGCCTTAATCGCGTACACTTACTTTTATTATTTTCCTGACGTGTCCTGAAGTGTACGCGATTAAGTCCCGTTTTTGTCAAAATACTAATTAACCAATATTGAAGTTGTATTGAAAGTTGCAACGGAATAATTTTTAAGCAAATTCTGATATTTCTGATTCAGACGTAGGCGCTAGCTGTATTGCGTAGTTAAGACATTGAAGTTATATTGATGTGGGATCGTGTGCGTGTTTTAAAGTTAGAATACGCCCTGTCTTATTGTTTTGTACCTGTCACAACTGACCAAGAGTAAAATAAACGATGGTTGTGTGAATGTTTTGCACTGGCTTGTCGCATTCCGAAATTACATTCTGCAGTGGCTTCAATAATCTAAATCTCCGTGGACGTGCACACCAAATTCGAGCTTAAATTATTTTGAATTAGAACTTTAGTCGCATATCAATGAAATAGACTTAGGTAACTTCTATTTGGAGTTCATACAGTGACAAGCTGACCCTCGTCATCCGCTATTCTCCTAAGATATGACACTTAAAAGCATTGGGTTTGGTAGCATCTGGTATGGAGCTAAACAGTTATTGTTTTGATATGGGTAATGATCCCACTGGACTGAGAGATTATCTTTTTCTAATTGCAGTGCTTTTTCTCTCGTTTTATCATGCAGTTTAGCAGTCATCTTCCTCTTAGTGTTTGTCCCGGCTATTGCAACGACTTAATTAGATCTGGGGTCCGCTTGGCAATCTAATGCCATGAATTGGCGTTGCCACTACGAAGCGACTATCATTGGAGATTCCAACCCTTAGTGGGAACTAGGCGTTATTGGCTTTAGATCCGGGTTCCTCACCATATTTTCCTTCCCGAAAAGAAACCGGCACCTAAATTATTTATATCAAATTAAATATATTTCGCACGGAAGTTTCGAAAAACTCAGTGGTAGGAACCGAGGATTGAACCAGAGACCTACGGTTTGAAATTGAAATGTGGTAAGACATCCAGGGCCCCGATTCGAGATGCCAAACTGTAAGACGTTGCTCTCACAGTTGTCTCACTAGGTGATAGAGTGATACACCTAACTGTCAAGCTGTCAGTAGGTCTCGCTAGAGCGTTTTGTCTATGGCTATGGCCACCATTTTAGATATGTTGACAGGACATTGGGAATCCCATGGCAGAGAGTTTGGTGTTTTTTTTTAGTAGGTATACGTAGGTATCGAACCATGGATGTATAAGAAGTGGATCTCATTCTTCGGTCACAAAGTGAGGCTGACAGAGAAGCTTATCTAAGGGAGTGTCTCGTTTTGACTAAGGAGGTAATGACGTCAGCAGACAATCAAAATGTGAATGTGTCAAATGTGACAATTTTGTAACGAGTGCGAGTGAGGTACCGCCCCGCAATATTATGCTCTCTATCGGACCGTTTTTAGTACTTTTAAGGGTTCCGTAGCCAAAATGGCATAAACGGTACCCTTATAGTTTCGTCATGTCCGTCTGTCTGTCCGTCAGTCCGTCTGTCCGTATGTCACAGCCATTTTACTCGGAAACTATAAGACGAATAAAATAAAATTTAGACATAAGTTGTATTTTTCATGCCGCTATTTAATTATAGTCTGGCAAACCATTTTTTCAGTAGAAAAGCGCGGCAAATTCAAAATACGTACATGTGCCAACCCTTTGTGATGAGACACCGTGTTCGTGACGAACATTTAAATTCACATATCTTTTACATTGAATTTGTTTCTTGTGCATTTCACTCTCTCGTCTTAAGCGCGAGTGAGATAGAACTCCTGCAACGTTCTACATTGAATTTAAATTCGTTTTTATGGCATATGTCAATTGAGGCAATTGCCTCAACCAGATTATTTGTTACAGTTGATGACAGATCAGACGAAATATATCCGTCTCCTTTTTACACACCGTGAATGTCACGTAATGAAAGGGGTGGAAATACCAACTAAAATTAAAACATAGAATTTGATGATCATTGCTGCTTTTTTCACTGATTCTTAGTGTTGTCATACTTTTGGTCGCTGTACATTGCTACTGCGTTCGTTGGCTGGACAGACTATATGTAGTTAAATTGAAGGAGAAAATATTTTTATGGGGGGCGCTCCATGTAACTAAATTACAAAAAACAATTTTTCCCCTAATATCAACATGTTGCACATCAATCGATAGGTATTTAAAAATAACATTGAGGTTTTTTTGAACATTTTGTGATTTAGTGAATATTTTCAGAAATAATCGCCTCGAAAGTCAGAAAAATTGAGTGAATCCCCCCCCCCCCACCCCGTAACGAACCCTAAGTCCATGTAATACCTATACTTTAAAAAATTTGAGAAGATTATCTTATTTTTCTATTACATACTTTTTACGAAAATTATTTTGAACATTATCAGTTCAGCCATTTTTGAGTTATCTCCAAAAAACTTCTTCCATATGTATCAGATATACGACCTTCTGGTATTAGTTTGGTTCTTCTTCCATGGAAGGTACGGAACCCTCTATTATGCGTGGTCCGACGCGCACTTGGCCGGTTTTATGCTAGTCGCCTATGAACGACTCTTTTACTCGGTAATAATTTTCAACTGTGGCTAGGGCACCGAGTAAACAATAGTACTATACAGAGGTCCCTCTTAGACGTTACGAATCATGTTGTCCCTTCTTCACGCATGGCAAGTTCTCTTTCTCACTTAGGCAAACGTATCGGATACTAGTTGTCAAATTCAATGACAGAAATGCACATCCTTGGTTTAGGGACAAGGTTTAAGAAAAAGATCCACTTCATATAAATCCGTGATACGAACACAGATTACACCTTGTTAGCCCGCCCCACTGTAAATTTATCAAAAATCTTATCGGTTGGCTTCCATATAGCGATATAGAGCCCATCTTCGAGATCATGAAAAAATAAGTCTTACTAGGTCTTAAATGGGCGCTAGTATGTATAACACGATGTAAATTGTTCTTGAATAAATATCATAGCATATCATATGGCGTCAAGTTGAAAATACAAGAAAATACCGATAATTAATCAGTGGTTTTACCGCTCCAAATTTGTAATTACGGTAAAGTCTACTTCAAATAACCTACATACCAAATTCCGGTGGGAGCATACAATATAGGCATGGTGAATTTTTTTCATGTATGGTATCAATCGATTCGTTTTGTTGTGAGGATCAAATGTCTATATGGGGCCAATTGCGTTAAAGCAACAGAAAAGTCAGAAATGAGAATTAAAGTCCGAGATTTGCATTTGTTTCTCAAAACGCTCCAAAATGACGTGCAAAAGTGACGTCACGATCACATAGTTGCCCTGTTTAAAGTATGGAAAAAATATGAAATTGCTATTTTTACAGTGAAATGTTGCGTTTATGTGTATGGTTGCCATACAATTTATTTTACAGTACAATGTTAAAAATCATTTCAATTCACACTTTAAAAAATCGTACAATTTTGAAATTTTGCAGCTTGATATCTTTGAGCCACTTCAAAAGAATTTATAAATTTTCACTTTAGTTGGATATATTGATCATTTTGCATCCTATCAACTAAACTTTATTGCATAAATCAATATGTGTCATCATGCCTATTTTAAGATTGGAATCTAATCGCAATTTTTGCATTTGTATTATTTTTGAATTAACACTCCAAATTTTTTGACCATTAACTAGGCACTTCACCGCCTTATTTTAAAATTTAAACCGTAAAAGTTAACCTTGCGGGACAGTTTTGGAAAAAAAAAACTTTAAATAGTTTCAAATATTTACTTAATTTAATGTTTAAGTGGCTTATAGTTTAACATGCCGTTATAAAGTGTATAACAGGTATATGTTTTTTTTCCTGTTTTTTATTGTTTTTTTTTCTCTTGTTTTGATTAAGATATTCTTACTTTGGGGATGTGATCGTGGCGTCAATGCGACGTGTCGTCAAATGGTTGCAACGGAAGACCAGCGCTGGCCCTGCCGGCATTTAACGCTGAGTTGCGACACGCTCTTGGCCGGTTTTTTTTTGTATTTTCAACTTGACGCCACAGATACTAGCGCCCATTTACGACCTTTAAGACTTATATTTTCAATATCTCCGTGATGGGCTCTACAACGCTGTCAACGCTATATGAAAGCCGACCGGTAATTTTAGATTTTTGATAAATTTACAGTATAGCCGGTACCAGTATCTATAATATTTAAGTAGTGAAGTATCAGATGTCAAACAATCCTTTAAGGCACTGACTACCAGGCTACCGATAGTAATGATGGAGGCGACCTCTAGTAATTGCCCCCACAAAACTTTTGCGCGAAGTTGATTTCTGACTATTCAAACTAGGTAAAATACCTCTAGAAGTATTATATTAAAATTGATATGATTTTAAGACATTTTCACTGAGAGCACATTAATATTTATAATTTTTATGATTATTAATTGTAGGTATTTATTAAAAATATATAACTGTTAAAATATAATATGATTGGCATTACCTTTTAACCTAAAGTTCAATTAATATGCCATAAAAGAAATGTCGATATCTGGCCGAGGAGCGAATGGATAAACATCAAAAAGTGCGATGAGTTATAGGGTTCTTCCACCTTGCTGTTGAGAATATCTCTACAGTACCCTGCATTCACTGTGCTCTGCATTATTTTGTGTAATTTGGATGCTGTGTTAGAGTAGATTTCCTCAGATTAAGCAAGCCACTAGCAATAAATCTCCTACAACGCCTTGACTGTATGCGGCTGTATAGCCATTCCCCATGTACATGTGCATGTGGGATACTACATGCGTAGACACACTGGCGGCTTCTCACCTCACCGGATCCAATAAACATACAGATGCGGTGGCGAAAGCAGCTGAAAAACTGAACACCCTTAAAAAAAATCGATGTTTAAAGAAACAAGTATGTTTAGTATGTATAGTTTAAAGTGCCATGTGTAACCATATCAATTCATTATATAAGAAATATAATATGATATAATATTGGAATATAACTTACACGTAAGTCAGTCAGATACACAATTACATTTACTTGCAGTAAACGTCAACTTCTTTTTTGAAATGAAGACCCATTGGTTTTCATATCCCGAGTCTCCTAAATAGTAATTCAAAACTTGGGTCTTGTTAGTGGCAATTAGTTATAATCATGAGGATTATGACTAATACTACTGTGCACTGTATTTATTTACCTGATATGTTTATATTTCCATAACATCCTCAACTCTCAGGATTAGGAATACCTTTGTAATATAAGAGTCTTACATTAGATTAGAATCTATGAAGAATATGTGTAATATTGTTTGAAGTGTCTAAAACCTAAGTTAAGTTAGGAGGCAGTAGTAGGAGCCAAGTTTGAACCCGCGATCCTTAGAGCGTAAGTCGGGCGTCTGGCCGCCAGGCTACCAGAGTTTGTTTTGATAATTACTATACTGTTGCTCCATTTTTCTACTATGTTTATCTGCGTGATCAAATGTCAAACAATCCTTTAAGAGCTTTAAGGCACTGACTACCAGGCTACCGATAGAAATAACGGCCTCCTAGCCCAGTCGGTAGTGACCCTGCCTACGAAGCAGGAGGTCCCGGGTTCGAATCCTGGTCAGGGAATTTGTTTGTGTGTTTATCACAGAAATTTGTTCCTGAGTTATGGATGTTTTCTATGTATTTAAGTATTTATCCATATTTATCAAATATATATATATCGTCTAGTACCCATAACACAAGCCTTACTGAGCTTACTGTGGGCCTAGTTCGATTTGTGTAAGATTCATTTATTTCTCGAATTTAATTTATTTTCTGATGTTTTTGAAATGCCTCAAACTTTCCATAGACGTTGACGTAACAAAGACTGCAGCACTATAAGTAGGTATTAAAACAAACAGAAACATTGCAAAATTAAATAATTATATTATTAGTAGTTAGGTTTTCTTATTAAAATTATTTTCTTGTGTGTGAATGCTTTTTCACCACATCAGCACCACCGCCTATCTTGATTTTTTTAAAGCGTCAGTAAAATTGTTTTTTTTTTCACAAGGGAGAACAGTTATTACTTTACGTTATAGAACGATGATTTTGAACCATAAATATTTGGCAGAATTAATTTGTTTTGTTTTATGTATTTACCTAAGCTTGTATTTTTTTGCCGTGGCGTGGTGAAAAATGTTGTAATACTCTCGGCAGCAGTTTGTTTGCTTCTAGTGCCCCCCGCAACGCTCAAGATACAACTTTTTTAACCATACACTAGTTATAATTTTGTAATCTTTCACTTTTTTGAGTCTCGATATAAACACGTGAGATAGATATCAAGGTTGTATTCTTGATATTATAATTTATTTACGCTAAACCTATTCTACATAATATTGGATCTACGTGGTCGGTTTACAAGTCAATATATTGTTTTATTTCTTGTGACAAAAACATTTATTGGTTACAAGAAATCTTAAAATCATTCATACCAGTCATTTTTATTCAATATGTTATATTTGTCACATATCTTTTACCCAAAGCACAGGTTTCGTCATCGTTGCTACACCCAAAAATGCATAGTCAAATCTAAAAAATTGCTTGTAAGCCGTCTATGTAGACTACCCTATTTCTAGCCTAGTATTGTAGCACGAAAATACACGTATGATTTACACACATACTCATACACGTATTTAGTTTCAGAAGACATTCAGAGATGTCGCTTTCAAATGAGTTTTCATAAAATGCTTCAAGGCTCTCTTTACCTACTAGAGGTAAACAAATGCCTTACGTGGGATTCCCATAATTTACTGACGTCAACGTCAAAACAATAAGATGGCGCCCATGCCAATAGAGAAATTCCTCTAGTGAGACCTGTTGATTTTGACGTAGGTGGTTAGGTGAATCAACTGTCACAAAAGTGTGATATCATAGTTGTCTCGCATGCGACTGTCAGTTATGCCATGTCGAATAGACTCCCAGGCTATCAGCACTTAACAAAACACGATTTCAGAAAACATGCAATTATGAATCTAGAAAATAATAATGGTTTCACTTACGTATTTAGTCACTACTATTCTAGGTAGCACTAAGAGTGCTAATTTAACCGGAATGTGACTCTTCGCTACAAAACGCGCTACCGACTGCCGGCCGGCGATCATATCATAATCTTTTACAGTGCTAGTATGTCTCACGAAAGTTTAAATTAAATAACTATGAACCTGCTACCTTAAGATAATCGGGTTTTTATCATCAGCCACCATAGCGGTCATATTCTAACATGACGTGATAGGTGATAAACTGGCAACCATGCTATCTCCTTATTCCCGAATCGTTATCGCAGGGCAACTCTGAGCTCGTCCCATTGTCCATAATAGATAATTTGTAACCATTAAATAGGTACTGATGTTAATAAGTCTACCCATACTTCATTTACCGACGACAAAGGCAGAAATGGAGGGAGATTTCAAAGGCTTCCTTGCGAAATCATTACGTTAATAGGGATGATGTTTAATGAGATTTTGTGTGATTGATTGGAATTTAGTTAGGTGAATAAGTCTGTAGATTTATGTACGAAATATTATATGATACTAGCCTTTTCCCGCGGCTTCGCCCGCGTACTATAAGTACTCAAATAGGATATAACAATAAATGAGTAAACACGTGTTTCAGACTTTGTGACCACATTTGCCCCTTTTGGGGGTTGAATTCTCAAAAAACCTGAAACACGTGTTCACTCATTTATTGTTAGGAATACTCCTGTTTCGATTAAAATAGTCTAACAAATCATGATTCGCCATACAAACTTTGGACCCCCATTTTACCCCCTTAGGGGGTGAATTTTGAAAAATCATTTCTTATTGCATCCTTAGACCTTATAAGGAATCTACGTGCCAAATTTGGAATTTCTAGAACCAGCGGTTTGGGCTGTGCGTTGATATGTCAGTCAGTCAGTCAGTCAGTCAGTCAGTCAGTCAGTTTCTTCTTTTATATATTTAGATTTACTAGTCGCTTTTCGGTGAAAGAAATATCATGAGCAAAACGGAGCACAATAAGGACACATCTTGTAATTTGGTCTATTTATCTAAATTATAGTTTTCTACTCATTCACTTGTGGTCGTGAGGTTAGCTTCTGGCCTGAACATAACGGTTTAAGATGAATGACTGCTTAAGCGTCCCGCGATGCGTTCGTCCCCCGTTCAAATTAGATAGTGCAAACGTATGGGTGTGGCAACAAAGAACAATACTCAAATCTCTTGGAAGTTCGACGCAACGCCTGATCACGTCTCTGAAAGCCAATCGCTCAGCACTAAGGCTGTATAACAATCACTCAGACTATATGACTAGTTGTATTCCTGCCCACCATAAAGACCTTAATTTAGAAAAAAAAAAACACCCAGTGGGAAGCGCTGGCGGCCTGGCGGTATGACGTCAGACTTTCAATCCGGAGGTCTCAGGTTTAAACCACGGATCGTACCACTGAGTTTTTCGGAATTTATGCACGAAATATCGTTTGTTCGTCGCTTTCGGTAAAGGACAACATAGTATGGAAACCGGACCTAATCCCAACAAGCCGTTTTTCCCCTTAGGGTTGGAAGGTCAGAAGGCCGTCGATTTCGTAAAAACTAGTGCTCCTGCCAAAAACCTGGAGTTAGGTTGCTCAATAGATCCGTGGCAATATGCCGGGACGAACGCTAGGAGGATGAATGAATTTATCACATATAACAGTGATTTTAGCAAAATTTTGGCCGCGGCCGCGAAGTTATTAATAACAGGCTAAAAAGTACTTACCTATCCCAAAAAGTTAACCAGCGTAATAAATGCCGCACCGCGATATGAAACCTCCGTTTGCTATATTTATGCCTCGACGGGAAGCCACTCATTTATATTTTGTTTTCTCTTTTATTTGGACTTTGCCGTAATGTCTATTTTTGTTATTTTGCTATTGCAATTCCTAACAACCAAATTGACACGCTTTCTCAATTTCGTAAGGCTGAAATTCGTTTAAACCAAAGCTGGGTATTGAAGTATTGTCTTTTGGGACATATATTTCAATAACTCGGCTGTGATATTGCGTATAAATCGTTCTTTTAGACGTTTCACAATAATTCACGGGAATAATGTGGCATCCGTGTACATTTTCCAACTTTATTAACGCAGTCGGATGTGTTTAACTGGTCGTACCAATCTCGGTAGGTATTTAACCTGATAATTACTTGTCGTTAAAATGACAATAGACTTGGGTTTATTACGTGTCCGGGTGGCGTGTTCTAATTTTAAAATACATAAACAATACTCGTACATGAAAAACAAAACCTATCTCAAACATAACTTCAACACACAACAAATAATCAACCAATATTGAAGTTGTATTGGAGTTGCATCGGAACAAGTTTCAATCAAATTTTTGATATTTTTGAATTAGACCTTTCGGCTCTAGCTGTATTGCGTAGTTAATGCATTGGAGTTGTATTAAAGTTGGATCATGTTAAACGTATTTTAAAGATAGAATAGGGCCCGGGGGCACTATTACACATTGCTTTCATTGATATATTGGTTTTAAGTAATATAGCTAGCTATCTACATAGAAGATATTGTATTAATTTCAATCCAATAAACGAATTCCAAAATGATTCTCAAACTAGTCATCATCCAGCTTAATAGATAGCTAACAAAATAACAAACTCAATTTGCATAAATGCAATGCTAATATAGTTAGATTGAATTAAATTTAAATCAATGGGCTAAAACGGCATCAGATACAAAAGTGGTGTTTTAAATTATAATATACAAGTAAAAGAAAGCATTTATGAGAAAATGTTTTAAAGTTGGTTATTAGTTTGAGTGGAGGCTGTGAAATTTTAATTTTAAGACTTGAATCTTTATGCGTAGACTACTTGAAAATGATAGTGATTGCTCAGTTTTCCTTACTTCATCCTCTAAGGGGGTTAAGAGTCTGTAGATATCGCATATATATATTTTTTAATTGATATAAGATTTCCCCCCAGAGGAGTTGAAGTGCCGTAACTACTATAGCGAGAAAGTAATATAAAGTGGATTTGCTAAATCATACCCGTGAGGGGGTTGATAATTTGTTTGAAGAATATAGGTACCTAGAGATGTTTAAGTGAGAAAATTTACTGCTGTTTTAATACTATTTGCTAGGTTTTCATACCTAGAGAGTTAGAAGGGCATGGGCGTTAACCAAACATATAAAAACCCTTTGCAACAATTTTGTTCCAAAGTTTCAAGTAACAAATTACTCTGTACGTCACCAAGCAGTAAGTATATACAACAGTTTACGAAATGTGCTTAAGTAATAAAAGAGCACCATATCTTCTAGAAATATTTCAAGGTTTTTTTTGTTGAGCGGCTGCTATATTATATTGATGACATTTTTCAAAACTGTGTTTTCTATATATTAGTCTGACATTTTACCTTCTTGTTTGACATCTTAGTATAACTTTAATGTGTGTTTTTATTGTACAATTACTATCGTCTCTTTATATTTTTTTGTCTTTTTGGACGTGACAAAAAATATTTTTGTTTATTCCGTTAATTTTGCCACACCCAATTTAAGGGTTTATGTATTATGCTGTGTATCTTGTATATTTGTGTAATCATGATTGCAAATAAATAACCATGCAAATAAGTATGTATTACAAATATTTAAACACGATTCCACGTGCACGAATAAGTGGGCAACAGCTAGTTTATCTATAAGAAATTAGCCGATCGTATGAATACTTTCGCGGAGGGTCTATAACGCAAAATTATTAGTGTAATATTTGGCCTATATTGCTTTTAGTCTACATCACGAACGGTCTAGTTAGAACGCAAAATAACCACTCATAGGTAGGTTAGGTTCGTTAGTTATCTCCTAATGACCGAAGGCCAAATCGCGTAGAAATAGGAGCCCCGCGGAAGCAGGGCTCCGTCGACATCGCTAACGTAAAGATAAAATGACGAAAATTATGTAGACATTTTGCGATCTAGACCGATCGCGATGTAAACTAAAAGCGATATTGGCAAAATATTACACTAGTCATATTAGATTCTAGACCATCCGCGAGTAACCCGATGTCACTATATATTAGATGTTGCGTGTAGGTATAGATATGTATTAGTATCCACATTTATGGGTAAAGCAAACTATTCACAAAATTGTTTCGAGTGTTCCAGTGCAAATTATGTGGTTCATTTGAAATTTGGTCGAGCTCATTCGGTAGAACAGAATTTAAATTAGAACCGTGCATTTGGTTCGGTTCATTCGTGGCACGGTGTATACAGCTCGAAGCTTGAAACATTTTAAACACGGTGGAATCCTATTAAATTATTGCCATACCCCGGATTTTTGGGTGCGAGAATAGTTACCAGACTATGAATAATAAATAGGTAGTAAGATCAAAACGGAAATGAAATAGAATAGAAATGTTCAAATAGTTTCTTTTCTGACAGCGTTTACCTATTTTTTGGCTAGTGTAAAACATTCGCGCACCCAAAAATCCGTAGTATTGTCATAGTTACACCTGGCTGTACGAACCCGGTCTTTCAACCCGGAGGTTTCTGGTACGGGTTCAAACCCTAGCTCGCACCATTGAGCTTTTCGGAACTTGTGAACTTACGAAATATCATTTAATGTTTACCAGTCGCTTTCAGCGAAGAAAAACTTCGTGAAGAAACTGGATCCCTAATCCCAATAAGGCTTAACTTTATGACTGGGAAGGTCAGAAGGCAGTCGCTTTCTTAAAAACTAGTCCATAATCAATTCATGGAATTAGGTTTCCAAGCGAACCTCAAGCTCAAATTGAGCCGTGGCTATAAGCCGGAACAAACGTTAAGAGGGTGATGATTCTTTATTCATTCATAAAAAAAAATTTAAAACGTATAATTATAAACTTATATAAACTAAACTTAATAATCATTTTAAACGAAAAAGAACTGACTTCACTTAGACTCCACTTTTCCAAAAGAAAATGCTAGAGCTACTGTAAAAATATTTAAATCACTATAGGTGTGCCTTTAACATTTGAAGAGATCGATTTCTCCAGGATCCCATCATCAGATCCTGACCTGGTTACAATGGGACCAACTGTGAAGTATACTCTTTAAAACAAAAAAAAATCCATACGATCCTACCGTCTACGAATAATTGGTGAACATATATTTAAAAAAAAATGCAAAAACAAAGATCCCCATGAAAAGAGAACCTCCTTGTTCGAAATCTGGAAGTCAGTTAAAAATGAAATTCAGGTAAATTAATTTAAAAAAAAACTTAAACTAAATCAAATTAAAATTTCACCCCGTGGCAACGGGCCGTAACGCCGAAAGTTAATAAATCAAAAAAATTGAGTGAAAATTCTTCATCATTTTTACATTGCACACGCCGATAGCATTGTCGCACCGAAGAAGAATAGGAAAACTATTTTTTTTTTTTTTTTATATAATCTAATTATTTATATAATTTCTCATAATTTGGCCTCCACCACTTCACAGCTGCCAGATAGATGTCCGGATCTAGAAATAAGCATAGTATAGCAAACTAACGAGAGGGTTATATCTAAACTTGTGATAATACATTTTGGGATATTGCGGAATAAAGTTTAAAAAATATAATTTTAATAATAAATAAATTTTAATAAATAAATAAATAAATAAGTTTAATATTTCATACGTCGGTCGTATCGTCGCAGCCGAAAAGAATGTTCACGAGATATATATATATATATATTATTTAAAATGAAATGAAATGAAATGAAAATGAAAAATGAAAAAAAAAATACAAAAGTAATGTTCCACTGGACCTCCGTCTCTCGCGGACGTATGCTATCACACGATGGATGAAAGAGAGCTGTGTGCGCGCATCGGCGCGCGCGGGGGCGAGCGGCTCATTCGCCCCGCCGGACTGTTTATCGATATAATATAGTATATAGCAAGCAAGCAAGGCAAAGCAAGCGAAGCAAGCAAGCAAAGCACAAGAGCAAGCAGAGCAAGAGCAGCAGCCGCCGCGCCTCCTATTTGTTGTATTGTATTTGAAGATGCCTCTAATCTTTTATATTATTTATTTTGTTATATTTCTGTATATACGAGAACAGGTGCAGGTATATAACTTTTTATTACCGACCGAGCCGACCAAGACTTATTGCCAAAAATAGCAAGCAACATTAATAATGTCACACATATACGAGAACAGGTGCAGGTATGGGTTTATTAATATAATCATGCTTTCACATCATTTTTACATTGCACACGCCGATAGCATTGTCGCACCGAAGAAGAATAGGAAAACTATTTTTTTTTTTTTTTTTATATAATCTAATTATTTATATAATTTCTCATAATTTGGCCTCCACCACTTCACAGCTGCCAGATAGATGTCCGGATCTAGAAATAAGCATAGTATAGCAAACTAACGAGAGGGTTATATCTAAACTTGTGATTGTAAATTGATATAATATAGGTATAATTAAGTTAATTTTCAACCGGAATTGTATATTAAGAGGGGTGGACTGAATAAACTGCATTTAACAGCTTTACTAAACACGTGTTTTTTGTTTATGAAGAAAATCAATCGAATTTTTAAATATCGACCTCCCCCTATAATTAATACTCAACAGAAGGCCATTTGGCATTAAGTCCGCTAGGATAAAATTACATAGTTTAAGCCCACACGCCATGACAATTATAATATATAATAAGTTAAGTGAAAATTTAAAAGCAGAAAAAAATATCGACAAATTTTTAAAACAATTGAAACAGACACTACTAGAAAAATGCTATTATGACATAGATGATTTTTTCAAAGACCAAGATATTTAATTGACATTGTTTAGTATAAATTATTTATTTGTATATATATAATTCTGTAAATATTGTAAATAGAATATGTTAATAGTTAAGCTTTAGTTTGTAAGTTTCTGCCATGCCCTTACAGGGTAATATGTGACATGTATTTTAATATGTAACATAAAAGCATGAATAAATGAATATGAATATGAATATGAATTAAATAATAATCCAGCAGTTATGTCGAATGAATGTAAGGGTAGCTGGAAAGTCAGAACTCAATGGAAGGAGAGTTTTCCTAGTATTCTCCCAAAGAACCTGTTGAGTTCGGATTACTTTCCAGGTGAAATGTACATGTACATAACTGCTGGGCCATAACGTGCATCTCGTCTAATGAATCTAAATACTAACTGTGCTCACGGCTATAGACGGAGAGCTAGCCACGTCAGATATGACACAATAATGAGAGCGACGAAATCCCGCTCGTTAGTTTGCTATACTATGCTTATTTCTAGATCCGGACATCTGGCAGCTGTAAAGTGGTGGAGGTCAAAGAATGCAAACCACTTTAAGAATACAAATCCTAGAGTTCTGGCTTTGATGCAGTATTATGAAAAATTATATAAATAATTAGATCATGTCATTGCCAAAAATTTCTGATGGGGGGAAAGTAGTCCAAAACGACGTATAATATAATTCATAGTTTGTCGCCTACTGTTTCTGTTTCCAAAATATTACGCAATGTTTTTTATTCTAATGTTAAAATATAGAGGCCCCGTCCTCTATAAGATAACTTCGGCCGTTTTTACCTATTATGGTATTACTTTTTTCCTATTCGAAAACTTTGCTAGTCTGTCACTCTGACATCCACCCATTAAAATCTGCCAGATGCCAAGATCTAGCAATAAGGATAGTATTGCAATCTTACTAGATTGGTTTCATTGCTCTCATTATTGTGTTATATCTGACGTGGCCAGCTCTTAGACCACTACGGCCAGTGTGACTGCATTTGATTTTGCTCTCATCCGTAGGAGTTAATTAATATAATAGAGTATTTACGATGTGGGCGTACATCAAGGCGTAGTATTCTAAAAAGTGTGTGGTCATATTCCTATGATATGATTTTCTACACCGTTTTGTTTACATAATACGTTGCAAGCACATATAACACAGATAGAGGTTTGTTATTAACCAGATATTGTTAATTTTATCTCGTAAAATAATTGTAAGTTCAATTGTTCCCTAATCGCAGAGGACTGTACAGTCGCCATCAGCTATATCGGAGCGGCTAAGGTGGTCACAAATATCGGAACAACGCCCCTATTGTTAAAGCGAAAAAGTGCATGATCCGATATTTTGAGTAAGTACCTTGGGCGATTCGATATATCCGATAGCGTCTGTACTAGTACAGTATTGTATATCAATCCCAAGGACGTATATCTAGCGTCCTTGGGATTGAGGCAAAAAAATAAATAAATATTATAGCACAATCTTACACAAACCGACCTAGTCCCACAGTAAGCTCAATAAGGCTTGTGTTGTGGGTATTAGACGACGATATATACAATAGATAGATATAGATAAATACCTAAATACAATAGAAACATCCATAACTCAGGTACAAATATCAGTTATAAACAAATAAATGCCCTTACCAGGATTCGAACCTGGGACCTTCCTGCTTCATGGGCAGGGTCACTACCGACTAGGCTAGGAGACCGTTTGACAAAAAGCGAGGATAATCTTTATAATCTTAACTTACTATGATATAATAAAATTAATCTTAATTTAATATATAGAACAATCCCCTGGAATAGTCTGATAAGCATCGTATGGCGGATCCTCGTCACTGAAATAAATGTACAGTTGAGACGATATTCAGCCCGCGATACCAATCGTGAGATAGCTGAATATATTATGCTATTTTCTCGCGGGCCTGGTTATCAGAAGCCATAGATTGAAGAAGTGAATGAGTATGCAAGAAAACCGATGTGCTGTATTGAGTCTGTAATGTAAGAGCTAGGAAGGCATAGATTAAGGGCGGGTTGCACCACGCACACTTAACGAACTCATCATGGTTACAGTAGACGTCAAGTCCGTTTTTCCGTTGCACCATGCACTTTAGCAGTCAGAAAGTTACGTTAACCTTAACCAGCCATCGAGCACTGGTTAACTCAAATCTACGTTTAAATATGGCTGACAGTTTGCAAAAATGTCTCGTATTTCAAGGATAAATGCATTATTAGACAAAAAGACAGGATATTTGATGAAAAATATTAAAATATTGTTTGCAGTAATAAATATATGCGAGTATCTGAACGTAAAAAGGCGTATACGATTGACGTTTGGTTTTATTCACAATTTTTAGATCAGATAACGGTATTAAATAATAAGTACATAAAATTCTTTGTAAAAAGTGCGTTATTTAGTTAAAATCGAGTGCCGAGTGACTTCAGGTTGAAATAGTACAGACTTCTGTTATGTATCACAAACATACCAGAACCTACAGTCATTGTCATGAAAGCCGACAGCCGTAGAATGAGCAGGACCAGAATCATGACAACCATTAAAAAACCACTCTGTTTTTGTCAATGAAGACCAAACCTTTGGAAACAACGGTTGACTTGAATACTGCAAGGTAGAAGACAAAAGGGAACGTAAACCTCCGACGCGGTGGAATGACCAGGTCAAGAAGAAAAACAGGTTTTATGACACGGTAGAACAGCCCACGAACGGGACTTGATGGGAGCAAGTCATACGATTCAAAAGATGCCAGATGATCAGAGAGGTTTCTTTAATGCTTTTAATAAGGGCATGAAGTTATACCACCAAACATTTATCGCCAATGTCCTACAGAAATCGAGCCTCGACACCTAACTAAACAATGTTCAGAACAGTACATGTAAATAAAGTGTGATGCGGAATTTACAATCAAGTAAATAAGAGTGTCATGTGTTGTGGGACAATAAAAAAATAGTTCAACAATGGTTAGGTATCCACAAATTCAAATGTGTATGAAAATTCATTATAGTAATTCATATAATTCTTGTTTTTTATTTGATTTCATTATTTGCCTTAAAACAAGCACAGTAGGCCTCTATTTAATGACAACTTGTGATAATGTCACAAAATGTCCGGTCCCTTGAGTGTTGATAAAGAGCTTACACTGTATTTCAGTTTAATTTGTGAAATAAACACAAAGATTTTACAGATCTATTGAAACATTAAACCCATATAAATAAATAAACTATCTACTGACAACTAATTTGACTTCATGTGTGTCGCTCTTCTATGGCAATTGTTACCTACCATTTGCTGCTCGTCGCTGCAATCAGGATTATGGCCAATCAAGTGTTTACAGATGGTGCCGGCATAGGTTGTAGTCTCAGTCCTACCAATAGTGTCAAATTCTTGTTTTATTTGGAATTTACTGGCATTAATTTTAGCCCTTTAAGCCAAATCTCATTCAACAAAACTAGTGGTAGGTGCCTACTTATGCTGGCACCTCCTGACTTTTGACAGATACCTTCCCCATTAGTATATTTTAAATCGGACATTATTATGAACATGCTTTTTTTAATCCAAATTGTACTCACTGTACAGTTCATGTAGGAAGATACTATTTCCGGTGACTGTACGCAAAATAAGTACATGCATTTCATTTTGTAAGTATAAAAAGTAGATATATTTTCATACTTACATTTCTATAAGGGAAAAAGCTTCCTAAGATGATGTATGTATGCATGCATTTTTGATTAAATAGTCCTAGTCCTATCATCAGTGCTCAAAATCAATTATAAAATATGTGTTATGTTATGATTTTACTATGAATTTATTAGTAATAAATAATAAAGGTCTCTCTTTATCATATATCTTTCCCAACCAGCATAGGTACCTATTTACAAATAAAACATAATAGTAACTAGGTACCTACCTACATGGCTGTTGTATGACTTGTAAACATATATCATTACAAAGAAATAAATGATTATGATTATTAAGATACAAGTGATAAGAAAACATTTTTGGAATCCTAGCCACACTGTTTTATGGTCACTTTAACCTGAATAATATTTGTAACATGTATCAAGAGTAGAGTATTGTTAATAACCATTATCAAAGATCT
This sequence comes from Pammene aurita, assembly GCA_947086415.1. Taxonomy (NCBI): domain Eukaryota; kingdom Metazoa; phylum Arthropoda; class Insecta; order Lepidoptera; family Tortricidae; genus Pammene; species Pammene aurita. Next base: position 2,364,700 of record OX352297.1, read on the forward strand.
GTGGTTCAGTATATGAAGTTTTTTGTCCGATCAATAAGCTGGCTCACTTTGGCCAAGGGTCCGCTTCACACTATCTAAGAACTGATTGATCTGACTTAAAATACTTCAAGTGTCAAGTTTCATTGATTATTTATGCCAAGTGCTAGAAAACTGGTGAATAATATTTGCAGTAGAAATATGTTTGGAGGGGGGAGGATCTTGCTTCCATCTACAAAGGAAACCTATGCCAGTGTTTGAATAATAAATAAAACAAAAATAAGGTAACTAAATAAATATAATTATGTATTTTATTATCAAAATTAAAATACTGATTGATTAGGTTAGTATAATTATACTTTATTTTTACATTGAGATTCTACCAATTTCTTGAAATCACTGCATTTTTACTTTCAAACATCCTGGAGTTAGGCACTGAGTAGCATAACAAGCCTCGATTTCATCTTGTCTTCAATACCAAAGGTAAATTCAAACCTGAAATAAAAAACATTGTGTATCATTATTCATTAGTGTAACATATGTGCTACTCATCATTTGTTAACAAAGATAAATATTATAAATAAATAAATATTATAGGACAATCTTACACAAACCGACCTAGTCCCACAGTAAGCTCAATAAGGCTTGTGTTGTGGGTACTAGACGACGATATATATAATAGATAGATATTGATAAATACTTAAATACATAGAAAACATCCATAACTCAGGTACAAATATCTGTGATAAAGACACAAATAAATGCCCTTACCAGGATTCGAACCCGGGACCCCCTGCTTCGTAGGCAGTGTCACTACCGACTGGGCTAGGAGGCCGTTAAGATACTTTAGAACACTCATTTAATAAGTAAGTACATGTATAAGTTCAATATTTAGGACGTTGGTTACAGTGCCAGCCATAATCAACTAGGTTGGAGGGATTCAGTACCCTATTTTTACGAATTTTCAAGAGTTAAAACTAGTGATGCCTTTGTTTTGCGATTGGGCTCCTTCTCGCCATTTGGTGCTTCCAGCAACGGCTTTACTTGTTTAGGGTTCTGTAAGTAGTAATAAACTAGCAGGATGATTTACTCACTATAATATAATGCACAATACACCAGCCGACTATTCTGGCTTTCGCTTTAAACTCCACTCTCAGCACAAGTTGCATTATCCTTTGAAAAAATTTCCTCGTAAGGCGCAATGGATAGCCCACTTTTTGATTGAGTAATAAACATGTTCAGGAATGGCTAAATGTTTGTATATTCTTGATTTTCAAGCTGCAGAGTGCAAAGTTAAGTTTAGTTCGCGCTCCTTTCTTTAGATTTTTTTCTTCGTGTGACGATTTTGACAAGTTTAGTTTGGCATTTATGGTTGTGTTGCCATATTGAATAAATATTCTACCATAAAAATGTGAGTAGAAATGCGTTTAGACAGTGGCATCCCGCTTAACTCTTACGTTCTGTTATTTTGCACTTGGTGCAACCCATTTATGTTAGCAATCGTTAAGTAGCTCCGATTAGCGTAACATTTGGCTTACTTTTACAGGCGGTTTGGTGCAACCCACCCTAAGTGAGTCGCTTAACTTCAAACTCGGGTAAATCCATGTGTCAGATTATGCGATTTTGGTATTAACAAAAGTTAATAGGCTAGATATTTGCTGAGAGGGTCGAATAGATTTACCTGAGTTTGAAGTTAAGCGACACAAGTGCCGGTTGCACCAAACCGTCTGTGAACGTCAACGTCACCTTAAAAAAAAAATTTGGATTAAAACTTTGACAGTTTTCTATGGGATGACAGCTCCGTTGCCAAATTTAACGTTGATTAGTTCGTTAGTTATGCGTGGTGCAATCCACCCTAAGTGGCCTAAGTGTTTAACCGTATATTCTTGAGTTGAAATAGGTAAAGTGCTTGTAGATCCCTATAAACGCCATCTAGTGTCACTGTGTTTCGACGTCGTAATATAGGCTATAACGCTTAACGCTGCCAAAGTTAATATGCTTATTATTTTGACAAAAAACGGGACTAATCGCGTACACTTAATTTTAATACTTTCTTGACGTTTCGAGCGTGTCGTAACGCTCGTGGTTGCAGGCAGACATCCCAGCCATCATGGTCTGCCTGCGACCACGAGCGTTACGACACGCTCGAAACGTCAGGAAAGTAATCAAAGTAAGTGAACGCGTTTAAGTCCCGTTTTTTGTCAAAATAATGAGTGAAAATCGTGTGAGTTTAAATAATTACATTCATATGCTTGTAGCGTTTTGCCATGGTATTTGACAGTCAATGCCGCGAATCTTCAAAAGTCGGCAACGCTCTGATTATGAGATGATTGAGACGGCTTATGTTAAAAATACACCTGCGTTCCAGACGAGTATATCAAAACTAAGATGTTTATAAATGAGATGCCACTTCGCTTTTCCTAGTAACATTTATAACTTTTTCTAGGGTTTTTTTGTTCAAAATGTTAACTGACGGGCCATCACAACTTCCAAACAAAATAATATAAATGTCATCATGTAATCTTCCCAGTTGAAGGGCCCCGAGAAAAAGTTTCGTAATAATAAAAGATACAGACCACAAAGTTCGTCCCAGTTATGACGTCAACAACGTTTTAGATATTATTCAATTAATCTTTTGTGCTCTTGACAACGAAGTTTGAAGCGGATTATACAAGTTTAGTTACCTCATTAGCGAGTTTTGGATAATAGATACAAATGGGCTGTGAACTAAATTCGTCTTGAAAATCCGACATTTCTTGCCTAATGGTGCAATTATGGAATTAATAAATATTACAATAAAATAAATGGCTTTTACTAATAGACTTTTTATTTAAAGTAATTATAGAAAAATCTAGTTTTATAAATGACACTTAGGTGCAACCACAGATAATCGAGAGAGTGTTGCAGTAAGCAGGTCACTGAGCATCATATTGCGGTTAACTTTATGGCAGGCGCTTGAGCTGTTTGTGTTTACTTCCATCAATAAATTTTACTATGCAGTCGCCATCAGATATATCGGAGCGGCCAAGGTGGTCACCAACATCTGAACAACATCTCTATTGTCAAGGCGATAAAATGCATGTTTAGATATTTTGAGTACCGTGGCCGCTCCGATATATTTGATGGCAACTGTACTTACCTCGTAGGATGTAGTAGTAGTACGAGTAGTAGCACATTATTGCATGTCAAGACGTAAGTTTTATAATCACATTGAATTACGAATTTTTCAAGCTAAATTTTGACCACATATTACTGATACCAATTGATCTGACATTTGTCGTAACTTTCAGAGGCGTTATATTTTTTAAACGCTTGGTCATTTTTGCTACAGCTAAAGGAAAAAAGTAAGTAAATAAGCCCCTGTTTAAGGTGCGACCATACCGCTGCTTAAAATACGGCTACGTTACGGAATCGCAGTGACGCATTGTATCCGCACCGTTTTATTCGCATGCCCCCCACACCGCTGCTTAAAATACGGCGACGTTACAGAATCGCAGTGACGCATCGTATCCGTACCATTTTTATCGCATGCCCTCCACACCGCTGCTCAAAATACGCAGACAATTGAGCTGCGTCAAAATATTTCGTATGGGGCACGTCACTGCGTACACGTTGCGTCTGCGTATTTCGAGCAGCGGTGTGGAGAGCATGCGTTAAAGTCGTGACGTTTACGGCACGTTATTGCGATTCCGTACCGTCGCCGTATTTTAAGCAGCGGTGTGGAGGGCATGCGATAAAAACGGTATGGATACGATGCGTCACTGCGATTCCGTAGCGTCACGGTTTTTTAAGCAGCGGTATGGTCGCACCTTTAAGCAAACGATAAACCTTTGACGTGCCGCCACTGATACAATTATAACAACGTGCTGTAGAAAAGTAATGTTAAACTACATGACCCTTTATTATTTGTGTTCGATTAAAACTTCTCAATAAGTGGCAATGTAATATTTACATTACTGCTAAAAGGGAAGTTTATACTTATTTTTGCATGTTTTTAAACTGGGGCATTCCACTCATCTCACTGTCGCTTACGGCTGCTGTAAAGCCGATGTAGATCAAAATAAATGCAAAAAGATGATTGAAGGCATTAAAAATTTCGTCAACTTAGTTACTTGAACCCATAGCTTAATTGGTAAAGCGATCGAGCCCCGGCAAGGCGAATCGATGTAGGTTCGAGTCCTACTGGGTTGATTATTTTTTCAATGTTTTCAATGTTTGTATTTGATTTAATAACAATGTATAAGAAAAGTTTAGATTACGATAAAATATTGAATCAAAATTGTTTATATACAGCCTTGGCCAGAAGTGTTGAGCATAGCTCTTTTTTGTTTACAATTTTGATGTTAAGTATTAATTCCCTATCATAACAATGTACGATGACGTAAAATGTTATATTTTATTGATATATCTAGAAAACTTCACTTAATAACACTTTCAAGGTACCTACAGTACTGGACATATTAAATCATACAGTACTGAAAAATTAGCAATACCGCTTGTGACTAATTAGTTTGCAACATATCGAAACTTTTTACTTGTGAATAACATTGTTCAATTTCTAGTCTTTCAAACCCATAAAAATAAAAAGTGACAATGTTATTCATTTTTCAAAAAATGGTCGTTGTTTCAAGCGTTTGTCAATTAGCTTGGACAGTATAAATAATACGTCCAGATTTCTATGAGCTTATTCTATTGTAGAAGCTTGTGTTATCAATATTATTGTCACATATAGTATATTTGTGAGCTAGCACATATTCACTGCGTGGTAAAAGTATTTTATTTAACTACACCGCATGTTTTACCCCTTTAATTATGGCAGGAAAGCAAATTTCAGTTGATGTTCGAAAACTTATCATTCGCGATAGAAAAAAGGGAGATTCCTTTAGAAATATAGCTAATAACTACGAAGTATCCATTGGTGCAGTACAACACATTAGCAAAAAATTTAAAAAAATCGGAATCATTGAAAATTTGTCTGGAAAAGGTCGGAAACGCATAACTACTCCTCGTGATGATATGAAAATAACAAGATTGGCCAAGCAAAACCCAAAGCTGTCATCAAGAAATATTAAAGAAACGACTGGTCTTACTATCAGTACTCGTACTATTCGCCGCCGGTTGAAAGATTCGGGTTTAAAAAGTTGTTTGGCATCGAAGCGGCCTCACATCAGTAAGAAAAACAAAGATAAAAGATTCATATTTGCAAAAAAATATGCAACGAAGTCTCTAGCCTTTTGGAAACAAGTACTATGGTCTGATGAAAGCAAGTTTGAGTTGTTCGGTCAAAAACGGCGGTCTAGAGTATGGCGAAAATCTGGCGATGCTCTCAAGGAACTGAACATTCAAAAAACTGTGAAACACGGAGGAGGTAACGTCATGGTGTGGGGTTGTTTTGCTTGGTCTGGTGCTGGTAATACGTGAACATCTCGAAGAATCTGTTTTAAAAACAGAATTAGAAGGCAAGTACACCTTTCAACAAGACAACGATCCGAAGCATAAGGCGAAGAGGACGACTGCTTTTTTCAAATCCAATCGAATTAAAGTGCTAGAGTGGCCGGCTCAATCTCCTGATTTGAACCCGATCGAAAATCTTTGGGGCTACTTGGACGGAAAAGTAGATAAAACGAATGTCACAAACAAAGCGTCATACTTTGCAGCTCTCCAGGATGCATGGAATCAGATTGATTCTGAATATCTTCAAACGTTGGTAGAGAGTATGCCTCGCCGCCTTCTAGCGGTATACAAAGCCAAAGGAGGCCACACGAAGTATTAAGCTACTGTTAGTTCACTATTTTGTATGTGTATGATTAATTTTGTCCAATGAAAAATGTTACCTTTATCAAAAATATAGTCATAACAAAGTAATAAAAGCGTATTATTTGATTTGATTATGCGTTAAAGTAAATACTCATATAAGGTCAAATTATAGTGCAGTATCTAATTAAATCGTTTTCTATAAATATATTTTATATGCTTCTTGAAGCAATCTATGTAGGTGTATGATTTAATATGTCCAGTACTGTATAAAATATGAAAAGTGGAGGTCCCAAAAATGCGAATTTAAGTCGGTGCGAGAAATTGCAAATATTCTATGCAGTTACTACTCACTTCAACATAACAAGCCTGTTCAGTTTGAATTAATTGATAAAATAACTTAAAAAAAGATAGAAACGCCGGTCTACACTTTCGAGTTTTGTATGAAAATCGCAAGGGTGCTCAACACTTCTGGCCAAGGCTGTACATGTATATATGGATGTTGTTAGTAAAATCATTTTGTACTTTAGCTCAGATAAGCCATTATCAAAAATAAGCATTTGTTATATATATATATATATATATATATATATATATATATATATATATATATATATATATATATATTTTTTATACTACGACGGTGGCAAACAAGCATACGGCCCGCCTGATGGTAAGCAGCTACCGTAACCTATGGACGCCTGCAACTCCAAAGGAGTCACATGCGCGTTGCCGACCCTTTACAAAAAGGAGGATTCACTGTGTTGACGACTAAAGGAACAAGAAGGTCCCTCATCGTCAACACACTGGGTCCTCTTTGAGCTCTTTGGCAACCTTACTCACCAGCAGGAACACAACACTATGAGTAGGGTCTAGTGCTATTTGGCTGTGGTTTTCTGTAAGGTGGAGGTACTTCCCCAGTCGGGCTCTGCTCCAGATTTAAGCGATGACAATCGCTGAACGTGCCCTACCACACTTAGCGAGATGCCATTCGCAGTGCCCATACCTCTCTTTTTGGCGTAGTTTAAGGACATACCCAGGTCCGGACGTAGTTTAAGGACATACCCCGGGTCCGACATACCCCGGGTCCGATATAATGATATATATATATATATATATATCATTATTGTGAGCCTTTACTGTCCCACTGCTGGGCAAAGGCCTCCCCCACTCTTTCCACTCATCCCGGTCTTGTGCAGTCTCTGGCCATTGATATAAAATATACGAGGTGTATTTAAAAGCCTTGTTAAGAGACGTCTTTAAAAACAGTCAAATTTTCTATTTGGCACAATTTCAAGGAGTAATATCTGCGAGTTAACCCCTCAGTAATAGTTGAATAGAGCTCCCAATTAGGCCAGTGAACCTGCATTGCAGATTATTCGCTCCGCCAAACGCGATGACCGGATTTTAATAATTGGTGACTTATTTTAATATTTTTTTCTACTCCGGTACTTTTATTTACCATTTATATATTCATGATGACATAGATAAGAACATGCATAATTGATCTGAAGACAAGTCTATAATCTATTTCCCAAAAACGTTTCGGCAGTAAAACGATACGTTTGACGATTTTTTTTCTTGAAGCTAAATAAATAATGAAAGAACTAGATAACAATTGCAAATGAAAAAAAAAAACTAGTGGTATTCAATTTTTCAAGCAGTTAGAGCCAGGAGAGTGGTAGTAGCTAGAAATCAGTAAACATTAAGCTCAAAATTAATCGTGTCGATGCGTCCAATACTTTGGAGATATAAAGTTCAATAAGCAAGAACTAGTTTGATGCCGCAAATACTCTAAAAATAGAGATGCACTAGCAAACTCATAGACATTATTATGATGATGTTGAATATTATAATCATATAATAGCTTCCTTCTACGTTATGATCCAATAAAATTAAAAACTCGAGCCGGGGCTACCGAGACCTCCAGATTGAGAGTCGGGCGTCTTACCGTCAAGCTACCACCGATACACGATTAAGAATTTTAAACACGTTAAATTTCGTTTTATTACTCTCCTAAAAACTAGGCTTGATTGAAATGCCAGAATGGCTCTCTTAACTTGACATCGCTGTATTCTAGTTGGCTCTAATCACCCATGAAACCATTTAAGGGATGCTGTCACAGCTACAGACGGGATGACAGCTGAATCAATCAACCCACCGCCCGGCTAATAGACTATTAACGTTAATCGATTCCGAAATAGATTGACGGATGTGTCACTGAACTGATCTAATGAAAGGTAATTTTCCTGCAAAGTTAGCATAAGTGTGCAGTATCTGTCAGATGAGATAGACATCTGTCACTTTTTAAATGCAATCATCAGAAAGTGACAGATCTGATGTCTATCTTGCGCGGTAGATACGCGGTAGATGTCACGGCACACTTGTGCCAACCGTGTCGTGTTGGCTTTTCTTTCACTACGCTGACAAGAGTGACACTATCTGACATATAAAAAAAAATATTGGCATTGCAGCTGTCCGTCCATAGTAAACGATTATCATATCAGACGGACTGTACGGTTTTAATTTTCTAACGTGATATTTTAAATCGAAACTTTTTTTAATTTTTATTTTATTTGATATGAAACAAACAGTCATACAAGGGTTACATTTAAAAAATATTTTCTTAGCTTTAGGCCTATAGTTTGCAGTATTATTTTAACATAGAAGTAAACACTTTAGGTATAAATATGAATTTACAGTTAAACTCACGTTTTAGTCAGTATTAGTGTGCATATTTGGCCAAAAACGTAATATTGTATATTTACATATGTCAATATGACCCTATATGACCCGTATAAATTAAACCTAACTGCCTTTCAAGAAACTTGCGAATATGTTTACAATAATTGTAAAACAATTGAGAACTCTCCCTAAGAGCTCCATTAACAAGGGTTGTATTCTGCACGCTAGTCAATTGCAGGCGAGCAAGTGCGTCAGAGGTATCTGTATACTTTTATGAAAACGGTATAAGCTTTAAGTGTGCATAGACCAAGTGTATGATGAAACATTAAGCGTATGATAGTATGTTGGGCAGGGTTGAAAGAATGTAAGAAAGATGTTAAGTATGAGTAATGACGGAAGGAAGAGTTTTACTTTTTATTACTAGCCTAGTCGGTAGTGGTCTTGACTAAGAAGCTTGAGGTCCTGCGTAGGACATTTTGTATGCTTGTCAGGAACTCTTTGTTTTAAAGTTATAGATGTTTTCCATGTATTGTATTAATTTTTATATTTCGTCATCTTATTCCCAAAAAACAAGCTTTGCTTAGTTTGGGGCTGGTTAAATCTTTGTATAATTGTCCCCGAATACTAATTTATTCATTCTATCGAGTGCCAAATAGGTACAGTCAGCTGCAGAGAAAAAGACCCCCACTGCATACAAACTTAGTATGCAGCGTGGGCCATTTTCTCTGCAGCTGACCGTACTAGGCACCTAACACTGGTTTTGCGTGAAAAACGAACATAATTTGGTTGAGGCTACATACACTGGGGGACTGATTGGGATGAAAATAACACTGTGAAAAGTTTCACCTTAGGTACTTAATTTATCTTAGACCTAAGGCCCTCCTCCTACGCTAAGCAATACTGGTATGGTGAAGATCCACCTTAATCATTTTATCTCTGGCCAATGCTCTAATACACTAAGCAACTAATTGGTATGGTTAAAAGGTCTACCACACTTAGTTTGCCTGAAACCAATGCTTGCCTGCGCTAGGCGGTTGATTTTAATGACACTGACAGGGTAGAAGTTGGTAATAGATGACTATCTCCGGGACCGTTGTCACGGCGCAGCTGTGCGGTGTCAGCGGTCTCGTGCCGAAATAACGAAATAACTTCAATGCTATACGAATCTGCAAAACAAGGAACCAGACGTTTTGTAGAAAATTTAGAAGTATATTAGAGATACATATTAGCTTTTTTAGAGATCTATGATTATTCTAATGGGCATAATTTTCTAAGTTTTGTGTCACAGAAAATATTGGTAGCTTTTGTCTAATATGTATTCAGCCAGTTGAGTACTTTTACTACTGCTGATGAGAAAGAAAGCTAAATAAATTAGTCATCTCTAATACTTTTGATACAATGGCACTGTTATCTACTTAAAATTACGGTAAAACTACAGGGATATAGTCTGAACAAGACTAAATCATTTAAAAACAGCACAAATTATGAACAAATGAATACACTCTCTTCGTCCCATCGGGCCCAAAAATAAAACTTAAGTTACTGAAGAAATTCATAAATAAACAAAACAAATCGAAAAGAACCTATCGCACCGTTTTACCATTAAACTTAAATAGTCGTAAATCAAAGTCCACCCAAAAGCAAATATTTTCATCCAAACGTCGGACATATCCGGCAAATGAACGGATGACAATAAGTTATGATGATTAATGCTGGGCCGTACGTAAAGTTGCACCGTAAAAAACCGTCACGTGACAGTGCCGTTAATTACCGTTCGTACGACAAGATACCACGAATGCAGGGGATAATAAAAGGGAGAATTTACATGACATATTTTTCCCTAAGAGGGTAAAAGGCATTCATTATAGAATGCAGCATTTTATAAAATAATTGAATTTTACCAAGGATAGAATTTTTTTGTAACGTTGGGGACGGGGGACCATTTTTAGAATTCGATCGCTCGAAACGTCGAAATTTTTTAGAAATAGCAGCGTCTTTAAATAAAATAGTAACTTAAAGGTATACAGGTATTTAAATAAAATAGTAACTTATGTTTAATTAAATTATTGACTTCATGTAAAAATATTATTTACCTAAATTTAAGTGATTAATTCTTTGCCTTCATTTTTTGATTTAAAGAGTTTGAAAGTCAAAAATCGGCACCATGATCATGTCATAGTGGTTTACTCAAAAGACTAAACTATGAGCCAAATAATCTAGTCTAGGTCGGGGTCAAAAACGTTGTAGATTCCTGTGTCAAAACATGTCACAGACTGTGACTCACAGATAAATATAGGAGGTACCTAACTTTCATTAAGTTTCTTTTGTAAGACCAAGCGCGGACATAATACAAATGTAGGTAAATGGTACCAGCCCGCGCAGGCACGGAGTTTTAAAAATCAATCATCAAGTAGCTGGTACTGATTGAACGGATAAACAAGAGCTTATTATGTTCCGACTGATCGATGGTCGCTTTTCGCTTTTCATCCTGAGTTATGTAACTCAAAGGTTAACATAATAATAATAAGCTGACAAAATTTTGGACTAGGATTAGAACTGGTTCCCCGTTGGTTGTAAAAATAAAAGTCTTATATTGATTTGACTTTCAGATTATCTTGTCTGTACCTACAGGTACTTGCGATTGAGACGCACTTAAAATACCAGATCAATATTAAATCAAGATTAAATACAGTTCGAATGGTGTACTATTTTGTGACATTTAAATCACAAATATTACTATTATACTTGTTGTCTGAGTCTGTAGAGATCAGCAGCGATTTCGGCCAAAGGATAAGCCTGGCCATCCAAATAGGTAACGCTGCCAGCCTATTGGGTACCATAACCCACGAAGGTGACTTGGGGTGAATCTTTTATTTATAAGACTCGTTTAGTTTTCTATATTCGTTTAATTGCTAAATAGTCTTCCTTTTTTACTTGTCTCTGATGAAAATAAAGTTAAACATTGAAACGACAGTCGATTAAGTAGGTGCAAAAATATAATATTTAATAAAAACACTTTCATAGGCTTCGTTTGTGTTACAGAAAAAGTTCAAAAGGAAAAAGAGAAACGAAAGAAGAAAAATCATTTAAAAAAAGAAAAAGTGCATATTATCAGGTGAATTATTATGTTCCATTAGTACCTATTTTTGATGTAATTTGTCGATTTAAACACATGCCTCAGAAACGATGGGTTTTGTATATCCAAGTGTGCGCAACGACTCGATAACTTGTTTGTTTAGTTCTACATCAGGCTTGTAGTGATCGGAGCAGGCCACTATCTTCTGAATTACACCGTATTTGACGACGATCTCTCCGGCTGCGGACACTGGGTTCCCAGCGAGGAAGCTTGACGTATGTATCGATCCCTGATGATGATTCGACAGGTATAGTTTACCATCAGGCGCCATCACGAATAAAGCAGCAGGCTCCGAGTGGCCTTGATCAGCCTCGCTGGTGTCCACCAAGGAATAATTCGATTTAAATCTTAGTTTTCCGTGGTCAATGTAAACCTCAAATTCGGCTCTCTCGTGTTCATTAAAGTAAGAAACGAGTTGACACTCTTCGTCTTCCTTACAAGCCGTATGCTCGGTTTTATACTTGTCTTGCAAATTATGAGTGCCGTACGCCATATTGAAACGCCAGGCTGATGATGTGTTGACGTAAGTTTCACAGCTGTCTTCATTCACCCATTTGCAAATTCCTATGTCATCACCGTACACATACAAAGACTCGTTGAATACACGCAAGTCCCATAAACTGCCATTTTTAATCTTCGCATCAACGGTTACACAACCAGTATCAGGGCCCTTTATGCTCGTGCATTTCAACAATTGTCCTTCATTTGTTAAAACATACGTACTGTCTTTCAAATATGCAATACCCGAAATGCCCGCGTCTGCTTCATATATGTCTCTACAGTTATTGGGTATTTTTGATAAACAGCCTACTACGTATCCACTGGCCAATCCGGCGAAGAGAATGTTGTCATTTTCGAATAAAGTATTAACTGAGTACGTCACGTTATAGAACGGCTCACAGCTTGGTTGTTGGAGATCGCAGCGCAGGATCGTGCCATCGACAAGACCAGCGAAGAGATGTCCTCTTGCAATAATCAAAGACCATACTTCCGCACCGCCAGAATAGAAGTTCTCGCAGGAATTTTTGATGTTCAAATGACATTTCAAGATTACGCCGGAATTTAAACCTGCGTAAACATATTCTCCGCTGACAAGCAGAGACTAAATTGGACTTTCACCGGCATGGAAAACCTCGCAGTCGTCAGGATTTTCATTATTGCATCTAACGATTTCTCCGTCGTGTTTACCGATAAACGTCACTGCGGAATGTTCACTGGTTGTTAGAGTGGTCTGCGGAGCTGCTTCGTCGTGTTGAACGGGTCCAGCGCCGGTTGCAGCTGCGATGGCTGACGATACCAGCGCACACGCTAACAGGAGAATCTTCATGATTGAGTGTGTGGTCCAAAAGCAATTCACAAAATAAACGCTTGTGCCAGAGCCGGCGGTATAAATATAACGAGATAAAAAAGCAAAGCAGATTATACAAGGTTAAAAGGTTATGGACTGGTCGGTACACTATACAAATAACTTAATTTATTCAAATATATCGAATATCTATATGGGCAAACGTTGTACTTTGAATCTTCTAGCTTTGGCGATAAGGATACTTTAAGAGAAATTATTTGAATAAAGATCGGCCAGGAAAAAAATCAAATGTAGGTACACGCTTTATACCTGGTTATTAGTCATCGTCTTTGAATTAAAATGCAATAAAAACTGTATACATACCTACTAATCAAAAATATGAGAGCCTCTTTAGTATTTAAGTACTATGCCTTACGTGAGCTGGAAACTGTTACGAACTTGTATGTGGACGTTGGACATGACACTGGGACACCAAAAACTATCGGGACTCTGTTAATAGTGGGTCTCAAGAATATCAATCACCTCGCCATACTTATTGATGTTATTACTATTGTTAATAATTATAGAATTAAGACTTTACAATAGAATTGAATTTAATCCTATTCTTTATTCATAAATATTCCACATACAAGCTAACAGCTAACGCCAACACACTTATATGGAACTATTATATTTTACATTATTAGTTTGCGACAAATCAAAAAACAAATTTAAGCTCACAGTTGCCACATTTTAATATGCGGTTTATTAAATACATTTAGCTAAATGTGAATAATGCCATAAAGATTATAAATTATAATTTACAGTAGTAGCTATTCAGGTGACTATATAAATTTAGGATTAATTGAAATGTAAACAAATTCACTATTTAATTTAGGACGAATCGGAACTACGGAGTACTTTCGGTATGGTGATTCTCAAAATTAATACATTATTAATACCATTTGAACTAGTAAACAGAACATGTATTGCAGTAATAAGTAATGGAGCTATTTGTAAAGGTACACTTTAAAACTGACAAAACATTATTAATCGGATTCGCCCCACAGAACCCAGCCAGCCAGTTCTACCCTATTTGCAATTTACAAGAAAACTATAAGTTAACCGCTAAATCAATTTATTACAATAATAAAACGGGCTAGATTAACATTATGGACCGTAAGCCAGGAACAAATTTCATGACCAATCGCGTCCCAGGCGATAACTTGTGAAGTGGTTAAGGATGATGTATAATGAAGTCTCGTGAAGGTCAGCTGCCCGCTCTGTTAGTAGATTGAGGAACAGTAGCAATTTAATCACTATAAAAAAACGGTCATCGCGTCAAGATTGAAAATTTTTCGAACGATAATTTATATGCTGTTACAAACATGAAAAATTGTCAGCCGGATTTGCTAAAATATGTGCCGAACTGCCTTGTAGCAAATAAAATCGAATTGTTCGAACGAATTGTAACGTCACGCAGGTGATCACTGCCGAAATTTATATAAGCACAGAGCAGTGTATCTTGACTAAGTTTGAATACGATACGATACATTAATCAAAGTAAAAAAATCGAATAGTTCAGTTTCCGGTATATTCACACGAGCTTCGTGTATATTATTAGCTACATAAATAATATAAACCCCTCAACTGCCTGAAAACAGCAGTGTATCTCGGCCGAGTTTGAAGATTCGTTACTATAATCACACGCTATATAATATAATGTAATAGTACCCACACAACCCGCTTTGTTTAGTTAAGGGCTATGTTATGTCGATCTATGTAATTTTGCCCTAAAATAATTATACAAAATATCTTACTTGTTTATCAAAATAGACCGAAATATTTAGAAACCGAATTGTACCTCCCAGTAAATAATATCTACGAGACGTGTAACACTATTGACCCGGATGTAATCATGATAAAAAATAGTATATTATTATACTACACAGTTTTTTAGTGGAAGGTGTACGCAAAAAAACGAAAATCGATGTAAAGTTTAGCCGTTTGGCACACCCATATTAGAGAACAAAACAATTTTTGACCCGCTGTTCTTTAAAAAAAATCCTTAGGAGGGAGTGCTGAGTTTTTTTGTATAGATTTTTTTTTTAATTTATCTAGAGGCGATTCTAAAAATATATTACATCATTACATGTAAGCCATTTTTAGGGTTCCGTAGTCAACTAGGAACCCTTATAGTTTCGCCATGTCTGTCCGTCCGTCCGTCCGTCCGCGGATAATCTCAGTGACCGTTAGCACTAGAAAGCTGAAATTTGGTACTAATATGTGTATCAAACACGCCGACAAAGTGGTAAAATAAAAAGTGGAAAAAAAAGTTTTATTACGGTACCTCCCCTATACGTAAAGTGGGGAGTGATATTTTTTCATTTCAACCCTAACGTGTGATATATTGTTGGATAGGTATTTAAAAATGAATAGGGGTTTACTAAAATAATTTTTGATAATGTAAATATTTTCGGAAATAATCGCTCCAGAAGTTAAAAAAAATGTGTCCCCTCCTCTAACTTTTGAACCATAAGTTTTAAAAATATGAAAAAAATCTCAAAAGTAGAAATTTATAAGAAAATCTAGGAAAATTATTTTGAACTTGACAGGTTGAATAGTTTTTGAAAAAAAAAATTCTGAACTAAGTTTGCAAATAAACCGTATAAGCAGGTGTTTATTGTACTTGTAATTTCTACAAAATCACAATGAAATGACGTGCTTTCAAATAAAGTAAAAACGGTAAAAATCGGTTCACGCATCACGCATTAAAGAATTATCCCATAAAAATCAACTTCCATACTTTAAGCTCGCGCGCAATAGTTTACTTAATTTGCCGATAGATGTCGCTGTACGTGGAACGCTCATATCATATCCTACATGGTGGTGTTATTCGCACATTGCCAGTAATTACGGGCATTATCAACAGGTCCATTTTGACTGGCGAGGTACCAGCTATATGGAAATCGGCGCTAATAACTCCATTGCCGAAGGTAGATAATCCATTGGAACTAAAAGACCTTCGACCAATAAGTATACTGCCCTTCCTTTCTAAAATTTTAGAAAAAGCTGTGAATGATCAATTACATGAATATGTAGAGATTAACAGTATTTTGCCTCAAGTGCAGTCAGGTTTTCGCAAGGGAATGGGGACGATAACTGCTTTAATTGATGTGGTCGATAATATTCTGTACGACCAAAGCTCTGGAATGGGTACCTGTTTAGTGTTATTGGACTTTTCTCGCGCTTTCGATTGTATAAATATTAGTCTGCTACTCTCTAAACTGCGTTATTATGGAATAGACTTTAAATCATTGGCCTGGTTCAATAGTTACCTCAATGGCCGCACGCAATCTGTTAGAATTTCAAAGGAAGATGGCAGTCAACTGGTATCTAACGCTAGGTTGTTAACACGAGGAGTCCCCCAGGGTTCTATTCTGGGACCTTTGCTATTTATAATGTTCAGTGCAGATATAATAAAAAAGATTAGGCACTGTAAATACCATTTATACGCAGATGACGTGCAATTATACCTTTCAGCCCGTCCTTGCGACATCACCGAGATGATTAATAAAATAAACGAAGACCTTAAAAGTATCTCCACCTGGGCTGATGATAACAGTTTACTGCTAAATCCTCACAAGTCAAAGTTTATGATATTGGGTACAAAATGTCAAATATCTAAAATCTTAGACATAAACCCACAAGTAACTATTAGAAATTCACTGATAGAACGTGTTGAGGAGGCTAGGAACCTCGGATTAGTGATGGATAGTCAGTTTAGGTTCGAAAAGCACGTGGGGGAGTTGGTGAGATCCTGTTTTTACCGCTTGAAGGTTTTGTACCAAATAAGAAGCTTGTTAAGTGAGAAAGTAAGGGCAATTTTATGTGAGTCACTCATCCTCTCCAAATTAAATTACGGGGATATAATTTATGGGCCACGTTTACAAGCGAAAACTCGCCGTCTCATACAGCGAGTCCAAAACGCTTGCTACCGCTTTTGTTATCCAATCCCACCCAGAAGTTACATCACGCCGTACTTAAATAAAGCTTCTATATTGAATATGTCTTCTAGGAGACATTTGCATCTTGCAAGCCTTTTGTTTGGTGTTTTAAATGACAAAAAGCCCAGTTACCTTTTCTCAAAAATACAAATTTCATCTTTTCACAAACGATATGGCACTAGATCTACTCGACGCTGCCTTTTGGAAGTACATCGACACAGAACTGTTGCTTTTACAGGCTGTTTTCGGTATCTCGCAACCAAGTGTTGGAACAATATCCCCCCACCTGTCAGGCGCCTTAAAACAAAGGCAACCTTTAAATACCATTTTAAAAAAGTACTAATAAATAAGCAAATAACAGGTATTCCACACGGATACTTGGTTTCAGATTACCGAATATAGCCTGAATGGAGAATATATGTTTTCTGTTATCTTTTTACACTACCTACACTTACACTACATTACATATCGGTATCAGCATACACCGCATTTTCTTTTTCTTTTTACACAAGTAGATACATTAAGTTAATCATAGTGAAAATTAAGATATTTATACTTCTATCATACATGTGACGTGGCCTGGGTTCTGGCAGAATACCAGTGCTTCGCCCGTAAGAGTGAAGCGTATTGCTGAGTCAGAACCCTTTTGTATTGCTGCAACGCACACAGAAATCGTTTTTTTTTTGCTTTTGGTTTCATATGTTTAACTATTTTTATAGCTTCTTTCTTTTAAGGATGTAATTTATGTACCTACCTAACTGTGTGTATATTGTGGCAAGCAAATAAAGAATATATCTATCTATCTATCTATCTATTTTAACTCTTAAGTGGGGACACTTACTGTGACGGACGGAAAACTACGGAACCCTACACTGAGCGTGGCCCGACACGCTCTTGGCCGGTTTTTTAAAATTAAAACAAAAATAATTTTCAAAACATACCACATTTTGGGCTCCTCCAGATACGATATGGCTAATTTTTGGTACAATACCACAAATGATACGTGATATCCTCATACCTATCCAATAAAACTACTTTAAAAATAATTTAATTCAGTTTTTTTTTTCAATATTACAAAGCGACACAGTTCTACTTCAGTACCTATTTTACGAGACTTATGGAACTGTACTACAGATACGGTACATATTAATCACAAAATGATACGTTATATCCATATATCCACGAGTAATACCTCTCTAACCCTTTAGGTAACTGCGCTTTTTCGTCAGTTGGTATATAATAGTTTGTTTAGTTTTTCACACAAAATATCAAGTTTGAGCTCTTTCAGCTGTATTGTTTGCTGGCAACCGGCAATTTCGATGCAGCGGTGTATAGATAAGGTGAAGGACAAAATTATAAAAACATTTCCACTGGCACTGAGGTGACCAAAATAAGTTAAATTAATACTATAACGCATTGCAGAGTAGTTGACTTTCATCTCGTTATCTTTGTGATAAAACTAGGTAAATATATTTTAAGCGCATGATAAGAAATAAATAATATGAAATATGTAGGGTCGTCCGTTCAACAGTGAGCCACTCGTCTGCGGTGCAGTACACAATTAGCCACGTGAATATCTTGAACCTGACGTCACCACTTGTGCATCCATGAGTCTTAGATGCCTAGGCGTGTTGCTGCTCCGGAGTCGGCAGCTCTCTCACGCTATAGTTAAGTGAGGAGTTTAATATTGAGTAAAAAAAAATATTTCGTACAAGCACTATAAAATATAACGGTTACACTCACGT
The DNA here is from genome assembly GCA_947086415.1 of Pammene aurita. Lineage (NCBI taxonomy): Eukaryota > Metazoa > Arthropoda > Insecta > Lepidoptera > Tortricidae > Pammene > Pammene aurita. The sequence goes on from OX352297.1 coordinate 2,383,288, forward strand.
CACTTTACCGTTTTCACGTCACCGTTATATTTTATAGTGATAGTATGTCATGATTTCGTACAAGGTTTTATTTTACTTTTACCTTGTTGGTATTAGGCGAAGGTTAATATTATAGCAACGTAGATGTACTCGGAGTGCTTTTATTGGCATAGATATTATGTATGTATCTGGTGCTGAAAGTTTTCAAACCTAATGGCTTTGGGACGGGGGTGTTGATCATTTAATCAGGATCTGTTATCAAACACTTAGAATAATTGACATTTTTTTAATATAAATTTGAAGCTAAGTAATTTGTCTAGTACTTAATATATTTAAAAAAAAAGAAAACGAAATATTGTCGTTCGAGAAAAGGGTGCTTCACTGATAAACAGGTGACCCTACCTCAATCATAAACTCGGATATATGTGTACAGAGCAGTATCAGTATTTTCTTTCTATAACGAAGATACTGTTGACTGCGTTAAATTATATTAAGATGCATGCATATTGAGCATGTAATAGCTTCTAATTATGTTTAATTAATACCTATAATGAAGTCCTTTAACTATACATAAACTAAAGCTTAAAATAGTGTAAATAATAGCAGTAAGGTTTACGTATTCAGATAACTATTTAGAAACCCAATAGCTATTGAAAAATACGCTTCAACGCTTTGAGATCTCTCTTGGTACCGAATTAAAACATACCTACGTATCACTTAGAAGTGCACAATAAAAAGGATAATATCTTTTTATATACTTTTTGCAGTCGGTTTTTTGTTCCTAGTGATTTTTTAAATATTTTTGAAAGGTAGGAATAGTTATAAGTGACGCAGGATTTCCTATGCCTAATGCAACAAATTGAAAGTTTTTGAATGCATGAACTACATACACAATGTACCAAATCCCTGACTCCACCACTTACTAAGTTGTTGACTAGAGTTACTAAAGAATACACTCAAATCAACATATGTATTAAAAAAGCTTTTGAAAATTAAGGAGCTCCCTCAATTTCTAGTAGTAACCATCATCAGAAAATAACCTTAATCCTATGGAACTACTTACATTGGAGGTATTTCCTTTCTAACAATAAAAAAATATCTGAAATCGGACGATAGATCTCAAAATTATCGGTGTACGTAAGCAATGTCAATTTGCGATATCTGGTCTTTATTTGCAAGTCTACTTTACTAAACTGGTGGTTCTTTTAAAGATAATGCTTGAATTACTTAACAAATACTAAAATCGACATAAATGTGTTAGTCATAGTCATAGTCATTTATTTATCGTATTAAAAATATTACATGTCAAATTACATTACTTTGGTAATTATTTATTAATATACTAACGTTCATTCAAGATTGAGAAGTTCCTTCTGTTCCTCTTGAATACGATGGTCAGAATAGGACCAAAAAAGAATGTAAACTTTTTTTCAAACAAAGAAAGGATCTTTAAAATCTGTTCATAGCAGAATGAAAGAATGATCACGTTTCAGACATCTAGACACGCAGCAGCGTGTCAAGCCAAGTTCAAAAGAAGAGAACTGGTGATGCAGCGGCCGTGTGTGTGTGTTACACGAACCATTTGGAGCCACTTTTGAACCCTACGTAACTCAAAATCCATTAAACATACACATATGAAATTTTAGAACATTTAGTAAAACCCTTAACTGAAACTTTAACTAGGAGCCAAAATTTTATGAATATAGCTCAATCGGTTATTGAGATAAAAACTTCTAAAAATCGGGATTTTTTCACTAACTTAACATTAAAAAACTAACACACTTCCAGATGGGTAAGAGTCGGTACAATAGGTACTTACCTATTTGTTAATTAATTTGTTTTATATATTTTGTAGTACTTTAGGTCTATTGTTATTAAAGTATCTAATTTCTTTTTTCCTAGTTTGGCTGGCACCGACTTCAAACATAAATAATGATTGTAAAAATGTATATACGTGTTAAATTGTAATACTTTCGTCTAAGCAGTCGGAACTGTTATGTAAATATTGTAAATAATAATTTAGCGTAGGTATATAATATTTGACGTGTAAAATATTATTGATGAAAAATCACTCTGCAGTTAAGCCCTAATATGTTAATTTTGTAAATATATAACATAGGTACAGATTCAAATTAGCGTAGCTTAAATATTTTGTGTGAAAAAAAAATATTCTTTTTCTTGTTCTTTTTAGTGATTAGGGCAGGGTTCTTTTTCTAAACCCTTTTTTTGTAAGCTTGTTTTTGTAAATCTTTTTGTGCGGGTTTTTTTGAAGTCGGTTTTATTTTTTGTTAAAAAGTTTGTTTTATTTTGTACTTTTTTGAGAAAATTAATAATGGGTAGACCGTCTAAAAGAGCTGCCTTGATGAGCCAGCGCCGTTCTAATGAGACAAAAGATGAAAGATAAGATAGACTTAGGCGGTCGTCACACTGCTCCCCATCTCGCAGCGGCGTCCGTTGATGCGTTTTTTAACTTTGTATGTAGAATCTTGATTTTGTATAGAAAAATCGCATGGTACGACACACTGGCTCCGCCTCGACGCGCGGAGGAGCGAGAAGCACGACGACTCGCGCGCTCGGACGGAGACGCGGTGCGTGCCGCAGGGTATGTCACACCGAGCTCCGCAGTTCCGTACGGATTTTAGTGCAAGAAAGGACGTAGGCGCAATGGATATCGACGTCTATAAGTTTATTTTTGAAATTGAAAGTCGTTCGTTTAGTCATAATCTAGGAATTCTTATAAAAGTATAATTGAAGTAGTAGATTATTACTTACTTGAATGTAAGCCAAGGCTTTTCTTCCGCTGTAATAGAACGTCGAAAATTTGTGTCCGCGCCAGTAATAACCACTCCAACTTTGCTTAGCAAATAATCAAATGACGCGGTTGACATACGGGTGCAATTCAAAAAAAAGCTTCGTGTTGCCTTAAATCTTGGTAATCTCTAGCAAAAGACCCATTTTATAAATAGGGATGTACCCAGTATCTTCTGCGTTTTATGACTCGATTGTACAAAAACCAAACTGAAAGTATCACCGCAGCGTTCTGAATAAGTTCCGTGTCCATATTATCGACAAATAGGAACTATTTTCACCTTAAACCGAAGAGCAGCGTACTCATCGGCTTGGTGTGATACGCGAACGTTTGTCAAACGAAACCGAAGAGCAACGTACACATCGGCTTGGTTTGATACACGGCCGTTTATCAAAGGAAACCGAAGAACAACATATTCATCGGATTGGTTTGCGCGAACGTTTGTCAACCGAAACCAAAGAGTAGCGTACTCATCGTATTGGCTTAATACACGAACGCTTATCAAACGAAACCGAAGAGCAACGTACTCATCGGCTTGGTGTGATACGCGAACGTTTGTCAAACGAAACCGAAGAGCAACGTACACATCGGCTTGGCTTGATGCGCAAACGTTTGTCAAACGAAACGGAAGAGCAGCGTACTCATCGGATTGGCTTGATACACGAACGCTTATCTAACGAAACCGAACAACAACGTGCTCATCGGCTTAACTTGATACACCGAGCGAGGAATGCTACCAATAATTTTAAGTTGGGCCGTAACAGTTCACAAACTGCAGAGCACAACACTCGATAAGGCAGTTATTGATTTAGGCAAAAAAAATCGCTAAAGGACAGACCTATGTAGCTCTAAGTCGTGTCAAAACACTAGAAGGCATCGTTTTATCGGACTTAGATGTAAACAAGTTATTGAATAGACCCCATGACAAGAAGGCTCATAGAAATGTTGAGGTTGCGCAATCTGCCGTAATTTCTTTTTTTTTCATCCGTTTTCTGCCACGGTTAATCTTAAATAATAATACATATGTGTTTATGGGGAAAGGACACTGTAGCTAGTATAATTACTGAATGAGACCAAACAACTGTCGTCTCGTGTGGCGGGTACAGGTCAGTGCTAGACAGTAAATATTTAGTTACTGCTTTGCACTGAAGGTGTTCATGGACCGATGTGGCACTTGGTAACAATTGTTCTCATCTCGTCACTTTTAACTCCTAATTATTAAGGACTTATATCTTCTATCATCAGCTCAGCAACATTAGATTATGAATACCAGAGGAATACACTACTACTATACTTTTTTACTAGACTTTTTTAGATAATAAAATAACTAGTCTGTACTCAGAGTGCTTGTCAGGACAATTCCAATAACACCAAACACGACTTGGTTACGTTGTTTTGTTACGGAGTTCTGTAGGGTACTTTCCGGTTCCATCATCAGACCAGTTTAATGGTACCGTATTCAATAGCACCATGTACATTTGCTTCCTCCTAGTAATTTTACCAACGGGACCATCTGGAGGTTATACCCGTTCCAATAAAAAAAAATTTTTGAAAATCGGTTCACGATTCTCGGAGATATCGAGTAACATACATACAAAAAAAAAAAAAAAAAATAAAATAAAAAAAATCAGTCGAATTGAGAACCTCCTCCTTTTTTGAAGTCAGTTAAAAACAGGGACTACTCTATCTTAACGAAGATAAGTCGATTAGACAAATCTGCCGTGCAATACTTAAACAACAGTAAGTGCAAAAAGTGAGTTTCGAAAAAAACGCAAAAAACCCTTTTAAACCGGTTTTTTTTTGGTGTTCTCGATTATTATTTACAAATGCTTGAATGTCAAAATACATGAAATACGAATAAGTTAACACTTTTTTATTTTAACAATTATTGAATAAATCATTGCTATATTTAATTTTTTAATAGTTTTACTGTACTCTCGAAAAGAACTAAAAACACAATAAATGCAGAATAAAGTGCAGTAAAAAAGCGGATTACTGCAAACAACCCTCGTACACAATAGCTACTTAAATTAATTGCAAGCTAAAGTACAGTATTCATAACAATTTACTGTAATTTACTTAGTATATGTATTGATTGAGTTCTTCGAGATACCAACACGTCGTGGTACAAATAAGGTATGTTTATCAATAATACACATATACAGGGTGGAAAGATAAGTCGGGCCCTGGAGGAAAACTACCTTAAAACGTCGAGATAGCTCAATTCACTGAAAGGAAACATTCTTTAATTTCTTTAAAGGGACATAACTGCATTTACAAATTTTTGGAAAAGAGTACAGTTTTCAAAAAAAGTATTTATTTTGTAATTTTTGCCATAAATATTTTTTATGACAATTGATGCCAATCGATCCTGTTTCCAACGAGGATAAAAACTTCTAAATACCAACCAAGTTTAGGGCACAAGAGAAACCATAAATAATAATAATAATATTTTTATACAATTAGTATGGAAAAAAGTGAAAAATAAGAGAAAAACTGTGAATGCAGTTTTAGTTTTTAGGAAAAATAAAAGAATGTTTCCTTTGAGCGAAATGAGCTATCTCAAGGTTTTAAGGTAGTTTCCCTCCAGGGCCCGACTTATCTTTCCACCCTGTATATTAAAAAAAATTACTTAATTCACATCAACCATTAAAGTGCAATTGTATTACACATAAGAAATTAAAATAAGTATGTCTTACTAAGTAGTTGTAATTAATAGTAACCCGTAGAGTATCACAAAAATCTGAATTTTTTCCATGGCACTTAATCTTCTTTCTTCTTAGCGTTCGTGGACTACGAGAAAGCCTTTGACTCGATCGAAACCTGGGCTGTACTACAATCTCTCCAGAGGTGCCAAGTGGACTATCGCTATATCGAAGTGCTGAAGTGTTTGTACGAGAACGCCACTATGTCAGTCCGACTCCAGGACCAGAACTCGAAGCGTATTCCGTTGCAGCGGGGAGTCAGGCAAGGAGATGTTATTTCTCCTAAACTGTTTACCGCTGCACTGGAGGATGTTTTCAAGACTCTGGACTGGAGAAGGCTAGGCATCGACATAAACGGCGAGTACATCACTCACCTTCGGTTTGCTGACGATATAGTAGTCTTGGCTGAGACCATGGAGGATTTGAGTACGATGCTCGATGACCTCAGTAAAGCCTCCGAGCGAGTTGGTCTAAAGATGAACATGGATAAGACGAATATCATGTCAAATACCCATGTAGCACCAACTCCCGTTACAATCGGAGACTTTACACTCGAAGTTGTGGACGATTATATATACTTAGGACATACTGTCCAGTTAGGTAGATCCAACTTCGAGAAAGAGGTCAATTGATGAATCCGACTCGGTTGGGCAGCGTTCGCGAAGCTACGGCACATCTTTTTGTCCAATATTCCGCAGTGTCTCAAGACGAAAGTCTTTGACCAGTGTGTGTTGCCAGTGATGACATATGGTACTGAAATGTGGTCGCTTACAATGGGCCTCATAAGATAGCTCAAAGTCACCCAAAGGGCAATGGAGAGGGCTATGGTTGGAGTCTCTCTGCGTGATCGCATCAGAAATGAGGCCATCCGCAGCAGAACCAAAGTAACCGATATAGCCCTCCGAATCGCTAAACTAAAGTGGCAGTGGGCGGGGCACATTGCTCGTAGAACCGATGGCCGTTGGGGCGGAAAGGTTCTCGAGTGGCGACCACGAACCGGAAGGCGCAGCGTGGGTAGACCCCCCGCAAGGTGGACTGATGACCTGGTGAAGGTCGCGGGAGTCCGCTGGATGCGGGTGGCGCAGGACCGGTCATTGTGGCACTCTTTGGGGGAGGCCTATGTCCAGCAGTGGGCGTCTTTCGGCTGATATGATGATGATGATGACTTAATCTTTATAATCAATCCCTACAGACTAATATTATCTAATTTGTGACTATGTCACATACAAATTCAAAACAAATTCTAAATTATATCAACTCAAAATATAATTTCTTCTTAAAACTTACGATAATATATTGAAGTTAGGTTTGACTTGTCTAGTTCTCATATTATTAAGTATCTACTAAACAGTCATGGATAAGCCCTATTTTCTATGGTTAGTTTCTACCAACAAGCCAAATTTTAGGAAGAATAAAATAAGAACTTACAGCTTTAGAACTTGCGAAGGCTATCATATAATTCGTATATGAGAACTAGCCAAGTCAAACTTTAGGCTTCAATATAAATATTATCGTAAGTTTTAAGAAGAAATTATATTTCGAGTTGTCATAATGTTTTATGTTGTTTTAAACAAATTTCAGGACTGACCATTGAACTTGGCCCCCATTTAGATCTCACTTCTTTTGTCGTTGAAGTCAACAACCAATACATATTTAATATGTATATTGGACTTGGCAATCATTTCACATTTATGTTTTTGGTGGGATATCATTGCTTTTTGTACAGAATTTATTAGTAGGTTGTTATTCGTAATAAAATTAATACCAAATGTTTTTTGTTAATCTACTGTATTTTTCTACGTTTACGTGGTATAATCTTCTTTTTTGTGTTCTTTTCTATATTTTCTTGTACCTTTGAAATGTGCAAGTGAATTGCCCATTTATAAGTAATGAATATCTTACACTATTGTTCTGCCCTAAATATTGAAATAATAATTAAAACTAAATTCCAGTTAATAACGTAAAAAATACGAAAATCGACTATACTTTTAGTTATAATTTATAATATAAGTAGTTATATAATAAGTACTAAAACTGATATACGTTTAAATAAAAACAGTAAGGGTAGAATACCAATTCTACTCGTTATATATTCACGTGAAGACCTTAAAATCCACATAAAGACAAGCTGTCATCACATAAGAAATCATACGCAAAGTAGGTATTGAACACTCTTGCTTGCCTCGGCAGTCCAGTGTTACACGCGCCCGGTCCGCCTCGCACAGCGTCGGAGACAAGACTGAAGAGCAAAATTCAACCTAATGTACAGTAAATTGCTGTCACGATTGCAGTAAACACATTTGAAAATAGAATACTACCGTTTAAATCACAGTAAGTGAGCTTAGTACTGTACTTTAGGTTGTATTTTGCTCTCTCATTTCAGACTGTTCGACCACTTAAATTATAGTAAGGAAAATTATTACTGCATTTTAATTAGTAATTATGCTAAAAAATCAATAACATTTCAAACACAGTACAAATATTTTAGAACATTTATATTGTACTGCATTTTAAACAGTTTTTGGCGTAAGTATTAACTTCTCTTTACTTGTTAATTTAGGATTGACATGAGGCCTTTACTGTATTTTAATCAGTGAAGTCTAAAAATTCAGAGCCGACAACTTTATTACGGCAGTTTAGTTAGTTTTACCTCAATAATTTACTAAATTCTTCTGATTTACTGTACACGGAGGCTTCGATTTTTATATGTTCCTATTGTCATATTCGCACGTGTACTATATACAAGTGTGCGTCTTGACACGGTGGTGCAAGATCAAGAAAAAACATAAAATTGCAAAAGTAGCACTTACTGTTGTTTAAGTATTGCACGGCAGAAATATACATACTTATTGTAATTTATTTATTTATTTTATCGTTTAAGGTTTACCAACAATTATTTACACCAATACTTATTTTTAATTCACATGCTTGTATGTTGAGAACAGTGTAATAATTACTTAAAGGTAAACTCCACATGCGACAAAATTTATGATTGGTAAAATATTCTTAAAACTATAGGTAATATAGCATCACAGGCTTCTTTTATATACTCCCACATAAATGTATATGTATATATAAATTTCACTCGTTGATATATGTCACTTAAAGGGCTTTAATATTAGGGCGTGCATAACGTATCCTTCGCTATTTTACATCACATCATACTCCAAAGATTAGCTTTTGTAGGAAATCATACAATGTTACGTGTGTTTTTATTAAATATTTTTAGATGGCCGAATGTAACAAAGGCCATCTTAGTAATTTCAATTTGTTATTTAGAGACTATCTAATTGAATAAAAAGAAAAGTAAACTAAAGTTATAATAGGGAAGTAATTAAATGATCAGCCGTTTATAATATAGCCATTATAATATAGCCTTTATGTAAAAACAAGCCAAGTCAAATCTTGAACTTAAATTACATCCCAGGTGAAATAATTACATTTCGTAAATTTACTTTAGGATGTTGCATGTTCTTGTAACTGGATTTTCGGATTTTGTACACCGAACTTGGCACCCTTGAAGATATCAATTCGAAGAACTTGGCTCTCATTTTACAGTTATGTTTTTAATGGGATACAAGTATGCACCACCAATTTTGTGCATTCGTTCAGTTAACCGTTCTAAAATACTTAAACATTGAACTTTTTATTTATACTGGCTGGGAGGCATGAAGAAATGAGCTGCGCTGCGACCTCTAACGAAGATAAATGTATATATGATAAAAAATGTTCAATGATATGAAGTTGGTTTAAGATTGTATATATTGATTCCTAAAGAAAATCTATGTGGAATGACCTTTATAATGCAATGGGTATAAAAAGATATGAATTGTAAATTCTTATTAAACAGTTTTTTAGAATTTTGAGAGAATTTAGTTATTATAATGGATTCTAAAGACTGTACTCAATTTAAAGTTCTATCCACTGGAGAATATATCATACCGTCGTCCTTGCAAGAATCCATTGACAATATCATTAAAAAAGAAGGTTATACAAACTTCAAGATTTTGAACAAATCAGTGTCAACAAGTGGCGGAAACTTCATGGCAGATTTATACGAAGTCAACATAATAGGTGAAACCGCAGACGGTCAGAAAGAGACAAACATTTTTGTTAAAAATAGAATAGAAAATTCAACACTCGGCGCAATTGATATCGAAGAGTGTTACAGCGCAGAAAAAAAGTTTTATAGAGAACTCTCGGAAATATACGATGATATACAAAATAAAGCCAATATTCCGGATAACAGACGTTACAATATGGTAAAGAGTTATAACACCGTAAATCCTAATGCTATAATACTTGAAAATCTTGCAAAAAAGGGATTCACAACTCTCCATAGAATGGAGGTGCTCCCTCTAAAGTTTGCGGAACTTTCCATACAACAGCTCGCCAGATTCCACGGCTTGTCCTGGGTTTTGGAAAAACAACAACCCGAGTACTTTGAAAAGAATATGAAGCATTTGACTACAAACTTTATATTTGCTGCGGACTTCCAAAAGTATATTAACAGTGTCAGCGTATACATCGACAATTGTGTGGACCAGGAGAAGAAAATTAAATTGCATAAGTTATATCCACGGATGTTGCCAGCTTTGATAAAGTATTGGGATATAAAAAGCAGTCCTGGCTCCAAATTCTGCTTGTGCCACGGAGATTTTAGAGCTAACAACATTCTTATGAAAAGAGTGGGTACAATTTTGATAATTGAAATCCAATTAAGTAGTAACCTAGTGTAGCATGACGCTACGTTTATCGCACGACATCTGTCGACTTTCTTCAGAACTTCCGTGTCTAAGGAAGGTCTAAGGCTAGGTCGTTGTTGATATAAAAAAAAGCGTACATTGTGATTCACGGCATTACGGGTAGATGGCGCTTATATCAGTCCGCATTCTGTGATACACGACTGGCAGTTATAAATTGAAATAATACTCGCGCTAATTTTGAATGTGAATTTTTGAGGTATTCCAGATTGTCAAAAAAAAAATTGATTTTGATGGAGTGTGTCAGATCGACGAGGAGATTTTTAAAGAAAAAAACATATTCTGGTTTATTTTGAGGGTTTTGCTATAATTTGCTTAGTTGCAACGTGTTGAAGTGCGATCTAATTCCCTGGATCTTTGCGTTCAAACATTGTATAGCAAGTGCTGATACATTATTGAATTAAATCCAAATTCTTTTTAAAAACCGGATACGTTGCCGGACAAAAGGGCCAAGTGAGAAAGAGAGTTTAGCGAGCTATTGGGTCCGCCTAAACCAAAGCGGACACTTGCCCACGAACTCTTTTCAATTTCAACTACAGCTTTAGCCATCCTGTCTTTCGAGAATATCATATTATTTACATTTTTTTAAAAACGTTATAAATCCGATTCCTTTTTTTTGTATCCAGTGTTTTTGTGCCATAATAGTTTTTTTTGTTGTTTTGCAAAATTTCCCCGAAATTCTAATTGCCTCGTTTGACGGGCGTACAAAGACCTGGCTCTTTAATTTAGGCTACGTTCAGCCAGCGAATCATCTGTCACCATCCATATCACCCGCCTCATTGACCCATTATTTTCCTGCAGCCAAATTACCAGCCGAGTCTTTATTTGTACTTACTAGTTTTGCTAGTACTCCATCCTTTTTATTTTCCTTTTGTGCGGAAAGTAGACGTTTACGATACTAAGGTAACTATTGAATGTGAAATATCCTTATATAGGTACAGTTATCGTCATTTTTATGTGAAGTGCTAATATTAAATATTCTGATTATTGTAATTTAATTACATTCTAACCACTAAGGTAACTATTGAATGTGAAATATCCTTATATAGGTACAGTTATCTTCATTTTTAAGTGAAATGCTAATTTTAAATATTTTGATTATTGTAATTTAATTACATTCTGACCACTAAGGAAGTCATTGAATGTGAAATATCTTTATATTGATACCGTTATTGTAATTTTTACGTGAAATGCTAATTTTAAATAATCTGATTATTGTTGCTAATTTTAAATAATTTACTTTATCTTCAAAATTAAACGTGTTAATGCATTTATAGAAGTGTTTTACCGCAAAATGGCGCCCGATAAGGTAAAGAACTCTGGATTTACTTTTAATAATTGTAATTAAATAATTTTTTTTTGGATTTGTGAGACGGTGACAGTAGACCGGTCGCGGTTCTATTAACCTTGATTTTGGTTTGTTTCAGCCTGCTGCCTCCTTACGTCCCATCATTAACCCGAATTCCGTCATATTGAAATATTGCTTTTATTTATGTTAAAAAAAAAACGAATTTATCTGTTGACCTTTACTTATGCCTTTTTCTCAATTACCCGTAACATATCCCGAATACCTTATTTCATTGTTAGAGAGCCCGTAGACGTTAGGGAATTCGCAGGTAAGTCAGACATAGAATGTATGATTTGCGTTTTGTTTTTTTTTTTCAGAAACTGAACTTGTTTTGTTTTGAATTCGAACTCTAACTTAGCATTTAGACTTCGAGTGTTATTTTCTTTCTTTGACTTAAGCGCTTGGTTTAGACCACTGATATACTCGAACTTCGGATTTTAATTTTTAGGTTAACTTTATTTTTTGTTTGAACTTGCAACGCAAGACAACATTCGACTTTTCGCCATGTCACACTTAAGTAATGAAGGATCAATTGCTGAGACGCCTCATGCACACTCATCGTTAAACTCGCACCATCCGAGGATTTTAGAACCAATGGCAAACGATGAAGAACAGTTTTTTGATTCTGAACCACGACCCCAAGTGATGCATATGTCCGGACTTCCCCCGCCTTTTCCTTTCAAAGATTATTCACTTACGAAATGGAACTTGAACTTTTCCGGGGACACTTGTGTTCGCGAATTTGTCTTTCGAATCGAGGAAGAAGGTATGGCGCGTAACGTCAATCCTTCATATGTTGTCAGACGTTTCCATGAATTGTTGTCAGATAGGGCCTTGAAACATTTTAGGGCAATCAGATATCCGGGTCTTACTTATGCGGAATTAAAGTCTGAAATCGTTAAAACCTTCGACGTAGCCGATTTCGATTTCAAGCTTGAGAGCCAACTTCGCGCTTTATTACAGAAGGACAACCAGTCAGTGGTTGATTTTGTTATTCAGGCGCGCGATCTAAACGCAAAGCTTCGTACACCGGTTTCCGAAGACAACCTGTTTAACATTATTAAATATGGAATGAATCCTAGATATCATCCTTGTCTTGCAACTAACGTGGTCAGGGATATTGATGGTTTGTTAGAAGTCGCGAAAAATTTTGAAGCCTTTCAAAGTTCACGTCCAGCACGTTTGGCTATTGCACCGATTAGTGCTCAAGTTGTAGGTCAACCCAGTTCTATAGTGTGTATGAAGTGTGATGCAACTGGTCACAACTATCGTAATTGTCCTAACGTTTCAGGGGCAGTGTGCTTCAAGTGTAAGCGTGTTGGTGCAATCACATGCGATTGTCCTAGTTGTAATTCTGGTCCGTCAAAAAACGAATAAATGCCCCGGATAATAGACTTTTTATTGATGTTTTAGTTGCTGGCTCTTCGTTAAGAGCTCTTTTGGACTCTGGTGCTCAGGTTTCACTAATTGATATATCCCTCTTATCGGAGCTCGGCATAACATATCACGAGGATATCCGGCCTTATGTTGTCTCCGCCGACAATTCTCCTATTGAAATTCTAGGCGGTTTGGACGTCCCCATTCTTTTTAGTGGCATTCAAGTTCTGCACCCCTGTCTAGTGAGCAGTAATCTTCCTACTGCATTTATTTTAGGAATTGAGTTTTGGAATGCTGTTGGTCTCATTGACATTTTAAAGAAGGCATTCCGTGATGGTTTGTCAGGTAAGCTTTACCTCGCTTCACATCATGTTTCTGTCGCAGTCCCACGAGTAGGTGAGGTTCGCTATGTACACCCTCGTACGGTGCTTGCACCACTGCAGGAATCAAAACTCCTATCTGTTATTGACGAGTTTGAGGAGATTTCTTCTGATAAAGCTGGATTAGGTTGTACTTCGTGGCTTTCGCATAAGATTGAGACTGTTGGTTCGCCCATCCGCCAACGTTACTATCCCTTATCTTCAGTCAAACTCAAGATTCTCAACGAAGAGATCGACAAGATGTTAGAGTCAGGCGTTATTCGTCCCTCACGATCACCCTGGGCTTCCCCAGTGGTGATGGTTACCAAGAAAGATGGTAGTGTCAGGTGGACAGTAGGAAGTTGAACAGCGTCACCATCAGGGATTCATACCCTCTCCCGCGCGTCCAGGACATCCTTGATAACCTACGAGGTGCCAAATATCTAACTTCGTTGGATTTTAGGAGCGCCTTTTGGCAAATTCCCTTAACTGATAAGGCCAGTTGTGAGAAAACGGCCTTTATTGTACCCCAAAGGGGCCTCTTTGAGTTCGTTCGTCTCCCTTTTGGTTTAACCAACGCTGCGTCCGAGATGCAGAGGCTTACTGACATGATTGTCAATTTTGAATATACCCCTGAGTCTGAGGATTTTATCTTCGGCTATGTTGATGATTTGATTTTGGTGTCTCGTGATTTTGACAGTCATATGCGGCTTATTCGTAAGGTTCGTGATAGGTTGAAAGAAGCTGGTCTTACGGTTAATTTAGATAAGTGCGAGTTTTGTAAGTCTGAATTGAAGTATCTCGGCTACATCGTCAATGAGCGTGGTCTTCAAACTGATCCGAAGAAATTAGAAGCTATTAGGGATTACCCTACCCCTTCTTCTGCCAAGTCTCTACGTGCTTTCATTGGTATGTGTTCGTATTATCGCCGTTTCGTGGATGGTTTTTCTTCGATTATTGCTCTTCTGACGGCACTTATCGGTAAGAGAAAGGGACGTGATCCCATCGATTGGAACGATAGTGCTAGTGAAGCTTTTTCTAAATTGAAGGATGCCTTGATGAGCGCTCCGTTGATGGCTTGCCCGGATTTTTCGAAACCTTTTATCCTTCAATGTGACGCTAGCCAGGTTGGCTTAGGCTCGGTCCTGGCTCAAGAGTTGGACGGCGTTGAACATCCAATTGCTTATTATTCTCGTTTATTCACTAAAGCTGAACGTGGATACGGGACAACCGAACATGAGCTTCTCGCTGTTGTTGATTCCATAAAGCATTTCCGCGGGTATCTCGATGGAATGAGGTTTAAGATCATTACTGACTATATTGCTCTTAAATGGTTGATCACCCTTGATAATCCTACCGGGCGCTTGGCTCGTTGGGCAACTTTGATTTCCAATATAACTTTGAGATTGAACATAAAAAAGGTGTCCTTAATGTTGTTCCTGACGCCTTGTCCCGCGCTCAAGTTGGGCTTATCTCATTCGCGCGTGGCATGGATCCTTCTGGAGATCCTTGGTATGAACGAATTTACCAGGGGGTTTTGGACAATCCTCAAATGTTTACTGCATTTGCTCTTCGGGATGATGTCTTAATGCGCAGGGTATCTATCGAAAACCCTTTAGCACCTAATCCGTGGCGTATAGTTCTTCCTGCTTCAAGGACTAGAGAGGCGGTTGCTGAAATTCATAATGGATTTCCCAACGTTTATCCTGGTGTTATGAAAACGTATTTAAAAGCTCGTGACTTATACTACTGGCCGAATATGTACCGTGATGTTACAAGGTTCCTTTCCGAATGTCAGATTTGCAAGTCTTATAAAATTGCAAATTCACAACCTCGTGGACTTCGCTTATTTCCTCGTCGTGTTGCGGCTCCAATGAATCTTCTTTCGATTGACTTAATTGGTCCTTTACCGGTTAGCCGTAATGGTTGTCGTTATATTTTGACTTTGGTTGACGTTTTTACCAAATTTGTTTGGTTGGTCCCTTTGAAGTTGGTGAATGCGAGGTCAATATCGATGGCATTAGAGTCGGAGGTTATTTTGCGGTACGGTGTTCCTACTAACATTATCTGTGACAACGCTACAGTTTTTCATAGTCGTCAATTTCTGGATTTCCTGGCGAGCTATAATATTCCAGGTCCGTGTTATACCCCATATTATTCGCCACAAGCGAATGTTGTGGAGAGATATAACCAGGTCGTGATTACTACTTTGAGCATTTTAGTTGAAAATGACCAACGCAGTTGGTCGGGTCATTTACATCGGGTCGCTCTTTATTTAAACTCTTGTATAAATTTGGCTACTGCTTATACACCGAATTTTTTGATGTACGGCCGCGAGTTGTCAATGATTCGTGAATGTGTTGAGAATCAGGTTGTGGACCAAGATGTGGGACTCAGCCGGATGGAACGCGCTTCGAATCTTCAGACGCTTCGTGAGGTGTACGATAAAGTTTCTGATTCGATGGCTTTGGCCTTTCATCGTAACGCCGCCAAGTTCAACACGAACCGTTCTTCGCCAAGAATCGTTGGTGACCAAATCGTTTGGCGCCGGAATTTCCAGCGTGGATCCGCTGATCCTTGTCGAGGCGGTAAATTCGCTCCACGTTTCGTTCGGTGCCGTGTGGTTAGACGGGTGTCTCCACAGGTAAATGTACTGGCTGATACCGATTCCGAGCACGTCGGTACCTATCATATAAAAGATATCTTGAAATAGTTTCTTCTTTCGGCCCGTTCAGTTTTCTCAAAATTCTAAAATGCGCTTTAGTCCGCCATTCCCTTATCGGTAATCCTTGCTTGATTCGTTTCTTATCGTTTTTTTTGTTTTCGTTTAAGCGTTTCCTTGCTTCTTTTTCCAGATTTGACTTTTTTTACCGTTGGTGCTTAAGGCTTCGTTTATCTTTCCCGGTCTATGATAGCCTGGTTGTATAATTTGATGACTCGATGTGAGGGATTAAGATCTGTGGCCAGGTGCAGTTTCTGTCCTATCCCGGCCGTCACGTCTTGGACCGCGTGACGCGTTGGTTGGCGTTTTGTCATCTTCTTAATCTATTAGGTTAGTCTTTAGGGGTAATGTTAATAACTGGTTGGTTTTGTTTTTTTTGGAATTCGTTTAGGGTTCTCTTGTTGTACCTTTTTTGGCCTTAGCATTAAGTTGTGTTTTTTTGTTGCTTGGTGTTAGTTTTCTTGTGTTTTCTTGTGTTGTTGTTTGTTTGTTTCTTTGTTTGGTAGGGAGATGCTGTAGCATGACGCTACGTTAATCGTACGACATCTGTCGACTTTCTTCAGAACTTCCGTGTCTAAGGAAGGTCTAAGGCTAGGTCGTTGTTGATATAAAAAAAGCGTACATTGTGATTCACAGCATTACGGGTAGATGGCGCTTATGTCAGTCCGCATTCTGTGATACACGACTGGCAGTTATAAATTGAGATAATACTCGCGCTAATTTTGAATGTGAATTTTTGAGGTATTCCAGATTGTCAAAAAAAAAAGTTGATTTTGATGGAGTGTGTCAGATCGACGAGGAGATTTTTAAAGAAAAAAACATATTCTGGTTTAGTTTGAGGGTTTTGCTATAATTTGCTTAGTTGCAACGTGTTGAAGTGCGATCTAATTCCCTGGATCTTTGCGTTCAAACATTGTATAACAAGTGCTGATACATTATTGAATTAAATCCAAATTCTTTTTAAAAACCGGATACGTTGCCGGACAAAAGGGCCACCAGTGGAGCCGCCTAGGCCGGAGGGACTCCGGAAGGCGCTTGTGAGTGCCTGAACGGCGAGATGGTCTGCAGCCGCCGCGTGTTCCGCGTGATTCTTCACCGTCGTCGGAGAATTGGAGCCCGCATCCAGCGGGCTCTCCAAGTGAGAAAGAGAGTTCAGCGAGCTATTGGGTCCGCCTACACCAAAGCGGACACTTGCCCACGAACTCTTTTCAATTTCAACTACAGCTTTAGCCATCCTGTCTTTCGAGAATATCATATTATTTACATTTTTTTAAAAACGTTATAAATCCGATTCCTTTTTTTTTGTATCCAGTGTTTTTGTGCCATAATAGTTTTTTCTGTTGTTTTGCTAAATTTCCCCGAAATTCTAATTGCCTCGTTTGACGGGCGTACAAAGACCTGGCTCTTTAATTTAGGCTACGTTCAGCCAGCGAATCATCTGTCACCATCCATATCACCCGCCTCATTGACCCATTATTTTCCTGCAGCCAAATTACCAGCCGAGTCTTTATTTGTACTTACCAGTTTTGCTAGTACTCCATCCTTTTTATTTTCCTTTTGTGCGGAAAGTAGACGTTTACGATACTAAGGTAACTATTGAATGTGAAATATCCTTATATAGGTACAGTTATCGTCATTTTTATGTGAAGTGCTAATAGTATGTTATTCAATCAAATACAAACACTGAAAACATTGAAAAAATAATCAACCCAGCAGGATTTGAACCTCGCATCGATACGCCTTACCGGGGCTCGATCGCTTTACCAATTAAGCTATGGGTTCAGTTACTGAGTTGACGAAATTCTCAATGCTCTCAATGATTCTGCTGGGTTGATTATTTTTTTCAATGTTTTCAGTGTTTGTATTTGATTGAATAACATACTATTGTATGAGTGGAATGCCCCACTTTAAAAAAAAACATGTAAAATAATTATGAAGTGCTAATATTAAATATTCTGATTATTGTAATTTAATTACATTCTAACCACTAAGGTAACTATTGAATGTGAAATATCCTTTTATAGGTACAGTTATCTTCATTTTTAAGTGAAATGCTAACTTTAAATATTTTGATTATTGTAATTTAATTACATTCTGACCACTAAGGAAGTCTGTTATTTAATCAAATACAAACATTGAAACATTGAACAAATAATCAACCCAGTTTGACTTGAACAAACATCGATACGCCTTACCGGGGCTCGATATCGCTTTACCAATTAAGCTATGGGTTCAGTTACTGAGCTGACGAAATTCTCAATGCCTTCAATCATCTTTTTGCATTTATTTTACATCGACTTTATAGCAGCCGTAAGCGACATCTAGGTGGCAACTACTACAGTTAGCTACCCTTCCCGCCGACTCTTTTAACAAGTGTCACAACGGAAATAACAGATGGCGCCTGCTATTAACTCATAATTATTTTACTTGTTTTTAAAGTGGGTATTCCACTCATACATTAGTATGTTATTTAATCAAATACAAACATTGAAACATTGAAAAAATAATCAACCCAGTTTGACTTGAACAAACATCGATACGCCTTACCGGGGCTCGATATCGCTTTACCAATTAAGCTATGGGTTCAGTTACTGAGCTGACGAAATTCTCAATGCCTTCAATCATCTTTTTGAATTTATTTTTACATCGACTTTATAGCAGCCGTAAGCGACATCTAGGTGCCAACTACTACAGTTAGCTACCCTTCCCGCCGACTCTTTTAACAAGTGTCACAACGGAAATAACAGATGGCGCCTGCTATCAACTCATAATTATTTTACTTGTTTTTAAAGTGGGTATTCCACTCATACATTAGTATGTTATTTAATCAAATACAAACATTGAAACATTGAAAAAATAATCAACCCAGTTTGACTTGAACAAACATCGATACGCCTTACCGGGGCTCGATATCGCTTTACCAATTAAGCTATGGGTTCAGTTACTGAGCTGTTCTGTTATTTCCGTTGTGACACTTGTTAAAAGAGTCGGCGGGAAGGGTAGCTAACTGTAGTAGTTGGCACCTAGATGTCGCTTACGGCTGCTATAAAGTCGATGTAAAAATAAATGCAAAAAGATGATTGAAGGCATTGAGAATTTCGTCAGCTCAGTAACTGAACCCATAGCTTAATTGGTAAAGCGATATCGAGCCCCGGTAAGGCGTATCGATGTTTGTTCAAGTCAAACTGGGTTGATTATTTTTTCAATGTTTCAATGTTTGTATTTGATTAAATAACATACTAATGTATGAGTGGAATACCCACTTTAAAAACAAGTAAAATAATTATGAGTTGATAGCAGGCGCCATCTGTTATTTCCGTTGTGACACTTGTTAAAAGAGTCGGCGGGAAGAGTAGCTAACTGTAGTAGTTGGCACCTAGATGTCGCTTACGGCTGCTATAAAGTCGATGTAAAAATAAATGCAAAAAGATGATTGAAGGCATTGAGAATTTCGTCAGCTCAGTAACTGAACCCATAGCTTAATTGGTAAAGCGATATCGAGCCCCGGTAAGGCGTATCGATGTTTGTTCAAGTCAAACTGGGTTGATTATTTTTTCAATGTTTCAATGTTTGTATTTGATTAAATAACATACTAATGTATGAGTGGAATACTCACTTTAAAAACAAGTAAAATAATTACACTAAGGAAGTCATTGAATGTGAAATATCTTTATATAGATACCGTTATTGTAATTTTTACGTGAAATGCTAATTTTAAATAATCTGATTATTGTTGCTAATTTTAAATAATTTACTTTATCTTCAAAATTAAACGTGTTAATGCATTTATAGAAGTGTTTTACTGCACTAGTTACTAATTAAATATAACAATAGTTATATTTAATTAGTTGTTAAAAGTTACTGTTTAATCTTTTATCATGAGAAATCTGTTTGTTACTTTATTAACGCACTAAAAAGGCAATTTTCCATATATTTTATGCCATAAATAAGAAATAATTTTCTATTCTATTGCAGGATGGTGATGAAATAACCAAAGTCATACCAGTGGACTAACAACTGCTGAACTACGGATCTCCCGTCATGGACTTCATTTTCTTCATCTTCCCTAGTTCCGATCAAGAATTTAGAAGAAAGCATATTGAGTACTTCAAAGACTTGTATTATGAAAGTTTAGATAAGTTTTTAAAATATTTTGATATGAATGCTGAGTCAGTGTACCCGAGCTACGAATTTGAAGCAGAATACAAGAAAAGGCTAGAATTTGGTCTGATCATGAGTCTGATAATTAACGCCTTTGTTTTTCACGGATGAGGATGTTTTTCCTGATATTAATAAGGAGGATTTGGCTACATTGACTTTGAGGCCAAATCCAAAAATGGATGAAAGGATCAAAGGTTATGTAGATGATTTTGAGAAGTTGGGTATTTTGTAAAAAAAAAACTACTATATCTAAATTTAAATTATTTCAAAAAACTGTTGCAGTTACTTATATGACTTAGTATTTTATGTTTGTTTATCACAGTAAACATTATATAACATTAAAAAATCAGAATTATAAAAATAAATTACAACAAAACTCATACCTAAACTAACCCTATAAATTAACACCGTAAATCTAAATATATAAAAGAAGAAACTGACTGACTGACTGACTGACATATCAACGCACAGCCCAAACCGCAGGTTCTAGAGATTCCAAATTTGGCACGTAGGTTCCTTATAAGGTCTAGGGATGCATTAAGAAAGGATTTTTCAAAATTCACCCCCTAAGGGGGTAAAATGGGGGTCCAAAGTTTGTATGGTGAATCAAGATTTGTTATACTATTTTATTCGAAACTTCACAGGAGTATTCCTAACAATAAATGAGTAAACACATGTTTCAGGTTTTTTGAAAATTCAAGTCCTAAAAGGGGTATATGTGGTCACAAAGTCTGAAAATCAACATGGGTATCGTATCCTTTTTGAGTACTTATAGTACGCGGGCGAAGCCGCGGGAAAAGGCTAGTTAAATATAAAAGACTTTCCCAAATTTATCAGCCTTAGGCATGGTCCCCGGGATACTGGCGGAGTTGCCCCTTTGCACCGCCAGACTCAGTCTTTCTGGCGATTCTGGCGGTTTGGACAAAGACAGACTGATGAGCCCGCCCTGTAGTCTTTTTATGTTTGTGAAATATTTACATACAAGTAATTATATTCATGTGTTTCGGCCCGTAGGTTTTGTATATATTTTCAAGTTTACTTTGTTATCGATCTGTCTATCTGTCAAGATCCTTTTTATCAATAACGCGCGGAGGTTTAAATTATAATTAACATCAACTAAATCTTGAAGAAAAACAAATTATTTTATTGAATACTAGCTGTGCCCGCGGCTTCGCCCGCGTGGAATTCGGTCTGTGTCAGTAAGCGGCTAATTCACCCCTAATTTCTCTCCCGCTTCCCTGGAGGCGGAACTTGAAGTAAAGTTGACAGATGGATACGCTAGAGGACAGTAATCCTAATAAAATATTTTACAATTACCACTAAATGAAACTCCCTCAAAATTAATACTTTTTTTAATATTTTTTTTTTGGCATGATTTAAACGACATAGTAGTAGTAGGTGTATATCGGACGATACAGGACCACTTTTGTATTTATTTATACGTTCATGTCCACGGCAAATGTCATCCAAATCGATCCTCCCGTCAAATCAGTCTAAGCATGAAAGGTAAGAACAGGCGCGGTTGAAATTGGGTAGGGGGGGGGGGGGGGTCACAAATGCAGAAATGTTTTTTTTTCTATTTGTGGTGCACTTGGACGGGGGGGGGGGTCCATGACCCATGCAAATTATACTCAATCGAGTGTAGTGGCCCCTTTTAGACGTTGAATTTTTATAGGCTACGTATCACCTGGCTGGGGATTTTCTTGAATTGGAATTAGTAATCTTTAAGGGGTGATTTTCGGGATAACAATGCAAAAAAAACCGACCAAGAGCATGTCGGGCGATACTCAGTGTAGAGTTTCGTAGATGCCGCCCTGTTACAAAGCATCCGTTAAAAAGGTCGTTTATTAAGGGATATTCGGCGGCGCTTACGTCATTTTACTATTCGACACTTCCTTTCAATATGCGTTTTTGACTGATAATTCAAAAACGGCTGAACCGATTTTATTCAATATACATAGTTTATATTGAACTTTCTTATCAGGCCTCACCAAATTTTAGCTTTCTAGTGCGAACGGTAACTGAGCTAGACCGCGGACAGACATGGCGAAACTATAAGGGTTCCTAGTTGACTACGGAACCCTAAAAAGAGATAAATAGTAGTTTATGTAACTGTTACGTAATAAGGCCTAATTATGTACAGAAGCATACACCGCTTTACCTACACTCATATCCATTGAAAACATTAGAATGACCGCCATTACACCGCCATGACCAACCTTATTGCGCCGGCGGTCGGGGGGCGGATATTCATTACGTTACCGTAGGTAATGAATTTTCATACGTTTTTACCACACTGTCACAGATAATACACTGATGTTACGTTACTGGTTGCAATAATGGTGGTAATTACATACGGTTCCGATAAAGGATTTATGATATTGGTATAGATCAAGATATTTATTCTTCAATGTAAGCACATTACAATGCACTAATGAACGTCAGAGAAAAATAAAATACACGAGTGTCGTGAAACCCGCGATTGGAACGAAGTTGTTATTTTATTTTATACTAGCTGTGCCCGCGGCTCCGCCCGCGTGGAATTCGGTCTCTGTCAGTAAGCGGCTAATTCACCCCAAATTTCTCTCCCGCTACCCTGGAGGCGGAACTTGAAGTAAAGTTGACAGATGGATACGCTAGAAAACAGTAGTCCTGATAAAATATTTTACAATCACCACTAAATGAAACTACACTCAAAAATCAATTTTTTGTCCTTATAATTTTTTTTGGCATGATTTAAACGACATATAGTAGTAGGTGCATATCGGACGATACAGTACCACCTTTGTATTTATACTTTCATGTCCACGGCAAATGTCATCCAAATCGATCCTCCCGTCAAATCAGTCTTTTCACGTATACGCTACGCTACGTATAACCTATTCAATATTGAAAAAGATCTATTCCATAATACCCAACACGATAGGGTTGGAGCGAAAAAAAA
This sequence comes from Pammene aurita, assembly GCA_947086415.1. Lineage (NCBI taxonomy): Eukaryota > Metazoa > Arthropoda > Insecta > Lepidoptera > Tortricidae > Pammene > Pammene aurita. The sequence continues at coordinate 2,406,455 of OX352297.1, forward strand.
ATCACCCCCCCCATTTTATGTGTAACACATAAAATGCGGGGACAAAACTAAAAAAAATATTTTATGTGTACCCTAGACATAATGTGGAGGGTACACATAAAATATTTTTTTAGTTTTTATTCTATTACTTTGCGGCGTAATTGATGCACGTACTGATACCAAATTTCAGCTTTCTAGTGCGAACGGTCACTGAGCTAGACCGCGGACAGACGGACAGACAGACGGACGGACATGGCGAAACTATAAGGGTTCCTAGTTGACTACGGAACCCTAAAAAGACATAAATAGTAGTTAATGTAACTGTTACGTAACTTATTACAGCCTTATAAGGCTTTATAAGGCCTTAGCCTAACTACGTACAGAAGCATACACTGCTACACACATATTAAAAATCCTAAATGACGTGTTCAGAAACCATTAGAATGACCGCCATTACACCGCCATGACCAACCTTATTGTGCCGGCGGTCAGGGAAGAGGGCGGATTTTCATTACGGTACCGTAAGTAATGAATTTGCATACGTTTTTACCACACTGTCACAGATACACTGATGTTACGTTACTGGTTGCAATAATGGTGGTAATCACATACGGTTTCCGAACGCGGAAAAGAGGATTTATGATATTGGTGTAGATCAAGATATTTATTCTTCAATGTACATTACAGTGCACTAATGAACGTTAGAGAAAAAAAAATACGTGAGTGTCAACACTCGGTTGGAACAAAGTTGTTATTTAATTTATGACTGTTTCGTTATTTTTCCTTTTTTAATTCTTTTTTGATTTTACTAATTATTTTACTTATGAAATTTTTGAATTTTCAATTGCAATGATATTTATAATTTTAATCATTTTAAAATTACTACCCCATATACCTACAGGTTTGTACGGAACCCTCGGTGCGCGAGTCCGACTCGCACTTGGCCGGTTTTTTTCTAGCGGTATCAGTCTTGCGGTTTTTTTACACTTGACACCGTACTTCTTGCAAGTGCGTGCGCTTATAAAGAATGCCGTACGTTACATTTTTTGCGATTGCGGACCCGCTTTTTATAAACCGCAGTGCGTGCTAAGCCTTAAAGATACAGCTTGAGAGACAGATAATGTACCTATTGTTTAATTATAAAGAAAAATAAATCCTAATCTGACTGCTTCACAAAACGTTTGATATGTTTTCCTACCTAAACGGTGTCCTATAAATGTTAGATGATTTTGTAGTAGTTTCTGGTTTGGGCCATGCATCTTTGTCCGTCATATATAGTCCTCGAACCTGCAATAACCCTTTGACATTAATGACATTTTCAAATATTTCTTAAGAGCGAGTAAAGGTAAATTTAAAGCATCGACGGGTAACTTGTTATAAATATGAACACCTTGACCAAAAAATTACAAACTATTTCAATACCAAATTTCATCTAAATACGTACAGCGGTTATTGGTTGTTTCTTCCCCATGTAAACTTCCACCCCTTTTGCATTCACTTAAGGGATAATTTCTGAGATAAAACTATTTTATTTCCTTTTCAGAGCTCAAATTATCTCCATACCAAATTTTATCTAAATCGATCCTGCGGTTAATATTTCCCTATACAAATTTCCAACTCCCTTTTCACCCCTTTAGGGTTGCTTTTCGGGGTGAAAACTATCCTTTGTTCTTTCTTGAGACCCATACTATCTCTATACCAAATTTCATCTTTATCAGTTCAGCGGTAAAAAAATCTTCATACCAACTTCCAACCCCCTTTTCACCCCCACAAGGGTTTATTTTCGGGATGAAAACTATTCTGTCGTTTCTCGAGACTCAAATTATCTCATATCATACTAATTTCTATTAAAAATTCTCCATACAAACTTTCAACCCCCTTTTCACCCCCTCCAGGGTTGATTTTCGGGATTAAACCTATCTATTATCCTTTCCCGGGACTCAAACTATCTCTATACAAAATTTCATCAAAATCCGTTCAGCCGTTTTCACGTGATGCGCGGTCAAATAAACAGACAAACAGATAAACAGACAAACAGACAAAAATTCTAAAAATTGTTGAAACGTGTTCTGTTATCGATTCTAAGTATCCCCAGCCAATTTTTTTTCGAATATATTCCATGTACAGACTTTCGACCCTCTTCAGCTTTATTATATGTATAGATGAAATTTTAAATTTTTTGAATTTTTAAATTTTGTAATTTTTTGTAAATTTTGTAAATTTTGTAAATTTTGTAAATTTTGTAAATTTTGTAAATTTTGTAAATTTTGTAAATTTTGTAAATTATGGAAATTTTGTAAATTTTGGAATATTTGGAAATTTTGGAAATAATGGAAATTTGGAAATTTTTGAAGTTTTTGAAATTTTTGTAATTCAGAAATTTTGCCATTTTTGACATTTTCGAATTTTTTTACTTTTAGGTTCTTGACTTTTATCACTTTGTCACTTCTCACTTTCACTTTTCACTACACTTCACTTCACTTTATTCTATTTCATATATTTTTTATTTCATTCCATTTTACATGTTTCTCAATCGTATGGGTGTCGCGTTTTCGTGACGTGACGCTTTTTCGTGACGGTCACGTGACTTTTTTTCGCCTAGCCCCCCTTCCGCGAACCGTCCGATAAGGAACTTCGTTCCAAAACTACCACCGGTTCTAACCCTACACCTGAGCCCAAGAAGTATTATGACCGAAAAGAAACTCGACGGGACTTATTTTTTTCTCAACAGTAATACATTATTAGATCTTAAAGATACAAAATAGTGCGTAGTTCTTCAAGAAAGCATATCAAAATATCTTGAGAGACAGATAATGCACCCATTGTTTAATTATAAATAAAAATAAATCCTAATCTGACTGCTTCACAAAATGTTTGATATGTTTTCCTACCTAAACGGTGTCCTATAAATGTTAGATGATTTTGTAGTAGTTTTTTGGTTTGGGCCATGCAACTTTGTCCGTCATATATAGTCCTCGAACCTGCAATAACCCTTTGACATTCATGAAATTTTCAAATATTTCTTAAGAGCGGGTAAAGGTTTGCAAGTTCCCAGTTTAATGCCAAGTCTTCTTACATCTATAATCAAATCAACAAGATATCGATATTCATTCAAAACCATATTATGAATGTAAAGTACTCATTACATAGGCTGCTGTTTATATATCCCGAAACCGGGATTACAATCTTCTTAAATAGCATATTTGACCTCCATGGTAAAATTTGAACTTTTTTAAGTACTGGCCGGTATATTTTTTCTTTCTTATTAACGCTCGTGTTTTGTTTTTGACGGGTTTTAAATGTCATCTCGCAGCAAGAATGGAACTCACTCGTGAAAATATTCGTGCTATGATTTATTATGATTTTCGGCGTGGTTTAACGCAACAACAGTGCATAGATCAACTAACTTCAACTTTTGGTGATGAAGCCCCATCTAAAACTACTGTGTATCACTGGTTTAGTGAGTTCAATCGTGGACGTAGTATGCTTACGGACGAAGTTAAGGCAGGTCGCCCGAAATCGGTCGTTGTACAACAAAATATCGAGGCTGTTCGAAAACTTATAATG